>CM049320.1:15946987-18346987 GCA_026874595.1 Sipunculus nudus | reverse complement strand
CATGCAGATGTGCACGTCATTTCTAACAGTACTTTATCATCTGCACGGCGAACTGTCATTTTTCCGAAGTAAGACATAAAGTGACATTATTCTGTTGGGAAAAAATAAAGTTTACATTCCTGGTTAACTTATGTATATTAATGCAGCAGTTACCTATAATGGGGCTGGTTTTACTCAGAAAGTTGGTCTCTGCATCCATCATGATGGATTGACAGCTTTCTGTGAATCAGTACAATAGGGAAAAAAGGAAACTAGAATACGGGTAGTCGACAAGCGACTACGTGTATCCGCCTAAATCAGAGTGGAACGGGTGAAGTGAGGCATGGATTAAGTGGCAAGGGGAAATAGAGTGAAGTGTTACATATTAGCATGGATGTCTGCAGCCAAATTGTGTATGAAGGTTGCCCCCCCTACCACAAAATCCAGAAAGCCGTCCCAGTTGTATACATATGCAAAATTTAAGGCAGATAAGTCAAACCACTACATGTATATGAGTGATTTTAGCCCGTGGCAGACAATCAGATGGACACTGAGCAAAAATGGTTGCGTATGATAAAGAGCTATGTGAGAACTATACACATGCAAAATTTTGGCCCAATCGGTGAAACGGTTCCCAAGATATGAGCTTGGATGTCTGCTGCATAAACTAGAATGCAGGTGGCTCCACCTGTCATAAAATCAAGAGAGCTGTCGGGGATGTATAAACCTGCAAAATTTTAGCCAGATATGTCAAACCACTGCCGAGATATGAGTGATTTTATCCCATGGCAGACAAACAGACAGGAGCTGTGCAAAAATGGCTGCAGGTGGCACCACCAGTTTTGCGTATGTTATAAAGCTCTCCAAGGGCTACATTTGTGCAAAAAATTTTCATGATCGGTCAAATGTTTCCTGAGATATGAGCTTGGATGTCTGCAGCGTAAACGTGAATGTAGGTGGCGCCACCTGTCATAAAATCAGAAAAGCTATCCAGGATGTATACGCATGTCGAATTTCAGGTGAATTAGTCAAGTCACTGCAGAGATATGAGTGATTTTAACCCAAGGCAGACAAACAGAAGGACACTGTGCAAACATGGTTGCAGGTGGCGCCACCATTTTTGTGTATGTTATAAAGCTCTCCAAGGGCTACATTTGTGCAAAAAAAATTTTCCTGATCGGTCAAACGGTTCCCGAGATATGAGCTTGGATGTCTGCAGCGTAAACGTGAATGTAGGTGGCGCCACCTGTCACAAAATCAGAAAAGCTATCCAGGATGTATACGCATACCAAATTTCAGGTGAATTAGTCAAGTCACTGCAGAGATATGAGTGATTTTAACCCAAGGCAGACGAACAGATGGACACTGTGCAAACATGGTTGCAGGTGGCGCCACCATTTTTTGAGTATGTTATAAATTAAGCTCTCCAAGGGCTACATTTGTGCAAAAACATTTTCCTGATCGGTCAAACGGTTCCCGAGATATGAGCTTGGATGTCTGCAGCGTAAACGTGAATGTAGGTGGCGCCACCTGTCACAAAATCAGAAAAGCTATCCAGGATGTATACGCATGCCAAATTTCAGGTGAATTAGTCAAGTCACTGCAGAGATATGAGTGATTTTAACCCAAGGCAGTCGAACAGATGGACACTGTGCAAACATGGATGCAGGTGGCGCCACCATTTTTTATGTATGTTATAAAGCTCTCCAAGGGCTACATTTGTGCAAAAAAATTTTCCTGATCCGTCAAACGGTTCCTGAGATATGTGGGTTTATGTGTGGAAACAGACCCACAAACGGACGCAGAGCGCAGAGGAAAGGTCAGAGGTCAAAACAAAATTGGGGCGCAGCAGTTCACATGTGACCCGAACATAATCCCGGGTTTTGTAAAATTCAGCCCAGCGGTTACGGAGGAGTTCTCCGGAAACCTACGCGGCGGCGGCTGCGGCGGCGGCGGCGGCGTGCAGCTGAAAACATAGTATCTGCAAAACTCTGTTTTGACGGATACAATAACAACATTTTTTCTTCATTATTTAACAAATAAAACATGACCATATAACCTCTGATGTCAAATACTACCACACAGCAAATATTTTGATCCGACCCTTAGAATGGATGTTCTGTTATGACTTGGATCATGACTCACAGGCCCCAGTTATTTTAGAAGACCTTAGTGTCAAGTTGTCATGGCTAATAGTTAGCTAGCTGATAACACAGTGAAGTTTCTGCAGGTCTAGAAGATGCAGCATGTTTCCTTTGTCTCCAGTATCACATCTTCAGGGACACAGTGTATCTTGATAGTCTTCCTAGTGACATATAGTGTTAGTCTCACCAACTGGCACAGAGATGTCATTTTTATACACAGGATAAAACTTGTACAGGATGGTCCCTGTTTCTGGAGGACTGGTAACAATAAGAGATGACACCCCACCTGGTGACACTCGGTAATTTTTTTAATTTTTAACACGTTCCAGATGTCACTTAGTCTTTTTACAGATGGTCTGCTGTGACTTACTAAATTATGTGTTAAAAAACTCTTAACGTGATAAATCACAGCCATTAATCCCTGTTTCAACTTTTTAGATCCAGCTGGTTGCCTGAATGCAATATAGTCATACCACACTTGGATATCCTGTTTTCATGGGAGGCTTAGAAATGCATAGTTATAAATGGAGTGGTATTTGTCCTAAAAGTATGGGAATGATATGTCAGAGATTAATAACAATCTTCAGGAGATATGAATAGATCGAGAGATTAGTTAATTTGTAGACTTTGTCTATAGTATTGGTACAGTTTGGTGTTCAAGATGAATTATATAGAATGGAGCCATCTGACATGTAAATTCTAAATATAAATTGCAGGTTTCTAATTTTATTTCAATATATCACTAAAGTTATGTAAGAAATACCAAAAAAATAATGTCTCATAAGATCATATCATCTCAAAGTTCTATAACTTTCTTCATCGTTCTGATGTGACTGTTGCCTTGTGTGTAAAGAGGAAGTCGTCGAACTTTACATAAATCCACACCCTTGATACTGAAGTGGCCTTGGGGAAGCAGGAAAGGGCTGTAAGAATGCACCTATTGACCTCAATCTTTGACCAGAACAAAAAGGGTCTCAAGAAGAATTGAGTAATAGCTTGAAGTAAATATGTTCAAACTCTCTTCGCCTTCTGGCTGCCATTTAATCAATACAAAATCAATATTTGGGTCTTGTCTGAGGTGTTGTAGGCTCGGAGTAAGCGCTGGATTACTACCAACGTTAAGAAAGGTGATTAAGCGTTAGGGTACTCAGTTCAACAAATGCTTACCAAGGCTTAATTTGCAAAGGGCTGTAAGGGGTAGGACGTTGTGTAGTGTACCAGTGACTAAGGTGTTGGAACTCTGAGATGAAGGTCCCCTAGTTTGACACCATGAAGTATTGATAAAACATCAGAGATTTGATATGATATTGGAGCCAATCTCAGGTTCTTTTTTTGTCACTATTTTGCCTCAAGGCACTTGTATGGTTTGAGCTGAGGACTACCAGCTCTTAATTCAAGTGCCTTAACCATCAGGCAACATTGTACCCCTCTTGTTATATGGCTGCATACGTTCATCCATACCCAGTAGACTATGAAAGTACAAAATGTATATCGTTAAAAGTCATGTGACAATGCTGTGTCATTAACAAGAGCACCGCAAATGGTGCATAATATACCTGTTGCATATTTTGTGACCACTGACCTCATTAAATATGAATGAATTTGCAGAGAATGTAATTGAGGTGAGAAAATATTGGTTAATACTCATCATGAGTTATATGAAAATCCATCAGATTTTTAGCTCAGCTGACTGTAAGTCATCTGAGCTATAGCGATCACTCTGTCCGCCGTCCGTCAGGCCGTCCGGCCATCCGGTCGTCTGTCCGCTAACAAGGCACAAATCATATACGCTGGACCTGGAATTTTCTTACTTTACATCCAGAGAAATCCATGAAAAATCTCCTTGGAAACCTGGAATTAGGTCTCTGTTACCCATATCCTTCGAGCTATGGGGCCCCAAAGTAACCCCCAAGAATAGTCAAAAAATTTATACAAAAACTTCAATATCTCATTAACTACATCACTGATGGTCATGATTTTTGGCATACATATTGATCATGAGATGTTCCATCAGTTCCTGCAGACTGGTGGCGCCATCTGTATTTTTCGATTTTTTACGAATTTTTCTCTATTTTTGAGACCTTTAAAAATGTGGACATCTGTTAACAGGGCACAAATCGTAAAGACTGGACCTAGAATCTTCATTCTTGACATTCTGAGAGATCTATGAAAAGTCTCCATGGAAACCAGAAATTAGGTCTCTGTTGCCCATATTCTTTGAGCTATGGGGCCCCTAAGTACCCCCAGAATAGTGAAAAATTTCATACAAAAACTTCAATATCTCATTAACTACATCACTGATGGTCATGATTTTTGGCTTACATATTGATCATGAGATGTTCCATCAGTTTCAGCAGACTTGGTGCGACACCTCTTTTTTTAAAAATTTTTACGAATTTTTTTCTCTATTTTTGAGACCTTTAAAAATGTGGACATCTGTTAACAGGGCACAAATCATAACAACTGGACCTAGATTCTTCATTCTTGACATTCTGAGAGACCTATGAAAAGTCTCCATGGAAACCAGAAATTAGGTCTCTGTTACCCATATCCTTCGAGCTATGGGGCCCCAAAGTACCCCCAAGAATAGTGAAAAATTTCATACAAAAACTTTAATATCTCATTAACTACATCACTGATGGTAATGATTTTTGGCATACATATTGATCATGAGATGTTTCATCAGTTTCTGCAGACTGGTGGCGCCACCTTTTTTTTCAAATGTTTACAATTTTTTTTCTCTATTTTTGAGACCTTTAAGGATGTAGTTATTTGTCAACAGGGTTCAAATTGTAACGACTGGACCTAGAATCTTCATTATTGACACACAGGGAGACCCAGGAAAACGCTCCTTGGAAACCAGAAATTAGGTCTCTGTTACCCATATCCTTCGAGCTATGGGGCCCGAAATTACCCCCCAGAATAGTGAAAAAATTCATACAAAAACTTTAATATCTCATTAACTACATCACTGATGGTCATGATTTTTGTCATACATATTCATCATGAGATGTTTCATCAGTTTCTGCAGACTGGTGGCGCCACCTTTTTTTTCAAATGTTTACAATTTTTTTCTCTATTTTTGAGACCTTTAAGGATGTAGTTATCTGTCAACAGGGTTCAAATTGTAACAACTGGACCTAGAATCTTCATTCTTGACACACAGGGAGACCCATGAAAAGTCTCCATGGAAACCTGAAATTAGGTCTCTGTTACCCATATCCTTTGAGCTATGGCACTCCAAAGTACAGCTCAGAATAATGGAAAGTATCTGAACAACTAATGCAGAGATCATCAAAATTGTTTGTATGGATATTGATCATGGAGTGTTTCATCAGTTTCTGCAGCCTGGTGGCACCACATGTATTTGTTCGGGCCTTTTTTCGAATTTTTTCCCTATTTTTGAGACCTTTAAAGATATGAACATCTGTTAACAGGGCACAAATCATAACAACTGGACCTAGAATCTTCATTCTTTAAACACAGGGAGACCCATGAAAAATCTCCAAGGAAACCTGAAATTAGGTCTCTGTTACCCATATCCATTAAGCTGTATGGCTCCAAAATACCCCCCAGATTATGAAAAATTTGATACAAAAACTCCAGTATCTCAATAACTACAACACTGATGCTCATGATTTTTGGCATACATATTGATCATGATGTGTTCCATCAGTTTCATTAGACTGGGTGCGCCACCTCTATTTTTTTTTCAAATGTTTACAAATTATTTTCTCTATTTTTGAGACCTTTAAAAATGTGGACATCTGTGAACAGGGCAAAAATCGTAAAGACTGGACCTAGAAACTTCATTCTTGTCATGCAAGGAGGCCCATGAAAAGTGTCTGTGGAAACCTGAAATTAGGTCTCTGTTGCCCATATCCTTCAAGCTATAGGACTCCGAAGTATCCCTCAGAATAATGGAAAATTTGATACAAGCGCTGAAGTATCTGAACAACTAATCCAGAGACCACCATGCTTCTTTGCATGGATATTGACCATTAAGTGTTTTTATTAGTTTCTGCAGACTGGTGGAGCCACCTGTATTTTTTTTAAAGTTTACGCATTTTTTCTCTATTTTTAAGATATATTAATACAGACACAATCTCAGCCTGTTGGTTAATCTGTTTGATGCTTCATTGGAATGGTTATATACTACTATTCTTGGGGTTTGATGCTTCAGTTGAATGGTTATATACTACCATTCAGATGATAAAATTTCCTTTTGCTAATCTCTTCCCGGTCAGCTGAGCGTCATGATCCATGGGTCACTTGTTGGTAAGTCTGGGTGGTGCCACCAAAGTGTGGTGACCTCTGACTTCATTAAATATGCATGGATTTTGCCTGAAATAGAACACATGTTAAATATTTTATTGATTAACATTTCTATTGAGTTTTATCAAAATCCATTATATTCCTTGTACGTTAGCCTAGTGACCTCTGACCTTATTCAGTACATGTATGTGTGGATTTTGTCCATAATCAAACTCAGGTGAGAATATCTATTGGTGATTATAGTTATGGTGAGTTTCATGAAAATCCATCAGAGGCACAGTAAGTTAAAGTGGCGAGACTAAAATTTAACGGACAGAGGGATGGTGGGTATACCATAATTACGTCAAGTTATAGATGGGTGTATAAAAGCCATATGACTATGGATATGTAATGTGAAGTCATATGACAATACAGTATAATTAGAATATAGCATTATAAAATCCTTTGACAATGGATGATATGTCATTATAAAGACATATGAAAAGTGAAAGTATGTCATTTCGAATTCATAAATATAGATGATATGTCACTGTATGGTCATATGATAATTAACAGATGATATATGTCATTATAAATTAATTTATATATGACAATAATTGCTGATGGCAAACAGTCATGACTTTCATGCATTTGACAATAGATTATATGTCAATATAAAAGTCTTGTAGCAGTTTATGATACATAATTTTAAAAGTCTGATCATTAATTATGATACATAATTAGTTATTTCATTATGAATTCATATTAAAGCAAATGTATAAGTGTATCATTTATATTACAGTTTGGCAAATGTTTACAGTGAAAGATAATATTTCACTGATTAAAGTAAGGTGTGTGTCATTCAGAAAAGGTAACTGAAGGTTGCCAAACTGATCTGTAATCACTGAAACTGTGCATGTTCAAATTTGACCAAGCTTTGACATATGTGGCAATAAAAATACTGGTGATAGTCTATTTTCATAGAAGTGATAAATATTTGCAGGCTTGAAACTGCAGACCACAGTAATTTTCGTTGAAATGTATCCTTGAAATTATGTGACTAATATAGAATAAAAATATTTTATGGCACTTTCATGATATTACACTTCAATTTGTTGTAAATGAACCATGCTTTCCCCAAACCTTGATCTTATCTCAAAGAACTTTCACTCTTTCAGGGAATTTCTCAATTACTGTTAAGTTTTTTTTTTAGGAGACTTATATCTAGTATATTATATGGACTTGGCATTTCATTAAAAAAATCTGATGGTCTGTATGTTCTCTATTACATGTTGATTCATGAAAAAGTGTCCTCGCTTGCCTGGTAGCTTAAGTTCAGTCATCACCAGGTGATAATTCAGATTTTACCACTGATTGCCAGGTGTCAATATTGAGTCACATAGTACTTTAAAAATAAAATGCTAGAGGCACCTGAACACAATACGTTCTTTAACAGTTAATGGAGATACACTTAGTGTCAGCAGAAATAAGACATTTATGCCCATAGGCCATACAGCATCCAGTCAGGTGCATCTAAGTATGTGTTGTAAACTGGACAATTTCACAGTGTTTTACGATGGGGGACAAGTCATCTCCCAGTCATATATAATTAGAGTTATCAGCATTACATAACTTTTTAAAGTCCTTTATGGTCAAAACTGCCCTGTGGTTATTAGATCTCTTGAAGTTGATGCCACTTTGTGTTCTGACTTTTGATGTTTATTTGAACTGTAATACAGTCTATCACAAGAGGGCGTGTAATTCATCAGGTGTCCACACATATGTTACCTGCTGAGATACTTGCCATTGACACACTCAGATGTGTTCATTTAACTCTTTGACTTCTTAGGGTTTCATTATTAAGGCATGCAAGGCAGAACCAGGGTTTCATTATTAAGGCATGCAAGGCTGAACCAGGGTTTCAATATTAAGGCATGCAAGGCTGAACCAGGGTTTCATTATTATATTATTATAAGGCATGCAAGGCTGAACCAGCTAGGGTTCCATTATTAAGGCATGCAAGGCTGAACCAGACTCCAAATGTTAATGTGATGGCCATTCATCCCTGACGTTGGGAACATCTGTAATTATAATTAAAAAAAGAGTCCAATATGGGGACGCACACCCTGCGCGGAAGATAGTGATATTGAATTTTAATTAAACCGAGTTATTCCTCGGAACTTTTTAATTCAATATTTTGAAAAAAGCCTTGGACATCGTGGTGTTGCTGTACTTGACTTTAAACATAACAAACAACAACCATGCCCCCTTCCTATTATGTACATTGGTTAAGTTATACGGACACCTTTCAGGGAAACAGTACATGCATGGTGTGACGTCATTGTCTCCTGAAACGTAATTATTGACCACACTCAATAGATGGCCGTATGGTCACATGCAACAAGTGCAAGTGGAAATATGTATTTTAAAAACCCATAAAACACTCATTCCAGGGTTTTGTTTACACTTGGATTTACACCAAAATTGAACTTCATTAACACTTTCACAATACCAGCAGCCTATATGATAAATTTCAAGAACATCTGTTTTACTGTCTCCAGATATCGTCCAGACATACACACACACACACAGAGAACTGAGTGAAAACAATAACCCTCACATCCGGCAGGGGTAAAAAGGTTGCAGGGACAATATGTGACACACAGCTTTCAATAAAATGATGTTATAATCACCAAACTGATAGCAAAAGCATAAAGAACTATAATAGACTTATGTATCTTAGTTGATACTAGAGTTTTTAGTGTGATCGTGATTAGTTAGGTAAACTTAAGTAAAGGTGGCATGTTCACTAGCTTCTTGGCTTATTTTGGAGCATTATTTATATATGGGCTTAAACTTTTATCTTTTAGCATCCATAATTTCTGCTTTCTGGTTACATATACTTCATAAGAGGAATTTATACTCTGAAAGTTTATTGGGAAAATTCTGGGCCAGAAAATTAACAGTGAGTCTTTAACTACCAACAATTATAAATATGAATATCAGTGGCACTAGCTTTAGGTAAATTCTGAGCTAGGAATTTAATTTGTAAAATACCAGATACAAATTTCATCAGCTTTCAGCTACAATGCATAGTAATCATCTTTTAGTATATAAGTATAAATGCACTAAAATTTTACGATTTTAATTTAAGTCATTAAGTATCAACACCAACAGAACTTTTTTAGATAATTTAAGAGTTAAGAGTTTTAACTGTAATCATCAAGTATTAATTAAAGCTTCCAGTTATTGGGTAATATTTCAAGTCAGCAGTTTACCTTGGTATAGTTCTGAGGTACAATTTAAAACTGGTAGTCTTTAGATATCAATTGTACAAGTTTTTTAGGTAAAATTCTGAGGCAGAAATTACAGTTGGTCTTTTTAAATTAATATCAATGTCTACAGCTTAAGGTAAAATTTTGAGCTAATATGACCTCACCTGTGAATTAGGTGTAAATGAGAATTGTGAGTGATGCACATATACTTACACCTCACCTGAATGTAATATATATACACTTTGGCTTAGTCTATTAACTGACAGTTAAGACAGTTATTTTTTTATGAATGAGAAAACATGTAGGTTAAATGATTATTGCGGGTCAGATGAGCACATATCATGTAACATATGAGGTTTCTCCGTCATTCCAACAGTGAATGAAGCGCATAATTATTTCATAGGTCTTCTCTTAGGTTTCCTGCTTTCATGTCAGTAGTACATCCAAGGTATTTAAGTGGCCTGGATATTACCGAATACTCAAGGTTAATTTATGACATTTATTTTAAATATTACTGGGATATATATAGATAGTTTCAATAGTGAAAGTTGCAAACATCCTTGGATTTAATCTTGGAATATTAAGAATCATTCCTATGTAGAACTAGTTGAAAATTTCCACTCATTAATATCCTTATAGCATTGATTTATAGAGATTAGGGAAAGGAAATGTAAAACTGTGACAAAACAATTCACTCCTCTGATGAAACAAATTTATGAAAATTTCGATGAATATATTGTTTCTTTTCAAATTTGTTGCCAGCTAATATAATTCAAAGTAAAGGTAAATGCACATTTATAATTGACAAAACAGACAAAAATCTTGGGCAGGAAACTAACAGTGAAAAAAACAAGTATTGAAAAAAAAATTTTTGAACATGAGCAGGATTTATTTGATCCTTACACAATGTTACCTGCGGTAAAAAGAATCATCTTATTTGCTGTGTGAAGAACGAATCCATATTGATCGGTGGAAATGCTACAGTTAAGTACACAGATGTCTAGACCAGTGTATCAAAGGCTTGCTCGATATCCCATTAACGTTTAACAAATACATGCAATGAAGAGTAACGGCATTCTATATCCGATATAACTGTTAGGATTTATGAAGCAGCTACCAGTGATTACATTGCACCTAGTTGTGAGTGATCAATGTTGGTGAAATGGTTGATAATGGGTGCAAGGTACTTTTAGCTGCCTCAGGGTTTAATTAAAGGATTTTTGAGTGGGCTTAATCAGAAGTATAAATCAGCTACACAGGAGTGCACATTGATGATTAAACCATTGCTGATGCCTGGACTGATATCTTGCTGTTAGATTTTAATCTTAAATGTGGATCAAAATCTGTTGTTAAGCTAAAGAACTGACAAAATTCTCACAATAGTGTTTCTTGAGTGATTTTCAGATACATCAGATTACTGGACTTTTATGTATGCATAAACCTTAATATCATTTCTGTATTTTGAATGGTTCAGTAAGTTGTTTGTTATCATGTATATTTCTCATATGTTACCTCATACACAAATAATGTAAATTAGCTGTCTTTCTCACACACACACACACTGGATTGAGTCAATTTTATTCAAACACATGTATACACATACACATGAGTAAAGTATTTAAGGGTACCTAGGAAAACAAATGGAAATTGTGTTACTTTTCATACTAATATAAACTTCTGGGTACTACCATATTATGTAAGTACAGTTTCCAAGAACATTTAACATATCAGTCTAGATCTCTTTGCAGACATAGAGAAAGAACCCTGGTATGTAGCATTTTAGATGTATATTGCAACAGAATAAAGAGAAATCAATTACTGTCCTGAAGAAATAACCTAATCAGTGAGGTTTTCCTTTCAGTAATCAGTATGAGCTCAGAGGATAACTGATAGAGCTGACCGGGGCGGTATTCAGTTAGAGTCCATTGATGTCCTGGGTGGGTTGACCGCTCCTATTGGATGCAATCAGATAATCTGATAATAAACATGTAAAGATAGTGTGTGGAGGCCTATAAGTGCCGCTTCTGCCATCATGTATACAAAGCAGAATTTTGGGCACGTTGTGTGCTAAGTGACTCTGTGGCTTTGTGAGTCCCTTCAACACATACAAGAAGACAAACTGGACAAATGGCATGCTTTCTATGAGTGAAGAGCCCTGTGTACATGCAGGCATAGGTTTACGGATGCGATCTGGCAGGTCTAAATTAACTCCACTAGATGGAAATCAAACATCACATGTGAGCCGCTTTCGATTGTGATGTTTTTATAGTGTCACTGATCAGAAGGGATTATGGTGCTGGGGTCACTTAGAATATGCTTGGAAATATTTCCAGACTTCCGTATGTCCTTCAGATTTTTTTATACATAAAGATATGGTGGGTGGGGTACACATTTTTCATCCGTTCATGTTAAAGATGAGTGGTATATATGTATAAAAATATATATATCTTGAAATGTAGCATGGTTCACATGATATTTCAATGTTTAATTGTTAGGATATTTCATAACTGAACTTGAATATATATTATTTATGTGTATGCTAATAAGATATTCTGGCTGAAATAATTTGGTCATATTGGTTGCATGTGAGATATTTAGACAATTCTTGATTTACATTTTTCAGAAACATTTATAATTTTATTTCCACTGGGCGTAGTATTCTTGTAAGTGTGTCAGTGATCTGGGTCTAGAATAAAATTTTGAACATTCATTGCAATCATAAAAATGGGGGAATAGCTTGATATATGTTATTGCTGCTGCTTTGAGTTAACTGTTATAAACTTATTTCCAATAAAAAATCCATACTGGACTAAATTTAATATTTTAATGAGAGCAGCTTTAAGATGACAATGGAGGAAGCAGAAACAAAAAAATTGAGCAGAAAGATGAAAACTGCAGACAGTAAGAGAAGATAAAGAGTTTACACATGACTTCTGTCAGACATTAATTTTCAAAATTTACAGGTTGTTTTTTTCTATAAATCACAGGTGTAAGTCAAACAGTGACAGAAACAATTTATCGGATGAATGTATAACTATACCTTCTGTACAAAGAGCCAAACAATAACTGATCATCTTCACATGTTTCGCAGAAATTGATTTTTCATAGACTAAGGAAGGCTTTAGATTCTTAAGGCATCTAGCTGTAACAACAGCTAAGGTTTGTAATTTTTGGCATGGGCTTCAGTTTTCTAAAGATACAGGCCTGGCAGTTTTGTAGAAATCTGACAAATCCAGTATATGAATATCCTCCAAGCTAAATTCAATGCATGTATGAAATTTAAAGCAATTTACAGATATATGAGTAAAAACTCTGTTGATGTTTTCATTAAACGTACATGTATATTAAACCAGATTAAGTAGGCAGTTCTGTATTACAAGCACTCTGCAGTACAAATTGTCAGTCAATTCTGAGGTCTGTTACCCCTTTAATATGGACAACTCTCTATTAGTGTCTTTTGATGGGAGGATTCACTGCATTTATAAAGCTGATTGTTGTATTTTTAACAAATTAGATCCATCATCATTAGCTGTATTCTTCTTCATACAAAAGAATCTTGGACTTTTAAATTCATGAAAATTGATAACCCATTATATCCACCAAATTAAAAATTTAAATACAAATAATTTTTAACCGACATAATGTATAACCTGGCTATCTGGGTCATTGAAATAAAGCCCAGTATAAATAGATTGACAGTAGATTTTGACCAGTGATTATCAGAGATGTTTTGTACTAGAGGGGAGATGTAGTACTTCAGTTTTAAATGTTAGGGATCGCACCAGGGGGGTCATAGGGTCAAAATGGTTTGCAAGAACCGACAAGGTGTGAAAGGCCCCTTTCCATCATTTGACCACCCAAATGTGGTGCTCGTATTCAGTGATGTGTGTCGGACCATTGGCAGTAAATGTCCACTCATACCATGGTGTGAAACTATCAGAGTTTCATCCTTGACCACCCACTAATGGTCAGTCCAGCTAGACATGGGGCTTCTATATGCATATGACATTTTATTGTTATTATGGTAAATTTAAAATTTCCTTAATAGTTCTGGTATATGGATGCTTGCACTGACTATAGTTCTGCTATAGACATAATGGTCAATGATAAAAATCTTATATAGTTCAGGTTATTGATATGTGTATTGAATATTGCTGCTTAAATCACTGTATAATGAGATATTTTCCTATGCTCTCAATGGACACTTCGACCATAATATATGTCAATGCCAGTGGGTGCCTAGCATGTGTACAGAGACCTGGATGTGTAGTGGAACCCCACCTTGTGACCACCCCACAATTGTGACCACCCTCACAATTAAGGGCACTTTTCTTGGTGAAGAATATATGATCTAGGCAAATACGACCACCCCAAAACTATGACCACTTTTGGTCAGTCCTTGAGGTGGTGCAATTGTGGGGTTCCACTATATATGGCTTTATTAATAATTAAAATACACTCTACAATGACCTGTTGAGGATCTGGATATTAGGAAACTGATTGGCCTAGCATGCCTTAAAAAAACATGGATTCCATCAGGAAGCTGGAATTTCATAATCAAGCAAATTTTAATAAAAGGTTTGAGAGTTTACAAGACAAGCCACTTTGGGTCAGAACCTAAATATTTTTAATTTGAAGAGAAACTTGTAAGACACCACAGCAACAGCAAAATAGAAACTTTACTGACAATTAAGAGTAATATGACATAATCCCAACTATTGCTCAGTTTTAATTACCTCTAGCTCTGTTCAGTGATATTGTTTCACAATGTCTCTTTGATGAAATGTTTGCTCTTTCCTGCTAGAATTCAGTACTGTAGGTCCCCTTTTAATAGTCGCATGTCTATTTATAACCACACCCTGAGATTGCAAGGTCCTTTCATTAATTAAGTGACACACAGAGGTTATAAGCAGTCCAGTTTTCCCAAGCAGACCAGGATAAGTCAATTGCTATAAAGGGTTAGTTAAATCAATCAGAGATATGTTTCATGATTTATAAAAGGTATGTCAGTATGAAAAGAGAAAGAGAGTCGGACACTCATTGCATCTCTGTCAAACTATAAGTCATAATAGAGATAGGACACAGTAAGGTGGAGCTGACTAGACATTATGATAAATCCACTATAATTCACCTTCGTGTGCATGCATGGTCACCCTGAACATTATTCTTGCTTTTTCTCTGTCCCTACGGGTCAATGTATCTTTTGTGTTATATATTTATGCCTTTGATGTTCAGCCAGAATGTGTAATCTTGATATTCAACAATTGTGCAATTGTGAAGCTGTAAATGTAACATAAACTAAAAAAAAAATATTAAGTTTACTTTCTCCCTCAGTCTTCATCCAAGACTAATTCAATAACCACTGTAGTCCTTATGTGTTATGAAAACACTGCTAAGGTTACCTTCTTGGCATGTCAATGAGACCAACTTACCAGTACTGCAATGTGCTTGCAATATTCTTGGATATACTTGATTGTTTTGGTACCAATTAAGTAATGTTGATTCAGAATGGTGGTGTGTTTAAAGTTTTATGGATTCTACCAATTCTTATATACTCAAGATTAAAGCAGACCTTGGATAAGGACAATAGACATCAAAAGATCCTGATCATGAACATAAAACTCAGTTAAACTTGATTCAAATCAGAACTTTTAATCAGTTTTCTCCAGAAACGTTCTATTTTCTATTGCTGAAGACTGCATCATTCACAAATTCTTATGCCCACAAAATTTCCAGTTTAACTAATTTTCATAAAATTGTTTTCAGATTTGAATCTTCTCCTTTTCACTTGTCCCACTTCTTACAAGGTTTATATAACATATATATAAGGTTGAGTATATCATATATACAAGCACCAGACATGCTTTGTACAGAGGTTTAGGATGGACAAAGGAAGCACATTGTGTCAGGTCATCCAAGCAGTCAAAATCAGCTCAACTTTTAGACTCGGTGGATGGCAGGGTATCATTAAACTCAATCATGGTACTTCACCCTATAGGGAGCCTTGAGATGCCAACAATGTACCCTACTCCATATCTACCAATAGATCACATACCAAAGCCCTATACCCTCAAAGACACTGACAACATCTATTCCATGTTTGGTTTTTGGATCCATTTTCATCAACACTGAGATGGGCAATTTCCACTCATTTTATATATTTAGTTGGATTTGGAGCTATTATCCGCTGAGACCAGCTGGTGCTTTGTTACATTGTATACCATCACCCCTTGTCAATCTGTATTCTGGTAAAGATTTTCAGCTTGAATATTTGTAAGTAACATACAAGCTGCAATTTTAAATTGAGGCAACAACTTTATTCTCAACAAAGGAATTCAAAATGCACTTCTTCACTACATTGAAGCAACTATTGCTGTTGCTAAAAGTATAAATAATATTTTCTTACTCATTTAATGCATGTCCACCAATGATGACCAAAGGAATTGACCACATGTGAAAATAAACACATTTGATTGGATGCTCCCTTGTAATGACTCCAAAAATGAGATAAAGTGACCTTAATGGGTCGGGAGCTAGTTGATGAGACTGGTTTCAGAATGATTCCAGAAGGATTGAAATATATAAAAATTGTTATTTCTTGACATATAAGGGTGTCTTTAACTTTTTAGCCTTATGCTAGATTTAGGAAAACAACAATCATAATATCATTAACATGCTTTTAAGAACTTGTATGTGATTGTTTGTTTTTTTTTATCAATTTTAGCTTTCATCATGATTGTATATGTAAAATGTTTAATATGACTCTCAATTCTACACTCCTCATACATTAACCTCAATTCCAGTTCAAGGAATTCATTTCATTCAACCACTGCTACCATATGTGCTATATTCTGTGACTAGGGGTGCCATGTATATTGGTTCTGTGCCAAGCCTTACTGTCTGGGCAATATTTGTCTAAAACCTGGGTATGCCCAGCATTCATTAGTGGAAACATTTTTCTTGTCGGGTGGATAGGAAAACATTTGACCAAATGTTAATACTGATGAAGCTAAGTTTAAAAGTTTGGCACAGTGCCAATATACATGGCTCACCTGGTGGTGGTCTCTAGCAAATGGCCCCCCTTAGGAGCAGTGGTTAGAATGAAATGAATTACCAGGAATGGAATGTGACCACTGCATGAAGAACATAACCTCTACCCACAGACTCAAGCTGAAACATTCAGTGTTACCTTTAATTTTGATCATGCCAGCAAGTACATCACACACAGGTGTGCAACAGATGTCCTCCCAGGTCAAAGAGTCAATGGCTTCCTTATTACCATAGTAACCATTATGGTACCATAAAGAATGTAATTGGGATTAAAATAATCACCTTCAGGGATAGAAATGTGTCTTTTATTAAATGGTTGGAAACTCATCCAGATGTTTGTGATTCAGCCTGGCAACCATTATGATGTAATAACATCGCCATAGCAGCAGAGTTGAATGACTGATTTAAGACCTAATCTATCTAACCTTACTTTATGAAAACAAAGCAAGTCCGGATGTAACCACTTTGGCAAGTCAACCATAATGATGTCATAATAGTTACCATAGATACCAACTGAGCTAAAATTTCATTATAAGATGAACTCCGTCTGGATTGGTTTACATTTATTGAGATGTAACCCAGATGGTATAAAGGGCTAGATAAATTATCATATTACTTTTTCTGCAAAAACAAATTATTTTTAAAATATTCTTTTGATATTTACTTCCAAGATAGGAATTAAGATTTCTTTAAATATATAATGAAAACAGGAACATAAAATTATTCATTGACCAGTGATCATAAATGAAACACCAAGATATGGCTGGCCATATTATTTCTTTGCATAAATTGAACTTGAATGTTTTGTACCACAAGAAACATTTCATTACTATGAAAACTTTCCCTAAGAGACAGATTAAAATTGATGAAACCCATCTAAAATGGCAGTAAATAAAAACCAGGTCTATAATGGTATGGTTGCAGTTTCTACCAGAGCCATTGATAATCGTATCACATATGCATGGAAACAGGAAGGCAGAATGACATATTGGCAATCTCCTTGAAAACAAATTAGCAATCAGGGAAACCTACAGGGGATAATTAACAGGTATCCATGCGGTTAAGTGATCTATTCCTTCATTACAGAACAAACCATATCAGTTTGGTCTTTGTCTGATCCTAAAAATTACCATTAGCTCACGCCTCTCACCATCTGCCCAGGAATAATGAGCACTATATCTGCATTGTATAAAGTACAGTTTTGGGGACCTCAAAGCTGTTAAGACCTGCAGGGGTGGATTCAGGATTTTGGAAAGGGGAAGGTCCAACCCAGGAAGACTAATAAGAAAAATTAAAAAAAAAGTCTCCTGATCCAGAAAGGGAGGGATCCAGGTCAGAAATATTGGTTTAAAACCCTGTATATTTGTATAGACTTATAAGTATATAAGACAGGTTAACTATAGCAAAGAATATAACATGGACCAATCCATGACTGGAGAATTCACATAAATACTAGTGCATACATAGACAAGATAGCCCCAGGCAATGGAATGTATTAAACAGGTATACAGGTATGTTGAGGTGTTAATTGATTTTAAAGGTATGTCATGGTGAAGCATATGTTTTCATTTAGGATAAACATGTTCACCACAATATATGATTATATATGTAATAGTTGTTTAATTTGCAAGATTAAAATGAATTAACATTAATAAAGAATTATTTTTCAAATAAACACCTGGGCTGTTATTTGGGGGACATGTTCATCACCTAAACAGAGTCTTGTACAAGTAATAGTATAAAGAGTGCTGCTCAGATTTTGTAGTTATTTAGATGTGTGACCACACTTTGTAGTGAGTAGGAACCAGTAAAAATATTTGTCAAATGTGACCTTGTGTCCTGAATATGTACACAGTTCAGAGTGCCCTAGACAAGCATCTACTCCTGGACAAGCAGTGATACAAACATCAGTACTTAATACCAGAGGTATAATGTGAATAATTCAAATAGAAACGTGATACGGTATATATAGTTACATCCATATATACATATCAACTCTTGCTTTCATGTTCATATAGGTTTTAACATATAGACAAAATACAGCAAAGTCCATCCAATTATATATGTATAGATCCTTACCAATAGATATAACCCCTGTTATGTGAGGTAAGTAGAAAAGAAAACAGCAGTAAATAACTATAGCATTAATAAATGCTAAGATGGTGATGATTTAAATAACAAAAGCAATGAAATGTTAATCTATTGTAATTTCTCATGTTTTAAAATATTAAAAAAAAAAAGATTATTTGAAAATGCAGCTATTTTAATTTTATAGTTTACACTGTAATTTTGTGACTCAATTTTAAGTACATATGGTATAAAAATATCTATTTTAAGTACATATAATAAATAGATATTAAAAAAAAATAATGCACATGGCATCAGCCTGATTTCATGAGTTCTATAACTCTCAAGTCTGAATACAAGTTCAAGCCCAGGACACCTAGTCGAGTCCAAGTCAGAGTCCCTAAAAAATTGGACTCAAGATCTACATCACTGGTAGTAATCCTGCTAACGGACAAACAAACCAACAAACATACACAGGTGAAAATAGAACACCTTAGTGGAGATAGTTAAGTATAAACAGGATCCCTGGGATTTTGGCAAAGGTAAGAAATAAAGCAAACTGTAGGTTTAATCTATCATCATTGTTCACCTGGAAGAAAAATTAAGCAATAAATCAGGTAATGCCAAGCAGAGGTTTCATTAAGCAAATATACAACGAAGCCACAATAATGTAGACAGGAATATGTTTTACGAGCATTCTCCGTAGTTTGCTAGGGAGAAAAAGTCAACTAGTGCAAGTTTCATGTGGAAAAGCTGCCACAGACAACACATAAATAATATTTCACACCACCTGGAAGATCATTAAGGTAGAGGTTAATGTAAAAAACATGGGGCATGATACACGAGACCTCCGCGAAGACAGTTTGTATCATCATTAATTATCATAGTCATATCATGCTTTATATTCTGACTACAGCTAGGTAATAACTGCAGATTAATGTGTGAGTCAGACCACCTAGGCTGCTTTAGTGGAGAACTCATATCTAATAAAATATAAATGGTTTCTTAATTGAATGAAACTAATCCCATGTTGTTCTACAAGCTGTACAATTATGAGAGCTGTACAATTATGATAATGGTGCTGTGATTACCATGCTTGCCTGATCAAAGTGGGGTTAAAAATGTACCTGGGCCCCCCTGTAGCCACTGATACCATTCAATTCTACTTTGGATGGCTGTTAAAAAAATTCCTGAGTTCTTTCATGTCTTTATTATAAAGAAATAAAGTTTTTATACTGCAACAAATTGTATCACTTTTTACAGGTATGTGAGTGAATTAGAGACACACTGAGGTGTTTATTACCTGATAGAGGACATTCAGATTTCAAAAGGAAAGGGCACTTGACTCCAGGTTAACTATCAGTTTGGTGATGAACTAGGTTTTGGTAAATGTTTACATGAAAGTGAAAACATTAGATAGTTGAGAGGCATAGCTTTTTGTGTTCGTAGTCTTGTTTTATATCGTCATTGATGGTTCAGTGTTAGTTATATATGGCCCAGTGATCTTTTTTATGAACATAAAAAATCTGAGTCCTATTTCCAGGCCACTCAGATTATATATGTGATTTTGTGAAACTGCTTGGTGTCTGCACTAAATTTAAGGCATTGCTATAATAGGGGTACTACAAAATTGCATATTTTAATTCTCAGGCTTAGCTTTAAGAAAAAACTTTTTTTGAACACTTGGAATCCTCATCAAGGTATAGATAAAAATATATTTTAGTTGTACCCAAATACAGGTCTATACTTATCATCTTTTCCTGAAATATGTTGGTATCATCATCCTCATCTTTATCATTACCATCATTGTCACTATCATCTTTTGTAATATATTCTGATGTTAACATAACAAATCATAATAATTTTTACAAATTAAGTGATAATAATAGCATAATAAATTTGAATTAATTAATGTCCATTCCAGTATTAAAATTACAATTGATATTAATCTAGAGACTGTGTGCTTTTACTGTATACTAGTATGATCCACAAAATATGGCCATGAAACCACCTGAGTTCATTCAGAAGGCTCCTTGTCATTATACCTGTACAGGAACTGGTTAGAGCTTACCTGTCCTTGTTGGCACACTGCAGTGTTTGTCTGACACACCAGTAAAAAACAAGGTGTGAATCAGCAGTACACCAGGGTTATCATCCAGCTCCTCCTCGCCTGCCAGCACCAGACTCTGGACCAGGCTGACTCCTGTACTACAAGCTGTGCCAGCAGCATGTGTGTTTGATGTGGTTATTCATTCCTTGGAATATACTCTTTTTGTCTTTTTGTTCCAGAGGGTTTCAAATGTGAAAATATTGTGAAATTAAAACCTCCTTGAACATGAGGCCCCATCACTGAAGGCAATTATCTCATAATGGAAAAGATTCATTTTATAAATAATAACTGATCTTTTATGTCACTGTTACTCTAAGATAGGTATTTTAAATAATCAGATTATTCAAATTATTTGCCAACAATGATCAATGATTTCTACCACTCTGATTTTCACTTAGGTCCCCATCCAAATTTTTTTATTTTTTCTCACATAAAACTTTAAATTGTTTATGTTTGTTATGTTGTTACGGTTTAATAAAACTCTCATAATTAAAGAAAATGACTTTAATATGTAACTAGGAATGTGTTAAGGCTTTTTAATTTAAGTGAATGCAATTAAAAATTCAGAAATTGACAACATAGATCCATTTTGATTCAACTGTCCTTAGCTGGTTTAGTAATGTATAGGTGATTGCCTTTTTTTTATCTTTCTGTAAGTTTTTGTATTCCAGTTAAATCATGAAATTACCTTATCATGTGGAAGTCCTTCAGGTAAATTAACATAATAATGATACAGATTTGCTTATTAAATTGACTATAGATTGTATTTTCTCATTTTAGAGTAGAGTAGATGAAATGTAAGCATCTGGTGTGTAACCAGCGGTATTTCGGGTGATATAAAAACCCATAATACAGACAAGATGTAGGTCTGTGGTAGTGTTCTCTATGCATGATGGACTTTCTTGCTGCTGTATCTGTGCTGTAGACATGATTCACAGCACTGTTCCAGTACTGGCTGGTATGTGCCTAACAGATTTTGCTATTAGCTAACATGCTTGAGAGTACAAGAAAGCAGGTAGCCGACTACGGTGAACGTAATCACAGATTAAGACAACAAGGTGTCTTCACTTCATGTAGGATGATACTAAGCCTTTGTTTTATATACCGTGGAAGTGGTTTATTTGGCGTGTATAAATTTTCACGTTTTTTTTTTCATTTTACAGCATTCGTTTGAATTTTTGCGCAAATCAGTATATATATGTGTATTTAATTTCTTTTTTATCAAATTATTAACATTTTAAAACGATTTTATAAAAGACAGCTAACAAGCTCTTGGTGACCATGTACATCCTAGAAGCAACTGAGTACTGTGAACGCAAGGTGTAAACAATACGCAATTAACGTACAGTTATGATGATGCAATGGTGCATGCAGCAATGTTGTGTGATACCTGAGTAGGTTGTAGAATTTCTTAACAATAACAACTGTGATCACTTACTAGTAGCAACCCACTATGCGTGGACAAGTAACAGAGCTGACAGCAATGGGGGCTGGCTCTCTGTCTTAGTCCAAAGCCATTGGGAGGGGGTTCTAAAGTTGTCTAGGTTGTATAGGAAACAACGCATGTTCTTTATTTAGCGCAAATCTAGCTCCCACTTAAAACATGAAAAATTAAAACCCTGCTAACAAAACCACTTCCACAGTATTTGCATTACTGGTACATGTAGTAGTGTTGGGAGTCACTGCCTTGATCATAATCATGTTCATAGACAGCATATATCAGCGACCGATGATTGATTATTAGTCCCTTTAAAAGTGTATGTGTGCTGATATACATAATTTGGACCCAGTAAGGGTATAGGTATTTGAGTGAATGCCACCTTCCAATGAGATGTGGTAAATTGTAAAATTATGCCCAGATATAAATGTATCTATGCTAGCTAATATCAGTACCAATGACAGAACTGCATATATTTTTTGACTGGGCACTGCGTCACATATGGTCCATAAATGGGCTGGGGTTAAATATCTTAAACAAATATAGATTTTTTTATGGTGAGAAATCATTGAACTTCCTCATACCTGTTGCATATTTGACCCTAAACCACCTTTATGTCAGTAACCTCTTGTCACTTTAACTATGCTCAGAAAATAAAATTTAGATGTTTTTGATCCATGTAGGAAACAGTCCTTTTCATTATGTCTTTAAGTGTCTGTTTTCCCCAGACTGGTTTTGTGCATGCTTTGCAGTTTATAATCACCTTGGAAAGCCTCAAACCATGACAGCTAGCCTCAACCTGTGCTCCACCGTCCTCTTTGTATAGTCCAGTATTGTATCCTGACAGTTGGACAGAACATGCACTTACATAAAGGGTATTGAAACTTGAATTCTCCATTTGAATATGGGATCAGTGCTTTTGTAAGAATGGCTAGTTAAGATACATAACAGCCAATACTTAAATTAAAAGATAACTTTTTTAATAATCATACATATTTTCCCTCATAATTTTTCAAGAATCAGTGACATCTTCAGGAAAGTGTCTTAAACTAAAAGTTTCAACTGTAGTGTAGTTTAGGGATACAACCTTTTACACCTGTTATTTATTCATTTGGTAGGGGTGTAAAGAATACCCGGCCACTTGTACAGCAGGGGTCGCCGTAACTAATCGGTTATCCTTTGAGTGTGGCGAGAAGAGATGTGAGAATTATTGTTGGTACAAGGGTACCGCCCCCTGGGCCTAGTACCTGAGCTTCTTGTTTGAAAACAGTCTTTGTGTGGAAGCTTCCATGCAAGGTTAAGATGAATAGGCCATTTAACTACCCTTTGATGTGACTGATTTACAGTGAACTTGGTTTATGTGTTTCAAGGACATGCATTGGTTTCTGGAAATAAGTATTGATGTGAACATGTATGTGACAACTAAATCTGGGCTACACTTGATAAATTTGTGCATAAGGTTATTATAGCATGAGGTTATTATAGCATAAGGTTATTATAAGTGACCATAGACTGTTGGTGACCTTGGTTCAGTTTAAGGTCGCTAATGACTTTTTTTTATCTAACTTCATGTTTTAAAGAAAATAACTAGTAAATCTTCATGTTTTAAAGAAAATAACTAGTAAATCTTTACCCAACTAGCTTTAACATATGAAGCTGTCATGGAACTAGAAATAAAAACCCCATTGCTGATCAACCTCTTTGAGCCCTAGGTGCTCAACTGGCCCAATAATGCATGGGTGTTGTATGTGTGTGCATCGGACACAAGTATTCTGTTGTTTACACACACAGCAGTACCTTTGGATTGGCTGCGTCATTGTTCAATGCAAACGCACTTGAAAATTATGAAAAGCCGTTGAAAATGATGACTTATTATAACAAAGCCGCTTATCTTGTTGCCACACCAAGTTATAAAAATAGCATTCACGTTGACCTGTCATGACTAATATTTCAGATACAAGTTTAATACTAGAGGATATGAACTAAATAAGATTATAAAAACCCACACGTGATGGGTACAGCTCATTTTATGCAAACAGAGAAAGCTTCTTTAAGTAGAGAATAGTCAGAGAACCCAAGATCCTGATCAATTTGATTCGTGTCACGGTGCTACATAAGAACAGAAAATATATGAACTTGCAAGCCCAGTAAAATGTGTTTGTCTCTGCCCTAATCAATATCTGTTTGAATTTGGTCTTAATATATGTCAGGGGGAATGAGAATCTTGGAAGATTCAGAATCTTGCTAGGTAAGATGAGAATTCCCAATCTTCCTGGGAAAATGAGTATTCCCATTCTTCACGGGAAGAACAGAAATCAATTCATACTGTATCTATGTTCTTATTTCTCCTATGTGCCCTGTCAATGTTCCTTTTCATGTCCTGAAGATGGTCATGTCAGGGAACTTTCAATGTTTGACTCTGTGAATAATATATATATTTTCTATTTTGTAGGCCCAATGTATGTTCTTACCGAGATGTTGAAATGGTACCAGTCAGAAGACCTTGTATAAGATCCTATACAAGACTTGTCAAAGTGTGGAAACCAAACTGTGGTAGCCCAGGAAACTGGTGTGTTGGATATGAACGCAGGTAAGCACTGATGTTCTCCACCAAGTGTCACATTAATTCATGTCTTATCAGTGTACTGTTGTTAACATTGGGACCATATTTACACTCATTTGTACTATCTGTGGCTTTCTATTCCACATATTGTGTTCCCTGTAATAATTGATGCTAAATAATGACAGGTAAGTTTGATTCATTTTCCATTCGATACTGTTTGTATTATTGTTATACTTTTTATTTGTAAAGTGTCACAGTAAATGTAAAGCCTGTTGGTTTTGAAAAACAAGGTGTGAGGTCCTAGCATAACAATTAACATGTTTTATTGGGTACTGGTAGATGTCAACAATAATAACAAGAATATTATTTATTATTTTTCCTTTAACTTTATAAAATATGAATCTCAAACTAATATGAAATTATATATATGATTGCCTACTACAGAGACTCTTATTCTAACATGAAACAAATATAGCAAAAAAGTTAAGGAACCAAATGTTTTTCACATGAATATTTCAAAGAAAATGGAAAATTTAAATATTATACATTACCTTCCTTGATTAGGATTATTAGCACCTGAAAGGGGCCTATTCAGATATCCCACGTTTGTTAACTATATAAAAATCCATTGAAGCTTTCATAAAATTAGGCCAGAAAATGCCAATCCCCCCACACACAGGTTGTTCCTTTTTTAACACCCATGTGCATATAAAAAAACAATGTTCAACAAAGTTAGAACATGTTAGGCAGCAAGACAAACCACAGTTTTACAAAGGGCTTTTCACAACTGGTGAACTTTCAACTTCCACACATATGCAACCAACCATCTTAGGTTGCATGGTTTCACTGTTTATTAACATCTGCACGTGCCCTGTGTTTACTAACATATTGTTGATAAACAAGCTCATCCACCAATTACAGAGGCATCAAAAGAACCTTAACAGGATTGAAGCACCTAGATTTCATTAATATGTATACAGAGTTAGCAAAAATCACATACATTCTAAAGAAAAGGTAGTTGAATAGCTGGATTTAAAGCTGACTATGAAGGTAAAATTTGGTTCAGATGTGTAGTATTTATTAGAGGATTATCTGTTATCCAAACTTTCTATTTTATCAAGTTCAAAGATAGTTCCTTTAAGTGAAGGCTCAGACACAAGAGGAAGCAAAGGAAACTCAAGTGATATTCTTGGTAGATTTGTCTGTCTGAGAACCCAGTCTTCCTGGACATTAATGTATTCAAATTTCTTTCCACAGGGACCAGGATGTCTGGTTGAATGAATAGCATAATCCTGCAAGATTATAGCTTGGGACACATGGGACATTCACTGAAGAGCGTTAAATTAATGTTGTCCAATGGTTAGTTAGGAGGTTACCCAATCAGACAGAATCATTTACCTTGGGGAAGATACTTGAGCATAACATGATGAAAGCTTGAAAAACCCCATTCCCTACAGAAGACTGTTATGCATGTTTGACTCTATGTAACTATATGAAAAGTTTGTGCCCAAGTAGCTGAAATTCCTAGGTTTTGCCCTCAGTATTTATGAAATATTTAACATATTACAGCAGGGTATCAGTGCTATGGATTAAATTCAGTTCTTGTGTTGTAGCTTGCAATTTGATTCCTTCTTAATTGATTGTAAAATTAAAATGTTATTCTTCATAGAAATTTTATTAATCCTATAAAATAGCTAGGTACTCTATTTCAAAAGCATCATTATTAAATCATTCTGCAATATCAGCAAGCCTGCATGATTCTTTCCTTTTAAATAATGTATCATTGATTTACAACACTAATGGTATATGGATAATATTAACAGGTGCTTTAGTGTGTATGCAAAATTGCAGCACAGTGGAAGGTTTCAAAGGGAGAAAAAAAATTAACATATCAGGATTTGATAAAGGAGTTGGGATGTGATACAAAAGTACTCCTGGGACAACATCCATCTATGGAAAGAGTTTTGTGGCAATTTAAGAGATGTGTATCAGCAAAGTTTAAAGTGGAATAACCTTTTTTACCATGCCCAAATCCTCAAATTGTTGTAGGATTAATTTTGTAATTTTAAACAAGCTATATACAACCAGAATTTTTAAATTTTGTGTGAATTAAATAACACCTGCAATACTTTATGAGTGTTATAAATGTTCTGTTTAAGAAGAAATATAACACATCATTATCTGATGATTCTTGTTGTAAAAAAAGTCATAATATCCACATGTTTGATTTTTATATGAATTTTTGATAGATCCAGTTTAGAATCCTCAAACTGATTTTTGTGGTAATGCTGACTCCCCTTGATGGTATACATTGAATATATTGTGATTAATCTTTTGTTAGCTTTCACTTTATCATTCTGAGGAATGGAGCTCTAAGAGAAACAGTAGCGGAAAGAGCCAGATGTATGAAAACCGAAGGCTTAAACAGCTCTTCAGATAAACCCTTAAACTCTTGGACCTCATTGACCTCACGAAGGGTAGGAAAACTGATATATTCTGTCAACATTTGGGCCAGATACCTTGGAATTTCTGCTTCTTAGGAAAGGGAGTACCATGCACATTATATCATGCGTCAGAATGATAACAGTTATCAGTGCATGAGTTAGTGGTCAAGCAGAGGAGATGAAAGGTGCCTACATGCCAGTAGTGTACTGATACAGACAAAGGGTGGTACAAACTGCTGGGTTCTAACTTGCTATGGACTCAGATATAGTAGGCTAATTAATACAATTACTTGTTTTAAATGTGCTCCCTGCTAATAAATACAGTTTTCTTATGCTTTTCAAAGTCATTGAAAAATTTTAAAAAATGTAATGTGAATTTACATATATACAATTTTAGAACTTTTTGAAAATATCAGTGGCCAAAAAAAGTCAGGAAATTTGATTCTGTCACCATTTGTAAAGCTTGATATCATGCAGTTTCATGTTTTATTAAAAAAACATGAAAATATTATATGCAGTTACCAGGGTGGGGGGCAGGAAGCAAAACCTAGGTACAGGGACAACACCAGGACTTCAGTAGAATACTTATATAGGTGCAGATTCTTCAGAAAAGTACTTTTGTACAGGTTATTTTAGGTCAATTCAAAGCCATTTGCAGATCAGTATATATCCATTTCCAGTATTATGCATACATCAAGACCCATATCCCCATCTGGACCAATCTCCAATCGGTCCAGACCAAATCCAAGTTGGTATTCAGTCAGGCCTAAACCTTAACAGGATCTGATCCAACCCAAATCCTGATTGGGTTAAGGCCTGCAGACTGAATCCGGATTGGGATTTGGTCTGGACCAAAGCTACACTTGACTGCCACTGGTCACCTGTACAGTTATACATGACTACAGTGACTCACTTATATAGTTACACTTGACTACCTGTGATCACATGCTTAGATTTGCTTGATATCTTCCGATCATGTGCTTGGTTTCCTTGACAACATCTGGTCACATGTTTTGGATCAGCTGGGCATCTTTTTACTTGTGTGACTCTGATTTTTAACCTGCGGTCATTAAGTGCAGAATGGTTTTTGTAGCTGCATGTACATTCATATATATTATGGCAGACTTTGACAGGAAATGGAGAGAAGATTTAACACTTGTTAATGTATCAGTATTTTTTTTCTAGATATGATCAGTCAATTATATATGCAGGGCTACCTGTTGATTTTTCAATCACATATTTGAATAAATAAAACTGGTATATCTTTCTTACTGTTAATATCCCTATCCCTATGTTTTTATTCTTTTAAGAAATTTCATATCAGGAGTGTGTACCTGTGAAGAACCCAAATATTTTTTTGGATAATGTTTAGAGTATAAGGCTACCCACAAAAATATTATTGCTCTATAGACCCGGGGGAAAATATTGTGCCAGCAGATGAATTTGTTTTCCATTTTTTTCATGGTTGAGATACAATATGTAATATTTTGCAAGATTTCCTAGAAAATACAAAAATTTGCTCCACTTCTTAAAAAGGTATTTATGATCAACACAAAATTTGGTCCATTATCCAAATCTTTAAGAATTCTTTTAGGGAATTTGTGCAACAGCACAAATTAATAACAAAACCAAGAGTCTGGTCTTCAGTTGCAAAAATAAAAAAAAAATTGATCTATGAAAAATGGAAACACTGAATCCATAGAACAAGCCACACAGTTTGACTGGAAAGTACTGTATGAAGTATAAATCATAATTTTACCATTGTTCATGTAAATTAGAATAGCCAGAACTAATTTATTATTTTATAATATGACAATGGGCATCTTTAACTTGTAAGTATATAAAACTAAATCGGCCGTATGTGGCACCAATGATACTAAATGTGCAATTTCCTGCCTGACATGATATCAAGGGAATTAATGTATGTTTATCTGAATTACCTCTGGTGAGCAGACATCTTTAGAGAGATCTAGTGAATGGCTGGTTTTTACATCAGATAACCTTTGAGGAAATCACCTATTCACCTGGAGTAGGCTGATTCTGCCAGATCAAAGATACATCACGTCTGTGCTATCAACATCAATTTCCACTTAATTGGCCTGTTTGTCAGAGCTCTTCCTTGGATTCATTCATCAAATAGTGCCAAAATATTTTAGGTACCCCCACATGACAAAAAAATCTTGTGAAAATTGGCTGCTATTGATTCAGATGCACTTACGGGTTATGTTATGACATTATTAAAGAGCATGGCATGAGTTTGTGATGAAATGTTCCCTGGGACTTCCTCCTTATACAAAAAAAAAGTCTGCACTTGTTAGTCCCTTTGCTGTAACCTTGAGTGAATTCCGCATGGTATGCAAAAAAGCTAATTCGTCATGGCCTTGACTTTTAGTCCTGACATCTACTTTCAAGAAAAGTTTAATTGGCCTTGGTCTGTTCCTATTGGTAACATTTGGGCTGGCAGACTTTAATTGTGCCATTTTAAGGAATAATTTCTGCTCGAAGCTACATTAGTCTTGTGTATCTTGAATTAAAGAGGGTTTTTTTAAGCCAGAGGTCTGTAATTAAAGGATTGGCATGTTTCCACTTGTGTTTGTTTGCCTGAGTGTGCATGATTGCTAAAATGTGTGATGTATGACAGTGTCCAAATTTTGTTTAAATGGAGATACAGTTCTTGTATTGCAAAGAGCGTGGGGTTTTGCTTATCGGGTGGTGGACTTGTGACCGCAAAGTTGTGTGTTCATGTCCCAATCTTACTGCTAACTGCAATGAGACTCCTGGCCAAAGCCTTTACCACAAGGATGGACCCTCTCCACCAAAGAGTGAATGGGTACTGGCTAATAGGGGTGTAGAACAAACAGTGTAGAACAAATAACCTTGTAGAGTCTATACTGACTGTTTGAGTTATATGCTGACCATGCAAGGAGCTTAAAACCCTACCAGAATGAACAAGCCTGTAAAAACAGGAAGGCAAATAGTAAACGCAGATGAGACTGATAAAGTTGGTGATATCAAATTATTGACACCCCCCCCCCTTTTACCTTTACTTTTGCAAAGAAAATTCTTGAAATATTAAATATTTATATAATATATATATATAATATATAATATATATATATAATATTCAAAAATTTGAAATGGTTTGGGTCTTTATTGATAAAGAATTTAAGGCCATTTATTGCTCCTCTGTCATGAATAACTCTTAAGAAATTGTGTAGCCTTCTCAGGCAATAACATGGTAGGCTGGGAATGACCAGTACAAATCCGTTCATGCATGGCCTTGGTTTGAGCCTCATTATACGGCCTAGCTGTTTTGGACACATGTTTTACACCATTTACTTTGTAAACTAATAAGCTTTTAAGTGCATGTCCTGCAGCGTCTCAAAATAATCTTAAATGTAGTATCCAACAGAGCTTGACCAATTCACCTGAAATTCGGCATGCGTATACATCCTGGATAGCTTTTCTGATTTTATGACAGGTGGCGCCACCTACATTCAGGTTTACGCTGTAGACATCTAAGCTCATATCTCGGGAACCGTTTGACCGATCAGAAAATTTTTTTGCACAAATGTAGCCCTTGGAGAGCTTTATAACATACACAAAAATGGTGGCGCCAACTGCAACCATGTTTGCACAGTGTCCATCTGTTTGTCTGCCTTTGGTTAAAATCACTCATATCTCTGCAGTGACTTGACTAATTCACCTGAAATTCGGCATGCGTATACATCCTGGATAGCTTTTCTGATTTTATGACAGGTGGCACCACCTACATTCATGTTTACGCTGCAGACATCCAAGCTCATATCTCGGGAACCGTTTGACCGATTGGGCCAAAATTTTGCATGTGTATAGATCTCACATAGCTCTTTATCATACGCAAAACTGGTGGCGCCACCTGCAGCCATTTTTGCACAGCTCCTGTCTGTTTGTCTGCCATGGGATAAAATCACTCATATCTCGGCAGTGGTTTGACATATCTGGCTAAAATTTTGCAGGTTTATACATCCACAACAGCTCTTTTGATTTTATGACAGGTGGCGCCACCTGCATTCTAGTTTATGCAGCAGACATCCAAGCTCATATCTTGGGAACCGTTTGACCGATTGGGCCAAAGTTTTGCATGTGTATAGTTCTCACATAGCTCTTTATCATACGCAAGACTGGTGGCGTCCCCTGCAACCATTTTGCTCAGCGTCCATCTGTTTGTCTGCCACGGGCTAAAATCACTCATATACATGTAGTGGTTTGACTTATCTGCCTTAAATTTTGCATATGTATACAACTTGGACGGCTTTCTGGATTTTGTGGTAGGGGGGCAACCTACATACACAATTTGGCTGCAGACATCCATGCTTATATGCAACACTTCACTCTATTTCCCCTTGCCACTCAATCCATGCCTCACTTCACCCGTTCCACTCTGATTTAGGCGGATACATGTAGTCGCTTGTCGACTATCCGTATTCTAGTTGGAAAATCAAGTAGGTCAGTTCATATGAGTTTTGAATTTCAGTTCCAATTAACAAAATTTTCCCTTCAGTTCCAATTTATACAGTTTTCCCTTTATGCAGTTTCCTTTTATAAAGTTTTCTGTTCAGTTCCAATTTATACAGTTTCCATTCAATTCCAATTTATGAAGTTTTCTGTTCAGTTCCAATTTATAAGGTTTTCCATTCAGTTCCAGTTTATAAAGTTTTCCATTCAGTTCCAATTTATGAAGTTTTCCATTCAGTACCAATTTATGAAGTTTTCCATTCAGTTCCAATTTATAAAGTTTCCCTATTCACTTCCAATTTATAAGGTTTCCATTCAGTTCCAATTTATAAAGTTTTCCATTCAGTTCCAATTTATACAGTTTTCCCTTCAGTTTGAATGCCTAAGGTTTCCCTTCAGTTCCAATTTATTCAGTTTTCCATTATTTAATATATGTTAAGGAACAAAGTGCAATCAGTCTTTTATAATAATCATTTAATATTACAATTACAGACTGTAAACACTTAGAAATATCCAATATACTTTCATTATATACTAACAAATGACAATAACTCATCATCAACTGTTGAAACTGATGAGACATTCGTTTGCATTTGCATCCTGGATTAATTAATCTTGTGACAATTATAGGGGAATGTTGTTTCATTTTGGCATCCAGAAGCTTAATTATACATATTGATGTTGATCAAAGGGGTTAATGTTCGTATCAAAAGTGATGTGTTACCATAGCAATATGGTGCTTGGTCCACAGCTATGGACACTTGCTTTGCCCATCGGATGTTATAAATCATTCGAATGTGACATTGTAACAATGTTAGATATATTCCCTGGAGCAAAAGCTTGCACATTGTGTTGTCTCACAAGTACATTCTTAATGACGGAATTCCCCCGAGGAACATTATGCATGCAGAGATAATTTTCCCTGCACAATTACCAGTGAAAACCTCAGAGTTAATCAAATAATCGTGCAAAACAAAGAGCAAAGAACACTGAACACAATCTATCTGTAACGAAAATCAAAGTCTCAATTAGTTAGGACCAGTATCCTATGGCAACTTACACGGTCTTGTACATTATAGTCAGATCCTTTAAGAGAACTAAGTCTTATAGTTTTCTCTTAAAATCTGGGTAACTATTGCATAGCTTATTAATATGTCAAAGTCATAGTCTAGCGGACAAATTTTACAATGTTCACTGATACTCAGATTGGGACCAGTAGATAAGCATTCCTTATTTGGTACCAATAGATCAGCATTCCTATTGGATATTTTGGAATATTACCAGATGAAAAATAAAACAAGATGACCAGAGGTCACACGCTTGCCGGAAGTTGAAATGACAGACAGAGGGACAGACAGAGCAAACTGTCAGTTTTTGATCAATTGAGTGACTTTCAGAGAGATTGCTGAAAAGTTGAGCCGGTTGAATGACATATATCACACAAAGAACATGAAGCAGACATAGCTGACAACAACTGACAAACAGATAGACATACTGACAAAGTGAAACAAGATTGAGGCCAGATGACTAAACTGAATGTAATTAAGGTTAATAGTTTTGGAGATATGGCTAAAACATGATATGTTGTGTGCAGCGCCCCCTAGGTGCCATATCCTGAAATTGAAAAATATATTTCGAGATATTAGGCTAAGACATAACATGTACCAGTTTCAAAAGGATTCCTTCAAAACTGAGGCCTGTAGAATGCTATATAGGCAAAAAACAGGAAGCAGGTGAATTTGAGGACAACTGACAAACAGACAGACATACTGACAAAGTGAAACAAGATTAAGACCAGATGACTTTCCCAGGTCATGGAGAAGACCCAGAGGAAGAAACCAAGCTATAGTTTCTGTAACTGAGGTTTATAGTTTTGGAGATATTCCCAAAAAATGATATGTTGTGGAGGTTCAAGTGCAGCGCCCCCTAGCAGCCATATCCGGAAAATGAAAAATACGTTTCTGGATATTAATGTCAGACATAAGATATATCAGTTTCAAAATGATTCCTGCATACTTGTGGACTCTAGTCTATCTCTAATCAATATCTCGAAATATCTTGTTTGATGAGATATTGTACCAGATATTGCAAGACATTTAATATAATCAACTAACACTAATTAAATGCTACCTGATGCAAAAAACTAGACCTCTCTAGCTTTAAAACTGACAAAGTTAGAAAAATAAGACCATTTATTTTCGAAAATCTTGACTTTTCCCCTAAAATACGTAACCATGCATGGGCAAATGTGAGTCATCTACACACCAGTAGAAAGGCCTTGGAATGACAAATAAAACAAGCTATGGTTTAAGTGGCTACGACTGTTTGTTACAAAGTTATCTAGCAAAAACAATATTGTATACTTTTCGTGACCTTGACCTTAGGCCGAAACGTAGACTGAGAGAACTGTAATTTCTCCTAGCTTTGTCTATAATTTAGATATTCCACGGTATTTGATTTATGAAGTCATTAATTGAAACTCAACCTAGCAAGCACTGTTTGTGTCTGTATACTCATAAACCTCAGTGGATAAATCAGTTTTCTGCCAAAGTAAGAATGTGAATAGAAAAGTTGAAAAGCTTGTCTCACATGAACCATAGCCAAATGTGAGAAAGTTCAATGTAAACCCATTATCGGTTTTTTAGTAATGATATATCACAGTGACATTTACACAATACACATAGACACTCTATTGTTTCGCCTAAAAAACTTCACTTGATGGAATCAAAGGACTCCTTAGAATATGACAAAGGAAACTATGACAAAGGAATCTATGTCATTATTAATTTTTACCAGGGTGTGGTAATGAATATAGGTGTCATTAGTTCAGATGTGTCTTACTTAGGCATAAATGATTGATATAATATAAGAGAAGAATACATTAGACTGACATATTCTAGGAGCTAGCTACTTTACAAGATGACTAAATATATTGTAGCTAACAAAAACAGAAAAGTGCATGCAGTACGAATTAATTAGATGCAACACCAAAATGGGTACCTTTATCAACTCAGGCACTGATTTCAAGCTGAAAGTGAGGTTGACTTCATATATTAAATTTAAGCAATGCAAATATACCTTAGTCTCAGCTGACTGTGTACTGTTTTCATTATGATATATAAATGAAATATAAAAATAGTGAAAAATAAATTGTGTGGGCTCTCATATCAAGAGACTTTACAAGCTTTATTTAGTCCATGCGCAGGCCTGTGATTCAGTTAATGCATGTAACCACCAGTCATCTATCTTCATCATACTTCTTTTATGATTCTTGTCAGAGCCATATATTCAATAAAACTGAGTCTTGCCATGGCTTGATAAATTGATATATATTTCCTAATTTAAGATTATAGACTGTTCATGACCTTGCTTCAATGCCAGCCTGAACATTTTACTGTTAAGGTCTTACATGGTAAGGTATTAACACCCTGTCTTTGTCTATATTTAATGTTAAACACATGTTTATTTGCATACAACACTTGCTTTAAAATGGTTGCCATGGTGTTTAACATATTAAGATGTGCTGATGTACACTTAAAGCAAAGAATTATCTTGAACAGGTTTGCAGTAGGAGCTGGAGCCTTACCAACAGGCTATTAAACAACATCAGTACTGTTTGAAGCATTATAGGTCTGTGGAAGCAGCATTATACTAATTTTTAACTGTCATTTATTTGCTGAAAATGGCTTGTGAATTGTTTTAAAGAAATGAAACCTGGTTTGAGATATGCAGAATGTGTTCTAACTCACTGAATGCAGACTTTGTGGTGAAAGGATATCCTGCAGTGAAAAGCATTACCTGCACTTAAAATCAATAAAAATATCAACACTCTTTTAAGCAAGGCTGTATATTCAGTATTTAAATGCCATATGTTTGCTGACAATGGGTCTTTAAATGGTTTTCAAAGTTTAAGATCTGCAAAACATGTTGTGACTCACTTTGCTGCAAAATAGTGTTGAGATCATTTCCTGACTTAAAAAAACACCACCCTTAGTTAAACAGTCATCCTTGTAACAAGATGGTATCTCGCCAGTTATCATCTTGCAGTATATTTACCTTTATGCTATAGATAGGATAGTGGTAGTTTTGGCCAAGCAGTGCATCGTAAACACAAAAACACCTCTTGACCTGGAAAGCTTTTGTATAAAACATAACTGTTTGTAACAATTGAGGATACAAAAAGCATGAACGATGCTGACTGCAAGGTTGTTTCCTGGTAACAGCAGGAAAAAGGCTGGGTCAGTCCAAGTGTTAACTTTGTAATCAACAGCACTGTTATAGACCAGGTACAGACTGGTACAGGGCTGTGTGGTTGTTAAGAAGTATTTGTACAGTTTTAAAACCTGTTGCTGTATTGATAGTGATCTGCTTTTGCAGCCTTGCCTGGCTTACAGTTAATATTTGTCATTCCTGCTAATAGAGGCAAGAGGAGTATACTTGAGTAAAAATAGTATGAGAAAATATAAAAATTTACAGCAGAAGACAAATATATTAATGAAGACAGTGGTAATTAAATGTCATTAAAAGAAAGTCTAAAAATAAAAAGATATACCCGTAAATATTCAATGTGAAAATTTTATAATGGAGATAACATAAAAAGGGGAAATATATGTCATATTAGCACAGGATTTTCATCTGTCATGAAATCGGCTAAAACTTTGGAGTTGTCCTATATACCATGTACCAGTTAGAGAAATGTTAGGAAATTTGAAACCTCGTGTAATTTGATTGGTGCAAAAGAGAAGGTGGTCAGTTTGTTAGGTTTTGTTCTATAATCAAGGTGCTCATTCACTTTTTGAAACTGTGGTGTTATTTTAGTATGAAATAAAAAAAAAATAGGTAGAATGAATAATTATGTCATGAATTAGAAACGACTATCAGGAAATAGTTTGATTTTCTTTTCAACTTATTCTGGAAACTGTGAAGGAAGTTTGCCTTTTCCAGGGGTAAGGCATAGATTAGTGGAGCTTAAGGGTCCAAGTTCAAAACTGTTTGCCTCAATGGCATAATGGTGAAATCTTATTATAGAACCTCAGAGAGTCACTCTAATGTCTTAACGGCAGGTTATGACTTCTGGCTTATTCCTAACCCTGTGCATATAAAACCTGAAATCCAGATGGCTTAATAATAACATATCATTCTTATCATGTGGAAACCTTCATCCTCATTCAGTGCAACCAACAGGCCATGGACCTATCCTGTAAAAAAAAGTTTGCCTTTTCCTTCTTAAATATATTCTCTACTGTGTGGGTTTCATTAGTTTTTACATGTTTACTCAACCGGTACAGCTAAACCCTACTTCATTTACAAGTAGAAAATTAACAGGGTAAAGTACATGCCATGTCTCAAGTACTTAGACATGACTGGTATTATGTTTTTACTGCTGTGATTGTTTTCCTGTATCTTTCTCTGGGTCTATAGTTGATACAGTGCATAAACAGTTTTGCTTTGATTTATAGTGCTGTCTGGTAGAAATGTATGTGCTGGTAGGCATGGTTCAGGATTACTAGAGTGCAAAATACTTTGCAGGTGCCAATTCCCCCCCCCCCCCCACTCCCCCGCATGGAAATCTCAGTAAATGTCATTATTTTACAATATAATTGGATGATAATTCAGTACTTAGTACTCCTACAACAAACACCTTTCAGTTATGGACACCTTTATCCCCTGTTGCATGAATAAAATTAATATAAAAATCATATAAAAATCAGTCCTTTATCTCATTAGAGTCTTTTACATGGGCTCTGTTTGCTTTATTAAAGACAATTAAAATAACATTCAATATTAATATATCCTGAAAGAGCTGGGTTAATTATCTTCATAATTTTTATCCTATAAATAGACCAGCTGTTCTGTATTGCTGCTCAGTTACTTTTAAAAGTATTTTACTTTTACGTTCATAAACAAAAACCTATTTTATTAAACTTCATGTACTCTTCTCAGTTGTGATAACTTGTGTGGTACTTTTTTAATACATGCACTCTAGGTTTTGGTTTAGACAAATATATTTAAAAAATTATAGTGGCATTTTATTGAACAAAGTTTAATAATTTGAAAGATTTAATGGAAATTTTGAGTACTGAGGTCCCATGTGCTATAACTCATCTAATGACTGCAATTATCATTTATGAAACTTGCTTGAAGCTAGCACATATTCAAATAATTATATAAAATTTGAGTTAAATAATATTCTTACACTTATCTATGTCCAGACAGTTTGATAGTTTTCTTATAAGATTTTCTACTTTTTCTTTCATGAAATTGAAGGTTGTCACACTGAAATAAACTCATCATTGAAAAAAAAATTTACTAGTTGCCTCAAGCTGTAACCCTTGAACAGTCTGTATATGGAGTCCATGAATAGTTCATTATTTCAAGTGCAATATACAAGCAGTAAGGTGTAAAATATGGCTGCCATAGTAACCTGAGTGGCATGGTTGTGTACTCACTTAAAAGACACTTGTAGGTGTCATACAGCAGCAGGGGGTCATCATCAGCAGTATCATTAGGTATCCAGGTATTTACCTGAGGATGAAGAATTCATATTTAAGATGCTGGGTACTATTCTCAGGTCACCTTTGATGGGAGATTCAATGAAGCACCTGTCTCCAGCCCTCACTGTTGCCCAGGAGGTGGCATCAGAAAAGAGTGATATGTAACATGATATATGAATAATAGACTACAAGATGAGCTTTTCTACCTGTTGAGAGTGCACTAGACTTGTATTGAGAAACCAGAGAAACTTTCAAAGAGAGTCTTTAGACACAGGCTAGAAAGTGTTCTACCCTGTGTCTTGACTTTATTATTAATCCTTTATAATGTTAATGAATGTTTTAATAAGTTTGATATTGATAGGTTAATTTGAAGCAATATTGACCTATATTTTACTAAAGTCTGTCCTGTAAAGTGGTGCAAATCAGTTTTTGGAGATATTTATTAAAAAAAATCAGTACACATTAAAAAATTTTACTTATCAGCTACTGAAACAGGTGCTTCTGAAATTACTTACTAAGAAGGAAACCAGTACCACATCTCTTGAGTGAAAGAAGTAATGAAGTTTATAATTGTATCCCCAGACAAAGTCGGGGGATACTATGTTTTCATACCGGTCCCGCCGCCGCCCCCGCATATAAATCTTGTTGGCGCGATAACCCAAAAAATATTTCACGGAACTTTATCAAACTTGGTATATGTATAGATATGGGTGAGAGGACGACGCCTATTTAAAATGAGGTCATGACCTTTACTAGGAGAGTGTCCTTGACCTTGAATAGGTCCAATTTTGGGGAAAATCACACAAATTCTTTAATATCTCAAGAAATCTTACATGGATTTATCCCAAAATCAAGTTGATGGAAGATCATGGATAGGGTTGTCATGTTCCAGAAACTGGTGGCGCCACCTATTATTCTTTACTTGTTTTTGTGCTGTTTAATACCCCCAAAGTTGCCACCTTACAGTACTGTGAGCATTATAAGTCAAAAACTAATGGACAGATTTCTTTTATATTATGCATATACATAGGTATGGATGCATTTTCAGCCAAACATTTCATCTCAGATCTTTCATCTTGCACATATAATTCACCTGCCAAGAGAGGAAGAACCCTATCAATGTTGAGGTCACAAGGTCAAAGGTGAAGGTCACAGGAGCCATCTGTCCAAAAATTAGTTTCTGGATGATAATTCCTTCTTTTATTGATGTATGGATTTCAAACTTGACTTGTATTTGACCCATCAGAAAAGCAAGACCTGAATTGATTTTGGGGTCATGAGGTCAAAGGTCAAGGTCACAGGAAACCTCTTTAAAAAGATTGTATATGCATTTTCAGGCAAATAATTCATCTCAGATCTTTCATCTTGCACATATAGTTCACCTGCCAAGAGTGGAAGACCCCTATCAATTTTGAGGTCACAAGGTCAAAGGTGAAGGTCACAGGATCCATCTGTCCAAAAATTAGTTTGTGAATGATAATTCCTGCTTTTATTGATGTATGGATTTCAAACTTGACTTGTATATGTCCCATTGGAAAAGCAAGACCCAAATTGATTTTGAGGTTATGAGGTAAAAGGTCAAGGTCACAGGAAACCTCTTTAAAAAGATTGTGGATGCATTTTCAGCCAAACAATTCATCTCAGATCTTTCATCTTGCACATATAGTTCACTTGTCAAGAGAGGAAGAACCCTATCAATTTTGAGGTCACAAGGTCAAAAGTGAAGGTCACAGGAGCCATCTGTCCAAAAATTAGTTTCTGGATGATAATTCCTTTTATTGATGTATGGATTTCAAACTTGACTTGTATTTGACCCATTGGAAAAGCAAGACCTGAATTGATTTTGGGGTCATGAGGTCAAAGGACAAGGTCACAGGAAACCTCTTTAAAAAGATTGTGGATGCATTTTCAGCCAAACAATTCATCTCAGATCTTTCATCTTGCACATATAGTTCACCTGCCAAGAGTGGAAGACCCCTATCAATTTTGGGGTCACAGGGTCAAAGGTGAAGGTCAGAGGAGCCATCTGTCCAAAAATTAGTTTCTGGATGATAATTCCTGCTTTTATTGATGTATGGATTTCAAACTTGACTTGTATTTGACCCATCAGAAAAGCAAGACCTGAATTGATTTTGGGGTCATGAGGTCAAAGGTCAGGGTCACAGGACACATCTTTAAAAAGATGTGGATGCATTTTCAGCCAAACATTTGATCTCAGATCTTTCATCTTGCACTTATAGTTCTCCTGCCAAGAGAGGAAGAACACTATCAATTTTGAGGTCACAAGGTCAAAGGTGAAGGTCACAGGCGCCATCTGTCCAAAAATTAGTTTCTGGGTGATAATTCCTGCTTTATTGATGTATGGATTTCAAACTTGACTTGTATATGTCCCATTGGAAAAGTAAGACCCAAATTGATTTTGGGGTCATGAGGTCAAAGGTCAGGGTCACAGGACACATCTTTAAAAAGATGTGGATGCATTTTCAGCCAAACATTTCATCTCAGATCTTTCATCTTGCACTTATAGTTCTCCTGCCAAGAGAGGAAGAACACTATCAATTTTGAGGTCACAAGGTCAAAGGTGAAGGTCACAGGAGCCATCTGTCCAAAAATTAGTTTCTGGGTGATAATTCCTGCTTTATTGATGTATAGATTTCAAACTTAACTTGCATATGTCCCATTGGAAAAGCAAGACCAGAATTGATTTTGGGGTCATGAGGTCAAAGGTCAAGGTCACAGGACACATATTTAAAAAGATCAAGGTCACAGGACCAACATCTTCAACAAGATTGTGAATTGTTAGATGGAAGAAACAATAAATATGCCAAGTGTCAGTATATGCTGCTAAAAATGGGGGTCTATTTATAAAGGGGGGGGGGGCTACTATGTCTGGGGATACTCTGGCACCTGCGGTGCCAAGAAATGTCTAGTTATTTAATTGTCTTTGTCACAGCATTATGACTTTGGGAATAGGGTCCAAGGACACATTTGACAGATTTTGCAGGATGTTAGTGTATTTGGTACAAAAAAAGTACATTGTCAGCTTAAAGACACTGGCTATCCTGAACTGTCACTTCATGACCAGCATCAAGAAACTTGAAAAGTATACAGATAATAAATTAAGTGTATGTTTCATACTCTATTGCTTGAGTGCTAATGCTGTTTTGTGATTGCTGCAAACACAACAGAAATATTACCATTTCTGAATGATTGCTAAAATTGATAAGCACCCTTTTGTTTAACAGGTAGACTTAACAACTGAAGAAATTAATAATTTTTATGTTATTGAGAAATTATGTGGAAATTTAAATAGACGAAGCCCATGATGCAATAGCTACAACAGATACTAATCAACAAACTCAGCATAATATGCAAATGTTTGGTATTCGCATTTAGTTTTTCATCCAGGAGGCTACCTTATCTTATATTTGACCTGGTTAAAACTTATATTTGACTTGGTAGACATAATTTATTCCAGTTTTTAGTGTACAGACAGAGTTAAAAATGCTTGATATTCACATTCTTTAAATAAACTAAGTATTCAATCAATTTTATTAAAGTTTTGAGTTTTCAAGTGAAATTTTAATAATTGTGAAAATATTAGATTAAACATTAATTCAAAGCAAAAGAATAATTCCCATGTCACATGGAGAGAGATTAACATGGTGTAGAATTATGTCTGTGTGAATACATCTGAGTGCTTTGTGCAGTCACAAATATAGTGACATTTGACAGTTGAGGATGGATGGATCATGATAAAACTATAGATAATTACAGCTGTAGTCCACATATCATGTTAGACATGGCTCGTTGGGTTTCCTCCATCAGGAAACATATTTGTCATATATTCACTCATTGGAAGTAACTGTTTGTTATTGAATGACATGACCAGCTTCATCATTGAGGCATGATAATATAGACTGATTCACAAACTGATAATGAAAATGTTATTATGTGTCTTACTTTCTGGGTCTTTGATATTGACAGGTTTTTAGCTCAGCTGACTATAAGTCATCTGAGCTATAGTCGTGGTCCATTGTCCGTCGTCCGTCCGTCTGTCCGTCCGTCCGTCCGTCCGTAGATGTGGCACGTTTTGAAACCGTAAGACCTAGGAATCCAAAATTCGGCATAATGTTAGATGTCCCCAAGATCTCCTACCAAGCCGAAAACTGGGTCTTTGCGACTTCGTTCCTTTGAGAAATTAAGGAAAAACCTCAATTTTTTATTTAAAACCTATTTTCACACTTCAGGACTGCCTAATTTCAAAACCACTCATCTGTTTTTCCTCATATTTACCATAAATATTCCTCTATATAGTTCTTATGTACATGCCAGAAATTATGTCTGAATTATTTAATTTAAAAAAGTTATGGGCCCAAACATAATGCATTTTGTAAAAAATCAGGAAAGATATTTGATCACTTAACACAAAAAATGTTAAAGCTATGGACCTTTTTTCCAGTAATATAACTTTAATTAATCAAAATTAAATTGTATACCCAAAATTAGATGAAAATCTTTTAAATTTTTTAAAATATTAATAAAAATAAAAAATTGGTACCTTAAATTTTGCCCAACTTTGACCATGGCACGTTTTTTTCCTGTAAGTACTGTGGATTTAATTTTCACAGCATGTTTTTGTTAGCATTTCAACTGTTAACACCAAAAATTTGAAACCAGTTGATCAAAAACTGTAGATTTTAATCAAGTTTTCAAGCACCATGTAACATATTGTTTACAGCAAGCTAGTGTTATGCAGTTTGCAAGAGCTCAGCTCCCCAGCTTCAGCTCTAAGTTCCTTAAATTTTGCATACAGTTAGATGTCTCCAAAATCCCCTACCATGCCAAGAATTTGGTCACTAGGACCTAATACCTTCGAGATATTAATGAAAAACTTCATTTTTCCATTAAAACCCATTGTTACACTTCAAGACTGCCTAATATCAAAACCACTGATCTGACTTTAACCATAAATAATATACATATTTTTCATTCTCTATGCACATGCCAGAATGATGTCAGTATTGCGTAATTATTTTAAGTTATGGGCCCAAACATAATCCACTTTGTAAAAATCGAGAAATATTTACTCCCTTAACAAGGGCATTGCTGAAGCTAGAGATTTTTTTGTCAGGGATGTAACATTATTTAATAAAGATTCAATTGAATACCCAAAATTAGTTCTGAATTTTTCAAATTTTATAAGTTATTAGTATAAATATAAAATTAGTACCTTAAATTTTTGCCCAACTGTGACCATGGCACGTTTGTTTCCCGTGAGCACTGTTGATATAATTTTCATATCATGCACACATAAGGATTTCAGCTTTTTAGTTTAGAAAGCTGAAAGAAATTGGCCAAAAATTGTAGCTTTTATTAATGTTTTTTATGAGACCTTGTCAGACTTTGGCTCTCTCCAGCCCCTCTTGAGTCACCTGTATGTTGACCTTGTTGACCTTTCATCAAATTATGCACGCTTGAGGCGAGAATCCAGGCAGCTTATGGCCAGCCACAGTTGATCCAGGTGTCCAACCCAACTCATCTAGTAGTTTTAACCAACAACATAACAATAAACAATAAATTAATAAATTTTTATTGGTTTTTAATAACAAATTAAAGAAAAATAGAAAAGGAATTTGTTAGTTTAAAAAAACAGGAAATTAACTTGCAGTTACTGATGATATAAGAATCTTGTATCGATGGGTAGAATGTCACATATTCCTAATAACACCATGCAGTCACCTATGGCATTTTTCAGTTCAGTTTTAATGATAAAGAAGTAAATCATATTATTCATTTCTGAACATTAGGGATCATATGAAGGAAATTAATGATAGACAAAGATGCAGTTGATAATATAAATCTAGATTCCTACTGTGTCTAGTGTGTACATTGATGTGAAATTAGTCCAAAATGAATTTTTTACAGTTATTTTTTAATATAAATAAAAGCCATAAAACCAGGTACTTATGATCATTATTTAAATGTGTGAATTTTGTATATTCTGGATTCTCAACATCATTGTTTGGTGAAAACTGAATAAATACCAGACATGGTGTGAATACGTAATTGTATTTAAATACGAATATGATTATGTACTCCATTATAAAATTTCTCACATAAAGAATGGGAATTCAGGTAAAAATGAAGGTATATGAATACTCGTGCAAATACTTTCAAAATGTATTCATGAATGCATTCATGAATATATTCTTTAATATTATTTTAATAATCATATCAGTTATATTTCATTTTAAAAAATCATATGATTCTCTTATTATTTTTAATAAAAATTATATTTGGGACAATATTTGTATTTTTTTTTAATAAATAGTTAAACTCTTATATTATATGTTCTGCTTATAAGTTATATGGCCAAGTCAAAATCTGTGTGACAATAGTACTCCATTTGTTAATAAAATAAATTTAATCAGTCCTCTTCCCTGTCTCCAAAGGTACTATCAAAATCATACATAAGCTAAACAACAACAACTCATAATACAGCTTATATTTATTACCACACAAAACCAGCATGTGCCTCATTTCTAAATAATATTTTTTTATCATATATAACAGCTGAGCGTCGTGACCCATAGGTCCCTTGTTGGTTGTCTAATGTAGCCCTATAATGGCAGCTGACTATGTATAGCCAACTCCAGTCATTCTTGATGAAACTCTTCCAATGGAATGGACTGTATTGTGTATAAAATGTTAAAAGCAGATGGCAATTAAGTCTGGTCCATTTATACTATGAAGGGGACTCAACAAGTATTATATAATTACAGAAAAAGATCAGTTTATTATATGTTATCATGCAGGCCAATAATCAGTTGAAAATCCCACTGTGATCCACAAAATGTCCTCATTTTTGGTTTTATCATGTTTAGTGTGCAGAATTAAATTGAGAGGAATGTAAAGTTGGCTCTCTTTACAGTTGTTGTGAACACAGAGTATTGACTTGAATATATGTTCAGAATATCTAAATTTCCAATGACCACAAAACATCACCATTTTTAACTTGTTTCCTCTGGAATTGTTAAAAGTTGGACATAATATTGGGTTAGAAGAGGAAATTTATCATGCATTTGTGACAAATGTGTAGGTGGTATGCTTTGGATATTTTTATAGAATGGTTGTTGTTTTAAAAGTATGAATGAACCTTGGCTATTGAATATGTTGTAGCTGCTGTTGTGCACACCTACTTTTACTTACAGTGATGGGTAAAAAAAAATATGTATTTTAACCTGATAGTCCAAAGGGATTTGTAACCATTGATTTATTCTTGGATGATGAATAATGAGCAATTCTCTTCCGCATTTCATAAAATAAGAGTATGCTAATATTTTCCATTAATCTTCAGTTATGCGGTAAAAGTATTCCCTGTTGGGTGTTTAGGCCATTAATTTAGGCACACAAGTGTCTGGCATGATGAAAGAGCTGCAAAATGCCATGTTTTACTGTAAAATCCCCGTGCTTAAGCTGGTATTCCAGCTCCAGACTACTTCCCCGGGGTAGCCAACTAATGGACTTTTATTTGAGTACAGATGCTTTAATAATGGAAAATTGGCTGAGAGACTTTGTTTCAAAGTTTGGTTACAAGCTTTTTGGAGCACTTGTTGCAGTTATTACTTGGGTAATCAGAATGTAAGCTGCCTGTGTATGCTTGATGGCTTAGGACTGTTTGTAATGGAACGGAAATCAGTTAATATTGTTTTAACAGGAGGATGCAATTTTCTCATGGTGTCATAAAGCATGTCCTTGAGTCAGTTAATGGATTAACTTCAAGCTAGTGAGATTAATAGAGTGAGTTAACTCTTCAAGATGATGTAAATGATGGGAATTTATTAGTTTTAGTTATGTTAATGATGATAAGTATTTGATAATTACTGTTGTTCTCCAGAAAAAGGAAATTAAAGTCACTACGGTTATGGTATACCCATAATTTCGACCTGTGAACTTATTTTAGTGTATGCAGTATGGCAGCAGAAATGAGCACTTTTCAGAAAGTCAGAGATATAAACCTGTCAGGGTTATATTAGGGTGAAGGAATGCAACATTAATGTATTCTGAGGACAGCATTGAGGGAAGACAGGTTTTAAAAAGGGTTTGGGGATGTGACACACAAATACTCTTAGGAGAGTTTCCAGACGAGAATCAATCTGTGTGCATGCAATGGGCATTACGGGAAATATATTAATAGTATATATTAAAATAGCGCCTTTTTTTAACAACACGCAAATCCTCAAATTATATTAATATGCCTATGTATGTGTGCTTGCATGCTGATACCAATCTCACCATTGAATGGAACCCTTTAGAGTGAATATGGCTATGCTAAGACAAAACAATTCAACTAGACCAGCTGCTAATCCAGGTCTGCAACAAAGTTTAACTGGGGTATCTCTTGCCCATCTCCATCCTCTTCACAAAGTTTTGTTAAACATTAATGAGGAGATTTTGTGGATGCTGCTAACAGAAAAACAACCCAGCAAACAGATGCATGGGAAAAGATAGCTTAATTAGGTTAATACTATGACAGATGTATCATTTGTGTTCCCTCACCTGATTCAGTTTTGTGTGTTGCTTGGATGATTTTTGGACTTTCTTATGAATTTTGAAGCTTCACTTTATCTTATTACATTCAATAAAATAGCTCAAAAACCATGGCCTAGAATTTTCTTGCAGTTGACATGGTGAGACATCTGTCCTCAGCTGATTGGGTCGGGGATCATGCTTGGTTCACTTTGTGACTGAGTAATTTATGCTTAAAACTAAATTTTCAAACATTTATAATTAAATATTAGTCACTGTACAATTCTTAAATTATTTTGAATTCTGAACAAATTACATACTTCTAGTTTTCTTGTTTTGGTAAAGCAGTGATAATTATTTATTCAGATTATGACAGTAAGAATGATCATATAGAAATCAGCCATCACATTAGTTACATAAAGATTTTTATTTTATAGAAGAAAAGAAAAAACCAACAGGCAAAAGAGAGTTCATTCTTTTGGAAATATTAAGAATTTTAACAAGCTCCTGTTCTCCTATCTAATCATAGGAGTTCATTACATGTAGTATTGCAGACTGAGGGTTTTCCATAAGATTTGTATATAATTGTCAATTTTCATACTAGTCTTATTATAGTAATTCACAGAATATTATTCATTTGAGGTTCTTCGGGTAATACTGGCTGAAGATACAATCTTTATAACAATTCAAGAATTCAAGAATTAATCAGATCTGTTATCACTCTGTTTACTGACATGTGTGGTTATGTTCTACCCACTGAGGTTTGCACATTATTGACAGAGTATTTTCTTTGATTTTAGGACCTACTACTACACGACGTATCAGCAGACTTTACATAGAAGATATATCACAAAATACAGATGCTGTCATGGCTGGCAACAGTTACAACAAGATTCTGGATGCATGTATCGTAAGTAAAAATATATGTCGTTATAAATGAATCTAATTCATAATAGGTAGCCCAGAAAACAAATTTTCTCCAAAAGACTAAGCTTCACCAGCAGAGAAAGTATGGATGCTTCATGTGCACAGTTACATCTGTGTTATATTTGATTATTAAAACCTTGCTTTGATATGACCTGCTTATATCTTATAAGCTGCAATTCATATTATTTGTTAATATACTTGAGTAGCATATATTTATACACAGTAAAACCTCATCTTATTATCACCTCTGCTTAGTGACCAATTCAAAAATAATGACCATGTATTCATGGTCCCGATTCTTTTTTACTCTTTTTACTATAAGACCTCCCCTAGAAGACCATCTCAAAATGTGACCATTTTATTGAGGTCCTATTGGTTGTCATAATTTCAGGGTTTTACTGTATTTATTTATATAAGATTTTCAGTTGAGATAGAGTCAGATTGGGGTTTGCACTTACTAGACCTTACTTATGAAAACTGATATTGAAAGAATAAATTAATTTAGACATGTTACAGCACAATTTCAGTAATATAAAGGACACTTTAACCCTGGGAAGGAAATATATATCCACAAATCTAATTAGAGATAATTTGCACTGTCTGCGATGCTTGACTCCTTAATATTGACTGTCTTTCAGTCATTGTTTGCGTGCACTTTCGGATTCACTGACAAAAAATAAGGTTTTCCTGTATTTGTTAACCTTCCCTCTTATTGGCTCCTTTTCTTTTCTTCATGTTTGTTAAATAGAACAGACCAAAGACAATGAAAAGAAATGAAAGAACTGCACTGAGGTTCAGTTTAAAGTTTACTTGGTGCAGATGCGGTTGTTGGGAAGAAAGATCCAAACATGAGCATAGAATGCTAGCAAAGTTATTGATGCGGAAAAGGGAATATATAGCCAGACATCTCTGTGCTGATGAAACTTTGTTTTTTACTGCCACTCTGATTAATTATACATGAATTATATCTTACAGGTTTGTAACATTAAGTATTTCACCGGATAATAACAGGTGTAATTAGTGATACTATTGTACCTTATGTTGTACAACCATGTGAGTTATGGTTAAAGCTTTGGTGTACCATCAAAAACATGTTGTCCTATTGTGTGCAAATACTCCTTCATATGACTGATAATTGGATGGTCTTCCAATAATAATAGGGTGTGGGTGTGTATTATCCTGTATTATTATACGCTCAGAATTAACAATGAACACTGCATTGCTTTCTGTCATTTAATTCTTATTAGCCGCTCATAATTTGTTTGCCTGAATGATTTTTACCTGGCATAAATGGAGTGTATCTTTCCATAAGTGAAATTTGAGTTACTCCTTACTGAGTGATATTAGAAGATCAAATCAGTTCAAATATTAATTATTTAACAAAATTTAAGTGTAAAGTTTAAGGTGTCATTATTTCAGCAGGAACTTGTAACTCTAACTTGAACCAGGAGTCTAAGCAACAAACAGACCAGACAATACTCAGTATGCTGTAACAAAAATAAAAAAAAATCCAAAATGACACATTAATTAGGGCCCTGCTTGAAAAAAATCGGGTGCCCTATAGTTATCACCCTGTCAGTCTAGTCTATCCATCCGTCCAGCCATTTGCACAAAATATTTTCCAGATGATAACTTAAATTTGGTTCAACATATGGATTTCAGACTTGACTTATATATGGCCCGCCACTAATGCTAGAACCCTTCTGATTTTGAGGTGACCAGGTCAGAGGTCAAGGTCACTAGACCCACTTTTTAAAGAGCTAGTGGACACATTTAAAACTAAACACTTAAGCGAAACTTTCCATCTTTCACATAAGGCTCACCTCTCAATAGGGAAAAATACTTAAAGCTTGAGGCTGCAGTGTAAAAGGTCAAAGTCACACAACCCACTTCAGGAAAAAGCATGTACCTGCAATTTAGCGTAATTTTTATCCCCAACCTTTCATCTTTCATTTATGAATCATCAAACAATAGAGGAAGAACCATCAAAAAATCAAAGGTCAAGGTCATAGGACCATCCTACTGATTTTTTTTACTGATCAGGCATACAGTTTAATATATCAGATGTAGTTATGCCTCTGTTGCTTGGGATGCTCAAGTCTTGTATCTTTATACATGACTTTCAAATTTTTTAATTAATTTGTTCAGTTGTTTTAATACTATTTTCAGTCAGTTTTAATACTGTTTTGAGTCAGTTTCCTCATGTATAATCAGGTCCTTTATTAAATTTTGTCAAGCATCACTCAGCCCACGCTGGAAGCTAGTCTATATGGGCCTTTTGTGGGCCCCTTCCTGACATGTGATTACTTTAGTTTTCAGTGTAAAACAGGTCTTATATTTATGGTGAACGTATTACCTGAGTTGCATGGCTTCAAGTTATGGGATTGTGGGAGATTTAGACTGCTGTATCAGGGATGGTTTTTCACACACCTAATTAATATGCCTCTTTGTATACAAAATATTAAACTAAGCTATAATACAGGCCTGAGGCTTGTGGGTGTGTTAAATTTTAAACCTTGACATGGTACCTATATTGGAAATAGCACTTGAAATAGCAAAGTATAAAGAATATAAGTAAGGGTTCATCTTCAAAGCCAAGTGTAACAGCAAATCATCAAAGGTATTGCAAATACAGGGAAAATATATCATGTTATTTCTTCTTCTTGTGTACTCTGTGACATTTGAATCCACAGACCACAATGTCGAGGATAATAAAAAAATTACCAACGTGCTAATTGGGGGCATGCACAAAACACTCCACGAACCCATGCATTTTTTGCTTGGCTGGCCATGCTTGCTCCAGAAGAGTTTTCATTGTGTGCATACCTGTAGATGTCAGCAAATTTTTCTTTTTGATGCAGCTACAGTATTTTGTTACCTTGCTAATTTATTGACACATCAAGAAGCATAGGTTGAGGAATTGGCAGATTTATTTAGCTGTATATGTCAGAACTTGTAAAATTAATGCTAAAGGATGTAAAAATGCAGCTAGCATAAAATTAAGGTGCAAAACACAAGGATGGAAACAGGTATAGTCCCTCTGTCATCATTCCTAAAAAAAACCTCATGAAATATGGCTGGAATCAGGAATAATTTTTTCATTTGATAAAAATGGAATATTAGGGTGATTCAGATCTTTTTCCAAGGAAAACCATTCTTTTGAAAATCTTTTGGATATAAAGGATTTTAAAAAAAAGTGCTGTGCTTTGATTTAAAAGGAAAAATTTTAAAAAATCAACCTGGAGATCTGAATCTTTTAAAACATAAAATTATTTGATATCTCTGAAAACAGCAATGTTATCTCAAATTTAGGAAACCTTTATTAACTTAATAACACAATATTTGTCCATTTGCCATTCTTACATCAAATCACAAAAATTGCTAAAATAACACCCTGCACCAGTTGCCTGGAGTTTAACACGGCAAGATTCACTTCTGTCTCTGTTTCTGGTAGCTGTCTTATATTATCTTTTTTTTTTTCTTTCATTTAAATTTCTTAAACCAATGTTTTCCTTACAGATGTTTCATGGGTGAATGTCCCATGTTTGTATGTAAGCTGGAAATGGGATTCACATGGAACTAGCACCCCTTGACCAGATTGCATCAATTTCGCCATGAATACCGTCTAGACGGTAGTTGTCTTTAAGGAAACGCTGATCCATCCATATCTAACAAGAGATCACACCCAGCAGACCTTGTTCAGGAAGATCTAAGGAACACACTAAATGCAGTCCGTTTGATCCATGGTCCAACACTATCTATAGATAGTAGCATCTTTTCTGAGTTGTTCTTGGCTAGTATGTTGACCTGTTTACAAGGTAATACACCAGCCTTCTTATGAAAGTGGTACATTTATTATACAGGTTTATCTGGGCTAATTTGGCTGTCTCAGCTTTCAGCTGTTAACAAATAAAATGCTTGATTTTATTTATTAGATTAGATCATGCTTTCTCTTTAGAGAAGTCTGGGTGATAAATGTCTTGCAGATTGACCTAGCTTCTCTCCCTGATAACATTGGTCAGACTTTCAGATGTCTTCCTTTCTTCCAGGCTGTTTTCAGGTCTCTTCCATTCCTGGACAAGCTAGTACCCTATCACAGTGGCAGCTTTACCGTTCTTTAGCTTGCTTCATCTTTTTCTTTCTCTTTCTCAGTCATCTATTCTTTACTCTCCATTCTTAACATATATAGAGACCAATAGTGGCATTAAGACTGATTAAGTGTTATTGAAAATGTGAAGTTGCAATGTAACTCAATTGTATATGTGATAACACTGTAGCAAGATAAAGTTTAGAAAGGGTATACCTGAAAATGCTGATAAATGCAAAAGTTATACTTTTCCGTTTGGAGCTGGTGACTTTGATGGATATGTCTCTTAATAAAGGGTAAGTATAGCTGTAAGGTACCGGGTTTGGATGACCTCGGCCAAGTCACCTAACTGCCCTATCTGCTCAGACAGGGGGTCCGTAATGGTTTAGTTAGTGTGGCTGCTGTCACTCTCCGCTCATGTTTCTGATGATGGACTGTGCACCTCCAATTAGATCCAGGTGACTTGCTCAGGTCTTCATATGGGAAATGTGCCTCAGGTCACAGGTGTGGGAGGTTATCCAAGGGCTGCACTTGCTGTAGCCTCATGATATGGACAGTTGCTGTGCCAGAGAATGTTAAGTTGCTGAACGACATAGCTCTTTGGCTGCCAATTAGACTTGTGAAGACAGGTTTTATCAAACACAGATGTGGCTTACTAATGTAATGGTCAAACATTATTCTTCAGACCTTTGAACTTCGTACTCTCTCCAGCAGAAGGTATATACTGGATGCTTTTTCACCTGATATCAGGTACACTGCTAGAGAGTGAAATATATAGTAAAATAATTTATCTGTATTTAGTCATCAAGTTAAGGTTACAGCAGACACCTATAAGTTGTTGAAATCAGGGCAAAATGAAAATACATCACTTACACATTTAAATTTAAACAGAGAATATGTATTAACCGTTAAAAAAAATGAAGAACCCTCATTGAAAGATAAATTAATTATGTTCCCATTATTCTACCATGATTAATATTTTCCTACCCTAGATCCTATAGAATTTAGCTTTGGTCAATCAAACTGACAGTGTGTTTGCAGTCAGATTCTATGATTACTGTACTGTAATAATATACCAAATACTTAAATTTACCTAGATTAATTCTATATATATTTATGTAAAGCATCATTCCAAGAACTTGTAACTATATAGTGGTGATCAAATGTCAATAAAGCTAAACACAAGTTATTTAAGGTATCAGTAAATGATCTCATATAAACGGTTGTTATTAACTCATGATAGGTAAGTTAATGTAACAACATTATCATCAAATAATAATTATCATTACCAATAGATCTTTACAAGTTGATTTCAGAATACAACAAATTTAACAAAATTTAACATTCAAATCTGAGAAATAATTGCTATGAATTACAAAATAGCTTAAATGTTGAATTTATTCTTGTTACAAAACTTGGAAAAGTTGTCTATTATTCATGCTTTCTGTCTGTTGTTCCATCATGTTTTAATAGCGTGCAGTAACTTTCATGATTTCTTTAATGTTTGTTATTATGGAGCAACTTAAATTGGTTTTGACTGCCTCTCAACATGACCCACTTATCATTAGTTTGCAAGATGATAATTTAGTGAAATATTATCTTATTTCATTCAGATTGGGCACAGTTTTATTCTTGATGGCCAGAACATCTTGAATGAGATTACCTGAATGAGATTACCTCTAGGCTTTGTCTGTTGATCTGTCTTTCTGACAGATTGGCAACCATATCCGCAATACTGGTTAAGATGTTATCACATTTTTACATGATTGTACATTATTAAATTCTTAATGGATTCCTTCTGTTATAGCACATTTTTACATGATTGTACATTATTAAATTCTTAATAGATTCCTTTTGTTTAGCAGCCATTTCATTTGGCATTATGCTTGTTTTGGTATTATGTAGTTATGCTTTGATCCTTCACTGATATATTTATTATATACTGATATACAGGGACATGATACCTGATAATAAAGGCAGGGACAGGAGACTGAAATTCCGTGAAAATTTATACATAACTAAATCTCATAGGTTTAATTTGTTATAAAAAAATATAATTCAGAGTAGGCCATTTGTTATATTCTAAGCCTGTTGTTTATGACATAGAGTGTAAACATGTGACTCTTGGTGCAAAACCATTTTTCTTTAAAGACTTATTAGTCTCAAAATTCTATGTCTCAAATATTGGCTCATTTGGCCTGCTACTAATTTTATTTTACAAATCAATTCACATCAAAAGGATAATGTTCAAATTGTTTCTCAGGGACAAATGATCCATTCAAATACAGGTCCAAGGAACACTTTGTTTAACAGCTGTACAGTTCTGTTGCCTCTCTAGAAGATGTACGATGAAGCGTACAAGCATGTTTGTAAACAAATGACACCTGTACAAAGTGCTTCATTCATTTATCAGGCTTAAACCAAAAGGTTACAGACAACAAACCCAAGTATTAGATTGACAGTTTACCAACATGTTCAGTACAAAGAGGGTTACAAATAGAACTTTGTGATAAGATTCACGCCAACACAGAATAGGTTGTACTCTTGCTTTGAACGTTTAACCAGTGGCACTTGTTTTGTGACACTATACAGGATTACCATGGCCATACATAAGCTATCATGTCTTGTGCCTCATGCACCCACCTCCCCACTAAAGTTATCAGAACATATATTTTATGAGACACGAGGGGTACTTAAGGGGTTAAATGCCTGCTTCTGGGGTTAAAGGCAGGGTGAACCCAAGTAATATGTTACAAAGGATAACTAAGAATTCTCAGGTTCAATACATGCAGCTATGGTAGATGGACATTTATAATGAAGGTAGCTATAGCTCACAATATTACGGGCACAACTCCCAACCTACTAATTATTGTAGACCACCTGCACACAACAGTGATCAGACATGAAATTTAATGAGCCATTAAGGTATGGTAAATTTTTTTATCTGAGTTTACTATAACTTGCATTAATTAAAGATTGCAAAATATTCTGTATCTTGTCAATCACTGACACACAAACCCCAAGCTGTACCTTCATAAATATGCATTTAGAAGTTAATTAATTGAACGAATTGTTGGAAATTATTTTCATATATTGCAGATGTGAGATTTACAACAACTATTCTATATAAATATTGTTCAGTTATATTTAAATTGCAGTAAAATGCAGGAGTCAAAGCCCACAACAGAAAAGTCTTTTAATACTGGCTCAATGTGTCCAGTACAGGTACTGTGTCCATCTTCAGAATTCCATTTCGGTTTCAGACTTTATGACAGAAACATGAAATTATGGCATCAACCAGGCACTGGGTACCCAACCTGCAAGGCCTATGCGGACAACATTGAGGAACCCTTGAAAGGCGCACTAACTTATGACAGAACCATGACTGCATGTGTTATATGATTTATATAGAGTGGCCACCACATGAAAAATCTCCACAGCTCTCAGCTGTGAATCTGACTCGCTATCCTGGCTGCTTTACTCTTAGCCTAAGAAAGCTGGTCTTTTGGAGAATAAAATCCATTTAGTTTTAGTAGTAAGTGCAGTTGTATCCATCATGTGAATTAAAGTGTATTTGGTCTTTATCAGTATTAAGGCAAATGAAATTCTGTGGTTTAGGCTCAAGATTGTTCTAAATTTCTTCTATTGTCTATCATCATTTGGATTCAAAAATAATCATTTTTTTTGTGAGGGTATTCTGATGTGTGTTGCTAATTTGTCCCTTTGGTCTTTTGTCAAACATGTCCTTGAGCTGATCTGTTGTATCTCATTCTTTGACTGACAGGATCTTAAGATGGTAGTGATGGCAGATTGCTTTTTCTTATATTATAAGTTATAATGTGGTACCACAGATTATCAGTTTAATATGAGCTAGACTTTACCACTCTGGTTTAATGTCAAGGTCAAGGTCATAACCTTCTACTCTCAGTGAATTCAAGGTCATTATATTTTTCCTTAGGTTTCATTTTACCAGGAGTCTTTCTTGGCTTATGCTAATTCTTATTCCTATAGTCTCCGTGATTTATTGTGGAAAATAAACAAGATTGCATCGACTTATGTCCACCCACATAGGACATAAAGCAGTTAAATTTACATATTTTTTTCTGTTTTTATTTCAAGGTAAAATTTGGTTTATGCAAAGTATATGAGTATGGCTTAAACTGTACACTAGATGAACCTCTTGAGAGATGTAAAAACATTCCCATGCAGTATATTGATAGCTCTTTCCTGAACAACTGGTGTTGACAACCGCAGCTTGGAAATGGGGTGATGGCATTAAGCAGGACGACTTCCCTCAATGTGTGCTGCCAAGTGCATTTCAATTACCTGCAGATGGAGTTTTTTAGCATCTGTACATATCTGTCAAGACAAATTCTAGTTTGTTCCGTTATTTATGCTGACATCGTGTGAATCTGCCATATCTGATACAGTGTATAAATGAACGTAATGGAGCGGTGTTTATAAAGAAACAGCACTACATGGTGTAGAATTTTCTGGTGTGGTCTTGTACATGTCAAACCGGAATCTAGATGGCAGATTGAATTACAAACGTGAAAAGATCCATCTCTAACACTGAAAAAAAAAAATCATTGGCATGTCACATGTATATATTTTATGTAGTATAGATCAGCTCACTCTTGCATATGTATAATACCTGTGAAGTGCTATAATGCCTGTGATATAATTAATATATAATGCCAGTGATGTGCTATAATTGTCTGTGATGTGCTATAATGTCTGTACTTGATTCATGTACAATACCTGTAGGTGCCTATTTATGTGCTGTAAATGCTTGCAAACTGAATTTCATGCCTTGCATGATGAATAAAGGTTTATCTTATCTGTCTTATCTTACTTCTTAGACATTCTGTAGATAGCTTAATTATGCCAATGGCAGGCTTTATTATGCCAATGGCATGCTTTTTATATAATTAGTGATTTCCATAGTAAATTATTTAATTAAATTCCTTCATTATGGAAGCTACATGGATAGTATATGTTAAATATATACCTTGCCAACTGACAGATTTAATCACCTTAAAAAATAGGGATCATGTTTCACATATCCCTGTGGTAAAACATAATTAAGAAACTTTTATGGCATATCTAAGACCAGTCACATTTCATTCTAATAAATATTTTCTCAGTGGAAAAGCTTAGTTTGTTATTGATAATACCTGATTTGAGTTAGGGTTTTGTGTATGGGCTATAGTATTATTTATCTTGTAGAAGCACCAGTCCAGGTCAGCACCTCTGCCATTTCTAAACTAAATCTGTTAATCTGTATTTTGAGATAAACATCACAATTGTAGCCCAGCTGAAATGGAACTATGTAGATGTACAACATACATAGTACTACTATAATAGTAGAACTTAGGATTAGATAAGACAGCAGGAAAAATGGAGGGGTTAGCTTCACCCAAAAAATTAAATTAAAAAATATCACATTTGTTTTACCCAGCCTTTGTATTTGAAAGTCTCACATTTAGTAGACATGTTATGTGTCACAGTACATCTCTTCTGTAAAACAGGGATAACAAGTAAGACCACTATCAAGGGATATGCTATATTGTATTTTAGTGGACTTGAATGACAAGTCAGATCAGTACAAACTAAATAAAGATATCTATTTCATGGTATCTCAAATTATCATAACTTGTTATGCTGCCTCATCTGATGATAGCTTATACTTTAACTGAAAAAGAAATTATGAAGAAACCATTAAAGAAATATAAGAACTACTATGTAGAAATAAGGTTTTAACTACAATTTTAGTTATTTAAATATTTCCTGGAAATAAACTTGTAAATCATGCGCAGATATATGAATATATAAATATAATTTCTAAATTATAGTGAAACCTCTCTAAGGTAAGCACTTATGAGACTTAGGCCAAACTGCTCATTTTATGTAGGTGCCCCACTGTACGGAGGTAATGGCTGCAATATAAATAATGAAAAGAAGAAAAAATGGACTGTCAATCACTGCCCTCTATAAAGAAATACCCCCTTGACTTTTTAGGGGGGGGGGCACTAATAGAGGTTCCACTTTATATATTAAGAGGAGAACATTCAGTTTATAAGCTCTGGATTTATAAGAAGTGGAAGGTTTTAATCATGTCAATCTCAGTTTGAAGCATTACTGCCATCTTATATAGAGTGGAGGAAGCCCTCAAACTGATGGAGACAGTTTGTGATGTCTTTATGGTTAATCTCTACAGCAAAGATAACCAACTGAGAGTAGTCATATAAAAACATGATAACATAATGGGATGAGATTAGGGGTTTATCAAGCGTTAATGTGCGCTGACGTGTGTGGGAACATGGTGCCAGTTACTGTTACTCGCTGTTTTTGTAGTAAAATTCTGCCAAGCTGGAAAGTCTTGTTGGATGTGTTTATGATTATGCTCATGTTTTATGTGCACTTGTGCTTGTAATGAAGAAATGTTTAAAAAAATCACTTTTTTTCTGGTGTACTAAAGTGTGCAGTTTATTAGTGAGTTAGTACGGGAGACCCTAGTTTTTGTAAGGCCAGACCTAATGAATTATGTTTCAGCATTTTTTTCTTCTTTCGACACTGAGATTCAATTTCATTGACTAGTATTACTACTGACCTTTCTCACTGGTTCCTCCAGCCATGTTTCCATGTGTGTGTACATATATGCATTATATACCTATGCATATTTGGTTAAAGAGTAAAATTTTGGAAGTTTGTGGGTTCAAACCCTCAGGCTTGTAAAGCTTCAGAATAAAAACAGAGCCTAATACAGTCAGATACACATATTTCCTTTAATGTTATGATTATATATGGCCTGTAAAGCTTTCTGCATGCAGAGAAATCTTTAATTTCAGGAAGTTCTTGTGATAAAATATAATTGTTATCTGATCATGTTATTGTAAAATTATACCAAAAAATGGGGCAAAACTGCAAACAGTTAAATATACTATGTTTCCTGTATTTTTATCTATAAACATATATTTACAGCTATTCCTTGCTGAAGGGCAAACCTATCCACACCATATCATAAAGTTGCTTTTTAAATGTCTTGAATACAATCAGACAGACAGCCGAACAAACAGACATATATGAACAAAAATACTTCTACATGGCCATGCAACTATGTGTGAGGAATAAAAATATGACAATCTTCTGCAAGCAAAAGACTATCAGACAGACAAACATGGGTGAAAACATTACCTCCATCCTGCACTATTATTTGGGAAAATATTCTTTTAATTAATAATATTGGAGGTATTTTTGTATGGCTAAACAATGACAGATAGACACACATGGGTTAAAATTTAACCTCCCAATAATAATTTGTATAACAAGCATCAGTTTTGTGCTTCAGCTTAACTGAGGGAGAAAGTGTTGCACTATAAACACAGATTGCCAGGACCATGAATGCATGTCAGACTAGATTATATAATACACTTAAACCCAACACAGTATTTGTGAAGTACCTGGAATTTGATATGAGAATATGTTTATTAGAAGTAACCTTAAACCATGAACTGGAACCTTATTCAAACGTCAGTGCATGTGTCTGCTGATGAGATAACAAACAGTGAAATAAGATCCTTTTGTCCTAGTCTGTTTAAAGTACAGTTGAATAAACTTAATGCATTGTTGAAGGGTTTTATAAATAAAACCCCACAAAAGGAGAATGTCTGGGTTTGTTTATCCCAAAGTCAAACATAGACCATTTATTATTTTTTCCATTGTTTGTTATGTAAGCCCCATTGAGATTTGTTTTTGCAGATGAATTTCATTACAGAGCTCTTAATATGGAAGTCCTGGTTATTTAATTACTAAAGAAAGGGCATTGCTTTCAGGTTTAAAAGTTTGTTTTACCACACAAGTCAGCTTACAAACAATGAAGGGTTGTAGCAGATTTATGAAGAAAACATGAAAAATCTGCATAATTAGTTCACTGGATAATTTAATCAAGTTTGATTATGATCTAATTATGATGAAAAAAAAATGTCTAGAATTGACATTAACTATAAATATGGCCATATCATAGGAAAGAATCTGTTTTGTAAAGTATTGTAATTTGATGTTTATTTAATCATAAAGAGAAGCCAGGGTACATGAGTGTTTACTTTAGCATGTGTTTAGCCATATTCTTCACAGAGTCATTATTTCTTTAGTGTATATGTGAGTATATGTATGTTTGAGTCAGGCCTTTTAACATGTATGGGAATGAGTGGTTAAAAAATTAATCATATATTACTTTTAGTATATATTACCTATTTGTTTTCGGGTTAATTTGATGAGACATGAAATGCTTTCTAAAAATTTGCTAGATTATAATATTGGTATAAAACCCTGGTAGCAATGAATTTTCACAGGTGACTTTACACAGAAGGCAGCTTGAAAGGGATTTAAACCCATAACCTTGTGGTCACAAGCCCCGGCAGAGCACTCACCATTATGACACAATGCTTGATATAATGAACAAAGTATCATTCAAAATTGAGCAAATAACATTCAATTCCTGTTAATTTTAACTTGCAGTGCCTTTAATTAGAAATGATTTTGTAAAAAAGCTTAATGGGAACGCAAAAGAAAGGAATCCAATCCCTTTTGAAGTGTTCATTGTCATGTGTTTCAATCATATACAATAGACGACAATAACTGTTACAGCCAATTTGTCAATGTCAGTTGGCTCTCATAGAGCATGTTTTGGTAAATCAGATAAGCTTGTTAATGACACCAGATAATTTACTGGTAGGGCATGACAGGGATAATTCTGTATAATTTCCTCCCACCAATACCACTTTTGACACTGGTGTATTATTTACCAGGCGGTCCCTGTGATGACCATTTGTTACCAACTTGAAAAGGCTGACCAGGTCAAGTTGCTAAATAAAGATCCTATTTCTTGATATGCCTGCTGTGACAATAAGAGGTACACTTAGGCAAACAGATTAGGCCAGTATGCGGTACAGATATATGTTCAATGTCATGTTGTGCTTGGTTTGCAGAACGGGGGAGTTCAGTAATTACAGACAGCTTATCTCGGATTGTGTATTTATCAGCACTGGGGCACGTGTTATTAAGGGCTACATCACGGCTTCACTCCCTGCAGATTTAGTTAATGCATGGATGTACCACCTGCGTATTGTGTATAAAGTCGCATCCTGTCTTTGTCGGCATGTGTCATAAGATACTAAATAAATACTACATACAGTGTTATTGGTTCACTATGATTGGGTGTGGTTCTGACCAGGTATTAACTAGCAGATCACATAAACATGATATATATTTATACAACAGTGTTTCAATGTAAAATATGAAACAAATATTGGCACATAATTGCATGTCTTTAAAACTGTATGTGAACTCATGATTGTCTCAATCTGCTAAAACATACTTTTTAAAGCAACCACATGTTATATTAAATTTAGATAAAAAATTTCAGTCAGTGCTAAAAAAAAACTTCAATATATTGTGTCGTAATTTGTGATTTGATAAATACTATACAGGTATACTTTTAATGCCTTAATTTTGGTAAGTGATAAGCTGGTATTGGTTTATAGACAGTATTTTAAGCTTTAATTTTGATTACTTATGTATGTCATTTTATTATACTTTTTTTGTACTACTTTTTGGAAATTTCTTTACTTTATAAATGGATGCCATAACTGTTTTCTTTTTGTAAAATCAGATTATCCATATTATAATTCACAGGTTTGTCCAACATATTCTTATCCCAAAATGAAACAGTTTTATCCTTCAAATAAAATATGCTGAAATGACCTGAATTATCAATATCAACATATTTTTCCACAAAAGATGTTTCACACTGTGGATAATGTCCGTACCATCCATCCTTTTCCCCTAACCTACCCCCCCCCCCCTCTCCTAATTCCTGGATCCACTGCTGATCTTAACAGGATGAGCTAGCTCTGTGGGAGGTGACAGCAGTGATAATATTGTTCCTTCTCTGTAGTTGCAAAGCTGGTGATGCTTCAGTCTTGTTTATACCAGGTTGAAAAAACACCTTAAAGTATAATTTGGGAATAGCAAATATATTTTTGTAGGTTGCCCGGGACTCATAAATAAAATGGCTTAGTTGCTTCAGGCACGTAAATCATGACACTATCAGCCCAGCTAGGCAGTACATGTTACCCGGATATTAGCTACTCAAGAGGGGATGCAGAGTTTTTGTTGTTAGATATGTCATTATACCATGTAATATATCACAAAAATGAAACACTCTTATGGAGAGATCAGCTTTGAGCTTTAATATTACTGTATTAGTTTGGACAATTTCTGTTTACTTGTGCCACATAAAAAAATAAGGCATATTTATATTTAGCAATATATTTGGCTGATTATGTGTCCTTCTAAAATGGGAACAGAATGTATAAATGGACTAGAATGGTGCTGAGTAGAGCTCATACCTCTGCCAGGGCTAAATAAGCCTTCTGGATCCTAAGGTTATCTGGCTCTACAACAGAAGTTTAAGATGCCTTGATCCTTAGCCCATTTCCTATAGTTTCATGGTCATCATATCAGCAATTTTTGCTTAATTCTACAGACAAACAAACATTAAATCAAACAAACATGATAAATTTCTTTTGCTAGAAGTAAATATGAAACCAAGTTTTTTCATATGTTCCTTGTATGGACAGGAAGATAACATGTGTGGTCCTACTTTATATCCTCTTTAAAGTATTAAGGGCAGAATGCCATAACATGATGGCACAAATGAAAGAAAAATATTGGCGAATATCAGAGTGAAAATTTCCTGATGCCATTACATTTGAAAAATTGTTCTTTCTGTGAAGGAGATCAATTTAGATTTGTATGAGAATGTTAAAGGTTTCATCCAAGATGTTATTAAGTAGCTCTGTCACTAAATACAGGAGAGTGAGGACATCTGTTATTAAAGGGGCCCAATCACCTATTTGATCTTTATATTAAACTAAAGGTAATCCATTGGAGCTCTTATAAAAATAGGCCAGAAAACATGGATATCACCGCACACAGGCTGCTTGTTTTGTTCATATCAACGTACGTGTTTATGATATGTGGGAGCCCACCAAAACAATCAAAACAAATTTAACAAGGACATCTGGTGGGAAGTCAGATAAGTCAGACCTTTGCAAATGATGTGTTGCAAAAAGTGACCTTTATACCTCTGCATATATGCAACCTACCACCTTAGGTTACTTGTGTTTTTTTTGTCAACATTGCTGTGTTTACCAACATGTTATTGATAAACAAGTTCATACATCCTTCAAAGAGGCCTTATAAGAACTTTTCATAACCAGAACTACCCTTAGATTATTCCTATATACATAGACGAAGCCAGAAATCACAGAAATTCTTTTTCAAAAGGTAGGTGAATGGGCACCTTTAAGTGTAGTTGACACTCAATGCCACAGTATGATGACATGACCAATACACCTGCAACAATGACATAAACTCACGCAAGGGGAGTGTCTCGGTGGTTTTACATATCTGCGAGGAGAATGCCTCCTTCAACTCTCTGTTCCTTGAATAAGGGCACACAAAGGGGTTGGATATTATACCCCACGAGGGGCGTTTTGAAAACCCTAGCTATCTTACTGTGTTATTGCAAGTGACTGGTCGATTATATCGTAACACTTGACTTCTCTTGACATTTGCTGCCACCTATCATGTTTTATTTCGAATCAACTCCTGCATGTATTGTACAAACCCTTCATGAATAATTCATGAGCTCTGCCCTGGAGTGCCAGTTATTTCATAGGAACATGATATCGCATAAATTATAAGGATACAATTTGTCATGCCCTGAGTGGGGTTATTTGATTCCCTTATCCACAGATTCATGCTCAAGTCTTTGTATGCACTCTGCCAAATGTGTATAAAATATGTGTGAGGTGTGATTAGGAAATGTACTACGTAGGGTTACAGTACAAGTGCTTAGGTCATGGAGCATATTATATTTGTCCAATATTCACACACTGAAGTAAGTGGTTTTTGGACCTTGCCTAGTGGCAAGCCATGACAGAGTTCAGTTGATAGTATGCTTGAATAAAAAATGCTATGACTGTGGTATGAATTTATTTTTCTTTCTTTGTAATATTCTGTAGTAAAAATTTACATTAAAATTACTTTTACATTGATCATATTCAGTATGTATTATATAAGAAAAAGTGATAAGATATTCTTTTATTTCTTTGAAAATTTGTTTGTTGGACGAACTGTTTCTGCAATATTCTTGAAAATGTTAAAAAAATTAACCAGTTTTATTACATTTATTTAGAAAAAGCAGTAGTTTACCTGTCACCAAGTAACAACCCAAAGTTTGTTATTACAGGTCTTAGCCTTATATTGCTATACAACATCATTCCTTTCTGTGTGCCTCAGGAGGAGACTAGGAAATAAATTATGGCTGCCTTTTCATCAGACACACAACATTAGTGTGTCATTTTTTTCTGGCCGTTCTTGTACCTCGGGAGTTTGATACTGACATTCACAAGAAGAGACATGTAAATTATTTTTATGTGTTTTATCCATATAGTATATATTCTTGTTAATTACATGGTATGCAAGTCACATTATTTTCTCAAGTTAATGAAAAATGTTGGTGTTTAACCTGTGTGTGGTAAGATGTAGATACAGTTTGCAGTTCTATTGTTGTAACATATTACACAGTATCTTGTTGAATATCAAAAACCTGTTATATAAGTGATAGTTTTACAAATATAACCTTAAATATATAAAACTAAGTACCTTGTCTTAAAATATTAAAATAATAATAAAATAATAAAATATTAAAATAATGAAATATTAAATACTTGTTGTGGAGCATGGTGGCATAATGGTATGAGTGTTGGACTTGTACCTTGTCTTAAAATAGTAAATAATATATTAAATATTAAAACAATGAAATATTAAATACTTGTTGTGGAGCATGGTGGCATAATGGTATAAGTGCTGGACTTGTGACCATCAGGTAGAATGTTTACATCCTGTTCTGACCACAGTCAGTGCTTAGACTCTGAGCAAAAGTTTTTACCATGAGGATGAGCTCTCTTACCTTAAAAGTGATTGGATACTTGTAAAAGGGCAGCAGGCAAATGTAGAGCAATTAACCATATAGTGCCTATTATATTTGCTTAGGATATTGTACAAGAAAGGACAGTTACAAGATGTTATAAGAATTTCCAGTTTGGTATACCATACAGAACTACATGTAGAGATTTGTTTTGCTTGATAATGATGTGTATTCTTAATGCTGCATCCAAGGAAATTGAATCTCACTTTATTTATTGAGTTGGTACCTACTTTCATCTGCATTCTGCATTTTGTGTCTGCATTATGTACATCTGGAACTTGAGCTTAATTCTGATTGGCTGTCCTCCTGTACAGTTTATCACATTTGTGGTTTCTACAATAACTTGCAAATATGCTTTTGCATTTTCTACACTAATACAAGCAGTGCAAAATGTACTGGTTGAACTTTGTAGTTACCTTATTGCACTTGTATATTCTGTGTAGGTGTATAAGTGGCAGGTAATCTCCCAAGTATAAGAAAGAACATTTCACGGAATGTTGAACAGACTTTGATCATGGTCTCTATATAAATATGTTACAGGATGAAATAATCTGGGTCACAGGTTGCCATACACAGTATAGCAAAACAGTGTCACAAATTGAATGGTTCTATGCAAGTTAATTAATCAACCAAAAGAATAAATGTGGCATAAGATACTTCATTCTGAAAATTTATCCATTGATAAATACAAGAGGTTCCTTGCAAATTTGTGTGTGAATGTCAACAATGTTGAATGTGTGTAGTACAACACAATAATGAACAGTTCATGTGACTGCATTGAACAACTTGATTATTACTGAATAGTGTAGACCCCCCAAAGTAATGTATACATTTTTATACCAAATCATATTAACTTGCCAGAATAGTTTATGAAATAAATGTTTCATTTAAAATATTCTTAAATACAATCACTCTTAATGTCAGAACTTCAGTAGCTTTAGATAAAGATCAGGATTCCTACATGAATATATTTTTTTTCCAAAACTGAATATGAGCTGAAGTTCTGAATTAAAGAAATAAATAAACTTTGAGTATAATATAATTATAATCATATTTCACTCTGTCATTCCATAAACCAAAACCCAAAACACATTGGATTTGACAAATTGCTTAAATATTATCTAGTTCATTCAACCTATTGACAAAACTTTCCTCTTGCATGTTTTTTTATCACATATATTAATACTGACTGACTCTCTAATCATGCTGAAAAGGCAACAATATCTTTTATGTATATTACATGAATTTTCTGTACTTGTGGTTATGCGATTGGTATGCTGTAAAAATAAGTAATAGAAATGTGTAGAGAGATTAACAGAGATTGGGCTAAACAAGTTAAACTTGTGCAGATTCTACTAGAACTAGCTCAGGATGGCCATATGGCTACCAAATGTGTTCATAGACCACTAAATTAAGCAAACATAGTGTTTACCCGCCAGGAGTGTACAGTAACGCTTGGAGAGTTATTGTACCCAATTCGAGAGTGGGGGCACTTTGTTCAAGTATCTTCTTGACTATAATATCCATGTATTGAGTTCTTAATCATGATGCAAGTGCCAGTTATACAGGAGGGGGTGGGTAGTTTGTATCCTCATCCTGTTAATTTATAGGAGTGTACCTCTGTTCTCTATCATTTTCTATTCACAGATGTTGCTGTTTGTGTGGGATTGTCTTACATGTAGGACTGATTAATGAGTTATAAGATATATAATGTAGTATGTATGTTTATATAAGGTTACAGGTTTTTTTGACAATTAAGCAACTTCTGCTCAATGCATTAGGGTTATTCAGTCTCCAGTAAAACTGTCAGCTGTTATTTTTTTCTGCCAGTGTGCAGGTTTACTCTTAAAAAATGCATGCTGCTTTGTTACAGCTTTATTTTCTTGTAATGGGTACATTTATACATAGAACATGCTACTTGGTGTACATTAAACATATACTTTTCATTATAATGGTATTGTCCTGGGAAAATTTTGTTTGGAGGAAATCATAATGAAAAAAATATCCAACATTTCTTTGAAAAAACAGAAAAACAGTCCCATGCAGTGCATCCTTCAGTTGTGAAATTCAAGGATATGATTATTATGAAAGATTTTAACATAGCTGTGGCATGTATACAAGTCACAGGCTCATTCATTTGTTCTTTATCCATATTTTCAGAATGCTTATGTATGGACTGCTGTAGAAAAGATTATAAAAGATATATGTGCCCCTTCTTTTGTAATATCACTCATTTTCTTAGTTTATCTTTTACACTTTCTTTCTGTTCTCTGTTCTTTTACTTGTTCAGATTTTGTCTTTCTTTCATCTTTCTCTTTCTCTCTTGTCCTATTCTCTCTCTTCGTGATTTCCCTGAGGTTTGCAAGTAGAAAATAGCACCAAACTATAACTCACATAAGTTCAAGGTATAACACTATATGAAATACAGCTACACAGAAAGTCCAATAAACTGGTATTACAAAATTATTTAATAAAATATAATGATGAATACTTAAGACTCTAAAGTTTAAATATGGCACCCAAATGCAGCTGTAATTCAGATATTACCAAGTGGAAAAAATAAATGGAATATTCAAGCCAAATAAACACAGTTGACATAACTGTCCGATATGGTCTGACCACATGGTATTATTATTGAAGAACAGTTATAGGGGCCTAGAGAGCTAAGCGGTATAACACAAGGCCTTCTCCGCTGGCGACCTGGGTTTGATCCCAGGTGCTGCCATGAGAATGGGTTGTAGTGGCCCATCCAAGGTCGGTGGTTCTCTCCAGGTTCTCCGGCTTCCTCCATCTCTCTCACTATGATCTTCAACACTATCAGTGTCTTCTACTCTCACCTTAAATATCTAACTGTAAAAAAAAAGACTCAATCTGTCAAACTTTGTTGTTGCTCAGGGAGCCAGTGTGGGCTTGATTTTCTGAGCGCCGACTTCACTTTCAGTCAGTCAGTCAGCTAGGCCAGCCATAGCAGGATTGAGTGCATGAGTTATGTCCTACACTAAAGAAGCATCAAACTCTTTTAAAATATGTTAAATTAATTAAACACTGAAATGATAATAATGTATAAAAAGAGCTCAGGCTATGACAGAAGCATGTACCATGAAATATTTATATTAATATGAGGAGAGGATGTTGTCAGCAAGAGATGCCAGAGTCGTTACCACCCAAGCTGAGGAACGATGATGTATATTTACCTGGAAGTTAATATATAAGCTCCTCCTGTCAGAGTGTTACAAACCTCCCATAGAAAGATCAGGAGCATAAATTAATCTTGTGAGATGTACGTTACATGCTATTCGGCTGAAGGTTACTATACATTGTAATATATATGTGTTTTTTTATGAAAAGAATGGGAAAACATTTCTATATACTTAAGACAAGCGAGCAGGAGTTTTTAGTTGGGAGCTTAATTCCATGTGACTTCAACATTGATTATATACCTACACTGAGGTGTTATGTTTTTGTCTTCTTTAACTTGGTTGGTTTGTCTGTTAGCAAGGTAACTCATAAAGCTGTGATGGATTTTTATGAAATTTTGAGCAACCCATTTGTCAGATGTACTGTGTTGGTTCTTGTTTGATATAGAGTTGACATAATTGTAACCAGGTATATAGATTATATATTGCTAGTAAAGTCATGGATACCTTGGAATAGGATAAGGGACATGACAGTGGGCCATATATGAGTATTTTGGTGAAAATTTAAAAGCCTCACAAATTACATTATAATTGTTATAAATATGTTTATATCCTATGGTGGGTCTTTAAAATTTAAAGCCCAGGACACTGTTAGATCATATTCCTTGTACTTTTTTGCAAAATATGAGTTCTTAGTCGCATGTTTTCTCATATATGGGTGATGTCTAGCTAATGATGAACCCTCTACTCAATATATAGTTAAAAAAGAGACTGCAAGTTCAAGAACAGTGAGGTCATGACTGTACTGGGGACACACTGTCATATATTACAAAGCTGTCATAAGGTCAACCACCTTGCACTGAGTTTTTTCTATAACACACCTGAGGCCTCGTATGTCACACGGAACATCAGTAACGACACGCAGAATCATGTCTCCTGAGAGATGATGTTGGAATGTCACGATAACCTGCTATATGTACTGAAAATGAGTCTTAACAGACGTTTAATTGAGCACCTGTTGTCTGACAGCAAGGCTGGTTTTTGTTGTACATTCATGGGGGGTGTAGTGGGGCAATTTTTTATGGAACTTCAAGCCATTTTTCTGCTGTCTAATTAGAGGTTTGGTTACTGTGCTGTTGTCATTTTGTTGGTATGACATATGATAAAATAGGGCAAAACATGGGTTTTATGAGTTAATTATGGTGTTTTTAGTGTTTTTATGGTGGTGGGAACTGCTACATGTCAGGGAGTCTGTTTCAGGTGGTTAGGTTTTTGAGCTATGAGATGCCATGGAAACCAGAAATTTAAAGTGTATACATTAATATGATACATTAATATGATCATGATATAAATAATTATGTATTTAGATATACTGAGATACAAGATATATATAGTCATTTGCTTTTTTTGTCAAACATGTATAAAAACAAGAAGGCAATTTCATTCCTTTTATAATGTATCTTAGAAGAATGCCAGTGAGAGCAATAACTGAGGAGATTGATAATGATGAAAAAAAAATAGTAATATATTTCTAATATTAAGAAATGATTAAGTTAAGGATTGGAATGTACTGAGTTTATATTAGTGAAATAACTGATTTATAAGTCATTACCAGGTATGATGATGATGTGAGTAAAGTAAATTCATAAAAAAAGAAACATAAACTAGGTTTATTGAAACATAAATATATACAATGTGGTAAAATGATTTGATCAGATTTTTGTGTGGATCCAGTAAATGATCTGAATTCAGGAGCACCATAAAGAATATTCACAAATGTATATGTCACAGTGGAGATTACAATCCAGAAGGGATTGGAAATTCCACTAGCCGAGATCACAATTGAGATCTCCCCTAGTAGAGATCACGATTTGGATCTCCACTGGCTTGAGCCAGCTGGAAATCACAATTGTAATCTCTCCTAAGAGAAATTAAAATCTGACTGAATATCCTCTCTGATTTGGGATCTCCACTGGCGGGACATATATATACTTATGCACAAATGAACTCGGGAACATGGGCAGAGTAAGTGAATGCAAACACTGTTTTGGGAGCATCCAACAAAAGGGTAAGGGACCCTTCTCATGGCGGAGCCTTGCATTCCTTAAAATGCAGATTTCTAGTTATTAAGTGATTTGCTGTATATTACAAATACAGAGATACTGTATATAAAATCTGTGTGAATATACCTACTGATTAAAAAAGGGAATAGCTAATTCACAGTTTTATGCTAAAGTTCAGTGAGCAGCATATATATTACCACCTAAGTTCATATTAAAATTGGTATAGGGAAGCAGTTTCAGGTATAGGCTTTAGACTTACCAGAGAAACGCAAAATGAACATCCCGTTTCATCACTAAAACCAGTTGCACCCTGTATGGAATCAGGAAATACAATATAATTTGTTTCAAATATTTGTTCATTCAGGCATAATTACAGTTAATGTGCATGTTTTCTGGGTATAAATAATTCAATTTATATTGTTAAGGTAGTATGTTATTCCTGTGTGATTCAAGTATAGTTGATATCAGTGAATCAAGAAGAAAATATCCCTAGAAATAATATTTCAATTTTTACATGTATTTTTTTATATCTTTATAAACTATAGAATAGAAATACTGAAATATTTCATTTGTTTTCCAGCTGAAATACAAGTTTATCTCACCAAGTTTAAGCATACAGGTCAAAATAAAGGCTTATATTACCCGTCCATGGCTGTTAGACAATAGCTCAAACTTTGCCTGTTGATAACCTATTGGATTCAGCATGGGTGCATTTCTGGTTGAGTGCAGGTTTTATTTCTGTAATTCCTTTAAGTTCCGATTTCACACATGAAATGAGGTGAACAAATAGTACGGAGGTCAGAACAGGTGCTTTTGCGACAGTTAAAGCCACAAGGGGTAGGGTTTACTGTAAATATGAAGGAATATTAGGAAATGTGATATAAATGTGGAGTTTCTTTAGAAACATATTGGATTTCAAAGCAGCATGTAGTGATGCAGGGTATGGAAGAAAGACGAGTGCAACTATTAAGCTGATTGGGCCAATTAGCTCACATAATTGCCCCATTATTCAGAAACAACTCACAGGCTTCTGTTCTTTTAACAGAGGGGTAAAATTAATCCTTGCCCAGTAAATAATTATAAGGCACCCTGCTCCACAAGGGGCAGTACTTTTCTAGTTGAATGATAAAACACAAGCATCTTTGGAAATGGAAGAGTCATTTGTGCAATCAATCTCGGCAGTCTTAAAGAAAGAAAACTAAACTAAGCTGGAGGTTCAATAATCAAGAAATGTTTATTATTCAAAAGAAATTGAGCAACAAAGAAATATTAAATTAAGGCAAAAGGCAAAATCCCAAGTTACCAAAAGATCAGAGTTGCTTAATGCCTATTCCTGGTTTCTTAAAACTATAAGTTTCTTATAATAAATGAGAAATCCAGCATTTCTTTCAGCATGTAGGGTCATATCAGGGACCAACTGAGACTGTAAAACAACACTCATGCCAATATTAATGCTGTATAATAAAGGAGGTGACTGCTATGTTCATTTCAGACCGGGAGTGTTACGTTCATTTCAGGTTCACAGGTGCAGAGTTTATTACCTGCTGAACAGAAAAGATATTCAGCATGAAACAGTGATGTTGTTTATTCAGGGGTTAGGAAGGAACTGTGGTGTTGATCAGAACCCCCAGTGCTTCATCAAGACCTGGTACATGGGGGTTAAAGAGTTTTCCATCTCCACTTGTAAGTGGTGGCGGGCTGTTACTATTCTGTACTCTAACATGTGTTCCCACAAACAGCAAGGCTGAAAATGTGTTGTTTTCTCTTGAAGTCATTGGTTTTGGTTTATATAGTAAATGGTTACAAGATACACCATGCAGTTTCTACAGGCATTTTCTGTGGCACCATTCTGAATCTGCTTTCACATTATAACTGTGTCAAATACCATTTTCCAAGTTATGAATTTAAAATATTGCATAGCAGCATTCAATGCACTGGTGTTCATACTGTGTCAATAAAATGGCAGTTTAATGTATTTGATACTGTATTTAGTGAATACAGGTGTAGTGTGTACAGACTAGCATAATTATTATATTCATGGAAGAATATCTGAAACAGAATATGTTTAAATGATTGTTAAAATAATGGAGGGATTGTGTTAATAGGATAGCTAGAAAACACAATCTGAACAGGCAGTCTCTGTATTCCTCACATCATGCATGGCATTTGGAGCACCAGTGGAGTGATGGCAACAAGCTAATACTAACCAAGACATAGTGCGGCCCAGTCATTTCTTATGATGGTTGATGGACACCAGAAGAACACTTATTGCACAGAAGAATTCTGCACAAAGACTATTGGTCAGAGGTCTACAAAATGATTATAGTCTTAGTATATTGAAAAAATTAAGGTGTATGGGGAGCCTGCATCGGGAAACCACACTAGCCAGGGGAAGCAGGGAAAGTCAATATATGACCAAGATGGTTAGTCAGTAGGGAAAGTCAGCAGGGAAAGTCAATATGACCAAGGTGGTTAGTCAGTAGGGGAAGTCAATATGACCAAGGTGATAGGAGGAAGGGAAAGTCAATATGACCAGGATGGTAAGTCAGCAGGGAAAGTCAATATGACCAGGATGGTTAGTCAGCAGGGAAAGTCAATATGACCAAGGGGATAGGCAGTAGGGAAAGTCAATATGTGACCAAGGTGGTAAGTCAGCAGAGTAAATCAATATGACTAAAGTGATGAGTTAGTAGGGAAAGTCAATATGACCAAGGAGGTTAGTCAGTAGGGAAAGTCAGTATTACCAAAGTGGTTAGTCAGTAGGGAAAGTCAGCAGGGAAAGTCAATATGACCAAGGTGATAGGAGGAAGGGAAAGTCAATATGACCAGGATGGTTAGTCAGCAGGGAAAGTCAATATGACCAAGGTGATAGGAGGAAGGGAAAGTCAATATGACCAAGGTGGTTAGTCAGTAGGAAAAGTCAATATTACGAAGGTGATAGGAAGAAGGGAAAGTCAATATGACCAGGATGGTTAGTCAGCAGGGAAAGTCAATATGACCAAGGTAGTAAGTCAGCAGGGTAAATCAATATGACTAAAGTGATGAGTTAGTAGGGAAAGTCAATATGACCAAGGAGGTTAGTCAGTAGGGAAAGTCAGTATTACCAAAGTGGTTAGTCAGTAGGGAAAGTCAATATGACCAAGATGGTTAATCAGTAAGGATAGGCAATATGACCAAGGTGGTTGGTCAGTAGGAAAGTCAGTATGACCAAGGTTGTTGGTCTGTAGGGAAAGTAAGTAGGGAAAGATACACATACCTGTAATTAATATAAATTTAAATTCATTGTGGATAATTGTAGTGAACTCATGAGGCATAAGTAGCTGCAATCAGCATAATAATAGGGAATAACCCTAGGGATTATGAAAGGTAACTGTAGGAGAACATAGGTGAAAGTGATAATAAGAATTTTGGTAACAACTAAATACACTAGCTGATGCAATGATAAATTGTGATGCAAAGTCAGATGTTGTACCAGTATCTTCAGATATTCTTGTATTGATTGGTTGACTATATTTAATCATTCATAAAGCAACACCCAATATTTACCACTAGTAGTCTTTCAAACAGTACTATGTTTACCATATTATTGTAGTATTTATAATAAAGGTAGATAGAGGATTAAAAAGACAGAATTTGAACCTCTTTGCAGTCACCAGGGAAAACCAAGGTGAATGATTTCCTTGAGTAAAAGAGTAAAATAATAAAGTCATGTCGCTTTGTTGCCAAATTATTTCACACAGATCCTATTACCAATTTTTTACCCAGCCAATATGTAATTTGCAGAATATTACATTAAATCTAGTCAGAATGCCTGGTTTGTTATAATGCAGAGGTGAATATTGTGAAATGTATGAGTACAACTGTAACATTTTGATTGATTAAATAAAAATGGCCAAAACAGACCTTTATGGAATTAACAAGCTTAGTGAAATCAAGTTAGTGAAATCAACAAGGCTCTGGCTTTGAGCCAAGTGTCAGTGTCATGTCTGAAATGTACAAGTCTGTGAAACCCACAAGTATGTGAAATGTACAAGTATGTGAAATGTACATGCTTGGTGGCATGGCACCATGTGGACCTGGATTCAGACCCCTGGAGTGATCATTCACAAAACTTATCTTGAGATCTGGATAGCAGTAGAGACACTCAAGACAAATCACAAAGGACAGTGTTTGTATTGGTGGGTGTGTTTGCCGCTGCAGTTCTAGTTCCATCTGATTTGCTGACAAATTCAATTTGTGCACAGGATTTGGCTGCAATTTACTTGTGTATGTTTTTGTTGAATCTAGATAAATAGAAAAAAGGATAAATGAAACATTTGTAGAATGATACAGTATTGACATTAACATCATCAAGATTACTACCTCAACTTTTAAATTGTCTTCACAATTATCATTAACAGTATCTGTTATTTTTTTATCTCTCTACACACTAAGTGTGATGATTGTCATACTTTCACACTTAAGTAAATCATATCAGGGTCATCAATAATTTTAGTCAATTTAAAAATAATACCATGTTAATTAAGTACATGAATATAAATGTATATATAGGCTACTTTTAACACTGGTGTTTTTGTGCAACTTTTGTTATCAAAATCATTAAAACAAAAATTCAGGTTCCAAAAGCCAACCAACATGTCAGTTATATTCCACATATGTGTTATCTGTATCAGCTTGTGATGTAAAAATTATAAAAAAGGGATCCTTTCAAGATAATTGATAGGAGACCAGTAAAGAAAAAAATGCTGGTACTTACATGTGAACTATAGTATTTGAATGTGAAAATATATCACTGAATAACTGATCATTAATCATGTTGAGTCTGAAAGTACTCAGGGTACTTTACCATGAATTTAATCAAAGTAAATTTGCTGTTATGTTATTAACATTTTAAAATAAATTAAAAACCAACCTGCATGCCTCATGAACTCAGCACTGAGAAGTTTAAACATAAACCTGTAAATTATTACATATGTTTAATGATTGCTCACACCCATTGGACCTGGGTGTCATACAGCCGATTTTGGCAATCACAGCTTAAATAATCAAGCTCTATCTGTTTTGTTGATAAACTTATACTTATCTGTAATGTACGATAGGTTCTTAATAACTGCTCACACCAAGTGAATGATTAGGTGTTGTTTAACATGTGGGGAAAATGAATATATTCATTCTAAGCATGAGCTCATCTCTGTCATCAAAATGCCACAATTGTATATGTGTGAAATCAGAGTTCTTTTATGTCACTTAATACCTTGTGGTAAATTACAGGGCATACCTGACTGAGGAACAGTGGCTTCTCACCTGTGACAAGCCTGGTACTTGAAATAATGAGAGCCAGTTCAGAATTTGTCACATCACATTTTTTGTGACACATTTAACACCATGTTTGTATTTGGAATTAGCATACAGATGCATTAATTTGAATATATTAACATGAATGACAGTATCAAATTCCTTTAATTACTTTTCAGTATTTTATTGTCAGAGATAAACTACTTCTCAACAAACTCAGGCACAAGGCCAAAATGCAGGCCTAGGGCCTGTAAACCTCTTAAAATTTTGAACCCTAATCAAGGAATACCAAATTCATGATCTTCGGCTTGCTAGAGGGATTTAGATGTAGAGCATAAACAGTGCTGTTTTTTGACAGGTGTTGTAGAATTTAGTTTTGGTTTAATTCCACACTGATCAGGATCTCTTGGGGGCATATCCTGGAATTTATCCTTAGAGGTCAAAGCCAAGGTCATGTAGGACAAACATAGAGCGATTAAGCAAATGCTTGTCTACATGAGAACCATGCCACTGAGAAGATATATGGAGTTTTTCTGATGTGCCAAATGTGCTTCATTGAGGATCACAGGAATGCTGTGTTGACAAGTGTCCCTCCCTCAATTCTCATAGAGTTGTTGACACCCACATGTCCCTTGATATAAACATGCAAAGACTCCTGGCACTGTGCTCAAGTACACTTTTTTTCATCAGGTACACTGCATTTAGTCTTGACGTTTGCTTTGTACAGCAGATAAAGAAGATAAACTACAAGTTTTTGCGACCTTTTTCACACTTGGCAGGCAATTTACTGCGACATGTCAACAAGACTAAAGTGTTTTTATTATCATTTATATACTGTTACAAAGTCAAGATGGAAAGGACAAAAAATTTAGAAAAAAAAATACAATTTGTAGAAATAACATACATAGTTTAGCAACTCCCTTTCAAATATTCATTCATCAGTCATCTTACTGTGGTTGATGGATCTGTGCAGGCAATGGATAAATGCATTTGTAAGGTTGGTTAGCCAAAAAATATAATTTATGACTATATTTCCATATATTTCATACTCTTCTTTAAGAGTCTTTAATGTAATGTTGATGTGTAAATAAGTATGTTTTTCTATATTATATCAGTGTTATATAGATATATCTGGTATTATGGTTCTTTTCAAAAGCATCTTACTGTTTGATATCGATGCTATAACTTGCATATAATAACTGTCTGTTATCATTGGTTTACTTATTTAATATATATATATTAAACATTTTTGGTGCAGGAAATGTTGTCCTCCCAAACCTATTACTGGCAATAGTGTTACATTAATAATTACAAAAACCAATAAAAATTTGTAGATCTTTCAAACTCTAAAATTTAATTTTTGTTGTCTTTAATATGTATCATACAGTATTACATATTCCTCTGAATTGTGAATTAATCCCTAAAATATGTATTTCTTTAATACATTAGAATTGAAATATTATTACTAAATTGTATATTTAACTCATATATTGCATGCAATTCTCTTCCATTAGAATTTGATTTTTAGTGAACCTGTCAGCTTATGCGATGGTGTGGCATCATCCAGTGTCCGTCGGCTGTCGTCAGTCGTCCGTCGTCTGTACGTTAACCTATACTATCTTGAAAACGGCAAGAGTTAGCATCACAAAATTTTATGCAAAAAATTAGTCATCTAAAAAACTATTGGATTTTGCTGATTTTTTTGCTAACTGCATTTTCTTAGATTTTATAGGGAAAAACCTAAAAAAGCTTTAAAAATCTTCTTCTCCGAAAATGTTCAGCCAAATTGTCCAATATTTCACAGAAATGATCCCTGGAACAATCTCTCTCAAGTTTGTTCGAATGGTTTAAGTTCGGTGATTTTTGGCCGAGTTACAGCTGGTTGAACTTAGTCATCTGTCCAAAAAAGCATACTAAAATTACAATCTAAGAAACGGCTGGAGCTATCATCACCAAATTTTATGCCAATGTTGGTCACATGAGTCATATCTCAAATTGAGGTATTGGTGGCGCCACCTGCATCGGCCTTTTTTGTACGGGGGTCATCAGTGCCCGTATCATACTGACAGCTACAAAAAACTTCTTCTCTGAAACCATATGGCCAAATTGTTAAATATCGCACAGAAATAATCCTAGGGTAGTGCTTTCTGAAGTTTGTTCAAATAGTCACAGTTCAGTGACTTTTGGCTGAGTTATGGGAAGCTGAATTTAGTCATCTGCCATAACAGCCCATTTTAGCTCAGTGGCTACAAAGATCTTCTCAAAAACCACTGGGCCAAATTCTTAAATCTCACACATTAATTATCCTCAGATGTTGATAATTCAAGTTTTATTCAAATGGTTTTTAAGATTTTTTGGTCACAAGGTCATTGGTTAAGGTCACAGGACTGTCATTCTGAAAAATTTCTTAAAAAATATCCTTATAGACAAATTCAGCTGAGCGTTGAGACCCTTGGGTCCCTATTTGTGTTGTGTGCACCCATGCCAGAATTTCAGCAGTGATGTTTGTGTAATTGTTTCTTATTCAAAATGTTTAGTACCTGCATTGTTCATATACATGAGAAGTAATGGTCCAGCATTGCAGCATTATACCTGATGTATTTCCCAATGCACAGGTTCGCATTAGGCCTGTAGGCCTTGTTTATGTTAAATGTATAATCTCCATGACCTGGCTAGCTTTTTAATATTTACACAAAACAGCAGCCAGAAGAAGAATTTCTTGAAAATGGGAGAAATAAACCTTTCAAGGTATGATCAGTACTCCGAAAGTACTCTGAGGACAGTATCCAGACGGGAGTATGTCTCCAGGGAGAGAATTTGGTGACCTGGGGATGTGGATCAGTTAGGTATATATATAGAGCTGTATAACTGTTTTTTGGTCCACCCCAACATCCTAAAATTAAAGTAGAATTTTATTTTAATTCTTTGGTGTCATCTTCAAAAGGAGCATAATTATATAAAACGCTACATAGTAATGCCATAGTAGAATTACTATTAGCCTCTCAAGAGAGACGTTAAGAAAACTGTACGGCTAATTACACAATGGGAAACCACCCAGAAGGAGATGTGTTTTGATCCTCTTATCCTAAATCGATGCCTGACATTACCACTGTTATTTACACAGAATGATTTTGTTTGACGTTTCTGACCCAGGAGCAATTGAGATGGAAAAGAAACCAGATTAGGTTGATGTAACTTTACCCCCAATGAATCCTCTACTATATTCTAGGGATAGTTTATGGTAGATTGACAAAGGACTTTGTTCCAGACCCTCCCATGACCAATAAAAAATGTTTGGTCTAGTTTCCACAATTGGGAACAAAGGTCTGTTATTAAACTAGCACTGTGCCCTCAAGGAATTCTTTTCCTCAGGTTTTATTACTGATGGTAGACTTATCATCACCTCATTTTGACTTGCTTTGGAGAAAGGTTTATCATCATTTGTGTGACATTACATCTTTTCTGAACTAAGGTTACATCTTAAATTACATACTGCCTTCAGGAGTTATCACTTCTCAAGTACCACTACTACCAGTACTACTGATACTACTATATGACATTTATACAACTCTTACTGTCAGTTCTACATCTTCTGAACAAATACAACTGTACCTCCCTGTACCTTTAAAGACTACAGGTACCCGGTATATCTTGTATAACACTCCTTGTTGCATATATGCTTTATTACACATTAAGTTTAAACATATAAATGACTGCAGGACTGAAAACTATCTGCACAAAAGTCATTTATACTGAAACTTTCCAACATCTGTCACAAATTAATTTTTAGCTTATTTCAACAAATCTGCTAAAAGACCTAGTTTATATCATCATGACATATATATGTCAGTTTATGACGTATGCACAATGTTAAGCAGGTTAATGCAGTGCGGAAAAATCATTAAAATCATTCTTGTCTCGCAGCCTCCATATCAGACAAAATGGCTCAGTTACTGACCACACTCGGTGATATCTGTCTGTGATGCCAGACGAGAGATTTCTGAGGGTACCAACTGATCAAGTTGCTATTGATTGGTAGTTGGTCCTCTGAAGGCTCAATTTGCCAAGCTAATCAAGTTCTATCGTAATTGGCTGAGCTTAAGAGGAGCCTTGCTATTGTATCAAGCAACTTGTGGTCAACTTGGAGCCGCAGCGGGGATCCTCTTCAGATGAATACCCCACTCTGCTGCTGATAAACAGATCTGTGGAATCTCTACGTTTCCACCTTTGAGCGGCATCAAATTTATGGAGTTCTTCCTAGATTTGCTGTGATGAATGATGAACAAAGTCAGGCTAATGCTGGATTTGTTTCTGTGTTCATATAATAGATTGACACCATTGACACCATGTCAATATTAAATATTTAATGCTTTCTCTGTTTGTGGAAGTTCCAATGGGTCAAATGGAGTATTGACAAATTGTCACCTTGCTGGTGATGGATCCTAGTGATATAATTCTGTGACGCTTTAGAGGAGAAAATCAGATCTCAGTAATCAAGGGAATAAAAAAAATCTTTTTAACCTGAATCAACTGAAAACAAATTGGTTGTCCACAACTTGTCTTCCCAAAATAGATTTCAGGATTGATTTAATTTTCTCTCTGAAAGTTATTAATAGGAATCGCTATTTATGTGAGAGTCAGGAGACTTTGCTGTTTCCTTATCTCTTTATATGTTGTCATGGAGACAACTACTACAAAGGGTAATATAGACAAATGTTACTGGTGAATCTTAGATTGATAAAAATGAAGAATGATGTCATAGGAGACTGCTACTTGTTTCTAATAGTCTCTATATTCTACAATTATTCTCAGATCTTCCCCTTTGAAGAAAAAGTTAAAGCCCAGTCCGATCAGTATACACTCAAATATGATTTTAACATGTTTGGCTGCCATAGTCCTAATGAACAGGGTCCTTGTCATAATGTTCAATCATTATGATGAGGTGCAGTTTTTAGGACTCAGTTTTTATAAAACTCACTCTAAATATTAACCAATACAGTTTCTTATCTGAATTACATTCTAAGCAAAATCCATGCATATTCATTGAAGTCAGAAGTCACAAGATATACAAGGGGCATTTTATTCAACAATAATCATTCATGGAGAAGGTTCATCCTACCCTTAACACAAAGATCTTGTCAAAGGTCTCAGCACTAGGGAGGAGATGAACAAGAAGCGAACTTTCAACCTTACAGTCCCTGCAGGCCCACTGCAGTCGTCATTGTATCACAAAATGATATTTGGCCAGCTCTGTTACTTGGGATGGTTGATTAAGCCAAGAGTGTTAATTGTGGGAACTGACACTTTGGTTGATAAATCTCTGTCAGATTCATTGCACTGTATATATTAATCATGCAGCATTCATGACCTTTGGGTGCCAATGAGCAGTAATACAGACACTAATAAACAGTGACAATCATCAATATTTATTCTAAACTCCTCTCTCCAATTAGAACAATCTACACACTGTAGTACCCATGTGGCATCTTTCTTGGGTCAGTGCCAAACCGGTCAAGTCAGCTCCATACTGACCTTATAGATTGTTCCATTAAGTGATCGACCAGTTGACATGTAACAGCTATTCTATTAAGCTTTAATATTAATATTGACACTAAAATGAGTGAGGGACTTTAAGCTTAAGATGTGTAAAATAAATCATTACAAAATTCAAGTTCACAAAATTAAAACCAGAAATAAATTTTAATCCACAGTATTCTAAAAAAGATAAAGCATTAACGTTTGAAAATATATATAAAAACTCGAGTTATGTTGTTACTTCACCAAATCCCATTGGGTCAACAATAACAGCTAGTCATTGTGTCTCCTACATAATTTCACAGAAAATTGCATTTCCTGATACAGAGTGACAACATAATATTCAGAAACTGGATCTATTAATATTAGATTTATGTTGGCAGCTATTTTTACTACTCTAAAAAACCAAGAGAGTTGCAACAAAAATTGTTTAACTTTGTGCCACTAATGAAAGTCTTTATTTGCATGATTAAGTTGTAAGCGTGATTCATTGATTAATGCAGCCGTGATGTTTTATTTAGAGCTTTCAGTGATGTTTTATTTAGAGCTTTCATCGTGTTTGATTAAGCAGATTGAGACTCAAGGCCAGCCTCATTGTAATCCATCAAATGGAATTTCCTGGCTAAAATAAATTATGTTAAGTTTTCTTGGTTTTTTTAATAGATCAAATTACGCAGATATGTTTCGATAGTTACACAGATTGCCACTAGGTGCTGTCATTTGAGTGAATTTTTTTTCCCAGAGACTGGTCAGATCGATCACAGTTCGAAAATTTTGTTAATTACTAGTTTTCTACAAAAAAAGAGGTTTTCTAGGCATTTCCTTAAACTAATGTTCCAGATATGTTATAGAAGGACTAGTACACCCATTTTAAGTGTTTATCCTTCCCAACAATAGGCAGCTTGTTTCAAAATATTTCTTATGATCATATGTGGACCCAACTTTTATTAATAAATAGTCAGCCTATCTGTAAGCTTGAAAGAAAAGCCTTACCTAACATAAATTTGCTTATGGAAATAATAAACGAATTTCATGATTCATATAGACTCACTGATGAATGGTTGAAATGTTAAATTTCATATAATAATATATATCAGCCATGGGCCAGTTACAAGTTTAATTTTTTATTGCCACACAGGCTAATTTTCATGTATGCTTCCTGTTTATATGGTTAATGTAAAATGTTTCCATTCATATATGTAAATGTAGTGCATGGCATGACATTATTAACAATAACATTTTCTGGAGAGTTCAGGAAATGTGGACTCGTCAAAAAAAGGATCAAGAATTTTAAGAAATCAAACAAATATCAAATGTTCCTAAACCAATATTAATTTTGTATTTACAGGACAGTGCATGCCAGGGAATTGTTACAATGGTGGTGCATGCCTTGGAGGGTACAACCAGATGTGTGCATGTCCGTCAGGGTACGAGGGGGATCGCTGCCAGAATGGTAGGTCACCTTTATCACTGGTTAATACTAGCAGTAAGTACAGTAAAACACTTGAAATTACGACCACCAATGGGACATCAGTAAAGTGGCCGTATTTTCGAGGTGGTCATCTAAGCAAGCCTTATATGAAGAGCAAAAAACAGTCAGGACTGTGAACTAGTGACCTTTATTATGAGGTGGTCACTAAACTTAGGTGGTCATTAGGCCAGGTTTTGCTGTACATGTCTGTGTATGCCTTTTTTGTTATTACATGTTTTTCATTATCAGTGTACCACATTCATTGTATACCTGTTATACCACTCTCTGCAGTAGTTGCTTATTTGCTCATGCTCAAACACTGTATCTAGATATATGTCTGTAAGTATAATACTTTGCATATATTTTACCGAGGAACACGTCATGACAACAGCTGGATATAACAAAAGGCCAGATGAACATCTATTTAAAATGTTTGCAATCTGGGCCATCTGCATATATGCATGCATACAACTTATCGTTCGGAAAAAGGAAAAGCTACATTTAATGCAGCAATTATAATCAGATACACAACCAAAATTATAGTTGTAAATTGAGAAGATTATTAATTATTATATACAACATTAATTTACTGACCAATGGATTGATACAATGTAATTCTCCAACCAATATGAAACTCATGCACTTCCAATTGAATAAAAACATTAAAACAAATAAACTTTTAAAAACAGAAAGTGAATGAAGATGTGTCAGATTTTGATTGTAGGTGTGACTCTGTGTGTTTGATGGGGTATAATTACTATGCTGAAGATAAACACAAACTCACAATGAATATATTTAAAATGCAAAACCAGATTTAAAAAAGGATATGCTGGAATTGCAAGAAGGGAGAACATGGATAAGTGATGGTTTCTGTTGTCTCTTAAAGCACACAGAATCAGCCTCTTGTTTACACAGGTGTATATCTATATCAAGGTCATGACCTCTGATGACAAATCTCACCCTAACGACATCAACAATCAAACAAAAATGTTTGTACTTCACACCTGTTGAGGTGAGGAGGCGATCTTAGCGGACTCTAAGGTATGATTTCATTCATAGTTAAGCTTATCACGGAAGTGCCGATATGTGGTCGAACTACTTGACACCTGTCGCAGTGATAAGCTCAGTGCTGCCATCTGCATTAGTGATAAGAATATCGATAACATTATTAATCCATCAAAGGTATTCTGCTCCGTTTCATAGATATTAGATAAAGACTCTTTGGTGTATCTCATAAATATTCAATACATAAATATAACTATGATATATAATCAGCTTGTCAGTCATGTTATCCTGTTATTATGGATTAATGCTGACTATGGACTTGCTTGATAGATCACTTAATTTGTTGTGTTTATCTTCACAAAATACTTGATGGATAGCTGGGCAATGTAATCACTGATTGTTCTCTCTTTATTCAGGCCAAGTCTTCTTTACAATTTTTAATTTATATTCCATTTTTCAGCCTATTAGATTATGGTACTTTATATTTCTTCATATGTTCATTCAGAATTTACTTGTATAACAGTCATGATAACTACTTTTTCATTACACTGTGCATCTCAGACTACTACATCACAAATAGAATTCACTGTTCACCATACTGTTGCCCATATGCTTAAAGGGATAATAAATAATGCTGTTGATATAATTATGCAGTGATTGGCCAATCAGTTGATGTTTCAATGGCTTCTGACCAATGACGTTTCACCTTACATGTCTTATAAATATACTACTGAGAGGGTATAATTAGGTCTACATAGTGGATGTCACTTTCTGTTGGACAAAGAAGTCTGGTCATGGATATAAAAGCATCCAATGATATTGATGTGAATATTTGACTTTTTATAGAAGTTTTAAACTCTGAAAGCTGAGAACTTTGTAAACTTCACTTAGGTAAGGGCAGGTACATATTTTGACATAAATATTTTTGTGTTTTCTTGTGGAAGAAAATGCTGAATTTTGATTACACAAAAGACCTTGACCTGAGGCCATGAAGATGTATGGGCATGACCTTGACCTCTGTGGAGGTCAGGGTAAGGACATTTTCCTTTCAAAGTCTGACGTGTACTTTATATGTATTTTTGGCCAGTCTGCACTGGCAATAATGTACTGCTACAGGTCAGAAAGGTTAACCGTGCAAAAATGTGGCCAACCACCTGCAAGTATTAGTATGATGTTTTATGGTGTCCAAATATACATGGATGATATATTACTTTACACTGAGGTGGGCATGTCCAGATTCTGTATGAGTAGAAATGCCAGGATTTTCCCAGTTAAGTAAGTTTCAGTGTCAGTTCTTGTGAATGCTGTATCTGTCAGGATACAGTATTTTCATATTTTTGAACAGCTGCTGATAAGCACCCCTTTAAAGTTTCATTTTAAATATGAAATCAGTGTTTGCATAACAAAAATTATTATAGTTATGAAAAATGTTATTGTGTCACAACAGAGTTTATACTTAAAACATACATATATGCACTGAAGAGCTATTTATAGTCAATCCTTTTTAGAAACTAGACCTTTTATTAAGGCCAAATATTATGACTCCCATACTGAAGGCTCAGTCCTCTTTATTTTGCCCCTTTAATATAAAGTCCATGGTATATAAATCACTCTGGCAAGTTTTCCTTTGTGTATATATGCATTGCATTATATTTTGAAGTATATTCAATAATTTTTCTGTAAGATGAGGAACAAATTTCAAAGGTAATTTTAATATAATCTTTCAGTCATTTATGAGACAATGATGTATAATTTACATAGAAATATAATTTGAGGTCAGTACTTAGGGACTTGCCGAGGTATAAAATACATAGAAAGTGGCATATATTGATTAAAACACCCTCTCACTGGTAAGTACAGGTGGCTTTTATTCCAATATATATTTCTCTGTCTTTTATACTATCCTGAGGGGACTCGATGCAGACATTGTGACTCCGTGCTGTCTCTACAGCCGACCCAGTTCTTGATCAAACTCGCGAAGCTATCTCCACTCAATAGCGTGGGGAATCAGCCTTATGGGAAGTATAGGGAAAACTTAAGGTCAGGAACCTTCTCATAAGTCAATGTAGCAATAACTTGAGTGGACTGATGTAGACTAGACTGGCACCAATCTCACAATTCCATGACAGAACATTATCAGGATTTGGAGCTGATTGCTTTGATACATGGCTTCACATCGGCTCAGTGCATGAACCTAAAACAAACACATTGTTTACTTTGAATGATATTATATCAGGTTATGACTTTTATTGACTTACTTCTGTACCAGAGGAATTTTATTGATGGCAAGAGAAATGGTTTGCTACAACATTGACTGTGTCAGATGAAATTTACTGATAGTGGGTCTTGTTCTGAGAGACAAAGTGATGGAATGACAAGTACATTAGTATACATGGCCAGTTACAGTTGTATTTAAACTTCCGGTAGGGCACTGAAGTCATTATAAAAAAGGCTCATCATATAAAAATCAGAGAGTGATAAAAGAAAGATAATTTTGAAATTGTTTTTGTTCAACAGATTTGTTCTAAAAAAAATTATTAAGACTCATTTGGTTTTATCTGTTGGCTTTTCTCAATCAATAATACATGCATGACTCATAAATAAAGGCTTATCATCTCTGATCTTATCTTATAATTGTTTGATTTTGGCAACTTTTCTCCAGTTGTTTTTTATTCCCTTCTTCTGTGCTTTCTCTGTATAGTTCTCATTCACCATCGTGATCCGGGAATCCAAAAACTGTAAGAGAAAATGGTATCATGTTACTTCATTTAAATTGTTTGTTGGAGCATGCATTAGCATCCACCCTAGCATATGACTGTGATAAAAGCTTGAAAAAGTGTCTAGGATGGTAAAAATAAACTAATATGAAAAACATGGAAAGCACTAAGCACATACCACCCTCAGTGACATCAGATAAAGATATGCCCAGAACTTATAGGTCATAAAAAGGGGATGAATATGGCTGAATCTGCTTACAGATAGATCAGATACCTAAAATTCTATCACACCTTTTGGGCAGATTACTTACCATTCTGCCAACTTTGATTGAAATTCATTGCAGACTTTTGGGAAATTTTTATATAAAAAAGACAGATATAGAGATGTAGCAGACAAGAAGTGAATGTTGATCTGGTAAAGAACTAAATAATACTTTTTAAAATGAATCCCTAAAAAATTTAAAAAAAATGAGTTTAAACTGATAATTAGGTTTGAGCCTACATGGATACCTGCGACAGGACATGAATGTAAACTTTTCTATGGTCTGCACAGTGTCACAGCTTAAACATGTTTCACAGTAGAGCTCCAGGATAAAGATGGCATCAATACCAGCGAATGTGTCTGGGACAAAGAAGTTGCCCAATCCAACAATTGTATAGAATCCTATGAAAAAAAAATATAGTTTGGTAATCTTGATTACTGGTCATGGATTGCTCATAGGTTGATACCCTAACCCAAAAAAATTCATCAAAATCTGTAAAAGTAATAAAATATTTGGACAGTGAAATATTTGGATAGAAAAAATATCAGTTCTGCAGTTCTTGTCTCCCCTTGAGTGTCATGAATACTGGAAACAGTAACTCATTCTGGTTGGTCGATCCTTTTTGATGCAGAATCTTGTCTGTATTTTGGTTACAGGAATTTGCAATTAGTTGGTTTGAGCAATCCAAATCAGGAATACCAGAGAGCAAGTTCCGAGATATTTCTTACATAATGGTCATCAGGAAATTAACTTAAAGTGATTTGTTGTCATTTCTAAAAGGCTTTTGTAATAAAGTATAGTATCCCAGAATTCCTTGTTTTGCTATGGAATGAAGTATCCACCGCACTGGGTCTGGTATATCTTACACTATAGCGCCTCCAGGGGACAGGTTTATAAACAATCCTTGATACAGGAAACCAGCGGTAATATTTGTGAACCTGCTGTGTAGGCCAACTTTGGAGCACCACACACCAAACCGTGCATGCGTTAGCCAGCCTCTCACTGATACAATCCATGATTTGTTTTGTGTTTTGATACCAGGGCTGCTGTGTGGTCATTTTGCAGTAGCAGAAGCTGTTAATAGCCTTCTCATGTCTAGTTAGCCAGCTACCAAGGCCCCGGGTGCTTCTTGTATGTAAACCTCACAGAAAGCTATTGAGGGGTTAGTGTGTGTCTTTTACCCTAAGGGGGCACCTGTTTTGTGTTAAAGGGGGTGCTAATTGATTGTTAATTATAAAGAATGATGATACGTGAAGCCTTGTCTTATCTTACTGAGGGTCCTGATGGTTATATGTGTTGATAGCAGAGGTGTCTGTTTACATTCTTAGACCTTGTATATATCTAATTTAATTATTACCTATACTGTTAACATTAACAAGCAGCATTTATGATACCCAGAGCATACAAAATAAATTAAGGGTTTTTCTCAGACTTGGTACACAATTGATTGAAGTCAACTGATTTTCAATGGAAAAGATTTTGTTCACATCATTTGCTGATATTTTAATTTGAAAATACAAAATTAAAGTACATATTATGTATAGCACTGCATAAGAGAAAACTCCATTTATAGGCAGTGACTGTTAAGTGATTACATTGTATTTTAAATATCCTTCATTTGATTGTAAATAGATTTAACCTGCAACATTCATATAAAAAATGATTTAATTTTCACTGAACCAAGAAGAAAATAAAAAAATATTAAATTTTAAAACTTTGTTAATGATCATCTGTAGAATATTTCAATCCCATAATATCAAAAAGAGTTTTTTTTTACGAAATATAAGTGACAATTTTCAAACATTGCCCTTCATCTGATGAAATGTTGTTTGTTTTGCATACACATATGATATAAAGAAACCTTGCATATGACAAAATGCTGTGTCAGCAGTTTTTGGTTCTGCATATAAACAACAGATAAAATAATAGCTCAGTAATTGAATTTACAATCTAATGTACAAGGACAAAGAGAGTACTCAGGAAACATGGCAAAACAGGAAATAATATAAAATATCCAATTGTGTGAAAATCACATTATATATCATAAAAGGAATAGCATAAGAACAAATTATTCATTATTCAAAGTAACTTCCAGTGGCAGCTGTTTGGATTATAGAAAACACAAAAGGTATGAAGACTGTATTGTATTGTGCTAGTTGTTGAGATTGACTGTGATGATTGAATTTACTTTTTATAACACTGCATGTGATGAATAGCCCATTAACCCTGCATCAAGCCAGAGAAGAGACCACATCTTAACAAATGTTAACTCAACTTAAGTGAGCGTGTATATATTCAGGGTTAGAGTTTCAGGGGCCAAGCTTGTCAGGACGGTATCAGTATTCACGTGTCCTGAAATCAGATCAGTATCAGGGGATTACACCAGATGAAGGGGTAGTCAGATGCTGGAATCAGATGGTTACATCCTAGGTCTGCTAAGTTGGGAGGAGATAGTATGTGACTTTAAATAAGGCCACTTGTCATTACAGTCCTTACATTAAAGATACACTCAAGAGTATTTTGATCTCTGTTAAGGACACATTTACTGTGAGAGTGCTATAACTTATGGGGAAAAGTAAATGTACTGTGCAAAATGAGCTCATCATAGAGTTGCAAAGAATTTGGGGTTCCATTTGATTAGTATAGAAGGATTTTTTCAGGAGATAGTAGTAATCTGTGGGATCCATGCAGAATGATTTTATGGAAAGGTGGTAGAATAGCCCCACTAAATCATACTATTATGGGGTTTATTTGGAATGAACGTTTGATTATTACTGCAGAATTGTAGTATTTTGGCCATGTGAATATTCTGAATGTTAATTTCACTACATTTTTGTATTACTTTTCTCTCACCTTTTGTATCACTGACATTCTAGAATGTAGTGATCATGAACCTGATGTCTGTTTAACAGCAAAAAGCAGCATATATATTACATTAGATTGAATATCCTGCGCTTAAAGTTCTAAAGAAGATAGGTACCAGGTTAGGATATTATGATATTATTAGTCATTTATCTGCATTTCTAAGTAAAATATTAATGTGAAACACTATGACAAGAATGAAAAAAAATGCCTTTTAATGTGTGTAATTATGTATTTTTGTGCACAAAATGATCTGTGCTGTAGGAAATATTTTAAAAGAAATAATATTTTGAAATTCAAAATTTATGAATTCACATAGAATTGAGTAAATCTTATGAAGAACCACTGTTTTTTTTAAAGTTACATGAGTTAACAATGGTGTTCATAGTATGATGAGATCAGAACAGCAGCTGGAGCAGAGAAACCTGTTCCTGTTTAATACGGGTGGGTACAAGTGAAAAATGAGAAAAAAATGATGGCCATATTGAAGACATCTCGACAGTGATAGCCAGCTAAACATATGAATACAGACAGGGAAATGAGATACACCTGTGAGAACATCAGGCAGCAAACTTGGTAGGCCACAGAGGCTGGGGAGGTATGTGATCCAGAGAGCATGCAGAACACAGGGAATAGTGATAATATTCCCATGTAATTGGACAAAAAATGACACCAAGTGGAAGTGGTTGGAATCACTGTAGTAGCGGCTGTGAGCTGAAGCCTGAGCTCAAGCCTCAAAGGCCACAGTTAACTTGTTTTTTTTAACTAATAAGTGAAAGTGATGTAATGATGAACTTGGGTGTAAACATTGCTACCAATATACACAAGCTAGAATACAACTTTTTTTAAATATTTAAGGTCACAGACAGTTTCAAAATGCCAAATAATACTTTATGCAAATTATGTTTCACTATGTAGTAAACATGTGTGTGTACAAGTCAAAATTTTATCCTTGAAATACCTGGTGAAGTGGGGGCCTCATTTTATACTAGGGTACAGCAAGCTCAGGGTCATTACAGATAATATACAGCAATGAACATTACCACTTAAGTCAAACTGTCTGCTGTAAATATCAGTGATCATGTCCATGCGAGGGCAATATACACTTAATTAAGACCATTACACTGCTTTGTTTTTGTTCAAATTTATTGTTTATACATCAGATTTAGATATATGCACATCATTACATGATTGAAAAGGTTTGCACTTGCTGCATCGACACATGGATCATAATTATTAACGGAATTTATATAAATGCTACACAAGCTGTACATAGTCATGGCAGATCACTAAAGGTCAGTAACTAGGGGGACAGAAACATTAAGCATAATGGAAATAAGTAATGTGTAATGAGATATGTGAAATAAGTAATATCTAATGATTAAGTAATACACTTAATCAATGTATGTTTACAAGCACTTGATTAAAAACAATCATCTAACTTGGGGAAGTTAAGGAACCCTTGATAAAAGGACATAGACAGTCAAAGGTTGGTATTTTTGGCCACTCTTTATATACTGATAACCCTTTGACATTTAAAATGGTTTTTAAATTTAAAATAATGAGATAAATGGAAACAAATTCAAAACATTTTGTGCATCAGCAAGGAATATCCTGCTATAAATGATATACTGGACTAGTGTTTGGAAGTCAGTACCCATAAAGTCTTAATATTTTAAATAAAGCTTATACATACATATTTGGAGTAGCATGAAGAAGCATGTACAGGTGTTATGCATGGCCACTGGCCATATGATACCATGGTCAACATATTTCAATGCATTTACAATTGCATTTTAAAAATTTTATATTAAAATGATTCAGGAAGCAACTTGAAACCACCTTTTGAGTTAGTTTTAAACATTTTGTTTCAGTTAATGAGGAAAAGATATCAAAGTGTTTCCGGACAGTCTACACCTTTTTGAATTGTTTCCAATTCGATTGGTATGCATTTGCCACATGTACATTTCAGCAACTTATAGGAGATGTCATTTAAAGTGACAGGATGATGTTTTAAAACAGTCTGTAACCGCATTATAAGCAAGAGCTGACTTTGTTAAATCCATGTCCTGCTGTTTACAGTCATACATGTGGTGCATATTTATCCCACTTTTGAATCAAAGGAAAGTTAACCCATTTCTAGGAGAGGTTATCCCACTTCTGATACCAACAGAGTGTATCCCACTTCTGACACCAAGAGAACTTATGACAACAAGAGGGACATCAAACTTCTGACAACAAGAGAGGTTCTCCATCTTCTTACACCAAAGAGGTTGTCCCCACTTTTGAAATCAGTATATTAGTATTATAAGATAGTTCTGTGGATGTAAAGACAAAATACTTCTCTTGAAGTTATTCTTGACAGGACAAACTGCACAAACCCCATTTTCTAAGAATCCTGCATTCTGCCCTTAATGATCTGCCAGATTCAAAGTTACAACACTGCAGTTATTCTGAAGTCTTAAAGGAGGTCTATCTTGTGTATATGTCCATTTCATCCTGTCCACAAATATTCTAGGATGTAGTTATAGTTTTTGCGTAAAACATACAATGAACACATAAAAGCAAGCCCAAAAAACATTAAGTTGATATTGCATATCTGATCTGAAGTGAAACCATACATTAATTATTTGAACCAGTTATCAAAAGTACACCTTTCTTAATGCATAAATGCCAGCTAACACATTTTCACTCTCATTACATTTAGAAAACAAGTGAAAAGCTTGAAAAATTAGGATCATGACATTATTAATATTCATCAGAAAAGGAGATGCAGGTATTAAATATTATATGTGAAGATTTTACCAGAGTACAGTAGGACACCTGCTTGACATTCATTTCCCAGTCTGAGCGATACTCAGAATTCAGAACCCAATTGCCCTTGTTCTTTGTAACATTGAAACATCCCTGCATGTGTAAAGGTTATGTAGAGACTCTTGTTCCATGTGGATGAATTTTTCATGAGAAACAGGCAAGTGACAAGTCTGTTAAAGCAAGTGCATTTGAAAAGCATATAAAGCTCAATGACGTGTTGACCTGTCAACCTTTGACCTTTGGTACTTGTACCATAAAAACCTTTGGTGTTACAACCATAGGAACTTCTCAGAATGCCTGGTGATGGCTTTTTCTGCATGTAATTATATGGAAACTTATAAACACTTGAGTGGTAAAATAGGTTACTGTATTTACAGTGTTTTCTGGCTGACTTAAATGGCATATATATCTTTCTGCTCAATTTGTTTATCCTATTTTTCATCTGGGGGGACATTTCAACTCTTTGTTGAAAAACTATGTGTGTAGGTATGTCAAGGGACCCAAATACTAAGTAGTTTAACTGTTTAGTGGTTTATAATGGGTGATATATTAACATTTACTATTACATGTTGCGGTGTATATAAGATAAATACTTAATTGCTGTATATTTAGATTATTGGATTATTGTAGAATATAGGATTATTGCTTGTTATTGTTTAAATTAATTAAAAGTAAATTTCTGACATTGGTTTAAAGAAGGTATCTGGGTCTTCTTAAATGCTATGTTTGGTTGCCGATGAAGAAAAAACTTGCAAAACTTGCATAACCGGGAAACCTGGTTAATATGGTCCAAATGGCCGAAACCGCAAGTAAAGGGCTATGGGTCTCGAAGTAGTGTCGTTCACAAGGATCGATTTCGGCTCTCAAATGACATGGCTGGGATCGGTGGAGGGAATGTGGGTTACTTCTGGCTTTGTGGCTGTGGATGCTGTAGCTTTCTAAAAAGGACAACGGCTCGGGATAGACGGTGGCGCCCTCTACGGCTCCCTGCTTGGCTTGGCGTGGCACTGCAAATGTTGGCTCGGAGAACATGCTTAAGGAGCGCACAGGGCTGAGGTCTTGACCGCAGCAACCTGTAGCTGCTCGATGAGCGTATACCTCTTTTGGCTTTGGCTTGGCTATGTTTGGATGCTGTTCATTCATTTTATTCTGTTGACTGGCTGTTTATATCAACTTGGGTTGACTCTGCCAGGTGTCGATATTTGTTGGTTATTCTTAATTAAAAAAAATAGATAGACAACATGTGACTATAATTTAATCTTATCTCCAGTCTTATCCTTAAATTAAAGGTCTCTCTAGGTAATTGTACTGGTATATATGAATGGTATAGTCTTTTTAATTATCATGGCTTTCATTAGTTTTGTATTCATTTTGTCATCCATATAGTTCAGTTTTAGATACCTAGGATAAAAGGCTCAAATGGGTTGAATAAGAAATTGAGAGAAATCTATGAATAATGATAATAATAATAATGCTTACATTTATTTGTACTTTAAAAATGATGATTAGATAAGTGCTTAACATAGATTCTGCAAACATACAATAGGTAATGCCCACAGACAGTGACCATCTGTCAGTGTGGTGAGTTTGGCACCTGACTGATACATTGAAGCCACAGTTACCAGACACAGATGGTGATGTCCTACCTGGCTGCCCTGACTGTTATTTCAGCCACTGGCAGTCAAGCAGCATGAAGCGGGCAACACTGTGGCCAACAGATCATCTCTCAATCAGGGCCAGAGGTGCTGGTGAGTTATGGTAGGCACCATCCACCCAGGTGTTCTGATGTTACAGTTTTGTTACTGTTGTAACGGGACCCACGACTTTTCAAACACCTCAGTTTTGTTTATAAACCACCACCTTTGATCAGGTCGTAGAAGCTGACCTGCTAAACGCTGGTCCTGACATGCATGACCAACAATTTGGACAAGCTCATCAGCAAGAGTCCTGTTATGTCACTGTGGTTGGCTTTATATTTGCAAGACTGAAATTTTGTGATTTCTTCATTTTGAACATTTTGTGAGAGTTTCATTTTTGTGATTGTCACATTACCTATAAAATCTAAGTAAGCCATTATTTCTATTAATAAAAAAAATAGAAATAAATCCCACAATACCCCATCCATTTTTGTCCCTCTGGGTTGTTTCAAACATCTGAAACTATTTTTTTGAAACAACTGAGTTTTGTTTAATACACCTAGACCTTTGATCAAGATGTGGAAGATAGTTCTATAATTATGATACTCATAAGGGTTGCAATGTGGACAAACTCATCTGCAGAGTATGTAATGGTTTATATAATTTTATTATAAAAGGTTTATATTTTGAGGTAAAGATGTATTTACAAATGAAAAGTATTAGCATTTTATGTTAGATAAAATGATTAACACCTTTTATTACAAATAATCAAACATTAAATATGAAAAAACTTGTCTGGGACCTCAAAAATTATGTATTAGCCATTAAAATATGACCCTAACTTGAAAACTAATAATTCCTGAATGTATAAACAAAGTTTGCCAAAAAATAACATCTCTGTTTACAAAAGTCAAATGAATCCAGGGACATGAAAATTTATGTTCAGTGATTATGTGTTAGGGTCAGCACTACATGAGGATCTGGTACAGAGATGTTTCAGGATCACGTGGATCATGATAAGATGAGCCCAAGACAGATCATTCAGGGTATGGCCTCCCCGCTGATCCTTTAATTTTGACGCCATATGTCATATCCGGGTACAAAGAGGACGCAAGATGTACATTTCCTGAAGTCAGTATTGGGGACGCTTGTCCACATGTCCTGATAAGCAAATAGACCACAGCGCTGGCCTGTACCTCACTGGGCAAGCTTTACTGGGTTCTGAAATCAGCTGCTGGAAAAACTGATAGGGACAGCCCACCCAGGGACTGCCTTGCAGGACCAGAAGCTGGAACAGCTCAACCATAGCAGCCAGAGCTGAAGTTGTGTAAAATGTCCAAACTGCTGATGTAGAAATAAGGTAGTTTAAGTTAAAAATAAAATTTCAGGCTTGCACCAAGACAAACTATAATTGACATTGGGTTAGATACCATCATTAGAAGCAATACATGTAAAACCCTTGTATATAGCAGTCATGTCCATTCCAAACCCAGCATGGCTATATATACTGTGATTGGTTTCATATTTGCGAGGCTGAAATTTCGTGATTTCTTTATTTTGATCATTATGAGGACTTTATTTTTGCGATCACACCAGAACCTATGAAATCGAAGTGCAATATTTTGGCATTTATAATAAAATAATAATCTCACAATACCCCACTCTTTTCTGTAATAGTCTTGTATTATGACTTGTGTCACAGTCAATGGTTTGACTTTTATTATTGCACAGTCAATGGTGTGACCATTATTATTGCATGGTTTAGATGAGCTAGTTCGGATAGCATCCACAGATTAGGTTGTTCAAATAACCAACCATGTTTCTAGAGGTGTGATAACTATAATCCATTTGTGCGGATGTCAGACCCTCTTGTTCATACTTTAGTTGTTCGCAAACATATTTGTGATTATTTCCCATTCGTGAATATTGTGAAATTAAAACCCTGGCTTACTAATAGGCAACCACAGCATACATTGTCCAAATGTTCATACATGAGTGTAAAGAGTAAACCCTTGAGGCTAAGATCTTTGCAAGAGGTCCTGGTATGAGGGAATGGTGTATGAGAGGTGTAAACTTAAATGTTGCAACTGCATGTGTGCAAGGATTAATTTACACCATCAATCCAACTTATACAAGATCTGCAGTGCTTAATAATAATAATGTGAGGATGCATTCAGTATGATTTTATGCATTTTCTCTAATAAAAGAAGTATAGGTTAATTACTGTAAAATAATACCTGTGTTTGATGAGTGTTACATAGGTGTACTAAAAGAACAAAAGAAAGGACACATGTACACCAAGTCCCAGAGTGTGATGTCCTTAAAAAGGAAAACGATAGGTCATGCAGTCTAGAAATACAATATGTAACCAGATGCAAACTTAATGTAAGGGTTGTATGACCTTACAGTGCCATGGATCCTGGTTTTAAGATATGTGACTTAAGATGTAACATCATAGAAACACTAATTTGAAATGCTTTTAATGTAATGCGTGATAATTAATGGAATGCATAATCATGTAAAATGATATGCTTTTCAGTACCCACAAGAATGGAATTGAGATAATGTTCACCTTTAATGTTGTAAGTGTTTGTATTTAGACTGTGCCATTACCTTTCCAGGTGTCATACAGTATCAGGATTGACATATAACTGTTGTACACATTGTTACACTCATGATGCCCATCAAATCTTAGTTCCTCATTGGTGATGACATTCAACAGTACAAGAAGAAGGACAGTTATTAAGATGATACTTGATGGATCAAATTTCATGACATCAGATTGCTGTTTGAATTTTTAACCATAGAGAAATATTGAGGTTTGGTTGACAGCATTATTATAAAAGCAAACTTACATTGCAAACATTGCTAGTATCATTCAGACTAGACCAGCTATCACATAATTTTAATAATACAGGGGAAAACAAAATCTTCTGTGCTGTGATTACCATATTTCTCCATATAGGCATTTTATTAGGCAGTTATAATCTGCCTTGGCACAGACTTACAGATGGGAAAAATGTTATGGCATCAGCAGCAGAGTGAAGTTTAATAAGATAATACTCAACTCTGTTTTGTTTCAAAATCTACATGACAAGAACATTCCTGGTGGATGAGCAAACACAGAAAAATACATAACTTCCTAAAAAAATTTTATTTTGGAGTCAAGTCAAAGTATTTTGTTATGGTGTTACTCACGTTCCTTTAGAAGGTCATTGAAATGAAATTTGTAAAGTGAAAGATATCTTTCAGTGTCTTATGTGCTGACTGAAAGATTAGCAAGGTTGAAGCCATTTTCTCCTCCTAACTCTGTACTAAGAAAGAAATAGGTAGCATGCATGTTGCGCTCCTCATGAAGGTCTACACAATTTTTAATTTTAATGTAGCACCAAACAGGGAGTAAATAACCCGCTGAAAGCACATTCCTAAATTTTTATTTTAAAGTAGCTCTACATAGCAAGAACATTCCAGAATTCTTATTTTAAAGTAGCTATCTGCAGGGATTCTTTCACAGTTTACTGCAGCCAGTATAAACAGACGGGTACAGGACCTTGAATAAGGGGTATGACTGACAGGCTAAGACCATTGTTTATCAGGTCTGTCCCTGGTTTTACAGCCAATGGTAACAGCACTGCCACAGTACTGTTCATGAGACCATAAACAGCACAAGTATCTGGCTGTTTTGAACCAGCCTGGATACCTGGTACAGACAGACATATATGTATACACAAATATATGCACAGGTCAAGGCCCAGATCCAAAATCTGGACTGATCACCCATTTGTCCAACCAAACTGACAATAATGATTCCTATATGCTGGTGTTTGAATAGACCAGTTGGTGAAGCAGTGCCTGGTCCAGCTTTGAAATAAATCACAATCAGATTTTGACATAGTTCCAATTTACTCTAGAAGATAAAATTGTTTATGAGTGGAAAACTAAACAAATTGGCTCAACATAGTCAACCAACTAACCCTATGATGCAAGGTGATTGTCAAAGATTGTCAGATTATAGGGGGGGCTATATGGCAAAGATTGTCAGATAAGTGGGGTACTGCAAAGAGGACCAGATAAGTGTGGTAATCAAATGTTGTCAGATAAGTGGATTAAGCTATGAAGATTGTCAGGTTAGTGGAGTTATGCTGGTCATATTGTCAGATGATTGAAGTTGTACTCGAAACATTTACATCAGATTAGTGACTATAGTGACTATTATTGAAATGTAAATATCTTTAAAACTTTTATATTTTTTTCTTATATGTAAGGACAGCCTGAGATGAAAATAAAACTTTTTTTTTTATGAAGTATTGGTATGAATAAAATGAGAGATACCACAATCAATCTCCCTAACAGTTGATTTATATTGTTTCCTGAGTGCTTACATACATGTCCTTGAACAAGAAACCACTTACCGCTTGGATTGTTTTTCTTTTCTTTAAGTGCTTATATAGTTGACAGCTACGTGCTGCATGCCATAATCCCCCAGTACTAACATGAGGTAACAGGCTGTCCCAGGCTGCCAGGGTCAAATTCTGGTCGATCTGAGCAAGCTGAAAACAGCTGAGTAATGTCCCTCTGGCATTGTGTTCCAAAATACAAAGTGGGCTTACTGGTCTCTGAGTCAAGTGGAAAGAGTACCTAGTGCAATATTAATTTTTGAATGCCCTTCTGGAAATATTTTTTTTTACCAACACAACTGCAAAAATAAAAGGACCTAGTCTTAGTGCTAATTAGGCACAATGGAAAACTTTAAACCCATATAATTTAGTAGTGAACCTGCACTGCATCTATTCTGCGACATGTGTTATGTACCAAGTATGATTAATAAATTTATCATGTTACCGACTTACTGTGCATGCTCATAAACAGATCATCAGCTAAAAAATATAGGGCTTTCAAAAACATATGGTTTTAAGATGTTAATTAATTGTTTCCTCAGTAAGTGTCCAGGGCTACTTTTGGTGACATTTTCATAAATTGATATTTTTAATCATGATCCAAAAATATTTTCAGTGTATAGATTTTCAGTGTATAGATTTTGCTATCAGTAAATTAGGCTCAATCCTCTCCCAGGACACAGTAGCAGAGACTCGTTTGAGTAATCAGTCTTTAAGCATTGCCTGCATGAGGTGACAGGGTGGTCCACTCTGGCATTTCCGCTCCTGACATACTTGCTGCAGGTATTTGTTTGGGTCAGCTGGCTCTTTATCCTGCTCTCTTATCTTTAAACTGATGGGTTTTCTTTCCCTCTCAGGCTATGGTTTACAGTGAAGGACACCAATTTGTGTTTATCAGTAGAATATTGAAATTATTTGTGTGATAAGATTATCAGAAAAAAGATCCATTATATTTGTGATTTTATATTTTTATATGACTCTATTCCTTAAACTGATTATTAGTTTGAATGGAATAAAATTCCAGTCATAGCCATTAATAAACACTACCGGTATATGCTTAATTGTGACATGTCACTTGATTGTGACATCCATGTTTTTGTGTGTACAAAAATGGCAACCCCCATGAATGGTTTCCATATTTTTGTAAGGTCAAGGGTTGAAAAAGAGCAAGAAAATGTGAGAGGAAAGTACTCCCATGGAAGTTTAAAAGTGAGAATGGTGGCCATAAGACTTGGATCTTCCTAGTAGAAGCTGGAGGAACGCTTTGGTGATGATCACTTCCTCATCCAACAGTTATCATAGGATACCAGTTGACCTGATATGATTAATATCAATGAATCTTTCAAGTTCTGGATGGCTATGTTAGATTTTTATGCTTTATAGGCTTAACATTCTTGGATTTCCAAGGGGTTATCCAAAACAGGTTGTTTTGAATATTCCTGCAGCTGTTCTTGTATAATAAATACTCAACAGTTTTACAGTATATGTAACATAATAAACTAGGTAGTCATAAATAAAATGTAATTTATGATCCACCCTGTCAGATGGGTGATATAAGAGTTCTATTGCTACAATAAAATATTATGGGACCTAATAAATTCAGAATATTTTGATAAATAAGAAGCTTGAGGGACTATATATAACATACTCTAGTGGTAGTGCACTTCAGCTTACATAATGAGTCAGTGGATATCTGCATAAAACTGATGCTATAAATCTGAATGGCAGGTAACTTTATGTCATCATAATGTACAAGAAGGAAATGCCCCTTTAGTTATGTAATAAATTCCTGTTGAATAAACCAGTAGTTACATACCTGAGTGCTTGATAAATGTGTAAAGTAAAGGCAGCATACCAGGTGACCTTTTATTTGCAATTACATAATACAATTTCAGATGGAGATTACTAGAGGTGAATATTTGTTTTGTATGCTCAAATGATGGAATGCATGCTATTTTCTATTAACATGAATGGCAGCTTCCAACCCACACATTTCACATATTCCAAATCAGTTGAAACTTTCTTTCTCGTTTTTAGATTAATCATCCAGTGAAAGGCTACAATAATTAGGTGAAATTTGTGTAAACATAATGGATATAAAAAGTCAGTTTGCTTTACACCAAGGACATGTTTACATTAAATTTAGTGAACAGACGCAACCAGATCATGTTTTAATGTGGAATACACTATAGTGCACCACCAAGAGACTGACAAGAGCTGGATAAGACCACTTATTATGTAACAAATTCTGAGAACAATTATAGCATATATCACAGTCATGTGTATTACACAAATCATAATTGTATAAGTGAGATACTGACATCACTGGATGCGTTCTGTGACCTCCTGATCCACTTGGGCCCCCTATAAACATTACTATATTGTCAGACATTCATTAGGCAATTACAAGAAGTAGCAGTAAATTATTTAATTTGTTATGTTTGTAAAAGGTTTTACTTATATTTTCATTCCCTGTTGCTGATTGTCTATATTTAATCTATTATCCTAATTACTGTGATGTCAATAGCATTATTTACTGCATCCTTGGGCAGCTACCACAACTCTATATATACCTCATTTCTGCAAGTCCTGTAGACTTCTGTTTAGTAAAGATTTTGTTTCATCAGACACTCAAGAATACTTACATAATGAGATTTTGCAAACATTATACAGTAAAAAAACATCTGCAGGTTACCCTGCTAACAAAGCCACCTTGCAAAGATAGCCAGTTCTCTCCCCACTATATGATAACCTAATTGTCAAAAGGGAAATTTTGGTGGTAGTAATATGATATTCAGATTTCCTAATGTGGTTATGTTGTTGGTTTTACTTTATATGTGTATCTTAAAAATGAAGACTTTTAATAAATATTCTTAAAAAGTAGATGAAAATGTTTGAAAATGTTTGAAAATTATTAGCTCAGCTGACTGAAAGTCATCTGAGCTATAGCGATCACTCTTTGACCGTCTGTCTGTCTGTCCGTCTGTCTGTCTGTTAACCAGGCACAAATCGTAACCGCTGGACCTAGAATCTTGTAACTTGACATTCTGAAAGGTCCATAAAAAATCTCCTTGGAAACCAGAAATTAGGTCTCTGTTACCCATATTCTTTGAACTATTGGCCCCTAAGTACCCCCCAGAATAGTCAAAAATTTCATACAAAAACTTCAATATCTCATTAACTACATCACTGATGGTCATGATTTTTGGCATACATATTGATCATGAGATGTTTCATCAGTTTCTGCAGACTGGTGGCGCCACCTGTATTTTTCGATTTTTTTACGAATTTTTTTCTCAATTTTTGAGACTTTTAAAAATGTGAACATCTGTTAACAGGGCACAAATCAGAAAGACTGGACCTAGAATCTATTCTTGACACAGTGAGAGACCTATGAAAAGTGCCTGTGGAAACCTGAAATTAGGTCTCTGTTTCCCATATCCTTCAAGCTATAAGACTCCGAAGTATCCCTCAGAATAATGGACAATTTGATACAAAAGCTGAAGTATCTGAACAACTAATGCAGAGATCACCATGATTCTTTGCATGGATATTGATTATGGAGTGTTTCATCAATTTCTGCAGACTGGTGGTGCCACCTATATTTTATTCAATTTTTCGATTTTTTTCTCTATTTTTGAAACCTTAAAGGATGGTGTCATCTGTTAACGTGGCACAAATTGTTACAACTGGACCTAGAATCATCATTCTTGTCATGCAAGGAGGCCCATGAAAAGTGTCTGTGGAAACCTGAAATTAGGTCTCTGTTACCCATATCCTTCAAGCTATAGGACTCCAAAGCATTCCTCAGAATAATGGAAAATTTGATACAAAAGCTGAAGTATCTGAACAACTAATGTAGAGATCACCATGATTCTTTACATGGATATTGACCATTAAGTGTTTTTATTAGTTTCTGCAGACTGGTGGAGCCATCTGTATTTTTTTTTAAAGTTCACGCATTTTTTCTCTATTTTTGATATATATTAATACAGACACATTCTTGGCCTGTTAGTTAATCTGTTTGATGCTTCAGTTGAATGGGTATATACTACCATTCAGATGATAAAATTTCCTTTTGCGAATCTCTTCCCAGTCAGCTGAGCGTCATGACCCATGGGTCACTTGTATTACATTTGCAACACTGCTTTTGTAAAAAGTTAAGTTATAATATGTTGTTGGGATAGCACCATAAGTTCTGCTATTTTGTTGCTAGTTAAAATGTTGTGTTGCTAGTTAAATTTAGTGGCTAAACTGATATACAACTATCAGACAACACCTGTTGCAGCTGAAGGAGCCTTGCATTGAGAGTGTTGGTTACTCTCCTAACATACCAGATTTTCTGTTTATTGCCTCTGGTATCAGGATAGCTCAAGCGGGCTTTACCCGCTGTGTCCTGGCTTACCCCCATGTTGTCTTAGGCTTACTGTAACTTTACTGGGATGTATTACCACTGTGTTGTCCTGATCTGTTGATATCAAGGTATCATTGTTAGGGAGGAGTTTCCAGCATAGCTTTTAACAATAACGAAGCTGTCTCCTGCAGAGAAAGACATGGTCAACAAACATGTCCCAAGTCCTATTTTATTATCATATAACCCTGTATAATGCTGTACAGCAAGTGTCTTCATATAGTCAACAATATATGCCAAGCTAAAAATTGATTTTCCAGTGTTTTTTTTCCATGATGATTGCAGGATGTATGATTTATTTTTTGTGCCAGCAATTGTAACATTTAAAGTACATTAATAACAATCTCAATGTTTAGTGCACTTGAGCCACTTGCAAAACGACCAAGAATGCATCAGGATATGTCAAAGAAACCAATCTCTCTCTCTTGCTCTCTATAGCTCGCTCTCACTCTCTCTCTCCACATGAATACCGGCCCAACCAAAGTTACAACCAGTTGATAAGAAATTCCAGATCATATGGATAACCTGGCATTTATGAACCTATTATCACTATATTTTCCTTAAATACAAAATAAATGTTGTTCATTTATAGATGAGGTTTACTGTGTATAGAGCTCAATCTTCAATAAAGGGTTGCCAACAAAAGGAGTCTGTTAATACTCATTCTGCGAGTCAGATCTCTGAAGAATTTTGAATCTGTCTGAAGAATCACAGCATTCTCCAAGTGTGCTTGTTGTAAGCAAACTTTTAAAGAAACTAAGACATGATGGAATGTACACAGTCATCAGTATCCCATTACTCAGTGTTTAACTGTGTTCCCTGTACCAGTCACAGAATCCACATTCTTTGGGGTGCTTTTCTTCCACAACTTACTGTCATATTTCTGATTGACTGTTATATTTGTTCCTGCTTCATCTTGAACTAAAATGTCTAGGAGTAAATATATAACAGGAAGAAGATCTCTATCCACTATAGCTGTAGTCACATACATGTGGTGAGGATTTTTGTTGGTGCAGGATAAAATTAATGGTTATATTAACCAGTTTGGCTGTTATTTATCCCAACCTGTGCAATACCTCCCCCTAGCAGTACTTTTTTATGTTTATATCATTTTCAAAGAAAGAAAATATCCAGTAACTAATAAAACCTGTGCAGTAGCTCCACCTGGCAGCACATTTGTATGTTTATATCATTTGTAAAAGAAAAAAAATATCACATAACTAATAAAACCTACTTCCCGGCAAATTTCTTCATGGAAATCTCAGTGAATTAATACAGCTGATTTCATAGAGGTTTGAATTTCTTTATATGGAAAGCAGTAAGGCACTAAACTCTAGAGGAAAAGGTAAAGTTGGGGGTTATCAATAACAATGTCTATCTCATTTGACTTCAAACTTGGTCTTCACTCTCTTTTTGGTTTAATGTCCATATCCAGTATCTCTTCACTGAAGAAGACACCTTTGTGGCAAAGACTGTGGTCAGGGAAGATTAGCACAGAGAACCCCCGATCCCCACCCCACCCCTGGAAAAAAATTGTAATCAGTTCCTGCTGTGTCCCAACACTGTAATTATCAAACCACCAAATACAATCCACACACGTAACTAAAAATACACAACTGAATCTGATATCAGACCAGTTTATAGGAACAAATGTTTTACAGGTCTTTTGGGAAAAGAATATTCTGCAAGCCAGAATATACAAGGTCAGTACTCCCATGTTCAGGCTGTGCAATAATGATATTACTTTCTTTAAATTTACATAAACCACAGACATCAAGAGAATTGTCTTACTTCTATTGAATAAAGGCCTCTATTTGCATATTGATGTCATTTTCACAATTTCAAGGCAGAATGTTTACTTTGGGGTCAAAAACTTGGTATGCCTTGGTATTAGTCATAGATGACTACTTTAATTATCTATAGTTGATTCTTTCAAGAGCAGGATCATATAAAATAACAGAATGTGTGACACTCACTACCCCTTGACTAGTTGGTCTTCTCTGTTGCATCAAAATCTGTTGTCTGTCTGTTATTAGCGGTTTCCTCCTTTGCACCTTAACATCCCCTCCCCTTGTCTTAATCATTTCACATCACTCTCCCTTTATCACATTTTATTTACCCCTTCTCTCTATCCTTCACGGTGCTTTATGGTATTTTCCCCTATCTCTATTCTGTTTTATCTTTCTCTTTCCTACTTTCTCTCTTAAAGGGACCCAATCATGTATAATGCATGTTGAATTAACATGAAAAATAGATTCTTCACTTTCAAATAGATTTGTTAATTCCAAAATATTACCATTAGCCTACTTCTGTAGACGAGTGTTAAAAACAGTGGATTTGGCAAAGTCACAGATGTCAACATAAACATAGGGTGTGTATCACCCGGCCACAACATATGTCAATCAGGAGATGCATGCACTGACTAAATTGTTCCAAAAATGTAATACATGTTCCTGCTGGCTGAAAAATGAAGTGTTGCAGCTCACAGTTGGACCTCTTGTCAGGTGGCCTGGTTATGGTAAACAGACACATTTGACTGTGTTTACCAACATGCAGAGCCATAAGAAGGTGTTAAACAGCCGTATGCCAGGTACTGAGAGTATGTGCTGGGATGGTTTTGCTGGAAAACTTTTGTATAAAGCAAAACTGAACTGAAAATTTGAAAAAAACAGGCATAATTTTGCTCCTGGTTATGTCCCTGTAAGCATTTTCTTTGTCAGCTGCCTTCACCTAATACATAGTCAGCAGGGACAGAGAAATTGCGAACACCTATCTGTCTTAAATATGGTGTATTAGCATGAAAATAAATTGACATACAGTCACCATACTCACACCATTGATGCACCACATAGAGAACAAGGAAAGTTCAAATATAAATAACTTTGATTCATATTTCAAGGCTATATAGGTAATCCTGTTAAATGATACTAGCGCAGTAACTTGAAACAATTATAAACCAGCACATGCAGTCACCATAGTCCTGCATCTCATGAAGGGCTAGGTCAAGTTCAAACATAGATGATCTTGCCACAGTTTCAAAGGTGAAAGACACATTATTCTTTATTACTGATATTACATTAGTCCTATTAAGTTTCTCCCAAATTTCCCTCCAGTATTCAAAACCTTACATGACATGCAAGTGGGAGACAAATCAGATCTATTCTCCAGATCAACTCATCTTGATATTTCTGCCTTTCCCTTTCTCTGTTACCTGTTCTTTTTTCTTCCCTTCATTCTTTTTTTCTTTCATAACTGTGCCTGTCTATTATGTTTTGCCTCTTATCCTTTTATAATGCTTTTAATAAATTTTCTGCCAAATTCTTTACCTAAATTTGAGTCAAATCATGAAACTCACCTTTCAGCATCTTCTTTTCTCAGTGTTCATTTTCTCTTCAGCTGTCCACCTGTCATTCTTTCTGAGTGCATTTATTTAAAACTTCTCTTGAGTAGGGATTTATATTCAGTTATTATTTCCTGTTCTTCTCCCTCTTGATTACTTCTCTCATTTTCTGACACTTGTCATTTTAACAATTGTTATAATTTTATTAAGGCAGTCAGTGAATGTTAGTGTCAGGATGAATCATATCATTCTGGGTTCTTCCCATCTTCATCCCTTTTCCATATCAGTATAGCTCTGCAGGATATTTATCTTAAGGGTCTATTAGAGTATCAAATTCCTCTTTCAGCTGAGGTCATTACCCTTGTAGGGAGATAAGTTACAATGCCAGCAGGTGCTATAGAACAACCTGCTAATTGTCTCTGTGGCATCACTGAGTGACAAAAAGGACAACCACCAAGGACAGATTGCAGCTAATAGAATTTTCAGACACCACTAAACACCTAGTTACTAGGCTATATGACATGTGCAAATGATTTAGCTGTTTTCTAGCTCCTTGTCTATTACAAGAACAGTCTTCTATTCAAGGACTGTCCTTTGATACTTATTATCTGTTGGTATGTACAGCTCCTTGATTTGATATTTTATTTGCACAGTTTAAATAAAATGGTCAAACTTGAATTTGATCAGACAAATTACACAATTAAGAAAGATAATTGCATACCAACTGTAATTGCTTGACTAGTATATGAAAATTGCGAGGGTTTGAACATGGTCAATCTGTGTTTTAGCTATTGTTGTGTCTATTTACAGAGTTTCAATGTTATATAGGGTTAAGAAAATACCATCTGTAACTATTGTTACATAAAAAAAGAGACATTATGTGAACAATATGAAACCATGTGGTTTGGGAAATCATATATTAATACTGACAGGATGATATTTTGCTTCACTTAGACCAACTGTTACTAGTTCAGGAGTTTATAAAGCCAGGAAGAACAGTAAAATATAACCAATGTTCTTTGAGTGCATAACATTTGATATAAATTAATTTATTTACTGTGTCTTGGATATTATGCACATGTGATGTAATACAATTGTAAGTTAATCCTCTGTGTTTCCATTTATGATCTTTCTTATCAAAGATGACAGATGTATTGTCAGTGAGTCAGTTTACATTTTATGTTCAATATATATAGTTTTATATACAAGAGATGACTTCATAAAGGGGCGTCATATATTGTTTTCATTAACACAAGTGAAGCATTTTGTAAATATAATACTTGTGGGAATATTACAATTCATCAAAACAGGACTTCAGAGAAGATTCATTTCATGTTACAGGAAATTGTGATTTATAGTGTAATATAAATTTTTTGTCTGAAGAAACAAGCAATAACCCTGATAGGTTATATCAAATATCTTCACTTTAATCAAAGTCATCCTTTTATCATGTATTTGTTAACCATGGCCTTATGATTCAGCAGATGAGTTTTAGCAAGTAAAGTCAAAGAATATCAAGCTGTATTCAGCCTTCAATAGGCCCAATTATTTCTAGAAACTGGGACTTTTTGGTAAGAAAGGTTTAAGAGTCCCATGGGAATTTGTAGGGTCCTGAGGGTCTGTAGCTATTTTTCTAAAGGTCTGTGTAAAATTTTAATCAGTATTTTTTTTCTTTATTGTATATTTAATATTACAAAAAAACTTAATACATTGTATTGGTTTGCTTTATTTCACCATTTAACATCTGTGAGAACTGCATGTGGTAGTAAGATGGACTGGTTTTAGGTAATCAGCACTTAATGTCATGCACTTTATGTAGTATATTTATAGAGAGCCTTAAAATACAGCTTCACTGGCTAGAACAAAAGTCAAAATACTTTAAACCACAATCTAGATTTAATTAGTGTACAAGGGGAACAATTTATGTGCTCATGAAAATGTCTGAAGTTTCAAAATTTCAGTTCTTTGACACTTTTTTAATTTAATTAAAGTTAGATGAGAATTCAATTATGGTAATACTGGTAGGCTGAAGGAAATTATGAAAGAACAGATACAGTTTATATCCAGTTATCTGTCAGAAAGGGAACAAAAGATTCAAGAGTAAAACTATATAAGACCCTAAAAAAAGAAACTTTATTTTTTACAGGGATTGTTGTATTATCTGCTATCTTTCCTTTTACATTATAATTATTCCACTGAGCTAGTTCTCTGCTGCTATGAGTCCAATCACAGCAAAACTGTTCATAGAGTTGCACCATTACAGTGTTCTCAGTGGGTATTCCTGTGATCTTATGCTGCGAGGTGTACTTGAGTGGCTCTGATAATTGGCCAACCCTGATTTTAATCATTGCTAGGTCTAGGGCCCAACCGGGAACCTTAGTTAAAATGGTGAATTGTTACCCAAAGCATCTTTATTCATATGTCTCATTCAAGTACCTGTCACAATTTTTTTTCAGCTCTGCTGTCACCATTTATAAGTGTCATTATGACTGTGGTGGTAAACTTAGGAAGCTAATATTTGCTTAGTCACTTGTTTTCATTCAAAGATCATTGTTTTGTTTTGCCGCAGTTTACTGTTTTCATGATCTATTGTTTGAATGCAGACACTGACTGTGTTTCACCAAAACAAACATATTATCACAACACTTGTGTCAACTTGTTATCTTCGTGGTATGTTAACCCTGTGCACATGTTATGAATGTCTCAGATACAGGAACATAGGGGGCACCACCAAGGGGATATAAATTAAGTATATTATATATCTTCACTTCCTTGTGTGGTCGAGTATGAAATTGCCATATATTCCTTCTATTTTTGTATATGTCCTATATACTTTTTATATTTATTGTTTATTGCAACAGGAAATAGATAAACTTGAACATTATATGTTGTTAGGTTTATCATTCATCTTTCTCATCTTGTTGGTAAAATTACTTTTTTTTTCTTTATGGTAAGAGACAATTATAAATAAAAAATGGTAAATTTTCACTGTAATTGTATCATATGATATTTTTTGGACCTACCATTGTAAGAAAGTACATATTATCTTCAATCACGCAACAAAATTGAACAAGAAAATGTAGAAATGTTAAGGTATTGTTTAAAAGGCAAATTATTTGAATGTAGAGTGAAACCTGGCAGTGATACTTACACAAATGTTATACAATAACAACAAGAAAAAGATGGTGTAAAAAGGAGGCGGTGCTCAATGCTAGAACATTAAGTAGTGTTTAGACATATGTCATCCATTACTTCTCAAGATAGACCCCCCAAGATGGACTGCTTTGTGTGTGCGTGTGAAGCCAATATTAGTTTTCCTTTAGAGGCATTCTTATGATATTGATAGTGAAACTGAAGATGATGATGAATTCTAGGCAGCTGTTGTTAATAATAGTGATGTATAGTGGTGAAATTGAGGTCATATATATTGACAGTCTTTACAATTTATTAGCTAGATCAGCTGTTTGTATTTTTTATTTATAAAATGTATAATGAGACAATAAAATTAAATTTTAAAGGCAACAGGATTGATATTTTAAAAAATATAACATCCATGTTGCGACATCATCATCATAATTTTAATTATCATTATGATTAATGGTAGCTGTGCAATTTTGATGTTGCGATGGGTCATAGTTGTTAAATTTAAATAGAAATGTTATATTCCTAGTTAAAACACAAGACATATATACAGATGGATTACATCACAAAGGGGAAAAACTCTTAACAAAAATGCATTCTCTGGACACCCACAAGGTAAAAATATTGCCTAAGTTGCTTCCGAGGTTAAGATCATGGTAAGGTAGCTTTAAGATCATAACATGTGGCAGGGACTATACAGATCTTTTTCGGAGCTGGGACCAGCACAGGTGCGACTGAGTGTTTATACATGTGTTGCACATCAATCAGGACCCCCACGGTGGGGCACTTGCCAGCCTGGGGGTGGGGTAATGCTGTGTTTTCCTGGGCCAGGGAGAGCAATGCATGGGTATGGTACAGTGAGGATTAAGTCACCTGGCATTATATGTATGGATGGCTGTCCATATGTATGTCTGTAGGTAGGGGGTTAGTGATCTTATTGTTAAAGGGGAATATTAAATGAAGGGGCCTATAGGGCTGCTTCCTTGCCAGGATATGTTCTCCTATTCAGTCCAGCTCTGCAAAATGTTAAGTACTCAGCCGTAATAAAGTATAAAATGAGAGAAAAAGAGAAAGAAGTTGTGTGTATATTCAGAATGCACTGGCAAAAACATGTGTTTCTGATGTGATCACTTATTTAGTGACTACACTTTTCTGTTAAAGCATGAAATAAGATAAATTTTAATAACTGTGAATTAAAAAAAGTTACAAGTGGGCTTATTTATTATGATCGAGCTACCAAGTGTGCTGGATTTGTGTTGGGTTTCAAAATGGTGACCAAGTCTAGGTTATCTCTTGAGTTACAAACTGATAAAGATGGCAGATCAAATAAGACCATATCCAGAAAAAGAGTTTCTCTTTTGCAGATACACTTTTTAACTGAGTTGTATGAGTTGCAGATGTGCTGCTTTATATAAAATATATTCATATATATATATCTTATGCTGAGCTTTATATAAGTCATGTATATAGGACCTTGTGTATCAATGTATAGGGTATAAGAAGAAGTAAATGATTTATTTTTTTAATATAATTTATTTTTCCAACATAATTCTGCTAATATTTGTTGGTTTTTTTTTTTTTTATTATTTATTTCTGTTACAACAGTGTATTAAGGTGACAAGACTCTGGATCCTGGGAATAAATAGACACCATCTATGTATTTCACATTTTCATAAACTTTCCTTGAATTCCTTTTCTGTCTAATTTTGTCTTCTATTTCCCTTTGGACATATTTCTTTATTCTTTCTCAGCCTCATACATTAATGTCAGCCGACTATCATTTTGCTGAAGATTATTGAAAATCATTGAAACTTAGAAATAATATGCAATATTTTTGTCCTGAAAGAATCTATACATATCATGGCATTCTAGTTGTTGTATATTTAATTTATAATTTACTATTTTTAAAAAGTTGCAACCTTTTGTAGCACTCTTCATTTAAGTGATGCAGCATACAAGTACAAACCATCTAAACCAGTTAAACAGACTTTATGTAGCAGCATTAGAAAGAATGCATGGTCATGTTAATTTACCATGTAAACCACTTTTTGTCAAGTGAAAACTTTTATATTTTGGGCTGAAAATCTATATAAACTTCTATATTTTTGTCTCTAATCTTTCTCTAAAATTTCTGTTTTTGTTCTGGAGCCTGGTAGGATTTGTGTAATATCTTTTTATCAGCTTATACATGTGAGCAATTAAAATTTTGATTTTCCTGCCTATGTCTCATGTTTCCTTAATTGCCTTTCCTTCAGTGGTCTTGCTTTCCTGCATTTAATTGTCCTTATGTTGAATTTATTTTTGTCTGCTTCAATTGTCTTTCTTCCAGATTGCGAGAGAGTGGCCACATTTTATTTTATCCCTTTTATTTTCAATTTATGCTATAATCTGCACATAATTTCATCCTGTTAAAGTTTCAGGCTTAATTATCATAAATTTCTTTAATGAATTCTGTTTGTTCTGCTCTTTATCTGCTGTTAAGCCTATTTTCCACATTGCAATGTAAATTTAATTTTGGAACTTTATTTTTTTTCTCATTTTTCTTTTTCTTATTTTATTTGGTTTCTGAGGGGCCACTTTTCCCTGACCTCTCTTTTCTCTTTCTTATTCCTCATCCCTTACCCCTGGGTGTGTGATATACACATTAGCATGTAGTATACTGACACTGTTAATGGCTAATTCATTATAGTTCTCATGTATCACATCCACAGTGCCTGTGTAAACAGGAGAAGAGATGCCCTCTGTCAAAATGTCACTAACTCCTTAACATAATAAACCAAAGCAAACCCCTTGGCACCAGACTGTGATGTAGAGATAATTACCCTATTGAAGATGTGTACCTTAACTTACATCTGGTGATCCCAAATGAATATTCATGTACATTAATTTGGAAATTATTAGGAGTGTTGATTAAAAATGCTCTTATTGTGCAGTATTAACTTTTGTTACCCTATTAGTAAAATTATCTGCATTGCTTTTTAGGTGATATATGGATAGTGAATATAAAATGCGTTCTATTTAATTAAAATATTGCATCCTATGTGTGCCAGACCTTGCTGTACAAAATTTACCAGAGAAAGTTTTGGTTTAAATTTTATGCATATAACAAGCTTATTGAAATGTCACCTGCACAGGATGGGAATAAATTTGATTATTAATTTAATTAAAATTCAAGTGCAAGCCTGGAAGTGCTTTCACATTGAAAATGGTAAAATGTTAAACTTAAAATAAAACGTACTGGAAATTGTTTCCTGCACCATATGCATTAGCAAGGTAATTTTAGGAAAGAAAATAAAGGAAATGTAAATGCAACTTTTTTGAGCATGTGATATTCATGATTCAAGGAAAGTTTTATAAATGAAATTTATATATTTGAATTTTCTCTGAAAAATAAATGAAAACTTTTTTGTTTAATGTATAATCATGGATATAATAACCATCTTTAATATCTAAATAACAATTGAATTGATTGCTTAATTGACAGGTTTGATTTAAAGAAATATTTCCAATTTATCTCATGTTTTAAATTATCCCATTATATTTGATAATCCAATCAAATAAAATAGATTTTCTTTCAAGTTTTCAGTATTTTATTTTCTTCCATGCTACCAGGATCATTAAAAATGCCGGTATTTTTACTGAGCAGGATATTTTTCCCGACTGACATAAGGTATACTGACACTTGTTTGTGGATCTGATATGAATACATTTAAATCAAACAGATGCTTGGTACGGCCATCTCTGATATAACAAAACCAGTCTTTGTGTTTGGGTGTGTCTCGTCTTTAAACATACAGGTGGCGCGTGCTAGGTGCATTAAAACTTCTGCGACTCCTTGACAAAAAGCCACGACATGTGGATTAACACAGTAAAGTTTTTCTCCGGGACAATGGGAACATCTCTCTGGGGTCAGGGCTCCACCTGTAGTCAATTTTGCACAACACTTCCTTTTTCCTTTACTGCGGTAAGCCGTGAATCATGAATTGGTGTATCGTTCTCGACGTACCACCCTACCCCACACATGTTGTATGTTTTTTGACTCTATATCTTTATAGCAGCAGAAGTGTTGCTTCACACATGTCCCCCACACTGAACATATGGCGTCTCATCTATAACATTACTGTGGTTGTAATATGATTAAACAGTATATCCATAAATCGGATTATTTATTTCTTTCTCTAGGTATTTCATAATATATATTTATTTTCATTTATGTGATTACTCCTTAAAAGCAAAAGTTTTTCAAATCCAGGATTTGCTACAAACATGTGGAAGAAAAGTGTGAGTCATATATATATAGGCATGTTTTATACTTATTTAAGGAAATGGTTTATAGTCTTTGTAACATGTCCCACACATTTGGTTTAGCAACAAGCAAATTATACTGCATGCCTGAAGGAGACTCAAGAAATATTGGTTGCCATGGATCAGTAGTCTGAAATATAAAATTTTGTAATTTTTGTAGTATATTTAATTTGATTTTTCTGTAGAATTGTCACAGTAAATTTGTGTTCATATATGTTATGATACTTGGAGCATACCAAGCTTTTGAAAATGATTGAAATTTAAAAAATAAAACAGCATCATTAATCCTGATAATATAAAAATAACTGCATTTTCATGGGACGTGTTCACAGTTTTTCTTTATCACTTTTTAAAGTCGGATATACTCTCAAATATTTGAATGTTTTGTTACAATTGAGTTTTTTATTGTTGAAAACTATACTTCAAATTTTGCCATGGGTAGCCAGATATTTAATATATATCTTTACAAGGGTTTCTGACAAGAAATTTAAAAAATAAAACAGCATCATTAATCCTAATAATAAAAAAAACATGTATTTTCATGTGACATGTGTTCACAGTTTTTCTTTATCACTTTTTAAGTCAGATATACTCTCAAATATTTGAATGTATTGTTACATTTGAGTTTTCATTGTGGAAAACTATACTTCAATTATTGCCAAGGATAGCCAAATATTTGATATATATCTTTACAAGGGTTTCTGACAAGAAATTTTAAAAATAAAACAGCATCATTAATCCTGATAATAAAAAAAATGTATTTTAATGTGACATGTGTTTTTAAGTCAGATAAACTTCAAATATTCAAATATTTTGTTACAATTGAGTTTTCTTTGTGGAAAACTATACTTTAGATATTGCCATGGGTAGCCAAATATTGGATATATATATATATATATATATATATATATATATATCTTTACAAGGGTTTCATTTGCTATAATTAAAATACTCTTCACAATATCTATTTAAGATTGGTTACTCTTCATTACAATTTTACAGGCTCCATAGATAATACAGTTAATTTAAACATTCATGTAACAGTTAAAATACATACATTTTTGTATTATATTTGTAATTAATTATCTGTCATTCATCATTCATTCTTTGGATATTTTTATTTTACAGTTACAAAAGTTGTAATGGGCATGCAGAAACTATTTATTTATGGTATATTACCATTTCCCAAAAAATGAAATAAAGGCTAAAAAAAAAAAACAACAAGAAAACCTGTTTATGATTGTCAGTGAATGACAGTGGTTTAAGATGGGACAACACTCATTGTGCATGAAATACCAAACAGATGTGGCCCAGAGACATTCCTCCGGGATGGCTTAATGATTTAAGATGTGTTTAGGAAATGTATAATGCTGGGGCATGCATGTATACATCAGCTGTACTGATCGATCATTATACCACATCTTTCAATTCAGCTTCATAATTACACAAGTAAAACACCCCAACAGGCAGCACTCTGTCTTTTTAATCAAACTTTACTCTAAGGATGTAGTCCTGTTCTTGAAACTCTACTGTAATACTCAAGAGATAATCTAATAATCTAGATAGCTTTTGATTAATTTTACCTCTTTTGGGAAGTATTATGAATCTCTCATTTGTGTTTGATGATCACATCCACTAAGGAGGTTATGTATTTATCTTTATTTGTATGTTAGTTTGTTGGTTTGTTTGATTGGAGGATGATGCAAAAACTGGAGAATATCCCATTTAATTTTTACATGGATTTTGAGGAATGTATGATCCACTAGATAGGATAGTTTCCTCTAGGGGTAGAGCTCAGGAAAAAAAGCTAAGAGATAGCGAGTTCAATCTCAGCCAAGGCTGGGGGAGTGCTCTCATGGCTTAAAGGGAAGGTCGTGTCCCACGGCTGTGTCTCACTCACAAACAAGTGTGCCTTTCAGGGGTTCCTTGGTAGACCCAGAAATGGGGATGAATACACACCCAGAGTGCACAGGTGCAATAGTTACCTAATTAACACCAGGATATAATATTAGAGGAAGGGTGTGCTATACAGCTGCACTGTCATGTAGTCTGAACCAGAATGGAATTCTCCAGATGTACATACTACCATAAGCTTGCATTAAAAAAAGGAGGCAGTTACCTAAAAAAATAAAAATAAAAAAGGATTGTTTTACTCTTGGCAGAGGTATGCATTCAGCTTAGGACCATTCTAGTTTTCAAATGCAATATAAAGAATAAAATTGCTGGTCTCTTCTTTTATGCAAAAATGTCAACTATAAATGCATGAGTCAAAGTGTGGGTGTTGAAAGAGTAAGGTTGCAGGAAGTGTGTCGGTGATGGGTTCAGTGTCACCCCATGAGGTGTGTGGTTAGACAAACAGGGTAAATAAGTCCATTAATGTAACATGACAATGCATGTCCTCACAGTGCCTGAACCACGCCTGTCTCAGCCTATACTGAGCTTATTTTTTTTACATTGATGACATGTCGGGCTGAAAAAAGGACAGGGTCATAGGGAAAACAAGGTCAGTATATTTGCACAAGATCCTTGTATTTATAACCCAATGCAGTTTATCCAATATACCGACATGAAGGGTTGGTATTGTATACCGTATTTATTCTAATTTGGCGACCACTTAAAAATAATTAATTTTCTCAGAGGTCGAGATAATGGAGGATATTTGAAAATTATCCTCCTGCAGAATTTGCGGAGGTCGAGATTTTAGAGCCATGCGGTTTGATTACCTTCCGTAGAGATGCAGGGCCGCTACGACACTCGAGCGGTTATATGAATTGAGTGATAATTTGGTCGTTATTAAGTTTGTTTTGTTAGCTTAACAGTATTTCCTTCAAACGGGCTTCCAACCGTCACATGAATTATACAGAGTCCGCAAATGATGAATCAAACTGAGCTCAATCACTTCACAAAATGATCACTACTTCGTGTATAGGTACGATCACTTGATATAGACGGCAACTCATGTAACTATCAGCTGTTTCAAGTTAATCCACCAGGCGGCAATATCGGCGGGCCGAAAAGGGACAAGCAGCTGCATGGAAGTTGAAGAACACTTTATAAAAAATAACTGCCTATAATCAGATAACTTTTATTTGCATAATATATAATAAATATAGGAAAGTAAAGGCGCGTTAAAATATATACGTCCGGAAATGGTCCTACCATGCATGCCCTCGATCGGGCCTTGGTTGGTACGCACGGTCACCCATCCAAAAGCTAACCGTGGTCGTTTAAACTTAACTAAGATGACAGTTCAAACTGTGTCACAGTTGTTCCACCGCGGGTGCCTTCCATATACTTAAAAATTATTGCTAAAGATCCCACGTGAATTGCACACGAGGCACGTGCGTACCAGGAATGGTACACGAGTTTGCTTCGTCAAGGACACCCATTTTGATCTTGAACGCTTTATCATGTTTATATATTATGAAAAACGCATCTTTGCGCAAAAATTTTATTGGAAACAAGTTGATGTGGATGTTCAATGTAATAAGAATCTAGTCAGATACAAACTGTGGTGCCCTTGAGAGACGGAGGCATTTCACCTTAACATCCTCGACAGAAAACATCGTCGGCAGTCGCGAAATTAGAGTCATTTTAGAAATTTTGCCTTTAAAATATTTTTTTGGGGTCGAGAAATAAGAGGGATTGCCAATTTGGAATAAATACGGTATGTAGCCAAATTTATCCAGGTGATTTAAAATTCAGAGAAATATCAGGCATGAAGATTGCTCAAATAGAAAGACTGAGGAAAACATACACACACACACACACACACACATATATATATATATATATATATATATATATATATGTTTTTTATAACATTTCAGCAGTGTTCAGACTGTTTCTTATTCAAAGTGCTTCCAAATCTTGGACATATGTAATGATTAGCTATACCCAATAAAACATGAAGCAAGAACAAGTTTGAAAAGTATAGAATGACAAAAAAGTCTTGCACTGGACTATTTATGAACTGCCTGGGAAGAAATAATTGAATAATCAGAACAACTTGTTTTAGTTTATGGGCAGTCTAAATCAGCTGGGTTTTATATTTTTATCAAGGGGCATATATGTCATACATAGTCAAGCATATAAGATGTGGAAAATGGATGGTTAAACGGTTTTATTACTATTATTTAAAATTTTAACCCCCATCATCAAATTTACCAGTATAGGATTAAACTCATTGTCCCTAATTACAGTTTCAATTCAGATTCTGAATTCATGAAAAAAAAATATTTTTGCACAGGTTATGTTGTTTATAAAGGAAAATAAATTATGTGGTATGGCAAAACTGAAGTTTGCACCTCCTTAAAATGAGAATTGACCAGTTCTCTGTGAAGGTAATTTGAGCAGGAAACCAGTTAATTTTCAGTTTTATATACGTGTGTCCATGTGAATATGTCAGAAAGACCTCAAGATGGTCTAGAGATGAGACCTTCTGTTGTATAACAGTATTCTGTTCTCTCAACGAGGGAGAGATACTGAGAAGGTAATCAGTTTAATTTAACCTCTGTAGTCATTAAATAATTTATAATTAAATTGAATTTACTTTTTATCTTTATCTTTTTTGAGATTTCTAAATTCAAGGAGCTGGTCTGTTTCCACCTCTGCAGTAATAATCCTTGCAGGTCTGCGTGTTTGAAAGATTGACCCGACTGAGCGGAAAACTAGTTTATTTCTACATCTGCAGTAATAATAATCTGCTGCATGTTTTGGCTCTGGGCAGTTCTCTCTATAACCAACAACACCCTCTTTGTTCCAACCAGCTGTATTTAGCAGAGGTAAAAAACCTGTCGTAAGGAATGTCTGCCTGCCAAACCACCTCAAGCATGAGTCAGCAGATTGGACTCCTGTTGGTTGTGTTCCTGCGTATTTCCTGGAAGTTCAGTCGGTCACTTTGATCCATTTTTTGGGGAGCCATAAGCCTAGCATGTGTAGTAATGTATGTGTAATTGGATTCATTGATACACATGTGGGGTTTATGGGATAGATGCCTTGGTATTTATTAATCTAGTCATAGGTATTTACGAGAGCGTGAGCATGCCTTTTATTACAGTTTGTAACAGCCTGTAAACATACCACAATGCCTCGTGGAACAAAACCAAAGTGCTGTATTCTTTGATTCCTGCCTTGTATTCAATTCATATATTTTCTTTTTCTTAATGCTTGGTAGTTTTGCATTAGCTTTAGCATCGATGCAGGTGACAGTATGTTGTAAAAAAATAGGTAGTCACTCGTAAGAAATTTTCTGTTTATGTGATTCTTTTTTTGTGTCTGTATATATGCATGTATTAAGGAAAACAGAAGACTTACAGTATGAGCGTTTGTTGAAAAATGTTATAGGATGACATTAAATAGAGGAAGGGAATTTTACAGACATAACATAGGGCAAAGCTAGGCAAAATGTTTGAAATAAAGAATAGATAAAAAAAAGCAGAATGGGTTGGAAGCTTTTGAAGAAGTTTTTGTGCATGTTTTGTGTGTGTGTGTGTGAGAGAGAGAGAGAGAAACTAACAGAGAGATCAAATAAAAATGGGATGGAAATGAAAAAGACAAAAAAGAATAAAAGTTTTACCTAAAACAGGAATGAATGATTGAACGAAAGGGTTACTAACAATTATATTAATGTATGCTGCAGTATATGTTCATAATTATTTTATTGATCACATTTATAATGAGTTCCATCTAGTACAAATTTTAAAATTCTTGAAGAACCTTATATTGGAAAAAATGTCATCATTGTATGCAGACTTGTGTATATAAGTTAGGAAATCATGCAGATAATGATTTCACCTTTTAAATAAAAAGATATTCTTAAAACAATTGTATTTCAAATGTTTCTCACAAGTACAGTGTCCATTAAACAAAATATGTTTTCATTTTGCTTTTATACAAGAAAGGTGGCTGCTACTAAGATGACCTTATTATTAAGGTAAAGCACAATTTGTGTAATTCTGAGCACATCAGACAGATACCCTGAGTGCTTGGCTGTCCAATCACGAATTGTCTGCTAAGATTAAACGTTGACATTACCAGACTGTGTCAGCTTGACCTGTGACCCTAAAATACTTTTCAAATTAACATCTGATTTCTGATAATACCAAACTTTGTCAGGTTGACCTGACCCCTGACTTTACAGAACATTCACAGATTGACCTATGACTTAACCTTTCAAAACCTTGTCAGATTGACCTCTGACACTTGGCCTTACAAAACCTTACTGTCAAAAGTTCTGAAGACATGTCCACCTGATCTGGTTTTCTAAGCACTTGAGTTTTCACATAAACTGGCTAACCAATATTTAGGTGCGACAGGAATGTTTTTTTGGATGAGATCCAATGTTTCCAAACAGCTTTGGTTTTAAATTCAACACAAGATTGGTTATATGGCAATTACATGGAACATTTTTCACATGATTATTTTTAGGGGGCTTTAGTCTTAATCACAAAGTTACATTGAAATCTTTTTAGCTCTGGCATAATATTGCTACAAAACAAACAGTTGGACAAATAACAGAGGGTGAAAGAAGTCTTTTTGGCACTAAAATAATTAAATTGGAAATGCTAGTGTGTTTAAACTCTGTATTACATGGTAAGAGATGGCTTCTGATGATATTTTCTAGAATAACATTTCAATCCAGTAAAAATGTCAGAAGTATAGTCTCGCTGTATATTTTGTATAAAAACATACAATGATAACAGTAGCCAGGAAAGCTGTCAATCCAAGTCTCTCCAGTTCCCCAGGGCAATGGCTATGTCCACTTTACATCACCCTCAGTGACCTTGTTAACAGCCAGAGGTCAAGTGCTCATGGCTGCCTCACCAGGGCTGCAAGATGGGACTTTGTCTGAAGAAGGGAACTGCAGACTGCTGCAGTATATTACCACCGTAGCTGTATCCCCATCACTTATCTGTGACATTGCCTTTGATCCTGCATCCTCAGAGTTTATTTAAAGTTACCTGCTGTTTTAAGGTCAGTAACAGGCTACTTGACCTCACTAAAGAGCTGGTGACTGATGACTGCTGCTTTGTTAACTAAATGATAAATAAGATTTCTGTGGGGTCAGTGGATTTTATAGGTCAATTAGTCAAAGGACACATATTATAAGCATGCATGCCATGCCAGGGACAGATACAAGATCCAAGAAAAGGGGGGCTCAATACCTTAGGGGAGATAGATAATTGCACAGGGTGGACGACTAAGTTTTATAAATACATAACACAATCACGGAAAAGTAGAGAAGAAAAGGATGCCAGAAACAATACATGGCAATGTGTTTTTGTATCAATGGTTATTTTATTTGCCATATTTTATGGTAAAAAAGGTGCATGTACCCCCTGCACCATCCTCCTCCCTACTAAATCCACCACTGCAAGCATTGGTAGCAACATGGCTCGTATTTGGCATTAATTACTGACATATTTTAATTTTTTTACTATTTCAATGGTAAATATATATTTTAAATTTAGATAAAGCAAGTTTTTTACTATTTCAATGGTAAATATATATTTTAAATTTAGATAAAGCAAATAGTGTTTATCAAATTGCAATGTCAATTTATCCAGTAAAATTATGCCAGTATTGAAAACCCTGTTCAGAACATTTGCACATTACATGATCTGAAGAGGTAGACCCATGGCAGTGACATGCATTATTTTTCAGACTCTATGAATGTTTGTGTGTTATGACATTACATATAAAAACAATGTGTATCTTTAGGTGCATGGCCATGTAAAAATATGATGGGCCAGTGTGTTGTGTTATGACATGTGGCTGACATTTATGTATAAACAAGTATAAACATTTATACAGATCAAATAGAAACATAAAAGAACACCCACCTGCTGTCTTTGATGGAATGTTAAAGGTATTGTTGCCTTCACATCCAGGGTCACCCAGCTCAGGGAATGAGGAAACTTTTAACCCTTACAAAATCTTTCTGATCCATTAAATAGTAAAGGTAATTAATTAGAAATGCAAAATTGCTCCAAATTACTAATTATATTAATATATATGATTAATGTATTGGAATTTTAAGTAACAAATCCAAACTTCTTGAAATCCTTTTAGTGCACACATAGGGATTGAAATGGGGAATAACTAAAATGACCTTGGAGGTTAAAAATGATGAAATTATGCTCCTAATCGAAACATCTTGAAAACCTTATTGTTGCCTATATAGAGATTGAAATGAGGAATTCCTCAAATGACCTTGGAGGTTAATAATGATGTTTTTTTACAGGATCAATAAAGAGTGTCAGTCAGGTTCTTATCCATTTAAAGAAAATATATGCCAATCCTACATTCTTGAGAAAGACCTGTGATTTTCATAATATCACCCTCATTCGCGCTTAATAAGCCATTATAACTGCAGGCCCTGCATGGTTTTAGCCTTAAAAAAACACAGCCACCTGTTAGTTAATTTAGTACATGTGCTTGTACAAACAATAAATACCTCACAGAAGAACCCTGCCATTAATATGCCCAACTACAAACCTTGAAGGTAGATGATATGCAGACAACAACTTGTAAGTAAAGAAAAATGGCCACTGCCTGAGTAAAAAGATGGTGTTGGTCTAAGAGTATCAGTGTATCAAATGATAGAGTATTATATGTCACAAAGTTTACAAGGTAATTGGCTAATTCATTTACTGAATTATTTAATTAGGCACTAATAGATTTATGAGGTATCACATGCTTCAAATAACATCTTTAGTATTTTGGGTAACGTGTATTATTTTAGGTATACAGAAGACAGATTCTGGCTTAAAATATTAAGTAAATGAAGATTTATAACATTTTTGTTTGATTTATATATTTTCTCAGAATATATGAAATGAAAATGTAACCTCGTGCTAGTAAATGGTTATGATTTGACCCATTATTATGGCAAAGGACCCTCTTTTCTTGGCTTAACTCTGCAACTTAGGCCAGACTTTTTTAATTCTTTGGTTTACGAACATGATTGACAAAAGTGAAAGGTAGGAGGTAGGGAAAAAAAAAAAAAAAATGGAACAAACCTGGATACTTGTGTTCGTGAATCCTGTATTGTACAGTTGGGTTATAAAATTCATATTTAAATTGCACTATATAAACCTGTATAAAATATATTAAATAATATATAAAAATTAAATATTATCATCATCCTCTTGAGTTTTCCACATGAATCATGCGTGTGCCATGTTATTTCAAGCCATTCAAATGTCATTGAAGGTAAAATAATGACAAATAAAAGTTTAAACAGTAAAACTTATATATGATTTCATACACACCTGAAATAAAACTTCAGTCACTGTCACTGCCAAGTGAACTGCCTATTTTATAAAGTTTTACAAAATAAAGACCAGTCAAATACTTATACAAATACAAAATAATATATTTTTGTCAGATATGCAAGGAGAAAACTAAATATTCACTGCTAGCATGATAGATTGCAGTTTTTAATTTTCAGTCGTGAAGGACAATAACAATGACAATATGTGACTTGCAGCTATTCGCCTATTGTTAATCAAATGTCAACAACATGGAACGCGAGTTGTTTGATTCATGACCATTTCCTTTTTGCTGTTGCGCATGTTTGATAGTCCTTTGAATATACTACAACTGCTAATAAAATGAGGTTTCCATTGGAGATCACATTGAACTATTCAGCTATTTTAAAATTTAAAAAAGTATTAATAATCTTTATTTATTAATAGAGATCTGCATTTCTTACCACGGCCGTGACAGTACGTACCGTACTCAGTTTAATATGCCATCACTTGGTCACTGTCAGTCCGGTATTGCTTTTCGGCATCCATACACAACAAAGCTTCCATTACATCCGTTTGGAACAATTAAATGAATCCTTTCAAAGTTTCTGCATCTTAAATTACTTTCATTTTAGCTTGTTTTGACAATAAAAATACCCGCAAAGCCAACGCTTCACATAAACCCGCGCAACTAAGACTACAGATAGTCGAAAAATCTGCAGAAACCTGGTGAATTCCTGGAGTTTTCTAAGAGTACATGACGACCTCATGCAGTATATAATTTCATCTGTTCAGTAATTTTCTTTAAAGCATTACAAGACTACATTTTTAAGTTTTGACAAGTTATAATATTCTTTAAGAGTAAACTTGTGAAACTTAGCAAATTTGCAGTAATAAATAGCGTCTGACTTTGAGTGCAATAATTAGTCTTAAGAAGTAAATTTGTTTGTATATCTAGCAAGTTATTAACAGTGGCAAGCTGGTAAAGCTGCTATGCAACCAAACTAATTTTCTTTTCTAATTCACATCTGTCTATAACAGATATGTTTAATGAGGTAAATATGACCTAAACGCTGTTTTGAAAATGTACTGTAGTGCTGAAAATGAACTTTGAAAACTCTCCAAGAATTCTCAATTTCCCTGCTGAATCTTTTGACTACTTGATGGCCAATCTGTTGCATTTATGGCCCAAGGATACCCTATTGTAATTGGCTTAAACCCTCCATCTGTCATTATGAAAGTGATCTTATTAGCCAATCATAAGAGTTCTAAAGTTTGAAGTGATCTAATAAACATGGTCACTAAACATTTCATTTGTCAACAACCGTGTTTGATTCGGCGACACATTATAAAGGAAAAAAAGTCAAAATGCCAATTTTATTTTTTTTTCTGAAATGAGGAAATTGGAGGTCGGCGGGTTTGTAAACCGAAAAATTAAAAAAGTCTGGCCTTATCATTACATATGTGATTTGGTCTTATTAGCCCCTGGCAACAAAGTTGCGGAAGGGATATAGTAATGCCTTTGTTCATGCATCCGTCCTTCTGTCCATCTGGAATTGGCTTGTGCACCAATTTTAAGCCAAACTGTTTGACCCAAAGCTTTCATCTTGGACATATGGCTTCCCCATCTGTGGATAAAGAACCCTATCGATTTTTAGGTCACAGGGTCAAAGTTCAAAGCCACAGGACCCACTTTTTTTAAAAGTTTGTGGACCCATTTAAGCCAAACTGTTTGACCTAAACCTTTCATCTTTCAAATATGGTTCACCCACCCATGGACGAAGAACCCTATTGATTTTGAGGTCATTTTGTCAAAGGTCAAGGCCATAGGACCCACTTCTTGAAATAGATTGTGGACCCATTTTAAGCCAAACTGTTTGACCAAAATCTTTCATCTTGTCTATATGGCTCATCCACCCATGTATGAAAAACCCTACTGAGTTTGAGGTCACTGGGTCAGAGGTCAAGGTCACAGAGCTGCCTTTATCATTTTCACACTTGTGTTCTACATCCAGTATGATTATGCTCCCATGCCTGGGATGCTCCACTTTGCTGTGCCCTTGTTTAATTTCTGAAATTAAACAGTTCAAACATAGGAATGTCACTTTGTTAACATGCTGTTATATATAATGGTATTTTGCTTCATTATGATAGGTCTTCCCTGCCATTTTGTGGGATTAACAAGAATTTGCTTGTCCATTCACGTACATTACAATGATATCTTGAGAAGCACATCTGGATGAACTGTGTATATAACAAATATCAATGGTAAAGGTTCAGTTGACAGACATTTTGGACAGGGACTTTTTAGACTAGGACATTCCAGACAGTCCATTCTGGACTACTGCATGGTAGGACATTTTGGACAGGCCATATGGATCTGAGGACATTTAGGAAGGGTCAATCAGTATCCTGAACTGAAAAGTCCCTGTCTGAAACATCTTACATGTGGTTGGATCAAGTTGGTGTATGCCTAGCTTCTTCTTTGCAGAGACAGACTGAAAGACAGCACTTTGGCTGAACTAAAATTAAATCCGCTCCCTTTAACTTTGAAAATAATTGTGATGAAAGTGCTTGTAGATATATGATTTCTCATCTTTTTTTTTGTATAATCCTCAGGAAAACTGGTTTTATTATCATTGTATTATAAATGGTTAAATATACAAGAATAACATCCTGAACATAAAAACATAAACTGCTCCAAAATGATCAATTTTCACGTTTTCTGCAGAGCAGACTGACACCTAGCTTCCTATTACCTCCCGGTGGGCCACATCACTCAGCAAATTCCCCGGACAGTTACTCTGTAAAACTTGCACAATTAAATTTCTGTTGAGATTTATCTTTCACAGCAACTGTTAAAATAACAGGATATATATTGAACTGATAATTAAGGAAGACATATTTCTTATGATGATCGTGACTGCTTTTTGAAAAAGAAGTTGCTCAACTTTGTTTCCTCTCCAGAGAAACATAAAATAAACTGCCAGTTGATTGAAAGATTGATTGCATTTAAATTAGTCCTACCATGTGTGGGGGTTACACCCTACCAACAGAGCAAGTACAGAAACAGGGTAACACCCTGCAGGGGTCAGAGGTCACTATTTAGTGAACTGGTATACCAGATGTAAACAGATAAACAACCTGCCTGGATAGCTGTTTTAGAGCTTTTATGGTACCAGTGTGAGGCGACAGGTTCAACAGTAACTGTGTGGTAGCAATGACATCCAACACACTCTTTTAGGACATGTATGGTAGTATGATTTACTTTAGGAACATTGTGGTATGTAGCTGGCTATGATGTAGTCATAACATAACATTTTGTTATGAATAAACCATACTTAAGTGAATTTTTTTAACAATTTGAGTTCATTTTAGAGTTCTTTTTATTACAAACCGTTAAAGATATTTCTTTAACTGGTATACGTTATCTTCTGAAGTCTTCTGTTTAATAGATCTACTTTTTGTATACTTTAATCAAAGTATATGATAAAAAGTTATTTTGGTTACTCCCACTATAGAAGGAGTATAAAATATATTTTAAATGGAAATTTAATTGGTTGCAGCTGCTTGTTTGCGAGAAACAAAAAGAAGGGTGTGATTCAGACAGTCATGTGACATTCACTCATACATAATAGAGAAATTTATATTTCCTATATTTTCCAAAAAATTTCAACAATATATCATTTGCTTGATTCTTCATGTGTGAGTGAATGCTTAAATACTTAATTTATGTGATGATTTGTGACACGGCTGCTTTTGAAAAATTAAGGGTAATGGAATCAGGAGGATGCGCAAATTTTTACTGTCTAGGACTTGATTGGTCCCCATGACTACAGTATACCTACCATAAACCAAACCAGTCAACTGCATAAACACTACCCTGGCAAAGGTTATATCTGAATAATTTTGTAAAAAGGCCATTGTTTCTATTCAATTGATGTATATCATTTTATTTTAAGCATGCATGAAACAATGACAAAAAAGACAATAAATAGTTCTTTATTCAGTTTTACATTAATTCTTCAAAAATTTGCCTTGACTTCTTTGGAATGCTCAAAAATTCCCCCAGACTTGTGGACTGAGTGTCCCAGACTCCCTAGATTTTAAGATATTTAAGCCCTGTGGAATTGAAGTTATATAAAAAATAGAATATAAATATGAATATGAATATGATATATATATATCAGAATAAATAAATATAGGTCAACAGACCAGCAAGACAAATAAATTCCAGGCTATTTTTCTGGACCAATCTCCTGTCAGAAAAAAAAAATAATGTTATCCTATGTAGAAGTCAAACAAATATCACCTTGAAATAATGCATGACCTTTCTTGTGAAGAAATGGTTATTTAGGAAGTCGCTTCTTTGCTGTTTATATTGGAAACAAACTGATCTGTAGTTTCTTTAAGAGTTTGCATCGCAGGTGTATATGTATAATACCAAAGGTTATATGTCATGCAAGATAGGAACAAGATATTATAATTGACTTCAGGTACTCAGCTGTCAGTTACACCCAGAAATAGCATGGTCATCTGATCCTAATGGATGCTGTAACATGACATAGACAAAGTTTAGGATGTTATGTGTGATAGAGAGCATACAAGCAGGGCTCCACATTACACAGAATACCGCTCATTGTGTGCTTGGTCACAAAATGCTAGAGTAATCCTGCTATTCCCTTTTACAGTAATGCCTTGTCAACAAATTTGCATTAAATCCAAAGCATAAATAGACCAATTTGTGTGACACTCTGAATAATAAAATAAGATTATGATACTTTTAAAATTTCCACTGACTAACTGCTGGGTAATTGAATATTATTCAAATATTAAATCTTGAATTATACAAATATTCAAACTGAACTTATTGTTAATTGAAAATTTACATTCCCAATTCTCAGAAACATCTAATGTATGATATCAAACCAATATTGTTAAGTATATATTACAGGATTAAACATGATTCACCTTTTAATGGTTCTGGCTCTTTAATTTTTTTAGTTTATAATTAAATAAATAACAAAATAAGTATAAGGACTACTGGTTTTTCAAATGTTTGTTATGCTAGTCCTCAGGGCTAGTGCTGCTTTCTGTACTGATGTCAAGACGGAGCATTCCTACTGCATAAAAATACAAGTCCATCGTAAGCTAGCAGTGTTTGATTGTCTTTTTGCGAGGATTATACAACAGCCTCTGTAGGTTCTGCTTCCACAGAGGCTGAACCAAGCAGTAAAAATAACAGCAAATGTTTGCAGGAAATCGTAACTCAGCCATTACTTCTCTGCCTTGCCCATTCATCTGACACATCATTTCTGATTGTTTTTCCTGTTATCAACCGCAGTATATTATATAAGCTGATGAATACTAATTTAATCAAATTACAGAGATATGTAAACCAGGACTACAAGTAGTCAGTTAGAAAATAAGTTAATAAGCATAAAATTTTTTTATTTTTAATTTCAATAGAAACTAACAATTTTTGAGCTTAAGCCACTTGACATTTCTTTCAAGAAGATAAAATAATACAATATTGATTAAATTTTCTTTGTTATGTAGTGCTTTTACTTGTTTAGCAAAATAAATTTGTTATTTTTATGCTTTTCCCATATCATTTGACATTTTTATCGAAACATACAATAATATAAAAACTAAAAAAAAAAACAGCTGGCCCACATTGATTTCTGAAAAAAAGTGCCTGAGAACCAAACCTTTTTTTGGCCTTATATTTAGAACTTTCTCTGTTGATTTGTATTTCCTTTCAAGTTGTATATGTATTACATATATTGAGATAAGTTAAAGCAGGACTTTACAAGAAATGGGTGTTGCAGTATTGATTATATAGATTATTTAGTCATTTTAGTATTCTTGTAGTAACTTGCCGTGAGACCACATCGATGTTCCCTGATGTCTGAGAAAAAAAAAGTTTGCCCCCTATGGATTAAAGCCCTGTTCAATGATTTACTGGTAGTGTCTGCTTAACCGTATCTTCTTACCTGAGACCCCTTACCAAGGTCTGCAGGACTAGTAAGAGCCCTCTCCACCAATGGGTGGGTTCTGGCTTGGTGAGGTTTGCAGCTGTATAAAAGAGAGCTTTGCAGCCCCTACCAAGCTCGGTTGGGCATTTTCTCACCAAGGAGGAGTGAAAAAGTGCACAAATCAGACCTGCAAGACCAGGGGGTAAAGCTTTAGTCATATGAAACTGACATCTATGGTGATATTGAAATACAAACTTAGTACTTTTACCTTAACACCTGGCATACAAGACAAAACATGAAAGAACTCTAGTCTGACTTTACTTGTGATGGGACGGCAGCAGACACTTTTTCAGCACTAAAATACACAGTATTGATGGACTGGAAGCACACCTGTTTTCTCATATGAGCCATTAATCCAGACAAGTTTACCTGTGGCACAAGAAACCTACAAAAGTTGTGCCATGTTTACATTGCTTGGGGCATCTGCCATGTCTACCTGGCTTAAAAACTATATATACTGACTTTATTTTAAGTATACAGGAAGTATCTCTGGCACAGAAAACAAACCAGAGATAGGATTTGCTTGTTATGTTAATGATAAATGTGCCAGAGAATGCCGAAGGTTGCATTCTTTTGGAGTTCTTGTGGTAAACAAATCTTACAGAGAAAAAAGGAACTTGTGTACATGTGGTGTATTTATGGTAGATTAATCTTACAGTGAAAAAGAGTGTGTGTACTTTTGGAGTTCTTATGGTAAACCAACCAGTAAGACAAAACACTTAAATGATATACACGTAACACACCTAGACATATACATCTGAACAGAATTGGATTTACAAGTATTCCATCAATGCAGGAATGTTTGTTGCACTGTACATTGTACGTGCTGCAGGTGTGTTTTGTCAGAAGTTCTGCATACATCTTGCAGCATATTTATTTCAATTACCAGTATGCCCACTAGCTGAAATATTTACTGCAAATCTAAACCTTTAGCTGAAACTGATAAATAGATTCACTTAATGTAAGCATATGCAACTTTTTTCTATGGTCCATATTTTGATATGTAAAATGTTATAGATTTTTTTTTTTTTTTTTTACTTTTTTGCATAGTGTGCAGTCTAATCTATTTTCTGTGATTTGATAACAGTATCATATATTTTTCATGATACAGCATAATTCTAGAGTGTAATTAACTGTTAATTTTAGAACTTTCTCTATACATATGACATGCATGGTGTCTCATGTTAAAGATAGTTACTCAGAGATTTTAAACTCCTATATGCAACATCTCAACAACATTTGTCCACTTTTGTTTAATGACGATTTTGTTTGATCATATTGGTCTAAATATAGTTTTGGTTACATGACAATATTAAAAAAGTTGAGAATGATCAAATTTGAAGAAATCAAAAAGCTGCACATCATTATTCTTTGACAGAGTTCCCAAGTAGTCCAGTTCTTCATAACTGAAATACTGGTAATATCATCTTACTGAGATTCCAATATCCAAAGTGGCTGAGTGTCAATGGATAAATGTGAATATGCAGCGCCATCTGTCTTCTGAATTAAAAACAAATATGATACTTCAATACAAGCAAGGAATATCACTTATATTCTTGTTTCAGCATTTTGATTTTTAGCTCAGCTGACTATAAGTCATCTGAGCTATAGTCGTGGTCCATTGTCCGTCGTCCGTCCGTCTGTCCGTCCGTCCGTCCGTCCGTCCGTCCGTCCGTCCGTAGATGTGGCACATTTTGAAACCGTAAGACCTAGGAATCCAAAATTCAGCATAATGTTAGATGTCCCCAAGATCTCCTACCAAGCCGAAAACTGGGTCTTTGCGACTTCGTTCCTTTGAGAAATTAAGGAAAAACCTCAATTTTTTATTAAAATCCTGTTTTCACACTTCAGGACTGCCTAATATCAAAACCACTCATCTGTTTTTCCTCATATTTACCATAAATATTCTTCTATATAGTTCCTATGTACATGCCAGAAATTAAGTCTGTTAAGTATAAATTCTTTAAGTTATGGGCCCAAACATAATGGACTTTGTAAAAAATCAGGAAAAATATTTACTCACTTAACATGAAAAATTTTGAAACTAGAGTCTGTATATAACAATGTTTAATTAAGATTCAATTGTTTACCCAAAATTAGATCTGAATTTTGTAAATTTTTTAAGTAATTAGCATAAAAATAAAATCAGTACCTTAAATTTTGCCCAACTTTGACCATGGCACGTTTTTTTCCTGTAAGTACCATTGATTTAATTTTCACAGCATGTAAACATAAATATTTAATTTGTTTAAATCTGAAATTTGGAAGTAAAAGCTTGGAAATTAGGCTAGTTATTGATTTTTTTCTTGAGGCTCTATTGTAGTCATTTGCTTTGATTATAGATTACAGATGCAGGGTCCCACTCCAGGTCATTGGAAGTCAGCTATGCCAGGTTTTCTGATTTGTTACAGTCACTGGGGGAGATCCCCTGCTGTGACAGGTGTACAGTTATTCTCATATCACCACCCCAATGACCCCCCCCCCCCCCCCCCCCGCAAACACAACCCACCAAGTGTTATGCAGTATTGTTATTGTTTTCACTGTATCTCCTTAATTGTAATGCAGCTTCCACTCTGATATGCAAAAACTTTCCTTAAAAAAGTAATTCAAGGTGTAATCCAGAAGATGCAATGTTGTGTAATGTAGCATTTTTAAAGAAATCATTTTTCTTTTAAATGATTTTACCAATCATAATGGAACCCATCAGTATGCTTAAATTATGATAAAATATGAAGCACATTTTGGATAAATAAAGACACAATTAAAAATTGTAAAATCTAAATCAAGTATTTTTTTTAGATATTTATTGTTTAGCAGATTTAAAAGATATATATTTTGTGGTAAAAAATAAATAAACATTTGTATGCATGATGTGTTATCTGACAAGATTGAGATTTATGATGATGCAATCGAGAATTATGAATCAACTTTTATATTCAGATATATATGTTATATTGAAAATGTATAGAAATATAAACTTAAATTAAAAAAAAAATTGATGTGATAAAAAAATTAGGATTTATTACAAACATTTGTTCATTATTTTCCTGCATCAGCAGAATTTGAGATCAGGCTTTGTTTGCCATGTTTTATGCTGTTAATTAGTTATATTTCAACTGTATACATTTCATAAAAAAACATATATTTAATAATATATATTATACAAAAAAAAAGATTTGATTGAACAAATGTGTAAACTACTGAAATGTCAACAGTTAATCGAAAAGCCAACTAATGATCATGGTAATTGTACAGATCATTTGTTCACAAACTGCTCACATGCTTCAGTTTCAACATTAGGAAACACATGGTCAGGTCACAAAATATTATTTGCAACAATTTCTTGCTCATCAATACAAACCAATCATATAAACACAACCATGGCCTTTATTACCTCTTCCTCTTACACTTAATCTCCATTTGATATTATTTTAGATTTTTACCTTCAAGGTTAACTTCAGCTGAGCACAGTGACCCATAGGTCCCTTGTTCTGACACTTGGCACAGGTACATACATACAACACACCTTAACAAATACCCCAAAAGAGGGAGAGAGAGAGAGAAAGATAGAGAGAGTGAGAGAGAAAAAAGAAAAAGAGAGAAAACGGTAAAAACAGAGAAAGAGAGAAAGAAGACTTTTTTTATACATCATGAAAAATAAATAAACCATATTCCAATGATATAAAAAGCCCTCACATGATTGAAGCTATAGTATGTTTGATGTAACTTGGATTTTATACAGAACATCTTTTTAATTTACACAACAATTCTCGATCTCCTAAAAAAAGCACCTCAGACACTGTGTCTATAGTGTCTATAGAAATATGTTTTTATATACTCCACACACCTTGTCAATTTACACCATTTACAATACATTCAGATCAACAGCATGCAGCCAGGGATCAGTGCAAAGGAAAGAACTGTGAATACTTATATCAATTTTGTGAGAACAAAATTCATAGTTCATCTTAAGCTGCTGCCTAACAAATGTTGCTGAAAGTAAATCATTAAGAACTATGTCGCTTTTCTCTGCAGCTTTCTGCCAGCTACCTCTGGCTTTTTACCTTTGTTAATACCATATATATATTAATTGCTTTCATTTGCTAAATATTTTAATTATTTTTCCTTTCTTTATTGAGCTTTTTTATCACATTTGTCTCACAAATATATCAGTTATCTTTTCTTATTTTTGTTATTAGATTCCCTTTGCTTCAAGAAAATTATAGTACTGTTGACTTATATCAGTGTCAAATTTAGATCTCAAAAAGCCTTTGAGTGAGAGTCACTTAGAGGATGAAGGTAGGGAAGAACTATTGTGAATTTGTACTTTCCCATTTCATATTATATTATGATTTCATACATTTAATAGATTGAAATCTTATTTAAATCTCAGGAAATGGGGAATTTAAAGATTTCTTTTCTTTAATTTATTTTGCATGAGTGATGTCATACATTGTAATATTCCCCATTCTCCAGATGTTAATGAGTGCTCATTCAACAATGGGGGTTGCGAGCGCGAGTGCTGTAACAGTTTCGGTTCATACTTCTGTAAGTGCCCTCCGGGGTACAAATTAGCTGATGATGGGAGACACTGCACAGGTGAGGAAGTTATAGTAAAACGACGGCATTTTGAGGTGGTTGTGGATTTCTGCTGACAAGCTATGGCTTCTGGGAACTTTATGTGTTTCTGCATATATCACTAAAACCTCAGTCTAACTTCTAACAGGTGTGGTGTTCTTACTTATTTGTAATATATTGATAAATGTATCATATTAAAGAAAAAAGATTGGTACATATTTATCTTTCCTTGCATGTTTGAAGTTTTTGATGGAATTGTCATTCTAAAACAGTGTTGAGCAACATTTATAAAATCTGCATTAATTTTTATTACTAATAAATTTGAATTAGTTCTATATAATTGATCTAGTATGGACTAACAGGGCATGTCAGAATACTGAATAATTTGAAGAGTCCATTTGAATTATGCAATAGTAAATGGAAATTCAGAAACTAAATGTAAGGAATTTAGATAAATCTGATGATTTTAATGATATTATACTATGCACATTAAAATTGAAACTGTGTCCGTAGATTTTTATTGGGAACGTTTGACATCTTATCCTTTCAGTTTGCTATGATGAAATTTCCTGTTGAAAAGAAATATATTCCACAAAGCATATAATGAGTGGTGCAAAACATTATTCACATTAATAAGCTTGTTCTGAAATTATTGAAATATACAGAGAGATTGCCTTGGTAAATATCTCCTTAAAAGATTCATGAAAACGGCACTCGATGGTGTTAATGATAAAACCATCAAATAATGTGATAAATTAATGATCAAGGATGTTCAAGTATGCCTTTGGTAATATGGGTGACTGCATAAGGAAGTTTTATGCATTCCTTTTTGTCCCCTGCTTCCTTGGAAGGAACTGAAAACATTGAATTGGGTTTTTCTGTCTGTCCCTCTGTCTGTCCGCCTGTTAGGTTTTCGTTTTCAATGCGATAACTTTCCTAAATATTTTTCAATTTCATTCAGATTTGATCTCTGATTGCTCTTATGCATACCCTGTTGGGGATCAGTTTTAGAGTGTCTGCTTGAAAATTTATTTTCTCCAGCTCCAAAACAAAATTTTCAAATTTTGGTCCTATTTCACAACCAAAATTATAACATGTGGAGACATTTTCATGGCACCATGAAAAGTAAAACAGAGCCAGTATGACATGTGGAGACATCTTCAGGCTAACTTAAAAACTAAAACACATTGATAAGGCAAGCATGAAAGACAACAATAGGCGCAAGTGGGGGACATTAATTCCACAAATTTGCTTGGTATATGACAAGTGCACTCAGTTTTAATCGGGGATGAGCAAGGTTGTATTCATGTACTCTGGTCTTATTTGACCAGATGACAGGGTGTGTTTTAACTATAAGAACTACAGTAGTATAATTAACGGCATGAAGAGTGATATGTACATCATATAGATGTCTTTTAAGTTTCTTCTGGATTGCATGACCTTTAATGTTAGTCTCACCTGTATGTTTTATCGATGCACGATAATGTTTAAGTTAACCGATTAAAGAGTTAATTTAGATTGACATTTATTTCCAAGCAAAATGAGTGTATTTAATTGTGAAATACACAATTATACATATATATCTTAATGTTTTTCAGTCATATATTATATTAAAGATCTATATAGTTTTGTTGCAGAATGAGATGCAGAGAAAATAGACTTTCTTTTTATATGGTTATATATATATATATATATATATATATATATATATATATATATATTTATATATATATATGTCTTAGCAGGACAAACTCTGTTAAGAACAGATCTAAGCCTGATTCAAACCAGTAGGATTGGAAAATATATATATCATATTTTGTTCTGTTTAGAATTAGAGCTCTTAGATTGATATGTATTCCACATATAGAAGATTGCACATCCAAAGAGCTTTGTATATAATTTGCATATCAGTTCATGGCATGAAACCCTCTGTAAAGATATCTGTTATTTGATTTATTATAATACAAAAGGTACCTTTACTGACCAATAACTAAATAATGCTCATGATTTTGTTAATTATGATACACATGCATGAATTCACATGTGATCTGCAAGAGCAATTTCAGGCAGAAGTTTCAGTGAATTGACTGACCTAAAAGAATGGCACATTTATCATATCAAATCTGCAAAATGATTCAGATGCCACAGACAATGAGATCAGTGCTGCCATCTGTGATCTCATTTTACACAATACATCCTGATGAGCCAAGTCTGTGCAAAATTCTACTGATTTGTGCTACCACCTGGTGATTGGAATGTAAACTAAATTCTATACTACTACAAATCATAATTTTCTGAATTAAAATCACATATTTTATGTGATTGAACATTTGAATCTAATTGAATGGCTCAAAATTCTACATTTTCATTTTTAAAAATATTTTAACAGTTCTTTGTCAATTTAAAGAGTTTTTTTTCTTTAGAAATGGAAATTAAACAATCAGGCTTGAAAGTTGAGATGGTGTTATAATAACACCACAGAAGTCATTTGATGGAGAGCCTAAAGTCCATCCTCAAAAGAATAAATTAAAAGAAACGTCTGCCTGGAGACTCTTGCTGTGAATCTTGGCATGCCTACTTAGTCACATAAATTTTACAAATTAGATGTTGACGAGTGCAAGGACCACAATGGAGGATGCCAACACGCGTGTCGTAACTCAGAGGGAGGCTACTCGTGTGAATGTCCGGACGGGCATAAGTTGCATGCTGACGGGCGATCATGCCTGAGTAAGTACTTACTGCTGCACTTAATGACTTTACCCATAATGCAACACCCTCACCGAATCTTGCACAATGCACCTACCTGTGCACTTCCTTACCATATGCCACAATGCACAGCAATAATAAATTATCATCTCTCAATATTGACAATAATTTATAATGGTGTATATATACACACACATATGCCTGTAAATACAAATACTGCTTTATAAATGCTTATGAAGTGTATTCATAATGCATTAACACGTTTTTTACATGTATTATTATATTTTTTTTACAGAAATACCAAAACTTGATTAAATGTATATGTGAATCTGCTCAATTTGTTGTACACCTAGAGAACCAAACTAGTATTTGTACAATGTGAGACAAGTTATATTTTGATTAAAATATTTGTATTTTAGATTTTTGCATAAAGAAAGAATTTTGTTTACAAGACATCAAGGTAGTTTTTAGCTCAGCTGACTATAAGTCATCTGAGCTATAGTCGTGGTCCATTGTCCGTCGTCCTTCCGTCTGTCCGTCCGTCCGTAGATGTGGCACGTTTTGAAACCGTAAGACCTAGGAATCCAAAATTCGGCAAAATGTTAGATGTCCCCAAGATCTCCTACCAAGCCGAAAACTGGGTCTTTGCGACTTCGTTCCTTTGAGAAATTAAGGAAAAACCTCAATTTTTTATGAAAATCCTATTTTCACACTTCAGGACTGCCTAATATCAAAACCACTCATCTGTTTTTCCTCATATTTACCAAAACTATTCCTCTATATACTTCCTATGTACATACCAGAAATTAAGTCTGTAAAGTATAAATTCTTTAAGTTATGGGCCCAAACATAATGGACTTTGTAAAAAATCAGGAAAAATAATAACTCACTTAACATGAAAAATTTTGAAACTAGAGTCTATTTTATCAAATATATAACTATGTTTAATTAAGATTCAATTGTTTACACAAAATTAGATCTGAATTTTGTAAATTTTTTAAGTTATTAGCATAAAAAAAAATCATTACCTTAAATTTTTCCCAACTTTGACCATGGCACGTTTTTTTCCTGTAAGCACCATTGATTTAATTTTCACAGCATGAAAACATAAATATTTAGTTTGTCTAAATCTGAAATGAGAAAATAAAAGCTTGAAAATTAAGCTAGTTATTGATTTTTTTCTGTTGTCACTTGCTTTGATTACAGATGCAGGGTCCCACTCCAGGTCACTGGAAGTCAGCTATGCCAGGGTTTCTGATTTGTTACAGTCACTGGGGGAGATCCCCTGCTGTGACAGGTGTACAGTTATTCTCATATCAACACCCCAATCACCACCCCCCCCTCCCCCCCCCCCCCCCCCCCCCCCCCCCCGCAAACCCAACCCACCAAGTGTTATGCAGTAATTAATTGTTATTGTTTTCACTGTATCTCCTTAATTGTAATGCTGTTTCCACTCGGATATGCAAAAACTTTCCTTGAAAAAATAATTCAAGGTGTAATCCAGAAGATGCAATGTTGTGTAATGTAGCATTTTTAAAGAAATCAATTTTCTTTTAAATGATTTTAACAAATATAAATGAACCCATCAGTATGCTTAAATTATTATAAAATATGAAGCACATTATGGATAAATAAAGACACAATTAAAAATTGTGAAATCTAAATCAAGTATTATTTTTAGATATTTATTGTTTTACAGATTTAAAAGATATATATTTGTGGTAAAAAATTAATAAACATTTGTATGCATGATGTGGTGTTATCTGACAAGATTGAGATTTATGATGATGCAATTGAGAATTATGAATCAACTTTTATATTCAGATATATATGTTATATTGGAAATGTATAGAAATATAAACTTAAATTAGAAAATAATTGATGAGATAATAAAAAAATCAGGATTTAATACAAACATTTGTTCATTATTTTCCTGCCTCAGCAGAATTTGAGATCAGGCTTTGTTTGCCCTGTTTATGTTGTTAATTAACTATATTTCAACTGTATACATTTCATAAAAAAAATACATATATATTTAATAATATATATTATACAAAAAAATAGATTCAATTGAACAAATGTGTAAACAACTGAAATGTCAACAGTTAATCGAAAAACCAACTAATGATCATGGTAATAGTACAGATCATTTGTTCACAAACTGCTCCCATGCTTTAGTTTCAACATTGGGAAACACATGGTCAGGTCACAAAATATTTTTTGCAACAATTTCTTGCTCATCAATACAAACCAATCATATAAACCAACCATGGCCTTTATTACCTCTTCCTCTTACACTTTATCTCCATTAGATATTATTTTAGATTTTTACCTTCAAGGTTAACGTCAGCTGAGCACAGTGACCCATAGGTCCCTTGTTTTTCTTTAAAGTAAAATATGTTTTCATTATGAATCATACAAAAACTTGTGTTGTTAAAAAATTAAAAATTAAAGTTCTTACTTAATAATGTCAAAACAGGTAAGTTATATCACTTCATTGTATCTTATGTATTTAACTTGTACCTCACCACTACTGCTCATATGGAAAGAGAATTTCAGATAGCATGAATGTATTGATCATAAATTATGAAAAAAATATTGCATGCTTCTAACACAGCACTGAATTAAACATTAGAAAATTGATATAATGCTAATCTGTTAACTTTAAAAAATACAATCCTCTGATCATGTGATAAAGAGACTTTTTCTGACTCCTTCAGAGGAGAGGAGAGGGTGCTCCTACCTTAACGGTGGTTGTGAGCACACTTGTATTGATGGTCGTAACGGTCACTTCCATTGTCAGTGTCGAACCGGATACAGGTTAGGGGATGATGGTCGGGCATGTGTCAGTAAGTGACTTTTTATTATTGTTTTATTTTTATTTATTCTATCGTTTCTTTACCTTCAGTTCAATTCTCTATTCAATTCATGATTAAGTAGTAAATTTCAGACTTTTTAAATAATAATCCAATTTTACCCAAATGGATGTGGGTAATTTTCAGCAAATAAAAGAAAAATGTAGCTCTCTCTCTGTTTGTCACATCCATACAAGTTTCAAGTTACAAGTGGAGTGGTCTTCCAGCATATGTTTAAAATAGATTTAGGACACATGCGAGATATAGAGCTATAACATGCCAAAATGCTACATCAAATTTGAGAGCTCACAGAGGCCTTTGGGATGGTACATGAAAAAAAAAACATATGAACCAATTCAGAGATTAATGATTTGTTACAATTTAATCAATGGCTTGCAATTCAATGCAATTCAATTCAAATATACAAATTTAGTTTTAATTTAAATTTATGAAAATGCCTGAAATTTTTCTAATTGAAATATTATAGAATAATTGTAAAACTCAATAAATTATTAACATTATTTCATATTTTTAGTGTCTGACCCTTGTCAGTACAACAACGGAGGATGCCACCACCAGTGTGTCAATGAAGATGGTCGAGTCAAGTGTCAGTGTTACCAGGGATTCAGGCTCTCACCTGACCAGAAAACATGCCATGGTAACGACTGTTCTACCAGTCTAAGAAGGTCTTAACTATATATGGTCTGCAATGTCGAAGGCTACCCATCAATCATTGTTAGATAATATTTTACAAAGTCTTAGAACTAAAAAAATTTCATGTTTATAATGAATGAGCTATACTCAGATATTATGTACTAAGAAACAAAAAAAAACATATACTATGTAAAGAATTTGAGGAAAGCAATAAATTTAATATTTGAGGAAAAAAGATTTAATTGATGGGGTCAAGGAACCTGTTTGACAGATGGTAAGTGAATGTTGGCACTGGCTGTGATAAATATTATAAAATATGTTGTCAGCTTAAAGTTGCCATTCAGTGATGTCACTTCATAAAAAAGGCTTACCAAAGTCCTAAAGTAAAATTTTAGGAAGTTACCAATGAAATGTGTATGAAAGTGATGTGCTCTGGAAATTGGACATATCAATCGTTAGTTAATGCTGTGTAAAAGTATTGAAATTTAAAAAAAATCAGAAGATCCATCTGTGTGGAAAATTCTGGCCCAGTGTCTAAGGCTTACCATACATTATGGAAACAGACCTGCACCACTGATTGTGATACAAGCTTACACCAAAGGTCAAAGGTTAATTAATTAGATGAATTCCTACTAACCACATTATATGTGTTAATAGAGTATTAAATTAGTTCTTTATAATAAAAAGTATAGCATTCAAACCCTGTCATGGCAAATATAAACAAAATCTTTCCAGATGTCCTATCAGTTATATGCTGCATGTTGAAGTGAGTGGCCATGCCAAGATGATGTTTAAAACTGCTGGATTTCTGTATTTTCAGACATTGACGAATGTAAGGAAAATACAAGTATCTGTTCACAAGGTTGTGCCAATACACAGGGGTCATTCAAATGCATCTGCACTGAGGGCTACCAGCTCGGAATGGATGGCAGAAAATGTTACAGTAAGTGGTCCAGATGCTTGAAATACTTAGGAAAAGTGGCATTTAATGTGGCTGATGTTACATTAGGCAATTATGATTGTTATATTTTTATGCCCCCGCCACAAAGTGGCCGGAGCATATAGTTTTACCCATGTCCATCATTCCATCCTTCTGTCCTTCCGTCCTTCCGTCATTCCAAAATCAAACAGTTGTACGGACTTTTTTTCGCAATGCCAGCAGATACTGGCCTGATTTTTGGTGTGTGAGCAGATATAGACCAGTTACAGATCGAGTTCGCGTTTCGTCCCGGTTGACCTACTTTTGACCGTTTTACGGCTCCTAAACTTAGAAAATTTCATGAAAAATAGAAATTTTCATGACAAATGTACACATGTACGGACTTTTTTTCGCAATGCCTGCAGATATTGGCCTGATTTTTGGTGTGTTGGCAGATAATGACCAGTTACAAATCAAGATCGCGTTTCGTTCCAGTTGACCCACTTTTGACTGTTTTACGGCTCCTAAACTTAGAAAATTTCATGAAAAATAGAAATATTCATGACAGATACACATGTACAGACTTTTTTTCGCAATGCCTGCAGATATTGGCCTGATTTTTGGTGTGTGGGCAGATATAGACCAGTTACAGATCGAGTTCACGTTTCGTCCCGGTTGACCTACTTTTGACCGTTTTACGGCTCCTGAACATAGAAAATTTCATGAAAAATATGAAATTTCATGACAAATACACATGTACACACTTTTTTTCGCAATGCCTGCAGATATTGGCCTGATTTTTGGTGTGTGGGCAGATATTGAACAGTTACAGATCGAGTTCGCGTTTCGTCCCAGTTGACCTACTTTTGATTGTTTTACGGCTCCTGAACATAGAAAATTTCATGTTTAATATAAATTTTCATGACAAATACACTTGTACAGACTTTTCTTCGCAATACCTGCAGATATTGGCCTGATTTTTGGTGTGTGGGCAGATAATGACCAGTTACAGATCGAGTTCATGTTTTGTCCCAGTTGACCTAATTTTGACCATTTGACGGTGCTCTAACATAGAAAATTTCATAAAAAAGTGCACATGTATGGACTTTTTTTCGCAGTGCCTGCAGATACGGGCCTGATTTTTGGTGTGTAGGCAGATAATGACCAGTTACAGATCGAGTTCTTGTTTTGTCCCAGTTGACCTACTTTTGACCATTTGACTGCTCCTGAACATAGAAAGTTTCATGAAAAATAGAAATTTTCATAACAAATGCATATGTACTGACTTTTTTTTCTCAATGCCTTCAGATACCACCCTGATTTTTTATGTGTGGGCAGATAATGACAGTTACAGATCGAGTTCGCGTTTCGTCCTGGTTGACCTACTTTTAATTGTTTTACGGCTCCTAAACATAAAAAATTTCATGAAAGACAGAAATTTTTATGGAAAATGCACATGTATGGACTTTTTTTCACAATGCCTGCATATACTGGCATGATTTTTGGTGTGTTGCTTGATAATGACCCGTTACAGATCGAGTTTGCATTTTGCCCTTGTTGACCTACTTTTGACCATATGACACCTCCTGAATTTAAAAATTTTTCAAAATTTTACAAATGTTTCTAATTTGCCCCAGGCGGGGGCATTCGTGTCGTTCCGACACATCTAGTTTATTATTATCATCATTTGAATATATTAATACAGGTTCATTCTTTTTTTCCACAAGGCCTTGTTTAACTTAAACACATTAATTATACAGTAACATTAAAATACATATGATCATATACATAAATATATACACATGTTTTAAATTTGTCAGGCATATAATGATAATAGAATCGTGCATATTTTGACTATATGAAATGAAGTTTAAAAAATTGCATTCACTGCGAATCTTGTCTGAATGAACAGGTGTTTTAAGTATGTAGGGTCTGCTAACAAGTAAAAAGTAACTGAAATTTAATGACTGAGTTACAATAATTTACTTATTGAAATGAATAAATAATATATATTTCAGGATTCTTACACCAAATGAAACTGAAAGGAAAATTTGAAACGTATTTCATTTATACACTAGAATTGTATAAATACATACACTACACAGTGCTGAATTAAGGATTTTTGTACAAGACCTACTGTAAAGAGAAAAATCTTATCTAAAAAAAATAATATTGTAACAGGAAGTTTACTTATAATTTCATAGTAAATTTTCAAGGTTTGTTTGTACATGGGATGGGAGGGTGGCAACCCTCAGAAACCCCTTCTGGATCCTATCTCTGGCCTCGAGATGGTACAGTTGTACAGGATGACACATTATTCATCCAATGTTTATATATGTCTGACCTTATATTTATGTGGTGTTTTGTTTGTAGGAATTGATATAGAAGTAATAGATGCATGTAAGCAAAATAATGGAGGTTGTGATCACATCTGTAAACACACAAAGCTCGGAGCTGAATGTTCATGTCAGCGGGGATACCAACTACAGGCAGACAAGAGAAGCTGTGAAGGTCAGACCTACGTACTGGTCTTACCATTGTTGTTTATATCCTTACTTTTACAAATAAATCTGATGAGAAAAACATAAAAGAGAATTCTCTCTTAAAGTATATTCATCGGAAACAGGTTGTTTAATCTAATATTTAGAATACAAATATACTGTTCATGTATGTACTGTTTTTCTTTCATCAGTTAAGTGACTCATTAAAAAATAAGAAATATAATTGATTTAATCTTTATTTGGTTTTGAGTCAGTTCATTTATTCTGTAAATTGCAGTTAATAACAATAAATTACAGACAGATCTAAGTTTTTTTTTTATATCTGACATTATTTTAGATTTGAAAAAAAAATAGCATGTTCAGTTTTTAAATTTAAGGTGATAAAAATTTACAAATTTCACCAATCATAAATCACCCTTATTTTATAAATTCAGACATAAAATTTTCTGTCTTTTAAATGAGTTGGTAAAGCAAGAGATTAAGTAAAAATGAGATAAAGAAAACAACTTTGTACTTTTTATCCACATGAAAACTTTAAAAAGCTCAGTGTCAGTAAATATTGACCTGACTGAGCCTATGTATCATTTTGCAGATGTTGACGAGTGCTTCCAAGGAACTAAGTGCTGTAATCAGCTGTGTACAAATACATTAGGAAGCTACATGTGTGGCTGTAAGGCAGGATTCACCCTCTCTTCAGATAGCTGCAAATGTATAGGTAAGTGTCACAGTAAAAAAGAGAGGGACAGAGAGAGAAAAAAAAAGAGAAAGAGAGAGAGACAAAGAGAGACAGACAGACAGAGAGAAAAAGGAGCGAGAAAGAGACAGGGACAGAAAGAGAGAGAGACAGACAGAGAGAGAAAAAAAAGAGAGAGATAGAATTTATATTAAATAAGATTTTTTTTTATTCTAAAATATGAGAATATTTTTCTGTGAATGCAGTTGGAATATTGCAGTCATTTCTTTGGAATTAAATCACAGATCAAGTGCCTCAGAAAATAAAGTAAAAATAGTTTTCCAGTAGAACTAAGCCCATATGCTGAGTTCTACTAAATAAAGGCAGCTCTCTCATTTGCTTTTAAATTTATTAAACACTTTTAAATGGTGATGAGACTGTGCTGCCACGTATCAGTTACAGTGATAACTAAATTTTAATCTCCCACCAAAGCCTGACACTTAGTGGGCAGGTTAATTACTAAATAAAAGAAAAATAATAAAAGTCAATCAGCTTTATATTACAAGTGTTGCAGTATTTATAAGTAGTTTGCTCTTAGATACTGAGACTTTCTTATATTTATACTTTAACCTCTTTCAGATGTGGACGAATGCCTGTCAGATAATGGAGGATGTGAAGACATTTGTGTCAACTCTGAGGGGTCATTTGAGTGTGTATGCAAAGTAGGCTTCAAGCTGGCTGCAGACAGGAGGTCTTGTGTCAAAGGTGAGCATATGCAAAAAAAGGGTTCAATGTCAGATTTTGTTTTTGGAAAGAATTTTAGTGTTAAAAATTAAAGATATTTGCTCATACTTTCAATCTCACTGATATTGCATGATAATGTGTACTTATATGATCACACATTTTCTTTTTGAGGAAACATTCCTCTATAACATTTTTATTTACATTTGTTTCGGCATAAAATTTATATTCTTCATGAACTTTTGTTTAGTGTAATCTTTAGATTTGAGAAACATGGTATTGACATTTTGATGAGAATGAGAGAGAAATGTAACATTCTAAATTATGACTGCTGTTAATGGAAATGCAGTTATTTCCATAGAAAATGTTTTCTAAGAGGGATGAAAATCATTCTGATATATATGAATGAAAGTTATTAAGTAATGGCTTTTTTATGCTAACGTTCAAGTTAACAGATGGGAGATTTTTTTAAAGCAAATTTAAGGGACATTGTTCCAGATAATGAATATGTCTTTTGTGTGCACAATGCAAACATCAGGAAAAAAATATGGTTTGCTTTGTGAGTATAAAACAAAGAGCAAACCCCCAAGGTCACGTGAAGTGTTTATTTCATAGGCTTTTTTTTGTATATGCAAACCCCCAAGGTCACGTGAAGTGTTTTTTATAGGCTTTTTTTTGTATTGTTTTCAATTTTGTTGCTTCATATATCTGTGGCTTTCATATGTTTAAAAAAATTATCAAATATTTGAACTATTTATATATGTATCCTTGTAGAATAGTAATCTCTCCCCTACAGGACTTAGTGATCATCATTATTATAAGCAGTATATATATATATGTTGTTGCCTTTTTTGATGAACAAATCAGCATGTGTGCTTTCATGCCAAGTAGTTTATATAAACGGTAGCTTTTCGGTGTAGGTAACCCATTCAGATTTAGCCATTTTGTTCCTCTGTATGCCAAAAGGACTTATTTCCCAGGCAGCTTTTCTGTAATACAAATATTTGTTACATGCTCTTTGATATTAAAAACTGTTAAAATAAATCAGTTTTACCAGCTATGGCAGTTTGTTTCTCAGCTGGTGACATGCTGTTTTTAGTTGGATAAAGGATTTCTGCTGTAAAATGAAGAAGATGGCTACTTGATTTATCCAGTATGTGGATCTGAAAACAAACTTGTAATACATTTTGGCACGAAATGATGTAAGCCCTGCCTGAGAAAGATTTTCCTTTGGTTTGTCTTATATGTTTCAAACCCTCCTTTTAGCATACCAGTAAATTACCATTGGACTCTAAATCAGTGTCAAGGCTATGCTGCTTTGTCTTGTATGTATATTTTGAATTGTTGCCATAATTACATGGTTACAATAACAATTATATTACTCCCAAGTTTAGTTTTATGTTTTTAAGAATGAATCAGCTCATAGTCTTACATGTAGTTTTTCTGTATTTGTGGTAAATGGAATACAAACTGGGAGTAGTTTTGCTCTCATTGACACAGGCATGTTAACATGCCCCAGTAACCTATTGTATATCATACATTGAAAGTTATTAAATATATAACTTATGTCTGATTGTGGTGTGAGGATTTATTTAAATATTATTGTTTAAATTCCATGTATGTATCAGTAAATTTTATTGGTTCATGGATCTTGGCAATCATCTTTCTCTGATAGCAAGGTTTTACATAGCTTTGGTTTTATTCCATAAATTAAAGCAGACACTTAGGAATGCTCATCATATAAAATTTTATTGTGATACAGGTAAACATAATATATTGTATATGCTTGAAGGTATATATACCTTATGAATATGTGTAAAATTGTAAGATGTGATAATTATGATAATTAAAAGATATTATATTTGATATGCTGCACAAGGCATGTATCTTTCTTATAATTATTACAGGAGACTTAAATGTAGTCTGAATCCTTACAAGGCTGGAAAGAAATACTAGAGTATTTACAGTATTAGAAATTCTGAGTAATGTCTTCGAGTTTAAATTCAGAACACTTGTCCTTATGTATAATCCTCCATTTGGAGATGTTTTAGACAGTTAAGCATGTAGTTATTAATCATTTCATTTGTAAAATATCAATATCTAAAGGTGATTTTCTCATTACATGGCCATAGCTCACCTTAACTTGGATTTCTAGTTTAAATATTAGCCATCTTAATTAATAAGAGAGAAAAAGACCTTAGAATTCTTATTTTGTTATATTTTTAGATTAGATGCACATAGGTTATTATTATTACATATGTTCTTCATATGATATTGTTAAACTACTTATATCAATGAGCTGGGAACTCATCTGTACTAATTTATACTTGGTTTAATCTGATCAATTTCTCAAGATCATATAAACCTGGTCAGAGATTTTTGAATAAGGATAAAAAAGTGTTAAGGTTATGTTCACTTGGATGATTTATGTGTAATTGAATGTTAAATCTGTGTTCATTGTATTTTAAACCCATAATGGCTTAATATTCTGATTGTTAATCATCACAGTGAGAGGAGGATAACTGTACTAATTTCTCCATAATAATAGATGATGATTCTGGAGCCCTGAGGCCGAACTATCCAGGTCCAGACACGGAGAACCGTATCCGGTTTATTCCATCACCCCGACCAATAATTCCAATCACGGAGTCTGTTGATATTCGAGAAGAATATCTTGATAAAAATCCCAAAATAGGTAGGGATCATTTGTTGGCTTTTTGTGTGCATAAAAATAAGCTAATGATTAATGCATGAATTTTGCCTGCTGGAATTTTGCGTGATTTGCATTTTAATGAACCTTTTGACCTGTTACATGCTTGATTTGCTATACTGCTTGAGCAAGCTTCCCCTTTTTAAGCTTTTCTTCAAGGGTAGAATCATTGAAGTAAGTATATTGAAATTTTATGCAAAACTATAGCAATGCTTGCTTACTCTTTTCACATAATAAATTATGCCAGTAAATAAGTTTGCTAATCCCATCTTATTCAACTTTTTCTTTTACTTGGTTTAGTTTCTGTTGTATTCAGTCAGCTATTTGAAAGAAACTACTTTTATTTAAAAAACATTAATGTATAGAATTTTTATGATTTCAATTACTTTCTTAATGACATATAGGTACATTTGTTAATATCAAGGAAATTCACAGTTTAGCTAAAATATGGCTGTTGCTTTCCTGCTAGTACTGTAAATATCTCATTTTTATTACTCGCACCAAATTTTTATGATAATTCAATCTGATAAAGAGTTTATTATTGAAAGCTAAGATTAACTTGCATATGAATGCATAGGGTGAACCCACAAGAGATTTGAACATCTGCATATACAGGTTGTTGCCTTTTAGGACTGATTTCTGTTTTAATAACTGTTTTATGTTTCATTATAAACGGTTTTCTCACTCAAAATTTAACATGCTGTCCACCTGTGTATATGAAAGTCTGCTCTATTTAAGCAGTATGTATTCTGAAGAAATGCTCACTACTGAGTTCAGAATTTACAGAGACATTTTGCAGTGAAATATTCTTACATATATATGTTTCATGCATCTCTTATCATCTTTATCATGCTTGTCAGTCATCAAGGTGATAAAACCAGGTACTGTTATTTCATTATCAGTAGTTTTATCTCTTGTCTCTACTTTCTTGTTCTTAATATCATTGTTTGGTGATAAGACATCTTCTGTATCATTGCCATGGGAGACAGTAACCCAAGTAACAATGCTTAAACCTATATTTATTTTCAAATTTGGATTTATAGAAAATAAGTATAAAATTGTTTGATACATGCATTATAAATTTGCCAGCAGCAGAATTTTAAATAATAAAATTTAATAAAAAATACTCCCCAAATAGCCTAGAGTTATTTTTGTTAAAAAATTCATTTTAAAAGGTATATCACTTACATTTATTGTTTGGGGTCATGCATGGAGAAAAAGTAACAAAGTAACACTTCTAAAACTGATCACCATTAAACGTACGACTGCCCATATTGCTACAAAATTTATTAGTGAAGGGGATATTTGGTTCATCCTTTCTTCTAGATATCCTTTCATATGTTAACATGGGTTTTAATAACCTTTGAAAAAAATGCATGTTTTCTCTTACAATCACATTTTTGGTTCATTTATCTTGTAAATGGTGGTTTTATAACAGGCCGGTAAAGATTTTTGGTAAATTCCATGCATGCTTACTTTTAATATTTAGAAGGTGCAGCAAAATAACTTTTAACTTTGGTGATATGAAACCCAGATTTAGCTTTCAAGGGAAAAACGACTTATATTTTATCATTTTTTTCACATTTGCTTGTTTAAGTCTCAGATATACACAAAGATAAGATTAATGCATTTGTACTTTTTAAACAGATCGCAAACAGTGCTATCTAACTTGAATACTCTATAACTAGAATCTTTGTGAATGGTAATGAAACACAAATGGTAATAATGGTTTATATTGAAGTTCTTGATGTAAAAACATTACTTGATGTGATTAAAAATAAATGTATTTGAATATTCTGCACATGCTAATGTTGTTTATGTTATCTGTATGTAACATAACAGTATGGGAAAATATAATAAGTTAAATATGAATCAGTGCAATTTTAAGTTGAATGCAGCTACCAATATTTTATGCTTTTTTATGCTTTTCTGTGGTTTGTAATAGAGAACAATAAGAATATCCATGTATTTGTCTATGTCTGATTCAGTATCATTTTATGAATAATTCTTCATTTAGGTTAATGTTTGCTTTAAACCTGATGTGCATTCATGCTCAGCATGTTTTTTTGTATTTGTTTTTGCCATTTGTAATCACTGTATTGGCTCTGACAAAAAATAATTTCAAAAGTGCAGCTACATTTTTGGTTTAGAAATGTTTCTGCCAAAAGTAATTAGTTTTAAAAATGCTCCTAAAGTAAGCAGTTCTTATAAGATATTATAGTGTTTAAGATATCTAGTTCAAAAGTTAAAAAAACATATAAATAATGCATTTAATAGTGACAAAAATGTAATATTTGTGAGTGCTTAAGTATATTCCTGCATATTTCAGGCAGGAATTAAAAGCCAGGAAACACAGATGTGATATGTGCAACTTAACTATTAAATATGCTTTGCTGTGCAAATCATCAAATACTTCTGAAATAATCATAGAGGAAAACAAGATATTTGACCTTTTTTCATTTTGAATGAAAATATGATTGTAGTTTAGGAGCATATTTCTATCTGCACCTCAGATTTTATTTTTTGTCAGAGAGAATGTGTTTGTTACAACCACTGTTGCTGATTGTACCTGACACCCTTGTGTTTGTGCATATTTGTGCATTATGTGCTTGCTTTGATGTGACAGCCACAGTTAAGCCTGTTGAAGTGGAACTAGATTTGCCCAAAGATATGGAAAAGGTCACTCCAGGTAAAATACTGAACCAACTGTACCTCAGCTTTTGTAGTTACATCCTTTAGCTAGGTCTAGAAATTTTCTGTTTGTCCCTCCAGTGCAGTGTAGAATACATATTCCTTTTCCTGTTTGTATATGGTAGTTCCATTTCCTAGTGATTGTGTGAACTTTTTATTAACTCGAGGAAAAGTGAACTGTTTTATCATTTACTTAGAATGTATGGTTGTTCTCAAGGCTTATTAGTTGTAGAAACTCCCATTGTTACCAGGTTGATTTTCATGACATCATTGTCTAGCATTAATGGTACATTGCAGAAAATGCTTTCATTGGCAATCATCGTATTTGCATAAAAATTGTTTTTTAGTTTGGCAAAATCCAGGAAATCAGTTTATTTCATTTTGGGATGTCTGAATTAGTGGTTAAGTTTCAGAAGTGGCCGTTTTCTGGTCGTGTAAATAATTACAAGTTACTTTTAAAATTACAAGTTAGACAAAAATAATATTGTGAATGAACCATTGATGTAAGACATGAAGTCTTTGGTATTTTTTATATTGAGTTCATAAGATGTATAATTGGTATTCCATAGCAAAGCACGGTAGTTAATTTGTTGCAAAGCATGATGGGAATGTGTGATATTTATTTGTGCATGTGTGATATTTATATGTGTGTACTAAATGTATGTTTATAAATCACATTGCTGTCAAGGAGAAAAAGGCTACTATGAATTTCCTGTGAAGGATAGCAAGGGTTTGTATAATACCATGTAGAGTAGACGATAGAATCAAATTATTTCACACCCACAAGATTATTGGATGCAAATCTTTGTCTATAAACATTGGAAACAGAACTTTTCATAAATTTGTCATGATCAGATGCCTTATTAATTTTCCCTCTTCCCTAAATAATTTAAAGAAAGCATGTAGAATAATTTGAAAAATTTGTTGAAATACCTGGTATGTAGTATTTCTGTTCTCTTTAAGCTTTACTTTTTTCTTTTGCCCTAAAATTGAATTTTGCTCCATAGCTTCATTTTGTTTTGTTGCAGAGATTACAATCTTTACTGATGAATCTTCACTGATGACTTTTATGAGGGATCCATTGACTCAAACCTTAATTTCAGAAAAAATTTAGAGCGTATTTAGTTCAGTAGCTAATTTCACTTTTGTTCTTGTTATAAGAAATGCTTCTTAGTAGAGTTTTATGTCCTAGCTTATTGATTTTTCATGTATTCCTTATGTCTCTTTATATAAGATTGATAAGTAGAAGCCTAGAATATTATTTATCTGATAGTTTATGTTATAAAGTGACTTTCAGTTGTATATTAAAATAGTTTTTTCCATACACTCTAATTTTTTCAAACACTTAAATGTTTTCCCACAGGTAGTCCAGTGAAACAAATAATTTTGTAAGATTTACTGGCTGTTTAGTGACGTCTTTTGAAAACTTTGTGTGTGAGTTCAGTGTCATTGTCAGTAATGTCTTCCAGTAATGTCACTGTTAACTTCACTGTGAGTGTTAAGTAATGTCTTCCCCTTTTATGTATTCTCCTGTGAGATTAGTGTGTTTCACCATAATGTAAACTTAATGTAATCACCTTTGTAAACTGCACTACCCTTGCTATATGCCCATTAGTTGCTCCATAAATTTTTCTGCACATATCATTTGCTCTGTATTATTTAAAACATAGAAAAAAATAATATTTTGTACATCCAAATTTTAGTTACTCTTCTTCTGTCTGAATTAAAATAAGCTTTTATTTAAAAATTAAGTTTATTTAGTTACTATTATAGAAGAAAAAATTCCTTTAAATATATATATTGGAAAGTGAGTTTTTTTTTTTGCTGTCTCCATTTCAGTTTGTGCTCCAGGATTTTTTGGGAAGGACTGTGAATTTACATGTGCCATGTGTCAAAACGATGCCAAATGTACGGAGAAGGAAGATGGTTGTGAGTGTGAGGCAGGATGGAAGGGAACGTTGTGTAACGAAACTTGTACATCGGTTGGTAGCCTTCGCCATAATGTTCATTTGATTGTTTTGCTCGAGTTGTTCAAAATTGTATGCTTTGTTAATCAACACAGTATATCTTCTATCTGTATCATTTACACTATTTATATAATATCAATACTTTTTTTAAGTGATAAAGACAGGGTGCTGTATCTTTATGTAGTTGTTTAGAAATAATCCTGATAGGCATATTATTATTGCCTTTCTTTCATGGTTTTGAATTAGTGCTATAGATTCCATTAGTCCAGAAATGTACGTTTTTGCTAAAAAAATTTGATCTCAAATATCTCCAAACTTATATTTAGACAAGACTGTTTATAATATCATAGATATTAGTGCATTATAATCTCAAGTATTATCTTAGTCTCTGTTGGTGGGAAGGTCATTCTGACTTTTCTTGATACTCAAACTTGGTTTATTTGATAACTGTGACAAGTATGGTTTTAACTTCATATATGAATAAGTTTTGTGGCATTCAAACAAGGAAAAAACAACTCTTAAACCTGAAAGGCTGACAAAGTTTCCAAAACACTTTTTTGGGCTTCTTTATTATCATGTATCCAACTATAATTTAGGGGTGATGGTGCAGTCACTGGCAGAGCATTCCTTCTGCTTTTAATTAAAGAAGATAAATCTAGTTAGGTAAAGATTTACTAACATAAGAAGCTGTCACCAAAATGCTTGAGATCTAAGAAATAATCCCTTTGCCCAGCCTCTTTGGGCCCCAGGTGCTCAACTGGCCAAATAATGCCCATATGTGGTATGTCTGTGCGTCAGACGAAAACAATCTGTTGTTTACACACACAGAAGCACCTCAGGATCAGCTACGTCATGGCTCATACAAACGCACCTGAAAACAACAAAATAGCTTTTGAAAATTACAAAGTATCATACCAAAGCCACTTATCCTGTTGTCACACCAGGTTATGAAAATAGTGCTCAGGTTGAACTGTCCTGACTCATTTCAGATACAAGGTTTACTATAGGATATGAACTATATAAGATGAAAAAACAACCTGTGATGGGTAAAGCTGATTTTAATGCAGCTAGAGAATGCTTGTATAAGATATATGTCCATTGGCCACCAGTCTCTCCACAGACAGAGTCCCACTTTCAGACTCTCCTTGGAGTACTTGTCTTGTTTCTGTGCTCTTATCAAACTCTGATCTCATAAAATGGTGAAACTGCTCATAGGGGCTGCCATTTTGTGTACACACTAAAACCCAGATGTCACAGGTCAGGATGATACGAGTTGCTACACTGTTAGTTTGAAGAATCCACAATCTTCGCAGTCCTAACCATCAGTGACTGGCACTCCTGGATTCCTTTGTAGGGTACATTCGGCGATGGTTGCAACAACATCTGTACCTGTGTCAATGGAGGGACATGTAACCCCGTCACCGGAAAATGTCTCTGTCCTCCAGGAACAAGTGGCGAAAACTGTGAAAATGGCTGCCAGCCAGGTAGGAGGTCTTTACAACACAAATTTCCTCCCACAATTATTCAGATTTGAGAGCATACAACACATTTGCTTAGGGACAGGATATAGAACATTTCTGCTACCAGCAAAATGGGGTAATCTGCAAGAATATATAAACCACAGATAGTTGAGATTAATTTTTTTCACCAAAAAAATCAAGAGTTTCTTAAACCTTTATTAACCATGCCTTTGTTGATAGGTCATGTGCAAGAATTATTCAGCATCTGTATTGTTGAATCTTGATATTTTCTGTACAATACTTGCATAAAACAAAATGGTTATCACTAAACTGTTGAAGGAAATGAAGATATTAATATATAGCATTGATACTAATTTTTATTCATGATTTTTATTGTTATATCAAGAAACTAAGGTCATTACTAAATTTGGACCAAGTCATTACTTTCAAAAAGTCATGGTCATGCCTCATGGCTTTAAAAGGTCATGTATCATATATACAATATGATTGCCCTACAGGTTACTATGGCACCCACTGTGAGCGAGCATGCCCTAACCAGTGTCCCGCCGGCTACTGTGACAGGGAGACAGGACTGTGTAACTGTGCTCCAGGGCTCTTTGGACGTTCCTGTAATCTGCCATGTCCTGATTGGTCATGGGGACCCAACTGTGTCAATGAGTGCAAATGCAACAAGGAACACTGTAATGGATGTGATGCAAAGGTAAGAAAAATGTCTGTGATTTTAACATTTGTAATCATAATCATTATTGATACTGGAGAGCAATAAAATCATGTCAAAGATTAATTTCCCAAAAGAATATACTCAAAATTATAATATATATCTATTAAAAGAATATTTTGTTTTAATATATGAAATATATATTTCATTACTTTCTTAATTTATGCCATACATATAACTGTTTCATTGTTAAATGTAAGTACTGTTTGCTTGTGTTGTCATGGGAGCTAAGACAAAATATGAAAACTGGAAGTGAAACATTCATATTATTCAAAATACCATGTTTGAAGCCTTTTGAACCAGGCCTGCCAACTCACTCTTTTTGAAAAGAGTCACTCTTTTTAAAAGTCTTAGATTTTTAAGGATTTACTAAAAATGACACAAATCACTCTATTTTTGAAGCAGCACTTCTCAGTAAAAGAGTTCTTACATATACTATTTTTCTCCTTCTTTAACAGTCCAGATAGGATGAGCATTCAACACTTCACACTTTTTGCGTGTGCAAATGTCCAGTATGTGTTCCAACATGCAAAAAATGCCCTTACCTTCATGCAGGGGGATGATGTCTCTGACTTTAGGAGCTGTATATATACATACTAGAATTTAAAACAATTTTTTGCAGTCTGTGATAAAAATAGTCGCTAAGTTTACTCTTTGTTCACTCTTTTTATCACAAAGAAGGCTACCCTTTTTCCTAAGCACTTATTTTTTTTATCAGTCATTTACCTTTGGCTGGCTTGAAGAACATTTCTAATTAGACAGTTTATGAAAACATTTGTCTCCTGATTTCAGAATGGTACATGTTTGTGTAAGCCTGGCTACCACGGCCCTGACTGTGGTAAGAAATGTCCAGAGGACTACTATGGCCAGGGCTGCAAACAGAAATGTCAGTGCAGCAGAGACACTAGCTGTGATTTTGTGACTGGAAAGTGTCTGCGAGACTGTCCGCCTGGCTGGATGGGTGACATTTGTGATAAACGTAAGTTTCAACCCCCATGATTAATTCCATTACTAACCATTACTAGCAGTTAAAACAAAGGGCCATTGATCTATTGTTTCTACAACTTTAATTGCAATAGGTCTTTTACTAGGTATTGTAAAAAACTTATTTGTCATCAAAGTCGTGGTTGTTTAATTATTAGTTATCCAATTGTTTTAATATTTAAGTGTAATATGAGTAAAAATTTAACACATTTTACCAATTTTTGAATCTGAAGATGATATGTCCTGCATACAGAATGTAAAATGTGTAAGTATACATGATAAAATTTGTATTTTTATGGTTTTCGTCAGTTAATTAATTTGTCTATTTGTCTTTGGTATAAAGCGTGTCCAAAGAAACGTCATGGCAGGAACTGTGCAGAAGAATGTAACTGTGGAGGGAGTAACTGTAACGCGGAGACCGGGAAATGTATCTGCGAGGCGGGGAAGAGGGGACAAGACTGCAAAGACAGTAAGCTATAAGCTATAACATCATAGAGGACTTAAAATATCAGGAAGGATCAGAATTTTTAAAGTGCGGTGAAAATTAAATCTGATATGGTTTAACCATATATCATATATAAAAACTGGTAATCTTAGCTGTAATCATAAAAACATAATTTTTGTATGTCTTACCAATTTTGATTGTTCTATGATTCTGCTAACTGTAAGCAAAACTTTTATTTCTTTCTGTCAAAGTGAAGGGGAGAATCAACACTGTCTGAAAGAACATGTGCAATTAAGTGCTTAGATTTTAATTTTATGTTATTCTATTGACATATGGAATAATTATCCATTAAAATCAAACTTGTCCAAGTCAAGAGCTTTTTGCCTATACAACATTCACTTACCAAGCAAAACACATTTACGTCATCCATAACATATCTTAATTAGTTTTCTAGCATACTTTGTCTTGCATTTCAAATACATTTTTAATTCATAGTTTTGACATAATTCCATCACCGTCTATAGATAGGGGTGTAAATATATTATAATTCAGAATTTTGGACATACACTATACTATTGTACATGGCCTGTTGCCTGCTGTAGGCTATGAATCTTGAATCAGGTTTTGACTTAATTCCTTCACATTCTCTAAATAGAGTTGTGTCAGATTTTTCATGAATGCTTTGTACTGTATATGGCCTGTAACCATCTGTAGGCTGTGAAGCTGGTACCTGGGGTATTAACTGTGCTAACGCCTGCTCGTGTGAGCACAGTTCTGGTTGTGATGCAGTTACAGGGGAGTGTATCTGTGAGGCGGGTTGGTTTGGACCTAGGTGTCAAGAAGGTGAGAAAACAATTGACTTGATACTCAGTAGATTAAATGCATCTGCTACAATGCTTATTTCACATACATATTTTATAAAAACTTTGTTAGACAGCTCTTTTGTTAGACACTCATACTTTTTCTGCAGAAAATCCTAGTAAGCCTGGCAGGTTAATGCCTTCGTGGATTAATGCAGCTTTACCACACAAAGTATACAGTGTTGTGTATATTTGTTTCTTTCTCTCTTTATCATATTTTACTGTATCCCCGAACTGAAAATCAGCAATGCTATGTTTTGAGCATGGTCTGGCTGAACAAATAATCCATTCAGGTGAGATAACTAAAAAAATATTTTCAGAATCATTTTCAGAGTAAACCTTTGCATATATGCCTGAGAGAATGAAGCATATGTCAGTGGGGTCATGATCTTTAACAGGAGAGTAACCTTGTCTTGAATAGATTAATTTTTTTCGTAAAAATCCCACAAAAAATTAAATATAACAAGAAATGCTAGATGGATTAGTCTGGAAACCAGCTTAACTGAATTGTAAATATTAAATAATGTGAAATTTATCCCAGATGGAAAATCTGCCATCAAAACTATTCATATGTACATTATGAATCTGACTGATTTTCATATTGTATTTGTAACAGAATGTCCAGATGGTCGTTTTGGGGACCAGTGTCTCCAGCTCTGTGTCTGCGAAAATAATGCTGCCTGTGATCATGTGACTGGAAAATGCAACTGCAGTGCCGGCTGGATGGGTCAGATTTGTGATCAGCGTAAGTAACAAGACTCAACTGGATATTAACGGGTAGATGGTAGTGTAGTGATAAAATACTTTTAGGCAATATTGTTGGTTTACATTGTAGGCAAATAATATGAAGTTGGACACTTTTATGGCAAACAATGTAATTGAACCTCTAATTCACATGTATTGAGTGCTTGACAAAATCAAGGGGAATGCTTTTGGTGAATTCTGTATCTAACTTTATTTGTATGATGTGTAATTATGTGGTTCTTGCACTAAATCATTGTCACCTTTGGCAAAAGCATTTTATTTTTTTGCAGTTTTTATGATGTAATTGATGAAGAGTATGAAGAGACCCTGCCTATTAGTGGTTCACATACAGAAATACCTTTAATATATCCTGTGTTTCCATTTTCAGCCTGCCCACCAGGGAAATATGGAGCAAACTGTGTTTATGACTGCGAGTGTTTCAACAGTGCCGAGTGTGACCGCGAGAGTGGAGAGTGTATCTGTTCTCCTGGCTGGAGGGGAAAAGGCTGCAGTGATAGTGAGTGCTCTTTTCAGTTGAAGTTAAACAAGTAGTAAAAATAAGTAATATACATATCTGATATGAAAAAAAAATTAAGAAATTTATAAAAAAAAACATTTTTGTAAGAATCTTTTTATGGTATGAATATGTAATTTAGAATCATACCCATGTATATCTGGTATTATGATATGCCAATCTTGTGAAAATATATGGTCAGTGTATCACATGAATTTCCACATTAGGATGTGATATACCGGTATTCAAAAAGTTAGACATTCCATTCTGCTGAAAATGTTAGAAATCATATTTCTTCATATTCTTATTTTTCAAATGAATTCATGTCATTAAATTTGTATTAGCTCTGATAGGCTTAATTCATTTTAAGGTTTCCATGGTATCTTTTTACTTTTCTACAGAGTGTAAAAAAGGCACATATGGCCCGGGCTGTATGAGAAAGTGTGAGTGTCAGAATGATGCTGAGTGTGACCATGTGAGTGGAGCATGTATGTGCAAAGCAGGGTGGCGAGGCGTCCACTGTCAGAAACCCTGCCCCAACGGCTTCTTTGGTGTGGACTGCCAGGGAATCTGCTCATGTGAAAATGGAGCCAAGTGTGACCATGTAGATGGGAAATGCAAGTGTGCTCCGGGATGGATAGGAAAAGGCTGCAGCAAGCCGTGTCCAGACGGAATGTGGGGCCAAGGCTGTATCAACGTTTGTAAATGTAAAAATGGTGCCAGCTGTGATACCGTCACCGGAGCCTGTGTCTGTGCAGCTGGATGGAGTGGAAAATATTGTGAAGATGGTAGGTGATTTCTTTTCTTTCTCAATATCCGTGGTATAGACAATATTTATATGTTATAAACGTGCCTTTTTTTGGTATGACCGTTTTGGACAATGCAGATATATCACACTGGTTTCAAACCATATTGTGCATTCATAGCCTGAATGCCTGAGGTGTACATTTAATAATATTGTGGAACAAAGTAACGACATGCAGGCATAAACATTTGTCTGTGCACTGCGTCTGGTAACTTCTTCAGAACTAGGTTTAAACCATCTTAGCTGGATTCAAACCGTTTTAGCCAAGCACTTTGGCTTGATTGGCTTGAAAGCAATTTGGAATGCCATGAGAAGACTCAATTCACATTCAAAATAGTTTGAAACCATTTTGCATTTGGTTATAGAGTACAGTGACATCACACACCCTGTGATATTTGTCATTTATATTTACTTTTGTAAATGACTGAATTGAGAAAAGTCTTTAGTCATTTCCAAATTACAAATTAGATGCACTTAAAAAGGTTGCAGTCATGTTATGTTCTTCTTACACAATAAGTTCACTAATATTGATAAAAAAAAAATGTGTTTTATTTTTTCCAGTTTGTCCAAAAGGTTTCTATGGGGTCAACTGCCAACAGCGATGTATCTGTACAAACGGCGAGTGTCATCACATCACGGGTAACTGTAACTGTACGGCCGGGTGGACAGGGCTGGCATGTGAGAGAGGTAGGACATACATTATTCTGCAAATATAGAAAAGTCATAACTGAAAGTCATCAAAATTCTAAACAGTACAAATCTGTTTATCCAGAAAAAGTTTTAGCATAAAGTCATAACATTATTATATCAAACTTTCCTAGTATTAATCTTTTAGAAAAAAACTAAAATAATTCAAGATACAGGATCTGTACTGAACATTTATAATATTTTCTTTTTGGTCATTTCAAAAGATATTATTTATTTTCTTAAAAAATCTGCAAACATATTGTTCCTGTTCGACCTTGTGATGTATATGTCAAGGCCCAGATCGCGATCTGGACGGATCTTAGATCTGTCCAGCCCAAATTGCGATCGCAGTTCAGGCCGGCCCAAACTGCGATCGTAATCCAGGCTGGCCAGATCTTAAATCCGTCCAGCCTAGATTGCGATCGCAGTTCAGTCTGGCCCAGACTGCGATCCTGTCTTTCTTGCTTCAGGATTGCAATCTGGTCTGGACAGATCTAAGATCAGTCCAGCCGAGATTGCGAACCTTAACTTGACCAGCCCATATTGCGATCCATGCTTTTACGATCACAGGAGTGAAACATTGGTTGTTTTACCAACTCATTTGGTATTGCATTGTACCATTTTCCCATAATAAATACAGTTATAATACAGAAAGGCAATTTTCACTCCTTCATGTCACAGGAGTGAAACATGGGATGTTTCACCAACTCATTTAGTATTGCATGGTTGTTGAAAAAAGGTAACAAGGAACCCATGGGTTTTATATGCTCACAAAATATGATTTGGAAGAGGAGGTTGGCAAGTGCAGGTTTTGTGTGGTAATATAAGCTGCATTATGAGCTGATGGTGTTTAACTCAAGTTATGTAAGATTATGATAATATCCTTGGAGACAGGGAAGAGGATTGATGTCATTTATTTTATATACAGCTGGAAATGGTGTGCTGTATTCACATAGCTTTGGACTTGGCCATATAACTTTATCTACATTGCAGTAGAATTATTTGAAAAAAAAAACTGTCCATTATCAGTCATGGTAATTCTGATTTTTACAAATGAGAACTTTTATTTAATAATTACTGGTTATTCCTACCCAAGAATAAAACTTAAATAATATAACTATTTATTATAAATTAATAACAAATATTGTGTCAAATATAATTTAAATTAAAAATAATAACAGCATCATATGAAAAGATCTTTTAATAATATATTTGAAATAAATGATTATTAAAATAATATTATAGAATATATTCATGAATACATTCATGATAACATTTTGAAAGTATTTGCATCTGTATTCAAATACTTCCATTAATACCTGTATTCCTATTTTTATGCATGAAATTGTGGAGTACATATATTCATATTCGCATTCAAATATATTTGCAAAGTATTCTAATCATGTCTGGTATTTATTCAGTTACAGCAAAACAAAGTTCTTGAGAATCCAGAATTTACAAATTTCACAAATTGATCATAAGTATGATCATAATGATCATAAGTAGCTGGTTTTATGGCTTTAATTTATATTTAAACATAAAACTATTATATTCACTTTGGACTACTTTCATATCAATCTAAGCACTAGACATAGCAAAAGTCTTATGACAATTATCAACATTACAGAAATCATAAAGAGAACTTGTCTAAGATCTGATTTTTTATCATATTTAAATATTTTTATTTAAAAAAATGTAAAAAAAAAATTAAAAGAAATCTCAGCTATGAAACCATTATAAGAATAAAAAATAACTCAAGCATAAGAACACCCTATAAATTGTACAAGGAGAAAACTAGAGATGGGCAAGTTTAATTTTATTAACATAAATTGAGGAACCAGCAATACAGATTTTGATTATTTACATAGTCTTGTGACAGCTGATACAGCCACGAGTCTTAATATTATTAGTGAAACATATTGACATATTTAATCAGAACTTGTCTGAGTAAAATTTTAAAATTTTAACATATTTTTACTTTTTTTAAATTTTAAAATAACTATAAATTAACAAGCTGAAACACTTGGATAGCATGGATCGCAATATGGGCTGGTCAAGTTTAGGATCGCAATCTTGACTGGACAGATCTTAGATCTGTCCAGTCCAGATTGCGATCCTGAAGCAAGAAAGACAAGATCGCAATCTGGGCCGGACTAAACTGCGATCGCAATATAGGCTGGACAGATCTAAGATCTGGCCAGCCTGGATTGCAATCGCAGTTTGGGCCGGCCTGAACTGCGATCGCAATTAGGGCTGGACAGATCTAAGATCTGTCCAGTTCGCAATCTGGGCCTTGACATATATATTGCAAATTATGTAATATGTAGTAGCAACAAAAAACAGTGACCATAATGGAGTGGTAGTGTTAGTTGGGTGATGTTAAAGATAAAGAGTTTTACTGAAAGTTCACAATCTGTGGATATTGTAGAATGTGAACCAGGATACTATGGTCCAAACTGTCACCTTACCTGTGGATGCATACACTCTGTGTCATGTGACCGCTTCACCGGAGAATGTAAATGCAAGACAGGATACAGCGGAGCAAAATGTCAGAGGAGTAAGTGGCTATTTATGTTTATATCGGTTTGTTATATATTCATGCAAAACAGATTTCAGAAATGGTTTTAACTATAAGAATTGAGGCTGTTTATTTAATAATTACTTGTAATTATTTTTTTTTCTAATTGTAACTTTCTAATGATTTGCCATGAATTTAAAGTTTATTTTGAAAATTAGTAATAAAGATTTTTGTCATACTGAAATATATGTTATAGAAAGAGCACCGGCAGATGAACATATATGTGCTGCAAGAATTTCTCTTTTCCATGCTAGAGTGTGTATGCAGCATGATGCTGTCTTGTTGTTTTCATATCTGTAATATTCCACCTTCAGTCTGCCCTGGAGGTTATTTTGGAGAGGACTGTGGGGAACAATGTGCCTGTCGCCGTGGATCCAAGTGTGATCCAGAGACGGGAGCTTGTACATGTAAACCTGGCTGGAGAGGGCGCTACTGTGACAAAGGTGATTAAAGTAACAATTACTTCTGGTGTGATTCAGATTTGAGTGGTAATCAATGCGCTCAGTTCATACAAGGTCACAATTACCAAGTTCAAGGAAACTTTAAGATTCTTAATCTCTGTGATTTCTTTATCTCTTGAAAATTAATGTAGCCAGTTTTTTTGTTTTCATACTGAAACTAAAAGAGACAAGTCAACATTTTTTTTTTATAAAAACCTTTTCCTATAATAATTAATGTCATTATAACATTCTTATTTATTAACAATGAACAATGATTGACTGACTAGTCACCTTTTTTTCAGTAACAGTCTTGAGGTGACATGGCAAAACAATAATTTCTTTGCTAAATTTACTTTTATCATAAATAAAATTGAAAGATAGTAAGCATTAGTGTATCAAATTATCAAATATCATATAGTGAATATGATTATGAAGAAATGTGTATGATATGATACTTTGATTATAATGATTAATTTACCTTCATTTATTACAGCCTGTTTACCTGGTACATACGGAGACAAATGTACTAAGCTCTGTACCTGCCCAGCTGGTGTCCCATGTCACCATGTATCAGGGAAATGTGACTGTCCTGCTGGATTCACAGGGATGGCCTGTGAAAGAAGTAAGCAAGAACCAATACAGTATAATCCCATTCATTTGTCACCTGTCCATTTGCCAAATCCACCTACCACAAAAAATAATTTCAAAGTCCCATTGCTCTGTTCATTGAACCTGGATTATCTACCAGTTCACATTCTGGCAACCACTCTATGGGGTGTTGTTACGGTGCATCAAATGGCTAATTTCCAGGCTGCAACATAAACTGACCGTCATTTTTATGATTTTACCATTGCTTACAGTATACATTATAATATTAAGCATGCTTTATGTTCCTTAATAAACTGAATTTCATATATTTGATCATCCACTAAGTACTCATAATAAAAGAAATTATTGTTAGTCCTGATGTTAGGAAGAAATAAAGTAATACATCACTTTTTAGCCCTCAGCCCTTAGGCTGATGGGCTATTGTCGTCACCCAAGCTGTCCGTCCGTCCGTCCGTCCGTCCGGCGTCCATTAACTTTTACCTTGTGAGCGGGATATCTTGAAAAGGATTCACCGTCAGAATTTTATTTCCTCGGTAAAGATGTATATCGACAAAATCTCGGTCAAGTTCAAAGATGGGTGACCTTGACCTATTTTTCTACATTTTAGAGCTGATTATAGAAAAACACTTAGATGATTATTACTCAGGAACCATTTGGTGGATTTTCACAAAACTTACTTTGATTATTGGGACTGATTGTCTGTACCTGCTACACAGACAAGTTGGTGGCGCCATCTACAATTTCTTATTTTTAATGAATTTTTATCGGATTTTTCAACTTTGGCCTTGTGAGCGGGATATCTCTAAAAGGATTCACTTTAGGAATTTTATTTTTTCGGTGAAGATGTATATGGACTAAATCTTGGTCAAGTTCGAAGATGGGTGACCTTGACGTATTTTTCTACGTTTAAGAGCCGATTATAGAAAAAAACATTTAGAAGCTTATTTCTCAGGAACCATTGGATGGATTTTCACAATACTTACTATGATCATAGGGACTGATGGTCTGTAACTGCTGCACAAGTTTGGGGGCGCCACCTACAATTTCTGATTTTTAATGAATTTTTCTTGGATTTTTCAACTTTGGCCTTGTGAGCAGGATATCTCTAAAAGGATTCACAATAGGAATTTTATTTCTTTGGTGAAGATGTATATCGACAAAATCTCGATCAAGTTCGAAGATGGGTGACCTTGACCTACTTTTCAAGGTCACAGAGCTTATAATAGAATAAAACTTCGAAGCTTATTTTTCAGGAAGCATTTGTTGAATTGTTATTAATCATGGTAATAACAATTTTAAATTTATAACTGAGACATGTACAGATATACATCCATGTGAGAACAGATATTTAGTACTTGTTACTGTTACCACCTCTAAACACTGTTCTTTTGGCTGAGGGCTTTTGTCAGCTTTTGCTGATATTCTAGTTTATAAAGTCTTTATTTAGATATCATCTTGTAAATATAATTTGCAGTGTTTAAGTCCTTGAATATAATGGAATATCATAATAGGGTTTCTGGTCCATGAAAAACCTCACAGCCGTGTTTCAATTTTGTAATAGAAAACTGTGAGAAGGAAAATTAAGATATAACATGTAAAACTGAGCTCTCATCATAAAGATTTAATCAGAATTGCTTGACAGTACAGAATTAAGTTCATAAAATTTTATCTTCACTATTTACCCTTTATGCTCTGTATTTACCCTTGAATCAATTGAGAATTAATAATTTGTTTCTTTCCTTTGCTGGAAAGACACAGTCTTTGGCACAAGATTTCAGCATTTTTGGACAGTGAACAGGATATTCATCCACTATATGCACATGCTCATGCTCCATGTTATTCATCAAAATACATCTGCATTCATTATCATTGATATTATTCTATGTAGAATTTGCACTCTCATAACCCCCCTTAAATGATATAAAAAGCATACAGTAATAATATCATTACCATTTGTAAGTATTAAGAATTAATAGGATGTCTCAGTAAGTTGAGATAAGCAACAAACATACTTTATTTATGGTTCATGTTATGCAATTTTGTTTCCAGAATGTTCCCCGGGGTATTATGGGAAGGATTGCCGAGGTCTCTGTAAGTGCACGAGGTACCAGAATTGTGATTTTGTGACTGGAGCCTGTATCTGTAAGTCTGGCAGGAGAGGAAGAGGCTGCACTAGAGGTAAGTATGGTGTAGTCATAAACCTGTATACAGAGGAGTAAAGGCAAAAAAATGACATGTCAAATCATTTCTAGAAGTAAACATCTCCCGCCAAATATACCAGTAGAAGAACTTGTTTATGGAAATCCCTATGCAAACCACACCATGAAGGAAGAAATTTTTTAATCAGTATCTTCATACATAGAAGACACAAAAAGGTTAAAAAAATAATATTCCCACCATATTTCCCCATAAAAGTGATATTCATAAATTCATAGTCTACTAGGACTTGAAACACAGATGAAACAAAAACAATTTTATATATTTTTCTTCCAACTAATTAATAAAAAAAAATAAATGAACAGTTTCTTCCACTATTACTGAGAAAATTTACAACTTACCCTAACATCCATACCACCCTCATTCACCTAAATTCAATCATGCCCAAACACTCTGAATATGGGCATTGTATATTGTTTGTGGAAACGTTTGGGAGAGAGTCAAGGTAAGCTTTAAGTAGCTTGCACTCAATCCCATTGATGCTTTATTATGTGATATATATGTACATATTCAGTATCAATAAAATATCTCAAGCACTCAGTTGCTGATAAGTACCTGGATTGATGCATATGATATCACCATGAATACATGTAGAACTGTAAGTGAATGTCCATGATAATCAATCTACAATACCATTGCTATTTGGTTGACTTCCAAATAAGAATATTATAACAAGAATGAATGGGTGAAGTGTTAAGTCGGATGAGTCTGTCATGGTCTATAGGACTATAATCCCACACCTTTACCTTTACAAGTTACTATAAATAACCAAAGTATCTACTTCATGGAAAAAGAGGACACCCATGGATGTTTACATATCCCATAACTGATATATATATTTACAAATTGTTTATTAGGACTAGCTCTTTGTTGAAATATTGATATAGATAATTGGGTGTAGTTATGTGATATATAGTTAATAAAACAAGGGCAGGATAGCATAAGAAATATTGATACTTATTATTAATTATCATCCATACATATAAATATTTAATGATAAGAATATATGTAAATGAATGCAAGTAACCAGGACAGGCAGTTACATACCGGTAGCTATGGTTGAAAGTTTCACTTTGCCTTATTGAAGCCATACATAGCAAATTTCAGTTTCAGTTCACCTTAAATATTTATAGACTAAGATTCATACAACATTTATTGCTTTGATTGAATCTTTACAACAGGATAAGTATTATAGCAGAACATGAATGTTCAGTTCTATCAGTTTCTGAAGTTTCAATTGATTCTTTTCAGGGGCATCAACAATCATATTGATTCTTGTTAGAACAATAATTGTCTCATAAGAGTTTCACTCATTCTTTTTATCACTACCTTTACAGATATGCATATCATTCTAAAAGGCATTTGATAAGATTGAGTGAACAAGACACATTAATGATTATTTATATTTTGTTAATTACAGGTTGTGAACCAGGGTATTATGGACCACAGTGCTTACAAAAATGCAGTTGTTTGAACCGGGGAATCTGCGATGCTGAGACCGGGAAGTGTCGCTGTGCAGCTGGGTATATTGGACCTACATGTAACCAGATCTGTCCAAAAGGCAAATATGGTGTAAACTGTGAAAAATCATGCAGTTGTCGAAACAAGGCCACCAGTTGTGACCCGGTTACTGGGCTCTGTAAATGTGCCCCAGGTTTCACAGGCCAGCAGTGTGAACAAGGTAACATTAATATATTTTGTCATTAAAAATATTCAAATATGATTGCTGTAGATTCAGTGTAAACATAAAGTTCATATTATGTAAAATTAACTTTTTATCATATATTAGGATATTTGAAATTTTAAATTGAATTTCTTAAAACTGCAGACAAAATCCAGTTGTCTTCAGCTTTTTCTAATAATTAATTACCAAGTTTAACAATATATTGTAATGACTTAGAAACAAAGCTAATTCTACAAAATAACAAAAACAAAATATATGCAATATAGCATCAGTTGTTTGAACACCTTTGAGTTTAACATTATTCCAAATGAATAATCATACAAGATATATGGATAAGCTTGATATGCTGCAACTCTCATCAACTTTATCCAGTGATGCTAGCTTTCATTAAGGAATGCTATGCTGCACTGTCTGTAATCACTAAAATTTTTTATTCAGAAATGCTGCTGTGTCACTTTTCTTGAACCCAACCACATGTCAACCACTATCTTGAATATGACCTAATTTGTTACTTAGGTTTGGAGTTTGGTAAAAGATACTGTATTCAAAATCGTACTTTTTTACAGCATGCCCAGAAGGCACATTTGGGCCAGATTGCAGTAGTACATGTCTGTGTCATGGAGACTCAAGATGTGATCCGGTTAACGGGACATGTCAGTGTGGACTCGGGTGGACCGGTGTACGCTGTGATGAGAAGTGTCCACCTGGTCGGTATGGACCAGACTGTATTAACACCTGTAACTGCCGTAACAACGCCTCCTGTGATGTAGTTACTGGCTGCTGTCAGTGTACATCAGGATATTATGGACAAACTTGTGATCAAGGTGGGTAGCTTGTTAAAATCATGTTACAAAATGAAGTTTATAACTTTTACAGTGCAGATTATAAAGAAAAATTAGAAGAAAAATTCTTATTTTTTTCATATGTTATATAAGTCTGATGTGCATAAAATAATTTCACATGATTGAAGAATCATGTATTTTTATGACAGAAACCTTTCTTAAAGAATTAAATTAAATAAAAAGATAAAAAGTTTTTTCTTAAATACCTATTGAAAATGGATGAGAAGCTAGATCCAGCAGTGTCTGATTTAAAGAAATCAGAGGAAACAAAATATATATTAATTAATACACTGATCTCTGTGTTTGAGGAATTCTCAAAAATGTTGTCAGCATAAATTAAATATCTTTATTTTAATCTGTATCTTATTAAATCTTTTTTTTTCATATTTATTAAGTCAGGACATATTCTTTTCAGAATGTCCAAATGGGTATTTTGGTCCATATTGCAAGCACAAATGTGACTGTATCAATGAAGCCAAATGTGACCCCACAAACGGGCAGTGTCTGTGTAGGCCGGGATTCATGGGAGATCGTTGTGAAGATGGTAGGTGAATAATGTTAAGTAAACATTTTGCTTAGAGGAAAACATCCTAAATCTTAGCAAATGTGAGTGGAGCACAAGAGTGGTGTTCCAAGTGCATTCTGCATTCAAAACAAGGTTAATTTACCCAAGAGTTACACTATCGCTTAACTGTGTAGTGGTATAAACTCAGTTACTCAATCCACCTTTTTCAGACCACAAAGCTATGCGTCATCTCAGATGAGCCCCCATATGTTACGTAAACATTTTGCTATGGGGAAAATATAGCATGGGCCAATTCTGGATTGGAACCCATGTAGTGGGTGTTTTTACCTATTTGCTAGAAAATAAAACAAATAAATTTTCACTAGCGATTTAGTTTGGTGTGCTTTTATGTACACACCATGACAATATTGATAAAAAGGACACTTAAAGCTGCTGTTTATATTAATAAACAGATGGCTGTTGGAGAGCACATACCTCCACTGACATGATTGGATCCACATCCAGTGTTACCTTCAGGTCTATCATTTAAGCCAGATGTTCACCTATGTTTTCTGTAGAATTTATGTGAGTTTTGGCATACTTTTTGTACATATTAATGAACTGGAGGTAATTCCTGTTCAGAAAGTTTCCTATAACTCCTCTATGACAGATATATCAGCTTGTTTATATCTATTAGATGTTAGTAAACATAGTACATAAACACATGCCATTATTTACAAAATGTAACACTTTAACCTAAGGTGATTGGATGCATGTGTGGAAGCTGATTTGTCTCTAGTTGCAAAGTACTCTAAGCAAAACTTTGGTTCATCTGGCTTGCCTACAGATGCCCTTGTTGAATATATTTGGATTATTTTTTCAACCCCCCCCCACATGTTATAAACATATGGATATAAACAAAACGAACAGCCTATGTTCAGTGGGAACAGCGTTTTCTGGCCTAGTTTTATAAAAGGTTCAAGGTATTATCTTTAGTAATAGAGGTCAGTCATCTGAATAGGATCCTTTAAAATGAATATTGAAGAAATTAAAAAAAATGCATAGCATTTAATATTGCTTTCACACATTTAAGTATATGGGTCCCTGCACCTAAAAATATTTTTCCATGGTTTCAGTGTGTCCCCATGGAGCCTGGGGTCAAAACTGTCGCAGTCAGTGTAACTGCGGCACCAGCAACACATGTGACCCGGTCAGTGGGGACTGTAACTGCTCTCCTGGGTTCATGAGCCCTTCTTGTCTCAGGCGTAAGTAACATTCCTTATACACAAGAACTTTGCATACACAAATAATTCCTTTATACTGATGGTATCATTTATTTCATTATTCATTTACACTTGGCCTCACAGAACCTGCATGGATATGATGGTAGTTGTGTCTTTATAAAAAAATAATAAATGTTTTGCATAGAAAGACATAAAATATATTGTCTTATTTATAAAAAAAATATATATTTTTGCCACGGTTGGAAGGCATAATAAATAGGAAACCTACACTTGTTGTCACCAGAGTAATCACCCCTGGAAAGGTGCCAAATTTTACAATTTACATCTTCATCAAATATGTAGATTCCACACTATAATTGTCATACTGCTTGATCTCTGAGACCTAACTTTAACAAAAACCTCTAAATTCCAAATTCTGGAAAATGAAACATACAATTTTCCTTTCAGCATGTTTACGAGGTCGATATGGACCAAACTGCCAGTACTACTGTAACTGTGATAACAGCGGGTCATGTGACCCACTAACCGGCGCCTGCCAGTGTCTACAGGGATGGATAGGGCCATACTGCCAAAAAGCAGGGAGTGAGTATCTTAAATCCCATCCACTTGCACAGTCATGAATAATTATCAGCCATGTGCATCAACCACAAGACAGCATGAATTTGGAGATTTTATTTCCCTACAGGCATGCAGATTTTAAAGTAAAAATCCAATTTGTCAAACCTGAGAGTGAATTACCAGTGTCATTTTCACCCAAAAAAATCAGGGTAATTTTCAACTACGACAGCATGTTAAATTTACAGCTTGTAACCTGTCTTATCTGCAGATATTATTTTGTGAAAAGGCATGGTGTTTATTTTTAGCTGGAATTCTCTGTAGATATATGTAACAAGCATGCCTCTGCATGTGTAAGAAACTTATCAGGAATTTGATCTCCTACTCCATCTAGAGCCTTTATATAGCTCTTGATTTGCTAAAGAATTAATATAAATTATATTTTCTTTAGATCATGAAATAATATAATGTCCAGAGAATGTCTGGTAGAATTGCAGATGTTTCTCTAGGCAGAGAGAAATACACTCGAAAAATTAAGAACACCTTTTTTATAAATTTAGTTATATTACCATAAATATTTTTGGAGTATAGCAGGAATTTTAGTGGGTTCTCAAGCATAACCACAAGAGGGTTGATATTTTTGTTTTATCTGAGGTGTTGCCATGTTAACCTTTGTTAAATGTTTCTATTATGCATCTTCTGTGCCCAAGGAAAATAAACAAGGCCTTTTGGACAACTAAATGTCATCTTGTAACATGTTATAGGAGTCACCTTCTTTGCACCATATACTGCCTTTCACTTTAATGTGAGATATTTTATACTTATTGTGTATTATTATAATGTATTACCATATGAGCATTACAGTTCTGAATGGCAGTAAGCAGATACACCAGGAATAAATATGAGTACAACGATCTTAGGTCTGGTGTCTACCACTAAAGCAATGTTGTCAGTAACTCCAACAGTTACTTAAATAGGCCAAGTGGTATTTATTAAAGGCTGAACAGCTTCAGGCATAACAGCAAGCATATACCAGTATGCAGAATCAGAATAGAGATATATCGCTATACATACATCATGTAAAAAATTTGTAATGTTTCCATATGTGGATCTTCTCCATTTTGGAAACTGATGAGACCAAAGTGTTTGTGCTGCAATGTAGAACTGTCCTAACCTCTGAACCACAAATCATGGAACTGCCTTAAGTGCCCATAGTGGAAAAATGTATGTGGTTTAAAAATACCCACAAGGAGAGGTTTCTATGTACACGTGCATGCTGAATATGACGGTAGCTGAAATGGGAAAATGTGTGCAATAAACATACCCACACTAAACCCATTTTTCTGTCTCAGACTTAAATCCTGTCATTTTATTACTTAAAAAAATAGCACAACAGAGAAAAAGGTCAGCAATCAAAAGGTGGATGCATATTAAAAATTCATTCGCTTGTGAAATTCTTATCAGTGAGAAAATATAGATGAGCTGCAAAGATAACCAATGATCAGAATATCAGTCAGCTTTTACATAAACAGAATTAACTTAGATAAAAACAGGTTTTAGAAACGTCAAGACTATTGAGCACTTTTTCTCTTCATCAGTATATAAATGGTATTACTCTTTACATGATGTAATTTTCCTAGAAATCTTATGTGCAGTTGTTTAGTTTACATCTTTGAGGTTTTTATTCTGGGCTAGATTTTCAGTTACACTGCATTATTATTTTTATATAACTAGAACAACTAACCCAGTAGAACTTTGATAATGTAAACTAGCACACACCCATAACACAGCACATGTATTACTATAACAGTCACAGCATGATGCAGTGTATGAATTTGGCCTTAAATCACTCAAACTGATATATGAAATCTTTGGAGTTTTGATTTTTGGGAACTCTGCATGTGTAATCACCTCATACTGAATATATTTGTTTGCTAAGCACACTCCTCTTACAGGCCTGCACTATTGTCCTTAGTCCATTGGCTGGATTTGTAAATTATTGTGTTACATTTAAAGATTAGATCTACTCTATTACATGGTAATTTGAAAATTAAGATTAGTTGGATAGTTCTGAATACAGGATGTATATTTGACTTAAGCACCTCTGCTCCATTCCAGTATCTTTACATACCCTTACCCTTGGGAAATGGTGTTATTCATCCAACCGATGTTAATTGTGCACTTGTTTAATTCAGGGCCAGGGAACACAGTTCTCTTGATTTCTTATGTTTTTGTTCATCAAGGTTATAAGATGTTTCAGACACCCAAAACCTATCACACCAGAAGAAGATAGATCCTACAATACCTGATTTCAATTTGCAGCAAATTTCTCCATAATTTATAATTTGGTTGAATTTTGTTAGCAGAAGGTATTGTTTAAAATTTTGAAATGAAGGAAGAAAGTCTTTGTCAACAAAGGATGGTTGAATTTGTATTTAGCCTAAAACACCGAATACTGCATTCTAAGCATATTTGTAAACCAGTGTTATCTGAAGATTGAAGAATGTTATGAACACAGTAAACGTTTCAGGAAATTGTATTTTTTTACTGCTCCAGTCAAATGATTTGCCAGATATTGACATGCTTTTGTTTTTGTTTTTTGTCATATTTCAGTATTCATACGCATTTGCTGTGTGTTTTCATTATTTTATGGCTTAATTACCAAACTGAATGATCGTCACCATTTTTTCAAACAGAAGCATGACTAATTTATATAGGATCTTAAATAATTTTATTAGTTTATTTTGAATAAAGCCTGATCCGTTAATATGCATGTCAGATTTTAATATTACTAGCATTTACTTTTCCTTATTATTTGAAACTAATATCAACATGGAGCATGATAATAAATAGTGGAATCAAAATAAATGCAATAATAAAAATATTAATTTTTTTTTGTATAATATGATATTGCAATAATTATGAATGATTTTCAGTTTTTCAATCTTTATATAATAGTAAAATATTAATTTTTGGGTGAAATATTGATGTGAAAACAGCATATGATGTTAATTTTATACTTATTAAGTGGTTCTACTTATATAAAGTAATGCCTTAGATCTGTGTTAATTATGGAAAAGAATGTTTTTTTATAAACCATATCTTTCTCAAAGATGGTTGCCCAAAATGCCATTCTGATCAGTTTGTACAGCTACTCTGTCTTAAAAATTTGAACAACAATAAACCTACCATAAATGCAGTATTTGGTTCGTCACTGTAATGTATCAGGTACATGTTTTAGAGCTTGTGTTTTAAGAAATGTAAACAAAAGACCCTACAACATTCAGGGCATATAGAAAACAAACAGGCCAAAAATATGAATAATTGTAAATATGAAAATAAGCAAACCATTTTGGGCAGCCAAAAGTGTCAAAAGCAAGAGTTTGTTATTGTGTATTATATGAGTGTATATGTGTATACATACATATTTGCATGATGATAATATTGGGTTGCCTCTTTTTCACTAAGATACTAGATACGCACAAAGCAAGTAGACCGTCATGTAAGTATACGCGCTGCCTTATGTTGGCCTGCTGCCAATCACTGTGTTGCTACACGCTATTGCCACTAATTATGTGCATTGTTATCCCCTGTCTGTATATAAGCCACTTGCAGCACTCCTTGCAGCAAATATGGTTTATTACATGGTAATTTTTCTGAAAGTATGCAGCAAAATGTTAATACAATGTCATAATCAAGCTAAAAGTATTCTTGTGGCTAAGTCATAAGTTGCAGATCTCTGGAAATACATTGAAAGTATACTGCTTATTTTTTGTCATGGTTCATTTGCCATTCACTTCAACTTAAGGGTGTTTGGTATTTAAATTAAGTAGGGGATTTTTCGATGATAAATAGACTTATCAAATTCCTTTTTTTCTTTCAGATTTGGAATTGTATGATTTTAAATTGTGTAATTTTAATAAATTATTATCACTGCTTGCTCGTCTTAACATTACGTTCAAACTTTTTATCATTGTAAGTAATTGAAATTTACCATTTGATATATAAACACGTTATATGATTATATTTTATAAACTCCCTGATATATAATAAGGAGATCACATGATATGAAAAACAAGAATGGATTTAAAATGGAAATGTAAATGAGAATCTTATTGATTTGCCATGAATGGGTCAATACAAGTAAAACAAACGTGGGGACAGTAATTATCCGATCAATTTAACATGCAGGATTTCAGGATTACTCCCACCAATTCAGACATGAGAATGCAATCTTTGTGAAAAAAATATGATAAAATATATTTGTATTTGCTGCATTCTTGGAGATGCTAGACAAAGACGTGTTACAGCATCGCTGCAAAGATAATATGTCTATTCTGTGTTCACCCACGTATGTATACGTATGTATTCCTAGATTAGTTTGTGCTAGCACACACTATATATATTTATAATATAAGAACCCTAGATTTGTTTTTGTAGTGGTTATCATATAAAAATTAAACCCAGTAGAACATACATTTACATATTGTTATCAAAACCAGTTGTTGTTTTTGTTTTCCAGTACTCCAGACATATAGTTTGACTCATTGTCTGAGTGCACATTTAAATATTTGAACTTCCATATTTAAAACCCACAAAATCCAGATAAAATGATTAATTTTAACTGTAAACGTTGCCTTTAAATTTTGTCATGCAACATAAGAGCTGCAAATGAATTAATTCATACTTTTATGAGACCGATTTGATGAGATATATGTTGAACTACGTGCTGCTAAATATGGCACCAGCAATGGTGTAAAGTTTGTAGATTTCAAGAGCATCAGTACTGTATTTTAAGACTCTTCAAACAACATTCAGCATCAACAAAAATACATCCATTTTAAGTTATACTAAATTGATGTGTTTACTTCTGTGATGACAGCTGAGTTAGGGTTGTTAACAAAAGTAAAATTATTTGGAATGTAACCAAAAACATGTGTACCGGGTTTTGTAATTCTTCAACCAGTGTCATTATCCTGTTGATATCGTCATCTCTATTCAGTAGATATTCTCCTAGTGAATACTCGCTTGTAAAATAGGAAATTTTAATGTCTAAACCTTTGTTGTTTGACAAAAATTTGTTATCATCGTTTGTATAACTGTTAAAATAAAACGTCATATTTATTCTCTTTTATTTCTAGTTTAAAGTCGTGTCGTTGCTTTTTGTTTATCAGACCTCATCAGTGATCTTTGTAAGAACTCTCTGAAACATGAAATTAACTAGAAAGTCTAGTTTAAAATGTTCACAACTTCATAAACATACCTAGAGCTTGATTTTACAAAGGCACTGCAGAGTGCGGGTTGTTCACTAATAAACAAATTACTTTTAAGGTGATGTTTTACTAAGAAAACTTTGTTTTCATAGCTGTGTTAACCAAGTTGTCCATTTTTTTTGGGGGGGGGGGGTAATCTATGGAAAGTTAGGTTCCAACCTAGCAGAAAATCAAGTCTGCAGATCATGATAAATGCTTAGATATATTTTCAAGTATATTATATAATCACCTGGTAAGTCATTGTTAAGTTGTCATGCTGGGCAGTATAGATATTATCAATTGCATTTTTGTAAAACTTGGTTTAATATAATAAGACATATTCGCCCCTCACCATTTTCAACCCGTGTTATCATGATATGCATGAGACCAAGATTTGATCATATAAAGTAATATAAATTTTGAGCTTTTAGCTCTGAAATGGCTTTTAAATGTGCATGAGCAATTGCAGTTATATTGGTAATAAATAAATATATATATATATATATATATATATATATATATATATATATATATATGCATGGGTTAATGATTTTATAAGACATTATCAGCATGTATGCCTCAAGGACTTATAATTGAAGCAGTTCATCAACTTGATTTGATGTTAATGTTACAATTGACTCTATACCCTTCCCTTTTGCTGCATGGAAGAACAAAACTGCTCATTTGCTCATTACCATGAATGTCAGGTGATTTATACACCTATCCAATAAGAAGTATGCTAAGCTAATCTGAGAGCCCACAGCTTGTGCATGCAGATTACAAGACCACTGGCTGTTTTGCAGTAGTAAATATGTGTATGCTATTGCTCATCTGATTGATTTGTGTGCATTGACAGTTTATCAAAATCAGCTTTATACATTTTGATTTTTTATTTGCTGTTAAACAAAATGTGTGAACCAACGTGAATAAAAAAGCATGTTTTCTCTTTTATAGGTAACACGTAACAGCTGCGCAGGAATTTCTTTTTTTCCAGACAAAATAGGGGAAATACTTATTTCATGATGAATGCCTGAAGCATTGGATACAATTATATATCAAATTGATTTATAGAACTGCTGTGAAATGTTAAGTAGAGCATTCATTAACAAATTTACTCGTCTGTATACGATATATGTATTTTACATAATATAACCTATTTATCTGTTATGTCCAAAATATTGTTAGTCATATATACATATTTAACAGTGACATCTTATCTAGCCTAAACGCGCAACCTGCGATAATTTTTCAATTTCTCACAGAGGGATTCAACAACTTATCAGCTTATGGTCATAACAGTAAATGGCGCTTACAGAGACCATGGCTTATAGAAGAGTTAAAATTTTTCTGAGATTCAGTCTAATACACAGAAACGTTATACAAACGTTAGACATACAAAGGACTGTAAGCAGGCTCTGCCATAGGTCAGGACTGAAACGGTTTGCTTTTGGTTTATTGATATTTGCAATTTTGCATTCGTTTTTTTTCCCCAAAGATTGACTTTTACATGGTGTCCTTATAATATACTGGATGAGAATTTGTATTCCAAACTAAATTTTGCTCCTGGAGCTTCCAGTATCTGCTTAGCCTTAAACTGTGATGTCCGCATATGTGTCGATATACCTTTTTTTCTGAATTGACCACCCCACATCTGTTGACTTTATGTTTTTCATTGTATTCCAGTTTATTCAAATGAATAGTAAAGCCATGCTTAGGGTTGTAATTTGTACGATTAATGTACCCTAATCTGTATGCTTAAAGTACACATTCATAAATGTGAACCTTTTATCCATATGGTTGTTCATTTATATGCAGGCAATCCTTTTCAGAACTGAAGAAATGAATCCTTAACCTTGTAATAAAGAGACAAATATGAATGACCAATGGCCAGGACACCACAAATTTGAAGCAACCAAGATATATTTTTAATCAGAAATTGCATCAGGCTTACTTATAATGCAAATGAGAAATTATCTGTTCTGTTCCAAATAAAGAAATGAAAAATATATGAGAGAATACGTTATGGAAGAAAAAGATTGAATGATACCTGATAAATGACTTGCAGTATATTTTCCTGCATAATTGCAATATCAAGAACACGATGCGTTTTTAGCTCAGCTGACTATAAGTCATCTGAGCTATAGTCGTGGTCCTTTGTCCGTCGTCCGTCCGGCCATTAACAGGGCACGTTTCAAAACCGTTGGACCTACCAATCCAAAATTCTGCATACCAATAGATGTCCCCAAAATCTCCTACCATACCGTAAAAATTGGGTCATTAGGACTTCGTTCCTTCGAGATATTAAGGAAAAACCTCCGTTTTCCATAAAAAAGACATTGTTACACTTCAAAGCTGCCTAATTTCAAAACCACTGATCTGTATTTGATCATATTTAGTATTCATATTTTTCCATACATTTTCTGTGCACATACCAAAAATTAGGTTAGTATTGGGTATTATTTTTGAAGTTATGGGCCCAAATATAATGCAGTTTCTTAAAAATCAGGAAATATATTTGCTCACTTAACATGAGAATTGCTGATGCTGGAGACTTTTTTTCAGGAATATAACTTCATTTAATCAAGATTCAATTGTTTACCCAAAATTAGATCTGAATTTTGCAAATCTTTCAAGTTATTAGCATAAATAAAAAATCAATACCTTAAATTTTGTCCAACTTTGGCAATGGCACGTTTTTTCCCTGTAAGCACTGTTGATTTAATTTTCACAGCATATATACATAAGGATTTAATCTTTTAAAACCTGAAATTTCAAAGGAATTGTTTGAAAAGAGTAGCTTTTATTCAAGTTTTCATACACCATGTCAAGTGTTGTTTACATCTGGCCCACCTAGTAATACAGTCTTCACTTGCATTATGTAACCCACCCCAGGCAGCTTGCCTTGGCTTAGCTTGGCCAAAACTAGCAGGCTTTCCCTCTGCCCTGCCCTCCCCCCCCCCCAGCTGGTGCATAAACTAGATGAATGTTAAAATTTTCTGTATTTTATTTTATTTTTGGCTATGCTACATTTTAGATTTTGTATTGTACCACCAGGGTTACAATGATTAAAGTGCACATTTAATTGTGTCCCCAAAGTGATGTATTGCAATGAAAGTGTGGATGTTCATCAGAGTGCTCATTAAAGATTTTAATTTGTTTGACTTGGTTGTATCAGTTGTTACATGATACTGGCTAAATAATCAAAATTTATATTGCTGATCCTTTATTTCAGTTCATAAAATTAAACATTCCCAACTCCAGTTTGCTCCTGGTATAATATATTGGGTGTTTTGATCCTTGGATTAATTTTAACACATGTATTAGTTTCATAGTTGAGAATACTTTTCTTTTTTCCTGATACCATTTAAAAAAATGTAAATATTTTAAAAAATATAAATATTTAAATTTTTCCTGTTAGTGCTGTGGATTTAATTTTTACGGCATGTACACATTAGCAATTCATCTGTTAAAATCTGAAATTTGAAACTAATTGATCAAAAACTGTAGATTTTATTCAAGTTTCCAGGCACCAAGTCTTCATTATTTACATCAGGTCAGTATAAATGCAGTGTACTAGGCAGTTACATAACACCTTCAGGTCTGACCTACAGCCACTGTGAGTGTCTGGGTCAGGCAGGGGTCAGGCAGTAATTACCAGAGAGCCTCTCTTTCTCTCTCTCTTTCTCTCTCTCTCTCTGGCAGTCCAGCTCTCTCTTTCTCTCTCTCTCTCTCTCTCTCTCTCTCTCTCTCTCTCTCTGTCTCTCCTCTGCTTTTTCTCTTTCTCTCTCCATCTTTCTCTTTCTCTCTCTCTCTCTCTCTCTCTCTCTCTCTCTCTCTCTCTCACCCTTATTGCCTCCCTTCCTCCATCCCATTCTGTTGACAGGTACTATAAACTAGATACATTAGCTATAAATGTTGATGCAATTTAGAAATGTGAATCAACTGAAATATTCACAATCACATGTATGTTATACTGTAAATTTATAGTAACATTCATAAATGGATAAAAATTATGTAATGAAAAAAAGGAATAAATGCAAATATTGTTAATTTTTTATTGGCTCAGTAGAATGGGGAAAAAAATGGTTTGCTTTGTTTCTCCATCTTTCTGCCTGTTTTAAATATTTAATGTTCATGAATAAACTTTTTTTTTATAAGCACTGTTGAATTAAATTTCATATCCTGTATGTATATGCAAGGGTGTTGTAACTCTCACCATCCCCTTCTTCATCCCACTGAGGCTTTGGCACTGTGAACAATAGTTTTATGGCTATAGCATAAAATTTAATAATTAAAGAAAATATCTACAGAGAGACAGAGGCGTTGTAAGTCTGATCATAACACCCCCCCCCCCCCCCCTCCATCAAGTCATTGCACCTGTGGAGTGGGGACTGTATACATATCATAAAATTGATAAAAAGGGTTTACCAAATAAACTGGATCTCATCAGACAAATATGTAAACTGTTGAATTGTCAACAGCTTATCAAAATTGTAACCAATGGAAAGGCATGGTCGGATCTCAAATATTATTTGCAACATTTTCTTCAATCATATAAACCAACCATGGCCCAAATTACCTCTTCCTCTCAAACTTTATCTACATTTCATCATATTTTTAATATTTTAACCTTCTAGGTGGTTCAGTACTGTTGACCATTTGTCCATAGGTACCTATGTACATGCCAGAAATTATGTCAATATTGTGTAATATGTAGACTTGAGGGTCATCAAAATAATGTATCTTGTCAAGACCGATCTTGTCAAGATATCATGTCATACAGTCACAAATTCATAAATCCCCTCATCAGCATAGTTAATCATAACCTTGTATCTGTCAAATTGAAATCTTGCAGTTTTCCATACACTATAGATCCTTCAACAAATAGCCTTATCATCATTATACCACTGCTTAGTATACTGTCATTGCATTCATATTTGCTCAAATAAATTGTTTTTTCGACCCCTCCCAAATAAATAAAAAATAAACCACTATATTTTACTCCATATTAATCCATCAGTCAGATTATTTCATATATCATTTACTCACATATTACATTATATTCCTTTATAAAAGCCCAACATGACCATGATATTCATAAGCTTTTCCTACTAAATATAGTAAAACAATGGTAATACATTAATAGTCCAATCATGATCAGCTGAGCGCCGTGAACCATGGGTCCCTTGTTTGTATTTTTTTATAGTGAAAGTTATTGATATGGCAGGTTGTTAGTTTGTTACAACAGTTTTCTACGTCATTAGTGTGAATGTCCTTGATATATATATATATATATATATATATATATATATATATATATTCTTTTAGGGCTTGGTCTTTTACATTTCTTATGGCAGGATACATCAATAAACTCAAGGTACGTTGATAAGTTATTGTATCTTTATAATTATGAACGTAAATTTAAATATTTTTCTACAAATACTTTCAGAGACCCCTTCCTCTGACCGTAACCGTGGTGACCTGCCTGGCCCGGTGGGTAGCTGAAGCAAGGTGCTCGAGACAGAAGCAGTTGCCATGACAGCCATGGCATGTGAATGACAGAATGATGGCAAGAGTTCAAACCTTGTAGTCAGATGTTTCAGGATATGTCAAAAATACTGAGTTGTTAATTTATTGATGTGACTCACCTGCCATGCATGCAAATATGACAAAGTCAGATGGGTAGACTGTATTACTTACGTTGGATAGGTTAAATTACTGTTTGTTTAGCATGTGTCCCTTCATTATGCAAAGGAGGCATTTCTTATTCTAGGTAAACAATACAATATGTCGTATTCCATTGTCTATGGTGACACTTTACGATAAGAAGAAATTAATTGTATCATCTTGGGCGCTGTTAACCCAACAAAGTGAAGTGTGCATGACATTTTTTGTCAAATAATGACCTGAGATCCAAACTTTACTAGCATAAGTCTCTAATTGCATTTCAGTTCATACGGGAAGTTCAACAGGGCCTACCACTATGAGGGGTCCTGATGAATTCACCTTTTCTTGACACTATATTGATGAAATATAGCCTTTTGTTATTAAAGTGATTTAAGTGATTGGCAAAGATATGAAAGACATTGTTGAAGAACGTTTTGCACATTGAAAAAAGTCGGTCAGTTAGGGGAAGTCTAACTTGTGGTTTGTGAATAACTTTAAACTTTGTTTATTGCTCCGATAAATATTCACTGGGTTATCTAGGGTTATTGTGGTCAGTATTGGTAAATGATAACATGATATTGTAATGGACATGTATTTTATTCTATTTTATTTATGTTATACTAACCTTACTGAAAGATTGCATTAAGAGACACAGGGCATCTTGCCTGCGAGAAAAAAACCCAACTGACATGTGATTCTAATTTACTTCCGCATATTAGAGTTTGGGACTAATGGTTTTAGCGCACAAGTCACATGACCATAGATGCAGAACACAAGTATTTCTTCAGGGGAAATCTTGACTTATTTTTAGATTGTAATTTCTAATAAAAAAGCTTGATAGGTTTAACTTTTAGTAAAAAGGAGCAGTGTTTTAAATTTCACCATGTTTGACTAGTGCTACTATCTCGAATAGCTAAACATCATAATTTGAGATATATATGAAGTACAGATATCGGTTTTTGATGTTAATGGTATGATATTTAAATGCATTTGACATAATTAATTTAAAAAAGGGTGATGTATTTATGTTTGTATTATCTGATGCGTTCTTTGAACTAGGAGTTTTCGCTGTTGTCAGCCCAGCAAGTCATAGCCTAACTGCATAAAAGATAGTTTCTATTAAACATTTAGAGTTTACTCGATTGTCATTCAAAATGAGAATGTAGCCTTGACAATAAATCAGTTTTAACATAGTCAATATTTTAAAATTCAATATATGTTTCTATCTTTAATGGCATTCTAAATAAATAGGTGTCAGATATTAAAAAATAAGGTTTTGCAAAGTATTTGTTTGATATAAAGTTGTCAGTTATGATAAATATATATCGATCATGTGAATGCAATGTGAGTGTATATTATTTTGTTAAAAAGTTAACTTCCAAATATGTTTAGTCTGAATGTTACCTGTTGCAGGTTATGTTGCTGTATTTTGTCATGGTTGTATTGTATGTGGCTCATGTTCATGTAATGAATTATCTTCATTCCAGCATTACTGCCCTTTGTTTTTGTTTACTGTGCCTGGTATGTTCTTTTGCACTGATACTTTCAGAGTTTGCAGTCATTTTACTCAAAGCTAGGAACTCTATTATAACGTAGAAGAATTAATGATGTAGGAATTGGATGTAGAAGAAATCTGTACAACTAACAATGGAAAAGAAACTCCTGGGAATAAAATAAATCTGCAAATTCTAATATTCAGGGCTGTGTGCCTTTAAACGATTTAAAATTTAAGTACTCAAAATTTTACGAAATTCTAGAAAACTGTCAAAAAATACAAACTTGTGAAACGTATTTTCCCATCAGTTTAATCATCATCAAATAGACAATAATCTCGACATTTCCATTGTTAAGAAAACATTCTTAAGACCTGCACCTTTATTAAGGTATCTCAAAAGTGCTGAAAGGAAATCGAAGACCTCCATTCTATTATTGCATAACCGTAAGTTGGTCTTATGCCGTGCATGGTTGCTATAAATCTTTATAACACTCAAACTTCGCTTTGTATGGATAATTCATATGGATCATTGGTTGCATAATAAATGTATCTTCATGTTGATTCATCAACAGATTAATTAATAAAAGTTAAATAGGATTTTCCGTCATGTCCAAACAATCATTAATTTCATCATCGTGATAATGTGATTATGTTATGTAAATATTTCATTAGTGATAGCCAAAGAGTACAAATAGATGTTAATAGCGCAAGTATTGACAACTTTTATCTACCTCAGTTTTCAATACTTCATTGTTCCAGTATATTCAGATTTAGGGCATGATATTCTTAAACGTTTTTGCATAATCATGAAATAGTATGCATATTCATGTTGGCTGTCGTTATAATACAAACGTACCATGCTTGAACAAAAATATATCTGCTTAAGTCAAGAATCAACGGATTCTCTATGTTGTTTTAGTAAATGTGATCTGTAAAATGCACCGGTAGACACTAAAGAGTGAATCTGTCGGTCAGACTGCATATTGTTGTAAATATCCTATGTCAGTGTGTTAGATATGTTATGAAATGGCTGTAATTAACTGCTAGTGTCATTAATTATTACATCTTTGAATGTAGGAATACATGTACTTTTTAATATGTCACCTGATATACTTGGTATATGTCAGTCAGACGTACTCATCATTTATTGTTGATATGATGAATATAAAGAAAATGTAATGGTTCACATTGATCCTACATCAGCTATTGAAATGTCTATGTGATTCTTTGTTAAAAGACAGGTTTTAAACAGCCTGATGATATATATATATATATATATATATATATATATATATATATATATATATATTTATATATTTATATATATATATTATCAATTATATACCCTAATGATGCGATCGCTGATGTCAGATGTTTATATGCAGATGCATAGCAATAATCATGACTGTTAAATATGCAAATAATAATAATAAAGCAATAATATGGCTTGACAGTTTATGTTAATATTAATTTAATTATTATGGGTGAATACTAGCTGTTTTTAAGCAGAGCTGGGAGATCTGAAGTTACATGCACAATTTTAAGATATGGATGGTTAGTATCTTCAGTTTACTGGGGGTTAGTATGGTCAAGTGAACTGTCTTGACTATATAATAACATGGATTAAATTGTTGCAGAATATTTAATATTTTTTTTAATAATTCACACATACTTATCAACGTACAACGTAAATTTTACGTTTGTAATCTCGAAGGCCCTTACATAGCAAATTCTCAATTTTAAGCAACTTCTCAGCTGATTTACGTGACTTAAATCCCAAAATATAAAGCTTTATCAATAAAAGTCAGAAGAAACAAAGGTACTTACATTGAAAATTCTCAATTAATGCAACTTTTAAACCAAATTTATTGGTTTATATATATAATAAGCCACCTTTATCCATATATAATCCAGAATTTTAAATCATGCTAGAAGCGGTCGTCCTTGTTTTAACATGGACATGATTAGATTGATGGTAACGGGCAGTCAGTCATCTACATCAGACAGGTATTATACTTAATTATGTGGGCCACAATGGCGCAAGTACCAATTTCTGACTGTAAAATGTAAAATTTGCTGAATGATACGGCAGAGTACATATGTAGAAGCTGCTGTTGTTTTATGTTTTTATTTTCCATGGCCTCAGGAGAGAGAGGCGTCTCATAGTTCTGCTGATTACTTTGACTTTAATAATGGCCAGGTTTATTCTGAATCGTGATAATGCATTATGTTACTGAAGTATCTTATATGTATATTATATATGTGTACAACTAGCTATGTGTTCATGTGTTAAATAAAGGTCCGTGACATTGCCCGTGTGTAGCTTTTTTCCTGAGCACGGAATTTAATTATTTTTAAACTTAATGTTTAAGCCTTTAAACCTTAAAGGAAGCTCTTCTTTTAGGAAGATACATCCATCCGACTCCCACATTATCTTTGTTCCAATATTTCCTTTAGTCAACTGTTCTACATGTCGGCTTTTTCCCCCTGGTTTTCCCTTCATTATATCATTTTGTCCATAGAATGAGGAAGGCGAACAAGTAAGATACAGTATCTGTATGAACGGAATACGGTAATATAGTGGTCTGATATACTTCTAGTTCCCTTAAAAGTCAGAATTGTTAGTTAACTATATTGATCGCCCTGTCTGTTCGTCCTTCCGTCCATAAATTCGTCCCGGGTGATAACTCAATTTTGGCGTACATGTGCTCAACTACTAAAACGAAAACACGTTGGGCTGTACCACAACCAAGTGGCGTGATCTCTGTGTTTGTTTTTCGTCGTTGATTGCGCCCGAGGCAAGCTCTTTTCAACTGGTGTAACGGATTTAGCAATCGGTTTTAGAACGAAATATTGACAGATACGGTAAACTTTAAGGAGACTACACTGTATTTCATGTATACTTAATATACCATGTATGTGAAATGTAAATAGTTCCGTTAGAAACCACTTTTCGTGGATTTTAAACTCTCTACTACAATCGGCTCTTTCTCTCATATATACAGTGAAAACTGGTCTAACGGACACCTCACTTAGGCGGACGACTGGCTATAACGGACAAGAGAATTTAGCCCCTTCTTAATTCCGTATATGTTGTGTATTAGCAGAACCTCTACAAGGCGGACACCTGGATCGCTACTGCGGACAACGGACAGCAGATTGCAACTCAAACGAACATTCTAAGAGTAAATGAAACTGACAAATACGGACACGATAAGCCATCTCAGGCGGACACTGATCACTCGCCCCGGACAACATCAAAGGCCACAACTTTAGAAAGATTTCCCTGTATATATATATATATATATATATATATATATATATATATATATATAAAACGATTATGTGTGTACATGTAAAGAATCTAATCCCGTTAGAAATATACAAGAACACAAATATGTAACGAATTTAATCGATTATAAAGGTAGCGATCAATCATTGGTTAAACAGATTAATTGGCACACTACCAATACATATTGTATATAAATCAGACTATTGCTAAAAATTAGGCTATATACATATATGTGTGTTTTAATAAAAGTGAGTTTATTTCTAGAGGTATTCATGTTTGATGTTACTATCAGATCAAGGACAGTTATTTCATCACATTTGAAACAGATGAACATTTGCACTTGTGCATAGTCCCGTTTCTAAATTCTATTTCCATATTCAGTTTGCTATATAAGCATAGGGGTCCCTCGCAAGTGACAATAACAAAGCTGTGTCCCTTGCACATGTGGGATATTTTATCTTTTCAAACAAGAACAAGAACTGATAGACATTATACGTATTACTAATGACATTAATAGTATCCACCAGCTCAGCTATTCTAACACAGCGCTGGCAATATCTCCCGAGGCTTTCAGTCTTTTCACACACACACACATACACACACACAAATACATACATACATATATATACATATATATATATATGTATATATATATAGAGAGAGAGAGAGAGAAAGGAGGATTGTAGTGGAGATTAAAATCCGTGAAGAGTGAACCTATTTACCTTTCACATACCAGGTATATTAAGTATATATGAAATACAGTGTAGTCTCCTTAAATATTACGGTATCCTTCAATATTTCGTTCTAAAACCGTTTGCTAAATCCGTTACGCAAGTGGAAAAAGGCTTGCCACGGGTGCGATGAATGATGAAAAACAAACGGCGATCACGCGACCTGTTGGACGTACAACCCAACTTCACAAATCAAGATTTTCTAGCTTCTCCGGGTGTTTCTTTTTTCATGTTTGTTCTCTTTTTTTATAATTTTCGCGTGTGCTCAACTAAGATCTTGCCTCTAGTCAAGGGGTCTTGTAATGGTAAACAGACACACGAGGACTGTGTTAACTCACAGACAGAACCATGACAACGTATAAAACCAGTGAACAGGAGATATTACGCTCGTGTGTCGGCATGGATTTGCTGGACAACTTTCGTTTCACCCAAAATGAGTTAATAACGTGAAACAATACACATATTATTGCAAATGAATATGAACCTTAAGTGTCACTTACAGAGGTGTCTATAATACAAAGATGCCAATAAGGAGAGGTTAATGATTCCTATGTTAATTATGAAACGGAGTGCTTGATCCCATAAGTTTAACTTCATGGTGTCTTCAGTAGTAGGACAAGTTACACGTACATGTACCACATATAAGATTTTATACTTATCCGCAAATCAAACCGATCTGAGGTGTAGGCTTTACCACCACTTCAGCCTGACATATGAACAAAATACTTGTATTATAATTTTGTATTCTTCTTTCACAGATTAATCGCATTTCCATGAGTTATAGTCTTTAATATTGTTTTTATTTAATTGAAATAAAAAATTAAATTATATGTACCGCATAAAATGGGTTGTGGACTGTTCCGCTACCCACATATTATATCAATAGTTGTATATACATTAAATATTTTTAACGATCCACTACACCGTGCGTTATATCATAAATCTAATTTTTAGATCAATTATGAATATGAGAAAACTGCACAATACTCAAACACTAAAAATTAGGCTATTTGGTAGCTGTCCTCTTCTTTTCAATTTGGCAAAGGCAATATTTTTTTTTAATAATACTATGACAGGCTCATCATTTTATCATCATACGCTGCCAACAGTATTTAATCCTCTATCTAAAAGTGAAAGTTCCGTATATGACCTGCAGACAAACGACTTGATATATTTCGCTTCCTTGAAATATTTCAGAAACCCAGACACAGAAATATAATATAATCGAATAGCATTTAAATATATAATATATATAAATAAATAAAGAAATATATATACGTTCGTTTCAACGGTGTTCAAACTGTTTGCAAGGAGGTGGAGAACATACATTATTTAACATATATATATATATTGCTTATACATATATCAGTTGGTCTGTTTTGTAGTCTGTGAAATATCCGTAAGATTTATTATGTCACACGTACGAGATAGTATGTCGTACGTACGAGATAATATGTCGTACGTACGAGATAATATGTCGTACGTACGAGATAGTATGTCGTACGTACGAGATAATATGTCGTACGTACGAGATAATATGTCATACGAACGAGATAATATGTCGTACGTACGAGATAATATGTCGTACGTACGAGATAGTATGTCGTACGTACGGGATACTATGTCGTACGTACGAGATACTATGTCGTACGTACGAGATTAATAATTTATTTTTCTTTTACTAGATGGCAGCAATACGCTTCCGTAGTTTCATAATGATCACTAACGCTTTTTTTTCTTTGATCGGTCAAAGTTCATTTTCTAATGTGTCCAACTAAACGAGGAAGAGCAAAGAGGGAAAACGTTGGAAAGTTTGCATGGCTACTCACCGTAGAAACAAATGGACAGGGCATTTATTTTGTTTGAGTCGACTGTGTCTGGTCCACTTTATCTGCTCGATAATGAATTTTAGAGCAAAACCTTTCTGAACTTCCAGGCATGCGGATCAGCAAAAGAGAGATCATATTTGAATTGGATAAAAAATGAAATTTTCTGTGGTTGTTAGCGTCTTTTCAATCCCTGTTCGCAGCCCGTCTGTGACACTCGTTTAGAATTAATCTTTCAGTATATAAACACACATGCAACACATTGGAGAACTTATGCCGTTGAAGGAACCATTTTGCTTGTTTCCCTTTCAAGATATTGTAGTTCTGAGCGAGATAAATCATCTCTGAATAATTTTAACCTATTTTCAGACAACACGACAGGTTTAAACAGTTTTCTTCAAACGCTTTCAAGACTTGGAAGTAAAGCTGGTATTTATAAGAGAGGTCATTCTCCAATCTGGTATTTGGATTTTGATTTGACGAATTTTTACGTCATGATTTTCTTTCAAAAAAGAGGAATTGACGCTTTTAGTGTGAACAAGATTAGGCAAGATCGAGTTTCATCTCAGTTACGCAAATTGGAGTACACTTTATTTTCTTTCAATAGAACCATTTATCAATACACAACTAAGAAAAAGCGCCGCTTTTCAAGGTGGTGGTGGGAACTTGGAATTCGTAAACTTAAAACTAGCGCTTTAATTCTTGATTATCAGAAAAGTGAAGTCTTCACAGGGATTATTTTTCAGTTTTTATTTCGTCAACATGGGCTGGTGTTACGTGGAAGAGCTGTCTCAACGTACGCTGGTTTACAAGACAGACGAATCAGAAATTGTCATGAGCTTAAAGAAATTCTTTTTCCTTACAAAGAATATATTGACCTGCATTCCAGAAACAAGTTCTACCTGAGATTGACAGATAGGAGAGGTATACAATCCATAAGATATCTTGTAAGATATTGTATTATAAGATAAACATAATTCTAACCGAACACTTAGTGGTAAGAAATCTCTTGAACATCCGAATGGTAATGAATTGGCTAGTGATGATACGTATTTCTTTTCATTTAACCATAAATAAACATTCAATCACTTGGCCAACGGTCCTTTACGATACAAAGGGTTTTCTTTATACAGACACGATATCAGTACCATTTTCTTCCTCTTCAGGTTGATTCAGGATATGGATGGCATAATGGGGCTAAGGGTTCTTTCGGCGGAGCTGAACCCAACAACCGGCCACGTTGACCCAACGTCAGTACACTGGATAGGAAACCCAGATATGAATGACGACCAAAGTCATGACGAACAGTTACTGCAGAACACTAGCGGTCTTTACGCTACTCAGCGGTTTTATTATCGTCCTCATTTTATTTTTTTTATTTCAGTTGGATTTGTAAAATCTGATTTTTTTTGGTATCACTGAATGGATTAGATTCCTTTGATATCCCTAACACAAATGCAGGTAGCAGTCCGGACTGCAGTGTGACCCTAAATGTTTCAAGGGGCGATTGCTGTAAATGGTTCAAATACAGTTATCGTGATACATTGTGTAAATAAATGGACAACATAACAAATTATGGAGTACAAACAATAAATGCAACATTTGATATAATATATTAGCATATTTGCAAAAACTATTATAACCGGAGACAGCATCCTCTAAAGGCGTCCTTAGACCTCATCAAGGTTTTCAACTGCAGCGATAAAGAATAGGATATCTTGACAGGTATTGTTGTCTTAACAGAGGCGAAACAATGTAGATTATTATTATCAGCGCGGCTATGACTGTAAATCATCTGAGCTATAGGGATGACCCGTTGTCAGTCCGGCCGTCCATCCATTCGTCCGTGTACAGTCTGTGTATAGGACTCAAATAAAAACCGTTAGATTTTCAGACATGAAACTGTTAACAATTATAATGTAATAAGCACATGTGACCGGCATTTGTGAAATTTCACCTGAATATGTTCATTTTCAGAAAAAAACAACGCCTAAGGCAACTATTTCACATAAATTATGCATGAATGGTGCTGGATTTTGTTACCTATGTTGATATGGAAGGCTTTATGAATATGATGCCAACTGGAATCACGTTCAGCTATAACCATTAATAAAATATTTGATTTTGACCATTTGGTTTGTTAAGTCAAAATAGAGAGTCCCACTGCTTGCGAGACTCTTTTAGCCCTGATTGACAACTTAGCACCTTCCATATCTTTCATTTGGCTCACCTACCGACAGGGGAAAATCTTTATGAATTTTAAGTCCCAAGGATCAAGGTCACATGGTCCCTATTTTTTTAAATCTGTAATTGCAATCCCGATAAGAACGTTATTTAAAATGAAAACAGAGACACTTGGTTTTAATGGTACAAATATAGGTATCGTAATTCTCTGTATCATCTGAGTCCAAATAATGACACATTTTGAGAAAGGAATGAAGACGTAGTCTTGGGATTTAAAGAATCAACTGTGTTTATCCAGTACGACATATAATGCATTATAGCATTCAGCATGCTATTGTAGCCGAAGACAACCACTGAGCCGTAGACTTAACTGAGGCTGTCCATGCACTGTTCCTTTACATACAGCGATATAGCAGAATCAATCCTACAGAGTTTTGTTTGTATTTCACATAGACGAAAGAATGAGGGTTATTCGTACATTAATTGCAATAAAAGTAAGTGCATTATAAGTTACGAATGAGGATTTAGGATTAGCAGATCAGTACTTTCATACAATCACACATACATACATATATATATATATATATATATATATATGCGTGTGTGTGAACACTAAATATATCTTAATAAATGTTACTTTTGCACATCTAAAGGTCAAGAATCATAGCTACCCTGTACTTTGACATAAAACATCCATTGAAATGTTTACACTTTGTTTATGTTATCCTGTTATTCTTACTGTGTAGTAAAACCTATGGGGTACAAATAGCTTTCATATAAGAGGCCTAGCACAAATTACAGACTCAGCATTTTCCCCCTTTTATCACTGATGAGATAAGACATTCATTTATGATGCTGCTTCTTTTTTTACAATTTGAATCTGCGTCAAACTACAATAGGTGCATGTATGTGATTAGATGGTCAGTTACTTAATTCAGCGTTTAATAATATCTTGAGATATACCTGAGAACAACAGAATCAGCAGATATTACAGGTATCAAGTAAAATATTATGTCATATGATTGGGTGATCTCTTAAATCTTGACGCATGTAGTGTTTGGTTCACCGGGATATGTAATTATCCAAGTACTTATATAATAACCGGTTTCTGTGTCTCAGGGCTAGAGCACATGACTCAAAGCCGGGAGGTTGTGATTTCATATCTCAGCTGAGGCGGGGAGATATTCTCGGTCGGTCCCCATCCGGGGTAACCGCTCTGCAGGCTTAGCTGGGTATCTTTCACAAACGAGTGCGTCTTTGGGGGTTTCCTCGGTTTGATGACCAAGCAATGGGTTTGATTACACACGCAGGAACCGCAGGTGCGGTAGACACCGGGCCTTGGTGACACAAGGATATAAAAAAATATACGAGTGCTACCACCCTGTCACGTAGTCCCATACCGAAACGGAACTCTGCAGCTGTACATACTTAGATTAAGAATTAGATAAGGATAAGAGTGCATAAAAATGGAGGCGGTTACCTCAACCAAAAAAACCTTTAATTAAAAAAGTATTCATCATATATCCAATTAATCATTAATTAACGCATAGGGAGAGCGTGAGGAAGCCCTAGACACATGTAGGCACGATATATATAATGCACACTGAAAAAGACCAAAATACATTTGGCGGTCCACTACCTCTTTAAATACCAAAACACGAAATGTTAAACCAATATGGCGCCTGTTTATTTAAAAGACCGTGAACATTTATAAGTGTATATTTAAAAATGAAATGTTCTGTGGTTGTTGGCGTTGTGCTATGTTTTCTTCCGACTTTTCGCTCCTTTTTCGCAGACTATCGAAAATATTGTGCTGATTTTTGTTTAAGAACATTGGGTATAACTGAGAACAAATAGTCCAAACACGGAGTCTTATCGATTTTCTTTCAAGGGACATGTATCTGAATATAACTATGAATATAACCCATGGGTCTCGACGCTCAGCTGAATTTTTCTATGAGTTTTAATATGAGCTTTTCAATATGTGGGTCCTGTGACCTTAATCCTTGACCTTGTGACAAAAAAAAACACTGAGAACTCACTATACTTGAACCTAAAGCATTTAGATTATTATAACAATCTTTTATAAAATGGTCCCATGCACTTGTCCCTTGACCAGGAAACCTCAAAATCTACATATTCGTTCCACTTTGGGCAGGTAAGCCATGTGTTGAAGATGGAAGGTTTGGGATTTACGAAGCACACACAATCTTTTTAAAGATGTGGGTCCTGTTACCTTCACCTTTGACCTCGGAAACCCGAACCAAAATGATTCTTAATTTAGTGGTGGGTCATTAGAAAATATCTGTGTCTCTGTGATTTGGAAGCTTTTACTGTGCTTATAAGACTTCAAGAACCCTGATTGTTTTCTTAACAAATCTTTATAATTCTGTAGCATTAATTTATTCATATAATAGCAATGGATTCATATATCAGTTAAGCATGTTTTTAGTAGTTGCTTATTTGTTGATTATGAATAAAGATTCCTCATGACGGAGAATCGATCTGTTTTTATTCTGTAACGGCACCTCTGCCGGTTAGGACCGTTTGATCCAAACGCGGACCAGTAATCTGCGCTTGTGTACTTACTTGATTAAAGTTTGGAATGTGTCCGACAATTATGGTAGCATAATAATACATAGTCAGCGTCAGGTCAAAGCCTTTGCTGGGTGTTCTAACAGGCTCTGCTGACTATTTGTATGTTCTACATTTACTACAGAACAGCTTCGACTCAGGCGAGCGAAGTTCAAACCTTGGAGCTTAAATGGCTTGTTAAGGATTTGGTCATCTGTTAGTTTTGTGCTTAATATTGTGTTTACATGCGTGTTTGGGTGGTTCGGTAATGACTGGTTAACATCTGGTGCTTCAGTTTATATCCGTATTTGTGAGAGTGCTTCTTTGATTCAAAACATGAAAAACTCTTTGTGACGTATTTCATCTTAATTATCTCCGGTCTTTGTGGGAAACCATGCATATTACATATGAACATATGAATATTATTGTAAACATAGACACGCATGAATCTAAGTGCTTAAAAGTAAATTTGTTTTTACCTTAATACCTATAGCCTTGTTTAACTAGCACTTCTATGTTGCTTGAGTATTATCTGAGATTAGCACATATGCTAACATGCTAACACTTATGGTGAAGGTTTCAGTTTTTAGCCGTAGGTTACCCGTACAATTTTCCATTTAATAACAGATAACGCAAGCAACCTTGCAATGCTACCGTTCTTAAGCCTGGGCTAGAAGGTTGAATTAGTGCCAAAAATTTTCGTTTTTTATTTATAACTTCCCTGGGAACTTTGGATTGGCGCTGACAGGTTCATACACTCTAGGAGGCACGCACTGGTCTGTGACAAGTTTATTCCGAATTCTAAAGTTGCTAGATTTACAATCAGAGAAGGGCAGGCTGTGCAAATAAGCAATATTCAAAGTGAAATTGAATCAGGGTCTTTTTTTTATATATGCCTTGTCTGTGTTTTAGAAACAGGGGATAAGAAGGTGACGTGGTCTGTATTATATAATTTTAGTGTGATTGCTATAAGCTTTGTCTATCTATAGTGTTGCGGCGAATTGTGAGAGCATTTACAGTTGTGAGGATTAATAATAAGTGTAACGGGGGTTGTATTGGTTAAAATGAGTCCTTATAACAAATTCGGGTATCCTTGACCATAACTTGGTCGAGACTTTTTGTATATTAAACATGGGTTTCATGTAAGATTACTCTAAAGGAATATTCACATACAACACCACATGCTGGTTAACAGGTGGGATATATTCAATAAATTTGCTATGGAATTTGTCGAGCAGGGAGGAAGCAAACTCATAGGTGAGATGATCAAATACGCGAGATAAAGCGAAATCAAGGGTAAAATATAACGAACAAGTAGTGTTAGCTAAAGAGTGCAAGATATTTAGGCAGCCGGCACCTAACTTGCAGAGATGCAGATAAATATTGAATACAAAGATTATCTGGCATAATCAGAGCAAAATTTCTGGTGTATTAATGCCGTTAGTAAATATGTCCCCATTTGATGTGAGAATTGATCGGATGGACCCTCACCTTGAACAGTTTTACAGTTAGCCATGAGTCTATCGGCTGGAGAATTGGGTCTTCACTCAAGGATGTTACTTAAAGTAAAGCTCCAGGAAGTTTCCTATCTTCTCTCTACAAATGACTCGTTCTAAAAGAGTCATCACTTTTGAAGTGAAATTGTATGATTCGAAATAATTTCTAAATGGATTTAAGTCAAATAGCCATTAGAGGATTGAAATGGCTTGTCAATCAGGGATATTCCTTGCAGAATTTCAGAATTAAGGGGAGTTTCTGTTACAGATAAGCTTGAAATCCCTAGGTTTTCTAAGGCATAGTGTTTATATAGTAGTAAAAAGGAGTATCACGATTAACAATAGTGCTGGGTTGACCTAAAGCTCTACGGATGTAGACGGGATTCGTTGTGTACTAGTAACGTGAAAGGTCATGCTGTTTAGAAAGACCATCCCACGTAAATAAACTTGGCCACTTTAAGGTGTTATAGCACTATAATTAACGGTGAGGACTCCTCTAGTCGAACAAACTCTTTCTTTTGCCATGGTTGTCACATCCCGGTGAGGGCGGAAATTCCAGATCCTTTAAAGGGTCACACAAAGACAAAAAAAAAAAGACTGGAGTAGATAAAATCCAATTATTATTTTAAAGTACAGTTACACTTCCGTGTCTCTGAAGACGCGTTCTGTATGTTCAAGGCGCAAAAAAAAAGAAACGAAAGGAGTCCACATTCAGACACGAATTCACGGAGTCCTCCACAACACAGCAAGATCGCCTAAAGCCGCTTCGCCCGAGGTCATGTGACGATCGTCAAGCACTAAAGAGCTCATTTAATCCATTATACACACGGTAAAATACAAATCGGTCAACAACACAGCTGATTCCTTTTCGCGTTTGTCCTTCACCGCAAAATACGATTCACCAGTCCGTGGTTTAAAATAAAGCGTTACTCCACAAATGTCCCGTGTCAGAGCCCTCCGTCAACGACTCTCTCTTTCACAGCTGCACTCAAACATAACTCTCTGTCTGTCGGACACCGAGCAAACTCACTAGCGGATCTCCGCACCGTCACCACTCAGCGTCAGGCCGAAGTCTCTCGCCTGTTAATAGGAGCTCTCTACAGCATCAGAAAACTGCTCCCCCAGACCAAACTGTCCACACGCTAAGACGCCACAGTCCCACAAGGAGCACCGAAGAAAAGCAGACCAGACGGCCGGTCTGCTCGTAGTTACAAACAGGTAGGTACTTCACCACTCTCCAAGCGGGTGCCGGCCTATTCGTACCCTCCTGCTAGACCGAAAATACCAAATTTCAGGTGCGCGGTCGCTAAAGGCTAGTGTATGAACGTCCTCAAAGGAAACGGTCATGACAAGGATTTTTACGACCTCAAATTGCACTGGCCGGAACCAGAAACCTAACACTGGGGTTTTCCATTCCTACGTTAAAATCATGACATAAACAAAAACTCTCCCTAGTATAAAAAAATAGTCACAGTCCTCTGATGACAATGTTATAAGCCATATAATTTGAAGCTTAAGTGGGGCTCAGGATGGCCGAGTCAAATTACTATTCAAGCCGTAATTCATGACTAGTGTAATTGCTAATACGATACGCATGGAGTCAGTTGATGCAAATGAAATCATGTTGTTACCCGAAAACCGTGTTAGTTCAAATCAGTACCAATCCTTTTGGTCGTGTGGCCCAGCCTAAAGAAAAACGTTAATTATTCTTTCGCTGGATATATCGTGCCCACTCTATAAGGGTGGCATATTTAGATATATATCCCTCATCAGAGGATCAAAACTGAGGTCAATATCTATCATCCAGTGATGTATTTCAGACGACAAGCTACTTCAACTATTATTTGCGCCATTTTATGGAGGTCATTGCTGAAGAACCATCATCGAAAGTACAACGGCGAATCTTGTTTTGGGGGAGGTCAACAATTATTAGAATAACCCCTGTTTCGATACACTGTGGTGGACGACTGACAGTTCCTTAGTGAGACGTACGTGCAAACAAATGAAACAAGTTCGCAAATGAAACGCGTCATAGCGATGATCGTTGTCTTGTGAACATAACTTGGTTATTGCATTGGATGTGTAAGCGTCCAGATAATTATTTAATCTGATGGAGGAGAAGTCCAGCTTCAAAATTGTTGGTGTATTTACCCTGGCTTAAAACCATAAAAGAAACGCGTGCTTTTATCGTTTGGAAGTTCAGTCCAGAAATTTACCCCGGCAGATTTCCTTTGCCCACAACAGACAAATAGTGCTTGCTGGTCGACGGTCTTTTTGAAAGATGGCCATTTTCATGTGAAGAATAGGTACTAGGTTCGAGACGGTCACAACAAATATATACCTGCTGCTCTTAGAGACAAATATATGGTAAACATTTTGGAGGCAAGTAGGCTGTAGAATCAGGGAATAGAACGTATGATCGAATATGAGGCCAGTTTAACCGGAAATGTTTGTATGACAATTTTGCTAAGACTTTCAAACATTGAGACGGTTGGCGATTATCCCTGAAGGCAGAGATAGAGGCGCTCCGTTAGGTATATTTCCATTGAATTTTCTTAACTGAATTGTACTATTGCCCTAGTGCCGAATTAATGAAATAAGTTTATTTAGCGATCGTGTACCAAGCGACCCGTTATCCGAAAATCAGGCAATCGTTTAATATCAAAACAGTTACGGCCCGAGAGGTGTGCATGCTTTTGTTTTCTGTGTATTTATAAGTATCTGTCGTGTAACTCACTATCAGGTGCAGTTGTAACCTGCCTGGTGAACACCAGGACAAAATGAGAGGAAGCATTTGCAACTCTCTTGTCACGTAGTACATTCGGGCTTCAATATGAAAATTTTATGACACATAGTTGAATGAATTCCGGATCCAGACACAATATTATATTTTAATTTTCAGTTTGTTATAAAGAGAGATTTCCCTTATATATATCCAATACTGAGGGAACTATTTACAATCCTTTGAGACATGATTTATAAAAAAAAGCCTACAGGCGAAACCGTGCAATATATTGTTTCCTGCTAGACCATTAATTTTTAAGTACAGTCTTAACTTGATAATCCGACACCATATGTAAATCTTAAATTTACATCGGATCACAAGGCTGTTGAATTATCAAATCACGATAGGTAGGAGGCAAAATCTATGGAAACTAATGTCACTCACTTCATAAAAAAAGTGTTATTATATGTATAAGCAAAATATAACACGATATTCACCAGTCTTGTGTACGAAAAAGCCAACAAAGATTTGTAAAAATGCAAAATTTCAGGCACATATTTCAAACCACTCTTGAGCTGTGTGCACAGATGCATGAAAAAAAAATATTGTAGGTGATACCACAAGTCTTGTATAGTCAATGCTTTTTTTTCGAGCTGCATATTCATAAAAGTTTTTACCAAAATATTTAGAATAATAACAGATGCGTATTGAGAGCAAATTCAGGACACAGATATAGTTTATCCATGGATTTATTTCACACATAAGTTAGCTATGGACAACAATTTATTTATGGTGCCTCAACAGCTCTGCTAATATACAAAAGAGCCAGTTTGTTAATACAATAAATCTACTAGCTTGGTTTACAAGAGTATCTCATAGTCCTTTTATTGTTAAATGTCCAATAATTCTACCAAATATCATTCAAGTAAACTTGAACAAAGGCCACCTAAGAATAATTTTTGTGCAATGTTACAGAAGTTGAAAGAACAGTTTTGCAGAAGAAGACTATCACGGCCTTCAGTTTGGAACAGGCTTACTAATGGCCACAACACCAACATCAGCTTTCTGTTAATAATCATTGAACCAAATCTCCTCTTAATTCTCTATTGAGAAAATCCTACCCTAGGATAATTCTTGTGAAAAATTAAACCATTCAGCTTAAAATTTTCATCATAAAACATTTTAAGATTAAAAAGGCTAAAAGTACGAGGTTTTTTGCCCGTAGAAACAGGTCAATGTAGGTGGCGCCACAAAAATCTCAATTTCAAATATGCGTCAAATGATCAACATCGGCAGAAAATTTGGTGATGTTAGTATGCTAACTGGGCTAAATTACTAAGTTCAAATCCCTGTAACACCGTTACAATTCATCGAAACCAAACCATCTGAACAAACTTGAAAGAGCTTATCTCTGGAATAATTTCTGTGAAATATCGAAAAATTTGGCCAAATGATTTCGGAAAAGAAGATTTTCAAAGTTTTTAAAGCCTTTTCCACCGTAAAAATAAGTCATTGCAGGTGGCGCCACAAAAAAATCAATCTCACAACATTTGACATATGATTAATTTTTGCATAAAATTTTGAAATGCTAGCTCCTGCTGTTCCTGAGAAATTATAGGTTAATGTACTGATGACTGATGACCCCCATTCAAAAAGGTCAACGAAGGTGGCGCCAATAATACCTCAATTTTAAATATGACTCATGTGACCAACATTTGCAAGAAATTTGGTGATGATAGCTCCCGATATTTCTGAGATTGTAATTTTAGTATACTTGTTAAATGACTAAGTTCAGCTTCCTGTCACTCTTTCAAAAATCAGCAAACTAGATCAATTTGAAGAAACTTGAGAGAGATTGTTTCAGGGATTCTTTCTGTGAAATATTGAACAATTTGGCTGGACGGTGTCGGAGAAGATTTTTTAAAGCTTTTTTATCCTTTCCTTATAAAATGGAAAACATTGCAGATTGCGCCAAAAAAGCTCAATCCGATATATGTAATTCCTTAAAAAAACGGCGCTCTGACGGTTTTTTTAGATAGCATGGGTAACGTACGGACATCAGCGGACGGTTGACGGACGACGCTGAGCCATCGTATAAGCTCACAGGTTCGCTAAAAAGCGCAGGTGTTTTACTACCTCATGAGTGTAAGTAGGTATAGGTGTTGGCACGGTCTACTTAGAAGAAATATCTGGGTTATCTCCAACGTAAGATATATAAAAGTTACAAAGTACTGTATACAATTTGTTTACACTAACCACGTGATTTTATGTGTATTTCTATTGTTGCTTCGGTGTTCAATTTGTTTACACTAACCACGTGTTTTATGTCTTTCTAGTGTTGCTTCGGTGTATATCGATTATAACTAAGATAAAAGTTCAAATGCCGATCTACCGTTTGACGACGGACCTTGTATTGAAGCACAGCAACAGGCGGGACAACCTGAAGAAAGGTAGGTGCTAGGTGTTTATAACAAAAGTTATTCCATTTTAACAATTGAAATGTGACGCTTATGTCAAGAAATTACTATCGATAAATAATTGCCAAAATTTCAAACCATTTGTCTGCATGGTATAAATAAAGCGGTCATTCGCTGAATATTATAGATACATTCTATGTTTGTACGGCCCGGTTTGTAATCATCCAAGAGTTGCTAGAGGGTTGTCCAGGTCTAGTAGGTTCTTATTTGATATTAGGGTCAGACTTGTGTGTGGCTTGGTTGCACTTGTTCTCATGTTCCTCACGAATATTGATTATTAGGGGAATTTTCTAAGATACAATACACAATGCAAGGAACAAAAACTATTGATCTCCAATATTTTCCAGGGACCCGCTTATTTGTCTAGGTAGCTTTTTGGTGGCACCTTAGCTCCCGTGTTATCCCGTGATGGCATCTTGTAAGATTTACAAAGATGGCGGACTTGCAATGTCGGGACACGCAGCAGTACACCTGCCTGAGCAAAACTGCGTTTACATATTTGGTGGACGCCCTTATCGAACTGGAGACGGACTAAAGGTTTATGCACTAAATACAGGTAATATCTCGGAAGGTGTAAATAATTCATGCCATAACACAAGAATAAGTTACTTATTTGTTTCATTAATATTAACAAAAGTGACCATGTAATCAAATGCATATGGACATTTAGCCTCGGAACGCACTTGTGGGAGATATTTATAGATCTACATTTTACGCTACCTTTGCAAATCCAAGCAGCTACCGAGATGATAGGGTCATATTGGGAATACCAGGAAATGGTTTATTTAATTCCACTGAGAACTACTGATTGTGAAGAAGAAAATGTATACAATTGTAAATATACTTAAAAGTATGTACTGTTCAAAACATTGACAATACAAACAATTTTGAAAAAGGAGTTTAGTATCGTGCTTAAACTGTCCTTTTTTAACTTGCGTTTTCTGTAATATCTTCCCTCTACGAATATACAAAAAAGTGGGAATTTCGGGGCCCTTAGCGTTAGGCAAAATAACCTCGATATACTATCAAAATTGCCGATATATACTTAATCTCAAATGAGGATTCTCATATTCAGATACCTACAAATGGAGGGATATATCAGGAGAAAGCAAACAGACACCGGGGGTCGACTCACCGTCAGATCGGTCTAATCTCACCGCTGTGAGGCATCAGGAGAAGATTTATATATTTGGAAAAGAAAAGGCAGATAGAATGACCGACAATGTCATCTGGTATTTCGACCTAGGTAATGTCTTTATTCTTCGAATTCATCTTCATTTAAATTATTCATATTCAATTTCTCTACAAGGAAAATCAACATCTTGCGTTTCGGTCGATCTGGATGACATTCATAACTATACTGCGGAGCTTTATATTTGATATTTACAGTCTGGTATTTCTAGTTCAGATTCCGTTGATATAGATGAGCATTCAGCTTTATTTTAAACAAATCAGTTTACATGAAAAACATTGAGGCATAACAAAATTATCTCTACCAAGATTTTTTTGGAAATGTCCTGACGGATTATAAAGACGCATACATTAAGTCGAGTATCGTTCTTAGCTCAGCTGAATAAAAGTCATCTGAGCTTTAGCAATCACTCTTTGTTCGGTGTCCGTCTGCATGTATGTCTGTCCGGCCTTCCGTTAACAGAATCAAACTCGCATCCACTGGAACTAGAAATTTATGAATAAATATCCAGGGAGGTCAATAAAATTTCTCCTTGGACACCTGAAATTACTGTGTCACTGCCTGTATTTTCCGTGTTACGGGGCCAATAAAGGCACCCCAGAATAATTAGAAAAATGAATACCTAATGCATTAATTGCCATGATTATTTCCATGCGTTTGGATCATCAAAGTATTATCAGTTCCTGAAGACTGGTGGAGCCATTTTTTATTTTTTTTTTCTAATATTTATGCATTTTTCTCTTTTTTGAGACCTTCAATTAAAGCATTCGGGACGTTAACAGGGCACAAGCGTAACCGTTAGACCTAGAAACTTCAAACTGGGAGGTCCGAGGCAAATATCAGAAATTAGGTCATGGTGAGCTCTATTTTGCGAGTTACTGGCCGGAAACATGATTTTGAGCACCAAGATAGTCCGAAGGGGCACAAATTGTATCCATATCGCCTAGAATCTTTTAATGTAACATTCTGGGAGGTCCTGGTTAAATTTCCTTGGAAACATGAAATATGTCACCATGACCTATATTCTGCGAGCTAAACAAAAAAAATGATGTGGGCTTCATGAAAGTCAGATGGGCTCGTATTATAACAGATAATTCTAGAATCTTCCAACGCAACATCCAGGGAGGTTGTGGGTAAATATTCTTGATAACCTACAATCTGCAAGCGCCTGGCCAAAAACATGATTTTGAGCACCCAGACAGGGCACAAATTGTATTCGTTAGACCTTGAAACATCTAACTGTACATCTTGGTCACTAAAATAAGGTCACTGTGAGCTATAGTTTGTTGGCTTTTAAGGAGAAAACCTAATTTTTTAGCACCCAGAAAGTCAGGGCACAAATCTTAATTGTTGATAGTTTGATAGTGCAAAAGGGTGTCTAAAGACCCTACACTGACAACCGATACGTAAGCGAATAGATGTAAATTCTTCTTTTAGGGTATAAAACAAATAAGAAATGTTAACATCATACCTAAGTGAACTATTTAGACGAGTAAAAGTACTCTTCGTTCCAATTAAAGGGATCTGCTTTACACTCCTTTACCAAACACCAAAACTTACGGTAAGCGTGCTTTTACGTATGCAGCACCAACCCTTTGGAATGGACTACTTTAGGACATTTAGACAGCTGGCTCTATTGTAGGTTTTAAAAAGAGGTTAAAAACCTATTATTTTAGGCGCGTGTTCAGTTATATTATACATGGATTATTCTATTTGTCATTCCCATTATGTACCTTGTGTGAGTGTTTAAAAATGCTCTGTTGCTTGTAGGTAATGTGATAATTTATCATTGTTTTAATGTTGATTTTACTTAGGCAATCTTGATTTGTAAGCGGTTGTCCAGTATTGCCTTAGATGGATGGGCGGTTTATATAATCTAATAAACTACAAATATAAAATATTTTGACCATTTTCAAAGTCATTCTACCCATTGTTCAAGGTTCTTGAGCAAATATTTTTAAACAATAATTTATATATGCATATGCATCACCTGTATGTCATATTCAGCTGAGCGTCATGGCCCATGGGCCACTAGTTGCAATGATATAATACAGTTTTCTATCACAATATATTCGTAGCCCATGTTTATAAGGGAAAAATATGTATATAAGTATGTAAGTTTGTATGAATGAATGGTAATGTTAAGTTCAAACGGTAAACCCTTCATGTAACTGTAGCAAGGGAACAATGGTCATTGTCGTCTGTCCATGGTGACGTCCCTAAAGGACGATTTCGACACTCTGCTTGTGTGATCAACGGTTATATGATCGTGTTTGGCGGCCTGTCGGTATGGATAACACACAAATCTCGACATCCTTAAGTGTATTCTTATTCTGTCAGTATCCTTTGTAATAAATGAACCCTCTACGTGCTTAATTAATACGATAGTTTACATTATTACTATTAGATTCGCATATCTTCACATTATGCTCGTATTATTTCATTTGTAGTGTGATTCTTCTATCCTGAACCCAAACAATGATCTTCTACTGTTGAGTCTTACTACTTATGAATGGAAGTCCGTCAAGCAACGTGTAAGTATCATACATCGCAGCGCGTGGAACGTATTGTTTATCGACAGGTGACAAGGGTCGAGCCATTCCTGCCACATAATAATTAACAAAAAATATATGCATAATACATAAAAAAAAAATTTAACTATTGCATCAATTAGAATTGGCACAAAACATATCGAGATAAGAGAAAAGGCTTGCTTGAAGTAGCTCTCATTTATGCGTCTCGGGATAATAAACAGAAAACACAGCGATTCGTATAAAACATTGTATACTTTTGCAAATGTCACTGTTATTCTTACCAATATAGCGACTTTGTTTACATTGCTTCTACGTTTGATATTACACCCTGTCACACCATTTAAGATAATTATTGCCAAGCTATTTTATCATATAACATATGATACTCGAAGTGATTCCCATCATTAGCAGAATTTTCAATGTTTAAGTGTTTTTAGCATTCCTAACAAACAGATGGAATGGTATGTATTCGTAAATATAATGACACTTATTGGGATATCTTTCATAGAGATGAAGCTTTCTTCTACATAAGTGTAAAGCCCTAGTTAATACCTCTCTTAACTATGATCATTCATTCCTATGTAGCGATATTAATAAGAGTGCCCTATATGTTACTTTCGGCTAGTGTTATATAAATGTTAGTTGGTGTGTTGTGCATTGATATTAGTATTTTAAAATGTTACTGATAGTAGGGATTATTTGATTCCATAGGGAAACATGTTACTTTAAAAATATTGTAGCTCTGACCATTGTGGAGAACAGAACTGAAACATTTCAACAGAAGAGGATTTGGCCCTATATTATTTTATATTAATCAAACTAAAATAAAGTATAATCTCGTAACATAACATTTCATTTTGATTGATTACTTTTATAAGGAATCCTGAAAGAAATATTAAAATGAGATGAGTATTGCAAAGTGCTGGCTTGTTCATCAAACAACTGAGACCAATAGGCAATTTATATTTCTTATATAGAAGACAATGTGGTATAAGGTATATAAGATATTAACAATAATATTAACTTTCAATCATTTATCTAATGTAATGTTATTTATAAGGATGCTGATCGTTTACTGACATCTATTTATAAGGTAAGGGTTTGGTTACTTTACTGTGAACTTTGTGCCTATTTTTATCCACCTCATATCTACATTTTCCTTAGACCATTAGCTTTCTTTCAGTTAAACATATTATGGATGAAATTTTAATAATAATTGTTATCATATCAAATAAGCACATATTGTTGTATTTTCGCAATATTGGCATCAAGAATAATGGAACTGGAGCTGTAGCTGTCATGTTCCTTGAAGTTATTGGGCACGGCATGGGTTTATATTAAGAGGGGGAATCGGGATAGGTGTAGTTACTGGTTCAAGTTACTGGCGTGCTCATACCCCTAAAGTCAACCTTAACCTTTGAAAAATGACTTCATAATTAGGTTCCCTGCCTTAACAGGGCTCTGTCCGTCCTTACGTAAGACAATCTTTTCCGGCATCTCATCTAAAGAATTGTTCTAGAAACTACTTTGACTTTTATAGGATATATGTGAACCTATAAAAGAATGAACAATATCTCACACCGGATCCCTCAGATGTTAGATGTTTACCAGAGAGGAGTCTTAGAATTCCTTTCAAGAACCACTCGTTCAATGCACATTCCTGCTTTTGAGAAGATATTAACGTAAACAGCATAACTTTACGCCAGTGCGAAATCCAGTATCGTATTCATGGGACATCCCATAAAAGCCAATTCATTTCTAATTTATATTAACATTTATACAATTAAGGAATGCATTGATACATTTACTTCAATATAATTTCTGATAATGTCACTTAGCAAGGAATAGTCTCTTAACTCATCCTACTTGAGTCATAAATCAATAATCAGCTTCATACCCACATAAAACATGACAGTATACTTGACTTCAGGTGTTTATTTTTAACAAACAAATGTTTGCAACTACTATCAACAGTCTTGTCATAGTTGATATGCTTATTCGAAGTGTGCAGTGTGTACCCATGTATAAATGATTAAAAATCATACTCTACGTATAAATCATACTCTTCTGGGTGTACGCCTTGTTGTAGACTTGACCATAAATAGAGTTGTAAAATATTGATAAGATTCATATATTTTAAATTCTGTAGACGACTCCATCCGTTCCTGTGCGCTTTGGGCACACTGCCTCCGTGATCGGGGGAAAGATGTTTATAATTGGGGGTAGGGATGGAGAATATGGAATACAGAAGGAATTCGTACAGGTGTATGACTTACATGCTGAATCATGGCATACACCAACCGCGGGTGGAGATGTACCGACACCGAGAAGTGAACATTGTGCAGGTAAGCATTGATGGTTCAAACAATGATTTAGTATAATATCAAAATGAATTTTCGGCACAGTTAATTTACGACCAGGAGGATAAATATGCACCAATCTTGCAAAACCCATGAAAAGCATATTTTGGATAATTTAACTGTAATCAAACATAGGTTAGATTAGATATACCGATTTCTATCAAATTAAACTACAAATGATTGCCTCAGTTCCAGATTATGACAATACCTTACCCGACTCCCTGGGCTGTGCAATGGTCCACTGGCACGAAAAAAAATAAAGTTTCATGAAAATGCCATTTTGAAAATAACTGAATTAATATCTTTTTCCTATGCTCAACGGAACACTTAGCTATGACATGGAAGCTAAAGTAAAAATAACTCTAAATTGTCTCCGTGTACGGAGAGGAAAACAGTTGGCTAATAGAATGTGGCGCTATCAAGAGCTTTGGTTTGGAAGGACCATCGTTAATCCGATGATTTTCAAAAGTAATCATCTGGAAACAAAGGTTGAATGCGCAAATCATTTAAACCATATAGGTCAATATAGGTAGTGCCACCAAGAGCAACCCCTACCATGATATTTCTTTTTGAGGCCATTGTACCAAGTTTAAAGGGATTCGGATGATTTTTCGGAAAGACATTGCCCATAATTTTTGTTGCACAAAATTTATTGGCTAGCTGAAGGTCGGTCGACAAATGTGGCGCCAACAAAAGCAATACAATACAAAATTGGAATAAGGGGAACAATTGTACCAGATTTGAAGAAAAATGGGATATTTTTCTAGCAAAGTTATCGCCTGGAAACGAACACCTGACGGATAGAGAGACAGACATGCAGAAAGGAGGGGCAGACGGACAGAAGGACAAATAGAGGGGCATACAGATATGGTCAAAGTATCGTACCACTTTCCTTGGGGTTTGGAAAAATAGATACTCGATTTTTTTAGAATCCATCATGAGGCATCCCAGCGGATTCCAAATACCATGCGATACATAGCTTATGCCAATAAAAAGAGATGACATTACATATATATGTTATATATGTGTATGTATATATTTATGTATGCATATAAATATAAATATAAATATAAATATATATATATATACATACATGTATATATTATTCAAAGAGTATTGATGCAGATCAGAGAGTAGTGATGCAAGTAATTAGATAAAAAATTGAAATATTTATACGAAGTTCATTTTCTGTATGAAGGTTACCACACACACACACACCTTTACACACACATATATATATATGAGTGACCCCTTTTAGATGGACTGATTTATCTTAAAGGTGTCACTCTTACTCTTTATCTACATTTCGACTACAGACTAACACGCCCTAACCATTTATCAGTATATATATATATATATACATTCTATGTTAATTATTTCTTGCTTTAAGTTACAAGAAGAGAAGAAATATTTATATTCGGAGGTTTGACCCAGTCAGGACTGTGCAATGATCTATACAGCTTTCACATTGGTAGTTTCTCTTTCAATATATTTTTAAAATGCCATGATGAAAGTTACTGAATCACCCTGAACTTGTTATAATATTGTATATCGGCAGACATGTTCATGTCCTTTTCGTCAAGTCAATTTAATTCAACGTAATTTAATTCTTTTTGGCTTTCGTATCGACTACAGTGGTAAATGACGTTTAAGTTAATTCAACATTGCCGTTGTGTAGGGTAGTTCTAAATTAAGTATTTATTTTAAGTTTTGTAAATTGTAGATTTCTGTGTAAGGGACTTTTTGTATTGTTTAGTGATCAAACTAATCTTTAAATTGCAGACAACAAACAATGGAGTCAGATCGTCATTACTGGTCAATTACCACCTCCTCTTGACGGGCATCAGTGTGTAGCTGTGGGGACAGATATCGTAACAATCGGGTGGGCATATATTCTATATCATATATATTATATATGTTATATATTATATATATATATTATATATATCTCGGACAGTATGATATCTGAATTATTAATCATCCATTTTTCATAAAAAAACAACATATTTTTTTTTCATAACCTTTTCAGTTGGTAAAAATCCAAGCTTTTATTTTTGGTAACAACATAACGATATTTATCTTTATCAAGTTGAAACATAATGCATGGCACTGTCATAACCACAGGGTTTCCACTTAATATAACGACTATAAGATAAAGTGTTTATAAATATGCAGTTTCACGAATGTTAATATATTTTACACAAAGATAATTTGAAAGAGGTAAACTATATATCTACCATTAAATTAACAGGGAATCATGTCCTTTTCAAGCAAATCTTTAATGTCTTGATTCAGGGGTTCAGTTTCATTCAACAAAGAGTTCAGCGACCTGGCGGTTCTGAGGATAGGCATGCTCTTTTTTACCGATATTTACATTTCAAAAGACTTAATCGTATTTTAAAATGATAGCCAGAATTCATTCATAGCGCATTTGTCGTATAGATTATTTGTGACGTACTGATTTAGAACAGCAACTACATGCATGTGTTTACATTTTAATTTTTTGAGGTTTCCCACATTATTTAGACAAGAAGCATTATTAATTCCTTATTTTCGGCCATATGTTTTAATTGAAAGGAGAATCAGCCGCGACACAGGAGAGTAAATCAACAAAATATGGAGAAATTATGCATTGCACGAGAAACTTCTATGAGGAGCACTTCAGTGACGTATGTAACGGGAACCATTAAAATTTTTGCAATACAATTTGGCGTGTTACTTTCCGAAATAAGTTTTAGTGTTTTGATTTATGTTCGCATATCCCTTGTATCCCTTTGTCATGCACATATTGAACATAAATGTGATAAAGAAAATAATGTCATGCCATAAGAGCTATCCAATGCGGGGTGCACCAAAAGGAGCAGTCTTAATCATCAACATGAACGAAGTTAAACTGATGGAAACGGGAAAAATTCTAACCAGGTCGGGAGCTAAGGAAGATCGCCAGTGCATGAAATCCTTGTTTACCGACTTGAAATATGATGTTGAAGAATATGAAGATGTGAACACACAGGTTGGAAACTCAAACAATGAAAGAACTGTATCCATATAACAGTTATGTAGTCATATATGTTGTACGTTACATATAATCTGTGTGATTATTTATTATGTCTAAATCATTACATATCTTTAATATGGATATTGTAGGTAAATGTCTTATTACTTAAAATTATACCGTTCCTTTCAAAAGCAACTTGAATTGGCAATGAAGTCGTTCGCTGAGAAAGCCACAGAGATGAGAGCAAGGAGCATATTTGTTGTTCTCATGTCCCATGGCGGGATTCGTCAGGGTGGGCCTTACATATTTACTTGTGATGGTTACAAAATTGACGTGAGAGAAACAATACAACTCTATTTTTCAAGTGCCCAGGCACCCAGATTGGCGATGATCCCAAAGATCGTGATTGTTCAATCTTGCCAAGGAGGTATATATTTTTTTGGATAAAAAGAATGATGCTAATTTAAATTCATTAGGTGAAAATAATATCATAAGCAATAACATTATTTTATTCAAATATTTTAGTTGGACTTATCCTTGATTATGCAAAGTCTTTTTGTCAGGCAAAGTGGATGTAGGTGTTGAAGTACAGTGTCACTCGGGTATTGAAGCGGATTCATCACATGTTCCTGCAGTGGTTAAACCCATGAGGGTTCCGGATTTTTCCAACTATTACTACGGTTTCGCTACACAGCCAAGTAAGTATAATATAAAGAAATAGTCTTACTATTAAGGACGTTGAAATGTTAATAAACGTAGATCATGATACATTTTTCGCAATGACCACTCTAACGTGGAAATACAGATAATCTGTTCCTTCACAGAGAGACGAGCATGGCGAGAATCAGGAAAGGGGAGCTGGTTTATAAGAGAAATAAATGAAGTCTTTCATAAGAAAGCCGCTACAAAACACCTCTACGAGCTTATGGCAGAGGTATGATTTATACTACTCATAGATCAAGTACACGCAATATAAGAGTTCGAGATAATAATAATACAAAATGATCATTATTCTTATGGCACGTTGACTATGGGTATAAACAATCTATCTTAGTTATTCGCTTAAGATACCGAGTTTCAATCGGTGACGATTGCTAAATGTCCTTGATTAATTGGTCCAGTGAAAAGGTGAGGTGGATTATATACCTCGACTTTTAATCGATGACGATTGCTTAAGTTCCTTGTTTGCTGTGATAATTAGAGGGAATTATGTCCCTGATTTTACAAGTGAACAAATGAAAAAAGGAAAGGTGCCATGTCTCATAACTTTTTTTAACGGCAAATTATTTTACATATCATGTAATATTTGCACGTACTTATCTTTTTTCTAAATGTGGAGAGGCAAATGCTGTGTTGTATCATATACTTATGATAGAGAGGGCCGCATATCACCTACCTATCCCGAAGAAATAAGACAAATATGTGAACGCTTGTTTATAAAAGAATAGCATCAGGAGGTAAATATATGAAAGCTATCAAGGTTGTAAATGCTTATCGTTTTAGGTAAGACATAACGTGTCCACAAAGTACGGCCACCAGGAAGGTTTCATACAAACACCAGAGGGAGTCGATGGATTGAACCGCCCATTTTACCTGTTTCCGGGCATCGAGTAGACGTAATTCAAACTGTCTGTTGGAATGTTAGTGTCTCTTCCTATTCCGGACAGGTTTGCGGTCACAACTTTTGCCAGCTATATGCACCCTGAGTGTTTTATTTCCATACATTTATATATCCGTATATATTTACACATGAAGTAATGTAAATAAATTATAGGACAACCTGAGGTATAAGGATTTCTTGAAACCTTGGCCAGGATCTTCTGACGATAAGGCGTATTATGAATAAGTTACGTTGTAACGCTAAAGAGGGTCAATAATACACACATAAGAGACAGCCCGACGGCCCATCTTCTTTTACTATAGAGATTGACTAATGAAAGCGCCGGACTAAATGTGCTAACCCAGTTCGTACTGCAACCATGCAAGCAGCAAACATGTAAACGTGTAGAGAGAATTAAAAGGACAAAACCTCCAGAAGTTGAAGAGGTACAGAACTGCATATTTGACCTTTTAAAGGAAATTGCAGGTTTGGTTAATATATGTAGTTTCATGGCCCGTTTATATCTAAATGTATACGTATGTATCTATGAGTTAAAACTCAAATAGACGTTGAATTTGGAATAATAAAGTTACTAGTTTTAGCACAAGCCACTCACCTTGTGTGCAAACTTTGTATGCTGCTCTTTGGTTCTCGATAACAATTTTCCCTCTCCGACACAAGGGGGTAACAATAATCTTTATTAAGATGAGCAGCCACCAGTTTTCTTTGATACTTATATCTATAACTGATGTACGTTGGTGGCATATATGTTGCGTGGTGATAAAAAGGTCACACGTTAGAATATCATGTAACTATATGTGTAAATGTGAATATTCTGATTGGTCTGACATCTAGTAGTATTGTCAAATTTACGAGGCATATAAGAATACCTTAATAATGAAGCTTAAAATCAGAAATACCAAACGCAACAGGCCTACGTTATCATATTAGATAGTTAAGATAAAGGCTTGTGGTCTCCAAATGTACTATATCTATATATTGTTGTGAGCCTCTGAAGCACTGATGTCCCCCAAGTGGATCTCTAACCTGTGGTTTGAGCGCCTTCCCGGGTCGTCGGTCGTCTATGTGTTTTCCACCGGTAACGACGCACAAGCAAACTCGCCATGGAACCAAAGGACTTAACGCAGAAACAATACGCGAAACACACAGAAGCAATACACGGAACTCACCAGATAACTTTTACCGCCCTGCACTTCAATATAAAATAGGGTTGACTCGTGAATTCACTTGCGGCTTGTCATATTCAACCCAGGATCCTAGTTCCATGGCCTACGCTGGTCGCTATAGGTTCTTACCCACGGAAATGCGGACTTCGTAATATAATTAACGCTCGCCAGTGGATTAACCATGGACTTTCGTAACCCACTACGAACTTTCGTCAACTGTTTCCAATATTGTGTTACAAGCAATCCATGAACATTAAAGACTCCAGTTAAGTATCTCATTTATGTTAAAGGACTTGCCAGGGAATTCGTTTCGCTAATTAATCATTAATTCTATAACTTTATCTGTTATTGTAAATTGAAATGTATATGATTATCATTGCACCTATATTGTCTTCGAGTTTATTTATAAGGATAAGTGTCTGAAATTATATGTTGCGGTCCGTTGGGTCATGATTGCCGTGTGAAGGAGGGCCGTAACAGTATAGATAACTTTTGTCAGAACTAAGTGTTTTAGGACCATTACACACGTTATCTGGCGATGAACTGGTCTCTTAAATGCCCAAGATAGCTAACAATACAAGTACATAAAATACATTATGCAATTCATGTTGCGTGATTATATTTGAACTACGTATCCGGGATTTAATATTTATATTCTTGGAACTATTTCCCCATGGCCGTCAGAACAACGGAGGCTCAACATCGGGCGTAACTGATGAAATTGTAACCAGCGTCACTTTAGGGTAACACATATTGAATAATTTACTTCTAAAACCAAACTACCAGGATAAAGGGTTCTACGACTCCGTGAACAAGTAAAGCTAAGGCTCAACGATCGTATGAGCTCGCTTACACTTGCATGCCATGACATTTTACCTGTAAGCAACGAATAGACGTCCTTGTTATTAAAATTGTCTTTTATTCAACAAGCATAAAAAAATCAATACATAATTAACACGTTAAGTAGGCTTACTTACAATTCGTTAATCTTTGCACAACATAACCCCGCCCTAATTTTACTTTCAGAGTTGTACAACATTTTGTCAGAGATGCAGCAAACATTTTCGCTGTTTCATACTTTTAGTCAATCTCGTGTGGTATTCGCAACATGAACACGTTATATTTTAGGTTATATATATAAATTGGACAAAACGGCTTTGATATTAACCCAATTTTTTTAATGAAAATCCTAATTATACCAAATCCAGTTTATATCATACCATTTTTTCTAACCTTTCTAACAAGAGATTAGGTTATATTCTCCATGAATACTTAGTGATAGCCAAAGGGAACATATATTTATATATATATATATATATATATATATATATATATATATATATATATATATATATATATGTTTTCAATACTCCATTGTCAGCCAGAAGCTGGTTTAAACACTCTGGATAGCCACCAGATTTTACAGAAGAGACTGTCCATACTTATCGCATAAGCAGTCTTCTTCTGTCTCCGAATAACCAATCCGCCCACGGCCAGGATAAAGCTCGAGCCAGCCCAATATCAGAAAGCAGAGCTCCCAGAAATCCTCAAAATTTCCTTCAGACCTTTGATTAAATTCGGCGTGGAAAGATACCTGCCAAAGTCAGATTCGAACCCACGCCTCCTATTGCACCGACTACGTAGTCAGACACGCTTTCCACTCAACCACCGGGAATGGTCTCTGTTGGCTCCTTCTGTAATAATGCATATGTGATTGCGAATGCATTTTCAGCTTTACAAAGAATATATATTTTTGTTTTACTTCGATGAAGGTGTTATTTTGCAGTAAATGGAATTTTCACTTTAGCTTAAAGGAGTATTAGTAAGTTACTTTTGATTTTTTATACCTTGCTGGGTAACAGGCACTTAAAATTTCAAGGTAATCTGGATTACAATGATACTTTTATATAAATATTTAAATATCATTATGCCATTATCCTAGCGAATGTGCAGAGCTATTTACTTGTATTAGTGTTATTGGGACCGCCTAATTTCTAGATTAGTATAGAAGGAGTGATTTATAGGTCAAAGGGCCAAGCGAACTTGACCGTGTTTTTTAATAGGAAACTATTATCAGAGGTTGGAAAATGTTTGTCGGACAATAAATAGTGCCCCTAACAAATTAATCGGAAAATTTAACCATTTGTTTAACCTGGTTTGTTTTACCTGCTTTATATGTAAGACACAAGGAGGTTGACGGAACTTATGGTTAAGGCATCAAACCCAGCCGGTGCCCTAGTGGCAAAGTGGTGTATTTTCAGTATAACTTTAGAGATTCGCCTCATTGCCTAAATGACTGCTCATAACTTCCGCACTATTCCTGACATCAAGTAAATATCTTCTTAAATCGAGAAGGCAAAATATAATATATCATTGTGTTAGTAAGACTGTCTTGCTTTTCATTTAAATAGACAGTGCCACCACTGTATTGCCATATGATATGATATACCTGATTCGTAAACCATTGCCTGAAAATCAATACGATAAGGTGTGTGTGTGTGTTATCAACAACGCTCAACTGTCCTATATATATGGCGTAAAACAGCGTACGAATTAACATGTGTTTACTACGTCTAAAAATCATCAGTATTCTTATCACATTGCAACTCATCGTGTCTTCGTGTCATCCAGTTGTTGTTATGTTACCATCAATCTAATTACGAGTTCAAAAGTCGATATTAAGTGTTGACGAAAGGCCTTTATGTTAAACATAGAACGTTACTTGACAGTTCGATATAAGGTGGGTATTTCAACAAATGCTGCCACAGCATACTGGCAGTCCAGCAGATACATAATGCTATTTCTTTATTTTCAGTCGCTAACTAAAACAATTTCTCCCTAACAGGAAATATTAAGTACGCCCGTTTTCTGTACATTGCGTAAAGCGTTCATGTGATTGATTATATTTATCTAGAATTAAGCAGAAGATGTGTTTATTCTCGTGATTTCATGTACTTAAATTCCGACAATTCAGCAAGGAAAGAGAAAGTTTTTCACCAACACCTCCTGGATATTCAAACGGGACCTAAATGTTGTAGCTGAAACAGGCGTCTTTAGTCTAGGGATAGAGCACAGGACTCAAAGCCGAGAGTTCGTGGGTTCCATTCCCAGCAGAGTAGCAGTGAGATTTTTCACGGTCTGCCTCACCCAGGGTGTTTCCCTCACGAGTGCGCCTTTCTGTTGGTTTCCTTGGTGGTATGACCAAGCAATGGTGATGATTAAACACCAAGGGCCCGCAAATGCGGTAACCACGGGCCTATTTAACATGGAATGACGCAAGCGATTGCTACCCTGTCAGATAATGCGAAACTGGATTGGACAATTGCAGTTTAACAAATGTTATATTCCTTTGACCTTTTAGTAATATATGGTATACATTCAATATTGTAAAAACTTTTCCAGATGTTACATGTTTGTCTGTAATGATTATAAAGATGAAAATGATAGTCTACATCTGTTGAAGCGCTCATGTTACCGTGGACGAGATGTAGGTGCAGGTGCCATGCGCAAAGAATGATGCAATAAGCATGTCCCGAAGAGATAATCACCGGACTTGACGCCTAGGTTTATATGAAGGGATCAGATCAATGTTTGTTGGTCTCAGTGTCATCGTAAAACTAAGGAAAAGCAACTTGTTCCTGCGGAGAGAAAGGACAAATGCAAGGGAGGGCATTCTTAAGTTTGGCACAGTCTCCTATATAGCTGATAAATCAGATGATTCCGCCCTCTCTGTCCACCAAAGTGACTTGGAGAGACATAGGTAAAATGCTTTACCACTACTCACTATACTGACATAATATATTTTCAATAAAACAGCGGGTCGTGTAGATGTTCAATCGTTAGATCGACTAACTACATTTTCTGTCTAATATGGGACAATCGCGCCTTAATAAAAAAAATATAAATAAAATAGAAATAAAAACTATCCAAAATAACCCTATAAAAACGATTGACATTTCTTGGGGTACATTGGAAAAATCGCATCGCCAATAAGTGGATTGTAATCATGTGATATTGTGATATGGGTACATCCGTGCAATCTCCACATTTGCGTAATATAGTACGATTTTACAGGATACTGCAGCGAGGGACTTTGCAGCTATCAACAGGAATCTGTCTGCCAGACTTTCGAGACGACGTATCAACACTAGCCCAAAAAAAGGATGACTGTTTCAGCCATCATGTACAGCTTGCAACATTTTGACCATCGGAATGCTGGGGGGTGGGGGGTGGGGGGGTGATACATTTAACTGCACAGTGTCTAATTTTCATGACACTTTCTTCGTCGCTTTTAACTGATTCAGCTGGACGCAGAAGTCTTCAAGCGGATTCGAGCTGGCATGTGATGTTCATTGGCAGTAATATTCCATAAATAAATGTGATGGTTGTTCAAAAGAAGAAAATAGTATATCTGACTTTTAAAATTATTTCGGATGCATGTTTTGGTTGAGAGGAGCCCTAAAAGTGCCTAAAATAAAAGCAACTTTTAGCTTCCTGCTGTAACAGTTGACATTGCATTTGTGCCACGTTTCCTAGATATTGTCGACTTTAACCACATTGAATTTTGGTGCCCATTTTAGGGAAAATGGATGAGATGAGAGACTAATGCCAGATGGATAGATGCATAAATAAAGGAACGACGTTTAAACATTTTGAGACGATTAGTAGTTAATAATAAAATATCAGGTCAATTTGACCCGCAAATGCGCACAACATAGGAAAACAGAAGAAGCCATTCCAGAGACATTTCGCGGCAAATATGGAAATTACTCCGTTACCTGGCCTATGTAAATGATCGCGATCAAATTAAGGAAGGAGTTTATTTTATTAAGACGATAGTTTGACGCTTCAACTAAGCAAGGCAAGCGACTATTAGAGGCCCTGGGTCTGATCAAGGAAACACGTTATCTACGATAGCCTGATTTTTTTCATATACTACGACTATTACTATAAATACAACTAGTCCATCCTTTGAATCGTAAATTGTTACCCCACTTCCCGGCTATATCATTTAGATAAGATTTGATAGGTTCATACTGCGTCCGTTATCAAGGAACTGATGTACATCATAGGAGGCTGGGATGGAAGAGAGAAGGTACAGAAGGAGTTTATTCAAGTTTATGATGTCCACACAGATTAATGGCATACACCAGTTGTGACTGGTGACATACCGGCACCAAGAAAAGAACATTGTTCAGATGGTATATGAGAAATACTCTACAAGAACCAATTTATTAAATAATTTGCTGTTGATTGTATGTCATTCCTTCTATGAAAAGTCTGATATCTCAAAAAGTGAGATTGGATATAAAAATTGTTACACATGCCGCCAGTGTAATCAGTGTGAATCTGGATTATTTATTTTATTTCCGATAAGGGTCAAACAATCGACATCCATGCCGGAAATATCAAAATGGATCCTCGACATACATGATTTATTAGCGATTCGCGGTTACATATGGTTTGGAATATCGTTCTGTAAATCCTTTCGCAAGTCGTTTAGATGTTGTTTATATTTTCCATTATAGCTGAGCCGACTGAAAGCCATCCGAGATATAGCGATGGGGCTTTATATATTGTCCGGAAGTCTGCCCGGCCGTCCGTTAGCAGGGCACAAGTCGTAAGCGTAAGGGCTATGATCATAAAACTGTTCCTTATCACGGAATATAAAAAGATCTTGAAAACCTGAAATGAAGTCACTGTGAACTCAGGCTTATCGCCTTAATCAATTGTTAGGCTTTATCAATTGTTCTTGAAATCAGGTTGCTAGAAGATCTTGGATAGCTTTTACTTGTACTGAACATTAGTTGCGCAACCTGCAAACTTTTGAGGCTTTATGCTTTTTAATATCCCATCACAGCCACCTCAGAATAGTGTGCATTAATACCTGAAAAAAAACTTATCAGCAGATTTATATTATAATGTGCACATGCCTTGATATGTATCATGGAATGAAGCCTATCCAAAATGTGCTCATGACCTTCAATATAAGACTTGCGTTCATCTTAAATTGGTAAAATCTTATGAAACATTACATTTCATATAAGAATTCTTTATTCAATACGATATTAATTAAAATTGAATGTGAACTGCTCCATCTTTCTACAGTTCAGCCTACACTATATATATATATATATATATATATATATATATATATATATAAATATATATATGAATACAGCGGCAGATCGTGTGTTCGATTCCCACCTTCAGTGAACCAACTTTTCTGTGTATACCATTTCCATATATATATATATATATATATATATATATATATATATATATATATATATATATATATATATATATGACATCACTAGCAGTTTATGTCGCTTGATTTAACCGTTGTAACCGTAGTTATAATTTTAATCATTTAGATACGATCAATTATGATTATAATAATAAATTATTTAAATATGATAAAATGATTTTAACGACTATATTTATTAGTAATACATTCCTAATGACATGATTTTAATCTCTCAAATCAATAGAATAAATGTAAACAATAGACGAAACAGATAAATATTCTTTATTTGCTCCAAAAAATAGGCCTTCGCCTTTGGAGACCGTCATAAATTATATGGAATAAAAACATAAAATAAAACAGTTGCTACAGTTAAGAAAATTATCTCCTATGGGACCATCCAAAAATTTTACATCGTACGAATACCTTTTAATTTTTGGTTATTTAAATTAAGGGAGGCCTCTGGAGACCGTCATAATTTTCGTTGAATTTAAACAAAGATATTTTAATCGAATGCCTAAAGACGTTGTACCCATACAAATAACGCTTCATTTGAGGCAGTTGTATTATTGAGGCATTTGTAACTACAGAGAGAGAGAGAGAGAGAGAGAGAGAGAGAGAGAGAGTGAGTGAGAGTCATCGAACATTTGAATTCCGAAAGTGTCGTTTCCGGGGATCTGTTTCATCCGAAAGATGATGTCGATCTGGTTGTTCTGACTTTAGACACGTCCTCCTGCTGCTCACCCTGAAGTTCCGATGATATTAAATGACCATATTAATAAAATATCGCAACTTTTGAATTATAACGTATATATGGTGTCATATCCATATACACCGTGTATGTATAAAAGTAAAATTAAATGTAAGATATGTTATGCATTTAATATGCAATTTCCGTCCGAATTATCCTCCCAAAATATAAAAATAATATTTGCTTGAATAGGATAATTCATAGTAAGAGAGTTAACCAGGAGGAGGATTGTTTATTGGAGCTGTTATAGTTCAAATTTTAGGTTTTGGGTAATGTTTTCTTGTCACACCGAAAGGATAAATCAAAGCTTGAATTCAGTTGCTTTCAATAAGTATTAATATAATTACTGATGACCATATTAATAAAATCATGATACATCATGGCTCTGTGTCCAAACGATGTATCATTCAAGTATTGCCCCGCTAACAAGACGACTTAAAGACGTTCTCCATAATATGTCAAAAGGGCATCTAAACGTACTTCTGTGAGCGCTCTCTACTAATTCGTCGATGTATCTGCTGCGCGTGTTACCTGTTGGCCCTCGTTAAAAACGCACCAAATAATATTGTTACTTTGATGATGTTTTCTTTAAAAATCGATGTGTGCTCCCTTCTTTTAAATAGTGCAGAAATAAATCATTAAACATTTTCAAGGAATCTTTTATGATGTATGTTTTATAGGCGTACTAAGAAACACATGTTGGTCCGAATTAATTAAACGTTGCTTGTGGTCATTGCAACACATTCACTTCATATTATTCTTAATGAAGATAATAAATTTAGGATGTGTACACTGTTATATCACCTGCGTGTTATATCACTAGCACTTCATACTGCCCATTTCAGCACACATTAAACCATTGTATATTACTTTTAAATGGCCAGAACATTAATGATCATTAGAACCACGGATCTATTAAATATTACTACTCGTAGTACTTAGATTTCAAATACTGATGTTATTAAAGGGGGCAAATATATGTACGGGTAAAGGGGTAAAGGCATTGTATTTACACCGAACCAAAATGCTTCAATGTCTAAGATGTTTCAATGTCTTACCATGAAGGGACAAACTCACAGGTACTAACACACACGATGTAAAACTAATCAATTCCATATATGAAATAATGATTATTAAGAAAAGTTAAAGAACAAATAACTGAATGATAAACCAGAACGGTTTATTCAGAAATGGTATATTTGAACAAATGACAAACATATTAACGGTTTCAATCAAACCTTTATATCGAAACCCTGAGTTCCATGAAGTAATCAGTCATTATGCCTCTGATAATATCTTTAAAAACACATTTTATTCAGTGGTACACTTCGGCAAGTCGAATGAAAATGAAAAAAAGTTACACAATCTCAACTCAAGACGTGACACCCCATTAATTTTTTCTTTTTTTTGGGGGGGGGGGGGGGAGGCCTCACCAAAGCTGTTTTGTTATTTCTATTCTACACTGTCATGTTCCATGAGAATGCAGCAGCCCTTCATTTAACCATAAAGATTTTAAATTTTTTTAATAGGACTTTAATAGGATTCACTTGCAGAATGGTTGGCATCCTGGCGGAAATAAATATAAAAGCAAGCAAAAGCTTCAAAACCATGAAATCTATAAAGATCATTTGATTATGCCATGTTAATATATTTCTTTCGAAAAAATAAATGCCCTAAAATTTGAATAATGGTTGAAAAAAATTAATTTTTTATTATCAAACATGATTTACCAGAATAGCCTAATCAACTCATTTGCTGTTTCTTAATAGGGTCCTGGGTAAAGTTAGGTACAAATAAAATGAATAAAATATGCATTATACAGATTAGACATGACATAATGCTACATATTTCAGTATACAATGTAAAAGAGTTACAAAAATGTTATGCTGTTAAACACATAGAAGACATTGTAAATATAAAAAAGAACATAAATAATTCTCGTGTGATTAATAAATAGGTAGGTTTATGGTAAATCAACACGAATGATATAAAACTGAGCTATTGCATCAAACATCCATTTTTTTTCAATTACCTGTACGTTCTATATTTTAAGCGTTGCGTGAAAACGTTATCTGGTATACAGCTGCGCCCCCTTGTGTTTTGAAGTACGTATTCTAGAGCCTCCCTGGGCCTACGAACAAGAACAACAATGCATGATGGCACCCTCTTGTGTGCAGCTATGCCTTATATTGTTTCTTTGTCGTAAGCTATGTTTTATAAGTGTTTCTTTTGTAAGTGCAATATATTGCAATCGGTTTTCTCTATATGTCACAATGATAACTCTTTTAGAGGGTGTTCATTGAATCAGGCCCCGTATTCTATAATGTATTCAAAAGATTCGTTGTCAATTTTTATTTAGATCCGTATAATGTTATGAAACTCGTATAAATCAGTTTCTTTCTTTTGTCCACTATGCGAAACGAAAAACTGTTGCTTGGCACAACACAAACAAGACAAAGTTATATTGACCAAATGTATCACAGACTATGAATGGTAGTTTGTGAAATGCTGCAGGATTACAAAATAAAAACCGAGAATACGTTTCGACGCAAACGTTTGTATATGAGCAATGAAAACCTCGATAAATTTGGCGCGGATCCGGATAAATGGATGGATCATATAGTAATGATTAAGCATTTACAAAGATTTGCGTTTATCCATACCATTCTACTTATACGTGTTTTTTTACATCAACTACAAATATTATTTAGTCACTATAAAGTCAGACTTCTGATGCCACTGGGGGTAAGATGTCACCGATGTCGGCAGTGCTTATCAATATGATACCTGCAGAAATAAAAAAGAACAAGAACCGGGAGAGGTTTATGGCTAATTACTATTTGGGCAGCATTAACATTGACCATTTATGTAAAACATTACGAAACATCTACATTTACGAAACATTGTGATTTATTTTGACTTTATGAAACAGAATTATAACAAAAGAAAGAATGACAATAAAATCCCTAGTTTTATCCTTATAGATGGATTAATTATGAACAAATACTGCAGGCACTAAACCGAAGGATATACAAATTACCTTCATGAATGAAAATGATTAAAACCCTGTTTCACTAGTTCAAAAAGTCATTCAAAGAGGTTTGTTTCAAACTTATGCACCAGATGTCGTTATTGAATAATGTGTTCTCTAAATCTTATGTGGACACAGTATCCCCTAATGTTTGAGGCGTTACAACCCTACCGGAGGCCATTAATAAAATGCATTAAATTAAACGTTTCGGAATCTACATCATTATTAATCAATTGACCATTTCATAAGTTTCCACTTTATATCTGACCTCGTAGGAACGTTTAACAAAACATAAGTTTTGAAATTAAGCAAAGAATGACTACCTTATATTTTCTAAGAAGAACATGTTTTGAATAATCGTATATGAATACAAAAATATTACCTTTCATTTTCATGTCTGCAATGGCCGCTACTGTGGTATCAGGGGCGACACCTTTCGTCGCATCAAGAACAAGGATCGTTTTATAACCTGGAGGTGAACCCAAAAAGTATATATTGTAGCTGTTACTAAAATGATACTAAAACGTCCTGTCTTGGGATGCAATCAAAGATTCAGGTTGTCGTTCACATATTTCATCTAAGCAGAGAGACTACTGGTATAAGATTGGAGCAAAGTTTTATTTATATAAATTTTTTACTCTCTTGTATTATTAACATGATAGCATGATCGGCTAGTCCACTTCGATAAAAAACAGAATAGTCATAAAGCGCAGAATAGCAATGTTCAATATTTGTTTTAACAACACATGCGTGACTATACTTACCCAGACGTTTGGCATCTAGGGCAGACTGGTAAGAGCAGAAATCTGTACCGAGACCTACCACGAACACTGTCGTTATTCCGTGTCCCTTCAGGATGTCGTCCATATCAGTGTGTGTGAAACCCCCGTTATCGAAAAACGAAGAGTACGAGTCGATCTGAAAAAGAATGTCTCAGTTGATTTATCAGAGACACTTTATCCAACAGTGGAACAGTAAGTTGTGTATTTATACAGTCAGTGAGCGCTACATTTAAGGTATTTTTGTTAATGGTTTATGAAGTCAATATTTATTCTCTTTTAAAACACATTAGTCTCACATTATTGAACTTTGTTTTTTCGTTATAGATGTTCTCCTAACTAAGAACGCAACACAAATACATGTATAAGAAATAACTTTTTATAAAGTGTTGTGATATGCGGGTAAAACATAAGTCGCAAAACATGTATCTTCATTACGTGGTGTGATAATATTTTACATGGCAATGGTAGCCTTTCTTGACGATAATATCAGTATCCTTTCTTATAATCCTGTCATGGATTTTGGCGGCGTCTGTATCCATAACACAGTGGTCCGGCCATAGCGTCTGCGTTACATTATGTGCCACGGAGGTACAGTTCCGCGTGTACTGGTTCGTCAGTCCGTCCGCCGTGCACAATGCACCTGTAGTTTACAGTAATATAAATGTAGAATTAAATGTAAATAACAATGACCAACTAGGAAAAGACAACTTAATATTAAAGTCTCCGTATTTGTGAAAACTAAAATGCATATTGTATAGGTATTGATGTATGTATTATTTCCATCTTCGAGACTGGATATGTTTTATCAGTGGTCATTAAGTTGGCTGTATATTAGCATTTTAATTCAAGCTCCTGACGTGATGGAAATCTTGGTTCAGATAAATGAAGCTCGACGATTTTGATTGTCATACTTAATTTTAGGAGAAATGAACACATGTACATGGGATTAACTTTTTTTACTCTTACTTTACAGGTTTGGGCTCACTATAAATATGTTAGTGTATTAAGTAAGTACCATTCATATATAAATTAATCCTTAATCAATTTGAGTTAATCAATAATCGTTACTAATAATTTTTTAAAATTTAGAATATGATGACACACCTTTATCATCGTACTGCAGAACCACTTGATCATAAACGTCACGGCCAGGGTGCTGTGACGCAAACGACACGTGGTCTGGGCAGTGCCAATCCTGAGTCAACACCACCAAATCAAATCGGTCGCTGAAGTTAGTCCTGATGTCATTTATGACGTCAATCAGGAGGTCTGCATCCTTGATCGGGAGTGTTCCGCCCGGAAAGAAGCAGTTTTGCAAGTCAATGACCAGCAGGGCAAACTTCTCGGTCTGGATTTCTCGTACCGGTAGTGTTGTCCCGACCTCACCAGAGTTTATTACATACACTCCTACAAAAAGTTGCAAAATTTCTGACGACTGGCTCTCAGACATGTACAAGATCTATAAATAAAGTTCAGTTTATATGATATGACATATCCTGTCAATACCCTTGTGTTCATCTAGCGGTGTTTCTGATGAACACTAAATTTCTGTTCACAAGTAAATTCTGTAAAATGAGAAAATGTTGATCATTACATATACAATATATTTTTAAGTGTAATTTATAAAAATAATTAAGTAAGCACACTCTATTTTTTGTTGTTTGGTGTCATCTATAATCATTCACAATGACTTTGAGACTTAGGATTTAAACTAAAGGCACTATATTCCTGTCTTCATTGTATCTTAACCACATTTTCAGCTGTCACTTCAGAGAAGGTTTGCTTAAGGGTAAAGAAATTTTAGATTTGTAAATAAATATGTTTCATCTTAGAAAATTAAGCCAAATGCGGAAATACCGGGAGCAATTATCAAAGAATCCTGAGCGGCATTTGGTAAAGGCTAAAGATATTGATTGATTGCGGTTTTTATAGGCCATTAGTCGGGGTTATTATGGCAGTTTCTATTCACCTTTTGCTCGCATATCTGCAACAGCATTGACCCCACCTTTCTTCGTGAGTGGCCGTATTGCGTCCTCAACAACATAGGTTATGTATCCTGAAACATATCAATATCTTATTTGATTCTGGGTACCGTAGATTCGCCGTAAAATAAGACTTGAAGCTGAAGATCCCTTCTTTTCTTTCTTAACAAGTGTTGCGGCTTTAAAACGCAGTTAGGGCTGAAGTCATCCATGTACAAGAGACTCGACAGGCCGCCGAGGCGCAATGGGCGATCATAGGAAGAAGGAAGTGAATACTAAGAAATGTATATTTACTAAATAAGACAGCACATTTGTATATTAATTTGTTTATTAATTTTATTCATATAATCATATTCATATAATATAATTAAATTATAAAATTAATATTTTAAACAGGCTTATATGTATTAGCAAACTTTTCTGAGCGAGTCATAAACCACGACTATTTTCACGGCGTGACTGATAAAGATATTCACTCATCAAATTATGCACTCTAATGGTTATACCTCAATTTTAAAAAGTGTCATCACAAAGAGTACCGTCGGCTTATATTATGCATTAATGTCCCATTATAATCTCAAAAAAAATATTTATATATATACATAATTACTGCGGGCGCTGTTATTTCGTGAACCAAGCCATGACAACATAACGGATGAATTAAGTTATCAGTGATTACCTTTAGTGATGACGATGAAACAAGATTGTAAATGCAAAATATGGAGAGAGAGAGAGAGAGAGAGAGAGAGAGAGAGAGAGAGAGAGAGAGAGAAATAAAACAAAAAAAAGAGAGCGAAATTGGAAAGAATTAAACATACAACCCCATATACTCCAAACACATGAGAGAGAGAGAGAGAGAGAGAGAGAGAGAGAGAGAGAGAGGAATAGAGAAGACATCGTGACCAATATAAACAGACGTGGACAATGGCAGACGGTTTAGGAAAATTAAAGAAAGGAAGATGAAGTAATTAAAAGAGAAATAATAAGTCACTGGGCCTTTGCACATGAAACAAAGCCAGATATTGTTAGTATCATCATTTTCTTCATCGTGAAAAGCTTGTTACAAAATGGATTGGCTAGGCTGTCGTCATCATGGATAGCTCATTCGAAAAGGGGTTGACTAGGCTATCACATATCTAAATAGATAGATAAAATGGTAGAATAAGAAGGAAACAATTATGTCCAAGCTGTAGATAAATTTTCAATTTACCTAAGCAAAGAGCGTCAAGAGCTGTGTAATGGACACTGGAGTCTGTGGTAAAACCCACGATGTATACGGTGGTGATGTTACCCTGGGACAGAACTCCAGCGAGCCCAGTCTGATGAAAGCCGCTGTTGTCGAAGTATACCGAGCACGAATCAACCTGGGAAAAAGAAAGTGGTTGCAAGAGATGTTATGACCCCATTTCAAAGATGTAAGTCAATCACGAGTATACCCCTAGAAAGATAAGAATTAATTACACGATTTATTTAGAAAAACATATGAGACATGTGGTAGAAATAAAATAGAAATAATGTAGTGGGTAGCTGTAAATGTTGTTACAAAGGCGTGACTGTATAGGTACCAGAGATGCAGCCGTCATTTGAAATTATTTAGCCTACAGATGAACAAATATGTTTAAAAACTGAGTATTCCATAATGAATTTATACATACTCAATCCTTTCTCTGTCGTCTATATACTTATCCATCCCTTATTTTCTTAAATAAATTTACTTGCATATAATCAGTCGCACAAAATAACTGAATATATGGTAAGGTTCATGTGTCACATGGACACCAGTTGCGAAATGGTAGCTTAACATCTGAACCACGAACTCAAGAAAGGGTCCCTTGGATGAATATAACAATGGAGGAATAATGAAGAGGAGAATCTACTTGGATCTTCGTTCGTCATTAATCAGCCCGGAGGTTTTATTGCTGCTACCTATTGTATTTTCGAGGGAGATCCATTGTCTCGTGGGTCGTCATTTTAGCGACACCTCAAAAAAGGTTGACAGTAGAACTGATGTGTCAGATGCTGCCGCTGACCGCCGGCTTAACTTTAGATTGAACTTTTAGAGAATATAGCCTGAGCGGAAATAGGTATAATATAAATGCGCTTCCTTTTAAACAACATATCCATGTGAAGTCCATGCCTTCGTAACCCGTATATACCGGTATGCTGATCATTAAACTTCAACTTAAGTCAGTCAAATATGATTTTTAGCACCAAGAGACCCACAAAGTAACAGTACTCACTTAAACTTACAGATTCAGGTGGAATACTTTTTACCAGTAGGGGACTGTTTTGATAACTGCGTTGCCGGAGCGGAATCAGCTTTATATCGAGGATAATTCTAGAGCAGGCGCTTGACTTGATGAGCAATTCCTTAATTATCGTTTAAATTGAATAACTGTCCGTTTACCAGAACACTCTGTTACAGAACAACATTTATAAAATGACGTAAACTGGTTTTAATTAAATTTCAAATAATTTCCGTTGATAAGTGTTTCATATTTTGGTAGAGAACGAGTATATCGGCAATTTGAGCGGTAAGAAGAGAATATAGGCGTTGCAGTGACAGTTATTGAGCAGGTACGTATCATATGGACAAGTCAAGCGCCTGTGGTTTTAGCACCTGGAACGATTATGGCATCGACAACGTTTGGAGCAAGTGGTCAATATAAGGATATAGACATATCACAAAACAAGTTGTCCTTTCTTAGGAAGATCGTTAACGTATACGATTGCGACGTTATGTTGTAATTACCTGCATAAGTAACCTGTGCATCAGTGGCTCTATGCAAGTGATAGCACAATTATGTGAAGCAAGCGTCATCACTGTCGTAAAGTTTATTTGCTATAGAAACTGCAATGTGAATGGAATGTTATAGTTTTCAATTTGAAATATTTTATTACAGTTTAAGTGATCCTATTTACAAAGGGTGTCAAAGAACTATGATTGGAGGTCCCACAAATGCTCAGTGAAATGTTTACCAACTTCACTACATATAATCATTTATTGTATGATTGAGGGAAATAACAAATATCTCTTCAGCGCATCTATGTTAGTCAAACATGATACAAACACACATTGAATGGATAAATGATACTTGCATAGGTGCGATAGCCTTTATGGACGATGACGTCACTTGAACTCCTCGTTAAGTCAGGGTGAAAGTCGGTTTCTGTTGTGTTGATGGAGCAACCATCATGATGGTCAGCCCACATGGTCTGTTTATCTGCATTCTTTGAATCATCACATCCATTTCCTTGGAAAATAATATATTGCGTCCTTATTACAAGAAATAAGATACAATATTTATTCCATATAAATACAGGAATTTGCTCTGTTCTTAATATTCAGATTTACCCACCAGCATATCAGTTCATATGATATTACACTCTGGATCATCGAAGAATAGAAAACACCAAGTGGTTCACTTTCCATGTTAAACGATTCCCGTTTCATCAGAATGTATTAACGCTGCTGCCCGTTACAGCATACTATGTTTACATTAAAATCCCATGTAAGCATGTCTTTTAATACTACCCCTAAGAATTTATACTGTTGTGCAATTTCTACTTCTGATCCATCAATAGATACCGGATAAACAGGTTAATATAATTTAATAATTTATATAGATTTAAACCAAATCCATAGATATTGTGCTGAAGGTTTCTGTCATTTTATCTCATCGTTATTTTACCAAGATAATTTTAATACTAATAAAATCATAACATAAATCCATAGACCTGCTAACGGTGTGTGTTTGGTTAAATATACACAGATAGTGCCGATTGTAACTCTAGGCACGGCGAAGGGCCGGTCTATTTTACAAACAGTAAATGTTTTCTGGTAATTTTACACCGGATCTTTATTTTATTAAATCCTAAAGAGCATGAACCAGTACCTTGCAATATTGCTCGGCAGAACTTGCCCGTATGTGTTCTCGTAAGGGAATATTACACAATCACGTGTGTGCATGCTGACACAGTACACTTACTTGTTTATGTAGCCATTATTTAGATTAATGTAGCGGTAATTTAGGTACTTATAAAAACATCCGACATTTTGGGGGGCCACACGTTCAGGGTCACGGACTTCGTTCCTATTTAGGCCACATGCTCCGGCTAACGGACTTTAGTGATACCTTAACTGCCTCATCTTGTGATTACTTCGAGGTCGTATCGTTGTACAAATTTTCTTGTCATACAGATATGGATAATGATTTATCGATTATCGAATCCCTGAAGATAATCATTATGAACACTTAATGTCTTCGAATATTTATCTTTGCGTATTCCTTATTATTACACATCAAATTTTCTGTTAAATCAGGATCCGTTTAAGGTGCCCATTCACCGACTTTTGAAAAGAATGTATGTTATTTCTGGCTTCCTCTATGTATATATCAATGACCTAAGGGTAATTTAGGTTGTGAAAAGTTCTTAAAAGGCTTTCGTAGAGGATGTATGAACTCATCTATCAACAACATCTTTGTGAACATAGCAATGTTGAAAACGGGAAAAACATGTAACCTTAGGTGGTAGGTTGCATTTTAGAGGAAGGAGAAAGGTCAGTAGTTGCAAAACGCCATTTGCAAAGCCCTGGCTAATCTGACTTGCCTTTGTTGAATTTGTTTTGATTATTTTGCCGGGCCCTCACCTATTATAAACACGTTGATTTAAACAAAACAAGCAGCCTGTGTGCGGTAATATCCATTTCTGGCTTTTTTTTTTATAATAACTCAAATCGATTACCTTTAGCTTATAAAGGTCAGATAGGTGATCGGGCCTTTTAAGTGATAAATAATTAAAGCAATCATACCTTGATAATGGTTTTTCAAGTTAATGATATCACAGCTTTGTCCTCTGTGCTGTGCCGCTGTGGACACATGGCCCCTACAATGCCAGTCTTTAGTTAAAACAACCAACGAGAACCGTCCTTCGTATTTACCGCGTAGCTGGTTTATAACGTCGACCACCCTATCTCCCCCTGCTAACCCAAGCCCTCCTCCTTGGACAAGGCAGTTCTGCACATCAGTGATAACGAGGGCGGCCTTTCGTTCAGGGACTGGTTTTTCCTCACTTCCGGCTATTAAAAGTCCTGTCAAGGCAATCAAAGTGCACGGGGTCCAACTTTTCATCATGAGTCGATGTACGTATAATGTTAAACGTGTATATACAGGCAAGCACAGTGTAACAAAGCCCAGTCTACGTACCTTTTGTATTACGTAATACCATACCAGAATGCTGAGCGTGGCTTATAGCTCTCAATCTCTGACAGAGCATTCGACTAAACCAGCCCACATATTTTTCCTCCGTCTTTTGAAAGTCTTTCAAGGTAACTTCTAGGGTCATCAGAAGATTAGTTGTAATAAGCCTTATCGTGATTCCGCCTCCGCGCTGGCTTGTGGATAGGGTCAAAGTTCAAGGCACATAAACAAACCTGCAAATTGTACACGTGTCTATGTTCAGCCTTTGGATCAAACAAAATGCATGTCTCTGCAGGGATCGGGTGTGGGAATATATTGCTTAATAAATGGGAATCTGAAGATTGCTAGGTCAATCCATGCCATAAGCATAAATAGGCTTTATTTACCTCCACCTTTCCGGTTTCATGGAACCGTCAAGGGTGAAGCTCGTCCTTCGTTTTCAGGTAGGAGGTACGTACTTCTTTCAGGTGTGTCTGTTCTTGTATGATGAAAGTACGACATGACCGAAGAGGAAAATCTTTGTAAAACATTAAATAATCACTGATAATTAGCACGCTGAATCCCCTAATGGCCGCTAATCATACAAGACCATAAATACCTGTACGTACCAGTTGACATCCGCGAATACATTGTTGAGGGATTTTTTTTTTATCAAAATAGGCCTATAAGCATTTGTAGATTCAGAGGTCGCCCATTTTATCAAACAATAGTGACACTGAGCATTGAAACGACGTATCAGATAAAAAACCATTACATATTCAAAATAGTGGGTTAGTGGTTAGTGGGTTAGCAAGAAATTGTTTCAAATTACTTCTAAAATCACCCATGGCTGACAGTATCCTGGGACCAAAGTACATCACCAGTCACCGTACGTCGATCCCTAGAACGGTACTTTGCTGTATCCGGACGGGTACCCATAATTGTAAGGAATAATGTAATAATATATTAAAATTGGATTTTTGTCAATGAAAATGCATTTTTCATTTTGAAGACATTCGTTTCAACATGGGGAAAAGATGCGACGCATTAAACAATTATTGATTCACTGAATGAGGTTTAACCATGTTATTTTTCTATTTCAGGACAGAAGCATTAAAGAAGTAACATTTTGAAACATTTCCCTTGTGAAAAAAAATATTAAGTTCATTAATTTAACCAATGTGTAACAACCTTTTTTGACTGACCTAAATACGGTCGAAGCATCCCCGACCATGCAGAACTCAGTTCGTTGACAAACTTGGTACTGATATTGGTTTTGTCAATTTAACAGCTGCGTCAGATTTTCGTAATTAATTATTCCTGATTTTGGATAGAACAACATTTTTTTTAAAGAATCATTTATCTTCACTACTCTTTCAAGTCTTGTGAGCAATGCTTCACATGCACCTTAAACTTTTAACCTCGTGTATAAAATTCAGTATTTGCTTACTTCACTTTTCCATTTTTTGACCAGGAAGACGCATATATATATTTGTGTGTGTGCGTGTGTGTGTCTGTTTCACCTAAATTTCAATAAAGGACAGGCTTTTACATACAATTAAGATATTTTCAGACACGATATGCAACAGTGTTATTCCTTATTTGCTACTGTATTAATATTCTAAGAGAAAAGTGCTCAGAATTTGTTATTTTTTGCCCCGAATAAAAAATATAAAACAATGGAAGGGGGTATTTCCATGCCACACTAACCGGTAGCCCCAGGAGGTGCAAATTTATTTGTCCTTCCTTTTTCTTTTTTTGACATTTAGAGAGTGGTTCATTTATAATCTTTTTTATAAGTTTTATAATTAATGTGTGGTCCAAATGCTCCTCTGTTTTTTAATTCATAATTTATCTGAACCCAATGGCACATTGTTTGCATTTGCAGTATATACCCTAGTAACCTTTTCGGATATTTATCAACAGATAAAACACAAATAATGAATTTAAGAAGCATATAAAGATAAAAAGATCACTCAACGATTATTGTATTAACATACAGTATACATCGAGCTGTACGTTTACGGTTTAAAATGAACCCGACTTTTTCTTTGTTAATTTCGATTACATAAAATAAATGTTAACTCTAAATATGATACGATGTGAGGAAATGTTGTCAATAAAAATACATTTCAACCACTTTTGTATGAACATTAAGACCTGCATCTTCTGGGGCCCGTATTTCTTAGGCGGATCTCAGGTAAGTCTTGACAGCAGTTCTGAAAAACAATGGAATGTATATTTGATGGAAAAAAAGAGTTGTCAACAACTCATGCAGGTTACGAATTGAATTTGCTAATTAATAACTTGACAACGTATCAGTTTGTACAAGAGTGTTAAGTTAATGCTGTTATGATATTGTATTTTTAACAATCGAAAGTCCAGGAGAAAGGTTTGTTGTAAGTCTGATCCATGTTTTTTCTGCCTGTGGAAAAATTCATGCCATTAATCTCACGATCGATGAGTTGCGCACGAATACTATGCAAGTAACAAGGTACATGAAGCACCAAAATTACATTATAAAAATATTTGAAATGTGAAGATTTATGAAAATATATTCACAGGGAAGGTCACAAATAGACAAAACCATGTAACACATAGTTTACTTTGGCATAGATTATGCCATGCTTAATTTCTCATAGAATATCAAGTTTGGCTTTTTGAAATAATAAAAATATATATAATTAAAGAATATGCATTTCCTTATCAATATATGTATTTAAGAAAATTTTCGGTTATAAAGGTTCACAAATGCAATTAAAATTAGCATGTGTTCGTATTCGCCTGCATGTTCAAAATTGGCCAAGTATCTTCAATTCTGCCCGGAAATAAAAAAAATATAACATGGTTAAAACTCATTCAGTACTATTTACAAGTACACGTCCGTGTAGAGCAAAGTGCCGTCCTGCGATCGAAGTACGGATGCGTACTTCGGTCCAAGTGTGGTCGGCCATGCATGGATGAATTTAAAAGTCATTTGAAACAGTATATATGCGTATGGAATTCCTTGCTAACCCGCTTCAGAAAATTGTCGAATAACATGCTTTATATCTGATGCGTTGTTTCACTCCTAAGTGTCTCTAGTATTTGACAAACCGTGCGATATAACCGACATTCCTCGGATGTGGTTCAATGAATACCGTGTATCTTGAACGGAAAATTCCAAACAATACACTCAAAAATGTCTGACAGAGCTATGTATATCGCTTGTATAATTAGTCGGCATCAGGGGAATCAGTGGCAAAATACGCTGATAATTATTCAATGTTTTACAAACACTTTCCTCGCCGGTGACCTCGTACTTCCATCGAAATACAGGCGCACCTCGAAACATGGAAGGAAGGACGTACGTTTACCTTAATCTACGGTCGACCACAACATGATACAGCAACTAACTCAAAGAATAAAACAACAACAACAACAAATAATAATAACAATACTACTAGTATCAACGAATAATAATTGTAATATTAATAATGCCTAATTAATAATAATAATGAAATAATATTAATGATACATACATTATAAATAATAAATAAAAGAACAATCATATTACAAAAAAGGGTATAAATCAGTAACATTAGTTTGTTATGATTTATACCGATTATGGCTACACATTTAAATATCTGGATATAAAAACCTGTCTCTAGTCCCTTACAGTAAACTCTCTATAAGAAAGAAAAGAAATCAAGACAATAAAAATTATATGTTTAAATCAATCACAAGAAACTGATGTCTCTAAAACTCTATAAGTAAGGCTGGACAGCTGAAAATGTGTATATTAACATTACATATTATCATATTTGTGTTGCATAATGTATTCATGAAATGTTAACACAATTCTAAGTTAAGTTGTGATACAAAACATTATTCAGTTTTTCACTCATTTATAAAAGTTGTATAATAGTCCTATTATTTACCAAAAAAGAATTAGCACAATCATCATAATGGCAGTTCAATCCAAATCTATATTTTCATTTTTGGCATTCATCTTTTGCAACTATGGAAACCTTTAGGTGATAAAAATGAATAAATAACCTGGCAGAATTTATATTATGTGTCTACAACATTCATATCACATTGTAAAACACACTGCTACATTGATTCAAGAAAGATCGTTATATTCATCAGTTGTACATACATCTATATACAAAGTAACCAGGTAGCAATACCTGTTCACCTTGCATAGAAAACACTTTTTATATACCTCAAGCAAATGCAGGTACATTAACTAAATTAAAAGTCTGTTCAAGACACAATAGCAGTTTTTATAGTATATCCAATACAATCCAGCTTGTTATTATGAGTGATGAAAATGCAAGATTTTTTATTAGATATTATAATAATTAATTTAAATGATCACAAAATCTCACATTTACAATGCTCATGTTCTCTTTATTATATAATAAACGTTTAAATTACTCAAGAAAGATACTTGACATTTTTAGTATTCTCTCTGATTTACAAGCTCACCCTTTTCAGCGAGTTTTACTATGGAATACCATCTAATGCAATTATTTCTTTACACAAATGCATGATATATGAAGGCTGCAAGACTGTTTATTATGAATGGGTTTTTACTTGACATAAGTAAGTGGAATTGTGGATTGTTTACTTCATACATAGTTTCTCCTTAGGTTATTATACAAAGGCTATTTCATGATAAAATGGTATTCATCTTCTACATGTGGTTTAAGCAGTATCTACAGAGTCTGTGTTCCCAATTTATTTTCTTATGACGACCGCATTCTATTTTTTAGTTCATAGGAAAGTGGTTTTCAAATGTATTATTAAATATAACAAGTTTTTAAGCTTCTGTTTTTTTTTCTATGCTTGCCGATAAATCTTGCGGTTCATTATCCTGCAGTCTTCGCTTAAACATGACAAAACTGAATTAATATCCCATACATCTTGTGATAGCCATGCATATCCAAAACCAAATCAAAATAATATATGTTTTATTGTTGTTGGCCAGTTTTTTCTTATCCTTTTCATCTTATTTGTATAGTCTATAGTAAAGTTGCTTCGGAGATCTGTTTTCCGGCATTCTCAATATTTTAATCCAATACGAAATACATTTCATCATATACCAGGGTTTAATTGACAGGCTGCCACATTCTCCAAATGCTGCAGCATTAGGTGAAGATGAATTAATGCCAAGAATATATTTGCAAAACCTTGTGTGTACTTGTTATATTTTATCCCTTTTCACATAACCCCTTAGTTCTTTGCCGAAAGATAGAACTGGTAGTACCATTTTATCAAACAAGGAAAACGATTCTTTAACAGTGATATATTTGTTCTCTTTTTTTAAACTTTTTTTTCATTAGAAAACATTTATTTGCTTGGCATACCAGTTGTTTTTTTTTTCCATTTAAGACCATTTAAGAAATGAAGTGAAATGCCTTCCCAAGTATTTATAACTGCTGGCCACTTCAAGTTGTCCCTTTAAAATACTATTTACCATACTTTTTTAGGGCTCCTCTACTTCTAAATACAACAACAATAGTTTTGTCTAAATTTACTTTCATTCCATAAGTATTACAAAAATACTCTAATTTATCAATCTCTTTTATGTAAAAACAAACAATCTGCATACATTAACATTGTCAATGATTGTACTTCTTGACTTACAAATTTACACTCATTTAATATCTGTATTGTGTGATAAAACTGTGCTAAGAAAGCCCTCGTCACTGAAGATTAATTTTTTATATTAAATTCAATAACTAGCCTGATTTTTTTAGGTTTTCTTTTCATATTTCAGATTTTAACATTAAATGCTCAAGTGTACATGATGTGAAAATTAAATCGACAGTACTTCTAGGGGAAAAACTGTGCCATACTCAATGTCTGGCCAAATTTGAAGTATTGATTTTATAATTATGCAAATAACTCAAAATGTTTACAAAATTCTGATCTGATTTCTATCATATACTTGAACCTGGATCAAATAAAGTTATATCCTTAGGAATGTCTCTAGCTTCAGCAATTATCTTGTTAGGTGAGTAAATATACTTCCTGAATTTTGACAAAGTGCATTATGTTTGAGCCCATAACTTCAACAATTTACGAAATATTTACCTAATTAATGGCATTCCATGGGAAATATATGCAGGAATGATTATGTTAAAGGTGAATGTAATAACTTTCATAGAGGGCAGTTTTGAAATGTAACAATACCGGTATGTTTTTACTGGGAAATGGAGGTTTAGCTTAATTTCTCAAAGGAACAAAGACAAAGTGACCCAAATTCCGGTGTGGTAGGATGGACGCACGACGGATAAAGGACCATCACTACTGATGACTTATAGTCAGGTGAGCTAAAAAGCAATTGGAAAGTCCATTCTAATGGGCTACATTAAAGACTGAGGGTGTAATTTTCTGTCAAATCCCATGTTCGTTGTATAAGATAAAAAATATTATTTCATAATGTAAAGTCTTCTGAACAAAGTTTTATCTGAGGAGAACAAGAAAATAAAGATTGATTATACAGAGAGATCTGGGACTGGTTTGTGAAGTTCAAAAGCATCGAATAGCATATACAACGATCAAACTTGCAAACTGTCATAACTGATGTTTGTCGCTTATATGGTCGTTAATGAAACTCCAGAGGGTGCCTATTTTCAATTTTGACCATTTGTTTCAATTACAATGCTAAATCCAGAAAGGCCAGGGGCTTGGACTGTCGAGGGGTAAAATTTCGATGTCGCAGACAGCTCCTAATCACGTACGGAGGATGTTGGACAAACCGTACACAGCAGGAATGGCATTGGCTCCCTCATTGAGTGCGACGTGCGTCTTAGACCATGGATTTTTTTTTTCACATGGTACCTTAAAAATATGCACGTCTGACATTCAAGTAACAATGGCGGCCTCTTTGTTCGCTGAAATTTCGTAGAATTTGTTGGACATGTCCAACATCCTTCGTACGTACTTGCGGGCCGTGTTCAGCTGAAGTTGACCTTGAAGGTAAAAATCTAAAATAATATCAAATGGAGGTAAAGTCTCAGAGGAAAAGGTAATAAAGGTCATGGCTGGTTGACATGATTGATTTTTACTGATGAGTAAATAATTGTTGCAAATAATAATTTGTGACCAAACTATGCATTTCATAATGTTAAAATGAAAGCAAGTGTGCAGTTTGTGGACATAAGATGTATATTATTTCCATGATCATTAGTTGGCTTTTTGATAAATTGTTGACAGTTAAGTAATTTACACATTTGTTCAAATGATCTATTTTTTATAACATATATTATTAAATATATGTATTTTTTATTTTATAAAATGTATACAGTTGAAATATAATCAATATTCCCAGTCCCAGATGCAAGGACTTAGTGGTGGTGGTGGTGTATGTGTGTGTGTGTGGGGGGGGGGGGGGGAGGGGGTTGAATGATAGGAGTTACAACATCTCTGTATTACTTAAGTGTATATACATAGGATTTTACTTAATTCAGCAATGCTTACAGGATAAAAAAGTTCTTTCACTATTACTCTATATTTAAAAATGGAGAGACAGACTGGTAGACATACAAAGCTGATAATGTACGAAGTTTCAATTATTTCTTAATTGTTTATATCATTTTTTTAAATGTTTAATATCTGCAATGACACACAACTGAATATATAAGTATATTTCAAATTTCAGAGTTTAATAGCTTAGATCCATACACATACAGCATATGAGAGTTATTTCAACAGTGCTAATAGGAAAAACTTCATAATTAATATACATCTTGGGATAACGGAGAGACGATGTACAGACAGAGCTGATCACTTCATGTTCCATTCTTCATGTTCCATGAGGAAAGAAAATGTTTCAATTAGATCTATTTTTTTAAATCCAATTATTTTTAAATTAAATAAATTTTACACATTTGCCATAAAAACTTATGTCCCAGTGCACAGGTGCAAAGGAATCATTGGCAGCAAAGAGGGGGGGGGGGGGGGGGGTATGAGAATAACTATACACCTGTCACAGCAGGGGATCTCCTAAGTGCAGAGTGAGTGTAACAACTCAGAAACCCTATCATAGGTGACTTCCAGTGACCAGGAGTGGGCTGCCCGCATCTGGACAAAGCAAGTGACTACAAAAGAGCTTCAATTAAAATTCAATTACTTGCCTAATGTTCAAGCTTTTATTTTCAAATTTCAGTATTTAACAAATAAATACTTACGTTTACATGCTGTGAAAATTAAACCAACAGTACTCACAAGAAAAACGTGCCATGGTCAAAGTTTGGCAATATTTAAGGTACTGGTTTTATTTTAATGCTAAAAACTTTTTAAAAAATTGCATAATTCAGATCTAAAAAAAGTTATAAACTTGGAAAAAAGTGTCCAGTTCAAAAATGTTCACGTTAAGTGAGTAGATATTTTTCCTGATTTTTTACAGTCCATTATGTTCGGGCCCATAACTTAAAGAAATTACACTTAAAAGACTTAATTTTCTGGCATGTATATAGAAAATATATAATAGAATACTTCAGCAAACAGATAAATGGTTTTATTATTAAGCAGTCCTGAAGTGTGATAATAGGTTTTTAATGGAAATTTGAGGTGCTTCCTTAATTTCTCAAAGGAACGAAGTCGCAGTGACCCAGTTTTCGGCTTGTTAGGGGATTTTGGGACATCTTACAAATATGCCGAATTTTGGTTCGAAGGTCTAACGGTTTCAAAACGTGCCAGTCTAACGGACGGACGGCAAGCAGGACTGACAATGGACCACGAATAAAGGTCAGATGACTTTTTGTCAGCTGAGGGAAAAATGCAGTACTTCAAGAGTTACAGGGTTCACAAGAATCCTTTATATCGGCAATTGTGACCTTAAAGGTCACGGTCACTGGTTTTCGAACTCTTTCGACAACTTCTCATCTACCATTTGGCATTGAGATTATCAGAAAAATTTTCATATACTTCAGAAAGATTTTTTTTCGCATTTTATTAAAATGGAAATATTCAAGGTGGGGATCATTCTCAAAGTCAAGTTCCTCTCCAAAGTTTTCTTAGGACTTCATCCTATATTAACCCTCATCTATGCATGAGCATTATATGAAAGAAAGCTGGCCATTAGTTGACTTATAATGCTTACACTACTGCCAAGTGTCAATGATGGGCGCGAAAACTATAAACGCATAATTATTAAAGGTCGCGCAACCAGCACCCATACAAGACAGCTGTCTAAGATCTTCGTTCAACCTGATCGTTGCAACCTCTCTAAACATTTATTATTTTGTGTGGTTTTCATCCAAAATGGACCTATTTAAGTTCAAGGTCACTCGGCCAGTAGAGGTCATGACCCAATTTGTAAAGGCTTAATCCGATCGACTCGGCTTGAATTCTCGAGTATTTACCTTCAAGTCCGAGTACACGTCCGAGTCAAGGACCCTCGAGTCCAAGTCTGAGTCTCTAAAAAGAGAACTCGAGTCCCAAGTCCGGACTCGAATCCCTCATCACTGGTCGGCGGAGTTCAAAAACAGGGGACTTTGCACTCAAACATAAGGGGTTCAATGGGAATAGTTTACAAACTTAAATCGGCATTAAGGAAACGTAAAATGAGGAAATTTTGCAAATAGTTGACTACTGTGTCAACGAGTTACGTTTAAGTTTTCTGTTAAAAAATGCTAACATGGCAACAACTTTACAGTAAGTGGAAATACTGTTTTGGTGAACCAATTGACACTTTGACGAGGAAGACGAACATGTCTGACGCAGTGCATGATCATTACACACGTTCTGGTCCATCAGCTAATTAATGACAAAAAAGGATAATTGTCCGACCTTCACATACTCACAAAAGTAGAAATTAAAATATACCAAGCAAAGATATTTCATAGGTTATATTGCCAAGTAAGTACATTTGCTATGGAAATGAATTTATCATTGCGTTGCAACTTACTCAACGAAAACTTACATCTCCTTTAATCTGCAAATCCAACTGATCCATAGCACATACAGACAACCGTTGTAAACAATATTACAAATATCCATGCATTGTGCAGTGTATGTGTAACAGGGTACTCAACGTGTTTTTAGTTTATATCATTAATTGCCACGATGTCCTTTTTATCTAACTGGTTAAACATTAAAATCAAAATCTTAACTTGTTTTTTACTCCATTCTAACAAATTGAAAAACTGGGTTGTCATAACAGAAGAAACAGAAATCCGAATAAAAACACGATTTTGGCAGTAAATAAATGATGGGGAGAATGAACTGCGATTAACGGAATTTTCTATTCGAAAGTGACATTCTCCTTTCATAGATACAAATTCTTTTTGGCTATGTGTCATTTCCAGCTGGAAATATCATTCCTGTGGTATTGCGTACCCAATATCGCAAATCAAGTTCTTCAATCATGTACGCTCGATTTGTCACTAATATATACATACTTTCAAGACGCGCATTCTATTTGGTTCTTCATTTTAGGCAAGCCTGGATGAGCTTTTTTCACCTCAATCTTATGTAAGTAATACACAGATATGTCATTACTACTCTTAAATGTACCAAATAAACGGATTTCATATTATTATTTATATAGGGAAGACGGCTAATTGATCAAATAACCAGTCATCAACTAAAAAATGCATGTGACACCAAACCAAGAACACCACCATTTTTAAATGCTTAGCTGATCAGTCTGAACTATGACTGAATACATCTGGTATTATTAACATATATGCACTTGGGAAGGAAATACTGACCTTCCAAGAGTTACCTCGTCAGAATCCAAATAGTCCTATCCCTTTTTGTGGCAGATTTACCTCTGATTATGAGGCAGAGGTAGCCTGATTATGTACTTTTTAATAAACGCCGGCTTCTATATGATTATGTAATTTTTAATTAACGCCGGCCTCAAATAGAAGCCGGCCTTGTTGAGAAGCCGGGCCAAAGCAGGGTCTGTAAAAAATAAACGCCCGGGCGTCTGATCAAGAAAAAACGGTACAACGAAACCAAAGCAATTTTCCTGCTCTTGTTCCACAGCGGATCTTAATATTGCACCTTACCTACAAACCCATTAACCACCCATTAATCACCAGCATGTGAACTGTATTTTACAAATTTATCTGACAGAAGGATAGTTGTCTGGATTCTGTTTTTTCGTTCTAAAGGAAGTATACAAAGATTAAATTTTAAATGTACAAAGTCCACCAGGGATCCTTCAACATTTTTTTCTATAATCATTACAAGTATAGCCATTCAACACGATTCAGACACGTGTCCATTGTCAGTTTTGTTACATTCTGACCATCAATCCATCACGTCAAAATGTGTTGCATTAAATATAACATTAACCCTGTATAATCCATCAGCTGTTGTAAAAAATACTTTAGTATCAGCATGAATTAATTCCTTTTTACACATGAATGAAGTATAACAATAGTCGACAAGCACTGAAACCTGACAATTCATATGGCACGATAAAGAATGAATCAGATCTATAAATGGTACATTCTTTTTAAACAATGCAGGACTGCTCTGTACAAATCTTGGACACAAGATGTTCGTTTTATTTACGGCTGGAAGTATCATAAAACGGGGAGATGATGAGGGGAGATGCACGAAAATTTATGTCATACAATTTTCGCTGTAATGCATTGATATTCACCCTGTTTATATTAATTTGAAAAATAAAACAAAAAAAAAGATATTTTCATTTTGTTCATAAATGTTCTATGAGAAAAAAAAACCCTTCAGCTACACATGTATATCTGCAATTAGAATGTATGCTTTCAGAATATTCTGTGCTTTAAGCTAAACTTTCACTGCCAGTGAGACGAGGACTGAACTTAGCACCTTCATTCTACAAAGCTTTAGCATCTTTAGTCTACAAAACTTCGCCTTACTGCTTTGACTCCATCCCACTCTAACATATTAATATAGTCATTTTCTGTTTCTACATAATCCTGAAAGACATCTATCAATTAATGCATATATGCCAGTTTTGTGCCAATCCTATCACAAAGTATGTCAATACACGCTACAGATGTTTTCAAGATTTGACAAAAGCAGCATTCAAGGGCAAATAATATTGCTGTTGTTTACATTACTTTCCATCTGTAAATCAATTTATAGTTAACAAAAAATAATAATAATACATCCCTTTAAACAGAATTCCTACACCTAACTCCAGATGAAAAAAGGTTCACATGCACGTTTTTAATATCTTCTTCCCATGGCAACACATCTCATGATACATTAATTCAAACTCAATTTACTGAGCACACTGCCTTTGCTCAGCTGAGAACAAAGAGAACTCCCCCACACTGGGAGATAGTTATATTAATGTAACCTTACATTCTGATTAACATAACATCATTCTTTTCTTAACATACCCCATATACAAACATGTAATCTCAAATGATGTGTTTGTTGTGAGTACCAGAAAATGTACAATTTACAGAAATTCTTTCTCTGTGCCTTTCAGGACTGTACTCATGCCATATATCAATTTGTAGGTATTATGGCTTAAGTTAATTGGACACTCTTCTGTCGATGAAAACACTAATAAACAGCAGAAACAGGATTAATGGCACCTTTAAAATAAACAACAGCTTTTAGATATTCAGGGCTTCTTTCTCTGTAATTCACTTGGCCCCGAAAGCTTATCAAATTACTTATGAAAGGTAGTCTACTCCAAAGCATTATTATATCATTTATGTATGTGTCCATATATTTTTATTTTATAACAATCATGCAATGATGATGGTTAGTCCTACGATTAGACCCAGTTGTGGCTCTGTTTACAACATCTGTTGTAAACAGAGTCACAACAGGGTCCAGTCCTATGATGTGACAGTGATGACACTAATAGAATACTACACTGTGCAGGATTGGTCTCTGGCAACGTGCTTCAAATTCCTGTAGGAGCTCATCAATTTCATTGTCAAGGTCTTCTGATTCTGATAACTGAAATAAAAAATATACTCTTTATCACACGTGTCTTGAAAAATTCATGAATATATTTGGTTCATTATAATTAATGTTCCATCTTTTATGCAAGGAACATCCTAAAGCTACGATTCCTTTTATGCGGTTGTGGCTGCTGTACGGTTGTGGGTGTGGATAGGGTTATATGATATTATGAAGGACTGACCTGTCATCTGACAAAATTTTTGTAGAATCATGTAGCGACTGATCAGACAAAAAAATTTAAATGGATGGGGTCTGATGAGGAATCCCACTGAATTGTATATGTCACATAGGGGATTTCCCAGGATTATAATGTGTTTATCAGTATATGCCACAAGGAAAAACCCTGAAAAGCCGCCTGAAAGTATCAATTTAAATTATTGTGAATATAGGAAACATTTTGTCTATCATTCACTGGTGAGTGGTCTGCCCAATGCATGTATCTGTTTCGATTCAAATGGCCGGTTTCTTATCTTTTACTACCACTTTCTCAATGCAGGGATATATATATATATTTATATATATATATATATATATATATATCTCACACATAAATATTATATCAAATATACAAATAACGTTTTTATCTGCATCCACAATCACATAAAAGGAATTGGCCTTGCCGCAACAGCATACCGCGACCCTATACCGCTGCCGCAACCTTGTAAAAGGAATCGTAGCTTAACAGTTATCTTTAAAGATTGACCCTAGCACACCTTTGCTTATTGACATCCTGTGATTAATATATGGATTTAGAAGTGGTTATGAATTTCCCTGACAGAGGGCTGCCACATATCAATCAGGTATCTGGTTTGAGACAGCAAGAGACTGAAAACAGCACTACCTATATCTGACCTGTTAAACTGAGATTATTTGAACTAAGCAGCCCTACCACTGTCCATGTCATGAGCAATTATGTCAAAGATGCTCCCCCTTACACAGAATATAACATTCTTATTTGTAAACCAGACAGCCAGTGACCAAATCAGTCAGCCATCGCGGCACTGTAATTTTACCATAATGTCTCATAAAGACAAATTATAACCATGTGTCACTAATCACAGGGCAGTGAAATCTGCTGGATGATGAGATAATTATTCTGCAAAAGGATCTCCTCTCTGCTAAATATTATTAGGTCTTTTATCTCAAGCATTACAAAGTCTGTTGAGGCTAAATTATAATGTATTTATGTTGCTCTATTTCAATATATATATATATATATATATATATATATATATATATATATATATATATATATATATATATATATCTTTCTATCTCACATCAGTAATATTCAGGTTAGTAAAATTCTCAACTCTTGGAATGAATTGTTTGTAACTGTAGCTTTGCATGGTAACACATAAGCAGACTGGTGGGCATGATGCAAGTGATAATTTGACTAACTTTATGGAATCTCCCAGTACAGGATTCAACATACATAGTTTGATATGTGATATTATTATAATACATCTTCTTACCATCATCACCAAATCACAGATCATAAATGCTCCAATGGTGGCCTCTTCATGGTTGTCCTGAATATCAATATTGATAACATGAGCAGGGGAGACATCTGATTTCTCACGGTTTTCGAGATCTGCAACATTTTTAAAAATAAAAATATGGTATTCAAGTTAGCACTTTGGTTCATAAATACATTTTTTTTTACTTTAATACAATATCAATATGTAACAAATGCAATGGGTGTAGTTAATGTTACACACCTGGTTATTTATTTGGCTAATTTGAAAAGGAAGAATCCTATATCAAGAATATATCTTGTTTTTATTTCAAAGAGGCCCTGACCATTCTATTTTGAGGAAACAGTACAGTTAACAATATTAATAGATCACAAAACATAAACAATGTTTTCTTCCTTGTACACTGAAATTTTGCTTATATTAAAGTCATGTCAAATGATCCAAAATGATACCAAATACTTAACTCTATGTAGCACTTGTTAGTTCATCTTAGTTTCTTAAAGTAATTTATAGTAAATTAACTTGAAATTAAATGCACAGTATTATTCATTTATCAGATTTGGTCGTGGGTACCCAGGTACGTAGAGAGCACTGGAATTATATTATCATAGATGTCCAAGCAAACAATGTGTAAACCCTCTGAACAAACTTTGATAATTTTAAAACCCCTGTGGTTAAACCACACATATTGGTAAAACCAATCTATCTTTGATTTAAACCAAAAATGTAAATCCTCCCCCCCCCCAAAAAAAAAAAGTATATTTATATTTTCAAATGTTTTGCAGAGAATATACATGTATCAGTATGAGTTGGCTGGATTGAAATGCTGATATTTACCATATGCATATCCTGGTTCAAGCTCAAATAAATTATAAATTTATGATGGTCAAAAGGAACTAATGTATTGCCATCCTTCAAGCATTATCAGTGTTGGTACAGATGTACAGGCAGTAATTATTAAGAACCTATTAGGGCTATCAAGATCAGGTTATCACAGTTTAACTCACTTTCAGCATCAGTGTCTGGCTTAAATGACAAAATCATGGTTTTAGTTTTCTAACAATAAAAGGAAATGATGACATTGACATTCTGATTATAAAACTAGAACTTACCATCAATGACTTGGTCATACACACGTTCTTCACAGGTGATTATCAGATCAAATTTATCCTTTGCATGCTGAAATCGCTGTGGTTTTGATTTGATGCGCCGGTTCCTGTCCAGCATATGTAGGATGCCATTTTGTGTATATCTGCATATTGTCAAGGAATCCAAACAAAACAACAGATTATTGGTAAGTTTGTCTGCACTCTCCCAACAGCAGGTACCTGTTATCTTTAACCTTTTTCTACTCAGAAGCTCACTAGAGAGCACTAACATGTGCACCTATAACTCCCACATTTGGTTAGACGTCAGCATTACCTTGGCATGTCATCAGAATATGGACAACTCATACTTCCTTGACATGTCATTACAATAAAGACACCTCATACTACCTTGGCAAGTCATCAGAATAACACATACTACCTTGAATTGTCATCAGATTAACTCCAACCACCTTGAAATGTCATCAGAATATAGACAACTCATCTACATTGGTATGTCATCAGAATATATATACAACCAATACTACCTTGAAATGTCATCAGAATATAGACAATTAATACTACAATGGCATGTCATCAGAAAATAAACAACTAATACTACACTGGTATGTCATCAGAATAAAGACAACTATATACTACCTTGAAATGTCATCAGAATATAGACAACCAATACTACCTTGAAATGTCATCAGAATATAGACAATTAATACTACAATGGCATGTCATCAGAATATAAACAACTAATACTACACTGGTATGTCATAGGAATAAAGACAACTATATACTACCTTGAAATGTCATCAGAATATAGACAACTCATACTACCGTGGCATGTCATCAAAATAAAGACCAACTCATACTAACTTGGCCTGTCATCAAAATATAGACACCTCATACTACCTTGGCAAGTCATCAGAATAACACATACTACCTTGAATTGTCATCAGATTAACTCCAACCACCTTGAAATGTCATCAGAATATAGACAACTCATCTACATTGGTATGTCATCAGAATATATATACAACCAATACTACCTTGAAATGTCATCAGAATATAGACAATTAATACTACAATGGCATGTCATCAGAAAATAAACAACTCATACTACACTGGTATGTCATCAGAATAAAGACAACTAAATACTACCTTGAAATGTCATCAGAATAACTCCTACTACCTTGGCATGTCATCAAAATAAAGACCAACTCATACTAACTTGGCCTGTCATCAAAATATAGACAACTCATACTGCCTTGACATGTCATCAGAATAACCCCTACCACCTTGAAATGTCATCAGAATATAAACAACTCATACTATCTTGGTATATCATTAACATATAGACAACTCATACTATCTTGGTATGTCAAGCCTACATAGACAACTATCCTTCTACTTTGGTGTGTCAACTTAAGATAGATAACTCTTCTACTACCTGAGTATGTCAACTAAACATAGACAACCCTCCTACTACCTTGGTATGTCAACTAAACATAGACAACCCTCCTACTACCTTGGTATGTCAACTAAACATAGAAAACCCTCCTACTACCTAGGTAGTTGGTACATGAACTAAACATAGACAAACCCTTCTAGTATCTGGGTATGTCAAACAAACATAGACAACCCTCCTTCTATCTGTGTATGTCAACCTATCACTGACAACCCTCCTACTAAATGGGTATGTCACCAAATCACTGATAACCCTTCTATTATCTTGTTATGTCAACCAAACACTAAAAACCCTCCTACTACTTTGTATGTCAACTAAACATAGACAACCCTCCTACTACCTTGGTATGTCAACTAAACATAGACGACCCTTATAGTACCTTGATATGTCAACTAAACATAGACAACCCTTATAGTACCTTGGTATGTCAACTAAACATAAACGACCCTCCTACTACCTTGGTATGTCAACTAAACATAGAAAACCCTTATAGTACCTTGATATGTCACCTTAATATAGACAACCCTTATAGTACCTTGATATGTCAACTAAACAAAGACAACCCTCCTACTACCTTGGTATGTCAACTAAACATAGACGACCCTTATAGTACCTTGATATGTCAACTAAACATACACGACCCTTATAGTACCTTGGTATGTCAACTAAACATACACGACCCTTATAGTACCTTGATATGTCAACTAAACATAGACAACCCTCCTACTACCTTGGTATGTCAACTAAACATAGATGACCCTTATAGTACCTTAATATGTCAACTAAACATAGACAACCCTCCTACTACCTTGGCATGTCAACAAAACACAGACGAACCTTCTACTACATACCCTCTTTACACAGTGCTTAACCTATAGGCCTACTACCTATATCTTTAGCGTTGTTTGTTATGACCTGGTATCCTGAATTGCTACACCAGAGGGGAGCACTATATTTTTGTCCAATCAGATGAGACCTTGTGCTGGAAGACACAGCCAAGCGAGGAATACACGGAGCCAAGCAGGCAGCGTGAAAATCAGTTGCTTCTTTCAAAGTGCAAGATTTCAACCTTGGGAGCGTATCTACTACATGGGTATGTCAACTTAACATATAAACCCTTCAACCTATCTTGGTATGTCAACCAAACATAGCAACCTCTTGACATCTTTTAGAGACATCTCTACTACCTTGTCCTCTCTCTACTACCTGGACATCTCTACTACCTGGACATCTCTACTACCTCCAATTCTACTACCTCGACATCTCAACTACCTCCACATCTCTACTACCTCCACATCTCTACTACCTCCACGTTTCTAACAAGGTTCTCCACTAGCCAACACAGCCACCCTATCATTTCTCACTGCCAGCCTTTAATGTTACCTGCCACTCTTTCATCAGTCCCCCCCACCCTTTCTCTGTCCATGCCAGACATACAGTGGTCAGCAGGTAGCAAGGACTGGCCTTATCACAGACCAACTCTGCATGGGGTCTTGCTTAGTGATTGATAGCCTGGAGTAATTAAGCTGGTGTCACTGCTAGGATCTTTTATCACACTGGCTAGGTACATAAGGTAGCCAACTAATGTAGAGTTAACAGCCACAACTCCCTGGTTAGTGATTGATAGCCTAGAGTTATTAAGCTGGTGTCAGAGCTCGGATCTTTTATCACACTGGCTGGGTATATATACTGTGGTTGCCTTTATGTTCGCAAGTGTTTTAATTTCGCGATATTCGCGAATGGGAAATAATCGCGAAAATGACACCCTCGGGAATATTTGACCAATTGAGTATGTCCTTCTTATAAAGTGTAGCCCAATACTTGTATGGGAATAGGAAAGAAAAGTGAGAAATCTTAATATAAATTACATCCATGCAGGTATAGGGAAAACAATCCCTTAAATCTGAACTAAAGAACTTGTGCTGTGTGTACGGGCCCCTCCTTATATGAAAAGAATATCACAAGCTCATGAATTATTCACAATTTATAATACACACAGGAATGGCTTTACCAAAGATCTGATATAGGTTCTGATGAGATCGCGAAAATGAGACCCTCGCGAAACATTAAAAATGGAGAAATCCCGAAATTTCAGCCTTGCGATATGAAGCCAACCACAGTATAAGGCAGCCAACTGTTGTAGAGTTAACAGCCACAACTCCCCAGTTCCCTAGTTGCTTTTTAATTAAACAATGCCTGTTGACATGGGTATTGGTAAACACTGATACATATTCTGACTGTGGCTTCTACGAAGGTATATTCACTCAGTGTGCTGCTTGTCTTTAAGTGTGGATGATACAATAAATTTCTATATTTGCATTTTATTGGTTGTTCTAATGACAACTCATACAAACAAAATACACATGCCTTTCCTCTTGCTCTTAATGTTTTTACATGCATAAAAAAGCCATGCAGATTTTTTTTTAATCAGATAATAAAAGAATGCATGATGCCCAACACACGGGCACCAGACCTGGTTCGAACGCGCTTACCACCACCCCATCGTTGGAATTTCGAGTCGAGAACACTGATCTACTGATCGACATCTCTACAACATTGCCATCTTTACTACCAAGGAATGTTCGGGAATTCCTGGGAAACACAGCTCAAATACTACCATCTGGGAATTACTGGGAAATACCCCCTGGATAATAATAATGTGAGTGAGAAATAAGGAAAAACCCTCTCTCAATATGTGTTTTATTCAACTAACTGAACTGACAAAGGTAAACCAGTGTTTATTCAGGAATATTAATCAGAGTCCACTCATTTTTTTTTATAAATTTAACATCATAAAACATTCCATTTTCACAAAAAGAAAACTGACAAATTGTTTACAGTGAAGAAAGCTTGATACATGTATTTTTAAATATATTCAAAGTCTTTTGTGTATTCATGTAAAAAGTGTTTTCACGTGATAAAAAGGAGTTCTAACTTTAAAGCACCAACCCAAGCCATCTAGTGTAGTCGATCATGTAGCAAAATCCCAGTCCCGTAGGAACTGAATGCCCACTTTTTTCACTTCATTCATGTGTAAGTTGATGGAAAAAGTTAGGTAACAAATTTTATCAACCCTCTGAACCCCCCAAAATCCAAGATGGCCACCATCATAATAACAAGTGACCCATGGGTCATGACGCTCAGCTGCAAAGCATGACCTGCGACATCATAGGCTGCAATTCACAACTTCTAGTAAAATTGTTGCAGAACCTATATGCCAATTTTGTTTAAACTTTCTACATTGCCATAAATTCTTATCATATATGTCTGGTTAAAACATAGTGAATGATGGTCTGAGGCAAAATGTATGGTTGTTGAGCTATCAGGAACTAATCCCACAGCCTGCTCGATACCTGTCAGTCTCAAAGGAATACCACACAGGCCACAAATAAGATCAAAATATAGCAAAAGATCAAGGAAATCCATGCAAGAATTATTGTGAAACGGGTGCTTCCATATTAATTTTTATTCAATCCAAGCCAACTGTACTGAGCTTTCATAAATGATGGTCATATTTATTAAGAAATCTTTGACCCAATGCAAGATTACATTAATATACATCCCACTGCATTCACTTTAATAGTTCTTGAGATAATATGTTCTAAAGGAATTTAAAGATGGCGTCCTGGTGGCCATATTGGATTTCTGACAGGTCGGAAATTGAACAACAAACATCCTCTAAAAGGGACCAAACATCATAAAAAAAAACACAGAAACTGTCCTGGCAAAGTGATTTCTAAAATGGCTACCTGGCAGACATAATGTTTTTCTGACAAGTCACACATCCTCCAATAAGACACTAAACTTGTAGCAATTGCTTCAAAGAATGTAACAGTTATGAATGTCCAAAACAATTCAAAAGGCATGATCAGGTTGGAGAGCTCTCATATCAGATTTATGAACATGCAAATGTAAAAAGTGCAAGTCCAATTTGTTTTAATTATCAGCTTGCTATTCAATAGGGTCAGCAGGGTAGGTAAACTGCAAAACCTAAAAGAAAAGAAATGCAGAAAGCATCACTAAGTCTTGTAATCAAATAAAGCCATCCTAAATCCAGGTACAGACCCACATATTATCAGAACAAACATTTGCTGGTATATCTGATGATTTGTATAATAATATTCAGATATCTAGAAAACTAAGTTTATTGCTATGATTCCATGATATAAACTGCAAAATGTTCCCATCATTTTATAAATCAGTAGCTAAACTTAACACTTAACTCTCATAGTCTTAATGCCTGGCCAAAGCATTCCGGCAACAGTGTTTTTGTTATGCACTAATGATATATCCTTATCACTCCATCAGCTGATACAAAAGGGAGTCATATATCACAAGTGTCACTGACAATTATGGGCACATAGTGAGATGTACCAGTTGCGAGTGCCATATGGTTATATTACAAGAAAACCAAGAAAAATAGAGATGGTCTATAAAATAAGTAATTGTGAACATCCCTGACCTATGACCTTGGCCTTTTGCCAACATATCAACTGGATTCTTTCTAAATGATGGGTAACTACTAACCACTTACATATGGCCGGGTGTAATTACTTGGCAACCAATGAGTGAATAACTTAGTCCTGCAACCTTTAACCTCCTGACCAGCTGACCTCAAAGTCAATTAGTTATCTCTCATGCAAAAAGACCCATAAATATGAAGTTTGAATCAAATTCAGTGATGCATAGATGTGGCATATGTGAAAGACTTAAGGTTTGGGTTGAACAGTTTCACTTGAAATATGTTCACAAGCATTTAGAACAATATTGTGACCTTGACCTTTGACCTTTTGAACTCAACATCAATAGGCTTCTTCTCCTATTGGTAGGTAAGCCATATATGACAGATGGAAAGTATAGATTGAAAAGTTTGCTAAAAATGACTCCATGCAAGAAGAGGGTGCTGTGAACTTGACCTTTGACCTCAAAATCAACAGGTCTTTTCCCCTGTGGCAGAGAAGCGATATCAGTGCTGAAAGGTTTTGAATGAAAGTTCTAGCTTGAAATGTGTCCATAACCTTTTTAAAGAAGTGGATCCTGTGACCCTGACCTTTGACCTTGTGACCTCAACATCTATAGGATTCTTCTCCCACTTAATAGGTGAGCTATATGTGAAAGATCAAAGAATTGGGATGAAAGGTTTGGCTTAAAATGCATCCTGGGGCTTTTCAAAGAAGTTGGTTCTGTGAACTTGACCTTTGACCTTGTGACCTCAAAATAATTATGGTTCTTCCCCTGTTGGTAGGTGAGCTGTATGTGAAAGATGGAAGGTTTGGGATGAAAATTTTGGCTAAAAGAATTATTTCTGGGGGGTGCAAACACACCCCATAACTTCGAGAATATAGGTCGCAGTGACCTAATTTCAGGTTAGCAAGGAGATCTTTTTAGAACCTCTAAGACTGCATACGGTTCATGGCCCTAGCCCCTATGGTTACGATTTGTGCCCTGCTAACGGACGGCTGGCCGGACGGACAGACGGAAGGACGCCGGACAAAGACCCATCGCTATAGCCCAGCATGACTGAAAGTCAGCTGAGCTAAAAAACCTAGATATTGCTTTGATATTGTAGATATTGCATCAAAATGAATAATATTCGATCTATTTATAGGATTTTGAATGTGTACTGGTAATACCAACTACTCCAGGAGCTGTCCAAAGACTAGGGATGGTATTCAAGGTCAAGGTCAAACTTATTTTCGTACCTTCGATCTTAAGAATAACATCAGACATCTTGGGTAGGACGCTGTCATATATTATGTGATATGGTTTTCAAATAGTCAACAGTATTAATAAATGTCTTGGCAGAAAAATATATCATAGGGAGGATTTTAAAATACATTACACTAAAATACTGTCATATATGGTTTCCAAAGGGACCTTAAAGTTGCCCATTCACTTAAATTTTTGAAAGAGAATTTGTGATTTCTGGCTTCTCTGTGTATATATTAATAATCTAAAGGTGATTCTGGTTCTGGAAAGTTCTTATGAAACCTCTGCGGAGAATGTATGAACTAGTTGATCAACAACATGTTTTTAAACACAGCAATGTTGAGAAAATGGAAAAAAATGTAACCTAACTTTGTATGTGGCATATATGCGGAGGCAAAAATGGTTATTTGTAGCAAATGCGCCATTAGCAAAACATTCGCTTATCAAACTGGCTGTCCGATGCCATTGTTGAATTTGTTTTATTTTGGCGGGCTCCCACATATTATAAACACGTTATTATAAACAAAACAAGCAGCCTGTGTGCATGATATCAATGTTTTCAGGCATATTTGAATAACATCTCAAAAGGGATTACCTTTAGTTTATAAAGGTCAGATAGGTGATTGGACCCTATAAAACATGAAATTGACGTTGGTGTTACATATTTCACATATTGCTGATTCTCTGCTGTGTAACTGCTTGGTATTAATCGTCAACAGTATTTATGCTAAACAACTATTTTGTAATCAATTTGTGTGGTTAATTAAAAAAGATTAAAACAGCCTTGATGATCCTGATACTGGAACAATCTATGGCATGTTAACTATTCCAGAAGCCTGGTACACTTTGAAGAGCTTCAGTAGAAACATGTCTGAATATCCTTGGAGTTTACCTGAATATAGACAGAAATAGGTCAGCTGTTATTGTAATTGTCACAACAAGATTTAACGAGTGACCCATGGGTCATGATGCTCAGCTGCCAAGCATGACCTGTGACATCATGGACTGAGATTCACAACTTCCAGTCAAATTTTGAAGAACCAATTTGCCAATTTGTTGAAAATTTTCTATGACAACAGAAATATATATCACCTATGTCTGGTTAAAACACAGTGAATTGATGGTCTGTCGAAAATGCATGATTGTTAAGCTATCAGGAACTATTCCAACAGCTTGCTTGAAACCTGTCAGTCTCAAAAGGAACACCACAAAGGGCAAATATAAGATCAAAATATATAGCAAAAATCAAGGAAATACATGCAAGAATTATTGAGAAACAGGTACTTCTGTATGAATTTTTATTCAATACAAGCCAACTGTACTGCACTTTTATAAATTATGGTAATATTTATTCAGAAATATTGACCCAATCCTTTACAAGATTACATAAATATACATCCAACTGCATTCACTTTAACTGTTCTTGAGATAATATGATCAAAAGGAATTAAAAGATGGTTGCCTGGTGGCCATATTGGACTTCTGACAAGTCTGAAATCAGATCACAAACATTCTCTAAATCGGACCAAACATTAAAGAAAAATTACTGAAACTGCACTGAAGAAAGAATTTCTAAGGTGGCTAACTGGCAGACATCATGGATTTCTGACAAGTATGACATTTGATATCCCACATTCTCCAATAAGAGACCAAACTTGGGGCAAATTATCCAGTAATGAATGCCAAAAATAATTCAAAAGGCATGTCCAGGCCCTCATATCAGATTTATAGATATGCAATTGTAAAAAGTGTAAGTCCAATATTTTTTATTATCACTCTGCTTTTCAATGGGGTCAGCAGGGTAGGTAAACTGCCAAACCTGAAAGAAAAGAAATGCAGAAAGCATGACTAAGAGTCTTGAAATAAAACAAAAAGCCATCCTAAATCAAGGTACACATCCACATATTATGAGAACAAACACTTGCTTTTATATGTGGTGATATATATTAAAATATTCAGATATCTAGGAAACTAAGTTTATTGCTAGGATTCCATAAAATAAACTGCAAAATGTTCCCATCATCTTATAAATCAGTAGCTAAACCTTAATACTATACTCTCATAGTCTTAATGCCTGGCTGAAGCATTCTGACAACAGTGTTTTTGTTATGAAGTAACGAGGTACTTATCACTGAGCCTTATCACTTAATAGGCTGATACAAAAGGGAGTCATATGTCACCAGTGTCACTCACAATTACAGCCACACAGGGAGATGTACCAGCTGGAGTTGGATGGTTATATATACAAGAAAAATAGAGATGGTCTATAAAATAAGTAATTGTGAACATCCCTGACCTATGACCTTGGCCTTTTTTCCATATATCAACTGGATTCTTTCTAAATGATGGGTAACTACTAACCACTTAAATCTGGTGTAATTACTTGGCAACCAATGGGTGAATAACTTTGACCTGCAACCTTTAACCTGCTGACCAGCTGACCCCAAAATCAATAAGTTGTTTATTCAAGCAAAAAGACCCATAAATATGAAGTTTGATTCAAACTGAGTGATGCATAGATGTGGCATTTGTGAAAGACTGAAGGTTTGGGTTGAACAGTTACACTTGAAATATGCTCACAAGCATTTAGAACAATTAAATATTGTGACCTTGACCTTTGACTTTTTGACCTCAACATCAATAGGCTTCTTCCCTTATTGGTAGGTAAGCCATATATGACAGATGGAAGGTACAGATTGAAAAGTTTGCCTGAAAATGACTCCACGCAAGAAGTGGGTGCTGTGAACTGGACCTTTGACCTCAAAATCAACAGGTCTTTTCCCCTGTTGGCAGAGAAGCGATATCAGTGCTGGAAGGTTTGGAATGAAAAGTCTAGCTTGAAATGTGTCCACAACCTTTTCAAAGAAATGGATCCTGTGACCCTGACCTTTGACCTTGTGACCTCAAAATCTATAGGATTCTTCTCCAACTTAGTAGGTGAGCTATATGTGAAAAATCAAAGAATTGGGATGAAAGGGTTGGCTTAAAATGCATCCACAGGCTTTTCAAAGAAGAGGCTCCTGTGACCTTGACCTTTGACCTTTTGACCTCAAAAAAAATATGGTTCTTCCCCTGTTGGTAGGTGAGCTGTATGTGAAAGATGGAAGGTTTGGGATGAAAATTTTGTCTCAAAGAGTTATTTCTGGGGGGTGCAAACACACCCCATAACTTCGAGAATATAGGTCGCAGTGACCTAATTTCAGGTTTGCAAGGAGATCTTTTTATAACCTCTAAGACTGCATAGGGTTCATGGCCCTAGCCCCTACAGTTATGATTTGTGCCCTGCTAACGGACGGCCGGCCGGACGGACAGACGGAAGGACGACGGACAAAGACCCATCGCTATAGCCCAGCATGACTGAAAGTCAGCTGAGCTAAAAAACGAGTAAAACAGTAAAATATGTTACCGTGACAAAAGAAGACAACATATCTTCATGTGCACAGGGTCATACTGGTGTTGTCGTTATAAAATGTTAAGTGTGTACATGTAAATGGCATATGGCTAATTCAAATCATGTACCTTTAAGAACCTTGTAGGTTAATGTCGGATAATAGGGACCAAGCACCTCTAGATTTAAATACTAACTACCACGGATGTTATATCAGGAATTACTATCAGGTTTGCATCGACCAGAAGATGCACGTGCATAGGAAAACCAGAATGCAACAGCAGCTGGTTATAAGATACGCTTAGAACGTATTCGAATAATGCAGTGGAAAATATAATATATTGATAACTGTTTCAAATGACCATATATATGTATGTAGGTAAAGTCAACATGGATATATCTTGAACATGGTTGAAATTATGTATTATATGTCAATCCTAAGGCACAACAATACCTGAAAGACAATCAGTGGGAACATCGGAAATACTTGTTTTTCTGCTACAGTCCTATTAAACGGTAAAACCGTTGACCATGCAACTACGGAGGCTGATGCTGCTGTGTAAGAGATTTATTGTAAAATTGGGCAATCTGCACCGCTCTTCTTGAATTCGAGAAACAATGGAAGATCTCTGGTTAAGGTTCCCTCCTTCAGGTGGAAACATGATCATACTCTTTATTACATACCTGTTATATATGTTGGAAATATCGTTGGAATCAATTGTAAATTCATGAATCAAAACACTTGTAAAAACATGGTAGTATAATCGCTTAATTAAAAAGCCTCAGAAGTTTTCTCCTCAATATTTCTCTGTGCACACGATATGAAAACCTTGATAAAATGATGCCTCTTGTATTGGGAGAAAGTTTTAAATATGCAGTTTAAGGAAGAATATTTTGAGGCATTATTCACATAAGAAATATGAGGATTTTCTGCTACACAATTATTATTCCATTAAATCTCTGAATGGTTAATTCTTAGTGGGGCTTAGCTTTATTATTTATATTTTTACAAGTTAAAACTAAGGATATAAACTGCAAGGTCCATAAATTCAGTTGTACGTTACATGTTGACTCATGTGTTTCCAAGTTAACCATGCACAAAATATCAACCAATTTAATTTTCATGGTAAAATAATTAATGTGGAAGTCTATGTTTAACTTATTTAATGACTTCTGCAGTCTAGGCAGAGCACATGTAAGAGTAACAGCCGACACCAAACCAGACTGGACGCCAATGAGACTAACGAGAAGGCTGTGCCTCACTCAAACATTAACAACTGAGGGATCGGTACCCTGGTGTTATGACCACGCAGAATGTTATTAAGGAAAGACCCCCTTCCTAAGGATACACATACTTCAATGTTATCTTAACGGAGCAAATCAAACATACATCAATTAATAATTTAATTGCTGGGTAATAAAAATTAAATCTGAAAACAAAACAAAAAATCACGAATAAATGGGAAAAGAATCAAATAACATGACAGATGTTAGCTCTTAACGGTCCGGAGGGGGGGGGGGCAATATTCACCACTGGAAACAGCTTATGGTTTACATTATTATGGAATTTGCATCCCCTGGTTGATGCACACTCGACAGTGATAGCATCCAGGCGTAATGGGAAGGTCATGCCCAACGGCCGTGTTTCACTCACAATTGAGTGCGCCTTTCTGGGGATCCTTGGTGGTATGACCCAGCAATGGGGATGATTACGCACCAAGGACCCGCAGGTGCAGTAGTCATGGGGGCTTGATGAGCCACGATATAAAATGAGAGGAAGCATGTGATACTGCCCTGTCACATAGTCCGAAACCGGAATTGAAATCTGCAGATGTACATATATGTATAGTTAAGTTTGCATTAAAATATGAAGGCGGCTGCCTCCTCTAAAAAAATTATAAAAAAAGTAAAAAGATTCCATCCGTGGTGATGGCCTTGAGCCGGGATCTACATGGTCCGTTTTATCCAACAAGTGTACCGTAGAGATATTTGTATTCCCGAATGTGCAAACTTTCCTTTAGGAATAATGCGTACTCATATGCCATTTTACATATACAGATGTGCCTTCTTTTTTGCTGATCAAAAGGCTGATGTATTTTTTGTGTGCTTTATTAGTCTCTTTTTAGCTTTTAGAAGAGCCTTATCTATAACTTGTAACAAATAGACCTGTTTCAGCTCATATTCAGATAAATTTTATAGAAATATAAAATATCCAGACAACGGTTACTACCGATCCCGCTGTTCTACAAGATACTCGGAATAGTTTAATATGACATGAATGTTTCTGTATCAAGACCACTGACAAGGCTTTTGAAATCTTGGAATCTTCCATATAACCGAACAAATTGATTCTAAACAGTTGTTTTGTTGTAATATGGTAGGCACCAAGACCTGTGAGAGAATCAGCAATATAAAAAATAGATCACGAGCATCAATTTCATAAGGTCTCTTTCCTTTTGATCACCATATCACATAACATATGACAATGTAGTGCCCAAGATGTTTGTATGCTTTAAAATATTAGTACATACATTTGACTTTGACCTTGCGTACCCTCTGTGAGCTTCCGACACCTCCTGGTAAGTTGCATTAACAGAACACATTTAAAAAAGTACTAATTGAGCCAATTATCTTATATCATTACGTTTTATCTTTATGTCAATGTTAAGATTGCCATGTCCGCCCTGCTGGATTCTGTGGGGTCACAGAGCTCATAAAAACTCCTATTTAGCTGTAATCGACAGAACACTTAAAAAACATATCAGTTGATCCAATATCATTAAGTTTTGAGTGACAATTACAGTATGATAGTATTATCTCTATGTTGAGACTGCAGTGGTGGCCATCTTGGTATCTTGGCTGGGGTCACAGGGTTCATTAAAAAATATAACCCGCATTCATTCATCAGCCTAAGTGCAAATAAAATGAAACCAAGCACTATCCTATTCAATTCCCAAGAAAACGTCGTTCTGTTACACGTGCAAGTACACTATATTCACAACACTCAATTATTCAGTCATTATTGCAATTTGGGCATCAATTCCTACGGAAATACATCCCCGTCTACACTAATCAAAGACAAAACAGCTTGCTTTGGCTGCCTGCTTCGATGATTATCAAAGCAGGCAGGGTAAAGAACAATAGTTACATCATTAGCTTATACTACCCCCAATATGAGGGGTTTCTGAGACCTCGGAGTTTCTCAGTAGTACTCAGTTACTGCTCACGTATATGTCCTTGTGGTTTCTTATGACATAATTACAACAAGGTTACAGTTGGATTGTTGATGAAAAACAAAATCAGAAAACAGGTGTCTTTTGTTTCCTTGGCCTCCCCTCCAGCTTACTAAATGAATATATATATATATCTGCAAAAACAAGCTAAAACAAAATACAATTTAGAAATATGTGACTCAATTCCTATAATTCCTTTATTTCCCAGTATTTCCCTGGGAAATATGCTTATTTCCCGGGGAATTAACAACCCTGCTACTACCTGGACATCTCTACTACCTGGACACATGTACAACCTCAACATCTCTACTACTTCAACATCTCTACAGTCTAACACCTCGCCATCTCTACTACCTTGACATTGCTACTAACTCGGCATCGCTACTACCTCGACATCCCTACTACCTCGACATCTCTACTACCTCGACATCTCATTAGAATATTGGCAGCACCTTCTACTAATTTCAATAGTAATTAGGTATTTAAATAGAACATGGATAGTCACGCCTACTATTCTGGCATATCACCAGAACATAGTCCTGATCAGCTCAACTAACTACCTTAGCAAATCACTTGAACATGGACAACCCTACTTACTGGCCGTGTTTTCAATTCACGAGAGCACAGGCTGTGACAAGCTGCCCCTTCTATTACCATGAACAGGCAGCATGCAGGATGTGGCTATTTGTGTTTTTCTTCATCCAGAGCTATGGTCAACATTGCCTGATCTTTGAGTCTATTACCTTAAATATAGGAATAGGTGCTCTACCATTTACCATTTAATGAAATAAAACTTGTGTAAATGTTAATAAATAACTGCAGTACTACACAATACGAGAAGGAAAGGATACAGATTTTGGTCTTTCATAATAAGGTCCCTGTACATCTCATCGTAGGTTGTGTTGAAGTCGTAAATATTTGGCTGACTGGGAGATGGACCAGGAAGCTTTACATGGGTTCCTGAGCCAAAGGACTGCACACGGAAACTCTTCTTGCTATAAAATACAATGAAAAATAGCAAAAATCAATAAATGTGATTTGTTGGTGTTTTACACATACTGCTAAGTATTTCTCCAGATTTAATGCAAATCTGAATGAGATAAATCTTGCCACAGGGGTATCCCCTCAATATTACTGGTTTAGTCTTCCTGATTCAGTTTTGAAACAGGCAACAACAATTGCACATAAGCATTCAAAATAAACAAACACAATCTCATAAAATCTGATCTGCTTGCAGCAAGCCTGAGCAGGGTTTGCAAGTTTTAGGCAGGAAGTTTTTAACCACAGGTTATAGCATGGTTTAACCTCGCCTACCCTGCCACAAAAGGGTTCTAGACGTTTTTGGTGCCAAAGAGCAAATTTTACCAAAAGATACGACTTAATTTTTAAAACTTCCATAATGACTGGGTTGATGCGGCCACAAGGCTTGGCCCGGTACACAGGCCTTAGCAAGCAAGAGGCCAGGCATGGGTGCTGTCAAGTGTTTATACAAAATGTATTAAAATTGGTTCCAGGTTGGAACCTTACTGGGCTGGTTGGGGATTCACTACATTGTTATTTTTGCTGGTTCGGCATGGTATCCAGGGAGCAACACAGAGATAATATGCATGTAGTCGTGCCAGTACATATGAAATCTCCCAACATGCATTCTGCACTCAGGGCCGGTACATTAGGAATCTTAACTGAAGGCCAACTATGGTACTCTTATTAAATAATAGGTTGAATTCTGCCCCTTCTGTGTACCTGCTTCATCAACCTCTTTTGACATTAAGACTATTTTATCGTAGCCATGTCCATTGCCAGAAAAACGGCTACCAGCCCTTCCAGGAGTGCCCAGAACCAATGTTGTTACATTTCATTCACACCAATAACTCACCAGCCTGGCTACCAGGGTGGTGTCGGGCCCGTCTTTCTGAGCCTATGCCCTATGGCATGCCGGTTACAGTGTCGGTAAGCTGTCAGTCAAACACAAATGGAACAACATTTGCTCTGAGCACTCCTTGATGGGCTGGTATGTTTTTCTGGCAATGAATACATGGCTCTTAATGTAATAAGAGATTGATAAAGCGGGAACACAAAAATCTGAACTATTATTCTTTTAAGAGTAAAGGCTAACCATACCCCTCCTGTTGTTATATCACTAATATGTGATCCAGGTGATTGAAAAATCCATATCGCAAATACAATAATATATTAAAATTTCTAAGGAAACAATGTATTATGTGACACCTCTTTGCAATGTTCAGATGTGGACATGATTCTGAACATTGCTAGACCAAGTTGTGGTTCTGTTGTAAACACAGAGCCACAGGTCGCTGCCTTCAGTTATCAAGCGGACGGGAACGCATGCAGTGTTAACTGATGGTGAGCTGGGGTGACTGTTTCAGCCGGCGGTGTGCAGTGCACGTGTAACATCATCACTGCTAACTTCCTGAACCATCCAGCTGAAATGTGACACATGCACCTGGCCGGCTGAAACAATCCAGTGCGTAACCCTGGTAACAACCCGTGTAGCCAGTGGTCTTGTGTAGCCAGTGGTCCAGTTACAAGGACACTCACAGCAGTGACGATGTTACATGTGCACCGCACACCCCTGGAAACAATCGCCCCGGTTCACCTCACTCATAATAAGATACATGAACTTAACCTAAGTGCTTCATCAGAAACTGCATGTGTTCCTGTCCGCTGATAAATGAAGGAAGGGGCCTGCGGCTCTGTGTTCACAAGAGAGCCACAACTCGGTCTACCATGATTGCATGTGTCAAAACACCATGCATACCTAAGAAAGTTGTGCGCTTCCATACTGCGGTTTTGGTTACTGGAACAGACCACTGCAATCTTCAACTCGGTCTCCATTCTGACAGGAAGGCCAAGTGCCTAAGCCTGGTACCCTTAGTTAGAAGTTTTGAGTTAAATTAGAGTTCAAAACACTTGGCCTACAGGCCCAGCGAGTGAGCTTTCAGAGTGTCGTCAGCGTGAGCCTGCTCAATACACGCTTGGAATATATTGGACTAAATCTATTTATATTAGTTTCCAGAGTGTTTAGTGTCTCGTAAACGAAAAAAACTCCACGATATATATGACGCCACACAAATTGGTGGAACAGAGTCCAGACTGGACTCAGCTGCTCAGTGGACTCGTTGCTACTGGATGGTTGCTCTGAAAACGGTCTCAACCACGAAATGGGTCCTATCACCCAACATACGCTCGTGTCCCGTCAACCGCTTTCACATAAATATGATCCTTCAACAGATAACTTTATCTTACAATTCCTTTTTACTTCTTTTTATGTAATAATTACAAAGAAAACATGAAGTGAATCTGTCGTTTTTGAGTCAATGAACTATCATGTGTTACGAAAAATTATATCATGGCGAAAAGCCAATTTTTTGCGCATGCGATGTAAATGAAGAAAATATATCACCGGCATAGGCTCTTAAGGAGCATGAGGCTTACCTAAATGTTTGCATCATATTAATTATATAGTGTATCTTATACAATCGTCACTAAAACTTTAAGGCGTGAATAATCACTTCTATAAGAAAATATTTATAAATATAGGCGCATGCGTATAAGCCATCTTCTTGCTTTGACGCGTTATTCAACACTGCTGGTCACCACCTCTAGGTTGATGACATCATAGGTTTTTGTGTGTTTATCCGCCGGTTTCCGCATGCTCTTACCACGTGCTTTTACACACCTCCTTGGTGACCACTGGTGACAGGATATCCTTCTGCAGATGAAGCTCCTTCAGTAGCCCAGCATATGAGTTCTGGAATTTCAGTTTGTGCTAAATAAATTAAAGAAAGTCATCAACATATACCGTATCACAGTATGTTAAGCAACTGAATTATAATATTTTAACCATATCAAATGAGTGTGTCAATGCGCATGTTTGAATGTCCCTATATATATTTTTTCAGGCAGGGCTGCTGGGCACTATAGCTGGCATGCATGCCTGCATCCACCATGCATGTTTCTGACTTTGGGATTTATATATACATACCTAGCATGTGAAGCACATTTTATTCAGTTTATCATGAGAAATGTGGAATTATTTCAGAGATCAGAGCACTTCTTTTACTCGTTTACCTTAAATTTGGCAGGTCGGACTATACGCAAACATATGTTACCGCCACAAGGCATTATGTTAATTAGGCTTACAACAAATGGTCCCGTGAAGATTATATATGGGGGCACAGGCGCTTGAATCGCTATTTGTGTTGATATTGGCTTAAATCGTGTTCAATTTACCTTAACAACAGTCCCCTACCGTTTAATGAGCTGTAAACCATGTTATATCGCTTGCCGGTACTTGTTTATATAATAGATACACAAGGCCGGCATTGTGTATCTATTATATATAAACAAGTACCGGCAAGCGATATAACATGGTTTACAGCTCATTGAACGGTAGGGGATTGTTGTTAAGGTAAATTGAACACGATTTAAGCCAATATCAACACAAATAGCGATTCAAGCGCCTGTGATGGGGGCCTATATATATATGCTTGCCTGGGGTAGGTTGCACCATTAATTAATTTCGCGCCACTGGCAACAGTCTCCGACAAACGGCAGAGTGCCTTTACATCTCGAATATAAGGCTGTTCTACAAGTATAAGGCTGGATCAGGATGCCAATGTTTGACATCATGCAGCTCCTGGACAACAGACAGGCTTTCACTTTAAATATATAAGACCAATCGTTATAGATATATTAAATTGTTTACTTTCTAACAACACCTACCATGAGCAAGAACATTCCGTTTTAATTCAGCACATTGATAGGCCTAAATCCCCCTGCAAATTGGTTAAATTTCTGACCACATGAACGCAAGCATGTCTCGCATAGATTACTGGACGATAGCCAACTTGTAGGCGGCACGACCTGTTACCATAGAGATGGATTAAATTTACACTTCGGTTTTTGACATCACATGTATTCTCTTGTGTTAATTCATCACTCGTAGCCTACTGTTAAATTAACGACTTTTCTCCCGGTATTGACGCAATAGGATGGGTGGCCGCTACAGTGCGTTCCCGCGCATTGCATGTGTCACGACTCAAGTACACAGGGGCTTAACAAAAGACGCAGAAAACATGTTTTTATACCTTTTGATTTTTTTTTTCAATGGGATACATGGATGCCATGACGATGGATGCTAATTTTCACATTATACAGATTATTTTCAAATCATCCCGCAAAATTGTGCATATATATAAGATCACATAAGAAAAATGCTTTACTGTTTCGTTATCTAGTTCGACTTGACAAAGGATGCCATGTAAATTTTCTTCATATTACAAAATTTCATTGACGATGACATAATTCAGTTGCTCATCAGGGGACAGAATTACATCAAAATGTTATACAAATTTGCCCTAATATTATTCAACATTATCTCAATCGATGGTTATATGCGTCCGAACGTTTGTGAATAAGATACTTGCACATATAATGGTGACGTTTTGCACATAGCACACACCCGGTGTCTGAGCATCGTGTACCTTGCGGAGAGGTGACAGATTTTTGACAGCTTGTGCCACAAGAAGCCAACATGCCGACTGTTGGCCTCAACAGAGATACCCTGTTCAAGGCGCTCGGCCGGGAATACAGTAACTACATTACATATTAGATTCGTGGTGTTGTTAATCGTATTTATCTTAGATGTAGAACTAATAAAACATTGCATCAGACCATTTTCATGTCATCAATTAACGTGGGTACTGTTTTTAATCAGTAGATAATATATATATATCATCAGTGCAATGCCAGTGGTTTGTGTATTTTACAATATTTGGTGTTTTTAAGGTGGAATATGTTTGAAGGACCACCAATATATGGCTATAGCACATTGGTAAACGATAATAGGGGAATCTATGTGTTGAAAGGGGGGGGGGGGGGGGGGGAGGGGTGGCATACAAGTAGTAGAGACTGCTTGATATCACAGCTTATTAATATTAGACTGTGTTCCAGTTTTTCCTTGATATTTCAAACATTTAGTGCAGGACCCTTCTTCTATAAGTATTAGTATTAGTACATAATTATAATCTGAAAACTGAGAAAGTACTCTTAATTCTCTAGTACTATTAGTAATAGTCTTTACATTTTGGTGTATTTGGAAACTTTAGATTTTCTTATACTAACTGGTGTATTTCAAGATTTTTAATATTTTCTATTATATTGAGATATTTGAAAGAAATCCATCATTTCAGCATATACAGAATGTCTCTGTATATCATGTAAATAATGTTTTTTTGGGGGGAGGGGGGCGGGGGGCCGGGGGATGATAACTTTCTAAATTGAGTTGCTGAATGGAAGTCAGCGTGTCCTGTTTTGCTTCTTGAATAACCACTGTTTAATGTACATTAATACTTGCTATGTCCAACTATGAATGATTATCATATAATAATATTTCACTTTTTCAGCTGAGGAGGAGTTTGATGAATTGTGCTTTGAGTTTGGTCTTGAACTTGATGAGGTGGTAAGTGTAGAAAAACAAATCAGTTTTGATTTTACTTTATTTTGGAAAGTATCCCATTTTCTTTTTAACTACCAGGAGATATTTATCAGGTATGAGTAGGAACCCATTATTCTTTGATCTGTTTAATTAAGCTTAATCTACCATCATCATATCCAGGTGTCTTTTGATTTCTTAAGTAGTACCTGATGATTTGCAGGTCCACATTTTATTTCCAGAAAATTAGAGGACATTTAAAAAAATGCAACATTGAAAATAATTGAACAAAAGCATTAACAAGGAAAACAGGATTGTAGCAAAAGCAAAATAAACGTGTTATATATTCTACTTGTGAAATATAGCCAGGTTTTGAGGGTTTTTAAGAATCAGGTACAATACCGTTGTGATATACTCAAAGCGATACCCAATATGTATTGTCATTACACCTCATTTTTCTTTGTGCGTGTTTTCTGATTATATGTAAACAAATAAAAATGACAGTTATGTTTTCTGTCATTGTCATGAAAGCACCAAAAACTCAATATATATTCCTAATCCAGTTGAACATACAACAATATGTGACCTTATTTAAGTCTTAAAAGGTCAATATGAGAAATAAAAAGCTTGATAAATAAGCTTTATAAATAACTAAGATTGTAGTTTAGCTTGATGTTGTAGGACTTGTATCTATATTTGTGGGCTAATTTTTGTGTTTCATTGGTAAGATGATACAGCATGCATAGCGTGCTCATAACTGTATAAGTGTGGCTTATCGATATGTATTGATATTCATGTATCAGTATAAAATGCTTCAGCCTTTGTACAAGTTTGTACAAGTTACAAAAAGACAAATGCTTTTCAAAATGTACATGCTGTATTTGACCTAGTGAGTACCTGCATGTTTAATGTTTAAAATTTTATATTTGTACTGTAAAGATTGAACCCTTGCAAACTTGTACCTTTTTTCTCAAAGATACTTGTTTTCTTGAAGAAATGTGTCATTCAAAATGACCGAAAAATAGATACATGGTTCTTGATGTGACCAGATATATCTAAAAAATATTCATTTTGATCACTCTGAGAGGGAATTTTAGAGTACTCTAGAGCTATGGCCATTGATCCAGGATAACGAGGAGGAGGTTTTTTTTAGCAGGTTGGCATTATCTTGTTTTCATGTGATAATTTGTATTATAGTTTGTTTATATTGTCTCCTATCAAAGTATAAGTTTCAGCAGGTAGAGTATGGTTGTTTATTTTCAGACTTCTGAGAAGGAGATGATAGAGAAAGAACAAGGGTCAGACAAGGCAGAGGGGGCCTCAGAGAATGTTATCTACAAGATAGATGTTCCAGCTAACAGGTACTACTTATAAATGATAGTTCTTTGATCAGATAGAAGTATAACCATTAGCAACAGTAGGTTGCTTATTCATATATCAGATACACACAAGCTGACTATTAATTTGGGCAGTGTAAATCTGCCTGAAACCTGGTGTGACCTTATGAGTTTCGAATGAACTTTTTTTTAATTGACCAATTAAGGTAGAATGTACTGTGAGTGTTGCACATAATTTAGTTTTGAAATATTCTTAGAATTGTTCCCTACCATCATAATATATAATATTTGCAATAATGCCACTGATAACTAAAAAGATCAAATGAATCTTTAAGATTTACTTAACATTTTATACATTAAATAATTGATTATAGTCAGAGATCTTGGACATCAACTATTTCAAAAGGAGAGGATAATTTATTAATCTTTATCTTTATATTATAAGACTAATAATTTCTAAATTATAATGTAAAATGCACAGGTTTTTGATTCAAAATATATTGATCAGTTTGATCTTTCTGACACTTGAAGTCAGGTTAAACTGGCATTATTTCCCATATTGTTAAGCGATTAAATTATGTTCAGTTTTGGAATACACTGTATGGGTTAGCAGTTACTTTTTTTCTGATTAATTCCCATTAACTATTTAATTCTGTTGATGATATTTGCAGATATGATCTGTTGTGTGTTGAGGGCCTGACAAGAGGTCTGCTTGTCTTCCTTGAGAAGTAAGTATTACTTACAATTACGGATGACTTTCAGAGAACTCATTAGTTTTCATCATGAGACTGGGTTAAGGATAGACTGTCATTAAAGTTAAGGCTGGATATTGTGAGAAGTCTTAATTGTCATTAAATGATCATCCATAGAGAAAATACCAAATTTGTATGACAAAAGAATATGTAAAATTCAATTTAATAAACCCACGTATCATCATTGGATTTTTCATGGAGCAATAAGAGAAGAATTATAGCAATGTGTTCATGAAGCCATTATAAAAAAGACTAATTATTTTAACTAGTTTATTTGAGTTGGGGGAAAAAAAGACACAAGAATTTCTCTCACTCTCCTTGTTCAAATGCAACAAAGATCAAGTGTTAACTGAAAGCTTTGTTTTGTTTATCTTTATGAATATTGTATTTACTATTTATGTTGATCCTTGCCAGTGCCATCATTTGGTAGCAGAACCCATTCTGGTTACAGACACAAGCAATCTGATCTTTTCTCTTGCAATGATATATATATATTACTATATAACTTCAACCTAGCATACAAGCACAAATTCTCTTTCTCAAGACCAGATTCAAATAAAATTTGTTTTAGAGACCAACACATTTATACATATATTGTGAATATAATACCATCTTACAAAAATATGGCCAGGATTTGCTACTGTCAGTATACATGTATACTGTGACACATGAATGATAAGATACATGTACTGAAATGTTAACTGAATTTTGTTTTCAGGATGAAAGTCCCCAGGTATAAGGCAGTTTCTCCTCCAGAGGGTGCTATGCAAAGACTGCAGATTATGCCACGGGTTTGTCTATAATTTTTATGTATAAACACGAATTTCACAAATCAACATGCATTTACATTTCTCAGGAATGGCTTACTGGAGTAACAATGGTAGTTGTATGGCATTTTAAGTCATCTGAGCTTTAACAATCACTCTTTGTCCATCGTCTGTCCAGTCGTCTGGTTGTCCGGTCAAATGTCTGTTAAAAGGGCACAAATCGTAACCGCTGGACCTGTAATCTTCTAACTTTACATTCAGAGAGGTCCATGAAAAATCTTCTTTCAGACCTAGAATAAGGTCTCTGTTTCCCATATTTTTCGAGCAATGGGGCTCCGAAGTATCCCCCCTGGAATAATGGAAAATTTGATGCACAAGCTCAAGTGTCTGAACAACTTATGCATTATCACCATGATTCTTTGTGTGGATATTGATCATGGAGTGTTTCAGCAGTTTCTTCAGACTGGTGGCGCCACCTGTATTTTTTCGATTTTTTAGGATTTTTTTCATCTTTTTTTTGAGACCTTAAAAGATGCGTTCAACTGTTAACAGGGCACAAATCATAACCGCTGGACCTGGAATCTTCTAACTTTACATCCAGAGAGGTCCATGAAAAATCTTCTTTCAAACCTTGAATTAGGTCTCTGTTACCCAAAACCTTGGAGCTATAGTGCTTTGAATTACCCCCCAGAATAATGGAAAATTTGATATAAAAGCACAAGTATCTGAACAACTAATGCATTAATCACCATTTTTCTTTGCATGGATATTGATCAAGGAGTGTTTCATAAGTTTCTGTAGACTGGTGGCACCACCTGTATTTTTCTGATTTTTTAATGATTTTTACCCCTCTGTTTTTGAGACCTTTAAAGATGTGGTCACCTGTAAACAGGATACAGACCATAAAAACTGGACTTAGAATCTTCTGTCTTCAAATGCAGGGAGCCCCATGTAAAGTCACCTTGGAAACCTAAAATTAGTTCTCTGTTACCCATAACCTCTGAGCTATGGGGCTCTGAAATACCCCCCAGAATAATGGAAAATGTGATACAAAAGCTCAAGTGTCTGAACAACTAATGCACTGATCAACATGATTCTTTGCATTGATATTGGTCATGGAATGTTTCATCAGATTCTTCAGACTGGTGGCGCCACCTTATTTTTGCAATTTTTTATCTAGGTTTTTGAGACCTTTAAAGATGTGGTAATCTGTTAACAGTGCACTAATCGTAATGACTGGACCTAGAATCTTGTATCATGCATGGAGGTCCATAAAAATTCAATTTGTAAACCTAAAATTAGGTCTCTGTCGCCCATATTGTTGGAGCTATGGGCCTATAAATACCCCCCACCCCCAGAATAATGGAAAATTTGATACCCAAGCAGGCCACAAAAAATAACCATTGGACCTAGAATCTTACTTAACATCCTGAGAGTTCCTCTAAAAGTTCTCAGAAACCTGAAATAAGGTCACTGTGACTGAGCGTCATGACCCATTGGTCACTTGTTAAAGGTAGTTTTAGAATAATATTCCTTTAGTAAGTATTCTTGTTGTCTTGTCCACCAATTTGTGTCACCTGTTTTAAGGGAATTTTGTTTTTAACTGAAAGCTTTATTGATATAGCATTAGTTGCAAGGAAACCACAGAAACCAGCCTGATTTAAAAAAGGAAACAATATTTAAAAAAAAAGCAAATTAGTAAAAAATGTAAAAAACTGACCCCCTGAGCAGCACATGTCAGACAAACTCATGGCATTTAAGATCAATTGCATAAGTGGCTATGTATGACAGTTGCTGATTGGATGATTTCATCTTAACACTCTTAAAAATATAATCAGGCAAACCAAGATAACTGCTCATTCTGGGACACATTTGATCTGTGAGATCCTGGAAAACATTCAAAAGAGTAGTCAACTGTAAAATTTGTATTTATATAAAAATTCTTATGTACCATGTTAGCATGTAATTTCAATTTGTCATTTTCTATGGAAGGATACAAAAATATATGATTTCAAAAATATTGCCAAATAACAGGTGGGTATACATATGTGGAACTGAGTATAGTAGATTATATCAGTGTTGACAGCTATCAGTTTCCTCATGTTATACAAGCTGATACAACTGGCAGGCATTGTTCCTATTCTTGTGTTAGTTGGTAAAGAAATGCCATAATATGTATAAATTTGGATCATTCTTACAGGGCTTACAGGAATGTAGGGGTAATCATCTGTGACACTTGAAAGCTCTTTCTAATGCTCGGATCTGGGGGTCCAAGTGTCTGCAAATTTATGGATGTTGGACTGAGAGGATCATAGCTGGCCCCGGTAGCAGTCTAACCAGTCAGATGTGTTTACAAACACGGTGCCAACAACAGATCATAACATTTCATTAAAATCAGATGATATGTAATAAAATGGTATATATAATTATTATAATGATTTGATTGTGACATAAAATATTATTGTAATATTTATTCTTTTTTACATGATGCTTAACTATTCACCACAGGTCCCCTCCACTTGGGTAGCTCCAAAATCCCATGTGACTCCACAATTTTATCTTTATCTTGAGCATCCTCCAATTTTTCTTCCTATTGAAAGCCCTGTTTTAATAAATGACACTTTCAAAATTAGTGTGGGAACAATGCAATATGCTGTATTTACCACCAGGAGCTTTCTGTTTACACAAGCTCTTAAGTATATGGATTAAACAATGAATATTTGTTGTAAGGTGTGCAGTGCCTTTATTATTAGTTTACTAAACATGTTAGCCCAATATAACTAATTTTATGTTAATGCACATGGTTTATGGGAAACTAAACATATGAGCCCAATATGACTAATTTAATATCAATGCTTATGGATTTTGGAAACAAAACATATGAGCCCAATATGAATAATTTTATGTAAATGCACATGGATAATGGAAGTTTTATTTTTGAATCATATTTCTGTTAGTCAGCTGGTTAATATTACTGCAAAAAGGTGGCAACACCAGTGAGTGCAGCAGTCATTCAAGTGGAGCACAGATTTAGCTTTGCAGCACCATCTAGCATTCAGGGTAGAAACGATACATTTTGTAAATAACGTACCCCATTTTAAGCCCCTTCAGTTTATGAGAATGTACATAGGAATTTTAAAAAATTCACTCAGAAAGGTATTGTGTTTCATTGATTGGCACAAAGATACAAAAGCAAAATCACTGTAAGTAATAAGGAAGACACTTGAAGTACTAATTTGTTTTATCTTCATGTTTTACAGACTCAGCAGGTGAGGCCACATGCAGTGGCAGCCATTCTGAGGAATATCACCTTCACACCAGTAAGTATAAAGAAAACATGTCCTTTGTGACAATTGTTTAAATATAGATATTTTTTCCGGTTACTTTTCTATTTGCCAAAGCATTGATCAAGCCATTATTTGCATTTGCATATGGTGTATGATCACATTACCAAGGGTACGTTGAACCTTTGAAATATTTACATTTATTAACATAAATTCACTTCTCTCAACAAAAGGAAGATATCAGTTGTGTGTGCTTCCCCAGCAAGTTGATTCACTAATCTCTCTCTTGGTGGCAGCCCTGCCAATACAATTTTCAGTCAACAAAGTTTCCCCAACATGTGACCGAATTTTACCATCTACAAAAAACACTTTCTCAAATATTAAGCAGACCAATGACAAGGTTTCCACTGGCAACCAAGGCAAGAATGTGATGAACTGGATGGTAGTAATTTCCTGTTTGTATTGTGGTTGTAAATTTAATGCTTGATGATACTTTCTGGTCTATCTAGTCAGGTCCAGAATCAAGAAAATATAACAGCCTCAGAGGAAAATAAGCATATGCCATGAAATATTGAAGGCAACATGCTGTCATTTATATTGTATGAAAATCATAAAGAGGGCATAAAATTTGTAATTTTAGTGCATAAATATTTAAAAAATTTTCCATGTAAAATTTATTCAATGAAAGTAAAATTTCAGCTGGCATTCAAAGTCATTTAAGGTAATGGACAGTTTTGCACAGTGTTTTCATTTGATTTTAAAATTAAATATAATTTACACATGGGAGACTGGAAGACTACATCACAACCTGATAACCTAATAGTAGAAATATTACTGGTATACACATTTTTCCGGAATTCACATAGGGTTTGCCAATGATGTTTTCCTGAAAATGGTCAAGGGTGACTTTTTTAATGATTGCCCACAAATCTTAGAGTTTTATCAATTCTGTTATCAGGTCAGGGCCTTAATTTTCAGCACTGAAAGAGTCATTAAACTTGAATCATTTGGGAGCATGTAAACCTTGAAAAGAGACACCCACACATCACATTACTGCAAATAATTACATCAGAAAACATTTGATTTGCAAAATAATGAGAGATGGGAGCTTGAGTGTTTCCTTTCCTCACAAGTCTGGCTTGGATGAAGTGATGCCAAAAAATCCCACTTCAGTCAGGCTCACACACAGTATCACTTGGATTAGACTTGAAGATTAAAAGATCACTAACACTGTCAAATTTACCCGAGTTGTGTCGCATTTATGAATATCCAAATATTGACTTTTATTGTGCCAGCTGCAAATTGGCTCATATCTAACCATGGCTTGATAAGCAGTTGACTAAGTAAGGGAATAGATGGTGTTTAAGTTTAGGGTAGGCTCTTCTGGATCTTAGTCCCTCACCTAGACACTCCTTCAGCAACAAAAGAAGGTGTCAGAAAAAAAGTGTTTAAATGTTAGGCCCAAAAATATGGAGAACTTTATTAAGGAGAATGATTTAATCCTTGATAGCTGGTAATTGTACATTTTCTTGGTGCCACATCAGAACCGCACCCTTAGTAATGATAGATGAGTTTATCAGATTTCCTATCAGATTTAGTTTCATATCATGATCCTTTTTGCATTTCCTTTCTTTTGTAGGAAATTTGATGTAGAGACTGATAGAATGTTAGGTGGCCTGGTCACTGACATGGAGTCACTGGAGTATGAATTAGATATTAGCTTTCTACTAAACTTAATTAAGCACAAATATTAGTAAATATAGAATGCTGAAGATTCTCTATTCTTCCCTACTTAATGAATATTTGTGCAACCCAATGACTTGTAGTGCACAGTTAGGATGGCACAAAATCACATTTTCATGTTTTCTAGGCTTCACACTAATTCAGTCTTATAAATTCATGTAAAGTTCATATAAATTTGTTTATTAATAGGAAAGGTACCAGAGTTTCATAGATTTACAAGAAAAATTGCACCAGAATATATGCAGGTATGTGCTCCAAAATTAATTAGTAGAGTATGTAATGTTTAAGTGAAAAACATTTGTCAGGATAGCATGAATTTAAAACGTCAGATAAAATGATCAGGCATCAACTTGGCTTCTTGTTTAAGTGATTTTCATATTAATATATTCCATATATTTTAAATATTCTTCACTGAAGAATGTCTTCCATTGTGTTCTTATATTGTTTCATAAACAAGGCTAACGGCAAATTGGCATGGTGCATGGTTTTCTTTTATAGTTTATTATTGCAAATGTGTAATCCTTTGTAAGAGCAGAGCAACAAATTGGCTGATAACTTGTCAGATGGTTTATTTAAGTGTTATTGATTTGCAATATAATTTTTAAATATGTTAATTTTCAGCCCTTTAATTTATTGTTGATTTAAATGTATTTGATGAACGTGTAAGCTGACAGTTTAAGAACTTTCAAGATTTGGTGAAAGTAAAAGGCATGCATAAAGTATCTTTTGTGCAATTGAATTACATAATTTAACTGAGAGATGTTTATATTACAGGAAAAGGTCACTGGTTGCCATAGGAACACATGACCTTGACACCATTCAGGGGCCCTTCATCTATGATGCCAAGCCTCCTTCTGACATCAAGTTCAAGCCCCTGAACCAGAATAAAGAATTCACAGCAGTGGAACTCATGGAATTTTACAAGGTATACAGTCCTCATTACAGTCATTGTTATTTTGAAACATCATAGCCAGTTCTGCATTATTCTTCTGTGATAAGGTACCATTTAATTAAGTAAATGATATGTTAAAATAAATACTAGGTTTCAGGTCTGATATCACAGATGATGTCAGTCCGGTCTGTCTTTACATTTTCCCTTACTGATCATTGAAGTGTATCCATATTTGTAATTTTCTCAGCTTCCTCAATATTCTGAAAGCCCAGTCCACTAAAACTGGTGCTAGCTTTCTGTATTCACCAGCTGTCCATGACCTGTGCCTCATTGGTTAAAAAGAGCAAGCCATTATGGTAAAGAACTTGGCCAGGGGTCATATCTATTCAGCATTTGGTAGCATGACCATGACCAGTACCCACTCAGTACTGGAATCAAAGGGAAAAAGCCAACTTTGTGTTTACAAAACGTACACCTTAACCATTGCCCCATCGTGCTCAACAAATTAACTGACCATTCACTTCTAATGAATACCATATTTCCCTTTATTATTGCCGTGGCCATAAAATGAAACTTTTTTTTCTGAACTCGCCATGCAGTCATAAATAGTGGGTTTATCTGAAATGAACTGTGAAAAGAACAATCACCAGGACGTGGCACTCTCATTTTCTGATAATAGAGGATAAAGCATACCACTGAGTTTTTGGAATAGTCAGTACTATTCATAGTCACAGAATTATTGTATAAATTGTAAATTTTCAGTCAAAGTATTCATATAAAATTTTGATAATTATTTGCACACAAATTGTCACTCTAAAATGTTAACAGTGAAAAAGAACTGCACTCATTATAAGATTAAATTAGTTTTTCACATTTCTCTGCCCTTCAGTATGGCCTTTTATTAACTTAGAATGTCTTTGTGATGAGAGATAATAATCCCCAAATTCTCTTGGTATATGATGTGAATGTATCATGTAGGTGAATAAAAAGAATGAATATAGAAGGGCTTCAAACATGCTCTCAGTGATTCTTTACATATGGCCTTTTCTAATCAAAGGGTTTTAACTATGCTTCATAAACATATCTTCCAGGTCAGACTCTACTTCACCAAATGTTGATCCTGTTTTTTTGTAGTCTGACAACCACCTGAAACAATACTTACCAATCATCAGAGACAAGCCAGTGTACCCAGTCATCACTGACCAGAACGGTGTGGTCCTGTCCATGCCACCCATCATCAATGGTATGGTCCATATATGGATTTTTGCTAACCCAATTAATATATATGGACTCAGTAGTATTTTGATGCATGTTTGAAGTTTCATGTAAAACAGAGGTCTGAAAAATTGACTTATAGTAAAATGTGACTGTAAATTTAATTACATGGATTTTCATTATTTTATTATATGACTTTGTTTTTTTCTAAGACATTTTGACCTTTTAGATTTTAAAAGTTTTCAAAATTATATTATTCAGTGATTGTTTCCTAGATGCAATCCTTTAAAAGTATAAGTATTTATTGACTTATTTATTTTAATACTATTTAAAAGCAAAAATATTTTCTATGAACATTTATATCTATTATAAGTATTTTACTTTACAATGGAAGGACATTTTAAAACATAAAGCATACATTTAACTTATTACTCTTATGTTTTAACTTTAACTGTTGCCAGGGGACCACAGCAAGATCACACTGAACACCAAGAATGTCTTCATTGAGGCCACTGCAACAGATCTGACAAAAGCCGAGATTGTTTTAGACACTATCTGTACCATGTTCTCTGAGTACTGTGCCCAGCCTTTGGTGTGAGTATTTGTGTATTTCTTGAACTCCTTCAGAGCACAGACAAACCCATGACATGCATATTTAGTTTATTTATTTTTATGAAGGTTGATTTTTTTTAATTTTTCATATATGATGCAATATCTCATAAAGGGTTATTAGGATCCAACTTACTAACCATGTGTGTCTTAAGTCTCCTCATCTGATTGGTTTTATTTGCATTCTTATGTATGTTTTTTGTTTTTTTTATGAACTCAACATTTCTGAAATTTTTAACTTTCTCATGCAACTTTATTAGCATAAGTACTTATTTACCACAGTCCCATGTGGTGGGTTATATGGCCCCTTGATATTTTCTGGTTATCATTAGATTTTTCTTGTACTCCAGGCCCTACTTATCTTTCTTATGCAGGAAATGAAACACTTGCTACATGTGCACATTTTTTTGTTTCAAAGCTTTTATTCAGTAATGGGTGGGATTATTTTTCTGATTACCAGCTTATAATTTAAGAATCTGGAACTAATTATCTAATTGTGTTTCGTACAAATATACTGGTTTAACATTGTAACCATGACCTTTTGACTTTAACATTGTAGAGTTGAGCATGTGGAGGTGGTGACACCTGGTGGCTACAAGGTGTTGTACCCAGTAAGTATTATATATATCACACAGCCTTGAATTAAAACTGAGATCCTCTGGAGCAGTCATCATTTGAGAGGAGCAGCTTGTGCATTTAGATACAATCTCACATATTCATTTGGCTAGTTTCAGGTCCAGAGAAGCTGTCAGTGGACATTTTACAATTGAATGAAGATGCGTGTATGGGGAGCTATTTCTTTGTCCCATATAAGGGAATAATAGCCACACAGACATATGAATACCCTGCATTTTGTGAACAAAAACCTGGTTACCTGGTTAAGCTCCCTGCTCTTGCCTCCCAGGTTAAGCAAGGAAGTCTCAATAGAATGTTGGAGAATTGATCTAATACCCTTACAATAGATTATATCCTCTGGGATTTTCTAGACATGTGCATGTGAAACCTTAAATCAAATGAGTTAATAATATCATATCATTCTTATCATATGTTTTTTCTTCATGATTATGTGAACAGCACAACTTACATGCCATGGGTTTATCCTTATAAAAAAAGGAGAATCTCAAAGAGTTTAGTAATCCAACACCTCACAGCATAGTTTAGTTCATTAATCACCTTATGAGGTACACTCAGAAAGATTTGAAGTTAATAAACTACACTTTTTACTTAATTCTAAATTTACATGTTTAAACTATAATTGAGCAAACATAATTTAACAAAAAATCTAAAGACTTACAATGACAAACATCAGCAGGCATACCTAATAATATTGGACTGCCTGAGGTCATTGACTGATTGTTTGCTTGTGTCTTTTACAGGAACTGCCTTACAGGAAAGAAGCCGTTTCAGTAGAAGAAATTAACAAAGGCATTGGCATTAGGTCAGTACTGAATAAAAATAAAATTTTTATTATCAGTTTATGCACTCTTCTCAGGTTTCTTTATCTAGAAGGTGAATTCAGTTTAGTTGTCACTGTAGTCCATTCCACCATGGAATGTCCATTAAATTGAGGCAGTAATTTTTAAAAGTATGCAGATCAATTTCAAACAATAACTACACATTTACAGAATTCTAGAAAATGTAACAATCAAATGAGATTAACTGTATTGTGATATGTGTGAAAAAACAATATAAAATAATTATTTTGGTATACAGATTACAAATATTCATGCATGGTAAGTAACATCTGATATGGTGAATACATGGTTAAGTTTTTCTCAGAGACTTGATGTTAATTATAGGAGGTTGTTATTGCAGTGAAAAACCTGAGAGAATTGCTCGTCTGCTTAGTAAAATGTGCTTGGTGTCAAAGGTCACAGAAGGCGGGGAAAGCATAAGTGTAGAGATCCCTCCTACAAGACATGGTAAGTTCACAGAATACTCCAAGACTCAGAGGGGTTTCTGCTTTTTATTAAAAGTAAAAAAGTGTAAAATTACTCTGAGTTCAGAGAGTGTGATTACTTCTGTCTAGATCACCTATGGAATTAGGGCTGAAACAGGTACATAATTTTTTACTCGAGTACCCGATAGGCATTACCCGACTCGGACTGGAGTACTCGTTACCATGGCAACACTGTAAAGATAAAATGGACATCTGTTTACTGATGCAAAATATGCATAAATTTTGACTTTGTGATGGCTTAACTTTATACCAATGAGGGAATAGATATAAATACTAAAATTAAACAGAGTTGAAAAATCCATTTGAAAGCATATCACTCATAAACACAATTCCCTTTGAAAAAATATGTAAAGTATGATTAATATGTATAACATTAACTCAGTAACATAAACTGCCAAGTTAACTATACAATGTTTTCTGGTCCCCACAAGTGTATCAGCTACTTATTCCGATCAGGAAGTGGTAAGCCTAGCAGACAAAACACTTTTTTGTTCATGGCGAAGGTCAGGTCATACCCCTAAGTTTGCAGTAACATTCAATTATGCATGTACATAAAAATGTCCAAATTTTGGACTCCTGTACTCAGTAAGTATTACCTAAACTCAAGTACTTGTGTACTCCTATCAGTCCTAATATTACTTGACATGTTTTAATACCCAGTTACAGTACCATATTCATTCACCAGATGTCTTCACCCGTTGTAGTTCCTTGACAGGAGACTGATGTATAAGCAAGCCAAGCAAGACCTTATATTAGTCTTAAAATGTATGACTTTGAACTTTTTCATACCTTAAGCTGACACCTAAAACAAAAAGTATATCTGTAACATCTCGATATTTATTTTATACAAACAAACATGTAGAGGCTAAACATTGGTAAACATATAATTCCTGTTGGCCCTCATTGTTATGATTGGCTGATCTTGATATACTGTGGTTGCCTTTTTGTTCGAGAGGGTTTTAATTTCACGATATTCGCGAATGGGAAATAATCGCGAAAATGAAACCCTCGGGAATAATCGGCCAATTGAGAATGTTCTTCTTATTTAGTATAATCAATACTTGTATGGTTATAGGTTAGAACAAAGAGAATTTTTTAATAAATTACATCCTTGCAGGTAAAGGGAAATTTAAACCTTAAATTTGAACTAAACCACCTATGCTGTGTGTACTGGCCCATCATTATATAAGAAAATGTCACAAACTCATGACCTATTCTCATTTTATAAAACACAAAGGTATATGGTTTTGCCAAAGATTTGATATACTAGTAGGTTCTTGTGAGATCGTGAAAATGAAACCCTTGCAAAACATTAAAAATGGAAAAATCGCGAAATTTCAGCCTCACGAATATGAAGCCAACCACAGTATTTAATTCATGTGTAGATTCATTAAAACTTGTATATAAAAATCTTGTAATTTTATATGTAATAACACAGAGGAAAAGGGAGAACTAAATCCTACATGAACAGCATTAGTCCACCCCATAACAGTTTATTGTTCAATGGAACTTTTTGTTCGTTTTGAACACAAAGTTCATGGTTTTAATGTTGCTAATTACTGCTCTTATATCCGTCCCTTCAAAGAAATCTTTATTTGTATTAAAAATGCAATTTTTTATCATAAACTTTTTGGATACCTCCCACAAGTGTGTAATATTTTTCATATCTTGTCTTGAATGGTAAATTTGAAAAAATAAAATGCAAAAATTTTCCTGCTCCCCATATTTTTAGTCAACCAGTCTGTTGAATAACATATTTTTGGTGTGGACTTGCCCCTTACATGTGAAATATACATTCCTTCACAGAAGATGTTGAATTTAAGGGAACTGGTACAGCTCTTATCATAAGAATATTACCAAAGCCTGTTTTGTGTAAAGCTTATTGAATTATGTGAAGTACAGTTTACACTCTGTTCTCTTTTAGATGTAATACATGCTTGTGACATTATGGAAGATGTGGCCATAGCTTACGGCTACAATAACATTGTAAAGACCATCCCAGAGACCAATACCATAGCAGAACAGGTGAGCAAATTAAATTTAAGATTTATTGTATTAATTAAATGGGTCACAGTAAAAATGGGGCATCTGCTATATCTGCTGTCCAAATAAAGAACTTCATATCTGTTATTTATTACTTGAAATTCAAGTGTTTACTTATTTTTAAAAAAGAGCATAGAAGAAAATGAACACTAGATAGTTTACTACAATGAAGAAATAAGTAGCTTGTTGAACCAACGATGACATATCTCAAGTTTTTATGGGTTAATCTTTCAAGTAATATGCCTCTTTATGTAAATGATATAATACAGTGCTAAATTTATTTTAGATAAAACGATATTAAGTGGAACCCCACCATTACAACTAGCTTAGGGACTGACCAAAGTGGTCATAATTTTTGGGTGGTTGTATTTGTGAAATTTTAACACAGTGTATATTTTATGTCCATACTTGTTGATAATGGTTGATAAAAGTCTTTAAAAAGTGGCAGAGGCTTGCCTTCAGCTCACTCTGCAATTTACTTCTAGTATATTGAATAGCATTTAGCGGCTTGTTCGTCAAATATCAATAGGTTCTTAGGCATCATTTCTAATGTGAAATCTCGACTATTACAGTTTGCCATTAACAAGTTGACAGATCTACTCAGGATGGATGTTGCTGCCTCAGGATTCACAGAAGTTCTCACTTTTGCATTGGTAGGTTTTCTTAAAGATACTTTTAACTTTGCTGAGACTTGGAAGATTTGAATTGAAGGCAGGTCTGAACTTTAAAACAGCTCAAGAGTCATACAAGGAATAAGTTGCCTGACATAGCTTTTTATTCTAACCTTCATTTTTGGCATAGGTCAGTTCCATATCAGTCTCTATATTTTTAGTCAATACTCAAGCACTTAAATTCACAGGTCTAACTTATATTATTATTATTTTTATTATATATTTATGAGAAACTCATGTGGTGTGAAAAAGCCACTACTGTTACTATTACTTGTATACATGCATAGATTCCATCATGATAATATCATATTTTCCATAGTGTTCACGAGATGATGTAGCAGAGAAGATGAGAAAAACAATAAAGGAGGCAAGAGCCGTACACATTGCAAACCCAAAGACAGCTGAATTCCAGGTAAGACATCCATGGTATTAAATAATAAATAATTCACACCTGATTCTAGCGTCATATGTACCCTCTGCCATTACTACCAGATAACTGGCCTGCCAGAGTGTCTTTACATCTAGGTCTGAGGAACGCTTTATTAGGCCCCGTGAGGATGCAGATATTTTCATCATTTTTGACAACTCCTCATGGCCTGCAGGTACACAGTCAATTAATATAAACCAGACTAATCATTAGCATTTGTTGTGTACTTTCTTACAACACCAAACATGAGTGAGAAAAGTTCCATTTAACTTAGCATATTGGTAAACCCCTCTGCATATTTGTTGAATTTATAACCGCATGAACACATGGCTGGCACAGGTTACAGGACGCAGGCAACTTGTAGGGGATACAGGAAATAACTCGTTACCATAGAGACAGGGTTTCACTTTGGGTTGTGAGTTCACATATATTCGCTTGTGTTGAATAATCATCTGTAGCATAATGTTAGGATTATGGGTGGTTTTTAGCTCAGCTGACTGTAAGTCATCTGAGCTATAGTCGTGGTCCTTTGTCCGTCGTCCGTCCGTCCATCCGGCCGTCCGGCCGTCCGTCCGTTAACAGGGCACATTTTAAAACCGTTGAACCTACGAATCCAAAATTCTGCATACCATTAAATGTCCCCAAAATCTCCTACAATACCGAAAATTGGGTCATTAGAACTAAGTTCCTTCGAGATATTAAGGAAAAACCTCCGTTTTCCATAAAAAAGCAATTGTTACACTTCAAGTCTGCCTAATATCAAAACCACTGATCTGTTTTTGATCATATTTAGTATTCATATTCTTCCATATATTTTCTGTGCACATACCAAAAATTAGGTCAGTATTGGGTATTATATTGAAGTTAATAGGCCCAAATATAATGCAATTTTTTAAAAATCAGGAAATATATTTGCTCACTTAACATGAGAATTGCTGAAGCTGAAGACTTTTTTTCAGGAATATAACTTTATTTAATCAATATTAAATTGTTTACCCAAAATTAGATATGAATTTTGCAGATTTTTCAAGTTATTAGCATAAATAAAAAATAAATACCTTAAATTTTGTCCAACTTTGGCAGTGGCACGTTTTTTCCCTGTAAGCACTGTTGATTTAATTTTCACAGCATATATACATAAGGATTTAATCTTTTAAAATCTGAAATTTCAAAGAAATTGTTTGAAAAGAGTAGCTTTTATTCAAGTTTTCATACACCATGTCAAGTGTTGTTTATATCTGGCCCACCTAGTAGTACAGCCTTCACTTGCATTATGTAACCCACCCAGGCAGCTTGCCTTGACCCAGCTTGGCCACTACTAGCAGGCTTCTCCTCTGCCCTGCACTCAACCCCCCCCCCAGCTAGTGCATAAACTAGATAAATGTTATCATTTTCTGTATTTTATTTTATTCTTGGACATGCTACATTTTAGATTTTGGTTGTACCACCAGGGTTACAATGATTAAAGTGCACATTTAATTGTGTCCACAAAGTGATGTATTGCTATGAAAGTATGGATGCTCATCAGATAAGTAATGCTTTACTTCAGAAGGGTAAAACTTCACCAGGTGTGAAATTGACTATTAATTCCAGTTATTAATTATAGCTTAGATTGTAATTAGCATAATGATATTGTTTGTCCCTCATTCAACCAACAGTGTGTATACTTTATTTGAAAAGATGTTTTTATTTTATCAAATTTACTGAATCTTTTATTTTATTTCGGTGAATAAAATTAAGCTTGTCCTGAAAACTCCAATGTGCAAAACTTTTTAATAGGAATTCAAGGAATAATTTTGTAGATGCCATGTTGTGGCATTATTTTCTTTTACATTCAGTTTAAACATTTGATTTAAAAATAATAAAATATATGTGTATGCATAATATGACCCAATGTGAGCTACAATCTGGATATATAATGATTGCAACTTAGAATTCTAATATTTTAACTTATATTTTCACTTTTATATTACAAATTTATAACACTTGTAAATAAATAAAATGAATCAGATAAAAACTATTAATGAAAAAAGTGGATATGCTAAAAAAATAGGCTTGTATATAAACTTAAATGCATTATTCCTTTGAAAGTGAAATGAAGGTATTAGTCCATTCTGTCCACTTGCCTGTCCATCTGTAAATTTTTCATATGCATCACAGTATCTCAAAACTTTTAACTGTTTTTCTTCATGACAGTCTTGTCAGAGTATTAGTTTGCAATCATATATTGAGAACTTTACTATAACCAAGTAGGAGGACCCTTTCCTCTTAGCTTCTCATATGCTTATATAAATATAAAACATTACAATAGAATATTTTTCATATTTTGCATTTGCAAAAATTTCAAACTTATGTCATGACCCATGGGTCCTTTGTTTATATTCTGGATTTTCCACATCATTGTTTGGCTAAAACTGAATAAATACCAGACATGGTGCAAATACTTTGCAAATGTATATGAATATGAATATGAATATGTACTCCATTATAAAATTTCTTGCATAAGAATGGGAATTCAGGTAAAAATGAAAGTATTTGAATACCAGTGCAAATACTTTCAAAATGTATTCATGAATGCATATATTCTATAATATTATTTTAATAATTAGTTCAGTTATATTTTATTAAAAAAATCATATGATTCTCTTATTATTTTTAATAAATATTATATTGGCACAACATTTGTTATTAAATTTTAATAAATAGTTGAACTCTTTTATTTTATGTGCTGCTTATAAGTTATATGGCCAGGTCAAAATCTGTGTGACAATAGCGCTCCATTTGTTAATAAAATAAATGAAATCAATCCTCTTCCCTGTCTCTAAAAATACTATCAAACTCATACATAAGCTAAACACCAACAACTCATAATAAAGCTTATATTTATTACCACACAAAACCAGCATATGCCTCTTTCCCAAATCATATTTTTTATCATATATAACAGCTGAGCGCCGTGACCCATGGGTCCCTTGTTCCATTATATGAATGCGACATGATAGAAACTGCTGTGATGCGTTCCGCAATATTGCTTGCATCACGACTCAAGTAGGCTTGCCAGCCCAATTATCATTGCCTACTGAGTCATGTTGTCATGGCTAATCTGATACTTGATTGGTTCCAGAATAAAATGAACTCCATCCCACATTAATGCCTGCCTCCCCAATTAAATTGACATCCATTAGTTATGCTTTGAAATACCATGCACACTTCTTTATTGCGCAGCAACAGATAGATGAACATACATAGGAGAAAGCATATTTTCAGTCCGGCTTTGTTGTCTGATATGATATACACATGTTATCAGTTGGCAGGGATATTTGTTTTTCACAAGGTTGGTCTTGGTTTTGAGACCTTTCTCAGAATAACTTTGGTAGAACCTTGTCTTCATCTTAGATGTCCATATCATGGTCACAGTCTTGGTCTCAATGCAAAATGGTTTTGATCACGTTTTTTGTCTAAACTTCAAATAGTGCAGAAATCAGAAAATTTAATTGGATAATTACAGAAAAATAATCAAAGACTAGTCATCCTTGTAATAGATTGATCAGAGCAGCACCTTATTGTCTAAAATTTATAGGCCGGTCTATGATGGGACATATTATGGAGGTTATTATGGAGGTATTCCCAGAGGTTACCCTAACTGGATTTAGGGCGAACAATTTTTCATACACCTAACTTTCCTGGACAAAAGCTATGGAAATTGATGATATTTATTAATGTTTCTCGCAGAAAAAAAATCCTGAATATATTCTTTCAACTATACCGGTAACTTTGTGTTCAATTTAACCAAAATATACCCTTTGCATGCAGAACAACAAGGTTTAACCGCATATTTACGGTAACCAATAACAGGGTAGCAGTCTATGCCATATCATGATTCGCTTCAACCCCTGGTATTATATGGTATAGAGACTGCCGTAAAGAGGGTGTGTTAGTGTGCTGGAATAGCAAAGAGAAACTGGGTTGTTCTCAAATGCTGTACTGATGAACATTGTGACAATAACAAATTCCCTCGCTTTAACTACCCGCTTTAATTATATCATATTAATAAACTTTCAGATACAATAATGGATAAGAATTGTTTTATAATTTTGAAAATAAGCAAAAATATCAATTATCATATGTGCATTATCAGTTTTTTGGGGGATTATCAGTTTTTTTTAGAATTTTGACACTGACAAGCCACTTTTGACTACATGTTGGCCTACTTCGCATGTCCGACATCATTACTTTCCAATGACTTGATTTTATAACATATAATTTCAAATAACAAATTAGAGAGAAAAATTTGTTAATGATTGGCACAACAATTTCATTAAATATAATTGAACCTTTGCTTTTATTTAGACACAGAATATGTTGTTAGCATAATGTATTTTAAATTGAGACAACAAAAGTGCACGCAAACAGGAATCAAAAGGCAAAAGATGTAAGTTTTTTGGTCTTCAAATAAACTTTATTTATAATTGAATAGAAAAAAGTGCAGATAGTCTTTATTTTCAGCATTTTTACAAATTTGTAATGCATGGGGAGCCAGCTTTCATCTGTCCAGTTTGCTTACACAAGCTGGTGCATATGTTTTACATATAATATAGCTCTTTTAAATTTTAAATAACACCAGCTGCTACTTTATCAGCATGCTTTAGAGTTACACAAATGGGGTGGTTACTGATACATGTTATGTAAAAGAAAAAAAAAACTATATGCTAAATTCAGGTAATTTAAGGAATATTTCTACCCTGTAAACAGGTTATTGAATAAACTGTATGAAACAAAGTATTTTTTATTGAATCTTTATTTCTAACTTTGAGTTATAACAATCACTGGCTCAATCACATATTTGCTTGTTGGAGTTCAGTGAGTTGAATGTTTCGAGTCAATGTGATCTAAAACATGGAATGGGTTACCCAAGTGAAATGGGTTACCCCATTTCAGAATTGGGTACCCGAAAATGGGTTACCCAAATTTGAAATTTGGCCATACCTGCTTGATAAATTACCAGAGCTTCAATGGATTTTCAGGAAACACCATAACTACTCACCAATAGATTATCTTGCCTGAGTTCAATTATAGGCAAAATCCATGCATATTTAATGAGGTCAGAGTCAGAGGTCAGTATTTTGTGCTGTCGCAGCGATAACTTATCAGGAATACGATAAATTTTGATGAAACTCATTATAAATATTACCGAATACAGTTTCTCACTTGAATTTAATTCTTGGCAAAATTCACACATCTTTAATTAGGTCAGAGGTCACAAGACATAAGAAGGGCATATTATGCACATTGGTGGTGCTCTTGTTTACTTTTCCTTTGCTTTGTTAAAGCGATTAATTTGCCCACAATGCTTATTTGATTTTTACTGGTCTTTGGGCAGTTGAAAATTGACTGCAAATTCCGGTTTCTAGGATAACTTGTGGGAAATTGGGCTCTGGTATAAGGAAGTAAAGATGATAGATAAATATGGTCTCAGATCTCCCTTGGTCTCATTCCTTTCTCTGTCTTTGATCTCATAGTCTGATCTCAGTGTTTGTATCGACCTGCCCAGTTTCAACTACATCACTGTAACTGAGAGCTTGTGAGTTTATAAAAAGATTTTCATGTTTTAAATAGCAAAAAGCTCCTGTCTGAAGTAATAGAATTGAAAAAAACGTTATTTACTGACACTATTTGTGCCTTTCAGATTGCCAGGACATCCTTGTTACCAGGGGTATTAAAGACGATCGCCTGCAACCGAAAGATGCCTCTACCACTCAAACTGTTTGAAATCTCTGATGTTATCACACAAGATGAAGAGAAAGGTAAAATAGCTCATCTCTTGGTTTTAATTTGAAATAATTTCCTAAAAAATGAACATCATTATGGTAACTACACAATCACCTTTAAGATTGTTATATGTTAATGCTTATTAATGTTTAGCCCGATACAGTCCTGATATTCAGTGAGGCATATTTTCAGTAAATACTATTTATTGCCTATATTTTCATGGGGACATTTATGCTGATGTTTCTTTTTGTCATCAGTTGGTCTGGAAATGACATGAGTACATTATCAAGTTGAGTTATTTCAGTGGCTATGTAGTGTTGCAGATATAATATTTTACTCTGTATGTTTTTGTGTTCTTTTATATGTTAACTGTTTGGTGTGCCAGAAGAGTTGTGAAAAAGCTATCCATTTTTAGCTTATACTAAGTCAACTGAGGTATAGGAATTGCGCTTTGTCTCTCATCCGTTCGGTCGTCTGTTAGCATGGCACAAATCATAACTGCTTGCCCTAGAAACTTCTAAGTGAACATCCAGGGAGGTCCATAAAAAATCTCATTGGAAACCTGAATATATGTCACTTTGACCTATATGCTCTGAGCTATTTGGCTTGAAAGTACCCCTGAGGTGGTGCCACCTGTTTTTCTACTTATTTTAATTAATATTTTTTCTATTTTTTTACTATAGTATGTCAACAATCATGCCAGTTTCTCATCTGTGATAACATATAGTGTCCCAAAACCTGGTGTGTTTATTGATCACAAGTGGATGCCCTATAGTAATCACCCTGTCTGTTCGTCTGTCTGTCTGTCCATCCGTCTATCCACACAAATTGTTTTCAAATGAAAACTCCAGGTTGGATTGACACAATCAAAAACTTGACTTGCATAAGGCCCACCACTAAAGCAAGAACCTGTATGATTTTTGGGTCATGAGGTCAAGGTCACAGGAATCACTTATTTAAAAAGATTATGGCTTCAATTTAAGCCAAACTTTTCATCACAAACATTTCATCTTAAATATATTGCTCACCTGCCAATAGGGGAAGGTTCTAGTTGATTTTGGGGTCATTGGGTCAAAGATCAAGGTCACAGGACCCATCCATTCACAATGGATGATAATTCTGCTTTGGATAGACAGATTGGCTTCAAACTTGATTAGCTTCAAACTTGATTTATTTATGACCCACCACTTAAGTTAAAATCATTTTGATTTTAAGGGTCCAGAGATCAAAGGTGAAGGTCACAGCAGCCACATCTTTAAAAAGATTGTGGATGCATTTGTTAATCAAACTTTTCATCCCAAACTTTCCATCTTTCACACAGGGCTTACTTGCCCAAAGTGAGGAAATCTGTAGATTTTAAGGTTACCTGGTCAGAGGTCAAGGTCACTGGACCCACTTTTTTTTTTTTAAATTGTTACAATAATCTAAATGCTGCAAGTTGAAGGATAATAAGTTCTCAGATTTTTACGTCACAAGGTCATTGGTTAAGGTTACAGGACTGTCATTCTGAAAAATTTCTTTAAAAATATCCTTATAGACTAATTCAGCTGAGCGTTGAGACCCATGGGTCCAGAGTCAGTGAAAATGACCATGTTCTGAAAACAAAATATTGGTAAAATTTACAAATCAGGACTAGGCAATTGCCTAGATTAGAAAGCCTAGGTAAGGGACAGATGATCAGGTAGTAGAGCAGGGTGCTGGAATGTTCATAATAATTTCATGGGCTTGCACGGGTGCACAGTCCAGTCTATCCTCTTCTGTTTAGTGACAATCTTTAGAGTACATCAATTAAAAGAAAATAAATGGCATAAAATACTCATGAATATAACCAGAAATAGACATGTATCTGAGGGAGAACTTTGAGGTGTTATTATATAATTGTGACTATTATAAAATATAGTATCACAGGGTTGTAGGGCATAGCAAAGTTATCATGGTTTTAGACTTTGGAGTTGAAGGTCACAATTTGATTCCTGTCAAAAGCAAAACCTTGCAGAGCATAAAGGCTTGATTTTTCATCTGTTCCTTTTATCAAGAATGGCTCATGTACACTATGCCAACCATATGGTTAACATAATATATTTACAGTTTACTATGCCATACACATTGATCCAGTAAAATGTAATCTTTCAAAGATGTTTGAAATCATGATTGCCCTTCACGTCAGCAAATGTTAAGCCTACATTCCAGGCATACCTTGAGAGATTGATTCAAAATTAACTGAATTTTAAAATAGTAACCACATTTAGTGTTGTGATTCTCTTACAGATGTAGGAGCTCGTAACCATAGACACTTCTGTGCTGTTAACTACAACAAGACTCCAGGGTTCGAGGTGATACACGGCCTCCTTGACAGGACCATGCAGCTGCTGGAGGCCAAACCTGACAAAGAGCACGGCTACTACATGAGAGCTGTCGATGGTAATGCTTGTCTTATCTAATTAAAGCTAAGATACCTTATGAGCGGAATGTGGAATACTTGTTGAGAGATTTCATATGCAGCAGCACTGCAACATGCATAAATTCTATAAGTTGCTCTTGGATACTATGTGGAGTCTGCTTAAATAACTACAGATAGTGATTTATTTCACCAGATCTACATTCCCCATGTCAGATCTGCACATTAGGAAATTAAACTTATTTGTTCAGTCAATACCAATTTTTATCAGCATATTGCATGCTGCATCCACGGTCCGCACATAAGGAATTTTAGCTTAACAGCTCAGCTTTTATATCCTTTCATTGTTAAACAAGCATTGATAATAAGGAATGGATTAAACAATCTAAGTGAACTGATGTCACAGTGCTTCAATTTCTCACTTATATTTTTGGGTCAAATGCTGCCATGTGTCTAATGGGGATATAGTGAATACATAAAACATAATAAATTCCTACCATGATCATGAATATATGAGGAAATCATGAAAATTTTTGGAAGTGACAAATGAATTCTAATATCACAAATATATATTACCATTAGGAAAGACACATTCCACTTAGCTCCAAAGTGATTATTGCTCCAGTGAAAAAAATTCATGTCAAAGGAACAGTGGGTGGAAATGTACAACATTGCCAATATTAGTTGAAACATTTTACTTTTATTTGCACTACATTTCATTATCACATTTATAAACAATGGTGATTACCTTCTCTGCTGCCGTATAACCAGTGATATTTACCGTATTCGATGTAATGAGCGCCAGGGGCGTTCTCAGAATTCAATTTAGACAAATATTTTTGATACCCCAAAAAGTGCTCTCCCCAGTCTACTATATTTCAGGATCTACTGATATTGACACTTTTTTTTGACATAGCAGCACATTTGCAGTGATCCAGGGAAGCTTAAGAGCTTGAGTAGTGATTGTATAACAATATGAATGAAATAATAACTAATTCAAATGATATATTTAGTTTATGAATTTGTCATCTCAATATATTAAGTATGACATAAGCTGGGGCACCATCTTCTGCTAATCACAGGATAGAAAATCCTAGAAATGGATGAAGCCAAAAACCCAAACAAGCCGTTCTACCCATTTAATTTGATTATTATTTAAACATCCCCTGAACCAATCCAGTTTTATATGTGTAACAATCGAGGTAACCTCCTCCATTTTATTTTAATACTGACTTAACTATGTATATGTACATCTGCAGAATTCCATTACGGGTTCAGACTACGGGACAGAGCAGTAAAACACGCTTCCTCTCATTTTATATCCTGGCCTTAACCAGGTCCAGTGACTATTGCACCTGCGGGCCCTGGATGTGTAATCATCCCCATTGCTTGGTCATACCACCGAGGAACCCCCAGTGGGGCACTCGTTTGTGATTGAAACACGGCCGATGGGCATGACCTTTCCATTAAGCCTGCAGAGGGCTCATCCTGGATGGGGGCAGACTGTGAAAAATCTCACTGCCACGGCTGCGATTTGAACTCACGATATCCTGGCTTTGAGTCCTGTGCTCTACCACTGAGCCACAGAAGCTGGTAGTTTTGTTGACCTGCTGAGCAAATTAGCTGGTAACTTCTTGTTCCTTAAAAATGGTGCTAAAAAGAGACAAGTTTTTTTTCCTGCGCATTCAGTAGAATCTGTGAATTTTATATGTGTGTGTAGATTTAAAGACATGGCCATTGAGATATCTCTGTTTCCCCGTCCTTGAAAACTTCACACATAGGCCCACTACCATTTCTGTCATTCTGATAATTCACAGTTTATTGCATAAAGTCTGCATGAGCGGTTAGTGAAGAGACATCAACCAGAAACTCATAGTAAAGGACATGCCCTGCATGATCAATTTCACTTATAATAGTTTTAGTTGAGAAAGATTTTCCAACAAAATTTTGAATGATTAATATTTTATCAGTGAGGGCATGATGTTCAAACTGATATTCATTGGCAATCACTTGTATTAACGCACCAGGGGGTGCTGCACATTAAATGTAACATTAAAAATTGACCTTATGACTTAAGTGTTGGCCAATTAAATCCTTCCACTCAACTGTGAGACCCAGTATGTAACAGATGAAGTTACCCAAACAGGAGCTCTGTTGAAATTTTCAAATGAAAGGACCAAGAGACAATACATATTCTTACATTTCTGAGGAACTATGCAGTCTGACATCAACTGTTATTTGCTGTGTGTCAAAACAAACAATGGTTTTTAGCTCCGCTGACTTTCAGTCATGCTGGGCTATAGCGATGGGTCTTTGTCCGGCGTCCTTCCGTCTGTCCGTCCGGCCGGATGGCCGGCCGGCCGTCCGTCCGTTAGCAGCGCACAAATCGTAACCGTAGGGGCTAGGGCCATGAACCCTATGAAGTCTTAGAGGTTCTAAAAAGATCTCCTTGCAAACCTGAAATTAGGTCACTGCGACCTATATTCTCGAAGTTATGGGGTGTATTTGCACCCCCCAGAAATAATTCTTTTAGCCAAAATTTTCATCCCAAACCTTCCATCTTTCACATACAGCTCACCTACCAACAGGGGAAGAACCATAATTATTTTGAGGTCACAAGGTCAAAGGTCAAGGTCACAGAACCAACTTCTTTGAAAAGCCTGTGGATGCATTTTAAGCCAAACCTTTCATCCCATTTCTTTGATCTTTCACATATAGCTCACCTACTAAGTGGGAGAAGAATCCTATAGATGTTGAGGTCACAAGGTCAAAGGTCAGGGTTACAGGATCCACTTCTTTTTTGAAAAGGTTGTGGACACATTTCAAGCTAGACCTTTCATTCCAAACCTTTCAGCACTGATATCGCTTCTCTGCCAACAGGGGAAAAGACATGTTGATTTTGAGGTCAAAGGTCAAGTTCACAGCACCCTCTTCTTGCATGGAGTCATTTTCAGGCAAACTTTTCAATCAATACTTTCCACCTTTCATATATGGCTTACCTACCAATAGGGGAAGAAGCCTATTGATGTTGAGTTCAAAAGGTCAAAGGTCAAGGTCACAATATTGTTCTAAATGCTTGTGAACATATTTTTTTAAAAGGTTGTGGACACATTTCAAGCTTGACTTTTTATTCCAAACCTTCCAGCACTGATATCAATTCTCTGCCAACAGGGGAAAAGACCTGTTGATTTTCAGGTCAAAGGTCAAGTTCACCGCACCCTCTTCTAATGTGGAGACATTTTCAGGCAAACATTTCAATCTATACCTTCCATCTGACATATATGGCTTACCTACTAATAGGGGAAGAAGCCTATTGATGTCGAGTTCAAAAGGTCAGAGGTCAAGGCCACAATACTTAATTGTTCTAAATGCTTGTGAACATATTTCTGGTGAAACTGTTCAACCCAAACCTTCAGTCTTTCACATATGCCACATCTATGCATCACTCAATTTGATCCAAACTTCATATTTATGGGTCTTTTTGCTTGAAGAAATAACTGATTGATTTTGGGGTCAGCTGGTCAGGAGGTTAAAGGTTGCAGGTCAAAGTTATTCACTCATTGGTTGCCAAGTAATTACACCAGATTTAAGTGGTTAGTAGTTACCCATCATTTAGAAAGAATCCAGTTGATATCAGGGCAAAAGGCCAAGGTCATTGGTCAGGGATGTTTGCAATAACTTATATAACTTATAACTTGTAGACCATCTCTATTTTTCTTTTATATATAACCATTGCAATCCAGCTGGTACATATCACTGTGTCGCTGTAATTGTGAGTGACACTGGTGACATATGACTCCCTTTTGTATCAGCCTATTAAGTGATAAGGCTGAGTGATAAGTACCTCGTTACTGCATAACAAAAACACAGTTGTCGGAATGCTTCAGCCAGGCATTAAGACTATGAGAGTACAGTATTAAGGTTTAGCTACTGATTTATAAGATGATGGGAACATTTTGCAGTTTATTTTATGGAATCCTAGCAATAAACTTAAGTTTCCTAGAGATTGGAATATTTATATATAAATAACCACATATAAAAGCAAGTGTTTGCTCTCATAATATGTGGATATATACCTGGATTAAGGATGGCTTCTTTTTCATTACAAGACTCTTAGTCATGCTTTCTGCATTTCCTTTCTTTCAGGTTTTGCAGTTTACCAACCCTGCTGACCCCATTGAAAAGCAGAGTTATAATAAAAAATATTAGACTTACACTTTTTACATTTGCATATCTATAAATCTGATATGAGGGCCTTAACATGCCTTTTGATTTGTTTTGGACATTCATTACTGTACCATCCTTTGGAGAATTTGCCCCAAGTTTGGTCTCTTATTGGAGGATGTGTGATATCAAATGTCTGACTTGTCAGAAATCCATTTTGTCTGCCAGTTAGCCACCTTAGAAATCCTTTTTTCAGTGCAGTTTCAGTGATTTTTCTTCAATGTTTGATCCAATTTAGAGAATTGGTTGTTGTCTGATTTCAGGCCTGTCAGAAGTTGAATATGGCCACCAGGCAACCATATTCCTTTTGATCATATTATCTCAAGAACTGTTAAAGTGAATGCAGTTGGAAGTATATTAATCTTATCTTGCAAAGGATTGGGTCAAATATTTCTTAATAAATATTACCATCATTTATACAGGTGCAGTACAGTTGGCTTGTATTAAATAAAATTTAAACAGAAGCACCCATTTCTCAATAATTCTTGCATGGATTTCCTTGATTTTTGCTACATATGTTGATCTTATATTTGCCCTTTGTGGTGTTCCTTTTGAGACTTGACAGGTATCAAGCAAGCTCTTGGAATAGTTGCTGATAGCTTAACAATCAATATTTTTCCTCTGACCATAAATTCACTGTGTTTTAACCAGACACAGGTGATATATATTTCTGTTGTCGTAGAAAATTTCAACATATTTGCAAATTGGGTCTTCAAAATTTAACTGGAAGTTGTGAATCTCAGCCCATGATGTCACAGGTCATGCTTAGCAGCTGAGCGTCATGACCTATGGGTCACTTGTTATAGCCTGGAAGGTGCTGGCAGGTTTCAAACTTGTACTTTTTTCAATAACACAATTCAATCAAGTACAGCTGGAAAGACTGTCATTTTTTTAATTAACACTTGGCAAAAGTCAGTGAACTGGCATGACCCATACAGCACAGTTTTCTTAAGAAATAACACAACTGGCAAGAACACTGATAAGTTTTTGAAAGATCACTGAAATTCCCTCCAACATTACATATGTTTTATATATATTTAGGTAGGTGTTGATAATATACAATATGAATGTTTCTAGCGTATCAATTTCCTTTTGCTAGCCTATATCTATGGGCTTGGGAAACCCTGACATAAAGTGGAATCCTGCCTTGCAACCACCCAACAACTGTGACCACCCCCAGAAGTATGACCACTTTTCTTGGTCCTGAATATAAAACCCGAGTAACTTGGAATTTCACAAATACTACCACCCCCTAATTACCACCACTTAGGTCAATCCCCATGGTGGTCATAATTGTAAGGTTCCACTAATTTCAGGCCTTATCAAAATCACCAATCAAGATTGCAAAATAAGGGCGACCGTAAGTAATGCCAAACTTTTTCAGGTGAGAATTGTTCATTCCTTCCACTTTCTCACAGAGATCTCTCAAAAATCCATTGGGGCCGGGGGGGGGGGGGGGGGGGGGGCGGAGGCTCATTTCAGTAGGGGCACTCATTATGTCATTTACGGTATGTCTCCCCTCCCATGGGGGACACATATTGTTTTTTTTTTGTGTCATCGTCTGTTATTTGTGTCATTTCTTAAGCAAAAATAGAAATATATTGTGAACCCCATTATTGGTGACTGGAAAACTGGTGACCTTGACCTTCATTTAAAGGTCAAATCAGCTGAAACAGAAATATTTTGTGAATACTAATATTCTTTAAACACTCAGTTTATTTCATAAAATTTAATACGTGAATTATTTCTACCAAAATCATGGATGATTTCAAAAATGGGTGACCCTGACCTTCATCTTTAAGGTCAAAAAAGGGGAAATAGACATTTTTTGTGAACACAAGATACCTTTTATTATGGTGAGATTTGATTCATTAATTGTTTTCTACCTATAATTAAGATGAATTAAAAAACTGGTGACCTTGACCTTCATCTCCAAGGACAGAGGTTCAGAAATTTAGGATATTTGTGAACCCCAAACTTTTAAAGAAGTCCATATTTTTTCCTCAAATTTGGGAATGGTAGGTCTATATATATATAATTACCATATTATATCTCAGGTTTATGTGTGTGAATATTTATAACACATAGTGCCCGTTATAGTGAATGATATATAACCTGCGTCCTGGTTTTTAGCTCGGCTGACTGTAAGCCAACTGAGGTATAGGAATGGTGCTTTGTCTGGCGTCCAGCTGTCCGGGTGTCCGGCCGTCCATTAGCAGGGCACAAATCATAACTGCTGGTCCTAGAAACTTCTAAGTGAATATCCTGGGTGGTCAATAAAAAATCTCCTTGGAAACCTGAAATTAGGACACTGAGACACCATATCCTCCGAGCTATGGGGCTTGAAAGAACCCCCCAGAATAATAAAAAAATTGATACAAAACCTTCAGTATCTTGATAAATAATGCATGGATTGTCATGAATCTTGCCTTGAATATTGATCAAGACTAGTTTTGTCAGTTCCCCAAAAGTGGTGGTGCCACCTGTATTTTTGTTATTTAAATGAATATTTTTTTATTTTTTTACTATAAAATGACAACAATCATGTCAGTTTCTCAGCTGTGATTGCTATTAGCATCCCAAAACCTGGTGTGTTTATTGATCAATAGTGGATGCCCTATAGTAATCACCCTGTCTGTCTGTCTGTTTGTCTGTCTGTCTGTCGGTCTATCTGTCCATCCACACAAATTATTTCCAGATGATAACTCCAGGTTGGATTGACACAAGGATTTCATACTTGACTTTAATATGGCCCACCACTAAAGCAAGAACCTATATGATTTTTAGGTCATGAGGTCAAGATCACAGGACTCACTTATTTAAAAAGCTTACGGCTGCATTTTAAGCCAAGCTTTTCATCCAAAATTTTCCATCTTGAGCATTTAGCTGACTTGCCAGTATGGGGAGGGCATATATGAATTTTGGGTCACAAGGTCAATGGTCAAGGTCACAGGGGCCATCTGTTCACAAATTAGTTTCCAGATAATAACTCCAGTTTAGTTTGACATATTGGTTTCAAACTTAACTTATATATGGCTCCCTACTAAAGTAAGAACCGTGTCAATTTTGGGGTCCAAAGGTCAAGGTCACAGGGCCCATTTCTTTAAAAAGAATGTGTATGCATTTCAAGCCAAACTTTTCATCACAAACCTTGAAAAATTTGGATCACAGACCTTGGAAGAAATTTGGATAGATTGGCTTTATACTTAATTTATTAATGACCCATCACTTAAAGTAAATTCATTTTGATTTTCAGGGTCCAGAAATCAAAGTTGAAGGTCACAGGAGCCACATCTTTAAAAAGATTGTGGTTGCACTGCAAATCAAACTTTTCATAACAAACTTTCCATCTTTCACACATGGCTTACTACTTGCCCAAAGTAAGGAAATCTGTAGATTTTGAGGTTACCTGGTCAGAGGTCAAGGTCACTTTTTAAAAGATTGTTACAATAATCTAAATGCTGCAAGTTCAAGGATAATAAGTTCTAATATTTTTTGGTCACAAGGTCATTGATTAAGGTCACAGGACTGTCATTCTGAAAAATCTCTTGAAAAATATCCTTATAGACAAATTCAGCTGAGCGTCGAGACCCATGTGTCCTAGTTTAAAGAGACATATTCTCATTCAAGATATGTTGAATATACATGAATGTATAGTGTTTACTTCTAAAAATATAATTGAATCTACAGATATTTCAATTAAAAACTATTTGCTTACACAATTTTTTTTAGTTCCACCTCCATTTTTAGCTCGGCTGACTATAAGTCATCTGAGCTATAGTCGTGGTCCATTGTGCGTCGTCTGTCTGTCCGTCGTGCCTTCCAGATGTCCGTCCGTAAGACTGGCACGTTTCGACACCATTGGACCTACGAATCTGAAATTCGGCATACACTCCGATGTCCCCAAAATCTCTTACCATGACAAAAATTGGGTCAATACGACTTCGTTCCTTTGAGATATTAAGGAAAAACCTCAATTTTTTATTAGAAATCTATTTTCACACCTCAGGAATGCCTAATATCAAAACCTGTGAGCTTATGCAATGGTGCGGCGTCGTTCGTCGTGCGTGCGTCTGTACGTTAACCATAGCTATCTCAAAAACGGCAGAAGCTAGCATCACCAATTTTATGCAAATAATCAGTCATCCAAAAAACTATATCGGATTTTGTTTATTTTTTTTCCTAACTGCATTTTCTTAGATTTTATAGGGGAAAAGCTAAAAAAGCTTTAAAAATCTTCTTCTCCGAAACTGTCCAGCCAAATTGTCCAATACTTCACAGAAATGATCCCTGGAACAATTTTTCTCAAGTTTGTTCGAATGGTTCCAGTTCGGAGATTTTTGGCCAAGTTACAGGAGGTTGAACTTTGTTAACTTTGCAAAAAAGCATATTAAAATTTAAATCTCAGAAAAGGCTGGAGCTATCATCCTTAAATTTTTTGCCAATGTTGTTCACATAGGTCATATCTGAAATTGAGGTATTGGTGGCGCCACCTGCATCGGCCTTTTTTGTACGGGGTCAGAAGTGCCTGTATCACACTGAGGGCTACAAAAAAACTTCTTCTCTGAAACCATATGGCCAAAATGTATTTTGGCTAAGTTATGGGAAGCTGAATTTAATCATATGCCATAACAGCCCATTTTATCTCAGTGGCTACAAAGATCTTCAGGCCGTGTCACACAGGCGTTGACACATAAATTGCGCATAATGTATGCATAAAATATGAGGCATATGCGATATATGCAATTCATGCGCGATAATACATAAAGTTTTTCATTCACATTTCATTCGTCGCCATGCGCAGCAAATGGGGGCTGGGGTGGGCATACACGGACTTACACAAAAACGGTTTTGAGCTGCACAAAATTTTTCCTCTTTTTGGATTTACCTGATCTATGAGTAATTTACGTAGTTTATACGCAGTTCTTACGCAAATCATGCGTAATTCATACGCGCATGTGCGTGATACATATGAGATTGTTACGCAAAATAGGCGATTTTCACGACCGTTCCTCGTATGTTTAATGAACCTTTCACGCATATAACACGCATGTATCGCAAATGTATCACTTATATATCGTGTATACCGCTAAGAACTACGCACATTATGTGGGAATTATCTAGGAATTTGGCTTTTCTGTGGATATGCGTGTTCTTTGCGCAGTTTATTCGTATATCATGCGTAGTTTATGCGTAGTCTATGCTTAGTTTATGCGTGATTCATCTGTCAAAATTTCACGCATAACCCCAAACTTTTCTAATTTTTTTCCACGTATGTCCGCGTATAAATCAAGATTTTTCAATTTTATGCGTAAATTATGCGCAATTTATGCATCAACGGCTGTGTGACACGGCCTTTCTTAAAAACCACTGGGCCAAATTCTTAAATCTCACACAATAATTATCCTCAGATGTTGATAATTCAAGTTTGTTCAAATGGTTTAAGTTCAGTGATTTTTGGCTGAATTACAGGAAGCTGAACTTAGCCAGTTTGCTGTATCTTCCTATATGAGTTATAAACCTGCGAAACGTTTTTGACTGATGCCACTGAAGCCAGTTTGTTGAATATTTTACAAGAATAATCCCTACAATAATTCTTATAATAATTGTCATTAATGGTTCCACATGAATGATTTTTGGCTGAATTATGGAGATTGAATTGAGTCATTTTACCATATATGTTAGATGTGTGATGCTGTTACATCTAGCCTGGCACCAGTTTCTCAGCATCTATTACATCATGCCACTAGACATTTAGATTTCAGGTTATCTTTGGTTAATATTGACAAGAAAGTTTTTTTTAAAAGCTTTTAAAAAATTTAGATTTATGATTTTAGTTATTCATCATACAAGGCTATGTTACAATCATGGATATTCAGCTCTCTGTGGCTATATAAAGACAACTGTACGTGGATTATAAATTATTGGTATCCCTACTCAGTTCAAGAATTTGCCATCAATGAGATATATCTGTATTTTAATTTTGCATTCAGTATGCATCCGTAATAATTTTACATATATTCCTGATCTCTTTTTTTATAAAAAAAAAAGTCAGCTGAAAAGCATTTTGTATTAGGAAAATAAATTTCAAAGTTATTTCAAATAGGGACCACTTTTGTGTACAGATGGCAGCAATTGGTTTACCATTGGCAGATTGCAGGTGCCTTGATGTTGGCCATTAGCCAAGATGATATCAGCTCTATAAATAGTTTTGGCACAGTGCCAGGATTGGAAGAAGTGCAGCCAGGTATAGGTCAAGAGTTCACTCAGTGCAGTAGCTGCATTCTATTTATAGATTTGGCAGACTGCTCACTGCATCATATTTGGCACCAAAGTTCAGCCTTAATCTATTTATAGCTTTGGCAGACTGTCAGCTGTGTCAGATTATGCAACAGGTCAAGAGTTCACTCAGTGCAGCCAGTTACAGGTCAAAAATTCACTCAGTCTAGCCAGGTGCAGGTCAAGAGTTCACTCAGTGCAGTAGCTTGAGGCAGCAATTTGTCACAAGTCACTCAGGGGCAACTGCCTTTCTCACCTTAGCCTTGTCAGCCCAGTGCATCAAACTCTGGGGAAGTTTGATGTATTGGACTGATATTTTGACCTGTCTATGTGTCTTTGATGGCTTTCCCGTTTACAAGACAGGTGGTGCCACCTACATTGACTTTTGCAGTGTATGCGCCTGGTTATTCCTACAGAGGAATTTGATACATCAGCCTAAAATTTGGCATGTTTATACATATTGGGTAGCTGTATAGTTAAAAAAACTGGTGGCGCCACCTACAATAATTTTTGCACAGTGTATGTCCCTGCTTATTTCACAGGAGGGGTTTGACATATCAGTCTGACATTGGGCATATGAATATATCTCTTTGTTGTATATAAGACTGGTGGTGCCAGCTTCAATCATTGTATCCACCAAAACAGAGTTTTGGGATACTATGTTTTCAGTCGGATGAGATGCTCCCGCCATGGCCGCATAGGTTTCCGGAGAACTCCTCCATAACCACTGGGCAGAATTTTTTAAAATTCGGAATAATGATCGGTGAACTGCTGCGCCCTCATTTTCGGTTGACCTCTGACCTTATCTCCCTGCCCAGCGTCCATTTGTGCGTCTGTTCCCATACATTAATCCACATATCTCGGGAACCATTTGGCCGATCAGGCTAAAAATTTTGCACAAATGTAGCCCTTGGAATGCTTTATACACTATAAATGGTGGCGCCACCTGCAACCATTTTTGCACAGCGTCCATCTGTTCATCTGCCTTGGGATAAAATCACTCAAATCTCAGCAGTGGTTTGACTTTTCCACCTGAAATTTTGCAGGTATATCCATCCTGGACAGCTTTCTAGATTTAATGACAGGTGGCGCCACCTACATTCATGTTTACTTTGCAGACATCCAAGCTCATATCTCAGGAACCGTTTGACAGATTTGGCCAAAATTTTGCATGTGTATAGGTCTCACATAGCTCTTCATCTTAGACAAACTGGTGGCGCCACCTGCAACCATTTATGCACAGCGTCCATCTGTTCATCTGCCTTGGGATAAAATCACTCATATCTCAGCAGTGGTTTGACTTTTTCACCTGGAATTTTGCAGGTTTATACATCCTTGACAGCTCTCTCGATTTTATGACAGGTGGCACCACCTACATTCACGTTTCCTCTGCAGACATCCAAGCTTATATCTCGGGAACTGTTTGACTGATTAGGCTAAAAATTTTGCACACATGTAGCCATTTGATAGCTTTATAACATACCCTAAAATGGTGGTGCCACCTGCAACCATTTTTGCACAGCGTCCATCAGTTCATCTGCCTTGGGATAAAATTACTCATATCTCGGCAGTGGTTTGACTTATCCACCTGAAATTTTGCAGGTTTATACATCCCTGACAGCTTTCTTGATTTGATGACAGGTGGCACCACCTATAATCACATTTATGCTGGAGACATCCAAGCTCATATCATTTGACAGATTGGGCAAAAATTTTGCATGTTTATAGATCTCGCATAGCTCTTTATCATACGCAAAACTGATGGCGCCACCTGCAACCATTTTTCACAGCCTCCGTCTGTTTGTTTGCCGTGGGATAAAATCACTTATATCTTGGCAGTGGTTTGACATATGTGCCTAAAATTTTGCAGGTTTATACATCTTGAATAGCTTTCTGGATTTTGTTGCAGGTGGCGCCACCTACATTTATGTATATGCTGCAGACATTCAGGCTTATATCTCAGGACTGGTTTGACATATCCTCCTGAAATTTTGCATGTGTATAGATCTCACATAGCTCTTAATCATACACAAAATTTGTGGCGCCACCTAACACCAATTTTGCATAGCGTCCTTCTGTTTGTCTGCTGTGGGATAAAATCACTCATATACAAGTAGTGGTTTGAATTATCTGCCTAAAATTTTGCATATGTATACTTGGACAGCTTTCAGGATTTTATGGTAGGTGGCGCAACCTACATACACATTTCAGCTGCAGACATCTAGGCTATTATGCAACACACCTCACTCTATTTCCCCTTGCCACTCAATCCATGCCTCCCTTCACCCGTCCCACTCTGATTTTGGTGGATACACGTACTTGCTTGTTGACTACTCGTATTCTAGTTTTTGTGTTGTGTGCACCCATGCCAGAATTTCAGCAGTGATGTTTGTTTAATTGTTTCTTGTTCTAAGTATTTAGTACTTGCATTGTTCATATACATGTTACACATGTTCTTGAAAAGTAATGGTCCAGCATTGAAGCATTATACCTGGTGTAATCTCATTGCACAGGTTCGCATTAGGCCTGTAGGCCTTGTCTTCATATTTACCATAAATATTTCTCTATATAGTTCCTATGTACATGCTAGAAATTTAGTCAGTATTATTTAATTTAAAAAAGTTATGGGCCCAAACATAATGGACTTTGTAAAAAAGTCAGGAAAGATATTTGGTCACTTACGTTTTTTTCCTGTAAGTACTGTGGATTTAATTTTCACAGCATGTACACATAAGGATTTAATCTGTTAAAATCTGAAATTTGGAAATGAAAGCTGCAAAATTAGGCTAGTTATTGATTTTTGTTTGGAGGCTCTTGTTGCATTCCCTTACATTGTCAAGCAGTCCACTTTGGTGACTGTAGGTCATTCAGTGCAGCTCTCTATGCTCCCCAGGCTGTTGGCATAATGTTAGATGTCCCCAAGATCTCCTACCAAGCTGAAAACTAGGTCTTTGCGACTTTGTTCCTGTGAGAAATTAAGGAAAATCTCAGTTTTTTATTAAAAACATATTTTCACACTTCAGGACTGCCTAATATCAAAACCACTCATCTGTTTTTCCTCATATTTACCATAAATATTCCTCTATATAGTTCCAATGTACATGCCAGAAATAAGGTCTGTATTATATAATTTAAAGAAGTTATGGGCTCAAACATAATGCATTTTGTAAAAAGTCAGGAAAGATATTTGATCGCTTAACAAAAACATGTTAAAGCTAAGAACTTTTTTCCAGTAATATAACTTTAATTAATCAAAATTAAATTATATACCAAAAATTAGATCAGAATCTTTTAAATTTTTTAAAATATTAGCAAAAATAAAAATTGGTACCTTAAATTTTGCCCAACTTTGGCCACAGCACGTTTTTTTCCTGTAATTACTGTGGATTTAATTTTCACAGCATGTGCACCTAAGGATTTAATCTGTTAAAATCTGAAATTTGGAAATAAAAGCTGCAAAATTAGGCTAGTTATTGATTTTTGTTTGGAGGCTCTTGTTGCATTCCCTTACATTGTCAAGCAGTCCACTTTGGTGACTGTAGGTCATTCAGTGCACATGTCTATGCTCCCCAGGCTGTTGGCATAATGTTAGATGTCCCCAAGATCTCCTACCAAGCTGAAAACTGGGTCTTTGCGACTTTGTTCCTGTAAGAAATTAAGGAAAACCTCAATTTTTAGCGAATCATCAGTGCCCGTATCATACTGACGGCTACAAAAAACTTCTTCTCTGAAACCATATGGCCAAATAGTTTAATATCGCCCAGAAATGATCCTAGGGTAGTGCTTTCTGAAATTTGTTCAAATGGTGTAAGTTCAGTAACTTTTGGCTGAGTTATGGGAAGCTGAATTTAGTCATATGCTGTAACAGCCCATTGTAGCTCAGTGGCTACAAAGATCCTCTCCTCAAAAACCACTGGGCCAAATTCTAAAATCTCACACATTAATTATCCTTAGATGTTGATAATTCAAGTTTGTTCAAATGGTTTTGGTTCAGTGATTTTTGGCTGAGTTATGGGATGCTTAACTTAGCCATTTTGCTGTATTTTCCCATATGATTTATAAACCTGTAAAATTTTTTTTGACTGACCCTACTGAGGCCAATTTGTTTAATATTTTACAAGAATAATCCCCTGAATAATTCTTATAATAATTGTCTTTTATGGTTCCAAAGAATGAATTTTGGCTGAATTATAAAGGTTCAATTGAGTCATTTTACCATATATGTTAGCTGTGTGAAGCAGATACACAGATACATCTAGATACATCTAGACTGGCACCAGTTTATCAGCATTTATTACATCATGCCTCTAGACATTTATATTTCAGGTTATCTATGGTTACTATTGACAAGAATGTTTTTTAAAAGCTTTTAAAAAATGTAGATTTATGATTTTTAGATATTCCTCATGCCAGGCAATGTTTACAATCACAGCTATACAGCTCTCTGTGGGTATATAAAGACGGCTGTACATGGATTATAAATAATTGGTATCCATAGTCAAATTAATTCAAGATTTTGCCATCAGTGAGATGTATCTGTATTACAATTTTGCATTCAATATGCATCTGTATTAATTTTTAGTGAACCTGTGAACTAATGCGATGGTGTGGCGGCGTTTGTCTTATGTACGTTTACCCATACTATTTTGAAAATGATTGGAGCTAGCATCATGAAATTTAATGCAAAAAATTAGCCATCTGAAAATTTTCTTAAATTTTATAGAGAAAAAGCTAAAAAAACTTAAAAAATCTTCTCCTCCGAAACACTATTTTTGTACGGGGGTCATTGGTCATCTGTACATTAATCCGTAATTTCTCAGGAATAGCAGGAGCTACCATTTCGAGATTTTATGCAATAATCTGTCACATATTAAATTTTGTGGGATTCAGCTTATTTTTTTTTGCTATCTGCATTTACTTAGATTTTATAAGGAAAAAGGCTGACAATATTTTAAAAGTCGTTTTCTTGTAGACGGTCCAGCCAAATTGTTAAATATTTTACATAAATGATCCCAGAGGCAAGCCCTCTCAAGTTTGTTCAAATGGTTTGTATTTGATGAATTTTAGTGGAGTTACACAAATTTGAACAGTCATTCGGCCAAGTAAGCATACTGACATAGTACTCTCAGAAAATGACAGAAGCTAGCATTACCAGGTATTGTGCAAATGTTGGTCACATGACTCATATTTGAAGTTGTAGATTTAGTGGTGCCACCTACATTGACCTGTTTTTTTATGGGCAAAAAAACCTCATAATTTTAGCCTCTTTCAGCTTAATGATGAAACTGTCAAGTTGAATTGTTCAATTTTTCAAAAGAATTTTCCTAGAACATGGTTCTTTCAATCATATCAGAATATACTCAGTTTGTTGATTTTTGGTTGAGTTGTGAAAAGCTTTAGTTGGTCTTATGGCTATTATTATGTCTTTTTCAAACTGAGGACTGCAATAGTGTTCTTCTACAAAATTATTATTTCAATTATATCTTCTGTAACATTACACAAAAATTATTCCTAGGTGGCCTTTGTTCAAGTTTACTAGAATGATTTTTGGCAGAACTATTGGACCTTTAACAATGAAAGTACTGCATCTTTTATTATTCTAGATATTTTGATAAAAAAATAATGAATATGTCGGCTTGAAAAAAGAAATTTAACCAAAGTCTTTCAGTATGTGTAAACAGATATACCAACAGGCCAAGATTGAATCTGTATCTTTAAATAGGTTGAGAAACTGCCAACTGTTTCAGATTTGGGAACAGATCAAGAGTTCATTTAGTGCAGCCAGATATAGATCGGTTTAATCAGTGCAGCCAAGCACATGGCTTGTGATCACCTCATGGGTGACATGTGAACACCTCATGGGCACCATGTGATCACTTCATGGGTGTCAAGCCCCTCAGGGCAGGGCCCCTGCATGAGCTTATGCAATGGTGTGGCTACTATTTCAGATTTGGCAACAGGCTAGAGGTCAGTCTGGATCTATTTATAGCTTTGGCAGACTGCCAACTGTATCAGATTAGGCAACAGGTCAAGAGTTCACTCAGTGCAGCCAGGTATGGGTCAGGAGTTTACTCAGTGCAGTAGCTGCATTCTATTTATAGCTTTGGCAGACTGCCAACTGTGTCAGATTATGCAACAGGTCAAGAGTTCACTCAGTGCAGCCAGGTACAAGTCAAAAGTTCACTCAGTCTGGCCAGGTGCAGGTCATGAGTTCACTCAGTGCAGTAGTCTGAGCAAGCAATTTGTCACAGTTTACTCGGGGCAACAGCCTTTCTCACCCAAGCCTGGTCACCCCATGCATCAGACTCAAGGTAAATTTGATGTATTGGCCTAATATTTTCACCTGTCTATGTGTCTTTGATGGCTTTCTTGCTCACAAGACAGGTGTCGCCACCTACCATGACTTTTGCACACGTTTTTCTCAGGAGGGGTTTGATATATCAGTCTGAAATTGGTCGTATGTATATATCTCTGATAGCTTCCTTGTTTACAAGACTGGTGGTGCCAGCTACAATCTTTTTAGTGTTGTGTGCACCTATGCCAGAATTTCAGCAGTGATGTTTGTGTAATTGTTTCTTATTCAAAATGTTTATTACTTGCATAGTTCATATACATGAAAAGTAATGGTCCAGCATTGAAGCATTATGCCTGGTGTATTTCCCAATGCACAGGTTCGCATTAGGCCTGTAGATCTTGTTTATTAAAAACATATTTTCACACTTCAGGACTGCCTAATTTTAAAAACCACTCATCTGTTTTTCCTCATATTTACCATAAATTTTCCTCTATATAGTTCCAATGTACATGCCAGAAATAAGGTCTGTATTATATAATTTAAAAAAGTTATGGGCTCAAACATAATGCATTTTGTAAAAAGTCAGGAAAGATATTTGATCGCTTAACACAAAACATGTTAAAGCTAAGAACTTTTTTCCAGTAATATAACTTTAATTAATCAAAATTAAATTATATACCAAAAATTAGATCAGAATCTTTTAAATTTTTTAAAATATTAGCAAAAATAAAAATTGGTATCTTAATTTTACCCAACTTTGGCCACGGCACGTTTTTAGCTCAGCTGACTATAAGTCATCTGAGCTAAAGTCGTGGTCCATTGTCCGTCCGTCTGTCCGTCTGTCCGTAGATGTGGCACATTTTGAAACTGTAAGACCTCGGAATCCAAAATTCGGCATAGTGTTAGATGTCCCTAAGATCTCCTACCAAGCCGAAAACTGGGTCTTTGCGACTTTGTTCCTTTGAGAAATTAAGGAAAAACCTCAATTTTTTATTAAAAACCTATTTTCACACTTCAGGGCTGCCTAATATCAAAACCACTCATCTGTGTTTCCTCATATTTACCATAAATATTCCTCTATATAGTTCCTATGTACATGCCTGAAATTATGTCTGTATTATATAATTTAAAAAAGTTATTGGCCATAACATAATGCATTTTGTAAAAAATGAGGAAAGATATTTGATCACTTAACACAAAACTTGTTAAAGCTATGGACTTTTTTTCAAGTAATATAACTTTAATTAATCAAAATTAAATTGTATACCCAAAATTAGATCAAAATCTTTTAAATTTTTTAAAATATTAACAAAATTAAAAAATTGGTACCTTAAATTTTGCCTAACTTTGACCATGGCACGTTTTTTTCCTGTAAGTACTGTGGATTTAATTTTAATTTAGTTTTCAAGCACCATGTAACATATCGTTTACATCAGGCTAGTGTTATGCAGTTTGCAAGAGCTCAGCTCCCCAGCTTAAGCTCTCAGTTCCTAAAATTTGGCATACAATTAGATGTCTCCAAAATTCCCTACCATGCCAAGAATTAGGTCACTAGGACTTAATACCTTTGAGATATTAATGAAAAACTTCATTTTTAGCTCAGCTGACTTTCAGTCATGCTGGGCTATAGCGATGGGTCTTTGTCCGTCGTCCTTCCGTCTGTCCGGCCGTCCGGCCTGCCGGCCGTCCGTCCGTTAGCAGGGCACAAATCGTAACCGTGGGGGCTAGGGCCATGAACCCTATGCAGTCTTAGAGGTTATAAAAAGATCTCCTTGCAAACCTGAAATTAGGTCACTGCGACCTATATTCTCGAAGTTATGGGGTGTGTTTGCACCCCCCAGAAATAACTCTTTGAGACAAAATTTTCATCCCAAACCTTCCATCTTTCACATACAGCTCACCTGCCAACAGGGGAAGAACCATAATTTTTTTGAGGTCAAAAGGTCACAGGTCAAGGTCACAGGAGCCTCTTCTTTGAAAAGCCTGTGGATGCATTTTAAGCCAACCCTTTCATCCCAATTCTTTGATTTTTCACATATAGCTCAACTACTAAGTTGGAGAAGAATCCTATAGATTTTGAGGTCACAAGGTCAAAGGTCAGGGTCTCACAGGATCCACTTCTTTGAAAAGGTTGTGGACACATTTCAAGCTAGACTTTTCATTCCAAACCTTCCAGCACTGATATCGCTTCTCTGCCAACAGGGGAAAAGACCTGTTGATTTTGAGGTCAAAGGTCAAGTTCACAGCACCCACTTCTTGGGTGGAGTCATTTTCAGGCAAACTTTTCAGTCTGTACCTTCCATCTGTCATATATGGCTTACCTACCAATAAGGGAAGAAGCCTATTGATGTTGAGGTCAAAAAGTCAAAGGTCAAGGTCACAATATTTAATTGTTCTAAATGCTTGTGAGCATATTTCAAGTGTAACTGTTCAACCCAAACCTTCAGTCTTTCACATATGCCACATCTATGCATCACTCAGTTTGACTCAAACTTCATATTTATGGGTATTTTTGCTTGAATAAATAACTTATTGATTTTGGGGTCAGCTGGTCAGCAGGTCAAAGGTTGCAGGTCAAAGTTATTCACCCATTGGTTGCCAAGTAATTACACCAGATTTAAGTGGTTAGTAGTTACCCATCATTTAGAAAGAATCCAGTTGATATATGGGGAAAAGGCCAAGGTCATAGGTCAGGGATGTTCACAATTACATATTTTATAGACCATCTCTATTTTTCTTGAATATATAACCATCCCACTCCAGCTGGTACATCTCCCTGTGTGGCTGTAATTGTGAGTGACACTGGTGACATATGACTCCCTTTTGTATCAGCCTATTAAGTGATAAGGCTCAGTGATAAGTACCTCGTTACTTCATAACAAAAACACTGTTGTCAGAATGCTTAGCCAGGCATTAAGACTATGAGAGTATAGTATTAAGGTTTAGCTACTGATTTATAAGATTATGGGAACATTTTGCAGTTTATTTTATGGAATCCTAGCAATAAACTTAGTTTCCTAGATATCTGAATATTTTAATATATATCACCACATATAAAAGCAAGTGTTTGTTCTCATAATATGTGGATGTGTACCTTGATTTAGGATGGCTTTTTGTTTTATTTCAAGACTCTTAGTCATGCTTTCTGCATTTCTTTTCTTTCAGGTTTGGCAGTTTACCTACCCTGCTGACCCCATTGAAAAGCAGAGTGATAATAAAAAATATTGGACTTACACTTTTTACAATTGCATATCTATAAATCTGATATGAGGGCAAGGACATGCCTTTTGAATTATTTTGGGCATTCATTACTAGATAATTTGCCCCAAGTTTGGTCTCTTATTGGAGAATGTGGGATATCAAATGTCATACTTGTCAGAAATCCATTATGTCTGCCAGTTAGCCACCTTAGAAATTCTTTCTTCAGTGCAGTTTCAGTCATTTTTCTTTAATGTTTGGTCCGATTTATAGAGTGTTTGTTGTCTGATTTCAGACTTGTCAGAAGTCCAATATGGCCACCAGGCAACCATCTTTTAATTCCTTTTGATCATATTATCTCAAGAACAGTTAAAGTGAATGCAGTTGGATGTATATTTATGTAATCTTGTAAAGGATTGGGTCAAATATTTCTGAATTAATATTACCATCATTTATAAAAGTGCAGTACAGTTGGCTTGTATTGAATAAAAATTCATACAGAAGCACCTGTTTCTCAATAATTCTTGCATGTATTTCCTTGATTTTTGCTATATATTTTGATCTTATATTTGCCCTTGTGGTGTTCCTTTGAGACTGACAGGTTTCAAGCAAGCTGTTGGAATAGTTACTGATAGCTTTACAATCATGCATTTTCCTCAGACCATCAGTTCACTGTGTTTTAACCAGACATAGGTGATATATATTTCTGTTGTCATAGAAAATTTTCAACACATTGGCAAATTGGTTCTTCAAAATTTGACTGGAAGTTGTGAATCTCAGTCCATGATGTCACAGGTCATGCTTGGCAGCTGAGCGTCATGACCCATGGGTCACTTGTTCAATTAAAAACCCATTGTTACACTTCAGTACTGCCTAATATCAAAACTACTGATCTGACTTTAATCATATATAATATACATGTTTTTCTATACATTCTCTGTGCACATGCCAGAAATGATGTCAGTATTGAGTAATTGTTTAAAGTTATGGGCCCAAACATAATGCACTTTGTTAAAAATCAAGAAATATATTTACTCCCTTAACAAGGGGCTTGCTGAAGCTAGAGATTTTTTGTCAGGGATGTATCATTATTTAATCAAGATTCAATTGAATACCCAAAATTAGTTCTGAATTTTTAAAATTTTATAAGTTATTAGTATAAATATAAAATTAGTACCTTAAATTTTGCCCAACTTTGACCATTTCACTTTTGTTTCATGTGAGCTCTGTTTATATAATTTTCATAACATGCACACATAAGGATTTCAGCTTTTTAGTTTAGAAAGCTGAAAGAAATTGGCCTAAAATTATAGCTTTTATTAATGTTTTTATGAGACCATGTCAGACCTTGGCTCTCTCCAGCCACTCTTGAGTCACCTGTATGTTGACCTTGTTGAACTTTCAGCAAATTATGCACGCTTGAGGCGAGGCATATACTGGGGCAGCAAGGCAGCTTATGGCCAGCCACAGTTGATCCAGGTGTCCAACCCAACTCATCTAGTAGTTTTAACCAACAACATAACAATAAACAATAAATTAATCAATTTTTATTGGTTTTTAATAACAAATGAAAGAAAAATAGAAAAGGAATTTGTTAGTTTATAATAATAGGGAATTAACTTGCAGTTACTGATGATATAAGAATCTTGTATCGATTGATAGAATGTCATGTATTCCAAATAACACCATGCAGTCACCTATGGCATTTTTCAGTTCAATTTTAATAATAAAAAAGGAAATCATATTATTCATTACTAATCATTAGGGATCATATGAAGGAAATTAATGATAGACAAAGATGCAGTTGATAATATTAATCTAGATTCCTACTGTGTCTAGTGTGTACATTGATGTGAAATTAGTCCAAAATAAATATATCACATTTATTTTTTTTTATATAAATAAAAGCCATAAAACCAGGGACTTATGATCATTATTTAAATGTGTGAATTTTGTACATTCTGGATTCTCAACACCATTGTTTGGGGAAAACTGAATAAATACCAGACATGGTGGGAATACTTTGCAATTGTATTTAAATACAAATATGAATATGTACTCCATTATAAAATTTATTGCATAAAGAATGGGAATTCAGGTAAAAATGAAAGTATGTGAATACCAGTGCAAATACTTTCCAAATGTATTCATGAATGCATTCATGAATATATTCTTTAATATTATTTTAATAATCATTTCAGTTATATTTCATTTTAAAAATCATACGATTCTCTTATTATTTTTAATAAAAATTATATCTGGGACAATATTTGTAATTTTTTTAATAAATAGTTAAACTCTTATATTATATGTTCTGCTTATAAGTTATATGGCCAAGTCAAAATATGTGTGACAATAGTACTCCATTTGTTAATAAAATAAATGAAATCAATTCTCTTCTCTGTCTCCAAATGTACTATCAAAATCATACATAAGCTTAACAACAACAACTCATAATACAACTTATACTTATTACCACACAAAACCAGCATGTGCCTCATTTCTAAATCATATTTTTTTATCATATATAACAGCTGAGCGCCGTGACCCATAGGTCCCTTGTTTTCCTGTAATTACTGTGGATTTAATTTTCACAGCATGTGCACATAAGGATTTAATCTGTTAAAATCTGAAATTTGAAAATAAAAGCTGCAAAATTAGGCTAGTTATTGAATTTGTTTTGGAGGCTCTTGTTGTATTCCCTTACATTGTCAAGCAGTCCACTTTGGTGACTGTAGGTCATTCAGTGCAGCTCTTTATGCTCCCCAGGCTGTTGGCATAATGTTATGCAATCCCATCACTAGGGCAAGCCCTCTCTCCACTGAGCTTGATCAGGCTGTCTGCAGTTAATACCATACCACAGGGAGCCTTTTTCTCTGGCACCCCCCCCCCCCCCCCCCCACCCCATTCTGTTGAAAGACCTGTACTATGAACGAGATGTATCTTAAAATTAACATTTTTTTTCAGCAACGAGCAGTAACAATGGAGACCCCTCCCCCACCCACCCCTTCAATACACAGGACCAATAAAAAATATGAATCTTATAATTTTAATGTTAAATAAATTCTTTTTGATGAGACTTGGACAATTTTGAATTTTTTTTAAGAAAAAAAAAATTCAGGAATTTAATCCTAATATTCAAATGTGATAAAATATTAGGATCTAATGTAAGTGCTAACTGTGGAGCACAGCCTTCCCATTAAGCCCACCTAGCGTTCACCCTGGGTGGGGGCTGACCGGGAAATTTTCACCGCCTCGGCTAAGATTTGATATCATGACCTCCTGGCTTTGAGTCCTGTGCTATTTCCCTAAGCCATACAAGCCCGTTAGAAAACCCAAGTGAAAATATACTTTTGCCAGATGAAATGAGTCATGCAAAACTTAACCATAACATGTATGTCACCTGGTGGCCTTTCCTTGCAACTTCCCAGATCAAGATTTATCAATTTTCTGTCATTTTTCTTCTCCTTTTTAGCCCTAAGGCTGATGGGCATTTGTCGTCACCCAAGCTGTCCATCCGTCAGTCCGTCCGGCGTCTGTTAACTTTTACCTTGTGAGTGGGATATCTCTGAAAGGATTCACCTTAGAAATTTGATTTCTTTGGTGAAGATGTATATCAACAAAATCTGGGTCAAATTCGAAGATGGGTGACCTTGGCTTACTTTTCTGTGTTTTAGAGCTGATTATAGAAAAACACTTAGAAGCTTATATCTCTGGAACCATTGGGTGGATTTTCAAAAAACTTACTATGGTCATTGGGACTGATGATCTGTACCTGCTGCACAAGTTTGGGGCGCCATCTGCGATTTCTGATTTTTAATGAATTTTTATTGGATTTTTCAACTTTGGCCTTGTAGAGAGGTATTCAACACAGGAACTTCATTTCTTCAGTGCTGATGCATATTAACAAAATCTCGGTCAAGTCAAAAGATGGGTGACCTTGACCTACTTTTCAAGGTCACAGAGCTTAGAATAGAAAAAAACTTAGGAGCTTATTTCTCAGGAACCACTGGGTGGATTGTTATGAAACATGGTATGGTCTCTAAGTCCTGCATGAGATCAGTCTTACCATACTTGCAAAGGCACTACATACTTCTCCAGTTTAAATATATTACTGAGACATGTACAGATATACATCCATGTGAGAACAAATATTTCATACTTGTTACTGTTACCACCTATAAACATTGTTCTTTTGGCTGAGGGCTTTTGTCAGCTTCTGGTGAAATTCTAGTTTGATAGTGGTCTTCCTGTTTGACTGTCTTGTATTGGTAAACTAACATATTGCCTGTGAAATAATTTGGACATTATCGTAAATGTTTATGTACCTCAGTTTTCAAGTACAGTGTTAGATTAATTCTGTGGAAATCAAACATTACTTTTGAATGTTTCGGGTTATTTTGCCCCCTTGATGTCAACTCATGGAAATTATCTCATGTTTCAGATCCAACCTTCTTTCCTGGACGATGTGCAGAGATAGTATACAAAGGACAAGTGATTGGAAAGCTTGGAGTGCTTCATCCTGAAGTTGTTCTAGCCTTTGAACTTAATATGCCAACAGCAGCACTAGAAATCAACATTGAACCTTTCTTATAAACATAATATCAGATAAAATACTTTTTATTTCATCATAATAAATAAAATGTGAAGCCCATTAAAATTACTAACCATACTATTTACCATTTTAAAATAATGCTTGAATATTTCATGTTTGTGAAGCATGGGATAAACTCAGAATGAATTTGAGTAAACATTATTGTTTGAAGCTCTAGCCAGAAACAACATATATACATATATATGTTTAAATATGTATTTGATATTGTTATATGTAAAATTTTAAATGCATTTCTATAGCTGTTTTGAGTTTCATCACAATCAGAATTTTCAAAAATGGTTTTATCTTTATATAAAATCAGACAAAAATCTCAGTTTTGCTTAGTATATTATGTTAAGGTTATTGGTGATTAAAATTGGTATTTGAATTTCAGTGAAAAAGCAACAGTTTATTGACATTTCACAAAATAGGTGAAGCAGTACAATTAATACAGTAGTATTAGTCTTCCCAACTAATCCAGTTTCAGTTCAGTATTCCATGTTTTGATTTTTTTGTAAATACTTTCTGAACACACTAGAGAACTCCATTGGTTACAGAGATATTACAGACTTATGTCATAGGGGATCAGCTGTTTGTACCTTGCTTTTCATGCACTGTGTACCAGTCATAGATTTCATAATCATCTTTTTGTATCAGTTATAATAAATTTGACAGTTGACAGCCTAAGCTGATTCTGACTCAAGATAAAACATCTTTCAAACACTTGTCTAAGTGTTTCATGAATTTTTTATGCAGTGCTTCAAAATGCATGCTTCATTGTGTTTACCAGTAAGCCAGCTCATAGAAAAATGCATCTTTGACTTGTTTTTCTTTAATATTTAGGACAGTATGTTTTTTATTAGAATTTCAAATCACTTGAGTAGAAAAACAAAAACCTTTCAGTCTTGATAGGCACAGTGATGTGGAATTCCATAGCTGGGATATGAACAGATTTTAGATGAATTCTCTATTTGGCTTTCTGCATTTATGTTTCTTAAAAATCTGTTGGAAGCAGAGATTACATATACGAGGGAAGGGATCACCCACTCCAACAACATAAAACAACAAGAAGATTGCTTCCATGATTTCTTCCAGTGCTTTGAATAAATGTCAAGAACATGCACAATTTCAAGGTATTACACAGAATTACAAACATACATTAAAGAAAACGACTACATAAGTAAAAAAAAACAGGTTTACTACTATACATATTTAATATTGGTAACTGCTACTCACCAGTACTGTTTCAGACCTAAAATCTCAAGAATAGTGTCTAATATTTATGTATGTGAGTGTACACATGCTTACTTCATCGGACTATGTCTCATGTTTGAAAGAGGTGCATAGCGGTTTGCATGCCATGTGGTTGCTCTTAGTACTAAAATATAAAGTGAAAAAGGCTCAAAAAGTTTTAAAATAATTTTGCTGTTCTGTGTGCGTGTCTTTTTGGGGTGGGGGGGGGGGGGGGCAGCAATCCAAATACTATTTTAGTGTTTTCTCACCTTGGCAGCATCCTGCGCACTTGTTAGCTCAGCTGATTGTAAGTCATCTGTGTATAGTCATTTGTCCGTTGTCCGTCCATCTTGCTGTCCGTCCGTCTGTTAGACTGGCATGTTTTGTAACCGTAAGACCTACGAATACAAAATTTGTCAAACTGTTAGACGTCAAAATTTCCTTTCAAACGAAAAACTGGGTCACTGCAACTTTGTTCCTTTGAGAAATTAAGAAAACCCTCCATTTAATCTCCAAAATTTCATTTCGATTAACAAGTGGCCCATGGGCCATGACGCTCAGCTGAACCTGAAAATAGAAAGGGTGTATTTTAAGATGTATTTAAAATATAGTTAATATATATTAGACTGCTCCAGTGGAATGAATCAATTCGAATAAAGGTCATCATGACCAAATTTTAGGTTTTCAAGAAAATTAGTCCAGGACCTGCATGGATATTGCCTTCGAAGATCTGAAGTGCAACAGACACAATTAAACTTAACTGAAGACACTCAGAACTCCTCGGCCAAATATCGAGTGTCTAGCGAGATGAGGCGTGATGTCCATATGTTAACTGAAACCCGGACGTTGCAGATGAAATACAGGACGTACGTCCGCTATAATCTTACTCATGACATGGTTCACATTGAAACATATGGATCACGCAAAAAAAATCATGAAAAATAGAAATAGGTCACAATAATGAAATTATGAATAAATGTTATTAAAAAAAACAATTTTGGTACGTGGGATATTTGCCTGAGTGCCAGGGTGTATCTAAGAGAGACTTAGTCTCTCATAGAGGCACACGGTGTTGCTGAAACTAAACTTATTGTGGACTAATACAAGGATGTCTAAGATAGGAAGTCAGCTAATTGCCAAGCTAAAACGATCCTTAGGGGGACAAATCATGCCAAACTGTGTAGGATCAAATATGTGAGCATATATATATATATATATATATATATATATATATATATATATATATATATATATATATATATATATATATATATATATATATATATATATATATATATATATATATATACTTGGAACCCCCATAGCTAAGAGGTTTTAGGTAATAGAGACCTAATTGAAAGGAGACATTTCATGGGCCTCCCTGCATGTGAAGATAGAAGATTCTAGGTCAAGTCGTAACGATTTGTGCCCTGTTAACAGAAGACCACATCTTTTAAGGTCTCAAAAATAGAGGTAAAAAATCGAAAAAAATACAGGTAGCGCCACCAGTCTGCAGAAACTGATGAAACACTCCATGATCAATATCTATGCAAAGAATCATTTTGTATCAATTTTTTTATTATTCTGGGGGGTATTTCAAAGCCCCATAGCTCAAAGAATATGGGTAACAGAGACCTAAGTTCAGGTTTCCATGGAGATCTTTCGTGGACCTCTCTGGATGTCAAGTTAGAAGATTCAAGGTCTAGCAGTATGATTTGTGCTTGGTTAACGAATGGACAGACAGACGGACGACAGACAAAGCGTTATTGCTAAAGCTCAGATGACTAACAGTCAGCTGAGCTAAAAATCTTGTAATTATTCTGGGGGGTACTTCGGAGCCCCATACCTCCTATGGGTAACAGAGACCTAATTTCAGGTTCCCAAGGAGACTTTTCATTGGCCTCCCTGCGCTTCAAGAGAGAAGATTCTAGGTCCAGTCGTTACAATATGTGCCCTGCTAACAGATGACTCCATCTTAAGAGGTCTCAAAATGAGAGAAAAAAAATCATAAAATATAAAATACAGGAGGCGCCACCAGGCTGCAGAAACTGATGAAATATTCCATGATCAATATCCATGCAAAGAATAATGGTGATCAATGCAACAGTTAAATTGTTCAGATACCTGAGCTTTTGTATAAAATTTTCCATTATTATGGGGGGGGGGGGGGGGGGGTATTTGGAGCCCCATAGCTCAGAGGTTATGGGTAACAGAGACCTAATTTCAGGTTTCCGAAAAGACTTCATGCGCCTCCTTGCATGTCAAGAGAGAAGATTCTAGATCCAGTTGTTACAATTTGTGCCCTGTTAACAGATGACCTCATCTAAAGAGGTCTCAAAAATGGAGAAAAAAATTTGTAAAAATCGAAAAATATAGGTGGCGCCACCATACTGCAGAAACTGTTAAATCATTTGAATGATCAATAATCATGCATTAAATCCTGGTGATCAAAGAAAAAGTTGTTCAGTTACTTGAGCTTTTGTATTAATTTTGCATTATTCGGGGGGGGGGGGGGGGGGTTATTTGGAGCCCCATAGCTCAGAGGTTATGGATAACAGAGACCTAATTTCAGGTTTTGAAAAAGACTTTTCATGGGCCTTCTTGCATGTCAAGAGAGAAGATTCTATGTCCAGTTGTTACAATATGTTAACATATGATTGCACCTTAAGAGGTCTCAAAAAGAAAAAAAAATCGTAAAAAATAAAAAAAATACAGGTGGCACCACCATACTGCAGAAACTGTGGAAACACACCATGATCAATAACCATGCAAATAATCATGGTGATAGTTCTTCAGATACTTGAGCTTTTGTATGAATTTTTTCATTACTCTGGAGGGTACTTCGGAGCCCCATGGCTCAAAGAATATGAGGAACAGAGACCTTATTTCAGGTTTCCAAGGAGATTTTTTTATGGAACTCCCAGTATGTCAAGTTAGAAGATTCTAGGTCTAGTGGTTACGATTTGTGCCTGGTTAATTGACAGACAGACGGACACCGGACAAAGGGTGACTGCTGTAGCTCAGATTACATTCAGTCAGCTGAGCTAAAAACCTATTCTCACACTTCAGGGCTGCCTAATATCAAATCTGTTTTTCTTAATATTTACCAGAAGTATTCTCTTGTATATTTCCTGTATACTTGCCAGAAATTAAGTCTGTTAAGTGTAAGTTATGGGCCCGAACATAATGGAATTTGTAAAAAAAAAAAACAGGTAATATATTTACTAACTAAACATGAAAATTTTTGAAGCTAGAGACTTTTTTCCCAAGTATATAACTTTGTTTATTAAAATTCATTTGTATACCTAAAATTATAAATGAATTTTGTAATTTATTTAAGTTATTAGCATAAAAATAAAATCAGTACCTTTGATTTTGAACATGACACGTTTTATTTCCTCTGAGTACTGTTGATTTAATTTTCATAGCATCTAAACATAAGTTTTATCTGTTTAAATCTGAAATTTGAAAATAAAAGGTTACAAGTTAGGCTATATATAGTTGTTGAATTTTTTCTTGAGGCTATTTTGTAGTCACTTGCTTGGTCCAGATGCAGGTAGGCCACTCCTGGTCACTGGAAGTCAGCTATGCCAGGTTTCCTGATTTGAAACAGTCACTGGGGGAGATCCCCTGATAAGACTGGTGTACAGTTATTGGCATACTCCACTCGCCCCCCCCCCCCCCCCCACACCACCAAACCTTCCCATTAAATGTTATATATGCAGTTATTATTGTTTTAACTTTATTTCCGTAATTGTAATGCTGTTTCCACTCCAATATACAAAGCTTTTCTTGAAAAGTAATTTAAGGAGTAATCCAGAAGATGCCATGTTGTGTTAATGTAGCATTTTTAAAGAAATCAAATTTCTTTAAATGAATTTAAAAAATTAAGATATAATTGAACCCATCAGTATGCATATATTTATAAAATAAGAAGCAAATTATGGATAAATAAAGACACAATTTAAAATTGTGAGATCCGATTAAAGTATTATTTTTAGGTATTTATTGTTTTGTAAATTTAAAAGATTTTTTTTGTGGTAAAAAAAAAAATAAATTCATTTGATATATGAGGTGGTGTTATCTGACAAGATTGAGATTTATGATGATGCAAAATTGAATTATGAATCAACTTTTATATTCAGATATATGGTATAATGGAAATGTATAGAAATATAAATTTGAAATAAAATGTGATTACAAAAATGAGGATCTAATTTAAAAATTTGTTCATTAATTTCCGGCCTCAGCAGAATTGGAGATCAGGCTTTGTGTGCCCTATACGTATATGCAGAAGTGTTGTAAATCCCACCATTCTGCACCCCCTTGCTGCCATTGATCCCTTTGCACCTGTGCACTGGGACATTAGTTTTTATTGCAAATATGTAAATATTTATTTAATTTAAAAAGTAATTGGATTAGAAAAAATTAAGATCTAATTGAAACGTATTTCTTGCCTCAGGAGAATGGAACACAAAGTGATCAGCTCTGTCTGTCCATCATCTCTCCATTATCATTAAATATATATTTACTATGAAATTTTTCCTATAAGCACTGTTGAAATAACTTTATATGCTGTATGTGAATTTAATTTTTTATTTATTTATTTTATTTCAAAGATGTTTTACCAGAATGGCCTATTCAGCACAATATGCTGAATTTCAATAGGCTCCTGGATCCAGTTAACATTTCAATGACACATAAAATTGAAATACACATAAAAGGCAAATTAATGTAAAAATGTAAAATGCAGAACATATAGCATGAAGATAAATACATTAGTAGTACGAAAATACCTACATAGAAGTCTAAGATAATTGTACACTCTGGGATATCAAATAAAACTTATACAACAATATGGGAACGAGAATATGACAAAGGCAAACATTAGGTAAGTATATATAAATTATAAAATGTTCTGTTACATGCATTAAACTCTGTATAAGGGCTTAAAAAGTTTTTGTCAAAGTCAGAAATCCAACTAAGTGGCAACTGATCCCTAAGACGAAGGCAAGCATAATATAAGTATACATCTAATTATAAAATGTCAGGTGGTGTCACTAAGTGTTCACTCTCCGAGGATGACTTGAAAATAAGCTGATACAAGACGGGTATCGGGATAATAAAAACTAAACATTAACACATAAACGAAAATACAAATCATGATAATGGTGATCTCATGCCTATAAACTAAATGATACAGCACATGTTTAAATTACAGGAGATCTAATAAATTGGTTAAGGCTATTAAAATCTGAAATTGGAAAGCAATTTATATAATCAATTGTGTAATATTGCAGATGTTAAACTTTAAAACAATTTGACATAATAAAAAAGTTATGAAATAATTGAAAGTTCATATATTTACAGCTTTGTTTGTCTACCAGTCTGTCTGTCCTAATTATGAATGAACTATTTTATCCGGTAAGAATTGTTGAATTAAGTAAAAAAAATTCTATGTAAACACTGTCATAATACAGAGCTGTTGTAACTCCCATTATTCCATCCCCCCCCCCTAACCACCACCGTCACCAGGTCCATGCACCTGTGGACTGGGGACATTAGTTATATTTCAACTGTTTACATTTTATAAAATAAAAAAATACATATATTTAATAATATATATATTATAAAGTTAAGTTATTAGCAAAATTATAATAACAGTACCTTACTTGGAGCATGGCACATTTTTTTTCCTATAAGTACTGTTGATTTTCACAGCATCTATACATAAGGATTCAATCTGTAAATAACCTGAAATTTGAAAATGAAGCTCCAAAATAAGGCTAGTTATTGATTTTTTTTAGAAGCTCTCACTTGCTTTGTCAAGCAGCCCACTATGGTCACTGGAGGTCATTCAGTGGAGCTCTCTCTGCTTACCTGATTCGTAATGGGTCACTGTGTACAGTTAATTTCATATCACCCCCCCCCCCCCAAAGTGTAATGCAAAAATTGTTATCGTTTGAAATGTATTTCCTTAATTGAGAAGCTGTTTCCACTACATTTTTCAAAACTGTTCTAAATCCAGACGTAATCCCTAATGCCATGTTGTGGTAATGTAACATTTTTAAAGAAATTTCTTTTAAATAATTTTGACAAATTAAAATATTATTAAACCCATCAGGAAGCAAATTTTGACAATATATGAGCCAAATTATGAATAAATAAAGATGCAATTTTATTCTGATCAAGTAATACTTTCAGATATTTATTGGTTTGCCAATTTATAAAATATATATTTTTTGTGATAAAAATAAATACATGTATGCATAATGTGTTGTTAACTGACCAATTCGGGATAAATGGTGATGCAATTTAGAATTGTGAATCAGCTTATATATTCAGACACATGTTATATTGCAAATGTATAAAATTTATGTACTGTAAAAAAAATTGATATACACAGGTTGTAACTCCCATCATTATCCCCTCCCCCCCCCCCCCTCTCACTGTCAATAGCTCATCAAGCCAGCCAATGTTCATGGTATTAGTATAAATCTTAAATTGACAAACTACTTACATGCTTCAGTTTCAATATTAGAAAACACCTGTCCAGATCAAAGTATTATTTGCAACAATTTCTTCAATAATATCAGCTAACCATGGCCTATATGATTTCTTCTTCTCAGACTTTATCTCAATTTGATATTGTTTTAGATTTGTTACCTTTAGGGTCAATCAGCTGAGCACAGTGACCCATGGGTCCCTTGTTTTCATTAGAATTGAGTTAATACGTGCAATTAAAATGAGATAACTTAGTGCTGTTCTAAGAACGCTTTTCTACTGCTTTACGTTACAGCTTTCTTGAAAGATTTTATTTGCTGTCTTGGTTCAGGTAATCTTTATGTGAATTTATACAGTAATATAGCCATGTCTTCTTCACCTTGTGTTACCCACAAATAAGGGTGCAGATAATCCATGTCATTTGGATTACAGAGACCATCTTCCTTCGTTAGCAATTCCCTCACAAATGTGCCGTTTGTGTGAAATTCCAAAATCCTGTCATGATCATTATCCGCTACGATAATATTCCCATTACCGAGTAACTTTACATCAGTTGGGCTCTGCAGCATATTTGATCCTATTGTATTCAGCAGGTTTCCGGACTCGTCGAATACGTCTACCTTTTCCCTTCTTAAATTTGCACAAAAGAACTGATAAGACTTGCCAAATGGCACCCGTAGAAAACTACAGAGGCCAATTTGACTAATTAACATTTTCCTGGATGAGCAATTCTGTAGAGATCTATGTTCTATGCCCATATTGATGCTCAAGAGGAAAACATCATTTTCGTACACTTGAATCTGATGAACTTTTTGCAGACTGGGAATCATTTGGAAAGTCTCTACGCCACCATCTGACGCGTACTTCAGCAAAGCATTTCCCGTTCTTGGAGCTATATAAATGTTATCATTGTACACACAAATAGCTGTTCTGTGCTGTTTTTCTCCATACACAGCACCCCATTCACCTTCTTTGCTGAGCTTCCGTGCGGGACCAAAGTGGTCGTTAACAATAACTGATCCATTCGGTAAAATTCTTATTTGATATGCAAATTCAACTGGCTGACCTGGGCCAAACGGAACTTTTAATTGGAGACGTGGTTTCAGTTTTTTCTTAATGTCTTCCAGTGTTTCACCAAAATTGCAAGAAAAAGGAGAGCTAATAATGGACTCCTTCGTGGAATATAGTTCCTTCTCAACCGCCTTTAAACGAGTGTGCTTCAGAGGTGCCTTAATCTCCGTTTCCGCCTCATTTATTTGTATTATATTGTGATCTTGGTGGCTTTCACCGAGGACACAGTCAGTACACAACCGTTCCGTACATTTCAAACAAATATATTCCACTGAAGCCTTGTGGTCTGCACACAAGTCATCCACTATTACATGTGAGGAAAATATCTTGACACCCTTATGGCGAGAGATGCATTCTTGGCAAAGTCTTCTATTACATGTTTTACACATTGCCTTCATCGGTTTAGAGAGACCGTTTTGTGAACATGTTTGACAAAGGAATTCACTCTTGGATCCTTTTAAGATTTCTGCAACTTCTGACACCTTGAAATCAAAAGGTAGACTTGATATTCCCCCAGCTGGTAGCCTGGTTTGCTGACGGCATACCGGACATTTAACAATGGCAGGATCCTCCTGTCCCTGGCTGACGCTTGTCTTGTGCCACTTCTCGATACAGCTGAGACAGAAAGAATGCTGACAAAGAAGACATCTGGGATTCTTTTTTGTCTTTCTTTCAAAGCAGATGGCGCAATTCAAGATTTGGGAATCGCCTCCTGTCGCCATCGTATTTCCTAAAATACATTTTACGGTCATTTTTTTTTCAAATATACCTATGTACTCTTTTTAATTGTGTTTTCTTTTGAGCATTCCTCACCCAGAAAATAGGGATAAAATCGTCGATATGTTATGCAAAGTTGACGAAATAAAATCAGTTTACTCTAAATAAATGGTTCACAGCTTCATGGGAAGGGTTGAAATGTAATTCAGACACATTCTGATATTCCTACTTGGAGGAAACACATCTTTATCTGTAGTCTGCTATAACAAAGCTAGGATTTCATACATGCGTATAGATTATATATGCTTATTTGTATGCGAATTAAGCAAGAAAACGGACGCCTTTGGTTTTAATAATTCATATGGAGTCCTTTCTTTTTCGAAAATGGCGATTTTCCTGTAAAGATTTCCATTTTTAGCTCAGCTGAATGAAAGTCAATTGAGGTTTAGGTATGGCGCTTTGTCCGTGGTTCGTCCGGCCGTCGGTTACCAGGGCCCAAATCGTAACCGTTGGACCTCGAAACTTTTTAGTGTACATCCAGGCAGGTCTATAAAATTTTTTTTTTGGAAATCTTAAATTAGGTCAGTGATACATATATCCTCGGCGCTATGAGGCTTCTAAGACCCCCCGAATAACTAAAATTTTAATACAAAACCTCCAGTATCTTGATAATTAATGCAAAAATTTCCATGAATCTTGCCTTGAATATTGACCATGACTAATTTTGTCAGTTCCCGAAAATTGATAGCGCTACATGTACTTTTATAATTTTTACTCTTTTTGTTTCTGAGACCGTCAAATGACAGCAATTATGCCAGTTTCTCAGCTGTGGTTTCATCCAGTTCATGAAGACTGGTTGTGCCACCTGATCTTTTTTTCTATTTTTGATGCATTTTTTTCTGTATTATGGGACTGCCAGATTAAATTGATACTATCAGAATTGCAACTGTGGTTTCATCTGTGTCCTGACACCTTATGTTGTTTATTAGGGCCCTGTCTGAATAAGCGGATGCCCTATATTAATCACCCTGTCCGTCCGTCTGTTCGTATGTTCGTCTTTCTATGCCTGTATGTCCGTCAAATTTATTTCCTGATAATAACTCCGATTACGATTGACCTATGGTTTTCAAACTTGACTTATATATGGCCCTCCACTGACGCAAACACTTTATTGATTTAGGGGTCATGAGGTCAAAGGTCAAGGTCACAGCTAGGACCCACATATTTAGAAAGATTGTGGATGCATTTCAAGCAAAACTTTTCATCCCAAACCTCCCATCTTGCACATATAGCTAACCTGCCAAAAGGGGAAGAACGTGATTGATTTTTGGGTCTATCTGATCACAGGACCCGTATTTTGAAAAAGCTCCTAAACCTATCCTTATTGACACATTTAGCTGAGCGTCGAGACCCATGGGTCCCTAGTTTTGTGTGCGTTACAATACTGCTTTTAAGGTTTGGACAACAGATGGCCCTGTTTGCATTCACTCTTCACTTTCATATACATTGACAGGATGTTCTGATGGCATCTTTCTTTGTTACTAGAGGTGAAGATTATGACAGTTATGTTGATGAATCACAGACTTTTTTGAATATGCCAAATTATAATGATTATATAATTTAGTCTAATGAGGAGTCAAACCTGGATGAAGACAAATTTAAAAAGTTCATTTGGATCGGAAGAAAAATACGTATTTACAATCTGTCTTTGGACGATCGCATATACTGAAGCACTTCAGGAAGTCCCCTGGATACACTGTTACTAACATTAAAATATAAATCATACTTTTACATGTTTATGCTTTTCAATCCCTAGAGCGATCGATCGAATCATGCTGTTGTCGCATACGTATACGGAAATATATTCATGGAATTATAGAATATCATATGATCGAAGTTTATAGGCACTCGCATACGCTCTGTGCACGCAATGTATATAAAAATATCACCTCACTTGAACATATTGGGAGATATTATTAGATTACCATGAAACAAGTAAATCATTCTACTTACCATAAAGTGCTTGGGGCTAAATGCTCCAACCAATACTTGAGTAGCTGAAATGAGGGGTCCAGGAAGGGCTCAGGGTCCACGCCAGCCCTTTGCCTAATTGGGTCAAGTAAGACCGATCAACAACCAACCTAGGGCATAAACAGTGCAGAGTTAGGGTTTATAAAATTTAATGTGGTTGCGGCTCACATTACAACCCAGCAAAATACTCTGGTTGGCTTAATATTCGCGGAGTTCGAATGTTGCGACTTTCACTTGTTCATCGTTCCATTATCGCAGTCTGACCATAATATAATCTTTATAGGGTATATCCTTAGTATATGAATTATTTATGTTAATAAATCTGTACGCAAATCGTCAGAATGGCAACACTGATCAATTAGAAATTCAAGTTCATTTTCGGCAAACTATTTGAAAGATTTGATTACGTTTATAATTGCAATTTATTTTAAGGGTAACATACAGGATCTATAATTATTTAGATATCAATATTTTGCTTTATGATTTACGGTCGACAATGGGGCTTGTTATTCATGAGGATTAATTTTCCCGATAGTATGTCAATTTTACAAGTATCGCGAATGTCAAACCCTCGCGCACAGAAAGACAACTACAGTATACCTTAATAAAGTCTGTATGTTAGAATGTTTATATACATATTCAAACGTCTAATCGGGGACGGCTTAATGTTTTACCAGGTGGCAATTTTAAAATGCTTATATTTCCTTGAGGAAATTTATTATATGTTGCCTCACATAGAGTGCGTCAGAATGTAAAACCACGATAAAAACCTACACTGTACAACACAGGGAGTCCGTGTAGTGTGTAAATACCCACAAAACAGCTGAATCGTGTGCACCTGAGATAACATATAGTTGATTCACTGTGTCTGGTTTTTGCTCACTAGCAATCAACAAGACATAGGAATCCTATATCTGGAATGCGCATGTCAGATAAAATAAAAACAAAATGTCCTCTCACACGAAAGGGTTAAAACTATCTCTGTCGTTTTAATTTACAATCAAGCATATTGTTCTGTTCCAAACTTTTGAATATGCGATGTATAAAATAAATATTAATACCCAAACCATGATCTGCTACCCATTCTTTTAAAAATAGTGTTTTAAATAAATATGATAAGGAGTTAGTATGAGGAACCCTTCATTATGCTGCAGTGCTTAGGCAAAAGGCAGTAAGTCCATGTTTGAGCCAAAATGAGTTAACGCTCAAATCTTCAATGGCAGTATGTAAGCTATCAGATATATGTGTTGCTAAGTCCTAGCCCTCGGGAATCTCGAGATATGAGGGCAGTAACATCACCATATTTGCGTTTACACACCACCATACTGAAGTAAAAAGCTTTTTTTCGCACAGGAAGCATTTGGAAATCCTAAGGTAAAGAGCAGTAAGAACACTTACTGCTCTTTACCTAAGGATGAGCACATATTCCATAAACTGACATCGAAGATACTGCTATTTGTTCGTGATAGTTAAACAAATTTCTTTCTGAAAAACTAAGATGGATTTATCTTTCTCCGACAAGCAGATAAATTCTATGGCTCTGCAGAAAAGACGTATAACAAATTAAAACATAACAGAATAGATTGTGAATCTATAGTTGTTTATCCCCTTAAAAATACTTATCGACCATCAATTCTTTATTCAACCCTGTAGCAGGAAAAACTTGACACTGTACTGAAATACGGACACGACAGTATTATATATATATATATATATATATATATATGTATATATATTTATATGTCACAGGGTGAGAAATGACTGATGGGCCGATCGTGGAATCGAACCCACGCGGCATGCATATAAGTCCGGCATTCTAACCGCTTCGCAAGAACGGGTATATAAGAACGAGTATTTTTATAATATTTCAACAATTAAACATTCAGAAGATACGGGCTTGCTCTCAGTTACAACAGTATTTATGAAGACACAAATGAATATGAAATTATAAAGGAACACATACCTCTAGAGTGACAAAAGTGCAACAGTATAAATGCTGCGCTTCACCTCTACTTATATTATGTGACCTCTGACCTATTCACTGCAAAAGTATCTTTCTCCGACAAGCAGATAAAAAGTGCAACAATATAAATGCTGCGCTTCACCTCTACTTATATTATGTGACCTCTGACCTATTCACTGCAAAAGTATCACCTTTCACAACCCTCGTGATACGGTCGGCTGCGCGCAAAGCAACTCTAACAGTAAAACATTAAATACACAACAATAGTACTGTGGTCGGGCAAGTGATCTGTATCTAGATCTACTCTGTGATATATATATCACATATATAGGTAGTTTAGGTTATAGATCTAAGGGAGATAGAAACTGTTAAGCCAGAAAGTGAACATGCTGACAGTCCTGGTAAGTCATTTGTGGAAAATCCAAGATTAGGTTAATAAACTTATATTCTCCGGGTACAGAAACGCTCCTCGGAAGTGAAGTATTCATTAAGTAAAACGTCAAACAAAAGTTCACATTTAATATAAGTTAGATTGATTGTTATGGAATTCGGATTACTAATTGTCAGTGACATATTACAGTTCTCGCTCTCCAAATAATATCGTCAGTACTTTTGAATTTCCAGCTTGACAAACAGAGTCCTAACAGGTCATCTTGGACGAAAGTACAGGCTTTACTTGTAATTTTGAGAATCACATATTTAGGCCATAGGTCTATCCTTCCACTGAGCAGAAATGGCAAAATGGTATCGGCAACACATCGCATATCCAAACTTTATATGCCACTAGATTGTCTTGGGTATGGAAATAAGAAATAACTATCATGCACTCTTACAGTTACGGGGGGAATTTTTCAGTATATATAAGTAAAATTTAGTAAATTAATACAGGATCAGACTTTTTGGGAAGGGCTATGTATATTTTTGTGAAATATAATTTATCCCAGAAAATCTTGAAATGCTGCTAAAGACTGGTACCACCACTATAATGTTTTCCTATTTAATGATTTTCTTATATTTTTGAAAATGAGACTTATTTATCCCCCGACAGAGGATACCTCGTTTGAGAAGCAAAGATCACGCTTAACATAAAGAAATATTCGATTTTCACTAAATTCCAGCATGCCTGACCGTAATTAGCTGACCTGTATTTTGCTAGGAAGCAAAGACACAAATTTTAATACTTCAGAAGCTTAGAAAATGGATCATAATCCGAGCTTAAGGTTAGACCATCAGCCCATGGAAGTTGATACATTACATGCTGACAGGCTGTGGTAATTTTTTCCGGCATATCCCAAATAAAGTAATTTTTTGTTTTTTTTTTTAAAGATCTTTACGTTTAACAATCTCGTCCAGGAAACTGAACTTAGTATGATGTCAGGTTAAGCGGATTTCAGACACCAAAGGACATGATAGTTAACCTTTATTAAATATCTAAACAAACTTTGCCTGTGCTGAATACAGTCTAAGGTTCATATTTCGATAATCATGTCCTAAGGTTTTTATCAATATTATCTCAATTCTTGAAACAATTTTATTATTTGCTCAACAAATTGTTGAATGTTCTGTTCGATTTTAGTGCTGTAAATATTTTAAAGTAATGGTCTGAGTGAAAACATTAATAGACATTTGGGTGATTATTAAAACATAGACTAACTTTATTTTTCAAGTTCTGGTTGATGATCATGTAAGAGATGGTACAATTACAAAAATCAAAATAAATTCACCGATATAGGGAAAATATAATAGATTATTTTTAACAAAATGCCTTTAGGAAAAGACTACAAGAGTTGTTCTATTGAAAAATATAACTAAAAATAGTAAAAGTCTATCAATATAATGTTACAGATGTCTCTTTTATGCAGCAATCTTACATGTCTCTGTGTAGTGCTAGCATTGTCCGTTACCATGGGAGACGTGCGAGCTGGGCCAGCCCACGTGTGAACTCTGGCGTGTATAGACACAGCGGTCGTCTGGAAATTTCTTGGCTATGCGCGCTCTATGAGCGCGTGTCTTGTTTTGTTTTATGGGCGTGTGTACTATGTATTGTTGGGTTCTTTGGATCGTTCGGAAAATGGAAAGTTCAAGGCTTTAGATGAAAAGTTATAAATAAGGGGCTGTGTTTAGAGCTAGGAGAGAGAGAGGAGAAAATTATTCCAGCGGACACAGAAGAGTGTATGTCAGTTTGTGGACCTTTTCCGATAATTGCGGCAGTTATAGATTTTCTTCTAAATTTGTGACGGATTTTATATAGTCTACTGTTAGCCTTTGGGATCACTATCAGAACTTCACTTTTGGATTACAACAAATTGATTTTGTGATTGAACTAGACTGTTTTTCTCTTAGAAAATTTGTGTGATCATCTGGGTTATATGCTCTTTGTCGCTGTAAAAGTGGTGGTATCCAGGTACAGTACACTTTATTTATATACAGTGGAACCCCGCCTTGCGACCACCCCGCAATTGCGACCACCCCCACAAATACGACCACTTTTCTTGGTCCCAAATATATGATCCAGGTAATTAAGAGTCTCACAAATACGACCACCCCCAAATTACGACCACTCTGGTCAGTCCCCAAGGTGGTCGTAATTGTGGGGTTCCACTGTACTTGTACTGATTTAGTGTATTGTAATGTTAGTGTTGTTTTAAGAATGAATTATAATTATTTGTTAACAAAGAAACACTGACTTCTTTATTCATTCTCCTAGACATTTCGCGCTGCCTAGTGTTACAGAATCTGTTTTTTTTTATCTCCATAACAGAGTTTGTGCTCGTCACGAGTGCGTGATCTGTTGATATTAGGTTCCGTATCATAAAATTGAGAGCTCGTCCGGGATGCTTAATAGTTTTGGAAATTCATTAGGCCTTGACCTAGACACATAGTTTACAATACATTGTTTACAAGATTACACATTGTTTACATTACATTGTTTACAAGATCTCAGTGTTTTTCGTGTTGTTTTAACATCTTAACATGGCAGATTTCAAACCTGAGACATTTGTTGATGATCCCGACCCTGATCAACTTGAACAGCTGACAACTTGAACAGTTGTTGCGTTTGGGACAATACTTAGGGATAGTTGTAAAAAAAGCTTTGAGAAAGCCTGATATCATTGCTAAAATCATGTAAGATCTAGTTAGCAAAGGTTCAGTTGAAGAGAGTGAAGTGGAAACATGAAAAGATGATAGCCTTGCTTTACAGTTAAAATTTAAAAAGTTAGAAATGCAAGGAAAGTTAGAAAGAGAAAGACTAGAAAAAAGAAAAAGAAATTGAGTTAAAACGACTGGAGTTGGAAAAACTTAAATAAGAACATGGTCTACGTGCTGCCCCAACTCACAGTTTTCATGTTACTAAACACATCGGTCTTTTCCCACCTTTTCAAGAGGTTGATAAATATATCTTACACTTTGAGAAGGTAGCTGAAAATTTAAAATGGCCTAAGGAAAATTGGACTATGCTATTACAAAGTGTATTGACAGGCAAGGCCAGAGAAATTTATACAGAGCTTTCAGTAGAAGCCGCTGCTGACTATGACCAGGTTAAACGGTTAATCCTAAAAGGTAATGAGTTAGTTCCGGAGGCTTACCGCCGGAAATTCAGAAATTGGGTAAAGCGCAAAGAACAGACTTGTGTCGAATTTGCTTGGACAAAGGAGCAGTTGTTTGATCGCTGGTGTAGTTTTAAAAATGTTATGAAAGATTATTACAATATGCGCCAGTTGATTTTGCTTGAAGAATTTAAGCGCTGCATTAACGCAGATGTTAAAACTTTTCTCGATGAGAAAAGTCCTGAAACACTTGACATTAATGCTCTATTAGCTGATGATTATTCATTAACACACAAAATGTCCTTTACTAGCAAATCAAACCAGTCATTCACAAACAAGAATGTAAATCAGTATGGTCAAAAGAAGTTTTAAGCGCAGTCACCCAATACTAGTAGTCCTGATAGTTCAACAAAGCCCATTGCTACATCTCAGTCCACGTCCACTGTGTCTAAGTCCAAAAAGACCAGTCATTTTTAAAGAAAATCTGTAATAACTGCAAGAAGGAAGGTCACCTAATATCTGACAGCTGGAAACTGGCGAATAAACCAAATAGCAACTGGCGAATAAACCATGCACAGCATAGTACAAGAGCCAGGCTCTTTTCATGTAAATAAGAGGTACAACTCCTTTATTGACCCTTAAAAGAGTTTGATGCAATGGAGGCCAAGGTGCCGTCTGAATCCAAAGAAGAATCCGTAGCTTGCGGGGTAAAGACCTCAGTTGATTCCTGCGAGGAATTTTATAAGGCTAGGTCCTATCAAGACTCCTGCGAGAAGTATCCTCTAAATAAGGCTAAGTCCTTTTATGACTCTTGCGAGAGTATTTTGGTCCTCTTTTGACAAACAGAAGTTTGTTTCTGTCTAGGAAAATTCCTCTGTTGACTCCAATGAGGAGTTTGATTATAATAAGGATGTAGATTCCTTTAATGTCTCTGAAACAGAGTTTATGACCGACACTATCAGTGTCAGTTCTTTGTTTGATGAAACTGAGGTAGTAGACTCCTCTCCTGACTCTGAAATGGAGTTATTTGGGCCATTCATACATGATGGTTTGTATCACTTTCAAATGATTTTTCAGATTCTATCCCTATTAGAATTTTGAGAACACTGGTTCAGGCCAAACTCTCATGTTAGCAAACACTTTGCCTTTTTCTAATAGGTCCTTTACTGCTGAACATGCACTTGTTAATGTTGTGTTTTCAGACAAGCACACATCAGTTCTGCTTCACAGTATACATTTAAAGTCAGATTTGATTTCTGGGAATATCACTGTGGGCATAAGAACTACTTTACCTTTTAATGGAATTCAGTTGCTGCTAGGCAAAGATGTTGCAGGTGACAAAGTACAGCCAGTACCAATAGTGACAGATAAGCCGTCACTTGATCAGGACACTGATCCTGAAAGTCAGGAAAACCCTGGCTGTATCCTTCAGTGCTGTAATTAGATCTATGGCCAAGAAAAACACACATGCGGATAATGGTACAGATAATAACACTCAGGGAGTCACTAATTCACATCAAATGGTAATGCCCAAAAGCTGTCGCAATGAAATTCTAAGCATCGCACATGAGGCTCCTTTTTCTGGCCATTTAGGTATAAATAAAACCTATCAGAAAGTCAATACACACTTCTATTGGCCTAACCTCAGGACTGATGTTGTACATTATTGTAAATCATGCCATACATGCCAGATGGTAGGCAAGCCCAATCAAAATACCTAAAAGCCCCACAGAGGCCTATTCCTGCTTTCGAGGAACCATTTAGTAGAATTATTGTTGACTGTGTTGGACCACTGCCAAAAACAAAATCTAGACATGAATACTTGCTGTCAATTATGTGCGCGTCTACCAGGTTCTCTGAGGCAATTCCATTGCTCAAAATTAATGCTAAAAGTGTTTTCAAGGCTCTGACCAAGCTTTTTTTACAACTTTTGGATTACCAAAATCCGTCCAGTCTGACCAAGGGTCTAATTTTATGTCTTGCTTATTCCAGCAAGTTATGCTTGAGCTAGGTATAAAACAGTACAGCTCTTCGCCATATCATCCTGAAAGTCAGGGCGCCCTCGAGCGTTTTCACCAGACATTAAAAAACATGATTAGGACTTATTGTTATGACACACAGAAAGACTGGGATGAAGAAATCCACCTTTTGCTGTTTGCTGTTAGAGAATCCTTTCAAGAGTCCTTGGGTTTCAGTCCCCATGAACTAGTTTTTGGACACTCAGTTCGCGGCCCATTTAAAACTGCTTACAGAAAAACTTTTGTGTGAAAATCCTGATTCTCTTAGTTTATTGCATTATGTGGCAGACCTTCGCACTAAACTACACAATGCTTGTGAGATTGCAAAGTCTAATCTAAAATCTGCACAAAGTAAAATGAAAACAAAGTATGACAAGCACACTGTAAATAGGACGTTTGAGCCTGGTGAAAAGGTCCTTGCCTTACTTCCCATCCCTAGCAGACCTCTGCAAGCTAGGTGTTTTGGTCCTTACACTGTTGACAAGAAAGTCAGTGATTTGAATTGCATACTGTTGACACCAGATAGGAGTAAGAAGAAAAAACTGTGCCATGTTAACATGATGAAACAATATTATGACAGAAATAGCACATCAGATGTTGTACATAATGTTACTGCTGTTTATTTTGTAAAAACTGACCCTGACTTAGTTAAAGTAGATAGTGGTTGTAAGTGTGATGTAGACATTCAGTGTGAAACGGTACCACTAAAAAACTCAGACGTGCTTAACAACCTGGATGACAACCGTCACACCTTATCGCACAACAACAACAAGACCTCAAGAACCTGCTGCGGAATTATGAACATTTGTTTAGTGACATTCCAACGGGAACCAACATATTGTTCCATGACGTCGATGTTGGCGAGGCAAGCGCAGTCAAGCAGCATCCTTATAGACTGAATCCAGAAAAGCAAAAGTATCTACAGGATGAGATTCAATATTTGCTGGACAATAAATTTATTGAACCTAGTAAAGTAACTGGAGTTCACCATATATTCTAGTGCCAAAACCTGATGGAAGTTACTTTATGTGCACAGATTATCGAACACTGAACTCTGTCACCAAGACTGACACGTTCCCGATTCCGTATTAACAAAGTCGGTAGCTCCAGATATGTCTCAAAGTTTGACTTGCTAAAAGGATTTTGGCAAGTTCTGCTGACAGAACGAGCAAAAGAAGTGTCCGCATTTGTGACGCTGCAAGGACTGTACCAGTATCAAGTTATGCCGTTTGGCATGAAGAACTCGCCAGCCACGTTCCAGCGCCTCGTCCATATGGCTGTCAAGGACATTCAGGGCTGCGAGGCATATATTGATGACCTCATCGTGTACAGCGACACCTGGGAGAAACATCTGCAAATTCTTCGCGATCTCTTCGAAAGACTTAATGAAGCACGTCTGACCATCAACTTAGTAAAATCTGAGTTTTGTCATGCACAAGTAACATTTTTGGGTCATAATGTCGGGCAGGGTCAAGTAAAACCTGTTGATGCTAAAATAAGTGCTATTTCTGCATTTCCTAGACCAGAAAACAAAAAGCAAATAATGCGTTTTCTTAATATTGTTGGATACTACACGAAGTTTTATCCAAATTTTTCTACTGTAGCTGAACCTTTGACTAATTTGTTAAAGAAGAAACAAAAGTTAGTATGGAATGTTCAGTGTGAAAATGCATTTCGGAATTTGAAAGCAATTCTGCAAAGTACTAGTTTTGGTAGCTCCAGACTTTTCTGTACTTTTTAAGTTAGCTGTAGATGCTAGTGACACTGCTCCTGGTGCTGTGTTGTTACAAGAAGGCAGTGATGGCGTGGATCATCCAATTTGTTATTTTTCAAGAAAGTTTAATGCAAACCAGAAAAACTACTCCACTATTGAAAAAGAATGTTTGGCTTTGATTTTGGCATTGCAACATTTTGAAGTTTATGTTACTTCATCAGTCAAGCCTGTCATTGTCTTGAGTGATCACAATCCCCTCACGTTCATGGGCGAGTTAATGTGTAAAAATATAAGATTGTTGAGATCGGGTTTTTTTTTTCAGGATAACAATCTTGAAATCAGACACATTAAAGCCAAAGACAATGTACTTGCTGATTGCTAATCGAGATGTTTATGAAATGTTGTAAACGAGATGTTTATGTATTGTTGTAAATAAGATGGTTTTGAAAAGTTGTACCAATTTAGTGATTGTGATCGCAAAAAGAAAGGTTTTTTTTAGAAAACTTTCTTTTTTTTTCTTACAGGAGTGGTAGTGTAACAGCTGTCTCTTTTATGCAGCAGTCTTACTTGTCTCTGTGTAGTGCTAGCATTGGCCGTTGCCATGGGAGACGTACGAGCTGGGCCGGCCTACGTGTGAACCCTGGAGTGTATAGACACAGCAGTCGTCTGGAAATTTCTGAGCTATTTGCGCTCTATGAGCGCATGTCCTGTTTTGTTCTTTCGGCGTGTGTACTGTGTATTGTTGGGTTCTTTTGATCTTTCGGAAATTGGAAAGTTCTCGGCTTGATGTGAAAAGTTATAAATAAGGGGCTGTGTTTAGAGCCAGGAGAGAGAGGAGAAAAATATTCCAGCGGACATAAAAGAGTGTATGTCAGTTTGTAGACCTTTTCCGATAATTGCGGCAGTTATAGATTTTCTTCTAAATTTGTGACGGATTTTATATAGTCTTCAGTTTGCCTTTGGGATCACTATCGGAACTTCACTTTTAGATTACAACATATTGATTTTTATTGAACTTTACTGTTTTTCTCTGAGAAGATTTGGGTGAACTGTTCATCTGGATTATATGCTTTAAAGGACTTTTTGTCGCTGTGACAGTGGTGGTATCCAGGATGTATAGACTTTATTTATATACTTGTATTGATTTACTGTTTTACTGTTGATATACTGTGAAATTGTATTGATTTAGGGTATTGTAATGTTAGGGTTGTTTTAAGAATAAATTATAATTATTTATTAACAAAAAAACCACTGACTTCTTTATTCATTCCCCTAGACATTTCACGCTGCCTAGAGTTACAGAATCTGATTTTTTTATATTTTTATCTTCATAACAGAATTTGTGCTCACGACTGCGTGATCTGTTGATATAAGGTTCCGTAACAATAAACATAAAGCAATGCTCATGTACATTTTTCAGAATTATTTTACAGAGATTAATCGAAACGGCCAATTTACAGAGGGGGATCCAGGATTCAGGAAAAGGGAGGTCCAACCCAGGAGGATTAATGTCAAAGCCTAAAGAAAGGTTCCCATGTCCGCAAAACCGGGGTCAAGGCCGCCAAACTTGGTCTGAACCCTTGAAAAAGGTTCCGGTAGCTTCTGATTTATTATATGTCATTATACATATGTGAAACATAAAACCGTCGGGTTATTTTCCTTTAAAGAAACAATGCCTAACATTACATTTCCTAATGAGGTACACGCAAGATTCAGCTCAGCTGAGCAAAGTTATGACCGCACGATTTAGTTATCTGTAGAATCGTGTTAGGTCCTCGTATATTGCCCTACCTTAGACGACTAGTTTGCTATCATTTTTGTGTGATTCAATATGGATTTTCGTTTATTTTTTTCAAGTTAATAAAATGAAAATTATAGTACGAAAAGAATACTATTTGATACCCTATCTAAGGGTATTCATGTTTTTGAAGTTTTAAATCGATTTAAACAGGATTGGATTTTGAAACATTTAAAATTTGTAAAGCTAATAATTAAAAAAAAATTAAAAAGCTAGTAAGCCACTTTTTGTTGGAGTAATATTAAACTTCATCACAATATCTCGAAAAGGAGCTTTTTTGTTTGTGTTTCCTCTACCTAGGGTCTTCTTGTTTAAAAATGAAATTTAAATTCTTTATTTAATCCAAATTTAAAATTATAATTAAAAATGCCATATAGTTAACTATCAGCCTGCTAAAAGTGACTTACTGTTACTGGATGCAAATAATTGATTACAAAGGAATGAAAATGTCAAAATGGGTTACCATCAGAAAGAAAAACTGTATCAGATATAAAAAAATTGTATACTTATCGTTTTCATGTGAATTTAAGACAACTTTTGGATTGCTTTTAGATATGGGGGTTTTGCCAGTTTTGCTACCTTTACATTCGAAGTTAATGACATGCACACAAGCCTTGCGTTCAGTAATGTATCAATATCGCAGTTGTAATATTCTTATTATTATTTGGAAGCAAAGATTTACTATATGATAAAATCAGGGGATATAGGAAAACATTTGTTCACCACAAAAAGGCTTTGTATGGCCTGATAACTGGCAGACTGCCACGTCATACTATAAACCAACGGTATAAACTGTTCATAGCTCAAATAGAAACTGAGCACCGCAAAGCCGGTGCAGTGTGTACAATGTATACGTGGCATCGATAGTTCGTGAATAAAAAGCTTGCATGACCTAAGACTAAGTACGCTTTGGTCTCAGATGAGGTCGCAAACAAACCAAATATTTTGTATCAGCCTCGTGAAAATTCATAGGAACCGGCACGAGCCGTTAGATACTCAAATATTGAACGCTGCAAGAAAATGACGCCATTTTATGTACTCCTGTCATTTGCAGTACAGTTCCTGATATTAGATGTCTTCAATGAACAGTTACAATACATAATCGGAAGGTTTTGTATGACAATGATTAAATTTTAAAAGGCTGTTGTTTGCTGTTCATTCAATTTACTCCAGGTGGCGCCGCAAAGTGTAATAGCTTAAAGGTTTTAAATCTGTTTATAAAAAAAATCTTGAGCATAATCGTAGTACCTCTAATCCTGACTGGTGTTTGCATATAGTAATACACCTTGAAAGCTTTACCAGAGGTCATGTGTCATTGTTAATCATCGACCTGTATTTTAATATATATAATCAATTTAATATATATATATATATATACATATATATATATATAATATCAATCTAATGTTTCCCATAGCCGACCAATCAGCGGCGCTCTTGTTGGTTGGCTATTAAAAACCATCCCACGATAGTGTTGGGAAGCCGCTCGGGACTTTTCGAGTGTCATGGAAGGGAAGAGTGTGCAGAATTCAAGAAAAATCCCTTTCCGTGTAACCTGTCCTGGGTGTTACGTCAGGTTGATACTTATGTTACCAGCTTTAGATACTATATTTATCTGTGGGTATTACTTAAATGGAAATAATTAAACCTCAATACCTCACTGCATCGAACTTATACACCACATACATAAAGAATGCACTCATATAACAATTAAGTATAGTATAACATTATTTCTATAACAGTGATAAACGCTTTAAATGCTTAAACTATATTTTATAAAAATCTAAACTTTCAAAATGCAAATTTACTCTCAAGAAAGGGATAGCAGAAAGATTCCATATACAGTGACCCGATTTCTTCAAATCAGTTCTTCATTACCAAGTAAAGACAGTAATGTTTAAAGGCCCTTGACCCCCTATATGAATAAATGCAAATATGCGTACAATAGCTCATTTAAGTTGAACTGTATATATGCTTATGACCGTATATGCCTGAACAAGTGTTTCTGGGCAAAATGTGAAGAGATTCATTTACGGAAGGAATCTAAACCCCAGGGCTCTCTGTACTATCGGGTACTCCCACTAGTTAAAGTATATATGCAAACACGCAAACATCGGCTTTGAAGTAATCGTTCACCCATATACGGACATATGCATATACACCCATCTTGGTTTCCAGTATTGATAAAAAAGAAATGGTATAGAGATAGAACCCTTTATTTTCAGGATGGTTTTGGTTTATAATACAATCGAATGGGGACACTACCAGAACTATTTACGCTACTGATTAATCAGATATTTAATGTTCATTGACTTATATTGATTTCATATTGAAATATATGGGTAACTTTCGAGAACCGTGTATGACAAGACAAATACACTACTGTCTGCACTACAAATGGAGAACTATCGAATAAAGTCTTAATTGTTTCAATTCAGCATTAAGCACCATATGTGTTAAATAGAGTCACAACGTATCTGTAGTTTTAACCGGTTTCTATTTTGTCACCAATCGTTATTGTAGGCAAGAAAAATAAATTCATAAGTGAACAAAATCACACAATGCTTTCCGACCATGTTTTATTCAACAGTTGAAGCAGCAATGCTGGTCCAATTTGCAAAATTTTTTTTATATTTAAAGTTTGAAAACGCTTAATTGGGAAATTCACCTCTTACATTTATCGGTACCAATACTTTATCTGCTGATCTGGCTTTCCGGCCAGGACAGCAAGCACAAGCGTTCCTCTTAAAATATCTTTGCATCTAAATATTTGTCATACTATTTGCCAGCCATAGTTTTATAGGGTTATGGAAAATATCTTTGTGTACTTATATACATACAAATAAGTTTCAGTAATAGAGAAGTACAAGATACAATTAGTTTGGCCTAGGCATTATAGCTTTTAGTCCTACGATATGGCAAAAAGGATGAACCCTTTTGACCATACAGTTTATTATATTTAAGACTATGCTATTCCTAAAAATTAAGATTATACTACCCTTTTGACCTATTGTTTACACGTTACAGGATGCTAAGAGGGTCCTTAATACACGAAACAATGAATTCCATTACCCCTGTCAGATACACAATGAGTACTGTAAATCGTATACTCTCATATGTCCACTTTGTACAGTTTCACACAAAGCGTATGTCCTTCCAAAAGGCATTGCGCAAAACATTCCATCGACCCATTCAGTACTATAGTACAAAACTCTCATCGGTCTCATCAGATACGCTGTGCTGACTACTTTATGAATCTTCCATATACAGTGTATTTAATGCTCTAAGGCCCTTACCGGCCTGTATGTATTTTGCAAAATACTCTGTTAGCAGTAGTATTGTACACAATCTCTCCTTTGTCGCAATACGATATGCGGTTAAGAAAATCTGTTGTTTGTATTTCACCAAGCACTGAGTGTGTCATGATCCTTATCATATACACAATAACATGTTCCTTGTCATATACACAATTTATAAAGCTCTGGTAATCAATAACGGTCCAGAGTACTTGATAGTTCCTATTTTATATCACATACACGGGACAGAGTGGTATTTTGTCCCTCTCATTCACTTGGTTAAGTGCGTCATTGCTCCCATTAAATACACTCTATACAGAAAACATGAGCCCTTAGTCACTAAAAATACAAGTCCCATGGTCTTTATTATATGCACGCTATTTACTGTCCTGTATTCTGTAATCATAATGCATTAACTGCGCAGAGTTATAACTAATTCCTAATAAAGTTTGGCTATTTACCCCATCTGCCCACTGTATATTCTGTATATTCACTGTATATTCAAACATGGCGCCTGTTTTAATCACATGACAGGACTAGGGTTCCCGTTACCTTTGAAATAAGTAATATACAACCCAGTTACTTATTTTATCGGACAATATGCTGTCCTTACAAAAGAAAAACATTTGCAATAAAATTTTCAGTTTAAATATTCTTCTATTCGATATTCCAATATCCGGCCAACAGATTGACCAACTTTGGCGACGTCCGAAAACTTTGTGCAGCAGAAACATAATTTTTGAAACTGAAAAGAAAATCCATATACAAAGGCCCAGTGTATCACAGGATATGTCTGATCAAAAAACGTTTTTGCACCTAGAGTAATCGGCCAGAATTGCCATTTTTAGGTAGAATGCTTCAGAAAAGATCAATTTTAACCATCTCTTCCTTCGGCATAGGAATCCATTTTATGATTCAGTTTAGCGGCCAGATTTTGTATGTGACAGAAATATAAACACCCTATTTTATAGTTGAACGTATTGATACTCTCAGCTAGCTGGCTTAGAAAAAAAACGAAGTAAGGTCATTGGCCTTGTTATGCTTGTTGAAGATAGGGAAAGTTTATTGGGCAATATATAATCAGGCCTATTTATTCTACAACATTCCCTTATGTTAAATACGTTATCTCTTAAACACACACACACACACACACACATATATATATATATATTTAAACTGTATGGTTCATATAAACAAAGATAAAATAAAATAAAAAATCATATAAAAGTAAACGTATCCATTGAAAAGAATAAGTAATGGTGCAATGGTATCTCCTTTCAAAATCAATCATTTAATAATGGGAGTACTGTGAGTTGGTGCACTATCTTCGCTGTCCCTTTGACCAGCTTCTTTGGTTACGGCGAAAGAGTAAGTATTGGCGTCATAGAATTTCAATATAAGGATATGAAAGCCATAACGACCTAATTTATTTTTGGCTAAATGATCATCTTAAATAATGTATCATATCAGGAAGGCCACTTTGGCATTATAATTCATCTAAATTTACACAAAAACAAGCCGCACTGTTATCATCATGCTGTTGCACCCAGATAAAAGGATGCTTATAGTCCATGTCAGACGGGCGTACAAGGCCATCTTCTGCATTGAGGAGTTCCTTAACATATGTGCCATCGGTTTGAAATTCAACAACCCTGTCTTGGTATCGATCGGCTACAATTAAATTCCCATTATTAAGTAATTTTATATCCGATGGGCGGGACAGATATGATTCGCCAATATTACCTATGTTACGTAAGATACACCATTTTATTTAAATACTTCCACCCTGCTCCATGTTTTATTATTTCTTCACATGAAATAGTGTGATATTCGATTTGATACTAATACAAAGCTGCAAAGTAAATCATGGTCAAAGATTTTCCTTGTTATGGCATTTTTGAGAGTCCTTTTCATAGGAGGAAGCTTCGCAAATGAATTAAAATATGCTCCTCCTGAGGCAAACTTTAATACACTTGATGGATTTCTCTCACAGAAAAAAGACATTACCCTTATAAACACAAAGCGAACGTGCAGCTGGCATGGCATATATCTCTACGTACTCTGCGGCGGTGTTTACTTCACGCGATGGACCCTAAAAATCAATTACCACGGCTGAACCATCTGGCAAAATTTTGATTTGACGTGCCTTTTTCATTGTTGCGTCCGGCCAACATTGTATCTCAAGTACACGTTGTGGCCTCTGAAGTTGTTTTATGCCTTAAATAATCTCACCTATATTGCACGACAAGGTACATCGTCGTATCGCCTTCTTGACTTCCTCTTATCTGATCACCTTACAGGTGGCTGCTGAGAGACGTCGAGTTTTTGTCAGATACTTGCGGACACTAATAGTCCATATTCATTGGTATATCATATCGCCAATTATATTTGAAACAGAAAAAAAACAATGTAAATAAGAATTAAAGATAACTCTAAACCGATCGAAGAATAAATATCCAAATCATCATGTAGGACTAATAGGGTCCATGAAAAACAGATCGCTTAGTTCAAACGGTGCTAGGGTCGATATATGACCAGGATTATCTAAATAAATAACAAGTGTGTGCTTTGAACTGCTTGAATAACTGATTGAACGTGTGTTTATCAATTTCAGGAAGTCCCGATATAATTTTCAATATAATATGTACGAAAGTAACCCTCAATAATATTCTAACAAATTTCCAAAGATTTGCACGTTACCATTATATGAGGAATAAATACGTACGTGCATTTTTTTATTTTATTATCGTATTAATACAACGAAAAAAAACCGCACAAAATAGCCTGTGTACATCTCATAGCTGTAGGACATTTTGTAACCTCACCTTTACACAGTTTGGTATGTTGCTTTGGTCTGATATGATTCATAACCTCGAGTGAAACCACATAAATACGTGCATGGTACGAGGGGAGGTATATATGACTATCAAAGTTCATATAGTTGTTTTGTCTTATGTCCTTGACCAATATCCACCTGGATAACAGGAGTACTGTTAAAGTACGTGTAACTTGTCACCTTGATACCAAAGTGTAATATCAACACACACACACACACACACACACACACATATATATATATATCCTAACAAATATGATGACAAGAGGTTGTAATTAATGATAAATGTAAACATGACCTGTGAGCTACATATGAGAAATATGACCGGAAACCCATTCAGTGGTAAGCTGTTTTAATTGCCTGTTAATGAGTAAAGCACTCATGATCCATGATCGATTGAATAACGGTTAACATTTAAGTGGTAATATGGTAATATGGTAATAGGTCTTTCGATTTAATTCATAAACATACTTTTTGTGTTCTCGGGTTGTAAGAAATGTCGGCATGGATTTTGACTAAATATAATTTCAAATAATCAACACGCTTCATACTAGGCTATATAAGTACTGACCACACCATACGGTTTTATATAAGATACTGTCTATGTGGTAATATTCATCGAATATATATGGTATTCAGTAATTCTTCAGACATTTTAAATGCATATGAGCTGGTAATTTTTCATGTTTTTTTCATGTAGCTCTACTCATGTCATGGCATTCACAGCAAGTCTTTCAAAGGTCTAGCGATGTCTTTAAAAAGCGTTAATTAACTCATCAATTATCTGATTTCGATATTAATTATGGTAATCATTGATTGAAGCCAGTTGGCAAAAACCTTTTGAAGAATAGACCTAAGGCCTGTTTGTTGGATATTGTATATTGTATATTGGATTGTGTTACCGGCGGTAACCATGCAATACCACAGAAATTACATTCTTAAGACTTCAGGATTGTAGGTTTTTAAATGCATGGGGTTAGGTAGAATCCATATACAGTAAAACTTTGTTGTGTCAAACTCGGTTAAGTCGAATTCCCGCATGTGTCGAAGTCGAATGTGAAGTCCCTGCAAAAATCGATTAAAACCTTACTAATTTAACTCCTTTACTGTCGAACTCGGATGTGTCGAAAAACCTGATGTGTCAAGTTGTTTTGTTGGTCGCCGGTTAGTTTTCCTATCGCGTAACTCGAAGTCATGTCGGTTGAATGTTTGGGTAACAGTTGTGCATTGTAAAACGTAAAACGTAAATGCTACCTGCAAGGCTCTTACTTATCAAGCGCGATAGCTTTGTCATCCGACTAGAGGTCATGCCGCTTTAATGTTTGGATAACAGTTGTGCACGGTCTGTCAATCATACCTACGGGCATGATGACCAGTTACATAATTTAAAGAACTGAAGTGTTGAACTGAAAATGATGTAAGCCAATTCGTGGATGATATGTGTGCTTTAAGTTTAATACATGTATATGCTCTTATTTCACTTTCTTCACTTACCTAATCCTATTTTTAGTGGTACTTATATGCTTTTTTTATTAGTAGTAAATAAATGTAAAAATTAAATAAAAAATGTGTTGTTTCTTTCACGCAAATATTTGTGAGGACCATATACTATAGGCCTTATACATGTGAAGTATTTATCGATAATAAGCAAGAATGAGGAAGGTTGAATATAATGAATATCGGTTGTCTCGAACTCTGGTTGTGTCGAAGTTATTTTACCAGTCCCTTCGACTTCGACAAAACGAGGTTTTATTGTATATGTAAGCAATTGCTTGGAATCATTTACGATCTATTTATATTCTACATTATAATGAAGTAATTAGGACAGGCTTAAACGATAAACTGACCCTGTTCAGGTGCTTGAATACAGCCCAGGGTATTTACATTTCGTTGCCAGAACAAAATGAAAAAAACTCCAGAAACTGATTATGAATGATATGGACTGCAACGATCAATTTCCGCATTGAATCATTTCACAATCGAATGTTATCAGGGCGAATATTTTGTTTCAAGTTTAATGGAGTTATTGTATGCACTTCTACAACTGTAATATACAGGTAACAAGATGATTGGTTGAGATACAAGAAGCAAACCTGGGTTTAAAGATCAAATACAATAAATTATAATAGAAAATCATACCGATTAATCTGAAGCACAGCTGTACTGGTTGTTTTGGAAAAGGTCGCGTATGTGAACATCTAATATAATGATATACATGAAGTCTCGAGACTTAAGCCATCAGATTGTTGCAGATTTTACTATTCAGCTCTCAAATTCAGGCTCAAACTGCCCCAACCAAACAGCTAGAGCCCCAAAAGTGCCATCATACTTTCCTATCTGCATCTCTGTATCCAATGTATTTAATAAGTTACACTTAATGGTATGCATATGATATTGGTAATGATACTGCATAAGTTTTAAATGATCTAACGCTCTGTCCATTTGCTTGATTGTAATACCGAGTTCGTCTTATATGAAAACGGGTAAATAAACGCCAGATTATCCAAGGTCTATGTATAATTGAAGAAAACCCATTCGTTAAAAACCAGAAAACATTTGCTGAAGGATAAACATTGATACAAAAGAGCTCACCGATTAAAATAAGGTTCTTGTTCCAAGACCTGAGGACGGCGTTCCAGGCTAGAAAATATTGATATCATGTGACAATGTCAGTGATAACACGTTAAAGGACAAACGATGTTTGTTGCTGTAAAGACTTGTTGATATGATTCTGAATAAACGGAATCTTTATTTTTTTGTAATGCTATGCTAGATGATACACTAAAAATAAGTCTATCGAACATTACAAGGTACATGCATTATACTTTAAACAACAAGCGTTATTGGTGCTCATATTTCATTATTATTTTACAGCGATTAATTGGAATGGCTAATATATTATATTTATGTTTTATAAAATGATAAAAAGATTGTCGTAGGTGTATTTTCCTGTAATTGAAATAATAATTAATTTCTAAAACAGAGCTATGAGGTACAGGTCAGATTCAACTACGATTATTATATTCATTACCGCAAGATGTTGGTGAAAACAAATCTTTAGAAATGCACCAGACCTAAAATAACGACTAGTTTACTATCATATTGGTGAAACTTGACAGGGATCGTTTTTTACTATGCCGTTTAATTGAAATCAATTAATTGTGCGAAATGAATACTATTAAATAATATGGATTATATGAGCCTAGCCGCACAATATGAATTTCATGACATTAGTACCGGTACCATGTTTAAGTTTCATATGCTCGAGGCAACGGTAATCAGTCGTCATGTAGATTAAATTTAGAACCTATAGTTACAACATCAGAGCGAATACCTTAAAGCTTGTACAGACATCGCAATTTTTCCTTTAACACTCTGGCTGGAAATGTACATTTAGTTTTCAGGTCCAAAGTTCATGACGCCATAAACACCAGGCTATAACCTGTGTTAGGTAATGTTTCAATTAATAATGCAATTGTAATATTCTTTTCATTATTTGTAAGCAAAATTTGGTTATGTGATAAAAATCAGTTGAATTGGAAAAAAATTGTTCACCCAAGAAAGGTTTTTATGTGACCTGATAATAGGTAGACTGCCAGGTCATACTATACGGCCATGGTATAGACTGTTCATGCCCTAAATCGAAACACGCGACATCGACACCAAGGCCGGTGTAATGAGTACAGTGCGTACGTGATAAGACACCGTTCATGAATAAAAAGCTTACATGATATAAGACTAAATTCGCATTGGTCTCATTTGAGGTCGTTTAAAGCAATTAATCTTGGAACAGCTTGTCCTATACTGCTTGTAAATTTCCACTAAAAAATGAGAACACATTTGCAGCATAAAGATAATTTAGTAAACAGAAAATAAAATATGCTTTTTAATGCCTACGCACAAACATAGCATATTTTAGGCGATGTAAAAATTAAATCAGGTACATGTGGTGTAAATGTGCTTTCTTGATATAATAACCTGAAGCAATAACCAAAAGTATGTATAAATATATGTATTTCAAAGCTTAGTATTGTACTTTGTACGTAGCCTCACAAAAATATTGTATGAATCATTTTATTTTGATTAGACCGACCAGCAAATATGTAATTAATTTCTTTAAAATAACAGACCTGGTTCACAAATAGTTGGACACATAAAAACCATTAAAGGAATCGTGATAACCGTTGGTCCTGTAGGGCTAAATTTCTACATGGCTACATATGCATCCATTCTTTAACCTACATGATGATATTTCTTTACCTTATTATTAAGATGACGAATAAAGTTTCCCTAATCATTATGATTTGGGTATTTATGAATAGATATTCCATACAAACGAGTCCTTTTGCTTATTATAAATTGATTTCAAGTGATTTGCTGTTTATGTAATTTTTTCTATGCAACGTACTAATATATATTGATATACTACGTGTTTTTACATGCAGGATGTACTTCTACTCACTTATATATTTATACTAAATGTATTACATATCTGTGGGGTATATATGTTTTATATATTAGTATATATCATATATTATACATATTTTGCCACAAAACCGCGGCCTAACCTTCGTATGCCACTGTTCTCGTCGCACACATTTACCAGATAAACTATATCAGCTGAATACATAATTCTTTCTTTATGGTTACACATTAACAAGGCCCAGTTTTACTAGTACACGCCATGAACACTTAAGTATAACGTATCATGGGAGTAATTCTAAAACCCCTGACACCCGTGCAACTAGACAAATGACCTAACCTGTGGTCTTTTTTAATCTCGAAAACAACATAGTAATGTTGGAGGCGCCATGCACGTTCCATACGGATGGAAAAATAGTGAAATAAATTTATGGGATTCGGCGTGTTCTAACACAGGTCAATAAGTGATTTTATTGAGTATTTTCACCAAATATTAATGAATTATCATGCTTTACATAATCAACAGGTTTGACCAATATACCATTTCCCATTATAAGTGAAACAATATGTGAAATCTGAATATCCTAACTTTGTAATTAGTATTTGTTTACTGCGATAAAAATGGCGACACAATTGATTATATCTAAGTAATACAAATAACCCATGTTTGCTCCCCTCAAGGAAGATTTATTGTATGTGACCACATTTCAAAGTGAGTGACAATGTAACACCACGAATTAAAAACAAATCCTTTTCCACGATGTTCGCACACACACACACACACCCTCACACACACACACACACATATATATATATATATATATATTTATATATAATAAATATTCCTTCACTGAAGAAAGACTATGATGTTAGGCATGGTCCTTCAGGTAGGGGGAACTTCCTGCAATAGTTTGAACAACATGTCAGGGCTCGAGTCTTTCCTTTTTAGATTCTATAATGTTAATAATAATTAACAAACTAGCCACTAGATGTGTGACGTCACAACTAGATCTAGAATCCCCTCTTATCAATGGTCGATAGGTCATATGTTGAGAAAAAGGATTGCTTGATTTCACTGTATATGATACCAAGTGGAGAGGGGAAGGAAAATAATATTGGAATATAATAGACACAGGAATTTTCTTTTAATAACCTCACTTAGTTTATTTGCATAATGCCAGACATGTGACAAGCTTTTGCATGGAATGTCATGAGAGAAGAGCAGTCCCTATAGAAAATTAAGTCATTCTGTTAACATTGCTTGTTTTTTTGTAAATGTTTGGTGCTGACATTTGAACATGACATTGCTTTTTATTTCTCAAACAGACACATAAGAGAAAATTGAATTCATGAACTTGTAAGGTGGATGAGATGTAGTTATTACGCTTTGTGGCAAGAGCCACCTAAACCCAAGTGCTCTCTGTACTATTGGGCGATTCGATTAGTTAAGGTATATACGCAAACACGTAATCATCAAGTTTGAAGTAATCCCTTACCCATATACGGACATATACGCCAATCTCGGTTTCCAGCTTTGAGAAAAGGAATGGTATAGATTATAGAGGTGGAGCCCGTAATATTCAGGATGGTTTGATTAGTGATACAACTCGACGGGTATGCTACAAGAAATACTTTCTCTACCCATTACTTAGACGTAAATTTTCATTTAACAAAATTGGTTGCGTATTGAAACGTATGGGTAGCACCCGAGAACCAGGTATTTCATGAGAAGACAAACTCCCTCTACTAATCGGGAAACTATCAAAGAAATATGTGTAAAATAGAGTCACTTCTCTATTTTACTATAGTTTCAATTTTGTCACCCATTAATACTGAAGGCCAGAAAACTTTATAAATGAATACAATCACAAAATGCTTTCCGACCATGTTTTATTGAACACTTGTAGCAGCAATTCTGGTCCATTCTTTTAATATCTTAGGAAAAAAACGCGTATGCACACCATTTGTCCTATTGGCTTAATTTGGAAATTCCAACTTATATTTATCCGTTTATCTGCTGTTTTTTCTTTCCGGCAAGGACAGCAGCCACATGCGTTCGTCATAAAACATCGATACATCTACATATATGGCAAACTATGTGGGAGCCATAGCAATGATCATTTCAATAAAATATTCTTAAATGTTTCAGTGGAATTGAAAGTATCAAAGAAAAGGATGCAAAAAATCAAGGCATACCAATCGATCTATGGAAATATGTAATACATTTATTGCTTAGAGAATATATATATATATATATATATATATATATATATATATATATATATATATATATATATATATTCTGTAGCTTTACGTATGCAGGTTTCAGTGGAATCATCTCACATTAACACTTCAATGTAAACACTGTGATAAAACAAAGAATATCGAAACAAAATCGATGGGCCCATTAGCAGAAGAAACAGAAAAGCCAAACAACATGCTACCCTAAATATCAAGGAAATCTTTATCTTTGAAAAATGGTACTAGGCATGTGCGATTTCCATACAAACATAAACATTGTATATGCTGGATTAAAGGTTTTTAATCATTTAGGTTATATAAGAGTAATGGAATATATCTTTCTGTAATTACATACATAAAATTCATAATAGATACAAATACTTATGGCCTAGGCATAAAAGCTTTATGGATGAGCCCTAGTGACCATACTATATATTATAATTATTAAAGAGTGTTTATTTTTAACCCATTGTTTAGACGGTAAAGGATGCCAAGAAGAGCCTAAATACAAGAAACAATGTTCCCTATCAGATACATAATATGTATTCTAATATTTATACTCTCATGCGTCCACTTTGTACAGTTTCATACACACGATGCGTATGTCTCTGTTGTCCTTTTAACATGCATTACGAAAAACACTCCATTGAGCCAATCAGTAATACTGTACAAATGCTTCGTTGGTCTCATCAGATACCCTGTGCTGACTACTTCATGGTACTTTCATATACATGATACTTATTGCTTTTTGGCCCTTTACATACGTATTTTAAAAATATTCTGTTGTCCCTATCAGTAGTTTTGTACACAAATGTTTCTTGGTCGCTGTCAGATATACTGCAAAAAAATCTTTTGTTCCTATTAATACCCAGCACTGAGTGTTCTATGCTCCTTATCATATGCTTATCCTAAGCACAATATATAGTGCTCTGATAATCAATACACGGTGCAGAGTATTTGGTCTTTTCTAACTCGCATTACATACACGGGGCAGAGTGGTCTTTGTTCCCTATCATTCCCATGGTAAAATTCGTCATGGCGTCCAATAAATACACTCTGTACATTACACCTTACCCCTTTAGGTACTAAATATACAAGTCCCATGGTCTCTTTTATATGTACCGTACATACTATCCTGTATTCTGTAATCCTGTTACATAAAGTGCGCAGAGTAATAAATGATTCTTAATAAGTTGCCTCATACGTTTAAACTGCATTTTAGTGCTCTGATAGATACTTTTTTTCAGTCATATACGAATACACTGTCCCTATCATATATTCTGTCAGTGTTCTCAGAGTTTAAAAAAATTCACAGATGTCCCGGTGGATTTTTAACAAATTACACAACCTGTTTCTTTTGCGCGAAAATAAATAAAAAAGACATTTTCTTTCAGGAATTAAGTCAGGTTTATAGAAAATATACATTAATAATTAATCATATCATTTTATAGACGACAGTGTACAATGAATGAGATACGGTCATTACATATGGAAAACGTTTGTTTGGCCTGAACAGCGGGTACAGTTAAGTGCATTATGTTGTCGCTCGCGGTTACTTATATCATGAAAAAGAAAACGTATTTATAGTAATATATACTTATTAAATGTTATCTGAATTAAGAACACGTCGTTTCCATGTCGCAAAAACGCTGAACATACCTTAATGTATGAGGTTGGATCCTATGACCGCTTTACTCACAGCAGGTAAACACCGCGATACCGTAATTACACCAAACGACGGTCGGACCCTGGCGATAGTGCTGCCACCATGCGAATAACGGCGAACTACATTTTCGAGTTTCCCATTATGCAGTAACAAAATAAGAGTATAGGTATAACATAAAGAAATATTGGCACAATTATGTGTTGTTGTAGCATGTCACCGCTAAGAAAAATCACAAACAGTTTTTGTGTACTCGTATTCCAACTCATTCTCTCAACAGACACACACACATATATAAATATATAGGCTAAAACCGCTTAAAGTTGAATAGGCTAAGTTATGTGTTAGGTAATGTTTAAATTACTATTGATAATTCAATTTTGTTATCACTTTTTACGCAAATTTTTGCTATGTGATACAAATCAGTTGAATTGGAAAAATATTGTTCACCAAAGAAAGGTTTTGGGTGGCTTGATATAAGGCAGACTGCTAGGTTATACTGAACACCCATGGTATAATTTTTATGATCCAAATGGCAACACTCGACACCAAGGCCGTCGCAATGTGAACAGGGCGTACGTGATAAGACACAGTGGTGAATAAAAAGCTTACATGAGATAAGACTAAATTCGCGTTGATCTCATTTGAGGTCGCTTTATAGCAATTAATCTTGGGCAGCCTCGTGCAGGTTCTCAGGCGATGCAAGTAAATGGCGCCATGTTTTGTACTTTTTTCATTCGTAGCATAGTTGTTGATACCAGATGGATTCTCTGAACAGAATAGGCTTTATCTGCTCAGATTCAATACACGGTAAAAAACATAACATGATGTTAATATATTCTTTCTAAATATTGCTATAATTATTTGTTGCTGTTTGTTTATTTCCAGGGATCTTAATCAGATGAAAACATATTTGCAGCACTATGCTCATCCAGTAAACAGAAAAAAAAACTCACAACAGCAGGGGATAAATTATGTTATGTTTTTAATGCCTACACACAAATTAGCATATGTTAGGTAAAGTAAAAAATGAATTCAGGTGTATGTGGTGTTCATGTGCTTTCGTGATGTAATTACCCTGAAACAATAACCTTAAAGAGTGTGTAAATATAGGTATTTCAAAGCATACCTGAAATGACATTCAGTCTTTTGTAACGCCTGTACTTTGTACGTAGCCTCACGGAAATGTAGTACGAGTCTTTTTATTTTGCCCAGACCGACTAGCAAATATGTAATTTATTTCTTAAATATAACTGACCTGGTTCACAAATAGTTTGACAAACATAAACCGTGTAAGGAATCCTGATATCATTTGGTCCTGCAGAGTAACCTTTCTATTTACAAATCAATTCTTTAACCGTCATGATGGAATTACTTTACATTATTATTGATATGAAGTATTGTTTCCCTCATCATTATGATTTAGGTATATATGGATATATATACAATATAAGCAAGTCATTATGCTGGGTATAACCTGTTTCAAGTGATTTGTTGTTTTATGTGATTGTTTTATTAACGTTCTACAATATATTGATATACTATATGTGTTTCTATATGCTGGATGTATTTGTACATGCCGGGCGTTCTTCTAATTACTGATGTGTATATAGTAAGGGTATTATATATGTGTGTAGGTATATACGTTTTATATATTAGTATATATTATATATTATATACATTTTGCTATAAACCGTAGTCTGGCAAGCGATCAGCAACTGTCCTCGACGGACACATTTGTCAGATAACCTTTAACATCTAAATACATAGTTCTCTCTGTATGGTTACACCATACCAAGGTCCATTTTGCTAGCACATATCTTTAAAATAAATTATCATGGGAGTGCACTGTATCTCAAGTACACGTTGTGGCCTCTGAAGTTGTTTTATGCCTTAAATAATCTCACCTATATTGCACGACAAGGTACATCGTCGTATCGCCTCCTTGACTTCCTCTAATCTGATCACCTTACAGGTGCCTGCTGCGAGACGTCGAGTTTTTGACAGATACTTGCGGACACTAATAGTCTATATTCATTGGTATATCATATCGCTAATTATATTTGAAACAGAAAGAAAAAAAAATGCAAATAAGTATTAAAGATAACTCTAAACCGATCGAAGAATATATATCCAAATCACCATGTATTACTGATAGGGTCCATGAAAAACAGAATGTGTTGTTCAAACGGTGCTAGGTTGGATATATGACTAGAATTATCTATATAAATAACAAGTGTGTTTTGAACTGCTTGAATAACTGTTTGAACGTCTGTTTATTAATTTCAGGAAGTCCCGATATAATATTCAATATAATATGTATGAAAGTAACCGTCAATAATATTTTAACAAATGTCCAAATTTTTTCCACGTTACCATTATATGAGGAATAAATACGTACGTGCATTTTTTGTTTTTATAATCGTATTAATACAACGAAAAAAAAAACCGCACAAAATAGCCTGTGTACATCTCATAGCTGTAGGACATTTTGCAACCTCACGTTAACACAGTATGGTATGTTTCTTTGGACTGACATGATTCATAACCTCGAGTGGAACCACGTAAATACGTGCATGCTACGAAGAGGAGGTATAAAGGACTATCAAAGTACATATAGTTGTTTTGTCTTATGTCCTTGGCCAATATCCACCTGATAACAGGAGTACTGTCAAAGTACGTGTAACTTGTTACCTTGATACCAAAGTGTAATATCAACCCACATGCATATATATATATATATATATATATATATATATATATATATATATATATATATATAGTAACCAAAAGGATGACAATAGGTGGTAGTTAACGATAAATGTAAACATGACCTGGGAGCTACATATGAGAAATATGACCGGAAACCCATTCAGTGGTAAGCTGTTTATTTGCCTGTGAATGAGTAAAGCACTCATGATCCATGATCGATTGAGTAACGGTTTACATTTTGGTGGTTATATGGTAATATGTCTTTCGATTTATTCATACATATACTTTTTGTATTCTAGGGTTGTATAGTAACAAATGTCGGCATGGATTTTGCCTAAATATACTTTCAAATAATCAACATGCTTCATACAAAGCTATATAAGTACTGACCAGACCATACAGTTTTTAATAAGATACTGTCTTTGTGGTAATATTCATCGAATATATATGGTATTCAGTAATTCTTTAGACATTTTAATTGCATATGAGCTGGTATTTTTTCATGTTTCTTTCCTGTAGCTCTACCCATGTCATGGCATTCACAGCAAGTCTTTCAAAGGTCTAGCGACGTGTCTTTAAAAAGCGTTAATTAACTGCATCAATTATCTGATGTTGCTATTAATTGCCATATTGGTATTCATTGATTGAAAACAAGCTGGCAAAAACTGTTTTGAAGAATAGACCCAAGGCCTGTTTGTTGCATATTGTATATTTTATATTGGATTGTGTTACAGGAGGTAACCATGCAATACCACAGAAATTACATTCTTAAGACTTCAGGACTGTAGGTTTTAAAATGCATGGGGTTAGGTAGAATCCATATACAGTGAAACTTTGTTGTGTCAAACTCGGTTAACTCGATTCCCCCATGTGTCGAAGTCGAATGTGAAGTCCCTGCAAAAAACGGTTCAAACCTTACCAATTTAACTCCTTTTGTGTCGAACTCGGATGTGTCGAAAAAGCTGGTGTGTCAAGTTGTTTTGTTGGTCGCCGGCTAGTATTCCTATCGCGTAACTCGAAGTCATGTCGGTTGAATGTTTGGATAAGAGTTGTGCATTGTAAAACGTAAAACGTAATTGCTACCGGCAAGGCTCTTACTTATCAAGCGCGATAGCTTTGTCATCCGACTAGAGGTCATGCCGCTTTAATGTTTGGATAATAGTTGTGCACGGTCTGTCAATCATTCCTTCGGCCATGATGACCAGTTACATAATTTTAAGAACTGAAGTGTTGAACTGAAATGATGTAAGCCAATTCGTGGATGATTTGTGCGCTTTAAGTTTAATACATGTATATGCTCTTATTTCACTTTCTTCACTTACCTAATCCTATTTTGGTGGTACTTATATGCTTTTTTATTAGTAGTAAATAAATGTATAAATTAAATAAAAAAATTGTGTTGTTTCTTTCACGCAAATACTTGTGAGGACCATATACCATAGGCCTTATACTTGTGCAGTATTTATCGATAATAAGCAAGAATGAGGAAGGTTGAATATAATGAATATCGGTTGTCTCGAACTCTGGTTGTGTCGAAGTTATTTTACCAGTCCCTTCGACTTCGACAAAACGAGGTTTTACTGTATATATAAGCAATTGCCTGGAATCATTTACGATCTATTTATATTCTACTTTATAATGAAGTAATTAGGACAGGTTTAAACGATAAACTGACCCTGTTCAGGTGCTTGGATACAGCCTAGGGTATTTACATTTCGTTGCCAGAACAAACATGAAAAAAAACTCCAGAAACTGATTATGAATGATGTGGACTGCAACGATCAATTTCCGCATTGAATCATTTCACGATCAAATGTTATCAGGGCGAATATTTTGTTTCAAGTTTAATGGAGTTATTGTATGCACTTCTACAACTGTGATATACAGCTAGCAAGATGGTTGGTTGAGAAACAAGAATCAAACCTGGGTTTAAAGATCAAATACAATAAATTATAATAGAAAATCATACCGATAAATCTGAACCACAGCTGTACTGGTTGTTTGGGAAAAGGTCGCGTATGTGAACATCTAATATAATGATATACATGAAGTCTCGAGACTTAAGCCATCAAAACAATGTTGCAGAATATTATTCAGCTCTCAAATTCAGGCTCAAACTCCCCCAACCAAACAGCTAGAGCCCCAAAAGTGCCATCATACTTTCATATCTGCATCTCTGTATCCAATGTATTTAATAAGTTACACTTAATGGTATTGCATATGATATTGATAATGATATTGCATAAGTTATAAATGATCTAACGCTCTGTCCATTTGCTTGATTGTAATACCGAGTTCGTCCTATATGAAAACGGGTAAATAAACGCCAGATTATCCAAGGTCTATGTAGAATTGATGAAAAACCATTCGTTAAAAACCAGAAAACATTTGCTGAAGGATAAACATTGACACAAAGAGCTCACCGATTAAAATAAGGTCCTTGTTCCAAGACCTGAGGACGGCGTTCCAGGCTAGAAAATATTGATATCATGTGACAATGTCAGTGATAACACGTTTAAGGACAAACAAAAGAAGTAATGTTTGTTGCTGTAACGACTTGTTGATATGATTCTGAATAAACGGAATCTTTATTCTTTTCTTAATGCTATGCTAGATGATACACTAAAAAATAATTCTATCGAACATTACAAGGTACATGCATTATACTATAAACAACAAGCGTTGTTGGTTCTCATATTTCATTATTATTTTACAGCGATTAATTGGAATGGCTAATATATTATATTTATGTTTTATAAAATGATAAAAAGATTGTCGTAGGTGTATTTTCCTTTAATGGAAATAATAATTTCTGAAACAGAGCTATTAGGTACAGGTCAGATTCAACTGAGATTATTATATTCATTTCCGCAAGATGTTAGTGAAAACAAATCTTTAGAAATGCACCAGACCTATTATAACGACTAGTTTACTATCATATTGGTGAAACTTGACAGGGATCGTTTTTTACTATGCCGTTTAATTGAAATAAATTAATTGTGCGAAATGAATAATATTAAATAATATGGATTATATGAGCCTAGCTGCACAATATGAATTTCATGACATTAGTACCGGTACCATGTTTAGGTTTCATATGCTCGAGGCAAGGGTAATCAGTCGTCATGTAGATTAAATTTAGAACCTATAGTTACAACATCAGAGCGAATACCTTAAAGCTTGTACAGACATCGCAATTTTACCTTTAACACTCTGGCTGGAAATGTACATTTAGTTTTCAGGTTCAAAGTTCATGACGCCATAAACACCAGGCTATAACCTGTGTTAGGTAATGTTTCAATTAATAATGCAATTGTTATATTCTTTTTATTATTTGTAAGCAAAATGTGGTTATGTGATAAAAATCAGTTGATTTGGAAAAATATTGTTCACCAAAGAAAGGTTTTTAGGTGAACTGATAATAGGTAGACTGCCAGGTCATACTATACGGCCATGGTATAAACTGTTCATGCCCCAAATCGAAACACGCGACATCGACACCAAGGCCGGTGTTATGAGGACAGAGCGTACGTGATAAGACACCGTTCATGATAAAAAGCTGACATGAGATAAGACTAAATTCGCATTGGTCTCATTTGAGGCCGTTTAAAGCAATTAATCTTGGAACAGCCTCGTGCCCATTCTCAGGTCGAATCAAGAAAAGGCGCTGTGCTGTGTACTTCTTTCATTCGTAGCACATTTCCTGATACCAGATGGCTTTCCCCGACAGTTGAAAGTATAGTTTTTATCTGCTCAGATACTCTCCGAGGCAAAAAAAAAAAAATAAATAAATAAATAAATAACATGGTGCTGATATAATCTTGCTAAATTTGGTTATTTTTTTTACTGCTTGTTAATTTCCCCTGAAAAAAATGAGAACACATTTGCAGCATAAAGATAATCTAGTAAACAGAAAATAAAATCATAACATTAGGGGATAAATTGTGCATGTTATGCTTTTTAATGCCTACACACAAACATAGCATATTTTAGCATATTTTAAAAACCATTAAAGGAATCGTGATAACCGTTGGTCCTGTAGGGCTAAATTTCTACATGGCTACATATGCATCAATTTTTTAACCTACATGATGATATCTCTTTACCTTATTATTAAGATGACGAATAAAGTTTCCCTAATCATTATGATTTGGGTATTTATGAATAGATATTCCATACAAACGAGTCCTTTTGCTGATTATAAATTGATTTCAAGTGATTTGCTTTTTATGTATTTTTTCTATGCAACGTACTTATATATATTGATATACTACATGTATTTTTACATGCAGGATGTACTTCTACTTACATATATATTTATACTGGATGTATTACATATCTGTGGGGTATATATGTTTTATATATTAGTATATATCATATATTACACATATTTTGCCATAAAACCGCGGTCTAACCTTCGTATGCCACTGTGCTCGTCGCAAACATTTACCAGATAAACTATATCAGCTGAATACATTATTCTTTCTTTATGGTTACACATTAACAAGGCCCAGTTTTACTAGTACATGCCATGAACACTTAAGTATAACGTATCATGGGAGTAATTCTAAAACCCCTGACACCCGTGCAACTTGACAAATGACCTAACCTGTGGTCTTTTTTAATCTCGAAAACAGCATATTCGTTAGAAAGGGTAAATACAACCTTTTGTTTATTCCATCTAGAAAGGGGAGATGATAGCATGTAGGCAAATAAATTTTCATTAAATGATTTTTATTTATCCTGAGGGTTCTCAAGATAATGTTGGAGGCGCCATGCACGTTCCATACGGATGGAAAAATAGTGAAATAAATTTATGGGATCCGGCGTGTTCTAACACAGACCAGTAAGTGATTTATATTGAGTGATTTCACCAAATATTAATGAATTATCATGCGTTACATAATCAACAGGTTTGACCAATATACCATTTCCCATTATAAGTGAAACAATATGTGAAATCTGAATATCCTAACTTTGTAATTAGTATTTGTTTACTGCGATAAAAATGGCGACACAATTGATTATATCTAAGTAATACAAATAACCCATGTTTGCTCTCCTCAAGGAAGATTTATTGTATGTGACCACATTTCAAAGTGAGTGACAATGTAACACCACGAATTAAAAACAAATCCTTTTCCACGATGTTCGCACACACACACACACACACACCCTCACACACACACACACACACACACACATATATATATATATATAAAATAAATATTCCTTCACTGAAGAAAGACTATGATGTTAAGCATGGTCCTTCAGGTGGGGGGAACTTCCTGCAATAGTTTGAACAACATGTCAGGGCTCGAGTCTTTCCTTTTTAGATTCTATAATGTTAATAATAATTAACAAACTAGCCACTAGATGTCTGACGTCACAACTAGATCTAGAATCCCCTCTTATCAATGGTCGATAGGTCATATGTTGAGAAAAAGGATTGCTTGATTTCACTGTATATGAGACCAAGTGGAGAGGGGAAGAAAAATAATATTGGAATATAATAGACACAGGAATTTTCTTTTAATAACCTCACTTAGTTTATTTGCATAATGCCAGACATGTGACAAGCTTTTGCACGGAATGTCATGAGAGAAGAGCAGTCCCTATAGAAAATTAAGTCATTCTGTTAACATTTTTTGTATTTTGTTTTTTTGTAAATGTTTGGTGCTGACATTTGAACATGACATTGCTTTTTATTTCTCAAACAGACACATAAGAGAAAATTGAATTCATAAACTTGTAAGGTGGATGAGATGTAGTTATTACGCTTTGTGGCAAGAGCCACCTAAACCCATGTGCTCTCTGTACTATTGGGCAATTCGATTAGTTAAGGTATATACGCAAACACGTAATCATCAGTTTTGAAGTAATCCCTTACCCATATACGGACATATACGCCAATCTCGGTTTCCAGCTTTGAGAAAAGGAATGGTATATATTATAGAGGTGGAGCCCGTAATATTCAGGATGGTTTTGATTAGTGATACAACTCGACGGGTATGCTACAAGAAATACTTTCTCTACCCATTACTCAGACGTAAATGTTCATTAAACAATAGTGGTTGCGTATTGAAACGTATGGGTAGCATCCGAGAACCAGGTATTTCATGAGAAGACAAACTCCCTCTACTAATCGGGAAACCAATAAAGAAATATGTGTAAAATAGAGTCACTTCTCTTTTTTTACTATAGTTTCAATTTTGTCACCCATTAATACTGAAGGCCAGAAAACTTTATAAATGAATACAATCACAAAATGCTTTCCGACCATGTTTTATTGAACACTTGTAGCAGCAATTCTGGTCCATTCTTTTAATATCTTAGGAAAGAAAACGCGTATGCACACCATTTGTCCTATTGGTTTAATTTGGAAATTCCAACTTATATTTATCCGTTTATCTACTGTTTTCTCTTTCCGGCAAGGACAGCAGCCACATGCGTTCGTCATAAAACATCGATACATCTACATATATGGCAAACTATGTGGGAGCCATAGCAATGATCATTTCAATAAAATATTCTTAAATGTTTCAGTGGAATTGAAAGTATCAAAGAAAAGGATGCAAAAAATCAAGGCATACCCATCGATCTATGGAAATATGTAATACATTTATTAGCTAGAGAATATATATATATATATATATATATATATATATATATATATATGCGATTTCCATACAAACATAAACATTGTATATGCTGGATTAAAGGTTTTTAATCATTTAGGTTATATAAGAGTAATGGAATATATCTTTCTGTAATTACATACATAAAATTCATAATAGATACAAATACTTTGGCCTAGGCATAAAAGCTTTATGGATGAGCCCTAGTGACCATACTATATATTATAATTATTAAGGAGTGTTTATTTTTTACCTATTGTTTAGACGGTAAAGGATGCCAAGAAGAGCCTAAATACACGAAACAATGTTCCCTATCAGATACATAATATGTATTCTTATATTTATACTCTCATGCGTCCACTTTGTACAGTTTCATACACACGATGCGTATGTCTCTGTTGTCCTTTTAACATGCATTACGAAAAACACTCCATTGAGCCAATCAGTAATACTGTACAAATGCTTCGTTGGTCTCATCAGATACACTGTGCTGACTACTTCATGGTACTTTCATATTCATGATACTTATTGCTTTTTGGCCCTTTACATACGTATTTTAAAAATATTCTGTTGTCCCTATCAGTAGTTTTGTACACAAATGTTTCTTGGTCGCTGTCAGATATACTGCAAAAAATCTTTTGTTCCTATTATTACCCAGCACTGAGTGTTCTATGCTCCTTATCATATGCTTATCCTAAGCACAATATATAGTGCTCTGATAATCAATACACATAGCAGAGTATTTGGTCGTTTCTAACTCGCATTACATACACGGGGCAGAGTGGTCTTTGTTCCCTATCATTCCCATGGTAAAATTCGTCATGGCGTCCAATAAATACACTCTGTACATTACACCTTACCCCTTAGGCACTAAATATACAAGTCCCATGGTCTCTTTTATATGTACCGTACATACTATCCTGTATTCTGTAATCCTGTTACATAAAGTGCGCAGAGTCATAAATGATTCTTAATAAGTTGCCTCATACGTTTAAACTGCATTTTAGTGCTCTGATAGATACTTTTTTACAGTCATATACGAATACACTGTCCCTATCATATATTCTGTAAGTGTTCTCAGAGTTAAAAAAATTATCACAGATATCCCGATGGATTTTTAACAAATTACACAACCTGTTTCTTTTGCGCGAAAATAAATAAAAAAAAAGACATTTTCTTTCAGGAATTAAATCAGGTTTATAGAAAATATACATTAATAATTAATCATATCATTTTATAGACGACAGTGTACAATGAATGAGATACGGTCATTACATATGGAAAACGTTTGTTTGGCCTGAACAGCGGGTACAGTTAAGTGCATTATGTTGTCGCTCGCGGTTACTTATATCATGAAAAAGAAAACGTATTTATAGTAATATATACTTATTAAATGTTATCTGAATAAAGAACACGTCGTTTCCATGTCGCAAACACGCTGAACATACCTTAATATATGAGGTTTGATCCTATGACCGCTTTACTCACAGAAGGTAAACACCGCGGTACCGTAATTACACCAAACGACGGTCGGACCCTGGCGATAGTGCTGCCACCATGCGAATAACGGCGAACTACATTTTCGAGTTTCCCATTATGCAGTAACAAAATAAGAGTATAGGTATATCATAAAGAAATATTGGCACAATTATGTATTGTTGTAGCATGTCACCGCCAAGAAAAATCACAAACAGTTTTTGTGTACTCGTATTCCAACTCATTCTCTCAACAGACACACACACATATATAAATATATAGGCTAAAACCGCTTAAAGTTGAATAGGCTAAGTTATGTGTTAGGTAATGTTTAAATTACTAATTCAATATTGTTATCACTTTTTACGCAAATTTTTGCTATGTGATAAAAATCAGTTGAATTGGAAAAATATTGTTCACCAAAGAAAGGTTCTGGGTGGCTTGATATAAGGCAGACTGCTAGGTCATACTGAACACCCATGGTATAATTTTTATGATCCAAATGGCAACACTCGACACCAAGGCCGTCGCAATGTGAACAGGGCGTACGTGATAAGACACAGTGGTGAATAAAAAGCTTACATGAGATAAGACTAAATTCGCGTCGATCTCATTTGAGGTCGCTTTATAGCAATTAATCTTGGGCAGCCTCGTGCAGGTTCTCAGGCGATGCAAGTAAATGGCGCCATGTTTTGTACTTTTTTCATTCGTAGCATAGTTGTCGATACCAGATGGCTTCACTGAACAGAATAGGCTTTATCTGCTCAGATTCAATACACGGTAAAAACATAACATGATGTTAATATATTCTTTCTAAATATTGCTATAATTATTTGTTGCTGTTTGTTTATTTCCAGGGATCTTAATCAGATGAAAACAGATTTGCAGCACTAAGCCCATCCAGTAAACAGAAAAAAAAACTCACAACAGCAGGGGATAAATTATGTTATGTTTTTAATGCCTACACACAAATTAGCATATGTTAGGTAAAGTAAAAAATGAATTCAGGTATATGTGGTGTGCATGTGCTTCCGTGGTGTAATTACCCTGAAACAATAACCTTAAAGAGTGTATAAATATAGGTATTTCAAAGCATACCTGAAATGACATTCAGTCTTTTGTAACGCCTGTACTTTGTACGTAGCCTCACGGAAATGTAGTACGAGTCATTTTATTTTGCCCAGACCGACTAGCAAATATGTAATTCATTTCTTAAATATAACTGACCTGGTCCACAAATAGTTTGACAAACATAAACCGTGTAAGGAATCCTGATATCCTTTGGTCCTGCAGAGTCAACTTTCAATTTACAAATCAATTCTTTAACCGTCATGATGGAATTACTTTACATTATTATTGATATGAAGTATTGTTTCCCTCATCATCATGATTTAGGTATATATGGATATATATACAATATAAACGAGTCATTTTGCTAAGTATAACCTGTTTTAAGTGATTTGTTGTTTTATGTGATTGTTTTATTAACGTTCTACCATATATTGATATACTATATGTGTTTCTATATGCTGGATGTATTTGTACATGCCGGGTGTTCTTCTATTTACTTATGTTTATATAGTAAGGGTATTATATATGTGTGTAGGTATATACGTTTTATATATTAGTATATATTATATATTATATACATTTTGCTATAAACCGTAGTCTGGCAAGCGATCAGCAACTGTCCTCGACGGACACATTTGTCAGATAATCTTCAACATATCTTTAATATAAATCATCATGGGAGTGCTCCTAACACCCGTAAAATGACAAATGAACTAACCTGTGGTGTTCTGTATTCTACAAAACAACATATTTGTTTTGAAAGGCCATATACAACATTTTCTATACTCCATCTAGATAGCTTAAATGAGAACATGTAGGCAAATACATATTTACACGTGTCCATAAAGGAACTTTATTTTTCCAGAGGATTCATACCTCAAAGTAGAAAATGCAATACACGTTACACCCACTTATGACATTAGTTAAATAAATTATGGGAGCCGACCGGTTCTAACACCGGTCAGTAAGTAAGTACTAATAGGATATTTCCCCAATATTGATGATTTATAATCCTTAAATAATAAACCATTTTGACCAATTTACCAATTCCTTTTAAGATACTTCTGTAAAATCTGAATATCGTAACTGTGTAAATGTTATTTGTTTGCTGCAATAAAAATTACAACACATATAATTTATATTTAAGTAATATAAATAACCCATGTTTGTTCTGCTCAAAGAAGATTTAGTTTTTTGGCCTCACATGAAAGTGCGTAACAATGTAAAACCATGATATAAGCTTACACTTTACAAACAAGGGCGTCCTTGTTTGGATGTAAATACCAACAAACAGCTGTATCGTGTACAGCTGAGATAACATATAGATGAGTAAATGAGTCTGGTTTTCCCTCAGTGGCAAAGAACATGACAATAATCCTATGTTTGGAAAATGCCTTTCTGATAAAGTGCAAACAAAATGCTAGGGCACTTCAAAGGGATGTAAAACCACCTCTGCTGTTTTAATTTAAAATCAAGCATATAGTTCAAAAAGTTTTTAATATGAGATGTATGAAAAAATCTTAACCATTATCTGCTACCTATTCTTTTAGAAAATAGTGTTTTAAAATATGATCAAGGAATTTGTAGGAGGACCCCTTAAATCAAATGTAAAACTCCTCTTCTCTATACTAAGCACACAATTAAACTTATATAAGAGACAGCTTATAGATTTTATTCTTTTATTTCTTCAAAACTGTTTGTACTACCGTTTATTATTGTAGAGGACATTTCCTATTCGTTTGGGTACTATTGTATGAAACGAAAGCTCATTGAAAATGGCTCGTCCAATATAATTATTTGACAATAAGCTTCACATACTTTTGATCCCTCAAAGATAATTTCATGATTTTACTGACAAATTAATATGTATTAATTAATTTGTAGTTACTTATTAAGTATCTTCCGTATCTCTAAAACGCCGAACCGCACATCAAAGTGCCCTTTTAATATTCATTTGTACACATGATCATTTGCTATTTTTAATTAATATATATATATATATATATATATCCTTCATAAAGGCGTTATAAGAACTTTTCAAATCCAAAATTACCCTTAGATCATTAATATATACATGGATGAAGCCAGAATTCACATACATTCTTTTACAAAAGGTAGATGAATTGGCACCTTAAACGTTTCTTTGCATTGGCAAGTGTTTTAACATATGAGAGGCCACCATAACCCCTAGCCGGATCAGGAGACTCGGTTGGACTGTAGATCAAAGGCACTCAAAGACATGAATCATTTGCCTTTTTGGTTCGGTGGTAATTCTATTCATGACTGGTGTTTAAGTACATTTATAGATCTTGAAAGCTTTTTAAGATGTTATGTGTGGTTTTTAATCATCGCCCGATGCAGTGATTGGCCCATACAAACACTTTTCATGATAAATCAGTGAACGACCTGTGTTTTAAGATAGAGGAAGTTGCACGGTAGTCGTTTTTGTGTGTGAGTGGCCGGGGGGGGGGGGGGTTGTTCTGCCCCTTTCAGACACGTTTCTATCAAAGAAATAAATAAATGATAATAATACATGTTTAAATAAAAATTATATATATATATATACATACACACACACACACACATATATATATATATATATATATATCAAGTGACCTTTTGAGGCGAAACTGGCGGTAGTGATTTAGATCCGTCACGTACCATAACATATCATTCTCTTAACATAGAGCGCTGTTTGACCGCGGTAGTATATAAGTGCAAACTCTATTCTTTTATAATCTCCGTGCTTCAATCATATCGGCAAGGATTTGTCACTTCTGATTGTCATTTGTATACATTTATTTTTTTCGTTAGATAAACCAGACTATAGTGTTATTAAGAACCGAACACAGTCGCGCATCAAAATTTAATCATTACCCCGACATACCCAATCCAGTCCCTCAAATATATTGGAAACAATGGGCATCTTTGGCATCATCCTGGGCTTATCGGTTATGAGCATACTCAAGTTTTACCCACTTACATCGTTGCCACTGTGTTAATATATTATTTCTTAAAACGATTGGTTAAATCACTAATATTATAGCAATGAATTATGACAATTTCAGTGTAAATGGCATGGAATAGGCCTAGCAGTCCTTTATGACGCCTTCTTGGAGTTGCTAGCCATATAACTACTGGGTTATAATTTAACTGGCATGAATGTATCTGTCGATCCTTAAACGTTCTTTGAAATTTCTTTGAATTTTCTTTTTTTTCTTACTATATCATGTAAAATAATACCAAAGGCCATTTAAAAATCCGATGGATTGAACTGTATATTTGACCGACAATAAAGTTCGAGTGATCTAGATGGCGCTAAATATACTAGGGATGGTTTTGAAAATTGATATTTTATACCACAATTATACAACAAAAACACCCTAAACCTTTCTTTATGATCAAACCATCCGTATACTATAGGTCCTGAGGGAACATATTTGGCCAGCGGTCAGCTCGGGACTATGTCTGCTGTTTGAATATTGGGCGTTACTCATATACCTGATGCCATGTTTGACATTTACTAAGGGTACATGGTATATATCTGTAGGAAATCGGCAATTCATTCAGTACAAATTCAGTTTGATTTTGCCGAATTCTTTTTAGAGTTTTGGTTAACCATCCACCAATTTTTACAGTGAACAGTTACCCAATGTGGACATGAGTCAGAGCAGACTGGCACATTATAGGCTTACATTTACAACGGGCATTTTATCATCTGAAAACCAAATTGAGACTTGTTCTTGGCCTTATGACTCCGAAGTCGACAGGGTTCTTCCTTAAGTGATGGGTCACACATTTGTGAAGACTGACTCCAATCATGAATGGTCTGTACGGATTGTACAAGAGAGAAACAGGATTTAGGAAGAACTGGTTGTAAGAACTGGACCTTCTGACACAAAACATTGATAGGGTTCTTCCTTAAGTGATAAGTTACACGCATCTGAAGACTGAATCCAATTATGGCCGGTCTATACAGGCTGTACTGTACAAGAAAAGAATAAGATCAAGGTCAAGGTTTTTCAGTGGAACTCGGTGGAGACACCTTGTGAGTCAATACGTGTAATACTAATACATTATTCTTCGAAAGTAATTCCAAAAAAAAAATTCTAAAGAAGAAGTTCTATTCTCGGCTAGTTTGACTTCCAAGAAAAAGGCTGAGGTCATTGATTCCTCTGTTCTCTGAGAAGTTGGAAAACCTATTCTGTCCTCCACATTTAAGAACAAAATAAGCCATACCTCAAAAGTTGTAAGATTCACAGTTATAGGGGTAACAATCAGTCTTGTGTTCTCCAGACTTGACCCTGATGTTCAAGTTCAAGTTCTCCGGTTTTCAAAATTCATCTCGATCATGGTATGAGCAACTTGTTTGTCAAATTTGAAAACGCAATATGCAGTACTACAGAAATTAAATATAAAAGCCAAGGTCATAGTTTTTTAAAGTCCTCTGGAATAAGTTTCATTTATCTCAAGTAGTTCAAATGTTATGGCAGAGGACTAAGTTTCATTTATCTAAAGTAGTTCAAATGTTATGGGGTTCACAAGATCGAGGTAACTACTTTTGAACTTTTGATTATTAGGGGGGGGGGGGATAGTTTGTGTTTCATGTTTTGTGGTGTCTTCAGCTAAAGAATTATAACATTCCCAGTATAATGGCCCATTCTTTAGAGGTTCAAAAAAACAAAGCCTTAGTAGTATCGCTGAATGATCCGTTTCCACATAAGGTATAATCTCACAATTTGTAACAAAGTCACTGATATAAGAAAATAGTATGAACTTCGTTGTATAAGCGGATTTAATCTCCAATATTTGAGGTACGTAGTCGCCATATATCACATTGATCAAATATTTGAAGAATTAATTTCTTGGTGTCAATTTTTTTATATTTAAACGTTTGGTTACCGCCTTGAGCATCCAATTTTCAGGCATCTCGATTCAGGGGACAAAATCGTCCGAATTCCACCTTTGTTTAATAGTGCACATTCTACCATTACCATGCAAAATAATACAAAAGTAGATTAATAAACGGCGCATGAGCAATCGATAGGAAAACAGTTTAATATTCATGGCTATAGATAAAATCTACTTCATCAGGACATCTTGCAATCTATTCTTCACCATTCAGTAATTCCTCAAAGAAATTTACCAAAAAAAAAAATACTGAACAGTCTGTGAACCACCACAAAAATGAGAAAATAAACCACCAGCATTCTTTTGTAACTAAATATTATTTAGATAATCAGAAAAAGAGAAGTATGATAAATATGATAATAAAATATAATTATCTGATCCTGAGAAAGTTCTTTGAGATTACCTTGTATTTTTGTCTTGGCATAAATCATCATTTGGCGTGTAAATTATAAATGTTTCAGCATGGGCATGTCACGATGTAATAACGGGAGAACCATATTTATCTTAGTCTTAAAAGTCTTTCCTTCGTAAAGATATCACAAGAACGCTACTGAATATATAACGTAAATGATGTAATTAATAAGCACTTAAAATGAAGAAACATCTGCTCATTTGGTAAACCATTACTTTGCCATGTATTGTTGTTAGTCGAAAAAGCTCTGATAAACCCGCTTAAAACGATATTTTCTAGACTAATTAAATTATGAATTATTCGTACTCTAAAAAAAGTAGCATATTTTATAAACGTAAGAAGTGAAGAAATTGAATCACGTATTTCTCACTCGGAGGCTGATTAGAGCAAAATATTTTATAATCAATTTCGTATCGTTTATATAAGGCAATATTATTTTTTTACCGTTTTTGGTGTACCGATTTCATTTTTAATCGACGGCTCCGTATAGCCAGAAACCGATATCTTTTTACTGGCCTTTTCATATGGATGATCAAAGTTTTACAAAGAAGTATTATATGTCTTTCATGAATATCTCCACATTTCCGCTTGTAGTTAAACGTTCACACACATGTTTACACAGACAAAATGCAACTGTAAAGTACTACTATTTTGGCTACCGTGCACGTAAAAAGAAACGTTGTACTGGATAAGATTCTGACCTGGTCTGCTGTGGTGTATTCTTCAACTTGTGGTTGTCTCTTTAAGGACTCATTTGGAATACGGACAACCGTCTGCTAGGACTTGATATTAACATACATCACATGGTCAGTGTACTTTACACCGACACACTTTTTGTCCCCTTCCTTAAGATTATGCTTTAAGGCCAAAGAAATGAGGGTTGCCTATGCGAGAATTGAAATTACTGTTGAAATTACTTGGCCGATGACTCGGAATGAACTTATTCTACTTTTCCCTCAGAAACAACTGCATTTTTAAGGTTATGTTTAATTTGTCATTCTTTTAACATAGATAAAATGTAAATAGCACTAATTACTTCGATGATGAATCGATATAGTATCTGTCTTAAAAATATACATGTATAGGGTTGCAATTAAACGGACTATTACAATTATACCATGGACACAGTATTAATACGGTGTTCGCTGAAATAAATGTTTCCTGTTATAACGATACATCCATGTGTTTATTTACGCTTTTAATAAAATGTTACATTCTTTCGAGTACCTTTAGTTCATAATGTATACAGTAAACGAGACAAAGCAAAATAAAACTTTACCAGTTAATCGCATTTTGAGTGTTACTTATATCATTCACCTTGTGTATTCATCAAGCGTTCTTATAAACATCAGCGTAAAAATACGACTAAAATAACAATGGTTTCAAGAATAATCATGCCATTTCATCGTACGATACCACAGTGAAACATATATAAAAACCTGCAGACCCTTACAATGAGGATGTCATCATGCAATACAGAGTACATTAGGAGGCTGTATTCAACATCGGATAATTATTTTCATGGTAAATGCATTAAACGCAATATCTCTGTGCCGAGATGATGCGGGTGTGATGGTCAATCAGGAGAATGTGGGTGGTTAATCTTCATTTCATTTTCTGTTATGGTTTACAACACTGTTCAGTATTTTTTTCGCAGAATAATTACTGAATGGTGAGTACCAGAAACAAGAAATATGTCATGCTGAACCAGATTTAATCTATGGTCATAAATATTAAATATTTTCCCATACGAATTTTTAATCTATCGTTGTATTATTGTGTACATTTAAAATAAAGTGTGAATAATCGAACATAGGTGGGAAACATAGGATTGATTTTTTAACAAAGTGAATTGCCAGATGATTTAATAACACAAATTATAACAAAGTTTTGATCATGATAAACGCACCACAAATTCATTTCTACTTGGCCTGAAGGCTAAAATAAGCGAGAGGCCAAACCAGTGTCATATCACGTACACAGATCCTGTGATAGGAATTTTACGTCGTAGATTCGCTATGTGTCAGCCAACCTATCTATATATACCTTATCGTTGCGAGTCATTTGCACACTTTCATGTGACATTATGTCTTCTCACACATTATTGAGCCTGTGTTTTGTGGCATAACCCACACGCATACGGTCTATTTTCTTTCCTGGATAGTTTCAATCCTCCCACTACTTAACACTCTTCCCGGTGGGTTGCTGGTAAAATCGGATTGATCTTCTTGTTTAACATTTTGATAATGTACACATTCTGACATTTCAAAACCAAATAGGTGCAGTTGTATTCCTTTTATTATTATTTTCTATTCTTCTAAATACATTGAGAGTAAATATGGTTGTTTAAAGATGTTAAAGATTCAATTTGGGATGGGCACATTCATAATGTGCAAACATGTATGTGACAGTAAAAATAAATAACTACCATGTACCTGTACCAAAAGGCGGGAACCTTTGCAATCATTACTCGACTTTTAGCATAAAATTATCGTGCTGCGCTGATAAATTCCATCCCTTTATCTTATCAATGGCACTCCAGCGTACATAATTATGTTACTCTGATATTAATGTCATATAAGTAATATAAATAAAGCTATGTGTTAAGGTCTTCATAAATAAGGTATATCATCTTTCACTGAATTAGCAAGCATATATGCGTGTAGTGATTATGCATTGTTTGGACTTTTTCTATTATTAACATTTTGAAAAGATACTAATTAAGAAACGTGTATATTGGATCTTGAACCCAAATATATCCAACAAATTATAACCCCGCAGTGAATTGGTCAAAGAGTCCGAAAGCACTGTCTAAAAAACGTCTACACCATGGAGCACATCAGCAACGATTATTATAGATGTTGGATAAATTGGTAAGCGGTAGACAGGTCGACAACATTAAAAGGAAAGATAACCATAATCGAAGCCAGGCAGGACTAAAATTGGATATATCATGATCACCTGCTTACTCGGTCCGAACAGGTTATCATATTAAGGCAGGTCACAATCAAACAGTTCTCTTCAGTCAGTTCCGGATCGGCCAGTCAGACCAGTTCCCATGTTAGACCTACAGCATGGCAAATTTGCTTCAAAGAATGTCCCTTGTAAAGAGCCCTTAGGCTGCATATCAAGTGATATGGTGTATTGTCCGCCGGTTACCAGGTGCACTTTTTAGTTACCTAATTGATCCAATCCATGTGTACAAACCATTTGCACAATTCCATTGTATGATTATAAAACAACTTGGTCACGCATGCAAACGTACCTTATTGGCATTAACTCTGATCCAACCAAAGGTAATACAAATAACAACAGGTGACACAACGTGTGGCGTAATAAACGACGCAAGTTCAGCCATCAAACAGATGTACTTGATGATAGCAATAGCTTTTATGCAAAACTAAATATTAGAAAACATGTCTGTCCAAATTTATTGATTCTTCCAGAATTATCGATTGTAAAGCCCTGGTCCTACACCATTCGAGCCCTAGTTCCGGTAAAAAACAATACAGTAATGCAAGTTAAAATCGACAGTACTACTACTACTGATATTTTTGGTGATAGAAATTAAGTAAATGATATGACTTGTTTTTACGATGACGGCAGAATTTTTATATATAAATATTATATTATATATATTATTATACAAAATATATTTAATATTAAATGTTATAATATGAGAGGACACAGGCAACGATTGGGTATCATGATTATTCAGGTCAGCAAACTATGCGCACCATTTCGATATACATGTAACACTCTTTTATTCAGTAAAAAATACATCGATATAGCATTCCTTTGATTTCTTAACAAATAAGCATTGTGGCACACCTTACATTTACTCTTTTCTTTGAATTAGACTTTATGCTAATGTTTATACACATATAAACTTCACACATGACTTTTGTGTCCGAGCCCATATGTATGTAAACGTTAACAATAATAAATAAAGCAAGTGGAAAAATGGTCTACTGTATTAAGTTTCTGTATATTGAAGTTAATAGGTTAGACGCTTGCGACGGGGCCTAAGGTATACTTCAGCTCATCTGATATCAGGATCGATAAGGCTTACGCTTTCCCGTGAAGTATCTTTGTTTGTTCGTTTTTTGGCATAGTAGGTGGCAAGTAGAACCAGAAATAACCGTTCGGGGTTCCAGCGTGATATGAAGGTGAGAGGTTAATCACTACATGATTAGAAACTTAAAATGAGCGTTCTGTGCACGCTTTTGGAGTTTTTAATTGCGGGAGTCGTCGGTGCAAGCACGTGCATCTGACAAGACATCTGCAAATTAATCAAACCTCTTACCAAATGGCCGGCAGGCTGTAGTGTTTTGATGGAGCTGTTTCAGAGGATCCCTGGATTATCTACTGTTAAAATGAAAGGATGGGTGAATAGGTTGTCGCCGAATTCACACTTATGATATGTGCTAATAGGACATCCCGTACGTGGTCTTTACACTTTTCGGGCTGGTTTGTTTCGGGTTCAGAAATTTCGGGGTGACGACACACGTACTTGCAGGAATTACTTGTCATACCACGGTCAGATCAGACCGTCTTGATCGTATTTTTCTGCTTGATTCGGAATACACTGTGTTATAAGCCCAGTGTAAAGATATAATACTAGGTCCATATATTGCAATGGTATCTACGTTAACACTAGAAAAGACTAAGGTGTTGGTTCTTTACGACACAGTGAAACTAGGGCCAGTGTGTTACGCGGCCGATATCTATTTGACGCTGGCTTACTGTTAACTAACATTTTCATAATCTTTGAATAAAACGTTGACATCCCGGCATAATGAAGATCTTACGCTGTCGCCGAGCAATGATTATTACTAAATGTTTGAACATATCATACTTACATTTTTTTGTAATTTGTAAAGGATCTAGTGAGAGGAGTGGCTTTACAAATCTGTTGTATATTTAGGTCCGAACGGTGCCGCCCGCTTCTAAAATTATTGATTGCATTTTTATATGGGGAACCAACGCCCGTGTCTCCCTAAGACCTCGATCACCTTTGGAATTGACCAATAGTATAAACATAGATGGACACATGGTTACATGAATATAAAATTACATGGGGTAGTCACAAAGTTAAGCACGCATCACGTAATCATCTTCCAATAAGATATTGCGAGGTCCACTACGTCATGGTGATCACCCAGACACTCTTCTAATATAAACCAAAAGATATGGCTGTACTTCTGGACACCAGTTGCTTCTTGCACCAGACGCAGCTTGCGTCAATTAACACTTTTACCAGTACGAAGGCGTGAAACGTCATGACATACTTTATATATAATTCATCAACACTATTGCATCTGTGACAAGCTATTCCTTGTCCATTGCGATGGGTAAACGTGACATACAATACATTACATATAATACGTCAACCATCATACGTCTGTGGTGACCACTAACAAGATTATTATTCATATCACTTGATATGCTGTACTGAAAACTGAAAATGTAATAAAGAGCTTTAATATGAACGAATCTTATTTTAGCGATTTAAGATTATATATATATTGTATACAAAAGTAAAAAATGATCTATTTCAGGATAGATGTGCAGGCATACGATTTTGGTGCAACGGTACGTCTTTATGATGAAATTGCTAAATGGAGTATAGAGTTAAATATTTAGCGGCCAGTTATATAGACGTGGGTTTATCTGTCATCTCTGAAATATTCGCATATATATATAATATTATGACTTACGACACTTGGCGACCACATAATATTAACTGTATAAATATGCTTTGATCATACCCCAATATCCCTATTGTTATAGCACAGAACTGCCATCTGGCGGGCGATTGGAACACTAAGAAATTTGTGTTTCATGATGGATTTTTTTATCCTGAATGCTTTCTCCATTGTGAAATTATGCTATTTTCCTATAAGCAGCTTTGTCACAAGTGCCAATAATGCTTTTTAGTTATCGGATCCAATGTGCCATCAGTTTATTGCCGAAGGCCTGAGTGTCATGATGTCATGGCCACTGACATTCGTGTGTGTGTGTGTGTGTGTGTGTGCGAGGACCCTTGGCCCTTATCCAATGAAAAGTGGTAAGCTATTGAGCTATGATCCCAGCTTACCTGAACCAGTAATTCTCTTCAATAAATACGTAAATAATATGATGCTAATGTATAACCTCTGTTGGCAGTTTGAACACATTTAGTGGTATAAATATACTCATACTTCAGTTTCTGACATAAACACACGGTGGCGCTACGCTACCCTAGTGCCGAGCCAGTGTTAGAGCCTGCCAGTGCCCCGGCGCCAGGATCCGCGCAAGTCGGTTTACACACCTAGATACGAGGTTTCTTATCATATTTAACATCTAACCTGCTCCAAAGCGGGGAGTACTCTCATAATCTATGTTAAATCTATTTAATCAAACATTACAGAGCAAGATCAGCTTTTGAGTGGGCTTAAAATGTACATCATCGCAAACTACTAGACCAGTTTTCAGAGCACCATGCCATTTTCATCTTTTGCTTCCAATACAAAATTCCATAGTGATTCCAACAGAAGACAAAATATGAAGTGCATAGGCGTGAGAACCGTGGGGGGGCAGAGGGGGCGATTCCCACCCCCACCCCCCATTATTTGTTTTTTTTTTATAATTGTTCATGAAAAAAACAATGACATGCATTTGATCTTTGGTTTTAGAAAATGGAATCAACCATTTTTCATTGAATTCTTCATCACTAAAAATTGAAATATACATGAGTTTGCTTGAAATTGACAACAAAGCGAGTCGTTTTGAAATTGACAACTGCACGATTCGTTTTTGAAATGGACAACTATGCCAGTCGTTTTTTAAATTGACACATATGCGGGTCTTTTTTTTAATTTACATACACGGAGCCGTGTATAAAGGTGCGATAAAGGTGCTCTATAAAATCAAAATCCATTATATATACAATATGTACATTCAAAGAAAGGTATTATAGTATAAACACATTATAAAAGCTAAACAAAGCCCTGTAACTTAAAGAAAGTACTAAACTGAAGTTCGGTCCAAATAACATGGTAACATCGGTAACTCATGTAAGTTTAAAGAATATCCATCTTCAGCCGTAAACGAAAGTTCAATGCGACGTAAAATAAACCATTTCACAAGTGATGCAACTCCGCATGTTCTCTGTTGGGGAGGAACATACGTTCCTATAGCTACCGGGTTGAAAATAAGTTTGTCCTCCGTGGATTTCGCGGGCCAGACCTCTTAAATAGTAGCGTGAAGGGCGGCGAAAAAGTCCCTCGGCGGGTTTTGTGCAGTCGCCTTTTGTGCTGTGTCCGTGTGGTTTCCATTGTCCTGAATAATTAACTTGCTTCTGTGACTTTGCGTGATCCCCACAATAACACACCGGGTTCGCGACGACGTCCAAACTAAAAGGATCGATCTGTAAGGGGGACATCATGACGGGCAGGGCTTCAGAGGTCAACAACAATATATATATATATATATATATATATATATATGTGTGTGTGTGTGTGTGTGTGTCATATAGGGTTGAGGAATAAAAACATCACAAAAAGGCACAGAATCAATACACTTTCCAATTGAAAATAGGCGTTATTTCCGGTCTTTTAGCATGCTCAACGTCACACCTCTTAATTACGACTGCTTAATTTAAGAATGCATCGGTACGGCTTCTCTTCTTTGTGTGCAGCAGTAATAATTCATTTATTAATATTTTTTTTTCAAATTATCTAGACATTATCCAAACAATTCAAATTATCTTAAAAAAAATATTCCTATTAATGTCTTTTGTAACAATACATACATGCATTGACCAAGAAAAACAGTTGGCACACTTTAGATCCTAGTTTAAAATGCACGACAACCTTAAATGATCCAAACATTGGGATCATGAAAATTTGAACAAGTGAAAACTGGAACCAAACCCTCCTTTTCCATGCTGTATCCACAGAAAAGGATGCAGACAATCCATGTCAACGGGTCCATTCACGCCATCTGACACTGCGAGAAAATCCCTAACATATGTGCCATCAGTTTGGTATTCAACCACTCTGTCACTGTAACGATCAGCTACAATTAAATTACCGTTAGCCAGCAACTTTATGTCCACCGGCCGGATGAGCTTTGCTGCTCTATTATCTCCTATTGAACTGAGGAAAGTACCATGTTCATCATATACTTCAACTTTCCTTCCTTCATTATTTGTGCAATAGAAATGATGTGATAATTCACTTGGCACTATTACAAAACTGCAGAGAGAGCCATGGTTAATAATCTTCTTCCTCTGCTTGACGTTTATGAGTGACCTTTGCTCAATGCCTGACCAGCACAATAAAAAGTAAATGTTCTCTTCTTGAACATGTATTTGGTGAAAACTTTGCAAAGAAGGATGCATCTCAGATCATGCCGTGAACCGTCTGATGAGAACTTTCGCACGTAGGATGGATTCGACTCGCATAAAAATACGTGACCCTCGTAAACGCAAACCGATTGTGCAGCTGGCATGTCATATGCTATTTCATACCCTCCAGTTGTGTTTATTTTACGTGGGGGTCTCTCAAAATCAGTTACCACGGCTGAACCATCTGGTAAAATTCCGATTTAACGTGCTCTCTTTATTGATGAGTTAGGCCCACACTTTATCTCAAGTACAGATTGTGGCTTCGAAAGATTTTTGTGTCCGCTATAATCTCATTAACTTTGCAAGACAAAGTGCATTTGCATATCTTGTCTATGACTACCTCTTCTCCTGCAACTTGACAGTTGACTGCTGAGAGAAGCCGGGCCCTCGGTAGCTTTTGTTTTAATATAATAATAGATTCTGTTGTATGTCTCAGTTTTCTGTTTAGTTTTTGGACATATCTGAATTCCGTCGGTTTCTCATTATTCTTTAAAGAAGTAAAGTCCTTGCTGACTGACCTACCATCCCTGCAGATTTTTGTGAATTCCTGGTATAAGCCCTTGACACCAGACCTATGATCTTTGGCATGCTACTCTATCAGGCTATCAAAGTGCCTGTCCAGTTCTGCTTTAATATCAACCCTGCATCGTCTCACTGTTTCTGCGATGAACTTTTCACAGCTTGCCCCCATTGATATTTCACCGCTGACATTACTGTCTAATATACCAAGCTGCTCATCCAAACGTTTTTGTTTTTCGCAAAAATGTGCTTTGACCTCCTGATCTGCTTGACCAATATCCGATATTTCGTGATCTTGATGTTTGTCACTGATCACGCAGTCTGTGCACAGCCTCGCCATGCAGGTCAGGCAAAAGTACTCTACTCCTGCCATATGATTGGAGCATAGATTTTCAATAACCAAGTGGGAGGCAAAATGCTTAACCTTTTTATGGCGACCGACACAGTCTTCACAAAGGCGCTTGTTACAGTTTTTGCACAAAGCCTTCATTGGTTTTGACAGACCATCTTGTTAACATTTCTGACACAAGAAATCACTTCTTATGCTCGCCATAATATCAGATACCTCCGACACCTTAAAATCAACAGGTAAGCCCGCGATCCCTCCTTCAGGTAATTTAGCAGTGTGTCGGCACACAGGACAATCAACAGAAGTAGGTGACTCTTTTCCTTGTCCTACGCGGGTCGCATGCCACTGTTGAAGACAGCTCAGACAAAAGGAATGTTGGCACGGGAGACCTCTTGGATTCTTGTTTATTTTGTTCTCAGAACAGATGGCACAGGTCAGTACATGTGCGTCGCTGCTTGAAGCCATGCTTACCACACCTACAAAATTCAGAAAGGTTAATATAGTCGATTTTGGGCGATCAGTTTAATATAACGAATTTTAACGTTTACTCTCTCCTTTTATTGGCATCTTAAGGTTGCCAAAACCTGTAGAACATATATGTTATACTCCTGTACAACAATCCTATGAACGTTTGTGATTTCTCCAGAATGTATGTAAGGTCCTACAGTAATTAAAGGCAGACCACCAATTAAATTACTGCTCGTAAGGCATGTTGCGTCCATTACAAAAACATCGGTGTTATTTACTAAGATTAAACAGATGTAAATCCCCGTATTGTTCAAATCGTGATAGAGAAGAAGAAATACGATTCTCAACTTGACAAATGAACGTATCCTTTCATTAACCGGAGCTCCGAAACATAGCAAAATCTGAGTGTCGACGCTCTACCGAAGAATTGATAGCAACCAGCTGGGGAAAAGTTTAATAAAGAAAAAACTTGTGCATGAGATACGTTATCCATAGACTGTGTGTTTTGCATACTGGATCACAAGGAGAAAATTTAATCTGGTAAATAATCTCCGTCTAATCACACTTGCGTGTGTTGATTTAATAGTTGACTAAATAGAGTATATTATACTTGATAAACAAATTTTTTTGTAGTTGCCTGAGACAGACACGTCATTAATAAAAAGGAAATTTAATTCAGTTAATTTGCAAAGATTAGAGGCACAAAAACATAATTTGCATCTGTTTGCGTGTTTCAGCTTCCAGTGTTGGTTTATTACAAGTGATATTATTGTAGCTTCCCCTGTACTGAGCTAGAACACAAAATTATCAAATATGAGAATGGCCCATTTATAGTGAAGCATGAGACAAGCTCAAATGAAATAAAAAAAAATTCCAGTTTATATATGAAGAACATAACACGTTTACTAACTCTGTATATTGTTCTTATTGCTCTCTTTTTTGTAGTTTACATGTGAATTGAGAAAGTCATGTTATGACAATGTCATATTTTGACAGTTTCTTCAATAAGTCTTTCGTCTAAAGGTTTTTAAACTTGCCACAGTACATTTCGCACAAATATAAACATATGTAGTAAGAACACTCTCGCATAGAAAATAAAGAAGGAAAAAATTCGCTTAAGCACAATACGTATGGATCGCGCTGCCCTAGATACTCTCTCAGCAATGATATATCTCACAGGTAAGGAAGTGTTTAAATATTTGGCCAAAAAAGAAGGAGACATGGAGGATGGGTAGGGGTTGGGTGGGTGGGGGGGGGGGGGGGGGGGTTGGGGGTAGGGGTAGGGGGCGGGGATCACAGATGAATAGACTATCACTTTTGATGATGAAAGGTCAAGCACAACACACATGTTGGCTAATGGCTAACAATGTGACAATGGCTGACTATCATTAACAATATGGGTAAAAAAATCAAGAAAACGTACATGGCGCTACCACTGTTACGGCTAGTTTGTAATTTCACCTCCAGCTATTATGGTCGGTGCATAAGCTGGTGTCTTTTTATAGCCCGTGAATAACCTCGCGTATGTTAACAGTGACGGCGATGTCATCTGCATTTCCTTAAATATGTACACAGCTTATCTATGAATTTGGTATGTCCAAATATATATGGACCATTGAAGCAGTTGCTGTGATCCTCCCCAGGTTTGTGCCGATAAGTGTGATACCGATTTCAGATCGATCATTCCATCCTTATCATGATTTTTGTTTTCGTTATAGCCATTGCAGTAAGTAATGTTCCACATTGGGTTCCTTTGTGAGAAAGTGCGTAATCGAATGTTAGACATGTCAGATATACAATATATGCTGAATGAATTTTTCAGAAAATAAACAAGGCTTTCTTTCCGCGAATCAAGGAAGCTGTTTGTTTAGAGGCTGGACCAACAATGGGTACACATTTGATTTTGATGACTTTTCTTTTAAACTTTAAGATGGTCACAGTTTATGTCTGCCATTTATAAAAAAAAATGCCAAATTTCAATTGACACTCTTATGTGGAGTAGACCATAACATGAAGAAAAGGGAAAAGAGTATTATGTTCTTTCCTTCTTATGACAATAATAAAAGAAGACCTGACCAGACCATCCCCTGGTATATCATGTTAGATTATATATTTTTTACCAATAATTAACAAAACCTGCAACTGAAATTGTTTAAAATAATGTTTTAAGACTACGACCCACAACAAGTGACCCTCGAGCCATGTCGCTTTCCTGAATTCGGGGAACCATGAACAATGGATAATATGACACCAGGCGTGCTCAAAATCATGCATTTTGTCAATAAAATATAGGTTACAGTGGCCTTATTCTACATCCAGCTGCTACCATTTGTGCTGGTGTGAATAATAGTTTGTTAAAATCATGTTCTTTCACATAGCTTGCAAAATATTGGTCAAAGTGACATTATATCATGTTTCCAGACGATGTTCACATTGTTAATGGACGGACTGCCTCATCTGCGCATGAAAATAAAAATACAGGTTGGTCAATCAGTCTACAGGAGCTAATAAAACACTCCAGGATCATAATGCAAAGAATCATGGGGATTATTGCATTAGTTAATAATAGACTGGAGCTTTTATATCAAATTTGTAATTATTCTGGGGCGTTTATTTTGGCCCCATAGCTCGGAGGGTATGGTTAAAAAGATCTAATTTCAGTTTTACAAAGGAGAATTTTTTGGAACTCCCTTGATGTCAAGTAAGAAGATTTCATGTGCAGCTGTTATGATTTCTGTCTGGTTAACGAACGACTGCTTTTATTAAGGTCTTAAAAAGAAGAGAAAAAATATGGTAAATATCGGAAAAAAAATACAGGCGGCGCAAACAGTCTTAATAGGTTATTAAGAAAGAGTGTTCGCTAAAGCTCAGATTCCATTCAGTCAGCTGAGCTTAAAAAACAGCCCTAAGACTGGGCTTGCGACCAAGTCATGTCTTTGTAACCAGCATCACTGCTATTCAGATTTGCCAAAATAATGGCAGTGATTCATTCCATTTTATTTCCAGAGTGGTACTAATAGATGCTTAATATGTAGCAATATTCATCCAGTGGTTGTATGTAATATATTGCAGAATGGTGAAAGCTATAAATAATAAACAGACAAATTACACCTTACTATACAGATCGAGAGCAAACATAAAGAGCCAGTAAACCCCTAACTACCAATAAGCTGTTAAGCTGGTACAAAATAATCTTGGAATTTAAACGGATCTAAACTAACGGTTAGTTACAGAGAAAAGCTTTAGTCTGCAACTGAAACAATTATTACATTGTAGCAACGGATTCCATAAGACTGGGTTTCATTGCGAGTCACTCCCAAATTCACTTCAAAGGCTGATCCTTATATCTGTTATTTTACAAATTATAAAAACATCCAGTCTATCTTTTGTATAAAAGGAATCTATATCTGACACTAAATCTGCGTTAATCCGAATCAGTGTTTGGGAAAGTTAAAAAAAAATACTGCATGGCATATATATATATATATATATATATATATATATATATATATATATATATATATATATATATTGGTTTATGATATGAACAAAATATTGAAGCAGTTGGCCTGAGAGTATTATTTTGGGCTGCTTTCACTTAAATTCAAAGGGCCTGATTTTGAGCCAAGCCCAACCCTTTTCAAGTCTTAAAGATAAGCATGATCCTTGAACACCTGTCCCGCAACATTTAATATCTGAAAGCGAATGGTGTTTTGAATTAAACCAGGTATGGGATCTTTATAACTCTTTGGTTCAGTCACATTTGAAAGTAATATCAAGCAAATGAATGAATGCTGTCATGAAATATTAGCCATATCCCACACTACAAATTTAATCACTTTTGGTATGCCAATATTGCAACAGTTGCTTGTTATTATTTATTTTTTATTTCTCAAAGATGCACTTGGTAAACTAATGCTATTTTTTTTCAAACATTAATATGGCATCATTATATATAATAGTAATAATACTGTAGGGGTTCTGATAGCCTCATTACACTCATAGTACTATTGTTCGGGGCCTCAAACCTCACCTAATTACAATACACAATTGACCCTTATGCCCACAATAAAACTACTGCAAAGGGCACTAGGCCCCGTAATTATAATAATAATACTGTAGGGGGCCTCAGGCCCAGTGGTTATAATAATAATACTACTTTAGGGGGCCTGAGATCCCATGGTAATGGTAAAAGTAGAACTAGAAGGGACCTAATGTCCCATAAATATAATAATAATCATAATTAAATAATAATATGATACCTCATGATAAAAATGACACTTGTTTCGGAGACAAGAGGCCCTATTAAATCAATAATACACCTGGAGGGGGCTTGATGCCCCTTGATAATAATAGTAATACTGTATAGGTCCTAAGGCCTCATCATAATACTAGCATTACTGTAGTTTCCCTCAGGCCCATAATAATAATAATAATTATATAATATTAATAATAAAGATAATAATATTATTAAAAATAATAATAATAATACTTTCAGGGGCCACAGGCCCCATAATAATAATAATATTAGTATAGGGTAGGGGCCTGAGCCCACAAGATAATAATGAAAATAGGACTTGAGGGGCCTGAGGTCCCTTTATATTATCAATAATAATAGTATTAATAATAATAATTATTATTATTATAACAACAAGAGTACAAGCACTTAGAGTATATGCACAGACCTCCGCGTAGGCAGCTCTTGACCCCAAAAAGGCATGATAAGAAATTCAGCATTTTTCATTAACAAATTTATGGATCACACATGTTCCGGTCACCCCCAAAAATTATCGATAATACTTTTTTATCATTGCCGAGCTATCTTAATAATTTCATCAAAATCCGTTAATAAATTTGAGTAATGATGCTAACAGACAAACCAACGCCGGCATAAAACATAACCCCCGTCACATGACGGAGGTAATAATAAAATGACTGCAGTGAGCATAGACGTAATGATAAAGTCTTTAGATAAAAGCAATAGAATTGAAAAGGGTTGAAATATTAAACTTGAGCATGCACACATCCCTGTTGCCTGAGGCCTCATGGTTATTACAAGTATGTAGGGCACTAAGGCCACATGTGTTTACTTTTCCTTCTTGAATAAAACACTGGGCTGCATAACTGTAGGGCATAAACAGTGGAGACCCACTGTGATAAGTCTCAGGCGGCCAGGCCGATCTATAGTTCTGTATGTATGAATAAATAATGGTACGAATAAGTCTGGGGGTGCCTTGGGCCAAATATAATTTTGATAAGTCTACAGGAGGCCTCAGGCCATACATTTATTCTGCTTCTGGTACTAACAACTGTGATGCAGATATTCCAGCGTCCAGAAGGTCATGGTCAATTTTATGTCCAAGATGATTTTTGTAAATGTAGTTCATCATTAAAAAGGCATTTAACTGATTTGCTAACCACACATCAGTACACAAAACAAAAAGTCTGACCTAGAAGAACCTATACATTCTTCAACTTCCTATCGATAAGCAAATGAAGCTTAGACTTGAGCCAGGACTGTAAACTTTTATCATGAAAACTACTTATCTTGATTATGTGTGTCCTATTTATTGACTTTAAATTGGTACGAGCCAGGTGCATATTTTCTGGGATCGCTGTGCCCCCTATCGAGTTTGTCATACAAACTTTACATTTTCCGTTAAAATTACTTTTGATGATAAATGGTGAACATTAATTTTAGAGCAGAGGAACCAAATCAGATCATAATGGATTCATGTAATACAAATGTGACTTGCATCCACATTTGAGTTAACCTAACAAGAAAATACTCTTCCCATGTATTTTTTTGCAATTATCGAAAGAAACATTATTTTAGTCGGTAACTCCTTCTTTAGGGCGATATTTTCATAAAACCTTCAATAAAAATGATTTCCAGATTGTCCATATGTTCAGAAATATGTACATATAGTCAATTTTTTTTCAGATTTTTTTTAAAAGATCAGTTTGTGCGAATTTCTAAAAATAATCATTTCTTAATTTCACGTTTTTAAATTAAACATTCAGGATAAATGATGAATATACCATATAAATGCCTGAAGTTATATTTATATATTAACGATGACATTAAAACAAAATTAAAGCGGGATATGTGATACATTGTGTTTCTGTAAAAACAAACATTAGACCAACAGCAGAAATTAATAAAAGACATTCCGATTTTTTTGCATTTTCCATATAATCCATGGATCCTCATGGGGCCGTTGGGACCAGCATTTTTCAGGTAGTGCAGGATTTTTCAATTAACTGAATAGGGGAACGATTACATGAAGTAGAAGATACCTTAAACTGCAGGCATTCTATTACACACACACACACACATATATATAATTCTAAGTAGGTTTCAGTGTTTGCAGCATAGTGCTCGATACAGGTAAGGTAGAGCAGGTTAGCTAAACGTTAAGCACGTTGGAGCATCGAGTTATTACCCCGAGTTTCACCCCGTTACAACGGCGTTGAGACCGGCAAGGGCGTGAAACTCGGAATAATAACTCATTGCTCCAACGTGCTTAACGTTTAGCTAACTTGCTCTACCTTTTCAAACCACGCCGTTAGCTTCATTCTAACCACATTTACCTGATGATCGGGTCGTATCCCGTGAAACAGTCTGTTGTGAATTTACAGTGTTGTTTTTCTTCAGTGTTATACCCCTCCGGCCTAGTCTGTAGGCCATAGAGCACTTTACAACGGAGGGTAACTCTAACATATATATACGGCCATACTAGTATCGATTACATACATATACTTTTGTGTTAACCTATTCTATATCTGTGGACCTTTTTTTTACTTTATATATTCACGCACGCAGATGCACACACACACACGCGTTTGTGTGTATACATTTACTGACTGATACAGAAGAAAGTATATTCGAATAGAACACCTTATCCTTAGTTATTTAGAGTTTGACTCGCACTCTGTCTTACTTAAGTAATATGTGAATACTAAACGTGCGACCAATCAATGAGAGCTAACGTTTTATAACACTATGCTATGGGTCCTGCAGTTTTAGGCCAAGTGTAGTACTCTTAATCTTTGATTAGTGAATAAAAATATCTTACTGAAGCAGACCTCTTGTTCTTTGACACATGTTCCTTTAAGGTGACGGTCTACCATATTTTCGAACATGGTTCTACTTTAATCGGATGCTCGTTCGTGTCGATGCCCAAAAAGAAAATATGAATATAAAAAGTTCTCACTTCTGAGTATAATTCACTTTTTGTCAAATATCCGTGTTCGCTGAAAATTGTTTTTTTTTCAATCGCATATATGTTTTGTTGATTCAAATGAAATCTATTGGATAATACCATTTCTCTATGAAAATTTCCTGACACATATGAATGACTATATGACCCTTGGGTCATGACGCTCAGCCGACTGACATGTTGACAATATGTCCTTGCACTTAAGATAATATCGGTGGCATCATCATTTATGCATATTAGCTTAAATTCACCAAGCCTCATTAGCACACCTAATTTGAAACAATCAAACGAGCCTTTCCTGAGGAACCTGGCAATTTGTATGTATTTTACATTTCTTCTGGGATGCTCAAACATACCGCAAAACTCTGAGATTATAGGTCACAGTGACCCAATTTAAGGTTGAGAACTTTTGAGGAATTCTCAGGATGCCAAGTGAGAAGATTCCTGGTCAAGTGGTTATCATTTGTGCTCTACTTTGGTATCAAATTTTCCAATATTCTGGGGTGTGCTTACAAGCCCCATTGCTCAAAGATTATGGGTAACAGAGACCTAATTTCATGTTTCCAAGGACTCTTTTCATGGACCTCCCTGGATTTTAGTTAGAAGATTCTAGGTCCAAGGGTTATATTTTGTGCCCTGCTTTAATATCAAATTTTCAATTATAATAGGGGTGTTTATAAGCCCCATAGCTCAGAGAATATGGGTGACAGAGACCTAATTTCAGTTTCCAAGGATATTTTCATTGACCTCCCTGCCCTGATAATAGATAGCCGCATCTTTGAAGGTCACACAAATAGAGAGAAATGCATAAAAATTGGAAAAAAAACAGGTGACGCCACCCGTCTGCAAGAACTGATGAAACTCTCCATGATAAAAACACATGCAAAGAATCATAACAATCAATGAACAATTTGTTGAGATATAAGAGTTTTGTATCAGATTTTAAGTTATTCTTTTGGGTCTACTGAGCCCCATACCTCAGAGTATATGGGTAGCAGAGACATAATTTCAGGTTTCCACGGAGACATTTTTATTGACCTCCCAGCATGTCAAGATAGAAGATTCTAGGTCCAGTGGTTACGATTTGTGCCCTGTTAACAGATGACCGCATCTTAAGAGGTCTAAAAAATAAATAAAAAATTCGTTAAAATCGAAAATGCTGGTGGCGCCACCAGTCTGCAGAAACTGATGAAACATTCCATGAGCAATATCCATGCAAAAAATCATCGTTATCAATGCATTAGTTGTTCAGATACTTGAGCTTTTGTATCAATTTTCCATTATTTAGGGGGGGGGGGTACTTCAGAGCCCCATAGCTCGAAGAATATGGATAACTGAGACCTTATTCCTGGTTTCCTCAGAGAGTTTCATTGGCCTCCTAGCATGTCAAGGGAGAATAGTCTAGGTCCAGTCCTTAGGATTTGTGCACTGTTAACAGATGACCGCATCTTAAGAGGTTTAAAAAATAGGAAAAAAATAGTAAAAAATAAAAAAATAGGGGTGGGGCCACCAGTCTGCAGAAACTGATGAAACATTCCATGACCAATATCCATGCAAAAAATCATCGTTATCAATGCATAAGTTGTTCAAAATACTGGAGATTTTGTATCACATTTCTATTATTCTGAGGGGTACTTCGGAGCCCCATAGCTCGAAGAATTTGGGTAACATAGACCTAATTCTAGGTTTCCACAGAGACTTTTCATTGGCCTCCTAGCATGTCAAGAAAGAAAATTCTAGGTCCAGTCCTTAGGATTTGTTCAATGTTAACAGATGACCGCATCTTAAGAGGTTTCAAAAATAGGAAAAAAAAAAAATTGTAAAAAATAAAAAAAAAATTGGGGTGGCGCCACCAGTCTGCAGAAACTGATGAAACATTCCATGACCAATATCCATGCAAAAAAATCATCGTTATCAATGCATAAGTTGTTCAAAATACTGGAGATTTTGTATCACATTTCCATTATTCTGAAGGGTACTTCGGAGCCCCATAGCTCGAAGAATATTGGTAACATAGACCCCATTTTTTCACAGGAGACTTTTCATGGACCTCCCTGCATATTAAGAGAGAAGATTCTAGGTCTAGTTGTTATGATTTGTGCCCTGTTAACGGACAGACAGCCGGATGGCTGGACAGCCGGACGGCCGGACGGACGACCGACAAAGGGCGATCGCTATAGGTTAGATGACTTACAGTCAGCTGAGCTAAAAATTGATTCTTTAACTTTTAATTTTGATATGTAAAAATGTCTCTTGTAAAGGGATTTATATTATAGTATGAAGAAAGATGACAACATATGCAAAGCATGCAGGATGTTGACATTCTGCCTATGATTTTATCGATGTTTAGATAATATTAGAGAAAAAAAGGAAGGGAATAACGAGATACGTGTTTTTAAGTGATATTTTAATAATTTTCTTTGATGTTATGTATGGGGAAAACCCTGACCAAGAACTTCAGACACCATGTTACCAGTCTATTAACCATGGTCTATAAAGTGTTGGCTGAAAACAAAACAATGCTATTGGCCAAATTTAGTCAATAATTCTATTCAAATCTGATAATGATAAACTGCTCAATTCGAGTAGTATTGTGACTTATTTTCCTAATTATTCTTGTATTCTTAGTCTACAGTGGAAAATCAATTCATAATGCAACTTTTTGTGTTGTTATTTCAATGTTCTACAAGTGGTGATACAAAAATTCCGTTTAAGAAATGTATAGATTCTACGCTTGGCTTCTTGTAGGCCGATGATTTTGTTCATGTTGCCCACAGCAGACTAAGTCGCAAGTTTAAAACCACTAAGAACCTGAAAATGTAGATTTTAATAAACGCCGGCCATAAATAGAAGCCTGCCTACTTTAAACGCCGGGTATTTTTTTTGGTTCTGAAAAAAAAAACGCGCCGGGGTCTGATCAAGGAAATACGGTATATAACCCTAATCGGTCCTGTACGTACAGCACATGGCAATTGCGTGATGAGTAAGGGGCAACAAACATGGCCATAAACAGGTTTCGATTTAGTTGATTTACTTTGTGTGAGATTTTCGTCAATGAGCGCGTTGGTAAATACCATGACATAAGAAATAAATGTTCTATTTCGCTCATTGTGTTTACAATGAATTACATTAAGGTCGAACAGATCTAATAATTATTTTTATATGGTTGATATCCTGAGCTTACAAAGCACAGTGTATCTGTTAAGCACAGGCATAATTCTACTCAAATTAATTTAAACAAATGGCACAACACGTAACCAGGTAAGGAGCCACTGAACACCATGGCATAGATTTATCCTTGACTTTTTATACTCTTTTTTTTGTAAGTTTAACTGGACACCAATATCAGATTATCTGCCTACTTCATTTCGTTCTATAGAAAAAAAAAGAATCTTTTCATTTATGTAGACATAATAAAGTCTACTGTAACGCTCTGTTTTGATATAATGTAATAAGGGTTACTGATATTTTAGCTTACCACCCTGTTAATTTCATTTGGGAACTCTTTTTGTTGCATAGTATTCAAACAAGGGCAACCTTCAGGTTTGTGAGAAAGTACCATAGAATCTTGTTTCGACCTACGAGCAAATTAGGACCAAAACTCTTCCAATGCCCTTAGTAAAGTTGATGTTAATCATATTTTTTCACAATTTTGAAAATCTACTGACAATATATGCTGAATATTGATATACAAAATCTCACCGGTTCACACATGATGCCTATGCCGAAACCTTTGGAGAGCTTTGCTGACTAGGTAGATGGTCACAGTACATGGATATCATGTGATATGCCTCCCGGGAGGCGTTTAAGGACAAACGAAATAAATACACGCTTGTTACTGAAAGTGCATGTTAATATATGTCATGATAATTCTTGTTACAAGATAATGTGGTTTGAAATGTATTCAACCAAGCATGCTAGTACCATTTTCTCCTTAGTATTAACTTTTTCCCACATATGTCAGGTACTAGGTCTTGTATCTTTAACAAAAAAGTCTATCTACGGTGAGCTGCTTATGAATTTATGCTTATAATGACTATACCGTAATGATTTGTAAATTAATGTACCTTAATGATGATATTAAATGTATTTTTGGAAAAGACTCTATTTGGTTTCGTTTAAGTTCATTTAGTTTACAACTCCTACACCAAATCTAGATGCATAAAACAGGGATTTATTATTATCCATTAAGGTCTAACGTTTGTGCATTTATTGAAACCACCCTTATTATAAAACAATATAAGTTGAGTAAAGACATCCGGGTGTTATATGCCCTAAATATCTCGTTAAAACTTTATGTATGGGAAAAGTATGTTGACATCGCAAGTTTGCCTTAGTTATTATTGATGCATATGTATCATGGAAAGATTTGTTTTTCAAGTTTGACCATACATATCAGGCTATTACCTACTTTACAAATAGTCTATATTTTTGCAACTGTTACATTCCTCTTATTAGTGGCAAGTAATAGCTTAACAATACGATTGAATCCTATTTATAAGATAGTTATGTTCGCCATCAGAAAATTTTTCTGTGTCTTGGTCTTCAGACACTCTCCCATCATTAATGATTCATTATCCTTCAGTCAATAAAAAATACTGTGACTTAAATCTGTATTCCCGGTGCTCAGTCTAATGTTGAAAATTAGTAATGCAATTTTTTTCGTTGTAATTTTTAATGTGCTGAGAATTGTGATACAACGAAATCCACTACAGATATGTAAAGAATCCACATATGGATTCTTGTAATACGATATAGTAACCACTATATAACCCTAAACGGTCTTGTTTGCACAACACAGGGCCATGGCGTTGTGTGTAAACAACCACAACATGGCCGAATCATATTTAGACTAGATTTAGTTGAAATACATCGTGTAAGATATAGGTCAGTGAGTGAGTTGTCAAACACCATGACATAAATTCATTTGGGACGTATTCCTCTTGCACAGCATGCTAACAACGGTAACCTTAAAGTTATGGGGTCTTGTATTGACCTACGAGCAAATTAGGACAATGCGTCTTCCAACGCCTTGAGTAAAGTCCATGTAAATTATATTTGTTCACACTTTAAAAATCTACTGACTAATATGTTGAACATTGATATAAAATACGTCATCGAATCAACAATGATGTATATGCCTAGACGTGGGGAAAAGCGTTCCTGGCAAGAAAATTCCTTACAAAATATACGAACAGTGCATCAATGTAATGTGATAAGGACACACGAATTAAATACATGTTACTTACTACAAGTGCATGTTGTTATCTCTCTAAGTTCTTCTTATAAATTAGTGTTGTTTTAACATTATTCAACCTAGCATACTGCTATCATTCTCTCCTTACCATTAACTTTTCCCCACAGGTGTCAGACGCAAAGCATTGTTTCATTAAATGAAAAATACATGCAGCTAAATGTATCGATATGATGTTGTTGAATGTTTTTATTTTGAAAAAAAAAACTTGCATTCGTTAAAGTCCCTTTCATAAACTACTCCTTAATCATAATATGGATGCATTCAACAGGGAATTATTATTATCAATGGTGACATGTATAACGTTTATGCAATCACTGAGACCACTCGTATTATAAAATAATATAATCTGAATAAAACCGGGGGATATATGCCATACCTTTCTTGTGAATACATTCAAAACCTTTAGTTTTAACATTAGTGCGTATATGGTGAAAGTTTGTTGACATCACGAGTTTGTCTCACTTTGCATACAATTCATATTTTTGCAACTGTAATATTCTTGTTATAGCTTGCAAGTAAAAGCAATGAGAGAGAATATTATTGATTAAATTACACCTGTTTACCCTGAGACTGATGTTCTTTGTGTGTTCTAAGAATATGTAGTGCCAGGTCGGTCAATAAAACCACGGTATAAGCCCCAAATTTCCAAATGGATGTCACTTGACACTCGAGCCGGTCCAATGTGTTGTTATAAGATATACTAGTGAAAAAGTATTACATGAGATATGAATAAGAACATTCACTGATATTTGGTCTCAATGTTGGACTAATCTTGTGCGAACTATCAAGCAACTAACAAGGGATGTTTGTCTATTAAATGTCGAAAATATGCAATCAAGTGGCGCCATTTTGTATATATTTGTAATTCGTGTCACACATTCTTTATTCCAGATGACCTCACTGAAAATTGAAAGCAACTTTTTTTTATCTGCTCATAAGCTCTATATAGCATGGTCACTTTTTACAGAATACATAACGGATTTTTTTTGTACTTATACTAAGTATGGTGATGTTTAATCTTTCAAAGGGTATTGTGCCTTTTTTCTTCTGGTGGTGCTGCACAGAGATTCTTTAAAGAACATACACGGGACAGAGTAATCTTTGTTCCCTATCACTTCCATGGTAAAGTGCTTCTAATAAATACACCCAGCACAGTACACATTAGGCCTTAGGCACTAGTATAAATGTCCGATGGTCCCTAGTATATGCGCACTATAATCTGCCCTGTACATTTGTAATCCTATCACATAAAGTACACAGAGAAATAATCTACAAAGCACAGCATTATTTGATATGATATGTTTAAATTGCCATAAACAAGAAATTTACTGTACTGATATTTAAATACTTTTTTTCTGTAATATGCGAATACATTGTCCTCATATATACTGTAACATGTTTTTCATACTCCCTTTCTTGTAGACTCTACCTGGTTCTCTGTATTATGAATCTTGATAAATAAATGCTCCTTAACACTTGTCATATTTTCTATCAGATGATCATAACAAATAATGGCTGACCCACAAATAAGGGTTGACATAATCCATGCTGTGCGGTCTGCACAGTCCGTCTCTGTCAGTTTTATTCTCCATCACGATAAGTATGCCGTTAAAAAAAAGCCTTGACATTGCAGGGTTTGTTGAATTCTAAATATCCTGTTCAAGAACCCCCAATATTGAACAGCAGTTCTCCATATTTAAAGTACACCTTAACTTCGTATTATATTTGATCTGTGCAGAAGAAACACGTGAATTTTCCAACGACTTCTACTGACCAAATATGCTATATGCCACAAGCATTTATTATTTTCAGCCCTTAATTGGTCTTATTTAGGCACCTTCGTTCTGTCAAAGTTTTAAAACTAAATGTGTATAAGTCAACAATGATCTGATCTACACCCTTTAAGGAGGGATTCACTTTGTGTCTTTTCTCAGAACCGTCAGCTGAACATGTTTCAACATTCTGACTGTTTGTAGTGACAAAATACACATCATCCTCATCGTCACAGACGCCTGATACTGCCGTACGCACGTCTTCAGGTTCAAATGACGCGAATTATTCTTTGAGCTCCGCCACTATCAATTATGGCGGTGGCTGCATCTGAGTACATTCTTGCTTCGGTCGGCTGCCTAGTTGCGCGATCAAACCCGCATGGTATTTCAAAAACCAATTGTGGCCTTGATAATTCTTCTACACCTACACCGAAGGTGTTTGTTGTATTTTCACTGCCCTTCAGTAAATTGTCGATATAACACGACAATTTACAGGTTGCAATAGCATTTTTTACAGCTCCTACTTCTTTTATGATACTGATAACGTTTTCACCAGAAAATGCCCCTCGGGAATTCTATTGCTTCTATTTTTTCTTTAATCTAGGTGTCTATATCCTTAAGACATTTTGTTTGCATCATGTTCATCATTAAATATTACCATGCACATACATTAAAACTTTGAAATAACGACCATCAAATGGACCTCGGTATAGTGGTGGCATGTTTGAGATTATCGTCCAAGTAAGGTCTTATATTCAGAGAAAAAAATTGGGGCCCGTGAAGAGGTGGTCAGTATTTTAAGGTAGGCGCTAATTAGAGGTGGTCGTTAGATGAGGTTTCACTACATATGAATGATTTAACTAGAAATGCGTATTTCCATGACTGAACACCCATTTAATGAATGAAACATGCTAAATATAATTATTACCTATGTGCATAATTTCTAATACTTATTATAAATGCTTTAAGCCGGTAATTGCAGCTAAGGCATTGTTTTCTAAAATACCATTCATCGATTTGATAATAATTATATGCCCATCTACTTATCTGATGTTTCTTCAACTGATGTAATGGGAAAGGCACATACGCAGACACAGACTACCCCCCCCCCCCCCCGTTTTAATTCTTTGGCCTTTCTTAGTCCAGATATCTTTACATGCATTCACGGGTATTAACATGTAAGATTTTATTGCTGTAAAATATATTTGAAACAAAATGTTCCCATATTCAGCTAGAGATATGTGATGCTTATTTTGGACCAATCATGCAAAAGTAATGTCTTTTATCAACACACTAACGGGAGGCATTACATTTGATTTCTTTCTTTTTGATATATGAAAGGTATAAATGACAGTCTAGCGCATAATTTTATCTAAAAATATAATACAAACTGCCCTTTAAGAAAGTATAAACTAAGATTATTAATTTCCCATATATCATAAACTATGTTGATGATAATTTCTTTTCAAAAGGGAAGTAATATTACATAAATCCTACTCTGATTGTTTGTTGTATTTTAAATTCATTACATTATAAACGTTTGAAAAGTGTTTAACTTCACTTGCCTAGATTACCAGTGGTCATTTAGACCAATCAAAAAGGGACATTAAATCACAATAATTACACATCGTTTATATCGTTTCTACAGCTGCAGCAAATGGCTATTACTGCTTCCAACCAGTTAAATCAGTGAACTTGTCAGCGGCTGTACAGTGTATGTTGATTTTGTGAGGTTATCAAGTTGCAGGGTCATATATATATATACATGCAAGTGTGTCTGTCAAGCTGTATCAGTAATACGTGCACGCCAGTGGATGTTTGCTAATAAAGAGTGCGATATGTTTGTGGTTTTTGCATTCCCGAGTAGTACAAGGAAGTACACATATGAACTTGTGTTACTCTATTAGTCCAGACTTAAGTGAACTACTAATCTCCTTTTATTAAAGACAACAAACTGAGGGGAAAAACTATTGATCCCACTGGTAATTAATAAAAATCAGTAGATGTGTTTTCATTTGAGTACACGAACAAATATAAAATGTTTATCAAACGGACAAACGAAATGTCTATTCAGACATTTTACTACATTCTTTCGTCAAAGGTCAACATTAGCTAATACAAACAGGGTGCACATACACAGTCATTGCATTTTTTAAATACTTAAATATTGTTCGAATAAAAAGGCAAGGGACAAATAACTAACCCTCCCTTCCTCCTTTCGATGGCGAAGAAAAGATCACAAAGTAAAGCTAAGTCTCTGAATTTGAAAGGCAAGGTTAGAATATATATGATATATGGTATATCGTGTTTTCGGCAGGCGGCACTGTCACCGTGTAAGCCGTTTTGGCATGGTAAACGTTATACCCGTTTATATTCACACGTGACACTTCGTTTGCTTACACAAATAAACTTCTCATCGAACTAACACTGCATACCATGCCTAAATACAGTATATTACTATATAGATAGATAGGGTTCGATACGAGTCATAACCCCCGAGTAGCATAACAAAACAAACATCACGTCAAGGGGGCAAGGACTGAATGAAGAGAAATAGGTCTGATAGGCCTGGAAGATATTGCCAAAAATTTATAAATGATTCAACAAAAAATACATGCAAAGTTAGGTCATGGTAACCTTTTATCGACTTCATTATATTTGATATCTTGGCACACTGTCCTTTGGATAAAAACGAGGAGAACAATGTATAATTATATTTACAAGATACGGTGAAAAGGTGAATTCATGAGTGAATACAAGAGTGAATTCATATTGAATAGTAAACTCCTCTCATAGCCCGATAAAACACACACACACACATACACACATATATATATATATATATATATATATATATATATATATACACACATTTAAACATATACAAAGACAACCACTAGATATGCCTTTTTTTATATTTCATACAATCTGCTGTTTTGCTCTCTACAGAATATGTGCCTCCAATGCAGTAAAAATATGACTGCACACAGACAAGAAGCGTGTATTCTACAAACCTCAAACCTTTGACAATCCTCAAAAATAATCACATGATAACCGGTGTTAACAATTTTCACTTTTTATTGGGAATTTAAACAATTATTAGAGTACATGAATGTATAAATATATTCCGGATGCCTACAATATTCATTTTGGATTTCCATAAAAAATCCAAATACATGAAATCCATACCTTGAAGTTGCACTTTGTTACTTCCAATTATGCATATTAATTTATTCGTGAGATGGATACATGGAAGATTACCAATTGCACATTTTTTTAAGTTTTAGCTTGAAACTTAAATTTGTTCGTAAATGAAATGAAAATTCTCAGTTTGATTAATATATATATAGAATATATTCAATGCACCACATTAAGAGTGCTTAAAGAGTAAGGAGCATTTACAAGATAAAAAATACATTTAGTTTGGCTGTTGGTACTACAGAATCGTTTTGTAAGGAGTACTAAAGCCTTGTAATATCAAGTGATTTTTGCATCTTGGTCTCATATGAATGACTACATGAATGAGTCCACATAAATAGCTTGTTGGTATATATATATATATATATATATATATATATATATATATATATATATATATATATATATATATTATATATAAATCAAGTTCGCCCATGGTGTATTATCTACCCACCTAACCTAAAGAAAATACGAATGTATAAACTCGTATACATTCCACATAAATATCTTGTTGGTATATATGTTACTTAGACATCGCTAGGTGAAGACGCAAGATAGTAAGAAAGTGCATATAACTTTCTTTGTATTTTGTTTCAGTAAAGCTTAATGCTTTCAGTGCGTTTATATACAAATTTGTATATTGCATACCGCCGGTTTGAGTTGGCCTTTCTAACTATTATTTGAGTTTATACAGTAATAAGGCCGGGTTGTAATCACTTGTACCTTGTTTAATCCATATGTACGGGTGCCGGTAATCCATGTCATCCGGGTCACAGAGACCATCCCTTTCTGTTAGTAGTTCCCTTACAAACGTCCCATCTGTTTGGAATTCTACAATTCTATGCTCACCCGAATCCGCTACAATCAAATTGCCATTGCCAAAGGGCTTTATGTCAACTGGACTGAAACTTTCAGAATCTCTTATTGTATGTAAGAGACTTCCGGCCTCATCAAATACATCTACGCGGTTGTTTTCTGGTAGGGTACAATAGAAATGGTATGAGTTGCCACACAAGACTCTTACAAAACTGCAGATACCACTTCTTTCGATTATCTCCTTCCGCATTGTCTTGTCTTTGAGAGATCTTTGTTCAATACCAGAGTAGTAGCTCAATATGAAAATGTCATCCCGATCTACATGAATAGCGTGGACTTTTTCTAAAGGAGGCCTCATCACATATTCCTTGACCATCCCCTCCGAATCGTATTCCCTGACAGAACGAGCATTTCTTTCAGAAAATATTACGCTGTCACCTTTCACACATACAGCTTTGACAGGTGTGTTCTGATACACCTGGATGCACTGACCATCCATTGTGAACCTGCGCGCAGGCCCTGAATAATCCCCTACAACAGCTGACCAATCAGGTAAGATCCTAATTTGATTAGGATGTAGAAGGCCTGATGGTCCATACGGAATCTTTAGTATAAACTCTGGCCTCACTCCAATCTTAGCATCACCTAAGGCCTTCCGAATACTGCATGAAAATGTACAGTGACTGATCGCAGCCTTGACCTCCTCTATCCCGTCCACAGTGCAGCAGCTGTCCGTCATTGAAAGAGCTTGTGGCAACATGTGCTTGTCACTGATAAAATCTAACACGTCATTAAGATCTTTGTTTAACTTCTTCATGTTTCTATGATTACCACCCTTCAGGAAAGAAGCACATTCCTTGCTGACAGATAGTCCACTCACGCATTTATTTTTATATTCCTTGTAGAATTCGTCAACGGCTGAGTTATGTGTTTCTTCATATTTTGTGACCAAAGTTTCGAAAAGCTTGTCAAGTTCTGCTTTCAACCCAGCTAATTTTTGACGGGCGGTTACGGCATTTATTTTAGATATGGACACTTCCTTGTTCACTCTCTGTTGCAAAATATGTACTTGAATATCTAACTGCCTCTGTTTCTTAATTAAGCTTTCCTTTGCGGCTTTCTCTGATTTATCTATATCCAAGATATCATGGCCTTGATGGTCAGCTCGTATAACACAGTCCGTGCACAATTTTTCCAGGCAGGTGACACAAAAATATTCCACTCCATTCTGATGAAGGGAACATAAATCTTCCAGTATTACATGTGACGAAAAGTGTTTGACTTTTTTATGCCTTGAGATACATTCTTCACATAGTCGGCGGTTGCAGTTTTTACACAGAGCTTTCATAGGGTTTGATAAGCCTTCTTGTGAACATGTCTGACATAGGAAGTCAATTTTCTTATTTGTCATGAGTTCCGCCACTTCGGAAACATTAAAATCAACAGGTAAACCGATAATGCCTCCTTTCGGCAGTTTAGCCTTTGTTCGACATATCGGACATTCCACCGTGACGGACGACTCCTTGCCTTGCTCGAATCTGGTTACATGCCACTGTTGTAGACAGCTCACACAGAATGAGTGTTGACATGGAAGCCCCCTAGGATTCCTATTCGTCTTGTCTTCAAAGCAGATGGCGCAGTTAATTAAATGGGTATTGCTCCCCGTTGCCATTGCAAACCTTACAAAAAGATTAAAAGCATAAGATATTGAAATGAGACGCCTGAATCCCTACAGATGAAGGCCCAAAGACATATTAAATAACAAAAGAACGCCATACTTTTACTCTATATAATTTTGAAGGTTTAGTAAAAGCTTTTCTGTTATTACAACTGAAAATCTTCCTTTCAAAATAATATACCTCCACAAAACAACATTGTCAAAAGAGATTAACGAGGATTCCTTACCTTTTACTGCCTGGCATTGAAAGCAGTCGCCAATGCTAAGGAGGCCTTATCATTGGCCTTTATCTCACATCAGTTGGTGCGCAAGTGATCACGGTGCAAACTCTGAATATCATATAAATATATATAAATATCGATAAAAGGCGCCCGAAAGGACAAGCAGAATAAAACAATTGATTTACTCATAATCTGTATCTGTGGTGATTAAAAACTTTATTATTCGTAAATGAAACAACATTTAACACAAACAAGTCACTTATTTGTTATTTAAATAAACTAAGTTATTGGTTTATTCATGTGGCCTTGTTTCGTATAAGAAACAACATCCCACGATGAAAATTCTCCTTAGCATATATAACAATAATATGACAAGTAGATCGATGCACTACACACACTGTACAAATGTAGAAAACACGTACATAATTATGTTTGAAACTGTTTATTTTTGATTAAAGCGAAACTATTTGTGATAAATGAGGTCTTATCTTAAATATACTTCCTTCTCTAAACGGAATAACTAGTGTAAGAACTTGTTACCTCGTAAAGCCTGGCACCAAATCCGAGTACCACTGTTGAATATTCTAAAGGGGCAGGTCCTGTCAACGGTCTAAACCTCAGACCTGTATGTGCGCACTGACCAGGTGATTCAAATGTGAAGGTAATATATGTGGCATAGATAAGCGAGACTTTAATTGTCAGAAAGTGCTGGGTGTGGGCCTAGCATATTAAAATTGTTGTTTTACCTCTGCGTTGAATAAAAATAGACAAGATGCTGTGCTATCAACTTATGAGATGTATCATCACCATAATTTGCACTTTTATGATGAATTTTCCATCATACTGTGCACTTTAATGATGGATTTGTTTACAATAGTCTGCACTTTTATGACGGATATTCCCTCATACCTTTCACCTCTATGTAGGGTTTTCCGCCAACCTCTGCACGTTTTTTGAAGACTCTTGTTCATGGTTCACGCATGTGTTAATAGTGTCCTACGTGTCATAATTATGATTTTTAATAATTTTACTTATACACGTATACTATCATTAATGGGACCAGTTACAATACTGCTTTTGAAATAATGCAGATATGAAAATATATGGACGCGTGGGATATACATTACTAATATAACTGCGATATTGTTACAATCTTGGTCAGAAACAGCCATGATATATACCGATAGAATGACATGTCACTTCTTTCCAGTATGGCGTTTGGAAAACGTCTGGGTGTTGGACGGGAGACTTGACAAATTACATAAGTTACCAAACTAGGATCCAAACAAGTTTAGAGACAAAATACGTTACCTTAACGTGATAACCGTGCTTATATAACAGAAAAAAATATTGGTTTTTAATTATTGTATAAGCTTTATCTGGATATTTATTAAGGTTGGGTTAATTTTGACCTAATTTAAAAACATATTAAATATAATTCCTAACACATCTGTAGGTCTGCTGGTCGATATTGTCTTTTTAATATGAATAGGCGTATGATGAGCTATATAATGAACAAACGTATTACATGACCGGTCCTTATTTTAGGTGAAGGACACAATGGACGTTATTTATAGACAACCTAAGTCTATAACCTCAAGTGAAACCACAGAGCAAACATAATATGCACATTAAGAAGTCCGAGGAGTGCCTTGACGTAAATGCTTAGTAGGCCCTAGAATTGTTATTTAGTTGAGGTCTTGCCTGTCAAGTAAAATACTGATAAACGTGTACATGCGTTATCATATTTCATTCTTTATATACGCGTACCGTCCTCCTTTCGAATGCAACCAGATATATTACTCATGATATGAGAAAACACACACACACACACACACACATATATTTGCAAACTGTGCAATCAGGTCACACGTGAAATCACTGAAAATTTCAGGCATTATACAAAATGACTGATTTACTTGGGCATTTCACGAAATTACTTAAATATCCAGGCATTAAGTTTTATAACGGCATAAATGAATTTGCAGGCATTATACAAAACGACTGATTTACTCGGGCATTTCACGAAATGACTAAAATTTCCAGGCATTACGTGTGATTACGACATAAATCGTTTTTGCACATAAAATAAGCTTTTATGCAGAAGCACCTTTATAAATTACATATCAAGGACAAATAATATAATGCACTGGTTATATAGTAGATTAGTCCACAATTTAAATGTTTGTCATAATATGGAATGAACCCAAAGTCCAAAGCAACCATACTTCATGATCTGTATCTGTATTATACTACTTTTTAATACTACATAGTCTTAATAAGGAATGATTCACGTTGTTTGTCTTCATCAGGAATGAATCACTTTTCAATACAAATTTATAGTTTACCACTATTTATTATAAATCAGTTAATTTAATATTTTGCTGCTACGACAAGGATCAGTGCTTAAAGCTTTAAATCACTGGCACCTGTTATAGCTACATGTATTGTGCATTGTTACAAGTACACTGTCGCTTCACAGTTGTAAGTGTAAGCACCTCATATGTGTGTCATAATGACAAATTATTGTGTCAAAAGAAAACGACAAGGTTTGCTTCATTAAATAAATTTAAGCAACACACTTTTTTACCGTGTACAAATGTCCATAATCAGGACCTACTAATTAGAAAATCACAAACAAATAAATCTCTGATATACTCTGTAATATTACAAAAGTAAACATTTTAAACTAAATTGGTTAAAAAGCTTGAAAGCCGGCTTTGTTAAGGGTATCCAAGACAGTAAATGGTGTGCCAAACAAAGTTCTAAATTCGTCTGTATGGCTTAATTGATATATTTTATTTCAACGAGATCAGAGAACTGGGGTTAGTAATTGACCCGGCCTGAGGTTGCTTAATTGACCAAATCCAAACATGCGAAAGCAAAAAAGTGGTATAAAATAAATTTCATATTTCTATGAAAATTTTCCCAAGACTTCCCTGAATGTTACATTAGAAGATTCTAGGATCAGCGGATACAATTTATTATACAATTTATCTGATTTTAAGGTTGCTCAAAATCATGATGTCTGCCTACGTTTGCAAAATTTAGGTCAGCTTGACCGAATTTCAGGTTTCCAAGGAGATTTACAGAGCACTTTCTTGATTATCATGTTAGAAGGTTTAAGGCCAATGGATACAAGTTGTGCCCAGTTAACTGCCGGACTGCTTCATTTGAAAATCTCAAACTATAGAAGATAGTCTTCAGGAACTGATGGTTCACTCCATGATCAAAATGCATTAAGAATCATTGCCATTATATGTATTATTTATTCAGATACTGAAGATTTTGTAGCAATTTTTTAAAAATATTTCTGTGGGTATTTACGAGTCCAATATCTCTGAGTTAAAAAGCTGCATATATATATATATATATATATATATATATATATATATATATATATATACATATATATATATCACGAACAATGATTGATGGTTCCATTCTGTTTCTAAGCAGTAATACACAAACAATATATACCGGTAGTACTAGTAATACTTTTATACAAGGACAAAAACCTGCAGTGAAAGCCATTTGTGTTATTTTCTAATAAAAGTATATACGTGATAAATGCTTGTGCATTTAAACGTAAAGATAGCTTATTAAGAAATATGTTTTTGACAGAGTAGTTAAACTTATGTTGTTTAATATTTTTAATTGTCTTGTTCAAAAACAAGTCACTTAAGGTATTTGGCCTTTAGATAATCTCCCATGAATGATTCATTGTCCTTCAATCAATAAAAACAGTTACTGTTCAATCCAATCAGCATTGTGACTTAAATCTGTATTCCCTGTGCTCAGTCTAAAGTTGAAAATTAGTAATGTAACTTTTTCGTTGTGATCTTCAATGTACTAAGAATTTAGATACAACGAAATCCATTTCACATATTTAAAGAATCCACGGATTTTTTTTGTAGCACGATATTGTAACCACTATATAACCCTAAACGGTTATGTTTGCACAGCACAGGGCCATTGCGTTGTGTGTAAACAACCACAACATGGCCGAATCATGTTTAGACTAGATTTAGTTGAATTACATCATGTACGATTTAGGTCAGTGAGTAAGCCGTAAAAAAGAATGACATAAAAATTTATTTTGGAAGTATTCCTCTTTAACAGCACACAAACAACGACAACCTTCAATTTTGTGAGAAAGTAATGTGGTCTTTCATGGACCTACGAGCAAATAAGTACCAAGCTTCTTCCAAGGCCTTTAGCACAATCGATGTAAATCATATTTGTTCAAAATTTGGAAAAAAAACTACTGGCACAATATGTTGAATATTGATATAAAATATCTCACTGAATCAAGAATGATACATATGTCTAGAAGTGGGGAAAAGCGTTCCTGTCTAGGAAGTTCCTTACATAATATACGAACAGTGCATCGATTTAATGTGATATGGAAACCGTGAGGTGTTTAAAGGACACACGAATTAAATACATGTTGTTATATATATGAATAACTTCTTCTTATAAAATAATGTTGTCTTAACTTTATTCTACCAAGCATACTGATATCACTCTCTCCTTAGCATTAACTATTTCCCACAGATGTCAGATGCTACGCATTCTTTCATTTAATTAAAAATACACCTACTTTAAGCTGGTACTGGTTGATATACTTAGAATGGTTATACCGTTATCATTTGTAATGTAGCTTAATGTATCGAAATGATAGTGTTGAATGTTTTCTTTTGAAAAAAAATTCTAGTTGCCTTTGTTAAAGTCCCTTTCATAAACTACTCCTAAGTCATAATATGGATGCATTCAACAGAGAATTATTCTTATCCATGGTGTCTAGTATAACGTTGATGCAATTAACTGAGACCACTCTCATTATTAAATAATATAATCTGAATAAAAACCGAGGGATATATGCCAAAACTATCTTGTGAATAAATTCAAAACCTTCAGATTTAACATTAGTTAGTATATGGTTAAAGTCTGTTGACATCTCGAGGTTGACTTTAATACAGTTGAAGAAAATGAATCTCAGTATTGAATTTCACCATGAATACATGTGCCACTTTGCATACAGTCTATATTTTTGCAACTGTGATATTTCTGTTATAGCTAGCAAATAAAAGCTTAGCAATGCGATACAATATTGATTAAATTACACCTGTTTACCCTGAGAATGATTTTCTGTGGGTGGCCTAATAATATGCAGTGCCAGGCCGCGCAATAAAACCACGGTATAAACAGCATATTCCCAAATGGATGTCACTTGACACTCGAGCGGGTCGAATGTGTTCATAATAAGATAGACTAGTGAAACAGGAGTACATGAGATATGACTAAGAACATTCGCTACTGTTTGGTCTCAAAGTTAGACTAACATCGTGCCAACTATCAAGGAACTAACAAGGACCGCTTGCCTATTAAATGTCGAAAGTATGCAATAAAATGGCGCCATTTTATGTATATTTGGGATTCGTGTCACACGTTATTTATTCCAGATTACCTCACTGAACATTGAAAGTCACATGGTCACTTTTAACAGAATACATAACGGATTTTTTTTGCACTTATGCTAATTATAGCAATGTTAAATCTTTCAAAGGGTATTGTGCATATTTCTCCCGGTGGTGCTGCAAAAAGATTCTTTTAAAGATTAAGTTTCATATGTTATGATTAAATCTTGAGCATGATCGCGGTTTGCATTGCGATATCACGCTCTCATCAGTCTGATTACAATCCTTGGCTAAGAACAAACCTTGGTTTAGATATTGCTGCAAAAAGCAGCTGTTAAGTCAAAGGAGGTAGCAATAACCATGTCAATAAAACAGTTTTAAAATCGTTCAATGATAAAATTAAAAGAATATATGTATATAATATCACTAAAGAAAAATACCCTTCTGTTAATACATAACGTCATCCAAGCTTCCCATCTGATTTACCATACAGAATACTTTTGGCCCTTTTTCAATGAAAAAGAAGCATAATTCCCATATCCTTCCTGCAAAACAACCCAACGCCCTAATCAGTAATATAATACATAATTGTCATTGGTCTAATGCGGACTACTTTTTGGAATTTATATTTATAGGATACATATTGCTCATTGGCCTTACCGTAATTTTTACTATACTCTGTTGATCATATCAATAATATAGTACACAAGGGTTACTTGGTCGTTATCAGATATACTGATACTAAAAACACTGTCCTTTCTATTTTTACAAAGCACCTAGTATCACATGGTGCGTATCGTATACATAATATTAAGTGCTCGATGAAGAGTACTTGATCGTTTCTAATTTATATTTCATACACGGGACAGAGTGGTCTTTGTTCCCTATCACTCCCGTGCGTCATGTCTCCCAATAAATACACTCAGCACAGTGCACATTAGGCCTAACGCACTAATTATAAATGTCCCATGGTCCCTGTTATATCCACGGTACATTCTGCCCCGTATTTTGTAATCCTAATGCGGCATTTACTTATGTCCATTCATTCTGCATTTGCGTCATATGTTTACACTGCCTACGATACACATTGTGCTTAGATATTATATGTCCTATTTACGAACCTCCTGTAGCTATCACATTTGATTATAGTTGGATATTTTCTATTCTTCCTGAAATAATCTCACCTTAATATTATAATGTCTCACAGCAAACTAATTTTGAATAAAAGCAGGTCGGAAACAACGTTACTGCACTGGCTGACCCGCAAATAAGGGTGGACATAATCCATGTTCCGTGGTCTGCACAGTCCGTCTCTTTTTGTGAGCAGTTTACAAAAAACGCACCGTCAGTTTTTGTCTCCACATTATTTCATTTAAAAGTCCCCAACATACTTCTCTCCAAATTTCTCTGATTTTTTGGGCGGTTGATTTTTTCCATGTTAATTTTGCCTTGCATCTTGTGTAACTGCTGAACAAGCAGTTCCAGTTAATCCCTTAGGCGTTTCCCGATAACGGTTTCAGCTTCATCTGTATCAGTCATCTCATGATCTAAATAGCCGTTCAAGACACACACAGTGCATAACCTCTCCATGCAGGCTATTCAAAATTACTCCTGAGCAGCTTTGTGTCGGCCACATAAATCTGCATTTATCACAACTTTAACTTGTTTATGTAGAGATACGCAGTCCCTGCAGAGACGGCTATTTCTGGTTTAACATATAGCCGTCATTGGCGCTGGCAAACAATATTGTGAGCATGTTTGGCAATTGGTATCACTTGTGAGTACTGTCATCAACTTCTGCAACCTTAAAATGAATAGGTAGAGCTAATATTCCTTCACCGGGTAGCTTTGTGTTCCAATAACAAACTGGATATTGCACAGAGACTGGGTCCATCCTGCCTTGTTTGAACGGTTTCTTGAATTTTCCGCGACAGACAAACCAGAAAGAGTGCTGGCAAATAAGATCCATGTGATTTTTGTTGCTCTCGAAGCATATGGTACGGTAAAGGACGCGGGAGTCATCTGCAGAGGCCGTTGTGTTCTGAAAGAAATGTTACCCCAGATAAGTATGCATTACAAAATAACAGGAAATGCAATGCAAGATAAAGGTATTTATGTGTGTTATATTACAACATATCCCTACAGAAATAATACTATAATACTTTCGAACTTATAATGGATAATGCAGGTTGGAAAGAGGTAAAAACTGAGTGCCAGGAAACTTGATCGAATGCCGAGGGGGGGGGGGGGGGTATCGTGTATGGTTGCTCATTGTGTACACAACAGGCAGCGGGGCTTAAAGCGACGAGAAAGGAAAAGGAAGATATTTGAATATGAAAATAACAAACAGTTCAAGTGAAATCTAACCTGTTTTGAATTAACTCGATATCATATTAATAATTCGAGTAGCAAATGATAACGTTTGAAAACAAGGGTCTTATTTAGGCGTGTCTTCGTGAGCATAGAAGTACATACATTTTTTTACTAAGAACAATTCCCTATTTTTAGTCACAATATTAACTGATCAATAGAAATTTGTCGGATTACTGGACACCATCTCAGGATGAGCATTCATATCGATGTTATCCTCCTTGATAGTTTACAAATGGGCACTTTAATTCTAAATAGACCCCTTTTCGAATATAAATAAACTTTTGTTAAATTATATGTATAAGTTTAATCTGAAAACTGCCCTATAATTTCATAGCAAATATTTAGTTTTCAGTACCCGGAAGCCTTCCTGTTCGTTTTCCTATAGAGAAGAGATTTCAAAAATAATATCACAAATGTGCAGATTTAATTATATTTTTTCTTAGAGGGAGATATGATTTGTTTCCTTGGTAAGAACCTAGGTTATTTGTATGTAAAGCATGATAATAATGTAAATGCAACATGGATTGGATGAACTATATTATCATGTTTTGTCTCCATAAATCATTGTAGGATAATTACAGTAATTCAAATATGGTAATCTATGAAAACTAAGTTTGCTTTTATCACGCTTTGTGTCGTTACTGTGAGCTTTCTGTGTATGCGTGTGTTTATACTACTGCGTATCATGACACAATGCATTTTATATTTCCAGGTATAACATGAGAAATAAATAATTAAGATGCTTCCATAAAATTAATGAGATTAGCGATGAGGCAAATTTGCGTGTCCTTTATAATATATCCAAACCGTAGTTGTTTAAATATAGGTATATCCATGTGAACATGCTGGAGAAAGTGTCCAAAAACTTCTGCAGTCGTAGTCACTCAAACTTAATTCAATTCAGAAATGGATTACGTTGAGGAACAATTATTTTTATTTAAAGTAATAACGCTTTTTTGGCAGAAATTGGTTTTCAAGCCGTGCACAATTAAAATGATCTTTCATGATAATAAAAGATTGCTTGAAACTTATTGTGGTCTAATAACTGAACCATTCTGCTACTCTTGCTCACACCTTACTTATTCACTGAAAAAAAGATGCAAAGGCAGAGTAATTAATTATGAAGATATTTTGAGGCGCTCCTCTATTTGACATGAATATCATGTGTTAATTTTAAATACAGAAACTGAAGTTACAATCAATAGGGGGTCACAATATTATTGTTATCTATAAACAATTCACTGTTTTCTAACCTAACACCATTTTCCGGTTGTCATCGTCAACACATAATTTGTTTATATAGTGATTATTGCAATATATAAAGCGAGAAAAAACAAACCTGTTTAGCTTTCTGTTGTAATCATGTAGCGTCAAATTGAAGATATTCAGTTCAAGCTAGCATTGGGCAAAACAAGATTTACTCATATACTGATAGATAAGTATTTTGGGTAAATACCAATATCAATATATTCTGAACTGTGATAAGGCTGATGAAGACAAGCGAATTTTGTTTCAACAGAACCGCATGAACACAGCAGTTGCAACTCGGTAATGAAACATGTCGTTCATTATACTTATGTTAAGCTGTATTGTGACTCTTTATTCTTGCATTGACAGCAATGGTACATTAACATAACCATAACTATATTATATATTTTATACTGATAAAATACCACAAAAAGGAGCACTGTCCTATTATGAAAGTGTACCAGAACATAATAGTATTATGTTTTAATTGGCTGCATCCCATAAGGACCTCAAAACAATTGAAATTACATTTGTTAATCCCAAGCTAACCAGTGATTATGTAGATAAATCAACTCACAATAAGTTACACTTTATTGCAGGCATATTTTCTATCGTGTAACGTTTAACAACCAAGTCAGTGATCTTGTCAACCTGGCGCTTTTACCATGTATGTTTATTTTGTGAGGTTACCAAGTTGCCAAAGACAGGGTCTTATACATTTATGCTAGTGTTTCTGTCAAGATGTATCAGCAATAAGTGCACGTCAGTGTATGTTTGCTAATAAAGAGTTTCTGCATTCCCAAGTAGAAAGAGAAAGTACAAACATGAATTTGTGTAACACTATAGAAGTCCAAACTTAGTGAACTAATAATCCCCTTTTATTAATGGCAACGAACTTAGCGGAAACACTGTTGATCTCGTTGGTGATCAATGAAAAGCAATAGATGTGTTTTCATTTGAGCTCAAAAACAAACATATGACCTTTATCAAACGGACAAACAATATGTCTATTTAAGCATTTTGCTGCATTCTTTCATCCCAGGTCAACATAAGCCAATACAAGCTGGGGTGCATATTAAGTACACATATCTATTTTGTCGAACTTGAAATAAATGAAGAATGTTGTACATGATAAAACAATATACCTAAAATAAATATCATTATTATTAGTTTAAATTAAATAACATATCACAATCAAAATATTAGAGTAATTCTTTACGTTTTCAGAATAAATAAATACTTTTCAAATAAAAAAAAACAGTCAAGGGGCAGATACCTAAATAGGTTAAGAGCAAGGACCTGTAAAAAAGTGGTTGTACAACCCATACTACACCCAAGGTTTGATGCCATAGGGAGTTAGTATAGACCCCCTGGAACATCGCAGGGTAGGTAATAGAGTTGAATTGTGGCATCACTTTTTTGCTACAGCATGTATATAATGGGCAGTACCGCGACCAATATATTGGTCAAAATAAAGGGGTAGTGGTTGCTAATTCGATATTTTCTTAACCATTATTCACTCAAAAGTCATTAGTATGGTATTAATTTATAGCCAACACAGTTTTGTGATAAATGAAGCATAATAAATTGTTCTCTACCAATGCCCTGATGTGACCTTGGGGTCAAAGGTCACAAAATTACTACATTTTGACATTTTTATTATGTGTTATTACTGTCGGTTTACAGGTGTTCTTATTCCTGTTCTTGTTGTAGTTTAATGCCATTTGTTTTGCTATTTATTTTCTGCAAAACTGCAAGCTTTTAGTACATAAAACATTAAATACTATACTAACGTTACAGCACCTTGCATTGCTTTTCCTGAAATGATTCTGTGTAATGTATATGTACATTAACATGTACCCATTTAACATATAGCTGGCGGATACATGACTCTCACGATTTATATCCGAGCTTTCTCATTTTCAATGATTGAGATATTTTAATTAATATAGACCCTGTTTATATTCCACTTATTAATTCAAATTTGAGTGCACGTATAACCCTTTTCAGGGAAGGATCCAGGAATTTGGAAAGGGGAGGGTCATGTCTGGGAAGACAGAAAGAAAACCCTAAAAAAAAGTCATCTGGTCCGGGAAGTAGGGTTCAGGGTCGCAAAATGTGGTTTGAAACCTTATAAAAAGGTTTTGGCTCCAAGAAAAAAAAAAAAGGGGGGGGGGTCCTGACCTCTAGATCCGCCACTGCTACATGCTCACTGGATTGAATAAATTGTGCCAAAGGGCTCAGAACTCAGAAGTCAAATGAAATGTAATCTCAGAAGAGGAACTAGAAAATAACTAGGCATTAGACATATAAATTAATAAAGAAAAATTATGAGCATGGTGTACTTACATAGAAAGGTATTTAGGTTTAAATACTTGAACTTTAGAGTCTTTTTTCTGAATATAACACATAAATTTGATAATTTATCTACAGACAATTTTTATAACTTCTAATAAATTTAATCATCATGAACACAATGATTTCACTACCTGGTAGATTTATAACAGATAGCAACTGCAGATGTGAAGCCCGATTGTCTACATCTTCATTAAACAAGCATCTTTAGTATTAATCTGATAAAAAATGCATTGTGTCAACCAATAAGTAAAGAGTAAGATATCACTAACAGTAGGTAAACATTGTTTAGATTAGCGGAAACAATGTATTTGTTTATTTTGAAGATGAAATATATTAAACACCAAAGTGAATGACAAGTTGTGTTATGTAAACCTTTAGTTAAACTTTACTAACTGATCCGATCAAAGGCAACCACTCAGATGTTGGACAAAATCACCAGTTCCCCTATCATCACTGACTTGCACACATATTCTTAGCAATTGCATTAAGTTCTAAGCAGGTTCTCACTTCCTTGTTGAGTCAATGTAAGCCTATATACCTGATAACAAATGGAGAGAGAGAGTTAACAAATCATCAAGAGAACAATAATGAAATATTCCAAGCCTTTCTGAAACATTTACTTCCTGTGATATAACTTTTAATTTGTTTACTATATCCGACATCTTAATGTTTATTATCACAGTAAATGATGTATGAAATCGCCTGCCGTAGTTTTACTATCAGGCAGGAGATCCCCATGTAAGCTTATCAAATCAAGTTTTTATTTACAAGCCTATATGACATTTCATCTTATATGAAATTGTTCATAGATAGTCTTATAAGTATGTTTATTATCAAATAGAAACATTTAACTGATTTCTGCATAATGATGCTTAATTCTCAGCATTATTTTTATAATAGGCCTATTCATAACTACTACATGTAGCTAGTCATGACCTCCAGCTACCTCCCAAGCCATGTGCTCTTGGCATCATTGGTCAAGGGCATCGGTTTCAACCTTCATTGAGCAAGAAAATGATAAAGCGACCCATTCATATACTATTAACTACAATATCCAACAGAGTGAATAAAACTTGCAGGATTACTGGAAATCTTCATTGCACAAACTGTCACCCAATCAAGTGTAGCTGACAGCTAAAGAGAGCTGGTCATCACATAAATGCTAAAATGTTTTGTATTGAAAGCTAAATGGGACACTCCAACTACGTTATACCTACTTATACCAAATAAGCTTTTCTAAACGCTAAACATATCAATGGACTTAGATAATCTTTCTTTATTAAATTATAGGTCTAACGTCTAGTTATTCTCCAGTTCCTCTTTTGAGATGACATTTCATTTCTGAGATTTGCTGACCCCTTTTTGCACTATTTATTTAATCCAGTGAGAAAGTAGCAATGTCGGATCAAGTGACCTGGACCCCCACCCATCCCCTTTGGATCCGAAACAACCTTTTTCTAAGGTTTCAAACCTTCCTTCAAGACCAGAAGACTTTTTTTCTGGTTCAATTTCAGTCTTCTTGGGCGTCACTCTCCCCTGTCTAAAATCCTTAACCCGCCCCTGATAAGGGTTATACATGTACTCAAATTTGAATTGATAAATGGAATATAAGCAGGGCCTATTATAATTAAAACATCTCAATCATAGAAAATGAAAATAGCTCAGAAATAAATTTGGATATTCTTGTATCAGCCTGCTATTTGTAGGAACAATAAATGTTAGTGTACATATAAATTACACAAGAATCATATCAGGAAAAGCTGTAACATTAGTATAGTAAATAAAAATCTCAAAATTTAGTAATTTTGTGACCTTTGACCCCAAGATCACATCAGGGCATTGGTAGAGAACAATTTATCACAGACATGTGTTGGCTATAAATTGATACAATACTAATGACTTTTGAGTGAATAATGGTTAAGAAAAATCCCGAATTAGCTACCCCTACCCCTTTATTTTGACCAATATATTGGTCGCGGTACTGCCCATTGTATAACATGCTGTAGTAAAAACGTGATACCACAGTTCAACTCTACAACCTACCTGGCGATGTTCCAGGGGGTCCATACTAACTCCCTTTGGCATCAAACCTTGGATGTAGTGTTGGTTGTACAAACTCTTTTTTATGCCCCCTACCAGATTTTGCTCCTGCCCTAAAACTTTCCTTTCATCTTTCGATGGCAAAGAAAAGATAAGAAAGACAAGCTAAATTTCTGATTTTGAAAGACAATTTTAGAATATACAAGATATATGGTATGTCATGTTTTCAGCAAGCCGCGTTCACCAATTAAGCCGTTTTGGGAAGGCGAAGGTTATACCCGTTTAAATTCACACCTGACACTTCATTTGCTTACAATAATCAATTTATCATGGAAGACAACTAAAGGCACTGTCTATTGAGTTAGAATGAAGGTATGAAGGAATTAGATGTTATTTTTCAAGCCTTCTGAATTCAGGTTTATATGCAAGGGGTTAGGAATAATACAGAGGTCATAACCTGTCGTTCTGACATAAGAGCGAATCTCTGAGGTTCAAACGAGATTTCACAATTGCGCCATTCAGGCACCGGTGGGTTCGAACTGGCGACCCCCAGCTTCGAAGTCTGACCATTAGGCTACGCCCTACCCCTATTTCATTATATTTGATATTTTGCCACACTTTCCTTTGGATATGAACAAGGAGAACAGTGTATAAATATATCCAAGTTGTGTTCCAAAGGTAAAAGATACAAGAAGGAATTCATATTCAAATTGGTAACTCCTCTCATAGCCCATTACAACACGCACGGGATATGGCACCTTTATATATTTTATAAAATTTGTTGATTTTGCTCTGTAAAGAATATATGCATCCCACATGAAATATATGGCTGAGGGCTGTATTATACAAACCCCAACCCTTTGAAAGTCCTCACAAATAAGCACATGAGAAATGGTGTTAACAGTGTTCATTATTATTGTGAATTTTAACAATTATGCATACATGTATTTATATACTCCTGATGCCTACACTATTTCCATGAAAACAAATTTAGATGCATGAAAACCAGTGCTTGAAGTTGCTCTCTGTTATTCCCGAATACACAATGTTATTCTTATGTAATTTGTCGAGTGGCTGCATGGAAAAGGGAGAAATGCTTATTGCACATGCGCATTTCATACTTTTGCTTGAAACTTAAATTTGTTTGTAAAATAAAATTGCTAATATATATATGTATATATAGAGTTTGAATGTGGGTCCTACATAACCATTTTGTAAGAGAGTAATAAAGCCTAGAAATATCAAGCGATCTTTGCACCTGAAATCGTGTGGTATCGCATAAATTGGTTCCAATAAACCTCTTACTGCTGGTCTTTACCGTACAGGATGTTAACTCATGTCCATTCAAAGTATTGAGTGCTCAAAGTGTTTCTCCATACGGTCACAAAGGAAGTAGAGTAGTATCCGGTTGTTTGAAGTGCGTGTTTATTGTGATGAGAAATATATATTGTTTGAGATTACGCTTAAGCCTACGTAAATTCATCTGTAGGCAAGTTGTATGACAGTGAACTTAAAACTCAACGAATGTTGTTGTTACTCGAACGAATGTCCTGGATTCCTAATAATGAGAGAAGCATTTCCAAGAAGAAACCTAACAGATGTAAACATATACATTGATATGTACACAGAGTGAGCAAAAACTGGAAAATTAGGCGAATAGCTGGCTTTAAGCTTGTTTTCATCATATAAAGGAAGTAAATACTGCTAACTAGAAACATATATGTTTGTTTAAGTCATACTTGCATTTTTGTAACTTAATGAAAAAAATTTATTTAAGTTTTGCAACATTTCTCTAAATTAATGTGAACGGATGGCTTAACATCTTGACCATGTGTGTATCCCCTGGAAGCAAGAAAACCAAAATTATTAGGGACAAGTGCAACCAGTTACGGTGCCGTTTTTCCAATTTCGTGCACATATATTCTGGTATATTTTGGTATCAATTGGTATATGGTACCTACCACTAAATTGCCTTCATTTAATCAGCCATGGATATGGTTAATGACTTCATTTTCCGATGATTTATCACCGGTTTATCACACATCTAGCATTACTTTTCTGTTACATGTAATTATCTAGTTGACGAAGATGAGGAGAAATATCAAGCTCATATCATACCTGTGGAAACTCTATTACCAAAGAACTAACTATGTCCACCACAAAAGTAAAACTTTTTAAAGCGAATTGGTCATGTGGTTTATTGACGTCATGTGGCCTTTATGTATTTTATGTTAACCTGAAATGACTTTAAATGTAAAACATACTTTGTGTTCTTTCGTTGCCGCATTGAGTGTTGAGATAGGACAAGGGAAGCTAATCTGTTTTCATTTTCGTTTCCCTTAATCCATTTCCTTTGAATACATTTTTGTCAAAATTACCTTTTTGTTTCCGAGTTTAGAGCTCTGTTATAGACAATAAGCTAATCATCTGGCATTGCTGTCATACAGAAATGTAAAGTAGAGGTAAAAAGCTTTCCAAAAAGGTATCATAAAATTTTCCACCTTTTTGATACCAAAAAATGTGTCTGGAGTTACAATATCTTTGTAGTCTATCAATTAAAAATTCATAAATGACTGTATCTCGCATAGAAATGCTGCTAACACCTTATTTTATTTGTATTTTATGACGGCAAACGAATTAATGGTATTACACGATGCTTCGGATGCTTTTGGAGTTGCCATCGACGATAAAGTGTGTGGCATTAATTTGATCTGAACATTAAATATGCAGTTCAGAAATATATATATATATATATATATATATATATATATATATATATATATATATATATATATATATACCTCCGCCATTATTCTAGATGACCAAATCCGGAACATTAAAAGGGTTCACCTACTTCATCGTTATATCACAGGTAAGCCATGCTCACAAGAACAAAAGCTGACTCATCATTAGTAAATCTCGTTCTGATTGGTTATAAAGTTAGGCAATAAATGAAATACATTTTTCGGTGATCTCGTATATGGGTAAGAGGAATGTACCCATGTATTTGCGTGGTTTAAGTTTACGTCAAGCTATAGACAGCTTACAAGTTATCATTAAGAACCTTTAAGGTATGGTGAGATAGAGACACCTTGCCATATACGCTACTAAATGTACTTGAGCAGAATTTAATTTATCTTGTGGGATATATCATGAAGATAAACGAATTTTGAATGAAATAGATGGTAAAAGGCGTAACATTACGAGACTTTATTTTCTTATTATTACAGAAAAACATATGGCCCGACTGTGTTGCGTCTCGAAGATAATCTGGACAGCTCAACAGTTCGTTCAATATTTTACTGACAGAGTGTGCAATGTGTGCCTGTACCCTACGCAAGTGAGGATTAACATAAAAAAAGGTCTGGTTGTTTAATGTGCAAAATGGGGAATATAACTTTGACGAGCTGCATATACCTTGATGTTAACGATACCTTTATAAACATGTGAAGCGTCCTGTGTTTTAACAAAAAACTATGGCTCTCTAAAGCTTTTGGTTTCGTAAAACTTCTGTCCTACTGTTACCTAGGTGGTGTCATAGTTGGAAGTTCCTTGAATGTCCAATCAGCATTTTAAGATCCCTAATTTAAATTATACTTGTGAGACAAAGAGAGACTGCGACCCCCCCCCCCCCTTTCCCCGCCCTTAATCACTTTGTAGAATAAAAGCATTAGCTATATTTGTCCAAAAGGAGACTGATTAAAAAATACTTTTTTCTTCTCTTTACTTTGATAAGCCAATAAATGAGCTTATTTCACCGATATCCTCTGCTGAAGCATCATCCTATGTAATCTTTCTCAGCCTTAATTACGACACTAGTAAAATTTTGGCTCATAGCAACATCATGGTTATAAGCTAGTATTATAAATAACTATACATTTGTATGTAATATTTCATATTTTGTGAAATATATATTTTCAACATACTATCGACTTTGTTTATGGATTTACGTGTTTGTTTACCTTTTCAAACTGAAAATGCTTTTATTATATTATACTAATTAAATTGGTAACATATCTGATGTTAATTTATTCCAATATGTTTCATTGTAGTTTTGTGGAATACCAATGATTATCTTTAAGATTAATGTAAAAATGCAAAGGCCTACCAAAACCAACATGATGTTAAGTGTTACCTGGTGTCTGAACATGTTCTTGTGTTTCTGCATAAAGATATGATTTAAATATATTTGAAATATAAAAAATATTGTTCAATATAATGTAAATTATTTACTGGCACAATGTTTTAGAATTCAGCATGTCAATTCATTCTTTGATATCTATACTTTGTACGCATTTGTAGGTTAATGTAAACTGCAGTTTTACCTTCTGGACATAACAAAAGATTCTGTCAAGAGATCTTAACATATGTTAAACAAAAATTATTTCAGTAACATTAAATCAATTAACAACCCCAAGCAATGAATCGCAATAATTGATTTAAAACTTTATTTGTAGTCTCGTACATTTAATAATGACTGAGTCCTTTAATTATAGCAACATCAATGACGCGATATTACCTGACAGTTACAAAGCATGCTAATACTGAAACTAAGACTAAACAATGAAACAGGAGCATAATATTTTCCCATTCCGTGTTGTGTGTGAATTTTAAACCATGTACACATAACGGGACGAGAAAAAGCGGGGAAACGCTTATCATGATTAAGGATAATATATGGCGGGCATGTTTAGAAGGCAAGGGTACTTAATTTATAGTTTCATCATTCCACGTCTACTTACACTTATACACAAAAAAAATCGCAAACAAACAGCCACATAATAAAATTAAAATAATGGTAAGGCGTGTGTAAGAACGTTCATATTCCTATGCTTCATGCAATGTACATTCGTTACCGAAAATTACGCCCTTCTGCTACTATTGAGATCTCCAATATGTCATCACTGTTTACAATGAGTTGTAAATGAAAATATTGAAACTACACAATATAAGCTGTAAGAGTTAGATCTAACATTATATGCGTGTATAATCAAATGTGTTATCCAACCCTTTCTCGTTGGCGTAACTAGCTTATCAGGAATATAATCAAAACCATTTAAATTTGTCGTTAACAATGCATACGCCCTGTCGTACACATGTTCTTCACTATCGTCATCAGATACCTTCGATTAGGAAAAAGTACCGAGTTCATGAGCCGATGAAAACTTTCAGCTGATTACTTTAGTGCTTATTGATAGTATATCGGGTGATTTAGAAGAACGACCCGAACTTTAGGCTTTACTAATCTCATAAATACTGCATGCAAGTTGTTTGTAGCTGGTGTGTATAAAGGTGTGTATATTTTTAATATGTATATAAAATTTTATAAATTCATGAGTTCAGGTTTCTAATTTATGTCAAGAATAATTTGGCATAGTGAAATTTGTTGTGCTGGGTGTTACATGTTGAACCTGGCTTTCGGTGTCATCCGAGGTCATACAGGTGATTGGGTACGGATGTGGCATTATCGGAAACAGTTTGTCATTAGGTTTGTCAATTATAGTTTGTCATTAAGAGATGTAAGTCTTTCGTTAATCTCTGTACTGATGGTTGAATTATCCCAATACATGTTACTGGCCATTTTCTCCTGGAACTCATGTGTACCTGGATTGTCTTCTTGAGAATAATGTTCTCTTTAGTGTAATTCCTGTTCGCGTCAACCCTAGCAGTCCTAGGCCTGACACTTCCAGCTTGTCGATCAACTGAAAAAAGTTCAATTTTTAAACTTTGAAAACCCTTTTCACATAACGTAGATTTCACCCTTTCTATGAAATTTCTTTTGCGACGCGTGCCCCTTCCTTCATCTTTCCATGAAGCAACACTTGACTATTTTCTTATAAACAGAGCAAAAACCATTATATGCACAGCAAAGTATGGATTTCAACTTAAAATAATATTATTTACTTATTATTATTAAAGCCCATCACACCAGTACCCATGGAATGTCCTGTACCCAGATGACATTTGACACCGCCCGTTAGGGACATCATGCAGCTCTTTATCCAGCACTGGATATAGCAAATTCAGCTATATTTTTGTCATAAATGAGGCAGTTGAACTCATTGCCGGCAAATATAAATTATATACACCTTTATACACACAAACAATCGACAACTTGCATACAGTATTTATATATTTATAAAATTATTAGCCTATCAAGTTCCGGACATTTTATCTGAATTACCCGATATATATGCGTGTTTAATATAAATGTTTGTGTAAAGATGATGAGCAAAAATAAAAAAATATATTTTCTAAATACGACAATATAGATAACTTTTTGGGTTTTGTATTTGCAGCATCAGCGCAGCTACTAAATATGTGTAAGGAGTCTATTGTATCTTGTTATATTGTAACTTTATGTATGTTCATGTGCTAAATACACATAATACAGAATTATATGAGCGACATTATTACGCATTGAAACAACATATAGCAAAACATTTGCCGCGAATGACACAATTATCATGTATCCATCATGTAAAGTAACAAAACATGTTGATTGATAAATTAAGGCCTTTAAAAAGATTTTAAACATCACCCTACCGAATTCTGTAATACATGAATATTACTTAATTAATTAATTCATTCCGTCATCTTATTGTTTAGTTTAATTTCTTTTGGACAGAATAAACACTTCCCAGGAATGTGGTCTGCATTTCATATTTGATCAGTCTATGGTAAGAAAAATATTGAAAACATAGCCTATAGTTATGATATTGGTCTTCTGCGATTCCGTCTCCTGCTTACCGTCTGCTTTTCAAAGACGTAACCCCTGACTCTAACGCTTTAATGTTAAAGTCTTAATTAAACAACATTTGTGGAATTTATTGCATTTACATTGGTTTAAAGAAACGGATATTGTTGGAATTATCCTTGTGGCCTTATTGCAAACCTCACGTTAAAACCACGATATAAGCAAACAGAGTGTTAATGACGAAACGTGTTAGCCTGGCGCAGTGCGTTGTTAACATTAAAAAACCTCAGTCCTTTTGTTCGTGGCTTAGGCAAATATAGCGAGACAGAACAAAATTTAGGTCAGTGTAAAGTACAAGTATTATGCGGTACTCCAGGCCCAGCGGGTAGCTGAGCATTACTGAGTGAACTGACGTTGTTGACACATGTCGAATCCAGTGGCAGCATATTTAATAAGCACAACTTATCCAATTTGACCAGGTGAGAAATTACTTTAGTTTATTTAAGCTTAGTCTGCATAAGGTAATTGTCAATATTTAGGTCCAAGATAAGTAGGTAATTTGCAGTATAAAAGACATATCCAGCATAAAAGGAATATTATGGAATCTCATTTCAAAAGAGACCTGAAATTAAATCAAATTATTTAGAGGCTGATGTTTATCTGATGATTATTAATCTTAGAGCTGGTAACTCGACTACGATTTTTATACTTTCTAGTTTGTGTTAGCGGGATATAAGCCACAAACAATGCTTGAATCTGAAAAAAGTTAATAATTTTTACGATAAAGGAGAGACCTTCAACATGTAAAAAGAATATGCAAAGTGGATGCAATGTAAGCATATTTAGTTGTCTATAAATTGCCAATTTAGAGCGCCCCTAGATTCACGTGAATTGTTACACAAGGAGGTTATGCTCCTGCAGTATTTTTACTGCTGCTTCATGTAAAAATGACTAGCGCTTGTCTGTACAAAAAAGCAGAGTACTTTTGCTAGTCATGGACCTTTGGAATCACTACTCTTGGTGGTCAATATCTTATGCTCTTTCACTTGTCAACTTCTTGCAAACCTTGGTATGCTATATTGGTTATGATGCCATTTAAGGTAAATCACTAAAGCCTACAGAGACAAAGCAGATTAATAATGATACCACCGTCAAGCAGTAAGTTGCACATCTTAATAGGCATAGTAATGCTGTCACCAGTAGCATTACTGCATACCTTGCAATGTTATTTTGTTATCATCGTCACGAACACAAACGAAATCAGGTTAGAGTATGTTCGGGATATTATCACGAGCACATAAGATATTACCCGGGTCACTGATCTATCTCAGTACATTGCAGGGACGTTTCCATTTATTTACAAGTAATAACCAAAAGATTCTTGATACAGAAGAAAAACAAACATCCACAACCCTCTGTAGATATTATTATCATAAATTCTACACTCTCTGTGCAGAGTTCGCATCGACATAAACAAGGATCTCTTTATATGTTACTGAGTATATATTAATGCGATGGGGTATTTAAAAAAAGTATATTCTTCATAAACATTTCGATTCCTTTCCCCAAAATATTATGCCCTAATATTATGCCCCAATAACACAATTTAAGCATCATATATATATATATATATATATATATATATATATATATATATATATATATAGCGTGGTGAATTTGCGTAATAAACAAATTGTCTTTTGGTGATCCATTGGTGAACTTTAAGGCTCATCAGGTGACTGAAGTTCAACTAATTGCCACATTTTTTTTTTCTTTTTCGCACGGTTAGGTGCCCTTGGATTGTTTTTTTTTTCTTTTTCGCACGGTTAGGTGCCCTTGGACAATGGCAGCATATATTTAGATACCCGTGACACGATACGTCATTCAAAGTTCCTATCAATATCCTTGGGCGATATGGCCTATTAACTTAACAATTTGTGTGACGTCACTGTGGTATGTGTCAAGAATCAAGAATGCACTTGGCTCATATGTGACCTCACGTATAACACCATCACAGTTCCCTCGATCCTTGTTATTGTATATATCTCTGAAATTATAACGTGCGTGGCCATTTAGTAAAAATATTATGAACCGATTTGTTAGGTATTGCCGTTCCTATTAGCCTTCGAGCAGCTGTATCGTCCCTCTGCTTTACTCAGGCCGACAGGGCTAATCTGAAGCCAATACGGAGGCCAATGTAGTCAATAACACATAAATATAACAGTGATATATTGATGTACAATTTATTTTGATTGTTAAAATATATATAAGAATCCTATATTATAGATATACTTTGTTAGTTATAAGGCAATATGAAGCGAATTGGTTCTTAGTATAGATTAGGTTAGCATGCATAACAGTTGTTGTAGATACGAGTAACCCATGGAATAGTATCTTCTAAATAAATAAATCTTAAACAAAACTCTTTACATTTTGATATTAAATGTGTTGCAGGCCGCCAAATGGCCAGCGGAGGTGATACACATCTGCTCCACTGCGCAATATGCTTCGAAAAAAAAGGAAATAAAACACCAAAAGGTCTTGTTTGTCAGCATTCCTTCTGCCTACAGTGTCTGACAGAATGGCATGATACAAGAGTACGTCAGCGCTTAGAAGATAATAACAGAGTGGAATGTCCTGTTTGCCGCAAAGAAACACCCTTACCAGAAAAAGGTATTGCAGACCTTCCCACTGATTTTAAGGTTTCTGAAGCAGAAACTATCATGAGTTCAATAGGTAGCCAGTTTCTGTGCCAGAAGTGTACCAAGAGTGGGCTATCACGCCCAGTGAAATCCCTCTGTAAAGACTGCAATCGTCGTTTCTGCGAAGATTGCACAACCGTGCACCAGGAAGTTGAAATATTTTCTTCCCATGATATTGTGCAAGAATTGTGTCGTCAGCATGCAGAAGAGGCAAAATACCTTTGTCTATGCTGCTATGAAAAATTATGTGTGGATTGTGTGATGGATTTTACACACAAAGGCCACGAAGTGTGCACGATTGCAGAAGGAGAAGGAAAAGTTTCCATGAAACTGGAAGAAAAGAAATCCCAACTCGAGAAAACACTCAGGAATCTGGAAGATCAGACAAGAACGGAAATTGATAATAGCGAGAAATTAAAGGAATTTCAAAAACAGAATCTTTGGAATACTTGGGAAAATGTAAAGAAAGAAATGGATGACATTGTTTTAGGCATGATTGAAAAACATGAGGAAGAACATGAAAAACAAGTACATGAGGTATATGGAAGGTATGAAGACATGTTCAGCAAAGGTAATCGGGTACTCAGTAACATTATAAAAGCCTGTCAGTCTCCTCCATTGGAAAACCTCAGCAAAGCGAAAAATGCAGACACTGATGCTATTGAAACGTTGGCAGCTATAACTCAGCCACCCCATATGTCTGTCATTTCCTGCCAAACATGCCCGTTTGAGGGTATACTTGAAATTCCCAAAACGTTACAAAACTGTTCTATTTCTTGCAACGTATCAGCTGCTCTAAAGAAAATACTAAACCCGTCGCCCAGAGCAAAGCTGAAATTTCAGATTCAGTGTAGGGGAGAAGACGACGATATAGAATATCCACACTCTGTACATACTCTGTCCGATGGAACAGCTGTGATATACGATGAAAAAAATGATGAATTAATAAAAATTAATACCAAAGGAGATATTATAGGGAAGGTACCAGTTCCTCCTTGTTATAGCATTTGTGTACAAGATGATTTCATTTGGGTGGATGGTATCTTTGAGCAGAGTATTACGAAGTACAAATGGGAAAGTGAATTGGAGAAAGGGCTTAAAGTCGATTTTGATACACCATTCTATCCCAATGACTTTTCACTGTTGAAAGAAGATGTCGTTTTACTGGCCTGCGATTGGATTGAGAGGCGGTCACTCACAGACCCAGGGAAAGAAGGAAAACAAATTCCTCTGCAACACGATGTAAGAAGTTTTGTTTGTGCAGATTACGGACAGGAAAGTATCTACGTTGGGTTGACAAAGAAGAAACAGGTGGTGGTATATGGCCAAAATGGATTCAGTCACATGATAGGAAATGTGGAACAAAACCCAGGTTATCTAAAATACCCCCAAAGCCCAGTAATTATGGGAAACTGGGATTTATTGGTAGCTGATTTTAAATTGAACAAACTGTGTAGATTTACACTAGATGGTGAATTTGTAAATAACATGCTAACTGAGGAAGACGGTATATTTCGTCCTTCTAGAATCGCTTACTGTCATCCATATTTATGGGTGTAAGAAAAACCTGAGGATTGTTTCGACAGTAATTCCGACAGTGATTCCGACGCTGAGTCTGAGGACGATGATGAGGTGGGCTCGTGTGAAGAAAAAGAAGAAATAAACTCCAATTCTGACCAAGAGAGTTCAGATGATGGAGCTGGCTCAGATAGTATTGTTTTAGCCTGTATTAAACTATTCATTTTGGACTAATATCAGTCTTATTAAGACATTTGTTAATGAGACGCAAATGTTTATATCGACAAGTAGTAGGCAAACGTTGCTTGTCTAAATATTAAAATATGTTATAATGTTAAAATATGCATTAATGTTAAAATATGTTAAGTATGTTATTTTGCTAAGTGTAAGCAAAGGAGTTGCTCACAACATGCATAAGCATAGCTTACTATCAAGATTGAGTTGTGGATATGAGAAAACCTTGTGTATACTCTGTGTATAGTTTGTGTAACTAGCCCAAACAGGTTACAAAGTTAGATTGGAATCTATGTATGTATACATGTATATTTCTGTTGCATAGGAAAATCCTGCATGGATTGTGCATGGATTGTGCCATTATTGATATCAAAATCAGTCGCAATCGAAGAATGAGTTTCAACAAGGAGCAACTAAACATAAGCATCAGGTTATACGAAAATTACGGCAATATATAAATTATCTTTAAGGCTTTTCAACACATCAGTCAACTGTACCATTTTTTTTTATCTTACCTTCTTTTATAAATGACAGCTTCAACACGCTTTTAGCTAACTGATGAAAAGTAGCAGTCTATACATCGAGTGACATATATTGTTTATTGATATATATATATATATATATATATATATATATGATTGATAATATATATGATTCATAATATATATATATATATATATATATATATATATATATATATATATATATATGATTATTTAATAAGAAGTAGACATCTGTAAACTAGGAAAGATTATGTGCACAGGAATAATTTAATCAATTGAAATTAAAGGTGTTACTTTTCTTCATCACTTTACAAAATTGGGTAAAATCATTTGAATATATATATATATATATATATATATATATATATATATATATATATATATTGAATACTAATAAACTATTCCACGTCAATTTGCAGGAATAATTGCCCCACATGTACCCTTTATTTCTTTGGTTTAAAAAGTTACCCATTGTGTTTGTAATTTGCATGCATAGTAACCCATTAAGAAAATCCAAAAACAAATCCAGAAGTCCTTGAAATGTATTTTGTAATTTATCTGTTTGACTGGAAGGTCCCATCTGTAAAATGTAAATTATGTGTCTCCTTCCACTCCCTATCGTCATCAGTGCCGGATCCAGAACAAAATGTGTGTGTGTGTGTGTGGGGGGGGGGGGGGGGCGGGGGGGGGGGAGTGCTCAGATTCTAGCTTGCATGATGGTTTAGGGCGCGTACCGCTCGAGAGGGAAGGGCGTTGGAGGGTAATCCCCTTACACAGTGAGGACATTTTTTGAAGATATGATCATTAAGAAATCAAATTTGAGCATTTTGGGCACTTAAACCAGAAATTTAATAAATAGTGAGTTGCTGGTACACATTGTCCTGATACTGGTTTGGTGGACTTAATCTTCTAGTGCAAGGACTAGATTCAAGTGGATACAGTATCGCAGATAAAAGACTTTAGTTAATAAATCTGGCATTGTTTGTTATTCTGGTATTTTCACAGGAAAAGAAACTTACATATGTAATCTAATTATTCAATTAAAGGAAAACTTGTAGAATTCACGTGAATGTATATACCTCTGACATCCTAAAAATTGCTCATATTAAACAATACTTCCATGATTGTCTTATTTCTGACGATAAAGGATGCATGTATGTTCTGGGAAAGTGCAAATAAATCTAGTCGATATATATTACAATATAGTAGGGACATCTGGCGGCGAGGGACAATACTAGCTGGAGTAAGGAATTGGAGGAAAGTATTATGCGAGAACATCAACCAGAATTTCCAGGAATTTTTTACATTTTAATTGCTACTTAATGTTTCATCATTACAAGAGTCCTCATTCCTGTTTACATTCAAATGGAAACGGGAGCTAAACAGCAACCACCTATAACCTCCACCAACGAAGACCCTTGTTTCTGTGAGATCGACCGAGTTTGTGTGCGTGTTTAAAAGCTATATCTTCAAAAATTCTGGGAGGATTGAGATAAACTTTTGAGGGAGCTGGGCTCACAACAACCCCTCCTTCAACGTCACATGTACGCAAATCGATATTGAAATTCATCATCAATCAGTCAGAGACTGCACATAAGACAGAAATTTTTCATCAATTTTTTTTATAATACCCACTTAACTTTTGGGAAACAATTTCATTGATCCTTTGTTTAAGATTATTTTGTTAGTCAGTTGCCTAGATGTTTTTTAAAGAAACCCACTTAATGTGGAATGTCGGGATAATTTTGAGGCGGGCCGTGATCTGGCTTCAGGTGTTGGCGGAGGTATACGCTCTGTGAGTGCTTTCAGTTAAAGAGTAATCCGATACTTTGGTCACCTCTATATCGTTGTGTTCGAATTATATATCTTTTTTACATGATTTCCATTGCGGACCCATGGATCATGCATTGAAAATGAATTATATGAGTGCAGATAAAGACATATACATACATATATGCATGCGTATAAACACACGTATATCGAGTATCAACACTAAAGAGAATTCGTGAAACACACTCTGTTCAACAGAACAAGTCACCAAATCAACTAACCCAGGAAAATTACAAACGACAATTGCCTTCACAAAAGTACCCCTGCCCCGACAATTACGGTAGTTTTGCACTAGTATTTGGGGAGGCTTTCATTGTAAATTCCCGAGCGGGATTAACGCTTACCCCGCCTGTATGCACAGGCACACATACCTGATCGAGCCGCCTGTTGGTTGGTGGTCCGAGGTGACCTGTAATGCTATCGTTGAGTTGGAGAACTGGGACAAATATTCTCACGATTATATATCCATGTATTTCCTGAGCATAATATGTATAAAAACATCGTATTTTCAGAATCATGGTAATACTCTTACTCAAGGATGTTGGGAGAGGTTTGTATTTATGATTGTTTTATCACGTTACTTATTCTATTCAACTCACATATTATCTTTAAAACACTTATTGATAACCCAAGCCGACACAGGACCGTTCTATAGCTAATTAGAACATAGACAATATTGGTCATAATTCTCACCTATGGGACACTATAATAACCGACAAGAATATTGGCCGATGTACTTCTACATAGCTACAGCATGAAGAGCCTTAAATATATTGCATGAACCGAGCAATCTAGCAATTCATTGCCGACAGTATGATTATGAAGGCGATACAGAGAGTCATTTAACACAATCCATTTACGGTGTAGTATTCAGGAGATGTACAACAAGAGATGTGCCACAACAGATGATGAGTTAATCACATGTCTATAAGTATATATATATATATATATATATATATATATATATATATATATATATAGAGAGAGAGAGAGAGAGAGAGAGAGAGAGAGGAGAAATGAGAGAAAAGATTAATTTTGGGCAAAACATAAAGGTGGAGAGTGTTAAACTATTTTTTTAAGATGATCTGTAAAACAACGTACTCCGTTTACTTCCACCTATCATAAACTATGAACCGCTTATCACATCTGTTTATCTCAATACAAGACTTTCTGACCTGCATGAGCTCTATGCGCAGCGAGCAACTACGCATATGAAATAAGTATCTCTGTCCAACACAGAAGTGTGAAAACTTATTTCTGATACGAAGATATCCCACAGTAAAGGCTACATGGATGGAGCCATGACTGTTACTCAGTTGTTACATATAACTATACTATGAATGAGATGTCACGTCTCCCAAGAAGTTTATTTTGACACCATTGATTTGTAAGTGCCAGTGTGCATAAATCCAATTGCTGTCACTTTCTCCTTTGTGCACTTGAAGCTAAGAAGATACTCCGTCTATGATAGGTGCATCACCAAAATCAATAATATACTATATAATTTCTGGATATTTAAAGCATTTATATTTGAATTTATAATATGGTGTAATAATAATGATAATAATAATAATAATAACAAAAATAATAATAGTGAAATAATGATAATAATAATAATAGTAATAATATCAGTAATAATAATAATTAATTAATTAAGCAACAATACCATAAGCAAATCATAATCGCTGAAATAATAAATTTTTCATTAATAATAATAGTATTCATTAGAATACGGGTAATCGACAAGCGATTACATGTATCCGCCGAAACCAGAGGGGGACGGGTGAAGTGAGGCATGGAATTAGTGGCAAGGGGAAATAGAGGGAGGTGTCTTGCATATTAACATGGATGTCTGCAGCAAAAATGTGCATGTAGGTGGCGCCACCTGCCACAAAATCAAGAAAGTTATCCTAGTCGTATTCAGTTGCAAAATTTTAGGCGGATAAGTCAACCCAGTACTGAAATATAAGCCTGGATGTCTGCAGCCTGAACGTGAAAGTAGGTGGCGCCACCTGGCACAAAATCGAGAAAGCTATCCTAGATGTATATACATGCAAAATTTTACGGAGATAAGTCGAAACACTGCCGAGATAGGAGTTATTTTATCCCACGGCAGACAACAGACGGACGCTGTGCAAAAATGGCTGCCATAAAATCAAGAAAGCTATCTAGGATGAATTCACATGCGAAATTTCAAATGGAAAAGTCCATTTACCGCAGAGATATGAATGATTTTATCCCAAGGCAGATGAACAGATGGACGCTGTGCAAAAATAGTTGCAGGTGGCGCCAATTTTTTTTCTTGATTGGGCAGAGGAGTCCGAAGATATGTGGATTAATGTGTTAAAACAGACGCACAAATGGACGCACTTGAGAGAGGTAAGGTCAGAGGTCAACGCAAAATATTTTGGCACCAGTTCACATGTGACCAAAAAATCGTGTTAAGTTTCGGAAATTCTGTCCAGTGGTCTCAGAGTTCTATTCCGGACACGGATAATAAGAAATTTAATAATAATGATAATAATAAGAATACATAAATAAATAATAATAATTTATTAACAAAATTATAAGCACGATCATAAATCACTGAAGTGATCAATACGGGATGGCAAGGAATATCCTAGTTTTTCTATCACTTCACTGCATGCACTATTTATCGCATACACGTCCTCTAACAAGATTTTCTCTCTCCATTTATTAGCCGTTTTCCTTGAATCTGTCCGGGATAAACAACCAAGGCATGAATCATCTGCTGTTGACGACCGAGTGTTCATCTGAATTTCCTGACGTACAATATCCGGAAGCGTTAATTTTAAGAATTTATATATTCTGTTAGAATACAGTAAGGGGTCTCTTGCAAGGTCTTCATACCTGATCGTCATAACGTTATCAGGGTATTTCTGTCTTATCTTTTCAGCATCGTTAAGATTTTGCATCATATTTTTGCACAGATCTTTAATGAGTGGTAGCGGACGGAGGTCAGCTGAGTATTTCTTTCGGGAAATATAGACACCGCGAGGATCTCGCACATTATGTAGTATTTTAATCTCTGGGTCGTTATCGATTAATTCCTCGACAAGCCTTATAGGGAGTCTAACGGTCTTTACGGCAACAATATTGCTTACACCACAATTATTATCCATCAGCTCTAGACACTCAGTGGTTGAATTTTTCAATAATTCCAAACATTCTCTGTGGCATTTCATCTGCTGTAGACAGACAGCGCCCCCATCGGAGGCCTGTAAAATTTGGTCTTCATAGCCAGTCATGTTCAAGAAGTATTGATCGTAACATCGCCGTAGTGAAGACAAACTTCTGTCAGGGAAAGAGCAGAAATTACAAAATTTTTCCTTAAATGCCATTAACTTGACTTTTTGTGAATACATATTCTTCTGGAGGCATGGTATCATATTTTTGGCCCAGGGTGTTTTGCTCGTCAGTGTAAGGCCGCTGTACAGAATTTCCAAAGGAAGTTCACTTGTTCTTGCATTGGAAAGCATATGATGAAGGTGGTATTGTATGTTTTTTCTTTCAAAGTCAGTGTGCGGGCTAAAGTGAGAAGAAGACCTTATTACACAAAGAGAACTTTACATATAGTCAACATCATTCAGACACAGTCATTGCATTTTATCTCCCAGGAAAGATTTATGTCGTTTCTTGGGTTGACCATTTTTCTTACGAGTTTTATGGACAGATTTTGATTAAATTGTCAGGGGTTAGAGTAACACCCATATATATATATATATATATATATATATATATATATATATATATATATATATATATATATTATATTCATTGACCCTAGTTACAAAGGGTAAATTAATATTTTGCCACAATGTAGAATTAACACCCAAACTCATATCTATATCTTCCCAATATTACATGTATGTAACCAACCTTGAATTACCCTTGGCTAATTCATACATATGGAACGCAGTGACGTCACCAGTGAAGCCATAAGCGTGCTGCACGATGCCCTGTATAGGCTCGTACCAGTAGCAAGACTCGGGATTGGAGCTGAATAAAGTACCAAGAAAGGATGACCCGCTATGAGTGTAGGCCAGTAAAATCACTTTCTTCGGCGAGGATGCTCTGCGCCAACTGTTTTTCTCCGAATCTGGAAAATGATGTTCGTTAGCAACCACATACATTCAAACTGAACCACAACACATATATTAGCATTGGTTTGATTATTGCCATAGAGATCATTTTGGAAAAGCTCACATAAAAACATAAATTAGTGACTTATTGTAACACGCCCGTCATAATTAAAATAATATTTTAATGCTTTTTTTTAAAGTCACCAAATCCACATATTTAGATAAATTCATATTGTGAGGTATAGTTCCTAACCATTGTGACCAACTACGGATAATTTATACTACTTTGCCTTCAGGTGTGACGATGTGACAAAATGAGCAGCACAATGTAGGGTCAATCTCTGCATTTGGAGGTTGACTCCTTGGATCTCTCGGACCTTGTTAGAAGCATAGGCCGTGTATGTAAATAGTCTGCAGTCTAAATAAGCTAGGTAACGAAACCTTGGTCTGGACAAACCAAAACACTATTCGTGTTTTTACATTTTACCTGTTAACCAAATAAACTCCCTCCATGATGTCGATGCCAAGACGAGAAGTGTAATCAGTAATGTAGAAAGGGAACACATTAAGAAGAAAGATCTTCTATTGGAAAAAGACCGGCACACCATGTAAAGTAACCTGAGAAGCTGAACAAAATACATCGCATTACATATAGAAAACAGGTATATATATATATATATATATATATATATATATATATATATTGTTATTCAACAAGTGACAGCAGTACTGTTGCTTAGAACAATGCTGCAAGATAGAATAGATCTCGTGTTAGTAATGTTGTTTAATTTCTTATAATGTTTTATGTGTCTGTTAAACTAGTCAATAAACAATGTACCCATTCAACCTACCCATGTAAGGAGCATTTTCCCAGACACGTCCCATAAATTCCAACAAAGAGAATGAACTCTATATATCCAATGGTATTCTATACAGCAAACGTTAATAGATGAAAATTTTACAAATCCACTGCCTTTTTAGGCAATTATGACGCATAAAACCAGTCAGATAAAACAGTCCTGTATCCCTTTTGGCTTCTCATACAACGGTACTGCTATGCATATACCAGTAAAGTCCAGTCCCCGACGTCCAGAGTAAATGATATACATTAACAGTTGTCTATCTCTCAATATGCTGCATTAATACAATGTTATCAAAGGAACCGTTTTGTCGTTGGTATCACATGAAGTGGAGATAAACACAACCATCTGTTGCTTTCCTGTATAGATTTCCTCTGTATATCTTTAAACTGCGTATAATCATATATATATATATATATATATATATATATATATATATAGAGAGAGAGAGAGAGAGAGAGAGAGAGCGTAATAATTAATGAAATTGTTTATAGGGCCCGAAGAGTGCCGTCAATTTATCTTCAAAGGTGGGTGGATGACTCATAGGGGAAGGTTAGAGCAATTTATTTGATAATCTGACATGTTCAATTTATATATATATATATATATATATATATATATATATATATATATATAATGTATGTGAAACTTAATATATTTGAAATATTAAAACGAAGTACAAAGGCCAAGCACAAAGGAAAAAAAAAGTTTCTCATTCTAATAACCTATATATATATATATATATATATATATATTTATATATATATATTATTTCTAGTATATAAAATCGGGATATGATAACATATATCATCCCCTGCCATGGCCAAATGCTCTGCCGATAATTTATGTATGTTTTTGTATGCTGTATTACTGACCTTACTTGAAACGCGTAACCTTCAAAGAAGCTAAACTAATAGTTTTCATTTCCTTCAGGTTAACAGTATGGTATTGTTTACCAGGATCCCAGTAGAATTATCGTCAAACACATATAAATCTCAAATCATTTACCAGAATTTTACTGTACTTATTTACAGTATGCTAAGAGCAATGGACTTGAACACCACAGCAACAGGCTCGGCAGGCCTGGTTGCGCTGGAAGCGGACAGGAATTGACACAACAGCACGCGTGATAGCACTGGATGGTTTGGCATGATTCCAGCTATCAGCATATCTCGGCGGGACGTCTTCGGGGCATAATTTGCATCCAGGCATTTGGTTGGCACCGAGAATGAGTGAATCCCGATCTTATATATACACATATGTGCCAGAGACAGATAACCCAAGTTTCATCAAGATGCGGGAAACCAATTCGCTGTTCACTAAAAATAACAGTGGGGCCCTTCTCTATTATTCCAGAAATAAAAATCAAGCGTCATTCATACCTTGTTCAACTGACGAAATGAAAACGACATTTCATGTCACAAAGAGTAATATTCATATATATAAATATATATATATATATGTGTGTGTGTGTTAAGGTATGTGATAAATCTGAAGCAGCAAAAACGTGTCGCCTCATCGGCTCATCAGGTAACTGAAGTTCAACTTTTGCGATATCGGTTTTTAGCTCAGCTGACTAACTGTGTCCTTCTGTTAACAGGGCACAAATCGTAACCGTTAGACCGTAACTTCTAACTGTACCTCCAGGGACGTCCTAGGCAAATGAGTTTGAGTACCCAGGCAATCATTTTGGGCACAAATTGTATCCATTACACCTAGAAGCCCCTAATGTAATATTAAGGGAGGTCCTAGACAAATGTCCTTGGAAACATGAAATAAGGTCACGGTGACCGATTTTCTGTGAATCAATGGAAAAAGATGTCATAGGAGCACACAGACAGTCAGAAGGGGCACAAATTGTATCCATTAGGCCTAGAATTTTCTAACCTGAAATTCAGGGAGGTTCTAGGCAAATGTCCTTGGAAAGCCGAGATTAGATCATGATGATCTATATTCTGCAATCTACGGGCCAAAACCACGATTTTGAGCACCCAGACAGTCAGACGTGTCACGAATTGTATCTATTTGGTCTAGGATCTTCAAGCATAATGTCCAGGGAGGTCCTAGACAAATGTCCTTGGAAATATGATATCAGGTCACTGTGACCTAAATTCTGCAGATAGGAATTAGATATCATATGAGCACCTGAATGTCCGATGGGCACAAATCATATCAAATGTTTTTGGAAACATTAAATTGGGTCATATATATTAAATTGGTGACCTTTATTCTGAAAGCTTCTGTCAAGAAGCATGATTTTGAGCAGTACGACAGGGCATAGATTGTATCAATTAGCCCTAGACTCTTCTAACATATCATCCGGGGAGGTCCTTGGCACATCTCCTTGGAAACCTGTTATTATGTCATGATAACCTATATTCTGCGAGCTACTCACCAGAAACATGATCTTAAGCACCCTGAGAGACAGGGTACAAATGGCATCAATTTTATTGGAAACTTTTTATTGTAAAATTAAAGGGGGTCCTTGGCAAGTCTCTTTTGAATCCTGATATTAGATCACGTGATTCTTAAAATATATGTCAAAATACAAAATACAAAAAAAAAATACAAAATGTTATTTTAGGTCCGTTTTACAACATAGTATTATTAGTCACTGGGTATTTTCACATACGGTATATAACATAAATAAACGAAAGGAGCACCCGGTCAAATTCAGCTGAGTGTCATGGCCCATGGGCCACTTGTTATAAGTTTTTTTTCCCAGTATTGGGTGCTCTTGGTCCATGGCGACAGATGTAAACAATTTCGGTCATGAATATATATGTTTGGCTGCTGGATTATAGTCCGATGATAGAGAAACTTTTTGGTTGTCTTGCATGGTCCATACATGTTTTGCACGCTCTGTTTCGTTTGAATAGGCCCTGTGTTTGAAAGATTCGTTATGGTTGTAATACCTTTGATTTAAGGGGCCTCCGGTAATACCAATGTATGTGTTAACTGAACCGTTGTTGTGCAAGTTCGCTTAGTAAACAATGGACGATGATAGGCATTTCCCTTTGAAAAGGGCTGTCAGAATAGGCATGGCAGTTGCATTGCCTTTGCCATAGCATTGATTCTTTTTGTTGCCTTTCAGAGAGTATTCTGGTATTGTGTGTCTGGATTATTGATTTTAAGTTCTTCATGCAACTGTACCTAATTGTCAGATTGTTTTTGTTGAAAATTTTGTGGAATATGTAATTTATTGGATAAGGTTTGGCTTCAAATTTAAAAACAGATTTTGCCGAAAATTGTCCAAATGGTCGCACTATACGGCGGGTTAATCCAAATATTATTTCTGGCTCCGTTTTTTCGCGTTTTCCGGTAGTTTCCTTTGGGGAGGTGTATTTGAATTTTTGCTTTATCCGCTATTAATGAGTGTTTTTTTTGTATTCTTCTGATGCATGCCTGGAAGTTTTCTCTTCTTGGGAAAGTTCTGATAGGTGTTTGCTGATAGCCGCAGGGTGGTCTCGTATAAAAGCCGGGTGTGGTCTGATTTGGTATTTATAAACATGGATGGGTCGTATGGCTTTCTGTACGGGCTGAATTTTCCAGATTGGAGGTCTAGTGAAACATATAGCTAGTTTACTGTTTGAAGGTTTGTGTCTGCTTTAACATTTAGGTTCATGGTGGTGAAAATGTCAATGTGCTTTTGCCTGATCCTGTCCTCTTGTGGGCCTGATACTTATTTAAGGGTCTTTAAATAGTTAGAACTGGTAGTTAATGGATAAATTAGGTTATTTTTTTATATCTGCTACGTTATACGATTTGGTGTTGGTTCCAATCCGAATAGTATCATCTTCACGAGTAGGGAACCAGTACTAGGTTATTATACTTATGCGCGAATACGATTCTCCCTGCAGAGACACCTTATTGATCCTGCGGGCTGGTCACTGCTCAGTGGTCAAAAGTTAAATAGCATATGTAAGACATAAAGGTAGAGTATTTATCAGATATTATCCGCAACTTAAGTACATAAAAGTTCTAGACACTCACTATATCTCTGTATCGTAGAAATCGACGATTTATAAACATGTAATAAAATATTTATAGCATAATATCAAATATATTTTTATTATTCGTGTAAAATGTTATTCAATGAGCTTGAGTCCAGCTCCCCATGGCACAATGTTAGGTAGCCTTAACCGACACTCATTGTATACAGGAACCAAATAAACCCTGTCCGCCTATTCATCGTACTTATCGTTTCTGGGATTGGTCCACACTCCGACGGACCGGATTAACTCGACTGAACATACGTCTCAGTAATGATTTCGTGCAAAAAGTACACGCATGCATTTTCTTAATATATTTGTCAGCTATATAAAAGCATGCAAACATCGCTGGGCTTCGTCTTGTCAGTGTACGACTCCTCCCAACTTATATACGACCCCGTTACACAATGTATGGAACCATATTTGAAGTGTAAAATGTGCTGAAATATGCCTTTATTTTATAACAATCACGCACGTATGTTTCACTAATAATAAATGATACATCCCCTATTAGAGAGCACCATATCACAAAGCATGAGAATAAAAAAGCTACCTACCAGTACAACTCTAATATTCTGTGAAGACCCAACTGTGTCTGTGGCTGCCTTGCTATATATAAAATCTTAATCTGGCAGATATTAATTTCATTGTACAGAACAACTACTTGCAAGCAGATTACATATACATGTATACAAAAAACAACTGGATAACACAGTTTATTTTTCTGATACGCCTCAAATTGCTTAACGAAGGTGAATATAAAGTTTAACATCAGCGGTCATGGACCTCGTTATATAAAGGGTCGTAACGTTGTTGATACCTACAGCTTTTCTGGTATTTAGTAATAGAGAACCTTTTTAGACGATGTTACTTTATTCTTAATGCACTTAATCATCTGGAGGGGAATAATGCAGATATTGGCGTCGAATGTGACGTATTAACATTCGGAAAAAAAAGTTAAAGGTTGATATTTAAAACTGAATTTATTTGGCATTTTATTGCAGAGACGACAGGTGTTCTGAGCAATACTGAAAATCGATACCATTCACTGGTAATTCCGAAGCCATGCAATGTTGACTTTTATCATACATTATATCCGAAATTTTACACACGCTTGAGAGTGAACAAGGTTAGCTGTTAACCATGCAATTTACTAATAAAGCTGTCGCTTTTTTTACATTTCGCATGTTTTTGATCGAGGGAAAAGACATCTGACATTTATTCATTTAGTCAGCTTTGTACATGCCTTAAAGTCATGCAATTTACCGACAGAGCTAAAGCTGTGTGTAGCACACCATAAATCATTCCATTTGATATACTTAACGGGGGGGGGGGGTATAATTTATAGCTATTCACGGGGTATAATTCAGCAAGTCATGCATGTTAGCCATAAAGCTGTATGTAGATGTAACATTTACAACATTGTATGTGCTGTATCTCGGAGTGATTACCTGTTTGTTACCAGTGTTACCTGTGTCGGCGACTGAAATCTACTGAACTGCTCTCAAACAGTCGATGATGTGGTTTGGATCACTCTGTGGTTTCCTTGCCGTAATCTGCTTGGTAATAGGTAAATTGGTTGTTTAATGGTCATCCATCATTCCATCATTAATTATCCAACGATTTGATATGATACCACGTGAGTTAAACATTGCCACCGAATTTATTTATGTCGGTATATATCAAACCTTATTCCTTCCTTTTGTGGAGTGTCACAAAGTACACCGCTATTATATATTTACTGACAATTAAATGACTTGTGTGAGGACACATATGTACACATATATTTTAAAAAGAAGACAGAAATCCTGATTTAATATTATAATTTAGATGCCTTTTTTACAAGCCCGTCAATAACATTTCACCTTATATGGCCCTATTCACGGCAAAAGTATCACCTTTCTCAACCCTCGTGATACGATCGGCTGCGCGCAAAGCCAACTCTAACAGTAAAACAGTAACTACACAACAATAGTATTGTCGGGCAAGTGATCTGTATCTAGATCTACTCTGTGGTATATATATATATATATATATATATATATATATATATATATATATTTATATATATCAAATATGTAAAACTTAATACATTTGATATATCAAAACGATGTAAAAGTTAAAACATATGGCCAAGCACAAAGGAGGAAATGAAAAAAAGTCTCCCATTCTACTGACTATTTATATTTAAGTTTCAGTGGACGGGGATTGATTACAATTATCATCCCCTGCCATGACGAAATGCTCGGCCCGTAATTTCTGCCTATTTTACTGTTTTACTGATTTTACTTGAAATGTATCAACTTCAAACTGGCTGTGCTAAGAATTTACATTTCCTTCTGGTTAATAGAATGGTATTGTTTACCAGTATCTCAGTAGAATTATCGTCACAAATAAAAAAATCTCAAATCATATACCAGAATTTTACTGTTCTCACTTACAATGTGCTCTGAACACCTAAAATACAGAAAGGTTGCAGGCAAATATCCATGGGAAGCTGAGATTAGGAAATTGTGATCTATACTCTGCAATCTACGGGCCAAAACAACAGTTTTGAGCTCCCCGACAGTCAGACGGGCACAAATTGTATCTATTGGGCCTAAGATCTTCTAACATAATGTTAGGGAGGTCCTAGATAAATGTTCTTGGAAACGTGATATAAGGTAACTGTGACCTAAATTCTGCACATAGGAATTAGATACCATCTGAGCGCCCTGAATGTCCGATGGGACAAGTTATATCAAATGTATGTGGAAACATTAAATTGGGTCATATATATTAAATTGGTGACCTATATTGTGCAAGCTTCTGTCCAGAAGCATGATTCTGAACATTCCGACAGGGCACAGATTGTATTAATTAGCACCTAGACTCTTCTAACATAAAATCCGGGAAGGCCCTTGGCAAACCTCCTTGGAAACCTGAAATTAGGTCATGATATATTAATATATAAACTTATTTATTTTACATGGATTGTACAAAAAGTTATTAAACTTATCAAGGCACTCTTCATGGCTCAGATGATGGCGTTCGGTACTCTGTATGGATGGAGAAAACCGGAGAACCCGGAGAAAACCACCGGCCTTGGACGGACAACTACAACCCACTCTCATAGCCAGATCGTAGATCGAACCCAGGTCGCCAGCGGAGAGGGCCGGGCGTTTTACCCCTCGACTGTCCAGGCCCCTTATGATAACTAATTTGCGAGCTACGGAACAGAAGCGTTATCTTAAGCACCCTGACAATTTTCTTGGAAACCTTTTATTGTATAATCCAGAGGGGTCCTTTGCAAATATTTTTGAATCCTGATATTAGGTTACTAAATTCTTAAAATACAAGTCAAAATAAAAATACAAAATAATACAAAAAGTTATTTTCTGTCCGTTTTACAACATAGTAACATTAGTGACAGGGTACCTTCACATACGGTACATACCATTGCTGATTGCTGATGGCGGCAGGGATGTCTCGTAGAAAAGCCGGGGATGGTCTGATTTGGTATTTATAAACATGGATTAGTCATTTGGCTTTCTGTACGGGCTGAATTTTCCAGACTGAAGGTCAGGTGAAACATACAGCTAGTTGACTGTTTGCAGGTTTGTCTCTGCTTTGACTTTTAGGTTCATGGTGGTGAAAATGTCAGTGAGCTTTTGTCTGATCCTGTCCTCTTATGGGCCTGATACTGATATAAAGGAAGTAGGCCCGTCGTCTTTTTCAGGCCGACGTTCATATGGGGAACTTTTTTCGTATGATACTCAGGGCGTATAAACCCACATAGTCACACACCTCGACAACATCATAACTCCCCATAGTTACATCGAACGTACTGGGCCCTCTCTTTTTTTTGTTTTATTTTATTTATTTATTTATTTTTGGCAGGGGTGCCGTTGTCTAATAAGAGAAAATTTCTAGAGTCAATGATAACTTTGAGGTTCAAATTTGGTGTAGTTTCCCGACCACTGTAAAGCCGATACCAGCTATTGGTGGAATATTGATGGGTAGACGTTCACAATGTAATAGACCATGAACGTGTGCTTTATCTTGTATGGCTCTAAACCAGTTTATTACTGATCTCCTGCTTTACACATGTTAACTGATTCGGAACATTGTACGGCTTGATTAATCTGACCTGACCCAAGACAGCTTTGCTGAGTATTCCTACTCTACTTATACAGGGATTTATTAGTCTACTTATTTTTTTTTTAATTTTCCGTTTGGTCCTTGAAGGTGATAAAAGCCTTCTTTCAGACATGGGTAACATTTTGTCATCATATATTGAGTTTTGAAGCTATCTCGAATATTTCATCGTTGTTCTTCACGGTGGCTTGGTGGGCGACTTTTTTATTTCCGTTTGATATTGTCTTTTAGTAATTTGTGCATTTTTGCATTGATAAGGTTCTATTGTGTAGATAAATCGTGTTTTTTCTTCGAAGACTATAGCTTTCTTACTGAATGTTATCTCTTTGAGGGCGTTTTTGAGTTCTGATTGTTGGTTCGCCTGAATGCTACTTTTCCCGCCATTTCAATGAGGTCGGACGCGAAGGGCATTGATTCCTTAATTTGCGGTGGGGTGTGCCTTGATTTGTGTCCAAACATTTTTGTCGTGGTTGCCGTCGCATTCTCTTTCGTTGTTTTTGAAAAAAAGTCTTCTCATTCTTTTGATGACTAGTTCGACTTTTTCTTTAGCCGTCGCTTGTATTCTGTTGGTAATGGAAGTGGGTTGTTTCTCGCAGAGGAGTTGAAGCGGTCCATCAAATAATTAAACCCGATATCGCAAAAGTTAAACTTCAGTTACCTGATGAGCCGATGAGGCGACACCGGCCGTAGTGATTCAGATCCATCACATACCTTTACAACCATTCGAGTATAAATTCTGCCGATTTTAATATTTTTAAAAAGTAACCTATCGCCATGTTAAGATTCTTACACTTACACAAGTCCACTGGCACTAATCCTATCGTTTCCCTGGACGGGGGGGGGGGGGGGGGGGGGCTCTGGTATCACGCGGTATTTTATAATGAGAACAAATTCCTGTAAATAACCCTCGTTGGAGAATCCCTAGTTGAATAAATCTTGCATTATAAAGCAACATCGTAATCTCTTTAGATAGTTCTTATCAGGCGGTATCATAAAAGGTATTTTTCAGGTATTATCCAAAACTTAAGTGGTTAAAAGGGCCCGACACTCACTATATCTCTGTATCTTAGAAAACTTCGAATTGTAAACGTGTAATATTCTACCAAATAGATTTGTATTATTCATCTAACATGATATTCATTTAGCTTGAGTCAAGCTCCATATGGCACAGTGTTCGGTATCGTCAACCGTCACCCATTTGTTACAGGAACCAAATAAACCATGTCCACACTCCGCCGGACCAGAACCACACGGGCCACAGGCCCATTTTTTTAATACTTTATGTTTCCTTGCCTTATAAATATCTTCAGGCAGTGACCCCTGTGTTGACCTTCTGTGAGTAAATAAAATTCTCCATTTTACCTGGATAAGACAAATGCCACAGTATTTTTTCATAAAAAGTAGCTACTATTTTGAGTAAGAGGAAAATAACTGAGCCAAATTAAGAAAAAAATCAATGGGTAAACTTTGCATAATTAGTGGAGAATTCAACTTTTAAATTTTGATGAATTAAAAACTCTAAGTGGTGAAAATACCTTATACAATGTAACGGGTCGATCGAACTCGTCTAGTTTGTTTCTAAAGTTCCCTTTTAGGGATTTGCCTAATCTTTTTCGCTCTTTCAAGGCCAAAGTTCCCCCTTCAGATTTTGTCTGTTTAATTTTACATAACAAAAGAGCAGGTATAAGGGGGAAGTCTTGTCGTGGAGACGGCTTTCACTCTTACTGTTGACCGTGTCACCACGCCACTGCAACTATATTTGACTTTATTGTTGTAGATGAATTATCATTTTCTTATTTTCAACCACATTTAAAACGTTTGTCTGCAAACCATGTTCTTCTATTGAGAGTATGCTTAACATAACTCCCCACATTATGTGTCTGTATAGCTTTCTCCGTATTGCTCTCTCCGTATTGCTCTCTCCGTAACTCGACTTCACATACGTCTTAGTATTGCTCTAATGCATAAAATACACACATGCGAGTGTTTTCTTAATATATTTGTCAGTTGTAAATATGTATTTTTCCGTATGTCTTTGGGTACTATAAACCACGCGATACCACTTTTACCGTTGACCGTAACAACACGCTACTGCAACTATATTTGTCTTTATTAGTGTAGTAATTACAGCATGGAAACACCGCCGGGCGTCTCCTTGTATTTGTACGACTTCTTCCAATTTATAAACGACCCCGTTACACAATGAATGGAACCAGATAGTGCAAAAATGGCTGAAAATATGCCTTTATTTTATGACAATCACCCACGTATGTTTCTCCAATATTAAATGATACATCCCCTGTCAGAGAGCACCATATCACAAAACATGAGAAGAGAAAAGCTACCTACCAGTACATTTCTAATATTCTGTGAAGACCAACTGTGTCTGTTGCTGTCATTCTATATATATATAATCTTAATCTGGCAGATATTAATTTCATTGTATAGAATAACTACTTGCAAGTAGATACCTGTATATACAAAACACAATTGGATACCACAGTTTATTTTTCTGATACGCCTAAAATTGCTTTACGAAGAGAATATAAAGTTCAATATTGTTCGATTTAACATCAGCGGTCATGGACCTCGTTATATAAAGGGTCGTAACGTTGCTGATACCTACTGGTATACTTTTCTGGTTATCGTATTAGAGAGCATTTTTTAGATGACATTACTTTATTCTCAATGCACTTAATCATCTGGAGGGAAATAATGGAGATATTGGCGTCGAATGTGACTTATTAACATTCTGAAAAAAAAAACAAAGTTAAAGGTATATATTGAAATCTGAATTTATTTGGCATTTTATTGCAGAGACGACAGGTGTTCTGAGCAATACTGAAAATCGATCCCGTTCACTGGTAATTTCGAAGCCATGCAATGTTGACTTTTTTCATACATTTTATCCGATATTTTACATAGACTGGAGAGTATACAATGTAAGCTGTTTACCATACAAATTTCTAATAAAGCTTATTTAACATTTTGCTTGTTTGTTTACTGAAAGTAGTAAAATCTGACACCTAACTGATTTGGTCAGCTTTGTACATGCCTTTAAACCATCGAATTTACCCAAAGAGTTGAAGCTTTGTGTAGCGCATCATTAATCATTCTGTTTGACATGCTTAACAGGGGGGGGTATAATACATGGCTATACCCGAGGTATAATACAGCTAGTCATGCATGATAGCCTTAAACCCGTATGTAGATGTATCATTAACGACATTGTACGCGCTGTGTCCCGGACTGGTTTATTGTGTGTTACCTGTGTCGGCGACTGAAAACTATTGAACTGCTCTTTAACAGTCGATGATGTGGTTCAGGTCACTCCATGGTTTCCATGCCATGATTTGCTTGGAAATAGGTAAATTGGTTCTGTAATAGTATTATCATTCCATCATTAATTATCCATGATTTGATATGATATCACGTGAGGTAAACATTGTCACCGACTTTTTTTATGTTGCGTTATCTCAAACCTGATTGCTTCCATTTGTGGAGAGTGTCACAAAGAACACTTGTATTGTATATTTACTGACGACAAAATGACAGGTGAGGACACACATATACACATATGTGTTAAATGAAAACAGAAATGCTACTTTAATATTATAATTTAGATGCTTTTTTACAAGCCCGTCAATAACATTTCACCGAACAAGTAGCTTGTCTCATATGAAAATTTATACCAGTCAGGATTTTCAGGGCTGTTTTAAACGTAATACCAAGGAATGTTATCACATCATGTCATACCTGGTATTTAATCATTTATTTAATATATATATATATATATATATATATATATATATATATATATATATCTAAAAGTGATCAAAATAATTAAATCTAGTTAATTCGGAAAGTATATACTTATCACGTATGTTTTCATAATTTGTTCTGGTTCATCCATACACGAATAAGCAGATACCATTAATAATTTTCCTTTAAATATTTCATTAAAAGCAAGATAATTTTAACAGAATCCTTGTTATCTTCAAAAGGATTGAATTTATATCTCATCCTTGCATTCATAATTCCATATTCATAAAAAGAAAGTCAGACTGGGCACTTATTAGTCTTGATCTTATATACACAAGGGACTTTGATGCGACGAAAAAGGACTACTTGTCCCACGGGACTACTAGGCCGACACAACGGCATTATGCGTTTCTTCTTCTTCTTCTTCTTCTTCTTCTTATACCATGCATACCACCAGGTATTTTCTCACCTTGATGGGTTTATGACTAATAGTTACAGTGCTGAATGTTTTGGTTGTTTCTTAGAAATAATTAAAAACAAGATCACCTTCCTTTAGATTACTTGTGGTGTCTTGGACAGCTGGGCTTTAAATTTTTCCAAGGTGTCAGCCTTCACCAATACGTTTTGCAGTTGATTCCTTAAACGGACTGTCGTAAAAAAAGATGCTTTACTCTTGTTATTATATATGGCACCACTTGTTATAATGAAATGTCGCCGGAATAATTACAAGATTATTTACAATAAGGTTCATCATCATTATTTGAGCTGTTCCTCGCCTCTTTTCTATAGATTGCCATTGAAGATACTGCAGTATGGCAGTTACACTACTAGTTCTGTGGTAATTTCCTGTGACGAATCTAGCAGCCCTTCGTTGAATGACTTCAAGCTTATTTATCTGCGATATTTTGCCGGGATCCAAACTCTGGATGCATACACAATACTGGGTCTTACGTCTTTTGGTTTCTTGCAATTAATTATCATACAAATATATTTGAGCTTTCACGCGGGTTAGCTAAAATGATGTTACTGTCTCGCAGCACTGAAAGGGTTCTCTGTTGGTGCTCCTATTGCCAATAAGTGTTCCTAATTAGGTTTCTGGCTTTAACTGTTAAGAAATACTTGCCCGCGTATAAATATACTTATAAATCACTGGTTGTATGATTTGTAGTAATGGACGGCCTTCCAAATGCTTAGACATTGAGACCATTACATATTTTCGAAAAGTGAATAAATTTTCTCATTCTTGAAGAAAAAGTTTTTATCTGCTTATTTTGTTTTTTGTTTCCGTTTGCATCTTCCGGGAAAGATATTTATACATACGTTATGTTCAATGATTCGTTCTCATTTTCTTTTACATGATGGTCCACTTTTATTACATATCTTGAATTAATATTTTACATTTTCAGTGGAAGGTCTTTAATGTATTACACTGAGAGGTTTTCATTTCTGTGATATCAAGGAACGGCAGCGACATTGTTAGTGGAAGGTCCACTAAGTGGCTCAAATGACGGGGATGAGAGCGTGGTAACTTGTCCCGTTGGTTATGTCCCAAGGGTGTGTTCATGTGACACACTGAAGGACTGTGATGGATCTTACTTCGTACCTGCTAGCATTCCATTGCATTGTGTGGCCGTGAATTCGGCTGTCAATCCAAAAGGCGTAAAGGTAGGAAGCAACTTTAAGTCAACTTATAAAAGCAAGTAAAGCATTATTAAGAATGAGAGTCGGGGCAGAAACCTATAAAGCATACAAGCAGGGAAACAATAATTACCGGGATATTTGAAATGTGGAATTTCCCCCCGGAATGTACGACTGCAAATTGAAATCCTGACTTGAATTGAACGAAGTAGCAAACTATAACTATGTTAAGGAGGTACGAAGAAATTTGCTAAAATGATTTTTATAAATGTACAAGTATACCGATTAAAAACTCATATTTACAATTAACTGAAAATGCTAACCATATTTATAGTCTATTGTTAAAATCAAAGAATATCAAAATAAAATGGTAAGAACTTGCAGCAAAAAATTAAAGTTGGAAACTTGCATATAAAACATTGGCAGCTTTTACAATATAGAGCTAAAACATAATATTTTCGCTACATTATGCCAGAAAAATAACAAAGTAGCTTACTGAATATTTGCTAGGCATCGTTTACATGCACTGAAGAACGAGAAGACAACAAGGAGTACATACAGCGAGGAACAGATTATGCCGCCACTGCATCCCTCGGATGCCCCGCCGGGAGTTCATTTGTCAGTTCCGCTTTGTTTTCGCTGTAAGTAAGAAGGGACTTTTTAATTATTTATATATTCCTATTTATAAATACCTGTGTATGTATCGAATGAGTGTTCCTGTGTTATTCCTTAAGATAAAAGACAAGAGATAAGATGCAGACAACTTAGTGTCATACTATTTATTTTGTTCTCGAGCTTTCCAAGCTTAGAGCTTCTGCAGTGCGAATGGTAATTTTATAAAAAGGGACAGAATAAATAAGATTTTTACAATCTATAATAGCCGTAACGCGAGGTACAGTTTGATGGTGCGTTGGCTGGGTACTCTGAGCTTGTACCATGATGCCCTGTGTTCCGAGTAGGTCATCTTTCCGTTACTCATAATTCCAGGTTATAAATGTCCAACCATTCAAGTTATGTGAGTTCATGCCCTCTGACACGTTAATGGTTTGAAGGTTCATCAGTAAAGTTCAGGGACGTAAATGACGATTGACGATTTATATAATAGCAATATAGTTGTGTAAGTGTGTTAATATATTCATATATATATATATTTATTTATTTATGTATATATATGACCTGATATAACATGTATAAATAGTATATTTAATAATATATTAAAGAAATAGCATGAGGTCGTTCGGTGCTTCTAATAATATGGTAGATCTCAATGTCTGTAGTGCGTTATAAAACCGACATCCGTGTAAATATATCTATTCGCAAAGAGCGCATCCAGCACTAATACGTTCCTTCATGTTAATCGAAATTGACATGTATGACTGATATATAAAATTTCCAAGAAGCTAAATTTACATTAGTTACATGTCTGAATAACACACAATTTTTAGTTTGATTACAGATATAATCCATTTATCCAACGGTATATGAGCATTTTATTACATAATATTATATTATGTATATTATATTTGATCATTTCCCAGGTGGATGCATGTTTTTCGGACAGATTATATGATAAACGATGATATTTGTTCTATTCGACAAAGGCATTCAAATGGACTATATCAACTTCAAGTGCATTGCCAAGGTACATACCAGATGATTTAAAACGAATGACCTCAGTTTTCCCGTTATTTAGTATTTATGCAATTTTAAAATTATATTTAATTAAATATTGTATCGTTTACACACTTGATACATACATTCTCATTCAATGTTATAATAACCAACAAATGACATCGTTTGATCAGGTTATATTTATTTTCTAACGGCTTCTTCAGCTATTATGATATACAGTGAAACCTCGTTATGTCGAAGTCGAAGGAAACCCTCAGTAAACTTCGACACATCCGAGGTTCGACACAAGCGGGTTTTATTTGTTAATAATTTAACTAAAGTTGTCCGGAATATCGAGTCTGTAACTTCGACATAAGCGGGGTATTCGACTTAAGCGAGTTCGACACAACGAGGTTTCACTGTATTTGTATGTTACTGTAGAAGTCATTTCTATAAACCTGAAATCTTTTGCTTTGGCCGCTGATGATTATTAGAGGTGGTATATCAAGTATTGATGGCTAAGATGTAAGAAATATCAGAATTATTTGGTTCTTCTACACAGTAAACTACTGTGGTGATCCTGGCGATATCCCTTTCGGCACAATAAGTGGACAGTTTTACTTCGGAGACACTGCGATTTACGAATGCTATCCAAGGTTCACCATTGTTACAGCAGGAGCCAGTAGGAAGAAAACCACTTTTTGTCAAGCAGATGGCTCTTGGTCTGAGCCTCCCCCAGTCTGCAAAGGTAAAGCAAATGGTAATCGTGCATTTCAAAGGGTTTTTTCCAATGGCTTATTTTTTACCATTTGTACCCATTATTTCTATAATTTTCTTTTTCTATAAATAGTAGGAATGTAAACTTATTTAAGAAGAAGGGTTATAGATTACGATAATCAATATATTTGATATATAATGAATAAAAAATGCTCAAATATAGCTTGTTTTTTGGGGGGACGTCATGAACGTCATGTATAACGTTATGACGGAAGACGAAAATTTGAGCCAATAAATTTGACTTAGGAGACACAATGACTGTCAAACAACAACACCTCTCTTTTTATTACCCTTAGTTTTCTAAAATTATACATCCTCTGTATATTACAGAATTTTACCTTTGTTTATAATTTATGATTATGAAAAATAGCAAAATGGCCCATTAAAAACCCCAAAAAATGCACAATTGCCAAGCGAATCACAGCCAAGTTTCTCTGCTTCAATAAATTTCCAAATCACAATATTATCCTGTCAAGGGCCTGACTATTAGGAAAGTGGCCCGGCTTCTAATATGTCGAGTAACATAAAAAATGCTTCTCTAGGCAAGAGGATGTTATTTGGTTTATGTTTGGTCGTGAGATCCATAACTTTCCCTATGTTGGAAATGCATCATTTTGTACATGTTTAAACCTTTCACTAAAAATGTTTTCCTTTTTTTACTGCACATACTGTGTATTCTAATATATTGTTCCATTTTAGCGAATGGACGTCAAGATGGCACCTGGCAAATGCTTGCACAGGGCAAGTTGATAAAGCACAATGATTCTATCTCAAACATGGCTTCTTCTCGCTCTCAATGTGCACTGATCTGTTTGATGGATTCGCTTTGTGTTGGTTTCACCTATACGTCATCAAGTCAGCATTGTTTCAAACACTACCAACCTTACAATACCAACAAATATACTTACATTTCTGAGGAGGATGCATTGTACTTTGAATATTTTGAGTAACATTTTGACACATGTTACATCAAAAGATCATGTCTGTCATATATGACAAACATTTTAAACTCAAAGCTAATGCATATATATGTAAATTGTTTCCCAAAGGATTGGACACAATGAATGCCTTACCGGATTGGAACCCTATAAATGTTTTTGCTGCATCGGACTAGTTATTGTGTGCGACTACTGTAAGCTTTTATTGAAGTCTACATAGTGCAAAGGAAATCAATTAATGCGTATGTTGGCACAAACATTTACATTAGATGGGTCCTTATGCTACAATATATGCCTGTCAAGCTAAATAAAAAAAATTGTATAGAAGCAACCATATATGGATATCTACCACTTTAGCTAATTTGACAAATTTAGTCAGGGTACCATCCGGAAAAATAAGCACATTATAGAGACTGTACACAAAAAAAACAATTGTAATATCTAGTAATTCGCCAGCTCAAGCTCAATATCTTCTTTTTTCGCACTGTTGCACTCGTTATAACTTCCAATTATGCTGCGCTGTAGAGTGAATAGACCTCTCTGTCTCGTCTTTACTACCCGAAAACTCATGAGACGCTCATGGCGTCTCATGGTAGGTTCTGTTACCTTAAACATGTACTACGCGTTTAAACGTTCTTTTGGGAAACAAAAGAATAAGGTATTTCCTGAACTCAGGCACATGTAAAAAAATCATTTTCAGGTAAGTAAAAAGGAAACAACTTCCATCATTTTCATCGCAAATCAGTTTCATCTGGAAAAGACAATGAATAATGTATACAAGTGTACATACTTTTTGTTCGGGTTTGAAATTCGCATTGTGGCGAAAGGGAAATTATCGCAAAAATAAAACCTTCGTGATTAAGACGACCTTTCGTCGAAGGCAAATCAAAATTTATATTCTAGTTAATAGAACAGATCTTCCCGGCTATTATAAATAATCAGATTTTTCGAATTATCTTTTACCAAAGAAATTGGTTGTTTCTTCTCATTCGCTGTCCACTTGGGTCCCCGTTCAATTGTTTATGCTTTTGTGAAAGTATAACGTCATACAATTAATCCATTAAATGATTTGTATACTCTGTAGGTTAATGGAACCCTCGCAAAACAATGAAAAGGTGAAAATCCCAAAATGTTAATTTCGCGAATTTGTAGCCCAGCATAGTATATATAACCTGTTTACTGCCGAGAAGTCCCCTGAGGTGGGACATGACTCCTTCCAGTCTAAAGCCAAGCACCTCTGCATTACGTGGGGAGAATTTCATAATTATATAACGACAATGATCACTGCTCGATGTATCAGCTTAGAGTAAAGATTTTTTTTATATTACGTGTTCATAAAAAAAGTGTGTGAAAGTGTGTATTTTAAAATATTAAAGTTGCTACTTTATTCGTTACTCATCTAGGGTGTATGTAAATCAAATATTATGAAGACTCTTTAAGAGACTCTCTTTATTAAGTACATATCCTCTCGAAGACATTCTTTCGTCAGCTTACTTATATTAAAAAGAGAGTTGCAAACTGGTTAATTATATTAACGAAATTGGCTTGGGGGAAAGACCACATGACTGAACGAATGTGAATGGATGCAAGTTGTGAATGCTTTGCATACATGCATGGTTTAATTAAAGACAATAATGAAAACCTCAATGAAAAAAAAATGTTTTATATTTATTCGTGTACAAAACAAGAGCTTGGAACACATTGCTCATGCTGAGGTTTCCATCGGAATAAATCTGTCACTGACCCCTGTTAGCATGAATATCTTTTCTGCATGAAACGGGTTTTTAGGAGGAATACGTATTTCGTTTCAATTTAGAAATAACGGCATAAAAGAAACAAGAGTTCCAAAACATATCTTTTACGTAGTGTAATATATGCTAAAAGAATTCACCCATGCCTCCTCTTTCCTAAAATATACAAGAGAACCTTCCTGATCAAAATACATCCATGTGGAGTTTTTAGCCCTTCGAGCCAGACCTGGTACGTACACAGTTCGGGTAACCAAATGTTGTTTATATGATATCCTGTCCCCAAAGAAAAATGTTGTGAAAACTACAGACTAATCCCCTTGTTAAGCGTGGCCGGTAAGACATTGGCTCCTGTTATTCCTCCTCCTTTGCAGACCACGACAGAGAAAATCTTCCCAGGAAATGAATGTTGATTTCGTCATTCTTTAAGAACAATCGGCACTGTGTTTTACTTTCCAGGATGTGCGTTGATCAATACAGGCCTCTTTACCTTATATATTTCCACCTGACCAAGGCTCTACCATGAGTCGATTAGGTTTCTTTTTTTGGTAGAACAGGCACTTGACTGTCCCTCAGGGCAATATGAGGGCAACAGTACAGTTTTAAGGTTTTAGATCTGACGAATTGTGATTTCTAGCTCCTACATATTTTTGTGCGTGTTCTTCAAGATTTCCCAGATATTTATTGGTAGCTCTTGAATATCCATTGCTATGACAATATGTATCTTGCAAGACTAAGTGCAAAATGCAAATGTAACTAATGCGTGAATTGTTGTTCGCAAAAAATATAGTTTTGTGTCTACATCCATGCACTATGCAAAGCCTTCGCAGCTGCGTGTGAGGATTTGGTCCAAATAAATGCATAAAGAGGACAATAGTCCCAACTGAACCAGCTCATCTTCATGATAGTACTGGTAAACAGTTCACATATCTAGGCTCTAACAAAAGCACAAACAGCATGGAAGCAAGACGAAAATGCAGGGTCTTCGCCAATTTTATTTTTGGCACATGGAGCAAGTGCGCCTGGAATAATACACACCTCTCAAGCACCTCTAAGGCAAGGTTTAATACACTTGTGTTTTACCCATTCTCCTGTGTTGCTGGTGAGACAAAGTTACTCTAAACAGGGTTACACAGGTTAATAATTTCCAACATTCTGTCTGAGCCGAATCATCGGGGTAACCTGGAAATATCATGTCCCGGGTCCAGTCGTGCTGGAGATAGCAGACTCCTCCGACTTATACACAATACTACGTTCCTGTTGTTTCCCCTGGCACGAGCATGTAGATCGGATGAATTTGGTAATGGCTAACTCCCCAAGGTAACGAGGTTGTCCTGAAAAGCGATATGTTTGCGTTCCATATTGATATCAACAACTTTGAGAGCAATGCTACTGATAGACCATCCTGGTTCTCGACCATTCCCACTAAGTTGGCCTTCGAAAGATCTTTCTTTGGGCTATTTGTTATTGTAAAATCTTTTGACCAGACTGGTGGATAAAGGTGTGCAGATCAATATCCAGATACGTTCATTTATGGAATTTACTTCAACTTACAAGCTGCCTCAAAAATAATGACTATCATACTGCCTTGATGATATCTGGGTTTAAGCATGTCTTGTTCATTATTGATTCCATCATTGGTTTCTTAGTATCCTGTAGTTTCTGTTACGAGTGATATAGGTAATTGAGGTAGAGTCATTTCTAGACGCCTTCCGTTCTGCTCAATAACAGCATCGCATTTTCCCGCGTGTATATTTGAAGAAACCACATCAGTGTTTGGGTAGGGTTTACTTAGCGGTGACAATGACGGAGAAGCGAAGGTGGCAAGTAGTAACTTTTGATGTAAAAAAGGTGTTTTAAAATGATATCATTCAGAGCCTGATGGATATGATTATCTACATCCATACTACCTGTGGATATTAATTACCTACTTGTAATGGAATGTGTATGTCTAGTCTTGTAAAAAAACGAGTAATAATAATAGTATACAAAATGTGTATAAACAAATACAATAAGGAAAATCAATTCCAGACTGTATTATTGCAAACATCTTTACCCTCTTTTACAAAAGCGCTTCTAGATCAGATTATCAAAAATTAAATGTGCGTGGACCTTCACCAAATAAGGCATAGCTATAGCAGAATCATAGCAACAGTGATTGTCATAGCTGTTTTACCAATATCAAATTTCATCATTCAGATAGCAATACTCCAATTTTCTGGATGGTTATGAATTTTATAAAGGTATTTTATGTTAAATTCATAGGTGAAACGGGATTTATGAAACGGACGATATTTACATTTACTGTGACACATTCAATCTTTGGTAGCAATTGTTTAGTTAACACTTAATTTAATTTACTTTGCATAGAAGGAATGGAATTCTGCAGATATACATGCTTAGTTCAGCTAACATTAATAGAAACAAGATTATGAAATTACCTTAATTGCTCCCGATCCGATGGTTTTCCAGTGAAATATGTTCATGATGATAAGCTTTGCTAAGAAACAGGGAAATGTCAAAGATTCCCTATTTATTTATCCAAGCACAGATGTGTTAATCGGGGAAATGTTTCAAAAAGCTAAATATAATACATATTTTGTCTCTTTTTATGTAGCAGTTGTGGCATAATACTAGATATTGAAACAATCTTTGTCCTTTTCGCAAATTTACCATCAAGATAAAACGTGTCATATGTTGGAAAATGAGAAGATATATTCTCGCACCCAGTGTACATTGGTTTGTTGGGTGGATCATCCTGTGCTGCCTTTATTAATGACCCAGCATGTCGGAAAATCTGCATGCACTACTTCCCATCAGAGGTCACCAAGGATACTTGAAATTCTGAGGAGGAGGCGTCATACCTTGTGTCATCTCTTTTTCCGACAAATCAGTCACTTTAAAAGTTTATTTAATTAAAAAAATGCAAGGTTCAGAATAACCACCGTGTGTAATTGTTGTCATTTTAACTAGTGTATTTTGACTATTATAAACCAGGTTTGGGATCATCATCATGTATACTTAAAGTCATCTTAAAAGAGATACAACGATCTTTGTAATTACGTAAATTCAATTAATTGCAAATTGTCAACTAAGTGAATATATTATGGAATTTAACAAAATGTAATTACAAGTGACTGTAATTTTTTCAAGGGACCACCAACATTTGGAAACCACTATTAGGGTTTGGACTTCTTGGGAACTTCTTTGCCTCTCTCTTTCTCTGGTTTCCATGTCCTTTATTCGGCAGTGTTCAATGATCACCGACACGAATACATTTCATGAGATATCCATATCTCACTTGTTTATCTACCATGGTTTGCACCTGGAGTATTTCACTGGCTAACCTCTTTTTTCATCTCTGTTGTTGGGCACGTGCCTATAAATCATCCTTAAAAGTTTACTGTACGTGTACTTATCTCGTGGCTGCTGGCAACAGCTTGGCATGTAATACTTGGGAGGCGGGCATCAACGGCAGACTTTTTTTATTCATAGTCAAAGCATGCATTTTGAAAGTTCCGAATCTGTGTAAGTAAAACCATATTTGAAGTTATAACTTATGGGTAAGATATATAAAGTATATAGATGCGTTCAGACTGTATGTTGTATGTTCCTTTGTTGGATACACAGGGATTTATTGAAAGGAAACTGATTCAGGAACTGCGTTTATAAGCAGCATCTAAGAATAGCAGACAGAAATGTCCTTCTTACCCTCAGTAGCTTGCCGAGAAAACTTGCTTCTGAGTTTATGTATTACATATGTAAAACTAGGTACTTATTTCGTCAACCATTTTTAATCGTAATCTCGGGGATAGGTTCCAGGTTATAATGCTATTGATGAATATCTGCTGTAACCTCCATGAGCGCGTCACAGGTGCATTATGATCTAACTAAAGCAGGGGGTGACTATGTGATGAACACATAAAAGAACTCTCTCTTAGAATTTCTAAAAATGTCTATGCTTCTTTTTGCGGTGATTGTTTGTCCTTTTTATTATTGCTTTCTCGTCATGTTTTGCTGCCGACTCATGGCTAGCTAGTAGCCAAATAAAGGAAATATGATGGAACCCTGCCTTGCGACCATATATCAATTGCGACTACCCAAAAAATTTAACTTAGATTTAGACCTAACACCCAAATTACGATTACTTTGGTCAGTCCTTAGGTTGTTCGTACTTGTTTTGTTCCACTGTTTTGAACCTGTTACATTACTGAACAAATCATTAAATCCTAGATTATTATATTGCACTATCAGTAAGGTGAAGCACCAAGACGACATAAAACAAAATGAACACACTCTTGAGTCTGAAGTATATGCATGAATAATACGTTATTTCTAAAAAATGACGAAAACTTAAATCAGCCATTTTAACAAAGTAAAACGAAGGAAAAGCAATTTCCGTCGAATGTTTGGTCTCCCAATTGTATAAGTAGCCTGCATCACCAGTGAATATATTACCGGCGATAAGAGATTTCGCATATCATGATTTAGCAAAATATTCGAAAAAATTACATAATGAGGATGCTGCTTTCTCTTGGGTAATCTGAAATGAAGTCAAAGTAACAAAAATGAACCTTATGGTATTTAAAGCCTTGGGCTCTATTGTGCATTGTCCATCATCCATTGTCTGTTGTTTGTCGTCAGTCAACAGCCCGTTGGCCTTCCACAGAAGTTTCTGATTGGATTCTTACAAAATCTAGTAAATATAAATATGGCCTAATGGCCGGCTTCTTCTGCTTTATTTTCATATCCTCCTTCTTATACTGTGCACTACACTTCAGTATTTTATCAACATAAAGGTGGTCATGAACTCCTATTTATAGTGCTACCTATTTTGCAATTGATATAGTTAACACACAAATCCTCATACTTTATGTAATTTGTGATGTCTGGATAAGGGGCGCTGAAATACATGAAGATTTCGACAGTCCCAGCCTCCTCTGTGTGTCTTTTTATTTGAATTTTCATTAAATCACAAACTTGCAATGTTGAACTAAGGTTAGCTAAAATGGGGCAAAAGTTGTCTGTTTTGTTAAGACCCTTTTTAATCCTTTTATAATCAACCATTAAGTCTTGCAATTTTACAGATAAAGGACAGTGTTAACATCATACATACCGTGTTAAGGCGTAGGTCGTTTAAAATAAAATAAAGAACGCATTAGGCACTCCAAAGTTTTTCTCACATTGAACGTTAAACCTACTGACCATCCTGTTTTGATCAATAAAGTGACAGCCCTTAGTAAACAAAATGGGATAAATAATTTTTCATATGCAAGTGTTCCATTATGTTTATATGTAGCATATTAAAATTGATGTCATAACATAATAGTTGCAATAAATGCCGTATTATATGTTATACACACATTATTACACACTGCAATATTGTAGGTGTCAAAAGGGCATCAATAAATCAGTACAATTTTTTTATTATGGGCACCAAGCGATATTATTAATAAAAACATACAAATTTAATTCTTTGATTATTCAAAAAAGGCGGTCGTTTGATCCTATTTTTCCAATCTTTTACTGCTGAATAATTTCAAATTATGTATTAAATATATTATTATGCTGTGTATTTCAAATTATTAAAAAAATTTTCTTATATTATTATCAATAAAAAGATATGAGATACGTAATGCGGTATGTAGCTTCATTTCTTTTAGAGAAAAAATCAAATCAACTAGGATAATAAAATATGTCTATCATAATCATTTACGTATTTTCTAGTCCTGCAAGTTCCTATTGTTCAGTTTAACAGTGAAGCACGTTCCTTGTTCAGGTAACATAGGTAAAATGCATTGCTCTCTTTTCTTCGGCATAAGACTCGTGATTGTTGAAAACCTGAAGGACGTTTTTGAAGCATTGCTGAGTGGCTTTACTGTAAGTGAAACTTTCACAATCATTATCTGAGAAGCAAAGCGAAGTACAACGGATTAAAGTTTTCGCCTTCTGTGATTTAGAATTGTAGTCTTTTATCATCTTTCCTCTGGTCATCAACCGGAAAGTGCCCATTTCTTGGTAAATGCTGCAAGCATAAATACTTGTTTGTTTGTTGTGTGAATTAGAATCGATAATAAGAAAATCTAAGGGGGGAACTTTCAACTTTAGTATAACTGTAGTACACGAATGAGGTGTTAGACCAAGAGTACAACAACCCTCGCTTAACCACCACACTGGTAAAGAAACCGTTTCAAAATTACGACCACTTTTACATGGTCCATATTTAATTCGGCCTTTATATGATAAACCTAGTTTTTTCGTTTTACGGAATTTTCCCGAAGAGTAAACAGAGTAATTATTGCCTAGCCAGGCTTAGCGGAGGGTCGGGTGCAAACCAATGCAATTCATCAATAGTTTGTTAAGTGCAAAGTGCAGAGCATATATAAAAGCATGTTCACGGATAATCGCACAGGGCAAGGTATGTTTGCATCATGGTTTAACAATTTTTCTCAGGCCTGCGGTTAATTATATGCGTGGTGTATATGAGTATAAGACCCTCATTTTGAGTATCACCTGGTCAGTAAAGACGTATGATTGGTACAAATTGAACTCACCATAGCACTCTCTCGAAACTGGTAAAGAAATCATCGGAGTACTCCTTGATTAACTCAGCAATGTAAAGTCGGACCGAAAACGGCCGCAAGAATGTGAACATTTTACCGCTAGGCAGAAATTCTTAATTGTGTATCGGAATGGTGTCAGACTTAGAGTTTCAAAATGAGATCTAATTCTCACAAAAGAATGGGTCCCTCCAGAATCGATCAGTGTAGGAATACTTTGTAATATACCACATTGCACCAAAAACTTGCCTTTTCGGTTCCCGGATGGTTCTGACGGAGTGCCACTTGCTTGGGACTTGCTAAGATTCTCTCTTTCGCAGATTGGAGGGGATTCGGACCAAGTACCATTTCCTTGGCATTGGATGATTCTCTCCCTGGCGCCACCTGCCCCTCGGATGACGTACCCGGGATAACATGTGTAGGTCAGGCGGTCTCTGTAGTAAAATTCACCTTCTTTCCTCAATGCTTTGCTAACTTCACCAGGATCACCACAGTAGTTCACTGGCACAAATAATGAGATGCATTGAAAGGAACAATTGTGCAGGTTTTCATATTTGGTGTTGCCTGTATGTCACAGTTGAAAAGTAAACTTTATTTCTTTACATAAATCGTACAACTAGTTAAAATAAATAATAAAAGGGACTCTCCAAAGCTCGGGTGGTTGCCTGTTGGCTTATGTAGGAATGCAAGAGAAAACTTTGACAGCCAACTACAACCTCCTCTCTCATAGCCAGGCCGGGGTTCGAACCCGCGTCGCCGGAGAAGAGCAACGAGCGTTTTAAATATCGACTTCAAAGGCCCTATTACATAGAAATTATATAAATATTATTAAATATAGAAAATGCCCAATCTTATGATAGCTATAAAACTATATTCCTTTACAGCTACTTTATGGGTACAGGCATATATTTATCGAATAGCAATGGTAGGAATTATTCGTGTACCCCGGCAATGAACTTGAAGGGTGATCTCACGTATAGTTCTGAATACTGGCGGAACGCTACACGAGTCTCCATTCACTGTGTAATTCATCCTGCTTATGTGCATCCAACTGGAATAAATGTATACTTCATGTATGATTTTTAAACAACACAAAAAGATGCAATGGTTACTAAATCTTCTTTCTGACAAGGTATATTAAATTTACGCCAGAATAGGCATAACTGTAAATACCAGCACTTTAAAAAGGCTATAATTTATCAAGAATGCAACAAGAAACAGTTGCTCATAGAGCATCTTTTTTAAATATCCAGATAGAGTTGCTTTAAAGTCCGTATGCATAGTTCTCATGTATATTCAATTTACATAATCTACCCACTTTATATAGGGATGGTTAGCATGATTAGCTGTTTTTCTAATCAATTTAATGGCATTTGTAGTATCTCCTTATTGACTAAATGGAACGTAATTTAAATGAACTGATTCATTTTTCTCCTGATATTACAAACATAACGTATTTGATAGTGTTCAAAACGAAAACATCCAAAACATCTAAACACTTATTCAATTGGTCTTTCCTGCTAAATTAAATTTAAATCAGTTTGAGATTGATCACTTGCAACAGAAAGAAAATATATGTATAAAACTCCTAACATACTTTACGTAGATGCTGATGGGATATCTACTCTCCCCCAGGAGGGGTATAAACACATTAATGGGAATCTAGCGTTTCATGTTTGGCATTTAGTACTAATTTACGGGAAGGTCGTTAAAATTATAGACAAATATAGCTTTTTTCTTAACCCTCACAATAATTTCCAACTGATATGTTAAAATAGATCCATTGACTTACGGTGTGTGCACTGAACAGCTGACCAAGGAACTCCCAAACGGGCAGTGGAGTGGCGGTGTATCTGGGTTTACTTCAGCCTCTTGTTGAATATACTTTAAGTTACCTTCTCTTTCTTCCTCACAGTCCAGGATGGCCTTATAATTTTACAAAAGGTGGCCCGAGTTCAATATTATTTGGCCTAGGTGTAATTCCATATACTCAATAAACTTTTGTTAATTAACAAAATTATGATTCCTTGATGGCAATTGGTAGATCAGTAAGCCTTGGCATGATCCGACGGTAGGTTGTAGAAACATGATATTAAGATATATAAATATGTGAGTAAGTCGAAATGCAAATACCGCATTCCTGATGCTTTACCTACCTTAACACCCTCTCGGTTAAATTTTGAATTCTCGACTCTGCAGATCAAAGGATCCTTCCCAGATAAGAACCTCGCTCCGTCACAGTTTTTCAGAGTGTTACACGAACATTTTTTGGGTACGTATCCAGTTGGACACGTAATTTCGCTGACCGCATCATCATTAGGCCCGCTTTTCCGGCCTTAACCATTAGTGACACGGCCCTGATCTGCGTGAGTAGTGAAAAGAGGCAACAACTTGCCAGAAACTAGTATCAGATAAATACAAATTACAAAGTCCTTTCAAAATGATGTAACGGTTACGTGTAAAGACCTTTTAAAAGCCACCGGATACATATTATTAGACCAGCGATATACAGGCTAACATAAGTTTTTTAACGAAGAAATTAGTCGAATTTATTTTCAAATATAACAAAAGCCTTACATTTAGCAGCCCAGCTCTATTCCCTATTGACTGTACATTTGATATGTATTACGATACTATTTATTCGGCTGTTACTGGCCATATGAATCTTCATTTTACAGAGTGACCGACACGTGAAGTAAACCTTTGTATGACATTTTCTTACCGTGATCTTATCCCTACCGTATATGTTTCCATTAATTTCCAAATATTTTTTATCTGAGCAGGTGAACTCCACTATCTGGTTATAGGATACTCATTATAAAATATAAATATATACGGAGTGGCACATTTATGAGGATAATATTTTGACCAAGTACGATTTGTGTGATTTTGCTTATTATCAACTTTTAGAATTAGAATATGAATCAGATAAAAAGGGTCATCTATTCTGCCCTGCCTTGATTATTATTATGTAATGGTACACAGAGGGAAAGATATTTAGTTTTCAATATATGGTTCTATTTTAATAATTTTAAACTTGAACAAATCGCTTCGACCTGACCTTACATCAGACTTAATATGTTAATTTGACCTTATTAAAAGTTGCAGTTTGCAACTTTGCACAGTTTGCACGTAACACGTAACCTTGAGCTGTGATTTCCGTCTATCATTTACCTGACTGTAGGCCCCATGACAACAAAATAGCAACAGATAAACAGACAGAGATGTCATCCTCGCGCGTGTGTTTCTGCTGGTTCCGTTTCCTTTCTGTTACCATATTAACAGGTTTACAAAATTATTTAAAAAAGCAGGCTGGTCTAAATTGGTAAAGTTATAAACAAAGCTAAATGTATCTTTTTTATAGTTAAATGCAAAAAAAATGTCAAACTAACAAAGCTAATGACAGAAACCATTGACATGTTCCAGCGGACCGCTGTCAAAATTGATCTATAAGGCAGTTAAGTCCATTAGGTATAATCTTTACTCGTCAATTCTGTATTCAATTTCAAATGAATCAAGATATGCATGAAAGCAATATAAACTCTTTAACACTTACGTCTGCCTCTGGTCCCCGTGATCATTTAAAATATGCGAATTTTGCTTTGAGTGAATATTCTCTTTCTATTCATCGGTGCCCTATTGTAGATAAAGAATACGTAGATTCCCTTGCAGCACCATAAAATCCCAGATAAAAACACTGACATTGAATTCAACTCTGCATGCTGTTAGCAATATCTCTCTCTCTCATTATATATATATATATATATATATATATATATATATATATATATATATATATATATATTTGTCCCTGTTATTTCACAGGATATACCAATTCACCTATAATTCATGGTGCTTGGAGATGACGTGACTGACTTTGAGACAGCTCCTATTATTTAACCACGCAGCTGTTATACTGAACCTTATATGTCACATTACATTACCCTTTGCATTATCTGCCTCTTGGCACTACACTGGGCAAAGGCGATTGTAAGACGTTTTCCACACATACAATTTGATTGGCCACCTTCGTTTTGACTGATAAAAGCCATCCACTGGAATATTCAAGTGCATACTCATGGAACAATGTTGCTTCCGTGACCATGGCTACTTTGGAATACTTATTTGACTCATCCATAAATTATGATACCTGTGTCCGCAAATATTTCCTGAGGCGCTGATATGCATAACGGAGTTCGAATGTATAACATTAGTTCTATATTCAGTTTAACCAGCTCTTTACATCTTTTACAGGTGATGCGAGGCTGGCGTTTATCTGATATCGGAAGGTAAAATGCTATATACCTTCTACAAATAATTGTCTTCATATTATATTGCTACTGAAGTAAATGCAACTTTACGATATTATAAACATTCATTTGAGCAAATTGAAAACTCAACTGGTGCATTCATGAAGAAGTGTATCATACAGCGCATCCAAAATATAAAACTTGACATATTAAGACTTCCGTTCGGGATGCGAACGAAATTGGAAAATTCGTTTAATCTACAGTTTCTACCAAATTCATACATATTTAATAATACTTTCTTAAAGGATATTTATGGATGATATGAAAGACAGAATATTATATTTTGTTTTGAAAAGAAAAGGACATTATGCCTTGCAGAAAACAAGCAGAATGCATACCTTACATAAACAAAACATCATATCAACAATATGTCTTAAATTTGCAGGCCGATATTTGCAACGAGTTATGGTATTTTTAATTAAATACACTATGTCTGCATGCATAAAAAGTAGGTAATAAAACTGCAGTCTGTTGCCTTACAACGGAGAGAGGATTGATTGTAACATAAGCTACATTTAAACTGATCGTGTTAGAAGTATTTAGACAAGGACAAGCAACAATGCAAAATGTACATAGAAAGACAAATAATTTGAGCTACAGTTTATTGAGCTACAATGATAATTTTTGTTTGTTTGCAAAGATAATTTTTTTTTTTTTACTTTTTAACTGTTAACCATTTAGCGACTTTGAACAGAAGTATTGGCTCGATGCAGTTCAGGGTATTTACTTACTGTATACGTTTCAAATCGATAGCTGCAAACTTGAAGCTTGTGTAGAGCTGACAAACACCCAGGCGGAGAGACATACGTCAGTGATCAACGCTTGCCGAAATAGAAAGCAACACTCATACAGCACTTATCATTATACTGATTGATTCTCTTATTCCAGGAAGAAATAAGAAGCAAAGAAAGCGGTTAATTCAAGCAATTTATTCGGTGTAACATACTTAAACGTTGAATATCGAGAATCTAAAAGCAAACTGTATTCAGTGCCGCCCTCTGAAGTAATGAAGGGTAACATAGAAGCATCAAGTAGTAACCCTAGCGTTTAAAGTCTCAGATTAATACCAGTCGATCCCAATATTTCATCGCCAAGGAGGCTCACGCATAAAACTTGTTTCCCCGGAATAATTTTTTGGCAAAAGACACTCCCAGAAAGAACCTGATGAACAAATTATCAATTCATTTATCAAATCGAAGCTTATACAGTGGATCTCCACCTTGCGACCTCCTCATAATTGAAACCACCATTTCCCCGAATATTTCTTAAGTGTTATTTAGGTTAATAAATGACTCAAAATAATCACGACCTCTGAATTCAAAATTACTTGCAGTTTTCCTGGCTCCAGCGCCAATCGACCCCTCCAGTACGATCATCGCCGAAAAGAACTGCAATAACATTTCAGTGGCTGTGCCTTGTCACAGCCGACTGAATGACAGAACAAAAAGGGCAACCCGGTTTACAAACCGGGGTGTACCTCCCCAAAACAACGACCAGTTTCCTCAGTCCCAAGTGAGTTCGTAATTGTGCAGTTCCACTTTATGTCATAAAGAATGTATTATGGTTCCTAAACAGACAATGATGGACTACTATTTCTATAAAATGTTTTATATAAAGTAAACATCGATAACAACTAAGAAATTATGAAACAAATGGTGAAACGAAGTCAATTCACTTAAAGTTTTAAATATAACAATAAATATCCTCAAAGATAGTGCTTATAGATACCATTATTCAAATTCGATGATGCATGTTTGTTTTTTTTTAGATAAAAGTCACATAAAATGAGATTAAGGTTTGGATGAAATCAATAGATTGTTTTAAAGTGAATGTTGTCTTTGGACCAGGAACAACCGTTAACCAAAATCATATTGGATGGCCCGAATAAATTTACGTCTCCATAAGTATAGGCCATCCTCTGCATCTTCTACAACACAAAACATTTATATTTCACCTGTATTACATTCATCTATCCCACCGTTCCTTGTATGCCAAGAATATGTAAGTATATATATATATATATATATATATATATATATATATTTAAACCTTATTTTTGCATAAATTTCTATAAACTACTTTGTCTCTTTCCCTCTTAAAATGCTTGGAAAAATGTAACATTTCTTTTTCAATGAATTCAAATCCTTATCCATTTGTATGGCATCTTCCTCACGCATGCAGTTTTTCCAAACATTTTGACGAATCTGAGACAGCAAGAATTCATGTATTAATAATCATGTTTAGCAATAAGCAAAATATTAATATACACCTGCATGAAATGCAATGAATCAGACATATTAGCAAACACAGATGACCTAACTTTTTTCCAAGTTTTTTTTTCGGCATTACATGAGCAGTTGCCTTTGTGGAGGATATTTACCCCCGTCATGTGTTGTTATGTTTTGGTGGTTTTGTCTGTTTGTTTGTCTGGGTTTTTTTGTTTGTGTGTTAGCATCGATCCCCGAGAACTAATTCATAATTTTCTATGAAATTTCCTAGATAGCTTTCATATGATACAAGGAACAATTGATTAGTCAAAATGTCAACAACAACCGTTATATTAAAGAGATGTCAATAACTTAATTGAAACACACCATTTTATTGAAAAACGTCTGGCTTTATCCAGAGGAAAATTAACAAAGCACGAAATTGTCTGGGTTAGATTGAATAAGATTATGTTTGCAGAACGCTAGTGTTAATATAAGTTACCAACATGGTTACCCTATGTGTACATATGATAGCTAATATATGCTACATATATATGCTACATACATGCTATACATTATATACAAAACATAATTGATCAAACTACTGATATTTGAAATAATTCTAATCTCAGAAAATCTAAGTTAAAAATTGAATAAATAGTGATGAAACAAGTTGTACATATGTTAATATGATTTTATTATTCTCATGTCAATGCTTGCCTATTGATTTTCAAGCGTATGCTTTTTGTATTAATTATTCCTATATAAAAGTACATCCAGTAACATAAAATTATTACATTCTTGGGGTGATCCGGATTAACATCTAGATCCAGCAGATATATATATATATATATATATATATATATATATATATATATGCTGCCACCATGCATGAGATCAGTAAACAAGACAGCCCATTACTCCCATATAATGGGCGATTGTTTACTGATCTAACCCCAGGTGGCAACACATGTATCCTGAGAGTGGATCTGCATCCACCTCGATCCACGATTTTATTAAGGAAAATGATCATGCATTATGAGATTAACGAGTTACCTAAACGAAGGTTTGAGCACATTCCTAGTTATATTTACTTTAGTTGTTATCTTTGTGATTAGTATAGATTTGTCGAGTAAATAATAGCTTAACCCCTGTATACAGTTTCCTAATGTGCAATTTTATTTTATTATTTATCCTTATTGATACCTCTGTGTATTATTTGCCTCTGGTGTCATTTCTGTGAAGGTTTCTGTTATTCGATTGTAGTTTGAGCTGTGTGGATATTTATGTTATTTACATGTAGTGTTAACTCTTCTTATGCTACACTCTTATTTGCTTCTTGCGTTACTTCTGTAAAAGGTTCCGTTATTTGCCTGCAAGTTAAAATGTGTGAAGATTTTGGTTATTTGCTCGTAGTGTTACCTCAGTGAGGAGTTCAGTGATGTCTTTTGTCGCTGTCTTCTCTCTAAATACTTTGACCATCTTTTATATGAACAATGAACCGCTGGTAAGATCATGGTGTTCTAGAAAGCCTTAATGAATAAACATTTCATGTTTAATTTCGTTTTCCTTATGTAATTATTCAATTAACGACAAGAAGCACAGAGAAGCAATTGAGTAGAATTCTCTAAAAATAGAGATAATTACCTTCTCTATCATATTTATCGAAGAGTTTAGGATTGGTCGGATTTGGAATATATAATTTGACACCCCTAGCAAAAATATTTTAAACGAGTTGTTCAAAGTTGTTTAGTATGTCACGAGACTGACTTACCCGTTGGCCTATCTTTATGCATTCCATTTGCAACGAGGTAATGTTCAAACACGTGACTTTCTTCGCGGTCTTCTTCTTCCATTTCCTCTGTTTGTTTGTTTGTTTGAGATATTTTATTGAATATGCACATATCTTATGGTACAGACATCAATGGGATTAAGTGCAAGCTACTTAAAGCTTATCTTGACTCTCTCCCTAATATTTCTTGTATAAAATATAAAATATAAAAATATAAAACGATGGCAGTATTCAGTGTTATGGTAGGGGTTGTGTTTGGTAGTGGATGTTTGGTAAGTGGAAGTGTTATAGTTGTATGTCTGTGTTTTGGAGGTGTTGTGGGAGATTTTTATGTTTTGAACTGGTTTGTGTTTTCTATGTATGAACATACAGATGTAAAGATTTCTTCATTTCTGGTGTTGTTTGCATATGCGCTACCATAGAGGAGTTCTTCTACAGATATATCTTGGGGGATATATTTATTTCTAGAATTGACATGGAGTTGGCATTGCAGCAGATAATGTTCAGCATTTTCTGTTTCGTATCCACATTGACATTTTGGGTCGTTGGATAGGTGTCTTCTATATAGATCATAGTTTAAGTCACTGCTTTGTGTTCGCAGTCGGGTATGAATTATCTGGGCCTTTCTTGTACCTGAATTGAAGTATTTTGGTGGTTTGTTTCTTGCAATTTCCCTGGATATATTATATTTAAGTGATTTGCTGGTTTGACAGTGTTTAAGTCTTTCATCTAATTTATTCCTTAATCTTATAGATTTTGGTAAGAATGAATTATATTAGATCTCTGTTCTACAGAAAATGTCTTGTATATTGAATCGATCACTAGATCTTGTATTAAAGTTGGTGTTTCTGTGTGGCCGTAATAGTAAGTACAGGTACTGGGGGGATTCTAGATTTATCATTTTGTGCAGCTGGATGACCATTGAATTTTCTCTACGCGTTTTGAGTAGGGGCCAGCCTGTTTCTTTGTAGAGTTTTGCATGGCTAGTTCCCCTGACGCAGCCTGTTACTATTCTGGCAGCTTGTAATTGCACAGCTTCTAGTGTTTCGCTTTGTTCTTGTGTGCAGTTACACCACATAACATTACTGTATTCTAGTATTGGCCTTATATATGTATAATATATGTTTTCTAGAGTTTTACTATCAAGCATATATTTTTTATTTGCTCAATATTAAGATTTTAGAGTTTGCTTTTGCTTTTAGATTTTCAATATGATCGTTCCATTTGCAGTCCTTTCTAAGTATTATTCCTAAATGTTTATGGGTGTTAGATTTATCTATTTTAATACCATTGAAATATAGGCCAGGATGGTCTGTTTTTTGGTTTCATTGAGAATAACAGTGATCTGTTTTTTTTTTTTTTTGCATTGAAGGTGACTAACCATTTTTTTTACCATTTTGAGATTTGTTCCAAGTCTCTATTTTGTATTTTTGCTGCTAAAGATCGGTTTTCCTCTGTTGACTGATACACTCGGGCACAGTCACCAGCTTTGCTTAAAAACATAAATTTACATATTACTCAGTTTACTTAAGGTTTTACAATGCGCCAACATTTCCATTTATTCCATCTTAAATGACTATTTGCTAAATTTGAATCAGGTCTACCTTGCATCAAGCTGGAATCTTCCTAAGTTTGTCGTGAATAGGAACTTTTACCAGATAGATCGACCGGGCTACATTAACAAGGTTGTGAATCTTACTGAATTAACCTGTGATCTTATGAGGGAAAACGATGCTCACCCACGATTTTATAATTAGATTTTTTAACTACACACCATGAAGCCCACAAAGGTAATTTGAATAATATAAGCAATATTTTTAATAGCATGAATTTGTCTATTTATTAGGAATACACTTTTTATTTAATCCTCATTTAATATTCCTTTATTTTGTAAATTAATAAAAACAAAGCTCAAGCATGTTAATCGGGCTTGCTATGTAATGTACTACTTGCTAAAGCTTGTTCAACTTGATCTTAATTAGAAATATTTGGTTCTTAAATAAAAGGCGATCGCAATACCTCTCATGTCGAATGTTAATCAAATGTGACATGTTAAACTTTAGTCTCTAAAATATTATCAAATTTGTCCTTGTAATGCGAAGAGGTATCCTAATTCCACAGGCATTTTTCTTTACAATCAAACTTCGTCAGATATATGAAATTTCTTAGATTTATGTCATACAATTAAACGACTGCAAGAGTAATCTCATCATATGGGAAATATTAAAAATGCTTATAGTTGGGATTTGAAATTAAAATGTGTATCATCACTGGTCTCAAGAAATGAGATAATCTATTTATGAGCAGTCGGTTATCAAACTTCAAGATAACAAAGCATTCTGTTAAAATCTTAACATCTAGATAAATTGTAATGATGTCAATTTCTCATGCTATTTTTCTATTACCTTAAAAGTTTTCAAGTGCAGTCCGCCCGATTAGTTTAAAAACTGATAAAAAGGCTGACAACTTTAAGAAGCTTATTTCATTTTTACATCAGAACACTTTCAGAGGACCTACCGACGAGAAATATAGGTATTTGGACAGAAAGTCATGACTTAGCTAAAGTACATACTTGAACTAATCCCGCCATGAAACTGAGAGATTTTACACAGATAACACAATTATATTTGATAGATATTATTATATCATAAACCTGGGACTGCATTTCCAATTTTCAGATTCAATTTACATCAAATTGCATGATTAGAATTTAGAGTTATCATGCCTTACGTACATCTAGTTGCATTTTTAAAACCGAAGTGAAGGCGTTTTTACGACCTCTCATACTGGACATCTACATATAACTGAAGTACATAAATTGCGATAGTGGCTGTATGGTACATATACGAATACGTCCCTAAGTAAACTAATGCTTATTCTTTTGTCAACGAATATTGAAACTCCTTACAGCATGGCTTGTATATTGGGCAAACTATGACACGTTCCATTTTTGTTACAGAAATCGTGATAATCGGGATGTTCAAATAGTTTTGTTTTATGATTGATTAACACTTAAGACCAGTATGATTGTCAATATTGATTAACACTTACTCTAATGTCATAATAACAGATGGCCCTATCAATGATAGCATATCCATAACCTTTATGGGACCTTGATTCATTAAGAGTAAAGTTTGTTCATTTTTTTTCACTGATTTCCAGAATTACAATTAGCGTGACCAATATTCTTACCTCCTTGGAAGGCTTGCAAAATGAATATTTTGGTCTTTTGGCGAGTTTATCTAACTGCAGGTAACTAAATGTTCCCGACAATGTGTACCAGACAGGAAGATATACTCCATCCCTAGAGAAGATATGTGGCTCCCAACCTACCTGTCCACCAAAATACATCAGCATCACAAACAAACTCTTGGCATCATTCGTATCTGCTAATTTTGCGACACTCTTTGTGGCACCCATGAATTTCTGAAATATAACAATCTTATCAGAAGCACATCTACAGATTATATACAGGAAAATAATGCAGCTCGCCTTAGCCTAAGGAAAAAGTTACCCAGAACATCTCATAAAAGGCACTTATACAGTGAATGATTGCTCATAATTTGCCACAGCTCCATAGCACCTCTTAAAATAAAAACCAAAGTCTAAAAAATGTTTAAATAACTTTGGTTTCTAGTAAATCTAAAAACTTAATCAGAAGCAACAGAAGAAATATAATAAAAGCTTGGTTTATATTTCTTGATTTTCTTAAGTCAGATTTTTCTCGTCTCATTGTACCTGTATGAAACATTTGACCGAATTGATTGATACTTTACAATTCTAGCACTTCATTTAATAAAGACATAAGACATGAATTAGTTTGTAAATAGTACCACTCATTTCGTATTACTGTGACTCTTAAAAAGTTGATCTTGTGAAGGAAACCTTAGCATGTAAGAGTTTCCCTGCCATTGTGATACTGACACAGTAAATCATATCCACATTCATCACCATCCAACAATTTATGACTTAAAAGTCGGTAAAAGTGCTCCTGGTAAACCTACCTGCCTTTCAAGGCATATAGAAAAATACATTTATTGAACCTCCTATCATGAATTCATATTGTAATGACCTCGTATTGGCACGGTGAATCAAGTTCTAACTTCAAGGAAAAAATGTCAATGGTTAGTTTAGTTGCCTTTCTAAAATGTTGTCGATAAAAAAACGGTGGATAAAGTAGTAGGATGTATCATACCTGTAAAACAATCACGAATACTGTTTCATTGGTAAGTGATTGATTTTGAGATTAGCATTGATGCTTACTTCATATTGCACTTTTTTCTTTGGAAATAAATGATCAATACAATTACTAGTTGACCCCCCTGTAATGCGGGAAGAATTAAGTACCTGTACTGTCAAGTCTTCAAAGGATACAACGTCATGGCAAAGATCAGCAAACATCCTCTTCAGGCTGTCCATATCCGCCTTGGAATATTTTCGTTCCCATGTCTTGCCTCCATGCATATATTTTACCTTGTGTAATATTCACAATCATAACAAAGCCTCTTTTCTCTCCGGCCATGTCATAACCCTACAATGTGAAACATATTAGAACATCAAACTACCAAGACCAAACACGTGGCCCTCTCGATATATCGTATGGTATCTCTCAAACGTATAAGCGTCCTCACGCTGAACAGATAAATTTCAAAACCTGTGAAAAAAACATGTTCAAGAACAGAATGAACAGATAAAAGATCAGAATAAAGATTTGGTTGTAACAAGTTTTCTTAATTTCTTTGCAATATATAGCTATTCCTGAGATAATACGGTCATCATAAAACACTTCGCTACGTAATTATTGGGAGAGTGATATGTTTGCGTTTTATTTACATATGGATATAGTGTAACTGCTTGGCACATTTAGAACACAGATTAACACTTAATCCGTATTATAATTAAATGTCAAATAAAAGACGGGAGAGCTAAATCTCATGACCTTTATTAATCAACTTCTATTTTTTTATGACTCATAAAAAGATATATCGATGTCACACCTAGTAATTATCTGATAAGGTAATCAAAGAATAATCAGCAAATTTCCAAGAATTTCAACAATATTATTTAGAAATTTTTAGCATTTGTCTTAATTTTAACGTAAATTGACTATTAAGATATCGCATGTTTTTTATAGCTTTTATAACTGGTAATACTTATTGCAGACTGTCAAGGATATGAGTAGGAAATAGGAAACTCTGTGATTCAATGAAACATGTGTGCTATGTTAATTCTCTCACCACAACAGCCTAACCTATACGATAGCTGTGGTTTTGTCACATAGCTTGCGGAATATAGGTCATTCGGACATAACTTTGTGCTTTATGTTTTTTAATGGTTTGATGGGTGATCTTTCTAGGCTTAACTGTTACCCTTTCTGTTCTCCTAACAGACAATCACACCGAAGGACGACGGATCTATAGCTGACGTCAGCTGGGCGAAGCCCCTTATTGAGAGTAAAGTTCTAACGGCCTGCTACTCCTTCGGTAGTTCAAGATCTATTTTACAGAAACAATACTAACGCAATGTGTAATTCAAAGAGTTCTAGCTAGATCAACAGAAAATATGTTAAGTGTTTTCTGTCCTACAATCATTTAAACAATCGACGATTGCATGAAGACTAAAACAGACAACGCCCCAGGCCGTGTATTTCGCTTAGAATATAGAGAAAATATTATGCTCAAACAATGACCTTTGAAACTCACAGAGAAACAATATAAGACAACCTACTTGTGGCTGATTTTTTGTATATTATTTATACTCAATGACCTCCAGTCCTATACGTAAAAATAAATATTTCTACATTTTTACAACCCATAACTTACTGTATCCAATACAAGCAAACACGACTCACTTCATATTTGCTGTGCAGCACATGCAACGCTCCGGGAAACATAGTCTCTTTTAAAAGTCAGTGCGTGGCCTCATGCCAACATACTAATGTAAACCTTACTGTAAACCCATTTGGTATCCTACGCGAACCGCCTGAAATAATATCTGTATCACAAGTGAACATGGAGATCTCTACTTATTATATTTTCAGTTGTATCTTGGACGTACGTGTTTATAGTCCCTGTTCATTGGTTCAGGTTGGATTTTGTATTGTATGTCCCATAAAATTGTTATTAGATATTGCTGCCTGGTTGGCAAATATGATAAATCAAATTAATCCCTATAATAAATGACGATCACCAGTTTGAGGTTGCCCGGAGCGATCACACTGGGTTTTACAAACATAACTGACATTGAAACATGTAAAGCTGATTCCAATGAAACTGCAAGAAAACTTTGACCAGTGAAGTGCAGCGTCCCAGGAGTCGGAAAGCCGAAACTCTGCTACCCGTCACTACGAACCAGTAAAATCAAAGGTGGTACACCATGAACACACCTCGCTTGACAAAAAGCGCAGTTAGTAGAAACAAGTTTAATACTGAAACAGAGGTGCAAAGGACTCTTCAAGTGTGTACTATTTCAGTTAGGACAGCGAACATAGAATTAGAATTATATGGCAGAGAAAGATGGATGAAAAATCATATTGAGTCCGTACACCCTCAGGCACCATTAGAAGAAATCGAAAATACCTTAAACTTGTCGGTTCAACTTCAACTTAACCTAATAATAGAGCAGATGAAAACCAGAAAAAAAGCATTGGGAACATGTAAACCAAAGAGATTGAGACCAGCCGGATATGAACATCATAAAATAATTGGCTATATCCCAGGGTGAAAAGCATCACATAAAGGTTTACTAGGCTTAGATAATTTCTATCAGCTGCTTGTTGATATACTCCGGTCTCCCTCTCATAAGCGAGTCCCCACTTGGTCTAGTTCATTCTTGACTGCGTATATGCGGATAGGATACTCGATACCGCACATTAAAATATTAAGAAAAACGTAAGAACTTCAATCGCATGCATGTATAAAATATAATTTTGTGTTTATGGCAGGGCAATTATGATATCTGAGGTAAAAACAATATATTTGCATTACCAAGTAATTTTGTTAAATATTGTGTTTACAGAATGAAAACAGAACTCACTCCAGAAATTTTAAGCCCTGCACTTGAAACCGTCTCTGAATCAGAAACGATGATCTAATGACGTGTGCACAGACTGCCGCACTGCTGGCGGTTGATACATTGGACCGTTTAACTTATCACGGCTGTGAATATTGAATGCCTTTCGCCTAAATGTTTTCAGTTTGAATACATTATATCAACTGCATGTTTAATGTAGGTACGTTTTGAAAAAAATTCTCATTTGCTCGTTTCGGGAAATTGGAATATATATATATATATATATATATATATATATATATATATAATATATATAATATATATATATATTATATATAAACAGTTATTGTATCAGTTTCAGCTAAGAGAGGACGTAGAGCACTTTGGACAATATACATCCAGTACAAATGTATCAATTCGCCTGATGATCGCCTAGCATGAAACCAGTGGCAGCGATACGGACTGAACCACCAGTACTTATATATAATGTAGCTGTCCAAATTATATATTTATATAAAACATAATTCCTACCACGTCCCGCTGTGCTTTGTAGACCTCCTTTGGTGTCGGTATGATACATCGGGATTCCTGCACTTTGGAGAGGTGGATGCTGCATGCCGGGGAAGTCGCTTCAGCCATAATGCCTTTGGTAAAGGTTTTATGCAAATAATGATAATTGAATTACTTAATCATTAAAACCTGTTGCTTGGTTGCTATATAGAATGAAATCATGATCAACCAAAAACTTTATTTTACACTAAGTACCCCAAACTTTGACTGCAGCTTAATCTTGCTATCGAATACAAATTTCGATTGAATTTCAACATAAAACTTGAAATTTAAATAAACAGGCAAACAGTTAGTGATCCACTATTCTTAGCATTTTAAGACCTGTGCTGTGTCTAAAATTATTGTATATCTTATAATTTTGAAAATTTTAAGAATAGAGACTGCTTCAGTTAGTAATCATGACGTCAAATTAGATTAATTAGAGTTCATTTTATGGACCCTGCCAGTATGTATCTTAACCATCTTTTTTTTCAAAAAAGTATACTGATATTCTCCCGAAGAGCCTTTTTACCAGCTTAAACCTATCGATTCCATACAGACAAGCCCGCATTGCAAATGTAATCTCAGATAATTTATATCGTTTTTTGTAATACCCAGCCGTTAAAGCGTAGTAAATTTGGAAATAATTCATAGGAGGATTAAGAAGTTTGATATATCTTATTATAAAACAAAAAGAATAAAAATCAGGCAAGCCGGCCTGATGAAAGTCAGAGTAACTGAAGTCAGATATCCATGGAGGATATTAATACATATATGAATACGTATAAAAAGTATGTTTATAGTGATAGAAAAGGAACAGAAGAATCAATCAACACGGCTGAAATCTTACCTGTGTCTGGCATGGTTGATACGTCCGCATGCCTCATGATTGCGGCCACGTGACTTGGTTTATTATCCTCAAGGCATTTAACCAATATGTCAAAGTGGTGATTCTTCTTCTTCACCAGAAGTAAAAGAAACTAACCAGCTTTTTCTTTCATAGTAGCGGATTGCTTTAAAAAAACAGAGAAAAAAGTTTCCATACATAATTTAACATATACTGTAATAATAAGAATGTCAACACGGCGTAAGAATTTAACCATATATATATATATATATATATATATATATATATATATATGAATTCCATGTTAAGAACGATTTGGTGTAATGCCCTGATTGTGCCTTACAACTATTGAGGGAAAACGAACTTTATCTAATAACAGTCTTGTGGGGAAAAAAGTACACGTTTATCATAATTTAATATCAAAGGAATTTTCATCCGATATCTATGTCATAGGCCAAGTGATTTAGATCATGCGGTTTCTCCTACCTCAATGTTATCTTTTTCCTTCGTGCTGACTACTTGCTCGGATATCAGGCCATCCCAGACCGTTTTATTTAGGTCTAGTAATGTCGTAAGGCCCTCATGGTAACTTTCAAGAATGAATTGTCGCTGAACTGACAGGCTGACCTCAGTTTCGGCAGTTGCCATGGTGATCAATGTTGAATCCTCGCCTTTGTAAAAAAAAAAGTGATATTTAATCTGAACTGTTTGTTGGGTTATTTATATATATATATTACAACTTTTTTTTTGCTTCTTTATATATCTCAGGAAAACGGGGTAAAGCAAAAGTTAAAGGGACTCATTACGATATCTGACTGTCACTCGATAGAAGTTACCCCTTTCTAGTGCCCTTGAAAAAGGCTGCCCTTACGAAATGACGGTTTAACATGGTAATGCAGAGATGGTTTGGTTTTTGTCGGTGCCCTCATCGTAACGACACTCAGGCACACAAAAAACACAAGGCAGTGGCTGACAACAAGGAGTATATATTAAATACAGTGGTACATACACTGGACGACACTAAAGAAAACTCTAGTAAATAGTCCGATTAAACAGAAATACTGGAACCCGGCTGGCGGCACCTCACTTTATCCCGGCTGGTAGCACCTCTCTGGACCCCGGCTTGCAGCACCTCTCTGGACCCCGGCTGGCAGCACCTCTCTGGACCCCGGCTGGCAGCACCTCTCTGGACCCCGGCTGGCAACACCTCCCTGAACATTGAGAAGCAGCACCTCTCTGGACCCCAGGTGGCTGTACCTATCTGGACGCTGGGTGACCGCACCTCTCTGGACAACGGGTGGCACCGGTTGTCTCCACCAACTTCTAGACTCTGCAGGTTCCGCAGACTGTGTGCCTCCACTAAGCAGGCAAATACCCTGGAGACTCATTTATAATCATAAGTCAAATACAAAGCCTCGGCCTGCTTTATCTGCTATGGCCCATCTATATTCATGAGCACACTGAAAACTAAACAGGCCTGAAACAATGCCCGTAAACAATGGCTCACCTCCCAGCCGGGGAGCGCTTTTAATTCCCGCATGGTCTTCATAGGATTTCACCACCAACAACTAGTGATCTTTGAATGTGCAGTCAACCACCTTTGGGTACACGTTTTTTTCTGCATATCAACATAGACTCATGTACCCTGTGTACTAACAGCTTGGGGCTAAAAAAGCTTATTGGTCACGGCATTATTAGGACTTGAGCAATCTTAGTAGCTGTTACTTTAAGTTTTTAATGTATGCAGAGTAAGCCAGAGTCAATCTTATTCTATAAATGAAGCATGCAGGTGAATAGAAGCATTACGGCAAAAATAAATCGATGAACAAAGTCTAAATACTGAAGAACTATGATCTAGATAAATTAAACAATTTATTCAATAAATTAAATCGTGTGGTTTACGAAGGTAGCCAAAACGTATTATCATGGACTTCTCTCCGTCAACGTGTTTGTTTATCACAACAAACAGTATGGCATGCTGTCCGATCTTGCAGACGTCTGACAATTCCAAAACAAGATGAAAAATATGAAGGAATAGGCACGTAAGAAACACCGGTTGCAAGCTTGAAAAAATTCTTGATTCGTGAAGATACGCGGTACGGTCACCAGTTGGAATATTCAATATGTTAACCCTTTCAAACCATTGACCGCGCCCGGTGCAAATAATTTTCCGCATGTTTATAGGGGTGAGCAAGCCGTAAGAGAACGATACATTGAAACATACCGTAATATTGTTAGCAGAATACACTAAATCTAAGATAACTGATATGTGAATCGGCCCCTTTAACAGGCTATAAATCATAATCGTTTTATATATATATATATATATATATATATATATATATATATATATATATATATATATATACAAATGTATATATAAACATAGTTTCAAATCCAAGAAAGATCTTGAATTCCCCGTATACTGTTGTTTTGTTGTATAAAAGCGAATTTAAGTCACTAATAATCTCTTTGTGTAATGGCCCTCAGAAGTTTAGCTTCACCTTGGCGTCATCAAATGTGGGTCACTAGTTATGATTTTTATGTGCTGTATGCAAAACAAATTATTTCTAAAGCTTATTTCATATCATATAAGTAAAAAATTGAGTTATGTATCTCAAATGTAAAGTGTTAGTTGTTACCAGGGTTACAGCGTTGTTGTAGTTCTTCACAGGTACATATTTCCTTCGTGTTTTATCAAATTTTTATCTCAAAGGAATTTTACACTATTTAATTATATATGGTTTGCATCAAGTGACTCAATGATAAGTGAATCTGTGAATGAACTTTAATTATTCAGACTATAATTTATATTCAGATGTGGTTGCTTCAAAGTCTTGGGTCAACTTGTTTAAAGTCGATAGGAGGAATATTTTACAATAAATCGAATGAAGTCTGTTTTATATATGCAGTTTATGGGCAGGTAAAGTTTATGGACAATAGCAAATGTTTCTTATTATATGTATGCATACATGCATGGGTATGTTTTTCTGTATTAATGTAACTGTATGTATATATAAAGCACCATTTTATGTGATCAGTCTATTGACTTGAGCTAGAGAAAAACATATTCACTTGCAATTTGTAGTAATTTGCACGTGCAATGGTTGAAACATATTCATCACGGAAGATCAAGTATGGATAAGTGCGGTTAGCTTTATCAGAAGAAAAGAGTTAGCCCAAGAACAAAATACATACCTTACAATGTAAAGGAAGTACGTACGACAAGCAAGCGAAACGACAGACACTGGTCGTTTCTAGTTGTTGTTTCCAGGACTAACTGGTGAATAGACTCTTATCTCGTATACAAACACAGGAACCTTTCTGGGAGACTGGACTATGCCACGCACCTCTTTTATGAAATGGTCACTGTGTTTGCACAAGGAATAATTCAAGTGTTTCTTCTGCTCTGACGATCCTATAAATTATCGGTGCGCAAATAGGACGAATAAACAACAAAGCGGATAAAACCATCGTCTGTACCTGCCCAACAGAGTGCTTGATAATGTTTCACAGAACTTTTTGGCTTCGCGTGGAAAGGCTCGTGCTTACTGGTTGGAAACTTTGACAAAAAAATATACTAAAAGGGGACCAATCGCCTATCTGACCTTTATACACTTAAGGTAATCATTTGGATCTTTTATAAAAAGTAAGGATATCAAACCACACAGGCTGCTTGTTAAGTTTACATCAACGTGTTTATAATATGTGGGGGCCCACCAAATAATCAAAACAAATTCAATAAGGGCATCTGACAGCTAGTCAGATAAGCTAGAGCTTTGCAAATGGCGTCTTGGAAAAATTCGCTAACCTAAGGTTACATATTTTTTAAGTTAGTTAACATTGCTGTGTTTATTAACATGTTGTTGATAAACAAGTTCATTTATCCTTCACAAAGGCGTTATAAGAACTTTTCACAATCATAATTTCCCTTAGATCATTAATACAATCACAGAGGAAGCCAGATATCACATAATTATTCTTTTTCAAAAGGTAGGTGAATGGGCATCTTTAGTCATACATAAGGTGTTCTTTGTTTTGACAAACTTTTATTTTTAAGACACGTCATTGCAAGATTAATTAATGAAATGGTACGACTAATAGTAAAATATGTTTACTATTAAATACGGCTCATCTTTTCATATTTCTTTATATTATTTTTATACATTTAAATACATTTTACATATCATTTACATATAATTTAACGACCTTAACTTTGCCAGAGTTGTCTTTTAGGGGAGGAGGCTGGTGGGGGAGACATCAGTACATTTTGGTGGGTGGAAAACTTTTATAATTCCAGACACCTCCCACACTCATGCCGCCTTAATTCCATGGAAAAAAAGTGTAATGACCCGTAACAAGTAATACATATGATGTAATGTACATATAATTCTAGACAATCCATACATGATGCTTTTAATATAAGCTGAATCATAATAAATACCATTTCAAACTGATTTGACACCTTTATGCGAATGAATGTTTGAAATTATTTTTTACTACGCTTTCTTTCAGGCTGTTAATTAAAATAACACTAAATGACAGACATCTATAATAAAAATTGTCCCAAAGAAGTTGCTAAGAAATATATTAAATTGAGGAAATGTAATTTTTTTTTTAAAGTTTGTATAATAACATTATATCTCTGGGCAAATGACAGTAAAAAATAAACACAATATGTTCAATACTAATCAATATCAGTATAAAGAAGACCTACCATGGCAATAAAAAATATTATGATAATAATGTAGTATGTGGAATATACTTAAAGCTCATTCAGGCTGGAGCACCATCTTTTAAAATCTGATTATTTTCTCGGTGTTCCAAAACGAAGATCTTTAATGTCAATTGATAAGTTCATAGGTCATCAGGATGGGGACCATGTTCCGATTTCATGGACATCTAAATACTAAACAGGGGTGTAGAAGAATATCAAGTACAAACAGTTTCGTCATAAAAGGCAGTGATTGTGTTTATTGTTTTATGGTTAAATCGTATATACCAACATGCCTATCGAAAGAAACTGATAGTCGTCATACAAATCAAAATATTATTCTTAGGTGATTTCAAGACGTACTTTTTTATCCAATCCAAGTCTCACTCTGTTAAACACCATACAAATAATTAGTAAAAATCAAGTATATCTGGAACTTTAGGAGCCTCGGTATAAAATGTATATCCTTTTTCCCTTTAATAGTAAGCTCCATGTTAAACACGCCTTTGTATTGTTATCTTGTTTGACGTGTTCTAGGATATCATATTCATATTCCAGATTATTTTCACTCGGGTCAAAACTTTCCAAACCAGCATATCTAAGAATGATTTAGATGAGTTTTAATTAGGTTTTCCTCTCTCCCTCTCGATATATATATATATATATATATATATATATATATATATATATATATATATATATATATATATATATATATAAACTAAATCCATTTAAGTCAAACAGGCGTAGAAAGAAGCATCCAGGTGCAACTTAGGCTGTATTTAGTTTTAAGAAGATATTTGCTGCTAAAACAATATAAACACATTGTCACGCCCAAGAAACAGTATAAAAACAACAAATTAGTTCGAACTGGTATTTTCTGTCAGTACAGATAAAAATTGTCAGTTCTAGCTTTTAAAAATGATTTTAATTTCATATATTGTCAGTGCAAATATTTGTTTCCTTTTCACAATATTTTATCGAATAAAGGAAAAATACACAGCATCCTCTTCTGCATCATACGTGTCTTTATGGATGTTGAACTGACGGGATTGCTTGAAGCATTGATGACTGACATGACTGTAGGTGAAACCTACACAATCGGGAACCATCGTGCAGAGCAGAGCGCAGTGTGTTCTTGTATTAGACTTCCGTGACTCGGATGTGTGGTCTTTCATCAACTTCCCAGTCATGATCAATTGCCAGGTACCCATTTTCATGGCTGATGCTGCAAGTATGATAACGTGATTGGGAAATGGTTTCTTCAGAATATCATGGGGAATATCTTTTACCAGAAAATGATATGGCTAAAAGTTCGATATGAGTTATGAACCATTCAACCTTAATTATAATAGAGAAAAATTTTTTTAAAAATCTAATAATTTTATAACGATGCTAATATTTTCCTTATATATATATATATATATATATATATATATATATATATATATATATATATATATATATATATATATATATAGTTATCACACATCTTTTTTTAGTTAATTTTCTAAATAACTTTCTTGTCTATTCCATATTATTCATTAAAGTTATGGATTAGGAATAAATGCGCCACAGAATAATTACCCTCACAGTTTGGAGGATGCCCAGACCAAGTGCCATCTCCTTGACACTTGATAAGTCTCTCTCTAGCGCCATCTGCCGTTAAAATGCTGAACCTCGGGTAACATGTGTAGACAACGGAGTTACCGAAGTAAAATCCTCCAGTCATTGTTGCTTTAGATACTTCACCAGGATTACCACAGTATGTAACTATGAAGGAATAATGTGTTCAAGTATTATATTCCTAAACTTGTTTTACGCTTCCCATCGGTTTTAGTTCAACGTATATATAAATAATAACTAGACTTCTCGTAACTTTCACATGCCAGTCATAGATCTCCACCTACCCAACCCCCCCCCCCCCCCCAAAAAAAAAAAAAGAAAAGAAAAAATGTTGGCAGTTTTTGCAAGAATGTTCAGTTTGACTGCTGACTATCACTCAGTTACCCTTAATCCAGGTAAATTTAAGCATAGGCGCTTGAATTGCTATTAGTGTAGATTACGGTTAAATTTGTTTCTTTTATGAGTCATTTCCTTGTAACTATTACTTATCTGACATTTTCCTGCCGTTTTCGCACTTTATTGTTCATCTAATTTTTATTTACTTAATATTTGCGATAGGCAGGCAAGATAGGATAAGCGCCTGTGATTAAAGCAAGCAATTATGTTTGGCCCCGGTCCCCTCACATGCCCTCGCATACCCACAGAAATGCCAAGTTATAGCATGTATTTTAATAGTTTCTACACCGTGGGAGAAGGATTCCCCCCTCCCCCCCCCCCCCTCCGAGCTTTGCTCATGCTACGGCCCCTATTCCACTGTTCGGTGTTCCCACTTATCTTTGTTTATCTATGTCTAATAGTTTGGATGGAATTTTAGTTATGTAAAACAGAAGTGAAATTTGATCTTTCCATGAAGGGTCTTAAGACGTGAACTAAATGGTGACGTCACACTTTAATAATGTGCATAATAATATGATATGATTCAAAAAGTAATAAAGCTGTATGTAGTAACCAAATTTCCCACTGCACTCTCATATGGCAAAAGACTTCTTTTCTCATAGTTGTATAGTTCTTGGTTTAGCATCTTATGTGAAGATGCCTGCCAACCAGACATGATCGGAGGTGACGTGTCCCAGTAGATGCTTGTAAAACATCAGGCCTACCTACCAACCCTCTTATCTATATTTGGAATGACCCATTAATAAGCCACCTTTATTGTAAAGTAGGTTGGCCACTTTTCTCCTGTGCTTGAATGATCCCGACGTGGGCCCAGTGGCAAACCTCATTTCGACGTGTTAAGGGGCTAATTAAACGTTCATCGACATAAAGTGAAATTCAGTAGCCGCCACGATTGTTATAACTTCCCTGTTTATCACGTTTTACTGATCGCCTGGCAGTATATGTTTAGGACAGACCTTTCGGCCATTTTCAGGGAAACAGCTTTTATTATTAATTTTATAACCAACCACACATTTTGATTGTGCAGTTTATAAACAAATGTCACCAGAAGAGACTCAAATGCAGAACCACCAGCGGTCGTTTCAATTGTCGTGTTGCAATTATATGGCAAAATAGTACATATATTTGACTATACTGAGACATTCAGCATATACCCTTACCACTGTGTGTTAATAAACTATGTTTTTCATATGGGTTTTTAAAGCCGATTACATGTTGTTGACGCTAGAATGAACTTATGTTAGGACTGGCTCACAAATGCCAGCGCCATCTTTGAGGGTTTTTGCAAACTAGTTTTTCTCAGAAATTTTCACTTTATATCTTGATATTTCGAACAAAACTTAACCAATTGACATACACATGGTCAATAAAACAAATATTTAATTCTGCAGGTTTATGTAGAATTTTATAAAAAATCTATCTGTCATTTTCCTAAAATGTTTATTTTTGTTTCACCCTTAGATAAAATATCAAATAAAACCCCCAACAAATGTCCATTTTCAACAAATTGACCCGTAAACTACATTTCTTTTTTTTAACAAAGCACTAGCTACACCCGTGGAAAATCCTCGGCTCCATCTTACTTCTGCTAGAATTCTCCAAGAACAACCTCCCCAAAAATATCAAAATAGAAAGAAATATTATTTTATTCAAAGAATTAAAAAAAAAAAAAGAGACGTGAGACATACAGGGTGTACGAAGTTTTGAGTGAGAAGTGTTTTTTTTTCTTCCGAAAAACAACATAGGTCTGACGGCTACATTGCTGGAGAAATATCGTAGATTGTATAAGAGGCATTCTACACCGTGTAACTGTATAAAAGATGCTTGGCATTAGTTGAAGCTCAGGCGGCATCGTTAAACGCGATGTTTTTTAGTGTAGTCAGTTGAGGGTATAATCTAAGGCATGTTAACAGACACATGCATTATTTGTAAACACATGCATATGTCGTTGAAGTCACTTGTACACGAAACGTATAACTGCCAATGTTAAAAATATAGGCCCAGAAAAATATATTCCAACAGTATTAGATTTTTGGTTTAAGTACTGTAAATTGTCATGGAATAAGCAGGTCTGATGCAAAATTGACAACTCTCCTGGATAAAATAAAGAAAGTTTATATATTTCGGTGAAAACAAGTAAAGAAACCACTTCAGCCTTGGTTCGTTGCTTTGTCTTTCAGCAAATTAACGCAAATGTAATAAACAAAATTTTTAGATGGGTAGATTAAAGCTGCATCCGTAATCCATTACATTTTTGGAGGTAATTGGAATCACCATAATATATTTTTTCTTAAGTGCCATAATCACAATTCCACAAAGGAATAATTTTAAGGGGCCATTCCTTTGTCCCTGAGTAGAAGCCGCCCATTCGTATGCAGTTGTTCTGCCACTCGCCTGGTGAGCCCACGTTTTTGAGTCATGACAATATTTTACATTTAACATGCGCGTATGAACGAACGACAGATAAATAGATTCTGGCGGGGATTTCAAAGTCCCGAAGAGATTGAGTACCCTTAGAAGTGTGTGCGATCCCCCCCCCCCCCCCCCGACACTCAGGGCTTCCTTTTGTAAACACATTTTTCAAACACCCCATAAATCGGCCGAACTATAAAAAGCATGGTTTTCATGGAAAGTTATTTCTGAATGTATAAAAATCAACATACCTGTAAACCTATAAAACGGTTATCGTGTAAAGGGTCTCAGCTCTTTGTGTCCATTCAACGGAAAAGTGCTCCCTATTAAAAGATTCATGTGGACATGTGTTCCGCGCTTGAATTTAAAATCTTTACTTCCTTTTGACAGAGTAAAATTCTTTAACAGACGATATAATGGAAATGGGGTTCAGTGGGGATTACAGGTCGCCTCCTGCAAAAGCGTGGCAGACGAAAAATGTTTTGCTGAACATTTGTAGAGGGTTGGGATAAAGACAACTCAATAGTGTATTCATTTTGGAGGTAAAAAGAATCACCACAATTTATATTTTCTTTTAAACCATTATGACATAGGACCATTCCTTTGTCCATATGTGGAAGCCACCCATGCGTATTTATTCGTTCTGTCACTCGCAAGGTGAACTCGTTTTACTGAAGTTTGACAGTGTTCACACATGAGACGCATACACTTGAACCAGGACTGTTATTTAAGGAGATTCTGGTGAAGGTCTGTATGCCCTGACTACAGATGCTAGTTTATCAGTTGAAGGAATTACTGGTGATATTTTTTCATGTTTCACCGTCCCTACAGACTAAGGATCTTAACAAATAAATGTGACCCCCCCCCCCTCCCTCCAGACCCCACCTCCAACTTAACCCGAATGATAATTAATTTGTGGGGCTTATTTCGGTTATCATGGTTATGATTGAATGTATAAAATTCAACATACCTGTCACCCATAAAAAATTGTCAAACGGTGGTCACGTCAAACTGAAAAGCCCTCGCATTGAAAGCGGAGTCATATGGTCTTAGGATTAGAAACCTTTACTTCCTTTCGAAAGAGAAAATTCCTTTAGAGGCTTTACAATGGATATGGGGGATAAATTGGGATTACGCGTGACCGCGTATTGCGCGGAAATGCCTTTTGGGCAGGACATGCGCTCTTGCCACGGTCTTAACACGCCAGTGAAAATCCCCCAGGTGCCTCCTGAAAAAGCGTCACAGGCGTGGAGGACCTTGCAGCACAAATGAAATAGGGGCAACTAGTGGGGAAATTCAAAAATTAATAATTATTCAGCTTAAAAGGGGCATAATCCCACAAAATAAAACAAACTTGTCCTAGAAGAGCACACCATCGAAACGTCTGCCGAATTTGGAGAGTCAAATCAGAACGGAAGCAGGTAAACCGTGGTCTAGGAAAAAAACCAACTCCGTATTCATTATTTAGATATATGACATTTAAATACCATGTGTCAAATATATGTTTCCCCTTAAGAACTGAAAAAAAGTAAATTGAGTAAATTATCCTTTTTTAACTGTCAAACACTTTATTATAGCTTACGTAGTTAATGAGCGATGATGTAATGTTTTGGTTATAGCTTCAGTTCTTTAAAATACATTCAATGCAGACTCTTTACCTTGGCAATGGACTTGAAGCTTGAGGTCTTTCATAATTCTTGACGGTGATGGCACGCGACATTCATTGGCAGTCTTAGTATAATTTGTCCTTAAGAGGTGCATCCAACTGAAATAAAAATGGTAATGCGTCCTGTCCTTACTGAAAAGGACTCTTAATGACAGGTATTAAGTATAGAAGCAACATAATGGTGGTAATGCATTAACTAGGTCATTATATACACATATAGTTACAATAATATGTATGAATTTATATATATTTATATATATATATATATAAATATCTCAGAAATAACACGATGCTCCACGTGCTTGACATTTGGTGTATATATATATATATATATATATATATATATATATATATATATATATATATATGTATTGGTAATAGCCGAGTGAAATGTTATGCAAGCCGTGAGGTTTGCGAGGCTTGTGTCACATGGCAGGCGAGCCGTTTAGGCGAGCCTGCCATGATTGACACAAGCCAAGCAAATCTTATGGCCTACATTACATTTCATTGGGCTATAACTGATTTGTCCAACATGCCCCGCCCCCTTGGTCGAAGGTCACGCGTGTCATTTTTTTGGCTACGCACCAATTCTTTGCCATATTTGGAAAGTCGCTATGGAACTTCACTTGCATGGTCGGTCACTTTTCATGACCCTGTGGTGCTAGCAGATTTGAACGTACAGATAGAACAAAGGAAATTATTTATAATGAAAAGCAGAATATCAAAAAGGAAATGTTCGGTAAATATACGGGGATGCCATTGACGTAATTAATTAATGAAATATTTAATAAACAATAGTCTGTCAATTGTTTTGGGCTGAACAAAATATCATTCAACAACCTACCCTGAGTGCACAGAACAGCTCACAAGTGAACTTCCAAACGGGCATCGGAGTGATTGTAAACTTGAGAAATTTTTAGTTTCTTGCTGAACGTAGTGCGAATTGTTCTCTCTCTCGGTCTCACAAGTCAGTGTTGCCTGGCAGTTTCACAAAAAAGTATAATCTTAACTGCCGTTGTAAATATGTATAAATATAGGATATTAGTGGCATTATGGGATATGATGGAAAACATTTATATGTAGTTAAGTACAGACCATCCGAGTCCGAGTGCAAGTCCGATGGGAGACCAAATGAGACCAAGTCCGAGTGGAGACCCAATGAGGCCAAGTCCGAGCGGAGACCCAATGAGGCCATGTCCGAGTGGAGACCCAGTGAGGCCAAGTCCGAGTGGAGACCCAATGAGGCCAAGTCCGAATGGAGACCCAGTGAGGCCAAGTCCGAGTGGAGACCCTATGAGGCCAAGTCCGAGTGGAGACCCAACGAGGCCAAGTCCGAGTGGAGACACAAACAGGCCTAGTCCGAGCGAATACCCAATCAGGCCAAGTCCGAGTGGAGACCCAACGAGGCCAAGTCCGAGTGGAGACCCACTCAAGCCAAGTCCGAGCGGAGACCCAATCAGGCCAAGTCCGAGTGGAGACCCAACGAGGCCAGGTCCGAGTGGAGACCCAGTTAGGCCAAGTCCGAGTCCTTGAGGTTCAAGTCGCAGTCCACCTTCTTCGAGTCCGAGTAATCTGGAACCCGAGTCCAAGTCCGAGTCCGAATCAATTAAAATTTAAAATGGAACTTTGAGATTAACGTAATCTTATGTTAGTATACACACAGGTCTTTTACCCTAAGGTTCATTTAGCATTTAGCTCCCGATATAGACCTCGAGCTTGGTGTATAGTCTCTTTGTAATATTCTGTTGGGACTTCGCACACACGTGTATAATATAGCAGCATATGGTCTGGGACAGAGCTTAACTTTTGCTGGACTCGAGATGGACTCTGATTCATTTCTCGAGTCCAAGTACAAGTCCCAGTCAAGAATGCTCGAGTCCAGGTCAGAGTCCCTAAAACGCCGACTCGAGTCCGGACTCCATTACTGATTTATATAACCTGCTTATACCTGATAGCTGGGATACTCAAATCTGAACGGAACGGAAGTAGCTTTTAGAACAGTATATGTTAGCACATAAAAATGCCGTAGCAGCAGAAACATTTGTATGAAATCACAGAGAATCCCTTTCATACCTTTACTCCTTTCTTGTTAAATTTAGAATTATTTGCGATACACCTCAATGGATCGCTGTTAATTTCGAAGTAACATCCGTCACAGTCCGTTAGTGTGTCACAGGAGCACCATCGGGGGACGAACCCAGAGGGACAATTGACCTTACTGATGGCGTCATCTTCAGGCCCAGAATTAGGGCCTTCCACGACGACCGTCATGCCCTTGACTCCTTTAATCACAAATAGACGTGACATGAGAGGCATGTTAACGCGCGAAAGATTCTAAAAATAATACGTCGAAACATGTCCAACCTTTGGAAGATATTCCAAAGAGCTATACTAAAAGTCGAATATATAGGTAAAATAATTATTAGTCTATGAATTCTAGATTAGATTCTGAGCTATGTTAACAAAAAAATGTCATCAGCTCAATTTTATTTTGCAGTAATGGGTTTATGCTTTATTATATATGCATATATTTCCATTGTATTTTAATGGATGACTCCGGCTAGACATTATGGGCCGGTGGCTTCATGTTGTTGGAAACAAATAAAATCTTTATCATGAGAGTAATACAGCAAGACTTGCCTTGTGGAAGATACCATGACAACAAAACTGCCCAAATATTCATATCTTCCAAACCAGATGCGAATCCTGACTGAAAGAGGACTGGTTAGATATAATTATGTGACATCGCTGTGGGTTAGATTAAAAATGTACAAAATTTTAATAGTAATCCTTATGCATTTAGATAGAAACAAATATCTGTGTAGTACAGGCGATGTTTAGATGGCTGTCACATGTGTCACTCATATTCATTTCTTCCTCCAAACACTTAATGGTTTCAGACAAAATTTTGCCGCCTGACCCCCCCCCCCCTTTTTTTCCGGAACTTGGGACCTTTTTTTAAGGTTTTTCATTAATCCTCCTGGGTTGGAACCACCTTTTTCCGAAATCCTGCATCGGACACCCCCCCCCCCCCCCGGGCCCTTTTTTCCGGACCTGGGGACCTTTTTAGGTATTTCATTGGTCCTCCTGGGCTGGAAACAACCTTTTTCGAAATCCTGCATCGGACACCCCCCCCCCCCCCCCCTTTCCGGACCAGGGGACCTTTTTTAGGTTTTTCATTAGTCCTCCCTGGTTGGGACCACCTTTTCCGAAATCTTGTATTTCTACTTAGTTAATGCGAACTTTTTCATCGTAGTTTTCTTCATTGAAGGGCTATTGAACACTTTATCTGGCAGAATAATATATCGATAAAAAATGAAACACCTCCAAGATCTTAATAAAAGCCTTGCTGTAAATGGTAGGCGGGAAAAGGCCAACATAGTCATGTTACTGTAAAACAGTATCGGCGGAAATAATTGTATATTACCATGGGGGACAGGATAGTACTACGAAGAGGTCACTACAAAAAGACTACAAAAATATAAAGGAGGGTCTCTTTTCGAAATAATAACAATTCACATTGATTGAAATACTCCATGAGGAAGTGATTTTCGATAAACTAGCAGGAGGGCATGCGTCTTTGTTCCAACAGGTGTAGAGAAACCATATTTACAAAATCATCATATTGTGTTCACCGACAATTTACTTTCATATTCCTCATTGGAATATGCGAATAAAAAGGAACAAAAAACGTAATAGTATTTAAAGTAGTGATTACAAACCATTAGCCGAGTTATTTATTCTTCTCTATTTTATATCCAAAATGCTGTTTCCAGGAGGACGAAAGCAGAGTTTAGAAGGCGTCTTGTTTTTCCCGCGAAAGTTAAATGATAGCAGCACAGGTCAGCTCCCTTAATTACAATTCAAATAAAATACCAGGGATATAACAATTGAAATAAGTAATATAGAACAGTACTTGAATTTAAACCAGGCACACCTGACGGTTTTATGTTCCGTCGAATGCTTATATACAAAGATTGGCACCAACGAATAACGGCTATTCTTCCGCCTCTATATAGTCATTTGCACCGCATATAAAATCACAAAGAAAACGCAGAATGCGCAGGTTAAAAAATTGTCTGATTGACAGAAATTACATTATGGTTCATGCTCACATAGTGCTAGGCAGACATATTTCTTTCAGATTTGACAGTTTTCAGCTAATAATTTTGATTTTTTCTTGAAGTTCATAACAGGAACCAATTTAAATGCTGGGTATCTGACAGATCCATTAACGTTAAACTGATAGATCTCAACGTCGCTGCCACGAAACCTACCAATTCATCTTAATGCAAAATGCGGTTTTAATCTGTACAGTAAATTTGCGCAAATGGAACCGAAACACATATAAAGGATGATTTGTCATTACAAATTTGACGAAATTATGGGGAAAATTGGGATGATAAAAAAACAACATCAAATGAATAAATTCAGGGTTAATATACATGTAATATATACTGTAATGCCTTAATAATTGTTTGACGCACTACCAATATTTTATATTGTAACATAGCTGCTCAATAAAATATCAAAGAGGCAGCTCGGGTCAAGTGGTTACGATTTGTGCCTTGTTAAAGGATAGACGGACAGACAGACGAATGAGGGACATAGAGCGATCGCTATAGCTCAGATGACTTTCAGACAGCTGAGCTAAAGAATGAAATGTTGTCTGGATTGAAATTTACTAATTTGCATCAGGCCCCGATTCAGAGAAAAGACATAGTATATTTTGCTTTGCCTAAACGCTGCCAGTCTTACTGTAACAAACGTGGATACCACAAGACAGACGTGATACCGGAAGTACTTTATTGGGGCCAAAAACATTACAAAATAGATGTGCCTGTGAAGTATGTCTGAGACAAGTAGGTATGTCACAGGAATTATTTTTCCGTTTTATTATGGTTGTATCACACTTATTGGATATTAATGAGTTGTGAAACCAGACGACGGGGAGGCATGCTTTGGAAAGCAACGCGCGTCTGATTCACAATACTCTCCTATTGTGAAACATTGTGCTAAGTTGACAGTGGATCACTACAGACTCGGAGCTAGTCAAAACACTAGATCAGTTGAACAGGTAGTCCAACTAAGTATAAAGATCTTCGCCTCCCTCTCGCAGGACCCAACAGTACTAAACAGCGCATCACAATTAATTTATGCAGATAACTGTTTTGAATACAGCGTAAAGAGTTGTTCCTCCTAACTATTGTGAGGCGGTCGTCAGCGGACAAATAAATCGCATTCCACCGAGTGAGTGCCCAAGACGATTTCACTATTTGAGACTACCCCCCCCCCCCCCAAAAAAAAAAAAAAAAAAAAACACATACACACACATACTCGTGAGCTTCTACTAAGACTGGCCAGTCAAATCGCTCACATAAACGACTATCTATCCAAGTATTGTGGTGCCTGATTCGTCAAGGAACAATGCCAAATTAGAATCCTGTGTTTATGGTCTTCTTTTAACAAGAATGCTTGTATATGATTAATATTTATAGTATATATATAAAGTATGACTGAACGGATTGCGACTTTGGATTGCTAGTAATGAAGAGTGTGTCATGAACCACAAAATCCTCCGTGGCGTTAAGATCTTGGAATATACAATACCAAGCTAATGAAACGGGATTTTTCCAATCAACAGTAAATAATGGAAATAGGATGACGACACCTTAATGATATGAAATTGAATATCCTATTGAAATGGTAAGGGGTATTTTCAACAGAGCCGAGATTGTTTCTGGCAAATACAGACCAGATGGCAAAGCCTGCTTTGGACACTATTGAGTAGTTTAATATTTAACCAGAGTCCAAATGGATTTTGTTTATCACTCCCCATCACAACGGTACACTAACCAGCTGATTCACCGGAACACCATTTGCATTCATTTGACAACAAATGGCCTTGGCCAATTTGTAAAGGTAATTGAAGACATGTAAAGTTAATGTATATGATTATGTCATAACATGTAAGGTGAGGCCTTTATTGACGCTTCAAAGTGGAAAGGTTCCTATAGCAGTGGTAATCTGACTCGCCCATGTATACTATGTAAGTAACATTGACTGTTACCTTTACAGCGAAACGAACGGCATTTGGATATAGCTAGTGTGTTAAACAATAATACTGACCACTGCTGGACAAATGCTTTTTGGAAACAACCGAGCGTGAACACATAATGATTCGTTTCATCGATTGATGCATACATTGTCTGTAGCTTTGGTAAATTATATTCAGTATGGCTTATTCAACTGTTTAAAACACCCGTAAATGATAGAGAGTGGTAGACATTTGCGACGTAGCAGGAAGGTAAGTTGAACATGTATATAGAATTCCCTTCAAAAATGGAAATGTTATATTTTGTTTTCTTTTAATATATCTACTGAAAAGATTGTGGAGCTTCTGCGTAAAAACATACGCCCTAGGGCAAGAGCTGCTTTTTATCTGGCAAAACACAATTATTTTATATCACTTGACAACTATGTGTTGTTTATTTTGATTTAAAATATTATATGCAATTAATATGTTTCCGTTCTTCAAAATTGGAATCGACTGTATTTCACATGAAAATGAAATACAAATTCAGAACGAATGTTCATTAAAGATACCATATTCTATATATTTAATAGAGGAAACAACTATTATAAACATACAACTGCTCATTCCTACAGTTATTAAATTCAAAGTAAAACATTCGTCATACAGAAGACAATTATTGTTGACATGTAAAAACTCAAGTTTCAAATGCTGTATTTTTTGTTTCAGAAAGAATATTAAAATCAACATTCTCCTCCTTGGTAAAAATTTGAAATTATATCTCTTGCCAAAGATAATGGCAAACGTTTCATTGCATCAGCATGACATAAACGACACCTTACAAGAGCAGGGAAGCTACCTTCCCTATAGTGAGATCTTTTTAGCAATAAATAATGCCCTAGGACCACTAATTTGTTTCGGCAACAGTCTCGTAATAATTGCAATCTTAAAAAACGAGAAATTACGTACGCCGACTAATTACTTCATCATGAATCTTGCAGCTTCTGATTTCCTTGTCGGCCTAGGGGCGCCATTTTTCAGTCTCGTTCACTATTCAACATTACGTCTTGACTTGCTGAAATACCCTTGTCTTAGCAGTTTCTCAACACTGGTATTATCTTGTGGTGTTTCATTGGCTAGCCTACTTGGTATTTCTATTGACCGATATATTTCAATTGAACACCCTTATAGATATATTGTATGGGTCAATGCATCTCGGGTCCGTTCTGTAATTGTGTTTATTTGGAACTACGGGGCTTTCTTGTCTATCCTGCCTTTAGTATGGAACAACTGGAAACCGGGTACTAAATGTGGATTTTCTCTGGTGTTGCCAAGAGTATACCTTCTATTGATAGTAGCCAATGTGCTGACATGTTTGGTTCTAGTCGCTATATTGTATATAAAAGTGTTTCTGACTGCAAGAAAAGTTCAGAAGACGATTAAAAAACAACAACGATTTCACAACATGCAACACCAAGCAAAGGTCGTAAAGGTACTGGCCATAGTTCTTGGAATATTTTACCTTTGTTGGATGCCGTTTATAGTACTAATTGGCGTTAGAATGTTCTTCAGACAAAATGAACCAATGTTTATACGAATAGGTTTTCAGGTTTTCTTATCACTCGCTTTCAGCAACAGTAGCATGAATTTTATAATTTACTCATGGAAGAGCCAAGAATTTAAAGTTGCTTTCAAAAAGTTGTTTGGATGTAAATCTAACAGGGTGATCCATGTTAAAACTAAGTTTGAAACAACAGGAATCATCCAGATTTCTTCTGTTAAGCATGCCTGAATATTAATCAATATTGCATTATGTAATCCAATCCTTCAATGTAGCTTATGATTAAAATTAAGCTGATCTAGCAAAGATGGAAGGGCAGTCGTCATATCAAAGTTCGGATGGAACATTAAAGAATTTTACTTCACCAGTAATCCAGTAATCCGGCGTTCTTTTGTTCTCTGTCTTGAGACCTTGTGTTGCAATTATCTCTTTTGGATTTTTTTAAACCCATCCATATTGTGGCCCTTAACCGGAGATAAGATTACAGTAAGAAAATATCCCGGAAAGTACTCAGATGCAATGTATTATCCTTTTATATACGCTCCCCAGGCAGCGGTTATATACGCTGCAGTCGTCCAAGATATCCTGACGTGTAACCACTACTTTCTATGTTCATCGGGTTCTCCGTTTTCCTCCACCTCTACAGACTATACCGAAAGCCATCGGAGCCATGGAGAACGCCTTGATTAGTTATAATACCTATTTGTTTAATCCATGTAAAATAAATACGTTTATATTTATGCCAAGTTTCTCTGGGATGGAACACCAGGGTGCGCAAGAGCGGGAGATTGCAATCAGACCAGCGAAAGCATAGTTTTTCATTGTGAATTCAGCCCAAATTTTGAACATACGACACCCGCTCTCATTACCTGATAACACTCGTTCTGGCATAGGGCCAAGAATCAGACCATTAATGCTTGTGCTCGGGTGAAATCAAACCAACGTGCAGTAAAATAACAGCTTCGGGGGAGAGTACCTGCTATGAAGCATTGTGTTCACCAGTTAAACCCCCGAAGTTCAGATACTTACTGTTTACCTTCCAGGAGATATCTTTACTCTAGATCATCCTTTAAATTCCTGATATATGTATAAAGTTTGTGTGAATGGAGCTATTTCACCAGCTATTTCACCAGGGGTAATAGAAGACAGCAGTGTCGTCCTGAAAGGTGGTACATGGTGATAGAAGAAAGTGGTATCATCCTGTAAGATGGTACATGGTGATGGAATACAGTGGTATCATCCTGAAAGATAGCACAAGGGGAAAAATACAGTGCTATCATCCTGAAAGATGGTAGATGGTGATATAATACAATGGTATCATCCTTAAAAATGGTACATGGTGATAGAAGACAGTGGTGTCATCCTGAAAGATGGTACATGGATCACAGAATACAGTGGTGTCATCCTGAAAGATGGTACATGGTGATAGAATACAGTGGTATCAACCTGAAATATTGTACATGGTGGTAGAACACAGTGATATCACCCTGAAAGCTGGGACAGGGTGATATTGAATACATTGGTATCATCCTGAAATGGGGTACATGGTGATAGAATACAGTGGTGTCAACTGAAAGATGGTACATGGATCACAGAATACAGTGGTATCAACCTGAAATATGGTACATGGTAATAGAACACAGTGATATCACCCTGAAAGCTGGAACAGCGTGATATAGAATACATTGGTATCATCCTGAAATGGGGTACATGGTAATAGAATACAGTGGTATCTGCTGAGAGATGGTACATGGTGATAGAATACAATGGTATCATCCTTAAAGATGGTACATGGTGATAGAATACAATGGTATCATCCTTAAAGATGGTACATGGTGATAGAATACAGTGATATCACCCTGAAAGCTGGGACAGGGTGATATTGAATACATTGGTATCATCCTGAAATGGGGTACATGGTGATAGAATACAGTGGTGTCAACTGAAAGACGGTACATGGATCACAGAATACAGTGGTATCAACCTGAAATATGGTACATGGTAATAGAACACAGTGATATCACCCTGAAAGCTGGAACAGCGTGATATAGAATACATTGGTATCATCCTGAAATGGGGTACATGGTAATAGAATACAGTGGTATCTGCTGAGAGATGGTACATGGTGATAGAATACAATGGTATTATCCTTAAAGATGGTACATGGTGATAGAATACAATGGTATCATCCTTAAAGATGGTACATGGTGATAGAATACAATGGTATCATCCTTAAAGATGGTACAGGGTGATAGAAGACAGTGGTGTTAACTGAAAGGTGGTACATGGATCACAGAATACAGTGGTGTCAACCTGAAATATGGTACATGGTGTGGAAACACAGTGGTATCACCCTGAAAGCTGGAACAGGGTGATATAGAACACATTGGTATCATCCTCAAAAATGGTACATGGTGATAGAAGACAGTGGTATCATCCTGAAAGATGGTACAGGTGATAGAAGACAGCAGTATCATCCTGAAAGATGGAATATGGTGAAAGAATACACTGGTATTATCCTTAAGGATGGAACAGCAAGATAGAAGACAGTGGTATCATCCTAAAAGATGGTGCATGATGATAGAATACAGTGGTATCATCCTGAAAGATGGTATATGGTAATAGAATACAGTGGTATCATCCTAAAAGATGGTACATGGGGATAGAATAGTGGTATCATCCTGAAAGATGGTACATGGTGATAAAAGACAGTGGTATCATCCTGAAAGATGGTACATGGTGAAGGTTGAACAATAATTCAAAGCAATTCACCACCGTCAGCAGGGGTAATAGAAGACAGCAGTGTCGTCCTGAAAGGTGGTACATGGTGACATAATTCAATGCAACTCTCACTTTGAATTCTACCCTAACATCGTATGGAATAAAGGGTGAAAAAGTTGTATTATAACACATATTAGTTACACTATTAGTAACTCCTTCTATGTTGCATTGGCAATCTGATGCTCCACAATAAATCTGCGTAGTTAATAATATATTATAATAGTATTAGATTATTAGATTTTCAAACCATTATTATATCATTGCATAATCAGTCTATACGCATCAGATTATTATGTAAGATGCACATGGAAAGTTTAATAAAACACACCTTAGATTTTAGCATAATAAAATGTGTATCGGTGTATAAGTAAGATAGAATAAGGCCAAGACAAGAATTCAGACGTTATTCGTTTATGAATCAGTTTTGTTATAAATTTATATTTATGTCTACCCATCTAATATTATTTTGGACACAGCCACTGCATGTTTAACAAATACTTTCATCGAGAGTACAGCGCAGAATAACCAAGGCATTGATCCGGGCCAAGACAGTACCTTATTACTTGTTACTAGTGGTTTTGATATTAGGTTGTCTTGTAATTAAGTTCAGTGCACGTTTTTCTGGTCACTCTTTGCTTTCGATTAAATTCACTCATATTTCATGACACTGCCTCCTGTTTGGACTGGTGTGTGTGTGTGTGTGTGTGGGGGGGGGGGGAGTTGTGAAATAAGAGAAAAAATAACCATCAATACCTTCAGTATAGAGAAAAAAATTGTCTCACAGGAAGATATAGGCAGGATCACGGCCATACAGAGGAAGCAAAAGAAAAAACCCAGGTAATCAAAGAGAGAAATGTACAAGAAACGCCACAATGACTTGGAAATATTAAAAACGTTTTAGATTGTAAGTTATTAGAAGTTAAGCCTAATAATTACCATTATACCGATGTTACTTAACAGCACGTGTTATCTAAATAAAAAGTGTCGTCGGGGATACCTAACTTTTAAGGTAAAGTACTAATGTAACTAAATAGCAAGGTAATACTACGGCTCTGAATTACATTCTTCTACATAAAATATTCAGAATACTGTTTTGTAGACAGGTGAAACAGACGAAAATCTCAAAAATCACTGTGGACAGACTGTTACATACTCTACAAAACTGATATATTATGCCATATAATATTAATGCAGATTAAACGAATTTGGGCAAACTTTTTTATCACTGATGTAGAATAATTTGCAGTTGACTATATTCCATTATGAGCTCAATCGCAGATTATTTCAAATACAGTGGAACCCCACAATTACGACCACCCTGGGGACTGAGCAAAGTGGTCGTAATTTGGGGGTGGTCGTATTTGTGAAACACTTACCGTGGTCGCATATAACACGCTGATATTTAATGTGTATCAGAGTTTATCTATTGCATATCTTTAATGTGAATTATAACAAAATATTTTACTTAGCGAAGGACCCTCATTATGAATGGTTTTTTTGTGTGTGTAGCTGAACATATTTATTGATGATGAAAATTAATATATATGTACACATACGTAGTGACTGATGATTAACAAATAACACTAAGGCAATACGATTACAACCTACTGAATGCATATTGAACATAATACGTGGCAGTCATATATTTAGCCTTCCAATTGAGTATATATTGCGTGCACTTGAGTTTTCCCGACGTTAAACTGCTGAGCCATTTGGTGCCTAACAGCAAGCAATTTAAATGCAAACTTAACCAGTAGCGAAATAAACTGACAACGATCTATCAGAAAAGGCAAGTTAATGTGAGGGATCCCCCCCCCCATGCAAGCTTTATTTATACATTTTACTGACTGCTCAATACTCAGTGTCAGTAAGGTATGAACACATTTAGGATTAACTAGGTCGTTAATTTTACCAATAAGGATCGAACAATATGTGATGAGTTGAAATATTAAGCCCGCAACCCCACACTTAGGGTAGCTGTAATACAGAAGATCACTGAGGGGCAATTAGCATCTGACCCAAGGTCAGACCGGCTATTAAGTAATCAGGCCGATGGTTACCCTCTTTGATCTATAACCTACACCTCAACGAGTCTCAGCGAAGACACCGAGTCGGGAAGATATGCGGGACCAGATTAACACTCGGGTTAAGAAACCTTGTTACCCGCTTTGATCTTTCGTTAAGGCGCCTGTGAAAAGACGCAGCTATTGACTCGTGACCAATGTTGTTTCAGTACTTCTCGGCGGTGGTCGCATTAGCGGGGTCGCATTAGTGCTGGGGCCAGGAAATCTGGTCGTAATTCTGAATTCAGGGGTGGTCGTAATTTTGAGTCATTTTTAAACATAAATAAACTAATAAAAATTCGGGACCAAGCAAAATGGTCGTAATTGTGGGGTGGTCGCAATTGTGGGGTGGTCGCAAGGCGGGGTTCCACTGTAACTGCATGTCTCCTCGTGAAAGCAAAGCGCCAAGACCTATGATTAAAGTCCAGACATTTAATTTCCAAGAAAAAGCTTGTTAACGCGTAGGTACAGGCAGATCCCGCCTAAACGAAGGTGTAATGTAGAATGTTGGTGCTCCCCTGAAAGATGTCGATCAACTCCCGCGTCAAATAAACGCAGAATTCGGGACAAAAATAAGGAGAAGTTCTCTAACCAAGTCCATCCTTGGCCGAATAGTCCTATGTTTTAGCTTATCATTTAGGTAGGTTCGATCCTATGACAGACTGGATCCAGCCAAGCTTAACAGAGCACTTAATTAATGTCATACAACATTTTAATTCACACACTTGAAAGGGCAATATTATTTCTCTCATTATCAAAGACGATTATTTATATGTAACTCTTGATCCCATTCAGGATACCCCTTGGGAAAACAATGTATGCCGAGAGCGACCATCAGCTTCTTTTAAACTGTTGTTATCTCTGGTAACAACACGATTGTGTCAAAATGTAAATGCATTAACAGCGCTGTTGTTGACGTAAACCTGGAGACTTGTTGCTGCACTTATATTTTTTTCTAAGGCTGGAAATAAGGTCCTGCTCATTTATCAAATTCAGGAAGAAATCCTACGATAATAGTTTATCAAAACCCTTGCCATGCTCCCTTGACAAACGAGTTAGACCATTTACATTAGATTGTATAGGTAACACGACGCCCAGGTTTATTAAGCAGGGAATGCCCAATCAGTCTGGACATCAGAGTTGATTCTGTGCAATTTATTTTCAAAAAAGTGTCCAGAATGGTAGGTTCATCAGGTGCAGATTATTTTGACTTAAAGACTTTTAAGCACATATTTAAACAAAACGTACAAACAGGAGGAAAAGGGTACACTCTTGTAAGGATCAGCTACCTTCAGATGACTTACTGCAAAAAATCCATAGTAGGCATAGTTGCTTGAGAAACCTATAGATGGAAAGATATTTTGTATATCGAACAAACATAATATAACTAGAATAATACTGTCCAATGTTAACGCTACAAACATAAACAGGAACATGAAAACCAGTGACAGAGCCTGGTAAGTACTTTTAACATTTACTTGTTTATTAATTTGTTCTGCTAATTGTAAGCAAAATAAAAAATTGTATATTTATAGCCGTCAATAAAAGGACACATCAAAAAGACACATTTCGGTGGCCGTGTTCTTGAATATAGTTTTGGTATTGTCATTCAGTTAGGATGGCGTGTATTTTGGTTCTCTGGATGTTGTCGAGCCCTGACTGTATATGCCGGCTTGAACGTGTTTGTGTTACATAATCACCTTTGGCAAAATATATATATATATATATCATACTATTATATGCCCTCGTGATAAATATATATATATATATATATATATATATATATATATATATATATATAATACATATGTGTGTATGTGCGTGTGTGTCTAATTTGCACGCCTCATTTTTGGTGGAAAGTACCTTTGTGAAAAAGTTTAAGAGCTGCCTAGAAGAAGAAAGGGAGAAAATATCCAAGAAATGGAACCTTCTAGTTTTCATTCTCCTCAGCTGTAGAAATACCTTTCAATACTTATACAATATCAATCATGTATAAATAAAGGAACTCTGGTTGATTACAGAATATCGACTCAATAATGCAGATGTCACATAAACAAGATAACATCTGGGATGCTTTACTAACTTTTTAAGCCAATCAATCCTTGCCAGGTTTACAAAAGATGTGAATTCACACAAAACACCAAAATAACAAAAGTCAATCTTTAAACCAAATATGGCAAGCGAATTCATTTGGCAAAGATATAAAATAAAAGAAGATAAAACGGACGGCGTTATGCTTTGATAACAAGCTGACAATCAGCAAGTGGCTCGACCGTGCTGAAAGCTTGCGGTCATCGCACGGGATTTCAACACTGGAAGATTCATTATTACCCATGTAAAGATAAGGAGAGAGAAACTTGTCGAATACAAAATGAAGTTGCCAGATATACCTCTTACTTAAAGAGAAATTGAGAAATTATCTAATGTAATAGGTAGTCCTTGCCTTTCACGCTCTAAGCTAAGATTCTTTATGTCTGGATTGCGGAATATTTCATGAAGAATGCAGTTAAAATCGGTCTAAACAAATAAGCTGAGATTCCTTATAGCCTTCGCAGATCCGGCATGTACATATGCTTATCCAGCAAAACGAATGTAATGATTTTCGCCGGTTCCGCATAGTATCCAAGAGCAACACACAGAAAACCTGCATGCCGCCGTGTCGGTACATATGAAACTTTTCAATACGCAGTCCGCATGTCGTACATACGGAATCTTAGCTTTACACATGTGCTGCACTAGCGTCGCCTTTCGGCCGTAAAAGAAACTAACTATATATATATTTGTCTCTTTTCTGACCAGGTCTCTTACTCTCTCTCGCTCTTTCATTACCCCATTTCCCTCGATCTGACGGTCTAACTTCAGTCTCGAAGTAGTCCGCTTTTCGTCCGCACTGTAGATTGCTTTAGAAAAGCCTAAACCGGTTTATTCAACACAACTTGAGTTTGCTGTCCGCACTTGGTTCGTAATCCGATTCAGGCCTACAACTGAGCTTTCCATAGAGAAACGAATGCTAGGGCAACATCACGTGTGCGATCAAGGCGGTGCACTGAAATTGGATTCGTTCAGACTAGAAGCGGATTTGCATAGGGGCAACTTGTATGGGATACCTTACAAAATTACTAATAATAATCATAATAATAATGCACGAACTGGATATGTTTAGATGGAGACAATTTAACAGCCTCGCAGTGTGTTCAAACAAGTTTAAATATGCTTGCTTCCTACTAATAGGGCTTTGTGGAACGCCTATAATAAAAAAAAAATGATTTATTAGAATATATATATAAAACCGATTAACGATCCGGATTATATCTAGTGCGGATACGACCTCTCTCTCTCTCTCTCTCTCTCACACACACACACACACACACACACACACACACACCGCAAAGTACATTCGACACATGAAGCAGCTAAAGGGCTATCACGTCTTCAAGTGCTAGTATTGTGAATCTATCTTGCTTCTATTTAGCGTTGAAATTTATATTCCAGCAATTTATATTTCCCTCTAGCTCTAGTTTCCCTGCTCCTGGATGTCATATTTGATAAATACAGCAGAGGGATTTTATTCTGAGGCCTGTCTAATAGTAATTAGATCACAAGGCTTTTACTGGCTTGTTTTTCAGGTGCGGATCCAGGATTAAGGAAAAGGGAGGGTCCAACCCAGGAGGACAAATGAAAACCTTAAAAAAAGGTCCTCAGGTCTGAAAAAGGGGGGTCCAGGCAGCAAAATTTTGTCTGAAGCCCTTAAAAAAGTTGTTTCTAATGAAAAGGGGGGGGGGGGGGGGCCGGACCCCCTGGACACCCCCCCCCCCGGCCCCCGGATCTGCTTCTGTTTTTAATCAGTGCCAGTTAGATGTTAGGTGTTCATTCCTTCCAGATTAGTCTCTTAAATTGTCGCTAGGTGCCGCTACCGCAATTTGCCAGTGTGCCTCCAGAGCTGAGCAAATTCTACCAGTTGATAACCCGGCAAACACAGAATCCACTTGACAAAAAGACTGGACGCAAAAGAAATGCAAATCGCCACCTTGACCTTGTGTTGTGTGTAATATAGGGTATAGTTCACTTATTTAGGGCCAGTGATATCAAGCGTTCGGTTTGTGGAGTGTTATTTTAGATCTATACTTCCGCATTAAGAGAGCATAAACTTACTTAAGATTGCTCAAAATAAGGTAAGCTTGTTTGCTAACTCTTTACCATTTATAAAGTTTAGCAGGCATGACAACAATTAAACCTCCGTAGTTAATATGTTTACAACATTGTACTGACAGTTCATTGACAAAGGAGTTCATTATGTTGTTGCTGCCCAAGTCTATAGTCTGCTTGAATCAATAGTCCAAGGAGAGGCTGATTGATAGATATAGTATGTAGTGTTGTGTGTCTGTGTGTTGTGTGACAGCCAGAGGTTAGGTTTGTATCAAGTGATACCTTGCTTACACTAAAGTGTATACACGTATATATGTATGTACCGATATAAGTACATGCATATACATGTACATATTAATGACTACATATACACATCTGTATATACGAATAGCAAAACTGTATACATGATCCATCTACCGACGACAAAACAAATAAACGTCTCTATTCTTACAGTATGACATCTGGAGCTGTGTAAGCTGTCAGTTTTGGGTGAACAACGTTTTTATAACAAGAGGAAAAGTTAATATCGGTCGCCATGGCAACTGACAGCAGTCATCTCCCCATGTCAAAGAAGCGACGAGCAATTCTTGAAAATTGCAGCGAGGACCTTGTCAGGTTCATGGACTTGAACATCATGGTCTGGGCTCGTCTTATATCTGCGAAAGTGGTCAGCACAGTGGAAAAAGAAAAAATCGTGGTATGGGCTAATTTTATGAAAATTACTCAACCCGGTGCAAAAGCATTACCGTGTCAATGCTCGAACGTTAACCCCGCCCCTCCCCCTCCCCCCCCCCCCCAAAAAAAAAAAAAAAATTGGCTGTTCTCTCAAGATTGTTAGATCTATGACAATCTTACGAAATCATTATGACTATATACTGACAAGTTTTATTATTTTCACGGGATTTATTTATTTTTCTTGTAAACCTGATTTTATATAGCACATAATAATATGTACACACGCATTATTCTGTATATATATTTGTGTGTGTATATATATATATATATATATATATATATATATATATATATATTTAAAACTGGTGTTGTAACATGTTGATAGGAAAATTAATCGGTTGATTTATTTATTAATATTGTGAGATCATGTTTAATACATACGATTATTATATAAATTAAATTACTCAACTTTTGTTTAGTATTATTTCATTAAATGGTTTTGATTATTCCCTGTATATACATTGCCTGTAATATCGTGGGCTTTTGACACAACAGTTTGTATGTTTTTACACAGTTTAAAAGTCTCCATTTGTATGCTATTGTATAGTCAGTTTACTCACATGAAAAAGACATTTATACAATGATTACATACATACATATATACATATATATATATATATATATATATATATATATATAATTCTGTACTTTATACCGTTAATAGCGATCCGGTATAATGGAGGAGCAGGTTTCCCAGTTCATTTCACTTATGACGAGGAAGAAGAACGGCGACTTTGATATCTTGGTTAAATGCCTATTCGATAACAACCAAGGTCACGTGGCCGAAATCCTCAGACAAGCTGACGCAGAAGACACATTACGTCCAGGTTAGATTTTAACACGTGTGCCTTTAGATCTATTAAACTTCCTCCAACTTCCAGTGTTTCTGTGTAGTGTCAATGTGTTTGGGTCTAATTAAGGAGTTGGGCTATTTATTCATTCATGCATGTATATTCATCTACCTGTGTTTTTTCTTTCTCTATTTCATTTTACGTCTGTTTAGCACATGTAACCATTTTATATACATTGCTCTTGCCTGTTCGGGAGCCTGTTTATTTCTCTGCGGGTAATGACACGTTATGTGATAAAAATAGTGTTACAAGGCTCCTTGGTGAAGGAGGGATTTACATAAGTGTGCACTGAAATGATGTGATAAAAGGAAAGCAATTCAAGCATATATCTGGATATACACAAAAATAATGTGTTACATTAACACACTTTCGTATATTGATATTGCATTTTACTGGTACATATATTATTTGTAATATCAGTTCATCATAACATATATATTAACATATATATATATATATATATATATATATATATATATATAATTAACCTTACAATATGACTATATTTTACACAACCACAACGAATATGACATCTGGGTTCCACTAATTAAAATTTATATATATATATATATATATATATATATATATATATATATAGAGAGAGAGAGAGAGAGAGAGAGAGCCATTGGTACAGAATCATTTTAATTCAGCATTATCTGCAGATAAAATGTCCGTCTGTTACGGCCAGCAGGTCACCGCGTGCAATTGATTATGAAATACACAGTATGTTACCACTGTAATTAATCATGTACGTAATGAAATAAATATGATAACACATGATTCTTGATTCAAGTAAATGTAATAAGAAAATTCAGATGTATAATTTTACTGGAATTTCTTCTGGAATTCTTTTTTATGTACGATCGAAATAGATTTTCAAAGCAACGTGCCGGAAGTGACATCACAATCGAGCACTCTTGAACGCACTCATCTCTCCGAAGTACCCAGTACCAGAAGTATCCGACACACAACCAAGGAGTTCTACGAGGCAAAGAAAGACGAGGTAAATAACACATGGGCGTTTTAAATAAAATAACACATAAACTGTTTAAGTGTAAAATAAACTAATTCAGCATGCCACATATACACAGATATTACGAAGATATCTTGGCCTTGAATATAAGTGTGGCCTTGACATTTAGTTCCTACATTTCAGTCCTTGCAAAACGAAGAGACATTTCGAAAATGGGTTTATGGATCGTTCTGAATAGACTCAGTGCCCCTTATCATTGATAGGTTTCGAAATGTAAGACTATAATTCTTTCATTTTAAAACAATTTGTAGTTTTAATAAAACATTCGAACACGATAAGAAAAAAATGATAAAGTTAAGCAGTTACCTTGACTATGCAAACGACCTTAAACTTGATATTGGTCAATTTCTGTATTAGACAAGTAACATCTTCATGAATGAAGAATGGCTTCATATTTATTATTATTATTATTTAGATTTTATGGCATATATGTCTAGTCGGCACAAAAATGGTCTGTAATTAATTGTGAATATGAGAGAACTGAACCATCAGCCCTTGTACCTATCATCATGCAAAATAATAGTGAATTTGTCATCAAGCATCAATTTGTTACCATTTATTTTAATGTGTTCAAAATTTTCATTTAATTAATTTACCTTAAAATTCTCCCAACAAAATTAGTCGTCAGATTTCTATTATAGTATTTACCTCCTAAAACTAAGTTATTAGTCTGATAGAAGATCACAAATAAATATTTCATTTAATACAGAAATTTTTTCATTAGACAAGAATGTCTTCATGTTTATACTTGTGTTAGATTTTATGGCATATATTTTTAGTCTTGCACAAAAATGAACTGTAATTAATTGGGAATATGTGCATGAATCTCTCAAACCTAGGATGTTAGTCTGATATTAGATCACAAATAAAATGCAGCATATTCAGGCCAACGGTTGAAAACAAATAGGAAAGATATGCTATAAATTTCTAGTTCGATTCTAGGCGAGAATCACACGTACATTTCATAAGGTCAGAGGTCACAAGGCTACTTTGTGGTGTCGTCGCGATAACTTATCAGGAATATGATGGGTTTTTATAAATCTCAAAAAAAGTTTATCAGTATATCTTGCCTAAGTTGGATTTCCAGCAAAATCTATGCATATTTGATGAGGTCAGAGGTCACCAGACATTGGTGGCACCGTGATAAATTGCAAAAAAAAACTTTTGGATTTTCATGAAACTCATTGTGAATATTAATCAGTACAGATTCTCAACTGTATTACATTTCAACAAAATTCACTCATATTTAATTAGGTTAGAGGTCACAAGATATGCCACGAGCGTATTTAGCACATTTGCGGTGCTCATGTTGTTTCAGAGCTATGACACGGCAGGCGAGAAGAAAGGCGTTGCTATGATCGTGAATATAACACAAGGTAAAAACCAAACGACAGGCAAGAAGTGGCGACGAAAAGGTTCGGACGTAGATGGGAACAATTTAGTGAAGCTTTTTGATGATCTTAAATATGATGTGGAACAATACGAAGACTTGACACGTGACGTAAGGAACTCAATCTTTCCTGAGCAAACCCTTCTATGAGACATAAAAAAAGGCAATTGTAATGCGCATAATATCTACATTTAGTTAATGTGTTACAATTCGTTGTTTGATGAAATACCGAAACGTTCATCTTGAGTAAATTTACATATTTGATACAGATCAAAGTTAAAGAAACCTACGTAAATACCGGTTTATGGGAACAAAATCTCCTATTTTAATGGTATAATCTGGACCAGACATTCTAGCTGGAGTGTAGCATTATAACAGGTTATCATAGGCTCGTAATACCTATGTTACCGAAAACGTGACAGCTAGAGACCGGCTTCTGTGGTCTAGGGATAGAGCACAGTTCTCGTAGCCTCAAGATCCTAAGTTCAAATCTCAGCCGAGGCGGCGTGATTTTTCACGGTCAGCCCCCACGACGACAGCTCTGCAGGCTTAATGGTCGGTATGTGCCGGGTTTATCGGTTTTATTATTCAGCAATGGGGGTGACACACACCCATGACCCGCAGAAGTGGTACATCGAGCCTGGCTGATACCAGGAATATCGAGTTTAAACCCCTATCACGTAGCCCGACACTGAAATTGAATTCTGCAGTTTAACATAGTCTTAAGTTACGCATACAAAAATTGAAACGGTTTTTTCTCCACCACAAATCTACAAAATAAAAAGAAGTAGAGATGTTTTACCTATGTTTAACCAAAGTTTATCCTGACGTTCTTATATTTGCTTTCAGCAATTCATGGCCGCAATGGAAAGTGTTGCAGAAAATGCTGAAAAAAAGAATGCCAAGAGTTTGTTTGTTGTTTTGATGTCTCATGGCCGGATGAAAAGGGGGAAGCATGTTATCGTCTCTAGCGATGGAAAGTCTTTCGATGTCACAGACACACTAAAGGAAATCTTTGGGGCCGACAAGTTGAAGAGACTAGCAAAAAGACCAAAAGTTTTCATTGTGCAAGCCTGTCAGGGAGGTAAAATAATATTAGTCCATTACAGCAAGGATGTCCATCATTTTAAGATATTATATACACAATGAATCAAGCCGTAAATATTACCTGGTATATGTTTGCAAGAGTATAGCTGGAGGTTTTGGCGACGTGGCGAATAATGGTTAGTTCATTTGGAAGATTTTGATTTCGAATCTCGTCAGGGCTTTTCCTGCGGATGATAAAGAAAGGCCCTATTAGAATTAAAGAGTATTGGGCTTGTAGACCTAGTCATACCAGATTATAAATTAGACGTTCTTACCATTGGTATACTTAAACACATCAACATTAAAAACACCAACAAAGAATATAGGGCCATATGACATGTCAATTCTGTTTTGCTAGACGACTTGGATTATGGTGTCCAAGTGTATGGTGAGACAGAGGAAGATGCTAAACCTGGAGCAGATTCCCTAAAATCCAGACCAGTTGCAACCTTTGCCCATTACCTGATTGCAAATGCAACACAAGAAGGCAAGCTTTGGGGAAAGTCTTTTCTTGAACCCATCCCACTAAAACATTTTTGTTAATGTCCCCTAACTCATATACTTATCATATAACATATCTCAGTATATATATATAAATATATATATTAATATGTGTGCGTGTCTACATATATAAATATATTACGAAAAAAGTTTCCGACAATATTTTCGATACCCGCAAATGATACTTTGTTAATGTAAACTGAACGAAAGACCAAAATATCGTTAAAAAGCGTATCTAAAAAATATCATGAATGTGTTCGCAAATTTGATTAATTCTCTGAGATTTTCTCGTTGAGTTTCTAATACATAGAGTTTCTAATACATATAATGTTTATGTAACGTGTCATAAATCATATACTTTGCTAGATTTCTCTGCACACCGTGATACAACAAAGGGCTCATGGTTCATCCAAGAGGTGGTCAATGTATTCAGGGAGAAGGCAGCATCAAAAGACATTACCGAACTATTAACAGAGGTAAGTGTGTAAGAAAATACCCGAACTCTACACAGACAGTTTGCTGCCATCAAATATATCTGACTCTGATATAACCGAGGTACTAATGCTGTAAAATATTACCTTTTAGACAGAAGACTATGCATGTTTTCATAGTTTAACCCTGAGATAGTATTAAAAATCTTCACAGTTGACACTGCAAACAAACGGCCACATTTTAATATATGCATTTCTTTAATCACTGTTGTATAGGCGTATTGGTACGACTTGTATCTAATTTTCATAAATTATAATGTCAATTTGACATGGTAATCTTTCATCTGCTGATTGTGTAAGGTTCGTCAGAATATTTGGAGAAACTATATGGGCGAGGAAGGTTCCATACAAACGACGGAAGATAAAAGTACCCTGGGAAGGAAATTCTACATATTCCCTGGTATATGATATAAGATACGGAAAGACCACTAGAGAGAAGAAACGAATAATTAGTAATATCACAGAAGGTATATTTTCATCTTACAATTAATGATTTTCTTGATATCATATGTTTGTAATCTTTTAAAGCTTTAAATTGATAATGCCAATAGAAATTGATCTGTAGTTACTAATGAAATTGAAATTATCCTCGAAAAAGAGGTTACTTGTTCGGATTGCATCCGTAAATGATATCCACAAAAAGCCCACGCTCAATTTTATAACTGCTTATTTAAACATTTATTGAGTCTGTCATTTGTACAAGGTACTAGGGAGGATATAAAAGGAATAATCCAAATCAACTCCGTCAAACTAGTCTGAGACACCATGTCTTCAGTTATAAGGATTGTATTGTAGAAAATACTTAATTAACTGTGTCCATGTCTTCTCTGTATGAAAGATGGTTGATCAAGAATGGAGACAGCACATAATAAACACCATGTAAACAACGTGTCACTACACAGTGAAGACAAGAGGCATATTCTTTGAGTAAAGATTGGTACATGAACACGGGTATCATAAACATCCGAAGCATTTAATTGGCTTTTGATGAAGATTGGTTAATAAATGATTTGCTTAAATTTGCTTTGTTGTTTTATAATGATACTCAGGGAAGCAGCATTCTATAAAGATAAAATGATCCTCATGACCATCTCGTAGGTCTCATAGAAAAGGAATATCAATATAAAAAGGTAATTTAAGATTTTCAGATATTTTACCTCTACTTTTGTTACCAAAGATAGGACACAATTATACAGATGATGTATTTCCGTGTACTCTTTGTCCATGTTTTGCTGATTAGTTTACATATGGGGCGTGTTTTCGTTGTCCGAACATGTTCCTGTTCCTGTGCACCTTAAAAATACCAGTCATAACTATTCAACAATGCAAGTCATTTGATTTCATTTATTTTTATCAAAAATATGAGAAGCATTTAAATGGTGACAAATTAAACGTTATATCAGTCAGTAAAATTAAAATTAACAGTCCAAGCGTGGGCAGGCACTTCTTTCCTTGCCGCCATTGTTGCCAGCCTTTACCTTATTCCTGCGCCCCCTGGTGGTGTTACCAACCCCGGGAGTTGGTTATGATTTTCTTGAACAAAGAACAGGAACATGTTCGTGTTCATGGGCTAAAACGGTCTTTGTTCATGAACAGAGGTATGAACAGGAACATGTTCATGGAACGAAAACACGCCCATGGAGCCACAGTCCGCTTCTCTAAATGGTAATCGTAGTCATAAATGGCGAATCATTCTTGCAGTTCTCATACAAGTATTTTATACATACCATTGACTGGTACATATTACGGATTACCATCCTGCATTAAACACGCTTATCTCCCAGGGAGAGAATGTTTCGAGGCAGTCTTCAGGATACATGCTGTTATTTGTGCAGACTTTTACGTTTCTGACTTATATAAAACCAGTTTCTTTAAAATCCAATGAGGGCAGGCTACAAGAAACAGTGTGGGTGTAAGTGCGTGTGTTTGGAATTGATTTCTTAACAATTCCCTCTTCAGAATAAATGCTCTCCGCTTCAGACAAATACATGCTGTCAGTCTTTGGGCGTCAAGTTTATATCCCTGGGAAAATGTAGAATCGTTTTGTGAGGAAGTCCACGTTGTGCGTAGTTTGTATAAAGGTCATTTCTTTATAGTATTCCTCTTTCTCGTCTTCCGAAGGTGGTTCATAATCAACCGTGTTGTCCTGAAATATACGTTTGTTATTGAAAGCTTTGACACGCACAAACTTGGGTTCACTTTCTGCCCCGGCCTATCATATGTGTTTGTTTGCTGTGCCAAAAGGTTTTAAATATGCCTTATGCATTTTTGATTGCACTTCACAATACTCCGATTCTTTCTCAGTTAAAGAAAAAGTAAATTAAATCTGAATGGATTTGGTACCGATGTCAGATTATTCAAGGAGATTGTAAATGTTACATTTATCCGTAGGTGAAATTTGAAATAACCAGTAGAAATAAACCGGTTAAACACAGACACACATCCCAGATATCTATGAACTCCATGGTCTAGGATTTGTATATCTGCCATGTATACATTTCATCTACCGAAAGGACAACCCAGCAGAAAATATAAGTACCGTAATAAATTCAATATCCTGATAAAGGTTTTCTAATGATTTTGAAGTTAGGAACAGCTGTCAATCGCCAATATTCATATAACCATATATTTGCCTAAATTTTATGGGAACTGACATAGTTCAGGGGCGGATCCAAGATTTAGGAAAAGGAGGGATCAAACCCATGAGGACTAATGACAAAACATAATAAAAGGTCCGGAAAAGGAAGGTCCAGGTCGAAAAATTAGTCTGAAACCATTAAAATGGTTGGGGCGGCTGGAAAAGGGGACACCCCCTCCCCCTCCGGATCTGCTTCTGTAGTTGACCGACGTCTTTGTCACGATTACACCTGGATGACCATGCATTTATTCATATCAGCGTGTTCATATAATCGGGCTAAATATCAAAATAAAGTGTATTACGGTGTGTATTAATGTCATGCTGATTTACTTTTGTTTGTTTTTACCTGCTGCATCTGCCTAGTTCGTTGTTTAGATAAGGAGGAAATAAAGTTTGGATGAAAAAGACATTAACAAACTCGTCTCAAATTAATTGCAGGGAAATTAGTATTGTATAAAAACAAAGAGCACAGCAAGAGCAATATGTCTTTTGACCTCTGACCACATTAAATGTACGCAAGAATCAAACTCAGGCCAGTAACTTCATCAATTTATATTCAGAGTAAATTTCATCAAGATGTTAGTATTTCTGGCTATTGTGGCAATACCACAAAGACATCTGGTAACAACTGAATCCTGGGTTGTTATCCTGGAAAGTTATCACAATGACGCCATAAAGAACGGTGTGGACCTCTGACATCATTAAATATGCATATATTTTGCCAAGAATCGAAGTCAGGCAAGATATTGTATTGGTCAATATTTGTAGAGTGTTAAAAGGAAACCCATGAAATCCCTGGTAATATAATGAGGCGACAGTAATGGTTATTTTAAGGACGGATACAAGGAGGCCAGGCCGACTACCCCTGCAAAAACCCTAACAAGTCTCATCTTAAACGAGCGTATAAAAACCTGTTCAAGAATATCTACAAAGTTGAAAGTTATCTTTCTAATCTGAAAGTTATCTTTACGGCACCACTATTTTGTTATGACAAATGATATTTATGGAATAGCGGGCATTAACGGTATGATATAAATAACTCATTCCAAATAATTTAAACATTCTCGAATCATTGTTTTTTATATTCTCTGTTACAGTGATAACTGTATTTTCCTCACACATAGTATCCATACCTCTGTAAGCATGTCGCAGACGTGAGATATGTGGGCTTCCTCACGGAAAACTTCATTTATTGTATTTAAGAAAATGGATCCATCGAAACGATCTCTAGCCGCTTGATGTTCTACAAATATAAAATTCTTGACTTGATTCAATTGTGGATTTGTGCATTTTTTGTTTTAATATATTTGAAAAATCAAAAGCAAATGCAGGTGCCATTAAATATTTTCCAATGTAAAATACAGATTATCAGGTGCAAATGCACTTACAAATACGTTTGTACTTGAAATCTATAATGAATAAATGAGTGCTAAAAAAATAAAAAATTATTCTGAACATGATTCACTTAAACATTGCATATGAATTTGAAAATCAAATGTTTTCTTGTACCTCTACATTTGAACTCAAATGGGAGAGTTCCAAAGGCAAATATAGTTTACATTTATCCCAGGCCTGATAACAGTGCCACATACCCGAGACCTAAGTACTAGTTTTCGGCGGTGTGATCACCACACTAAACCATATAAAATGTATAAAATATTATTCAAGAGCTGGTCATATTAACAAACTGATATCTGTGATCACACACCATTTCAGTTACCATTATACAATACAAATATCATTTCCATTATAAACACTTTTACATTTGGAATCCGGTAAAACAAGTTAAAAAGACATTTGTAGGGATATTTGTCCCATCCGTTTAAATAAAACGTGTTTAGCACAAATTCATATCCGAACTGATCTCCACTAAAGCATATCCTAATAGTTAAAAATGGCCAATTAAAAAAATTATTCAGTCTCGACGAATACCATCCTTCCGTCCGACGGCCTTTCTACTATTTGTTGCCTGCAAGCAAGGAGGGTATGCGTTCATCCCCGTTCGTGTGTGTGTGTTTGTGTGTTTTGTATGTTATTCAATGCATAACTCGTACAATCATGAACGGAATGTCATGAAATTTTCATGACATTTCGGGACTTGGTTTATGAAGATTTTGTTGTGAATCCAGCACATGATCCGGATTCAGCAACTAAACCAAGGAATACCCACAAATGTAGAAACACGTATGCTCGTATGAACCTAGGAATATTGGCCGGATAATAGGTGAATGCAAACACAGTTTGTGGAGCATCCCACAATAGGGACCCCCCCCCCCCCACATGACGGAGTCATCCATTCCATAGAATACACATTTTTTAGTTAATTACCAATACCTTATAATCAAAAGGTGTCACATTTCAACAAAAGCCATCCGTTCATATTGCATATACGCAAACTTACCGAATAATACATTTTTTCCCATAGGTCCTTATCATAAAACATTCATGAGCGTATAATTGGTATAATATCTTAATTCAACATATTTTAATGACTTGTATATAAAGTATACTACATGTATACCTTCGCCTTTGATATATATATATATATATATATATATATATATATATATATATATATATATATATATATATAGAAGTACCAGTACATTGCGGGGAAACAAGTTTTGTATCCTCAATCCCTGAACAACAGAGTCGTACGGTTGTGAGTAAGATTCGCCTCAGGAGAAGTTGTATATCTGATTTTTAGTCTAATATGATCGGGTTAATATGCCGAGTGTCGGTCTCTTAATACTATTGCGCAGGTAAAGTCTTCACAAACCTTAAAACTAAACGTGTTTTAATCATGTAGGTAACTTTGTTTCATAAACAAATGGAATGGAAACTGACGTGACCTTCATTTATAGTGTGTGAAAGATGTGAGAAATCTACTGATCAACATATATGTGTAGAGCAGATAAATTCATTTAAATCCAAATCTATATTACTGAAGTGCCCAAAGTTTATTTCATAAAAAGCTGACAATTTTAGAAATTTAAAACAATGGCCAGCTCTTACACGACAATATTTGCTTTTGGAATTGGGAATTTAAGGTGTGTTCACCATAAAGCGCAGTCTCTGTGTGTCGATGGTTTCAGCAGGGTTTGAGCAGAAAAATATATATATATGTCTGTGCTACCACTGGACTCTGTCACGCAACTTCTCTAACTCCTCTGAAATTCCTGTTTTAGTCTTAAGCTGTCGGCAACGATGCCAATTGCGACATAAAGGAGATTATGTTAAATATTTTCCCGTAAATTCTGAGAAATTTCCCTTATTTTTGCGAAGAGGTTATAGTAGTGTTATCCTATCAGGGACTGCGTGAAATACATAGGAACTGATAATTTGCTGGAAGCAACATTAAATCAAGAAGAGTGCTGCAGCGCAGTTATTACGTACCAGGCATGGTAGCGAACGCAAACAAACAGTCCGAGTTTGTCCGAAGCAACCGGCCTGATGAAAATTCCTTCTTCATAGAATCGGATTGTCTTCTTGGTGGGGGTTTTCCAAAATTTTTGTCCTGAGTGCCTATATCGATCAGGCCTGCAGTGCAAATTATTTAAGCATTTATCACAGTTCAATAAACTATATGGATATCACATATACACTTATCAGTCGTTTATACGTAAACTGCGCACACAAAGGAGTAATCCTTTTAGAAATATATTTTTCCGTTAAATTTCAGTTTCACTAAAAGATTAATATATAGATAATGAACATTTAATTTTAAAATGCGTAGAAAATTTACAAACCTCCCATACAAGACTGTATAATAAACACTTTTGGTTTGTCCATCAAATGTGGAGCATTTTCGTTGTTGAATATATCCATGAAAGCGCTTTGAAAGAAATATCGGCTGTCATCGGCAAAGCTTTACGTAGAGGTTTTGCCTGGCATCCCTGCCACCGTGGGCCATCAGCACAACAAAAACACTCTTTGTTGAAATATTTTTCTCATCCGTGGCAAATAATTCAAACTCATTGTCCATAACCTGAAAAAAAAGAAAAGAAAAAAATTAAACTCTCCCTCGATGTTTGCGACTATGATATATCAAATACATACTTAAATACAGATTGTTTTGTTTTAAATAATTAGTATAGGAGCTGAACAAACCTAGCTTTGAATGCAATGATTTATGTTGCTAAGAGAAGCTCTGAAAGTTAAATGATTTATACAAAAAAAATGTAAACTCTTCATGTTTCCTCGTCCATAAAACGAACCAATCAGTGTAAACCGAAACGCTTGTTTAGGATGCTGGCTGAGGGTGTGTTATCCGACTATTTATAATTTAATATTATTGCTTTCTGAGAGCTTTTTTAATATATCATTTAGTACTGAAAGGGATTAAGTTAACGCCATAAGGATAAGAAATAATATTCGTCCCCAGATAAGGCTGTAAAGCCCATTTTCTAATCACCAACATTTATTTGCATACAGAATTTTACATGCATAAACAGAACTATGTTTTAACAGTGTGTGTCATGAAACACAAAGTGTTACACATTCTGGCCTACGTTTCGGCATGGGTCTTTCAAATTCTGTACATCGTATCCAAGATCTGTGAAAAGGTTTTCCATGGTGAGTTTGTAAACCTCACTACCGGGACGTCCCGATCCAACATTGATGATCAACGCTCATCCCTTTAATTCCCCAGTCATATCATAACTCTGAATGTAAAATTATGAACATAATCCAGGTATTCTGCTCACCATAAGATGATTTACTCGGTCCAAATACATGTATGATAAAGGTAGTTATTTGGTCGTTGACAGCAGGATTAAATACAACACATTACCAAATGAAGGTGATCAAAACAGAATATTTGTACGTTATATTTTATATTTTTTATCATTTATATATGGAGTAAAATATGATTAGTTATATTAAGTTTTCAAAGTTAATTAAAAAATCATTGTACAGTATTGCACAAAGTAATAGCCTGAGGAATAGAAATAGCTGCTATGACTACCCTGATGATGGCAACATATTACAGTTTTTTAGTGGGTGTAATTAATACCTGAATATACATTTGGCTTTCTAATATACCTCCTTATTGTACAAGTCAATACACATATTAGGTTTCTATTGTGCAAATATTCTACTTAAGAACAAATTAATCCTTCTGCAAATTTTCCATTCATTTAAGGTGATTTAGTTCCATCAAAGTGAACGGCGCAATAAAAATAAGAAATTATAAACTACAATATTCCAAACAACTGAGAACTTAGATTTTTAGCACTGAATAAAAATCTAACATTAAAATTCCAAAGCTTAAGCTGACCATGTTGATGTGTATACTGGGATATATATAAAGGTCTACGGTATATGTAGACGTACTTGAGTGACCTCATCATTTTGAAAATTTTACACATGGCTGTGACTGCACCAAAGTTAAGGTTCTAAAAGGAGGTGTTCTTAGCACAATGTTAATGCATTGCTAAAACCCTTTAGTCAATGCAGCTTTACTCAATTTTCACTACTATCTGATTACCTGATTTACTCTTTGGAAATTTGGATTTCATTTAATTCTCTGTCTTCTACTTCAATAAGGTTGCATCTCTGGCTAACCACTTCGATTAGAATCCATTCAAGGGTTGCTATGAATTCTTTATAGACTCCATAAAAGATATAACATTTTAAACCAAGTAAGTTTTTTTTAAATATTATATGTAACGTTTTTTCTTTCATTATTTTATTTCTAGTTTCATTATATATATATATATATTTTTTTATTTTTAATATTATATTATATATCATTATTTTTGTATTAATCAGATTATATCAAAGTAAAATTATTTCAATTTAACGGACTTATTCTAATATACACACACATATATATATATATGTGTGTGTGTGTGAGCTATATAAGAACATAAGAGCTAGTCAAATATTAGGGTTTTTATTAATAAGGTTCCGCCTTTGTTCTATATAGTGACAGAGCTCACCTGTGACTTAATCATGCAGTTGGTGAACCGTGTAGCACATTAATATTTTGATTATGATTTCAGGCGGATTTATTTATGTGTTGTTTGACTTCGTCTAGTTAAAACGTTTCTCACCTTGTGTTTAAGCACCTGATACATTTCTTGTTGGCATTTGCGTATTTTACCGTACTCTTAAGGGTCATCGATATATTTAAGCCGCGTGGCAGCTTTCATGCTTGACTGTTTGCAGGGTTCTAAATTGACCTCCATGAGTTCTTTCTCAAATTTTTGTCTGTTACAGTCTTGGGAAAGTGAATTCCTTTCTTCGATCTCTTCTGAAAGCTTTGCCAATACTTGATCACTCCTTGCGGAATGACTGTTGTCTTCTAATCCTCTACTGACCTCTGTTGTCTGTTTCCTTTCCACCGACTCTGAGTTTTCTTTTAAAGGAGTTTGAGTATATGTCCATGTATTAATACGCTTAGGGACTGGTTTACTCCTGTATACATAACCTTCCGCGCTTCTCCGCCTGTCAATACCAGATTTGCTGGTCTGATTCGCCACCGGCATGCATTTCTGGTCTTGTAGTCTATTTATCTCTGCCAATGCCGCATTTTTCATCAGTTTCCGTTTCTCGAGCGCTTGTGCTGTATTCTCCATCCTGTCGACCTCTGGAAATTACGATTTAATACTTTTAAATTGAATCATTTCTGAGTGAATACCTGATCGATATCAGCTAAACTCCATAAAATGTAGACCTATAGGCATGTTAAAATGAAGATACAATTCCTAGAAAATCCTCTTCGCATAAAAGAAAAAAACTCGCTGTCTTAATGTAAAACAGTTTGTATTACTAAAGGGTATTTCTTTGCCGTTGGTTCCTGCCTAAAACCTTAAATATGAGTGATATCAAAACCTGATTGTGACTTTTGAAACATCAGAAAAGGGCTGAACCTCCTAATACTCCTCCTTAATCGTGACATTCGTGACTCTTCATATGGAGCTGCATGTGTACATTTGTCAGAATATGAAATACACCAACGTTGTGTACTAAATTGCTTTAATTTTGGAATTTATTAAGACCGACAATTTCACATGGATTTATTCGACTATTTATTGACCTTGATCAGATAAATCTAACTTTTGACAATTTTACCAAAACGATCAGAAATAAAATAATATGCCAAATAAATTGGAAAAAATATAAGGGAAATTACAAATTGTAGACAATGTTCATTGTAAAGTACGTTTTTTCTATGTTTTGTTATCCTTTTGCTGAAAAAAATACAAGCATATACTTGATTATTTCTATTGAGATAACAACAACATGAAAGCAACTTGAGTAATGTTATGGGATGAGTAGATTTTACCTTTATTGTCTGTAATAGATACTTGTACAGCTCTCCCGAAGAGATCCAAGACTCCGTAAACGTCCTCAGGGACCTTCGTGGCCGCCGTTCCTTGGTCTTCCCCGTTGATATAAAAGTTTAATGTTCCGTTAGATTTACGGCAGACGCCGACTCTGTCCCCTTCCCGTACCGTATCCAGGTTGTAACTATAGTTACGCATGGTTTCCTTATCATTATGAAAGATGCTCGTCCCTGCCATGTACCAAGTGTCCTGTTGCATCGACAGAATAGTCTGGGGCAATTCCATTTCTTCGTCGGTGATGGCGGCCAACCCAATCATAATGGAACCTTCCCATGAGCGGCATATTTTGTCGAGCTGGATTTCAAACAATTCATCAGACTGTAGCACCCTCTTTGTTGCAAAGATTCCATTATCAAATGTGTTTTCTGATCTGAAAATACATTTACTGTTTATATAGATTGCATCAAGGGATCGTGGAAATCTTTCAATGAAAATTGAGGAGAAATAGGATGTACATGTAATTCGCTCAATGTAAGAAAGCGTTTTATGTTTTTATTATTATTTTATTTACAAAGGGTCGCTTTATTTTGATCGGTTTTTTTTCTAAGGCATGCAAATACTCTATGCATCATGATGTTTGTTTCACTCCTGTGTCTGAGTTTTACAACCTTGGATAATTAATGCCTTTTGGAAAGACTATAAACTGCTCAGGATGAATGGGGATAAATAATGTATTTTGTCGTTATGACTGTTATCACTCTGATGAGCTTTTTGTGTTTAATGGAGAAATAACCATTTTTAAACTTCTGTTACATACATTAGTTATAACTCACCGCTGAGCTGTACTTCCTTCATCAAGAAGCGTCCCGTTTATTCCGCATCTAGGATGAAATATCAGTTTCTCAAGACGACATTCCTGTCTGTCAGGTGATTCCTTTAGGCTCCCTAAAAATAACATAAGCTGTATTATATCTGAAGGAGGCCATACGACTTTTGTCCCTCTGTGGCCTCGCTTTCGGTCTTCAACTGTAACGATGCAGTGTGTATTATAGGGGGTTATTTTTCTTATTTCTAAATATCCAGAGATATTTCATATTGGTTTTTTTTCAAAAGGGCTATCTCAGCGCCACCTGTCGACAATTACGAGAAAACAATTTGTTACTCTGAATCAGGCCTTAGGCTCCCCGCCACCGTGTTCGACCTGGATGTGACGCAAGTGTATAGTCTTCCAGAAGTTCTAGTGCAAGTAGAGGACAAAGAGTTCACGATATTGTTTCCGAATTTGTCGAAAGTTAGGGGAATATACAAATTTCAATGCAAACAGCAAAAATTACCTTTCTTAAATATGCTTTCGGTTATTAAACATGTGTAATTACTATGAATGAAACGGACCTTAACATCGCCCAACAAGAATATTTGTTGTGAAACACAAAGTTAAATGCAGAAACAAAACATAAAAACATGGTGATCAATGCATTAGTTGTTCAGATACTTGACCTTTTGTATCAAATTTTCCATTATTCTTGGGGTTACTTCAGGGCCCCATAGCCCAAAGAGTTTTTGGGTAACAGAGACCTAATTTCAGGTTTCAAAGGAGACTTTTCATGGGCCTTCCTGCATGTCATGAGAGAAGATTCTGGGTCCAGCCTTTACGATTTGTGCCCTGTTAACAGTTGACCGCATCTTAAGAGGTCTCAAAAATAGAGAAAAAAATGGTAAAAATAGAAAAAATACAGGTGGCGCCACCAGACTACAGAAACTGATGAAACATTCCATGATCAATATCCATGCAAATAATCATGGTGATCAATGCAATAGTTGTTCAGATACTTGAGCTTTTGTATAAAATTTTTCCATTATTCAGGGGGGTACTTCGGAGCCCCATAGCTCAGAGCCTATGGGTAAAAGAGACCTAATTTCAAGTTTCCAAGGAGACTTCTCATTGGCCTCCCTGCATGTCAAGAGAGAAGATTCTAGGTCAAGTCTTTACGATTTGTGCCCTGTTAACAGATGACCGCATCTTAATAAGTCTCAAAAATAGAGAAAAAAATCGTAAAAATCGAAAAAAATGCAGGTGGCGCCACCAGTCTGCAGAAACTGATGAAACATTCCATGACCAATATCCATGCGAAGATTCATGGTGATCAATGCATTAGTTGTTCAGATACTTGAGCTTTTGTATCAACTTTTCCATTATTCTGGTTAGTACTTCGGAGCCCCATAGCTCAGAGCCTATGGGTAACAAAGACCTAATTTCAGGTTTCCAAGTAGACTATTGATGGGCCTCCATGCATGTCAGGAGAGGAGATTTTATGTCTAGTCGTTACGATTTGTGCCCTGCCCTGTTAACAGTTGACCGCATCTTAAGAGGTCTCAAAAAGAGAAAAAAATCATAAAAATCGAAAAACAATACAGGTGGCGCCACCAGACGGCAGATCCTTATGAAACATTCCATGATCAATCTCCATGCAAAGAATTATTCTGATCAATGCAATAGTTGTTCAGATACTTGAGCTTTTGTATCAAATTTTCCATTATACTGGGGGGGGGGGGGGTACTTCAGATCCCCAGAGCTCAGAGTTTATGGGAAACAGGGACCTAATTTCAGGTTTCCTTGGAGACTTTTCATGGGCCTCCCTACATATTAAGAGAGAAGATTCTAGGTCCAGTCTTAACGATTTGTGCCCTGTTAACAGATGACTGCATCTTAAGAGGTCTCAAAAATATAGAAAAAAATCGTAAAAATCGAAAAAATACAGGTGGCGCCACTAGTCTGCAGAAACTGATAAAAAATTCCATGCCCAATATCCATGCAAAGATTCATGGTGATCAATGCGTTAGTTGTTCAGATACTTGAGCTTTTGTATCAAATTTTCCATTATTCAGGGGGTACTTCGGAGCCCCATAGCTCGAAGAATATGGGTAACAGTAGCGACAGCTTGTCACCCCAAACGTCGATTTTAGATGAACTGAAGACGATGCCCAATCAGCTTATTTCCGAAGGCCTCAGTGTCATGTTGTCATGGCTAGGGTAACATAGACCTAATTCCAGGTTTTCAAGGAGATTTTTCATGGACCTCCCTGGATGTCAAGTTGGAAGATTCCAGGTCCAGCGGTTACGATTTGTGCCTTGTTAACGGACAGACGGCCGGATGGCCGGATGGCCGGACTTCTGGACGGACGACGGACAAAGAGTGATCGCTAAGTCTGTAAGTCATTTGAGCTAAAAATAGAAGCGGGCCTCTATGTGTCAAGGTCGACGAGGGGGGGACAGATATTACTTTATCGTTGTTATTGTTCGCTGTGTTTTTAAATCTACAAACGCGGTATATATTCACGGAATACACTAGTGCAGGGGGGGGGGGGAGGGTATTAAGAACATATTGGGTAAAGTTATAGTTACCTCCTAATTTGCTCTTTGCGGGTCAGCAAAGATAGTGGGGTTCGTCGACCGGCATTTGCGAGTTGAGAGGTGGTTACACATATAAAAGTACGTTTGTTCAGGGGATATTTAAATAATAATTATAAAATAGGACGGCTTGTTCAGGTTTTTGGGATTTTCAGTCCTGTGATAAGCGGCAGATGGCATAAGCTACGAAAATGTGTCAGCTTGTTTATGCTATTGAAACTTGTACCGTTCTTATGTAATATGTGGGCGTTAAGATGATGAATATACTGAATATATCGTTTGAAATAGTTATCATTTAATTCATACTTTACACAATCGTCATTTGGGCTCTTTTGCTTCCCAGGATCGCCGCGAACCTGCTACGATGTCAAACGAAAGTGTCAATATCAGGGGATCGTAAAACGTGACACAACTGCAACACAGTAGAGCCGGGGGGGGGGGGGGCGATATTTGGGGATATAAACATCAATTTTGATAGCGTCCGGGGCGTTTATATATATATATATATATATATATATATATATATATATATATATATACTATTTTAAATAGTAACGGCTTATTCGCATAGACGACCCACTTGATTGGCGACGCCGACATCATGTTCAAGCATTATAATTTTAATTTTAATTTTAATATCACTTACCTTACAATAATACTGGTGTTTTGCTGTGTTTTTCTCTTAATATATTTTAAACATGTGTATAGTATTTTGAATGTATGCCTATGAAATTATGGAACAGTTTGAAACGTCGTGAAATATAAACAGCTCATTCGCATAGACCACCCGGCTGATTGGCGGCCACCGGCTGATATACAGTCGGTCCCGTTCAATTGAATATCGTATTTGTTAACCGATTATATTCATTTAAGCGGGCTATTCAAATAAACGGGGTGTTAATCTTCAAGGTTGTAGCCGTCACTATAATACTATGAATTGCTATCGGATGGCTTGCCTGTGTTTCTCGTATTATTCAGAGGGTTCTGAACTATCTGTTTTTGAATTTTTCATTTAATGATGTTTCAATTCATTAGTTTACATATTTTGTTCATTTATAATTTGTACACCTTCTACGGAAAATACTGTATATTCACCTGTTTGTATTTATAACTGATAAAACGATCTTACTGCCAATGGCTGACAGCTTACCGATCACGTGAATATATCAAATGTTGTCAACGGTTTAATACGATTCCTCAAGGATTTTTATCATCGGCGTGCTTCGTGCGACCCTATGTGTAACATAGAATATGTTTACCGAACGTTATGGTGTAACATATAAAATAATTACTGAATTTTTCTGCTTGGATTATTTGCGTGCCTTATTGCGACCCGGTGCATGTGCATTCACGCATATCAGGTCACGTGATGGGGGTCGAAGCAATGATGGAGAGAGAGAGAGAGAAGATCAGAGAGAAAGAAAAGGAGAGAGAGAAAGAGAAAGAGAGAATGTCTATTACAAAAAGATCAGAGAGAGAGAGAGAGAGAGAGAGAGAGACAGACAGAACGAGAGATAAAAGGAGAGAGAGAGAAAGAGAAGAAAAGTCCATTTTAATACGATCAGACAGAGAGAGAGAAAGATAGAGAGAGAGAATGTCTATTTCAAAAAGATCAGAGAGAAAGAGCGAGAGAGAGAGAGAGAAAGAGAGAGAGAAGAGAGAGAATGAGAGAGAGAGAAAGAGAGAGAGAGAGAGAGAGAGAGACAGACAGAACGAGAGATAAAAGGAGAGAGAGAGAAAGAGAAGAAAAGTCCATTTTAATACGATCAGACAGAGAGAGAGAAAGAGAGAGAGAATGTCTATTTCAAAAAGATCAGAGAGAGAGAGAGAGAGAAAAGAGAGAGAATGAGAGAGAGAAAGAGAGAGAGAGAAAGAGAGAGAATGTCTATTTCAACAAGATCAGAGAGAGAGGGAGAGAGAGATAGAAAGGCAATTTTAATACGATCAGAGAGAGACAGAGAGGCATAGAAAGACAATTTTTAATGAAAACTTTGACATTAATCTATTAAATGTTTACATGAACAAGTTTGTTTAGTTTATTAATGTTAATTAGGCACCAATACCGTTGAGTAGTGTCAAAGAACATCAGAGGCCTGAGGCGTCTTTGATGGTAACTGTGACCTAACACACACTAATTACCGTCATCTTTGATAATGTGAGTAGTGTCAAACAAACTGACACTCCAAGGGAACCTTTGATACAAACTATGATCACAACTGAGACCAATCAAAGGTAATAAGGGTATATATATATCGGGACATGTTCGATCCACATCATTAATGTCAGAATTTCTGAAGTGTTTGCAACAACTATACCGCTCGTACATCAACTGCATGATCAAGATCGATATGGCTACGCTGGTCATAGGAGACTCGATAGTTAGGTACCTGGGGCAAGATACTGTGGAGAAGACATCAGTTAAGTGCTTTCCAGGAATCACTACATATGCTTTGGCAAGGCGTCTTCCTCAAGAAGACATAAAGAATCACCAGTAACATTATCTTTAGGATAATAATTCTCAATATTTTAAATTGTCACTGTCTGTCCAATAAACTGTATTACTGTAATTATTAGTTAGATTAGTTGAATAGTATATACCCAATAAAGTCAGTGTTACACATTTATACTTCAATTTTGTTATACTTGAGCATATAAGGTCTAGTACTCAAAGTTTGTATATTAATGATATAAGATTAATGATAGTACGAGAGAGAGAGTCTTGCTTTTGTGATTATTTATGTTGAATTCTATATACTTAAAACATTGTCAATTATACACTTTTCATTTATATTTTCGAGATTTAGTTCTCAAACTGTATCAATTGTTAATTTGTTTTTTTTGTGTGTGTTGTAGGTTATTGTGCTTCACGTGGGAACCAACAGTTTTGGGAGGCACCCGGTAGAGGAGATACTAGGCGATACCAAGCACCTTGTTACTGCTGTTAGGGAAATCAATCCAAGGTAAGAATTTTAAGAACCAATGTATAAGAAGGGATGTATTTCGAAATTTGAGCGCTTTCTCTTTCATAATGTATGATAAATTGTGTTTCTTTTTCATAATGTATAATAAATTGTGTTTCATAAATGCCATTAACATCCCTCATATATGCACAGATGGAAGAATTATCAGACGATGGAATGATGATGGCTGCTTCATATCGGACCGGTTGATGGACCATAAACAAGGAAGTAATTTAAAGTTTGTATAAAATACAAGGTTTTTAAAGATATGGATGTTGTATATGAAACGAATTGGTATTTTGATATTTAATTGTGCTTAACATTTTGTAATAACTGTAGATATAAAATGACTGTTTCACGCATGACTGACAAATAAAAATATTAATTTAACCATTTATTTCAGAGCTACTGTTTTCCTCTCCGAGATACTGACGAGGGCTGCGAACCAATGGCCCGATGCACATACCGTTCCTTACCACACATACAACCAGGACATCAAGATTGTGAACAGCCTATATCAACCTACATCACGTCCGTCTACGCAGTGGAGCGACGTAACCAGGACAGCCCGCACCAGCTCTTCCCGGACGAACTCCAGTGCTGCAGGTTTGTCTCGCATCACGCTCCGTGGCAAGGCTGCTCAACCTACATCACGTCCGTCTACGCAGTGGAGCGACGTAACCAGGACAGCCCGCACCAGCTCTTCCCGGACGAACTCCAGTGCTGCAGGTTTGTCTCGCATCACGCTCCGTGGCAAGGCTGCTCAACCTACATCACGTCCGTCAATGCAGTGGAGCGACCGTCAGCTGTCTTGACAGGGGGTCGCACGAAGCCAGCGTTGACTCCTGCGACCCGGTGCATGTGCACTCACGCATATCAGGTCACGTGAGGGGGGTCGCAGGAAGGGGCCCTCTTCGTGCGAACTGGGGGTCGCAGGAAGGCCTGCCTTTTATCAAATAACATTTTATTGGTTTCAACTAATGAAATAGAGAATAACTGTGCATTCGCCTGTTCGTGTGTGTTATCTATAAAAAGCGATGCTGCAAAATGGCTGAGAGCTTAACGATCACATGAATGTGTCAAAGGTCACAAAGTTTAGCAAGATTCCTAAAAGACTGATTTTTATAACACGTATTGTCTTCATTTTTTAACTTTAAAATTATTTCTGCACGTTAACCTGTTCATGTGTGGTCTTAAAAAAAAGTTTCTGGAAATGTCATCCTTCCGCCAGAAAGGAGCGAAAAATCATATATATATATATATATATATATATATATATATATATATATATATATATATATATATATGGGTTTCAATAGGGCATTTTCATGGAAGGACTGGGACTCCCGGTTAGAATTTTTACAGAGTCCCATGGGATTTTGGAGGGTCCCGTGGGTCCGTGGTTAATATTGAAGGGTCTGCATCAAATCAAATCAATATTTATTATTATCCATCATATTCATTAATTTGATTATGCAAAAATTAAAGACACAATACAATGCATGAGTTAAGCTTCATTTCTATTATAATTATTATCTGTTACAACCTATGTACGCCATTCATATGAAATCAGGTTCAAAACTAGTAGAAAGTAGCTTTGCAAAAATTACAAAAACCGGTTGTAAAGTTAAAGAACTCTTCATCTTTTAAAAGTTTTCTTCAGTTCATGTATGTTTCTGTATGAAACACATAGACATTCCACGTGTTAGTTGCTTACTTGCCATGGTATCTCGAAAGCATGTGAATACACGCTGAAAGTTAGTGCCCTATATTTATACTTGCCAAAGCTCTTATTAGATTACTTCAAAGGCGATCGAGATGATGTGGTCCCGTTAAGAATACCTGAACTCGTGCTGGAGACAAATTTAAATAAGAAACTGCTATCGATTAAACTTACAATTTCATAACGTATGCAGATAATCGCTGTATATAATGGTAAAATAACCCAATGTTGTATTGAATTGCTCGCGTTTGTCATAAAAGAACCCCGGTTACATAGACATCCATGAATGCAAATAGATACAAGACGGTTTTATTTGACGGAAAAGATGTAAACAGGGATAGACAGGTACATTTGAAAACCTCTCTAATATATCATTATTAATGTTTAATATCCCTTATATATTTGATTCATCAAAGGAATATACATAGCAACAAGATGTGGTCGGACTATGGTCCTCAGAGGGTCCTCATTTCTGATAGTGCGGGACTAGTTTACATATGGGTAGACAGGTTAAGTTTTTAGTTTTAAAATATGAAAAACAAAAACAGGTTTTTATCAATGTGCATGAGGGAACAAAAATCCGACTGGTTCAAATCATGTTAAAGAAGATATGTCTGAAATACTGTGTGCAATACAAAATCACCGATTGTACTCTGGCAGCCATATTTGATTTTGAGCAAGTCTGTAATTCAACACGATTATTGTCCTCATAGGCACCAATGATCCCTGTGAATTTGACAAAGATCAAACATGTTCTTGATTAGATATTGGGTGCGAAAGAAATCACCGATTGTGCTCTGGCGGCCATATTGGAATTCCGACAGGTATGTTATTCGAGAGAGATGGAAAGCGTATCGATACCAACCATCCCTGTGAAAATGATAAAGATCAAGCATGTTTTTGTTGCCACCTACTTTGTAATATTACCATAGTTGCACCAGTTTTGAGAGTACTTCTTTAACATGATGCATGTTCATTCTTTCTGTTTTTGCGCGGGGTTGATATTTTATAAATGGACAGTAAAGATTAATAAGTAAAAAATTATAATCGTTAATATATATGTGTGTGTGTGTGTGTGATAACTTATATCAATGGACATAATCTACAAGCATTATTCTGATATTTTGATTTACCAATGCATCCCAAAGTTACCGAATATATCCTAAGATATACCATACTGTTCTACAAACTTTCTGTTGGACAAGCCACTCTCAGAATCTGTGAACAGTTACACCTTTATATTTTAGTCTGGGATTGACATTTTATAAGTGGACAGTAACAGTAAATATGACACAGAATGCATGCGAATGACCAGTGTTTGGTGTTGATCATTAAGTGTAACTACAAAGTAAATATTGCCCTGAGACAGGGGAACCTTACCCTATTACCTTATTTCAGAGTACCAAGTAATTGGGTGAATGACCATTGCATCCACTCATGGTATTAACTATAGCAGTGTGTTTTCTTCATTGAAAAAGAATGTCTAGGGACTGTCATATCAAGGTATGCCTATCAGTCCAGTATGTATGGCTACTGAGTGGAGCATTCACTGCTGGCTATAAACATCACAGGAACAGCCAGTATGGGCTGAGCATATACCAAGCAGGCTCATCAAGGCAGTCTAATTAGTATGCATGGATCCCATGCCTAGCCTTGAGTCAAGAAAGCTATTACCATGATTATGCAAACGGACAGTAATAGACCTCTGACCTTTGTTCATCTGTTTGATCATTATCATTAATAGTTGAAATATAAATATCTAATAATTAACGGTTATTCTGATAACTAATATTAAAAATTTCACAATAAATAAAGCGCCCAAAGTTTAAATAGGAAGACACATCAACTAGGAAAATTGATGTGCCCACATTAACTCGGGAAAAATGTCCACTTTACATAATATAAAGGTGCCCATATTGGCTAAACATGCTACAGAGTAGAAATAAATAGGACTGGCCAAAATTGCCTATTTAACAGAGGTGCCCACTAAGAGAGGTTCGACTGTATACTAGTATGTCTTGCATCTATTTACTGATGTAAATATTGTTGTTATCCACAGAATATTCTTTATATAAGGTTTGAAATTTAAATAAAAATATTTTAAACAACATATATATATATATATATATATATATATATATATATATATATATATATATATTAAACAAGCGATATATATCTGATATCTAGCAAAAAAAATAGCAGATAATGACCGTCATTTTTATATAAATACAAATATCTCCGGGAATTTTTTTCAATTGAACAGTCATCATGTTTTTCTTTTATTCAAAATTTAATTTCAACATTTCGATGATTTTGAAAACGATTCTTTAAATCATGTCATGCGCCTGTTAAAAAAATGAAAAAATAAACGCGTTTTCTATATTATTTTTTTCCAAACATATATGCAAAATTGGTTATGTCCTCGGTGCTTTGTGAGCAATATCCCGCTACAATTGGTGTCATCATAAACAAACCGGTTTGAGGAAATTTTCAAAAACTGTTTAGAGCGGTACTTTCCTTCTGGTTGGCTAACTGTATTCTAAATACAAGTAACAGATATATGAAATCCATATTCTGATCCGCTCTGGTTTCCTATGTCCTATATACTCCAATTAGTCCATGGGCCCAGAGCTCATTTTCCACATGTTGGTACCACCCGGGGTGTCAAAACTTAGGTAGGTTTTTCTTAAAGGTCTATGTCTATAGATGATATTTTGGTATGATAACTGATCCTGAATGGTAGCTTAGTCATAGTTATCCGCTATTGAATGTAGTGACCCTGCATGAAAATTTAAAAATTTTGCATCGACTTTTCCACATAATTTAGTTGATAACTTTATGAATACAAAATATATCATAACAAATTTGGTCTCAATAGATAGGTAAGATCCAGGGCTTTTTGATGGTGTGTCAAATGTGGCAGTATTATGCATTTGTCATCAGTGGCAGATACTAATATTTACCCCTACCCCTTAAAACTGTCGAAAATTCGGTATTTTTATTCATTGAACCTAATATTGCAGGAACTTATGAGAGTTTCGCTATTGCCTTTATTTTTTTATTGAATAAGGTACCAGCTTGGATTTCCTTGTCTCTTTTTATATTATTTTTTTTTACATTCAGGCTCACACTTTAGGCCATCCTTAAACAGGGGACCCATGGGTCGCTGTGCTCAGCTGAAGTTGTCCTTGAGGGTAATAATCAAATGGAGATAAAGTATGAGAGGAAGAGGTAATATAGACCATGGTTGGTTGATATAATTGGTTTGTATTGATGAGTAAGAAATTGTTGCAAATGATATTTTGTGACATGACCATGTTTCCTAATGTTGAAACTGAGGCATGTGAATAGTTTGTGAACATGAGATCGATATCATTACCATGATCATAGGTTGGCTTTTTGATAAATTGTTGACAGTTCAGCAGTTTACACATTTTTTCAATTAGATCTAGTTCTTTTATAATAAATTATTAAATATATATATATATATATATATATACTTTAAGTATACAGTTGCAATATAATTGATGTCCACAGGTGCAAGGACTTCGTGGTTTTGGTGGTGGTGGTGGGGGGGGGGGGGGGGAGGGGCACTGAAGGGGTTAAAACATCTTTGTATATACATGCAGGATATTCACTTAATTTACAGAGCTGATCACTTTATGTCCCATTCTCCTGAGGCAAGAATATATATCAATTATATCCTTATTTTTTCTAATACTAATTTAAAAAAATAATACAATTTACAAATTTGTAACAAAACTAATGTCACCATGCACAGATGTAAGGAATCAATGGCAGGAAAGGGGAGAATGGTGGCAATTACAACACCCCTGTATGTACCCCTGCATATACATACAGGACAAACTAAGCCGTGTTTCCCATTCTGCTGAGGCAGGAAAACAATGAACAAATGTTCATTAGATCCTTATTTTTATTACATAATTTTTACCCTTTTAATTACTATTTATCCCCCGCCTCAGCGGAGGGGGGGGGGGGGATATAGTGATCATCCCCTTCCTCTCTCTGTCCATCTGTCCGTAAACTATTGTAATGCTACGCGGTATCGCGAAAAATTTTACTCAGATCTACTTCTAATTGTGGTAGCAGGTGCATCTTATGGGTCTCCAGAGCTGATTAGGTTTTGGTCACACTTGAATGATTTTTGGATTTTTTTATGAATTTGTTTATACAAAATTTTTACCTTTACATATGCGACACTATTTCTCAAAAAGTTTTACTGAGACATACTGTTAATTATAGAAGCAGGTGCACATTATGGGCCTCAAGAGCTGATTAGATTATGTTCACACTTGGTTCCTCTTTGGATTTTTATGATTTCTTAATTTTTTGCATTTTTTTAATGGATTTTGAAATCCTAAACTTTTTATATGCGATGCCACATTAAAAGAACTACCACTCAAACGCATTTCTCCTCAAGATGGCGGGCATATCTAAAAGGTCTCCTTACATGAACAGGTTTAGGTCACAGGTTGATGGATTGTCGGATTTATTTATGAATGTTAATACTTAATGTCAAACATTTATGTGCAATGCAGTATTTTACAAGGTGTTACTAAAATCCACTTCTAAATAACAGGGCATATATATTTTATTATTATCTTCACTTGATTTTTTAGGTACATTCTACGTTTATTTTGTGATTTCTTTTCTACATGCAGTATCTTTGTCATGTTTCAGGTTAGATTGCAAGGCAAAGTACACATTTCTCACATAAGTCACTTTCTGTATTGGCAGCAGATTAGGTTCTCTGTTTCAGCTTCCACGAAGTGGACCTTTATTGTTTTCGATCAATTCTGTGACTGTGTTTATGTACAATTTTCTCACAGTCCCGTTTGGCGGGATATCCAGTCCTCTGGACATATTCTAGTTCAAGAAAGTTTTGTATATTGGAGTGGAAACAGCATTACAATTAAGGAAACACAGGGCAAACAATACAGTTACAACATAACACTAGGGATGGGGTGGGTGGGGGGAGAAGTGGGGTGGAGGTTGATACGATAATAACTGTACACCTGTCACAGCAGGGGATCTCCCCCAGTGAACCATTACAAATTAGGTATCCTGGCACAGCTGACCTCCAATAACCAGAAGTGGCCTGCCTGCAACTTGAACATGCAAGTGAATACAAAAGAGTCTAAACAAATTCAATAACTAGCCTAATTTTATCGCTTTTATTTTCAAATTTCAGATATAAAGATATTAAATACTTACGTTTACATGCTGTGAAAATTAAATCAACACTATACTTAAAGGGGGGAAACCTACCACGGTCAAAGGATTTTATTTTTATGCTAATAACTTAAAAGATCATTCTCGACTTGTAGTGAGAATTAAACATAACTATCAAAGGTGTCTTATTCTATTTAACTCCGCTAGAAAACCATGTATTTGACATATTTGCAACTTGTATGCTAAAACCGGAAAGGTGTACGACAGGATTATCAGCATTTACCATAAACTTCGCCGTTTTGAACGGCTATTTCGTCATTTTCAAACCAGATTAGTATTGTGCTTGGGCAAACAACAACAAGCCATCTAGGACAAAACAGGATTTTTAGACAACGCATTACTGGGTCGGTTTACAACTTTCATACCATTAGGACAGGTAGATATGATGTCCACATGGACCTTTCACGTGCCGTGAATGCAGAACATTAGGTTAGATTCATGTCTTGAGTGCAGCACACTCGTGGGAGGCTCTTTAGAACATTTACAAAAAATTCAGATATAATTTTGGGTAACCAATTGAATCTTGATTAAACAAGGTTATATACCTAAAAAGAGTCTCTAGCTTAAAGAATTATCATGTTAAGTGAGTAAATATCTTTCCTGATATTTTACAAAGTGCTCTATTTTATAGGGCCCATAGCTTAAAGAAATAACACAATATGTCTTAATTTCTGGCATGTATACAGGAAATATATAGGAAAATAGTTATTGTAAATATAAAAAAAACGGATAAGTTGATATTAGGTAGTCCTGAAGTGTGATAATAAGTTTTTAATGGAAAATTGAGTTTTTTCCCCTTTATTTCTCGAAGGAACGAAACCGCAATGACCCAGTTTTCGGTTTGACAGGAGATTTTAGGGACAGCTAATAGTATGCCGAATTTTGAAAAAATGGACCAAAACTATAGCTCAGATAACATATAGTCAGCTGAGCTAAATTCTGTGTTGGGGCTAACATTGGTCCGCAAAAGGGTCACCAGGTAGGGAGGAAAAAGGTTTTTTTTAAAGCAGGATCTGGAGTATACTACACTGTTATTTAGCATATTTGAGGTTTATGTCATATTATGCATACCTGTACTCCATTCATTCCTCGCATCGCATACCATTGAAACATGCACAACAAGTACCTTCGAATAGATTTTGTGTTTTATTACAAGCTTATAATCTTGTACTCGGGTTCAAAATGTTTTAGTACTTGTTTTTATACGTGTAAGTGTCATACATACATGTATTTGAAAAGTAATCAAGTACTTTTCCAATAACGGTCAAGCATGTTATCATGTAAGCATTATGCCTGATGAATATCCCATTGCACAGGCTCGCATTAGGCCCGTAGGCCTTGTTCTGGATATCACACGGATTTGCTGACGATTTTATTTGTATGCCAGTGTATGCCAGAACACTGTTTGCCAGTGCCAGAATTGAATGAATGACTGCTGTTTGAGATTTCCTTTGCAAGTGAAGATCAAGAACAAGAAGGATAGTGTTAAATGAACTCTTTAATAAGAGTCACCGCATATTAAGGTGGTAGAATAAATGAAATGTTTATATATGTTAAACATAAAATATATGTAAAACAGTACTCATTTGAGAGTTCTAACCATATATTGAACGAAGATACCCCGATTATGCTAGTCACCTTGCGCAAATACCTTTGACAGCCGGTATCTGATATGGAATGGTATCGCAAATATTAGTCCTTCACCGTGCATGATATTTCATGTAAAAGTTAAGAAAAACACACAAAAAATCCAGTACTGTCCTAAGCAAATCATGAAACAGTTAAAATCATAACGAAACAAGCATAGGTTCCATATAAGGAGTTGACAAACAAAATACAGATCTTTCGACAGTTTAAGGGTTGGGGTAAATATTAGTATCTGCCACTGATGATAAATGGATAAAACTGCCACCTTTGACACACCATCAGAAAGCCCTGGACTAAGCCCTCATCTATTGAGACCAAATTCGTAAAAATATCTTTTGTGTTAATGAAGTTATTAACTAAATACTGTGGAAAAGTCGATGCAGCTTAAAATTTAAATTTTCATGCAGGGTTACTACATTCAGTAGCGGATAACTATGACTAAGCTACCACTCTGGATCCGTTATCATACCAATATCTCATCTATAGGCACAGACCTTTGAAAAAAAAACCTACTTAAGTTTTGACACCCTGGGTGGTACCGATATCTGCTCTGGCCCATGGACTATATGTCTTATCCATTATTTACAGCAAAGTGAATTTATTCAATGGCCTGTCCTCTAGTAATCAGATCAACAGGCTATCCTTGCCTGTTTTAAACAGTACCAGTTACATGTTGGTGGCAATTGTCATTCCCATCACATTAGTCTCTTTAACTGACGCCAGGTGCTGCCACCGCACTGTGCCAGTGTCTCAAGAGCTGAGCAAATTTTACCAGTAGTTACCCCGAGTAAACTTGGAACTCTCTTGACAAATAAAAACTCCATGATAACATACAAATTCTCCAGCTTGGCCCTGCGTAGTGTGTAATATAGAGTATCATTCACTTGTTTGGGCCGGTGATATCAAGCGTTCCGTTTGTGAAGTGTTTCTTGGTCCTCTTCACTTCCGCATTAAAGGAGCATTTTAAGATTTGCTCAAAATAAGGTAAGCTTGTGTGCTTACTCTTGATCAGGGATAAAATATAATCAACAGGACCAAACTGAAACTTCCGTAGTAAGATTGTTTACAGCATTGTACTGAAAAATCACCAAGCATGACATTGACAAGGGAGTTCATTATTTTAGTGCTGGAGTCAATAGTCCAAACAGAGAATAATTGATTTATATATTGTTATGTTGTTGGTCTGTGTCTTCCTCTGAGGCAGCCATAGGTTTAATTTGTATCAATAACTGCTTGCTTACACTTAAGTATATGTACAATCGGCAATATATATATATATATATATATATATATATATATATATATATATATATATGTTTATAATGTATCGATATAAGTTCTCTACTAACTATGGATTTGTCAGACCATTTTCCTTTAAAGTGTATTATGAAGATGAAATCAGGATTTAAGCAAATGCATAGGAAAATTGAAATTTCACTTTGGATCAAATTTAGATTAAAATCAAAAGACTTAAATACTATTAAATGCACATTTGAAAAACATGAATGTGTCAGTCTAATTCAAAATTTTAAAAACATAGCTGACATGGATGTAAATAAAGCAGTGTTACACTTAAAAATGTTAATTCACAAAATTACAGAAGAAGTAAGAAGCTATGACAAATCTAAAATAGCACAACCGAGTTGGTGAGATGAAGATTGTTGCATAGCAAAAACAGTAAAGATGACTGCTCTTACTAAGTATAGAAAAACAGGGGAACCTAATGATTTGACAGATTATAAAAGTAAAAAAACAAGCATTTAAAAGCTTATGTAGTATTAAAAAGGAAAATCATAAAGATAACACATTCAACAAAACTTTTCAAAGTAAAAACATCAATGATATTTGGAAATATGTACGGAATTATAAAAGACCTAAGAAAATATCAAACATAGAACTAAATCAGTGGTATTACTATTTTGAAAATCTTCTTAACAATTGTAAAAATGAGATAAATGATGATATAAGAGTAGGTGTTAAAAGATCTATAGAAGGAAGTTATGATGGAAAATATGAGTGTGAGCTCCTAAATTCATGCATAACTGACAAGGAAATAAAAGATGCCATTGATCAAATGCAAACAGGAAAGTCACCTGGGCCAGATGGAATATCTATAGACGTAATCAAAGACAGTCTGTTTTACTTACTTCCTTAATTGGTTACATTATTGAATAGTATTTTTCAGTCAGGAATATTTCCAGATGATTGGGGAAGAGCCATAATATTACCGTTACACAAAAAAGGTTCAGTAAATCAGCTGGAAAATTACAGGGGCATTTCCTTATTAAATGTTTTAGGTAAAATATTCACTAAAGTCCTAAACAACAGGTTAATTGAATATGTTGAAAGACAAAATTCTTTATCAGAGGCACAAGCAGGATATAGAAAGGAATACAGCACAAAAGATCATGCTTTTGTATTACAAGCTTTGGTCCATAAATATTTATGCAAACGAAAGGGGAGGTTCTATTGTATATTTGTGGATTTTAGCAAAGCTTTTGACTCTGTACAACACGATATACTATGGTATACACTACTTAAACAAAACATAAATGGTAAAATACTTAAAATTATCAGATCAATGTACTCCAAAATGCAATCTTGTATCATAACAGACAAAGGGACTACAAGTTATTTCAAATGTTCAATTGGTACAAGACAGGGCTGTATGATGAGTCCCTTACTTTTTTCTCTATTTATTGATGAATATTTTAAAAATTTAAATACTTCTGATTGTAAAGGAATTTTTATTGATGAAGATTTACCTAATATTATGACCTTGTGTTTGCTGATGACATTGTTAACTTTGGCGATACAGTTGGCAGACTACAAAAGCAAATTTATCATCTGCAAGATTTTTGTAAAAAATTTGGAATGAAAATTAATATGGTCAAAACAAAAATTATGGTTTTCAGAAGAGGAGGTAAATTACGGGAAAATGAAAAATGGCACTTGTACAACAGAAAAAATAGATATAGTCTCTCATTATAAATATCTCGGAATTATTTTTACATCCAAATTAACATGGACAAGAGCACATCTACAGCAAACAATGCAGGCTAATAAAGCTGTGAGTGTTATCAAGAACTTAAATAAAAAGTATGGAAATTTAACAGTTATACAACTTTTTAAATTATTTGATAGCATGGTTGCCCCAATCCTTATGTATGGGTGTGAGATTTGGGGCCATTCTAAAATTGAAACAGTTGAAAGAGTTCACCATAAATTTTGTAAGTATGTGTTATGTCTAGGTGAACATTCTCCAAATGCATCCGTTTTGGGCGACTGTGGAAGACTGCCACTTTTTGTTACATACTCAGTTCGTTGTATTAAATACTGGTTGAAAATTGTTCGTATGGATGATCATAGATATCCAAAGCACCTGTATCAGTTTTTATTGAAGTCAGATAATAATGGAAAAATTAATTGGGGCACTCACATCAGGACTTTACTATTTCAAGCCGGTTTTGGATATGTGTGGCTGGTACAATCTATAGGAGACATAACCATTTTTATTACTCAATTTAAACAAAGAATAAAAGACATGGCCCTCCAAAATTGGCATAATGACGTTCGCTCTTGTAATAAATTATACTTCTATGGAATCTTTAAGTTATTGTTAACTGTTGAAAAATATTTATTATGTGTACAAAATAAAAAACATTTTAAGGCACTCGCTCAATTAAGATGTTGCAACCACAGACTAGCTATAGAATCAGGGAGACACAAAGGATTAGACACAGAGGAAAAAATATGTATATACTGTTATCGACATGGTTACAATATTTTGGAAGACGAGAGTCATTTATTGTTAGAATGTCCTTTATACAATGACTTACGTCTGTTATATTTAAGAAGAGATCTGGTACAACCACATGAATATAACTTGAAAAGAATACTCAATTTGGAAAATCCATCAGAAATTTCAAATTTAGCAGCTTATGTTTATAAAGGTTTTGTTAAGAGACAGAAAATGTTAGAAAATTAATATTTATAGCACCACTTTATGACATGTTACATAAGTTTTGCATTCATGTTTTATGTTCATCTAGAGATGAACAAATATGTATTGTTAATTTATTTCTGTTTGTACTTCAAATGCATAACTATGGTTATGATTCAGTTTGTATTGTAAAATGAAATATTGGTGTTTGTAAATGGAACTTTGGGCCTGAGGCCTTTATTCCTGAATAAACTATTTCTTTCTTTCTTTCTTATAAGTTCATACAGATACATACTAGTGACAACATATACACATGTAACCCCCCCCCCCCCCATCCCTACAACATACACACACAAAGGCGGCGAAACCAAATATTCATTGGTTGGTGTGGTTCCCAATATAGTAGACCAATATACGGTACTCAAGTACTGAAGGCGCGAAGCGCCCGAGCGGAGAGGGATTTGTATGAGGGGCCCTCACTCCAACCAGCAGGATTTTTTTTTTCAAATAGCACAAACGATGGTTTAGGGGTGGATATAATTTGATGGGAGGATCGAACTTCGGAAGGTATAATTACACTGGTATTTGCTGTAGGCTATTTAAGGTCTGTACAGGAGAAAATATTGACTGCACACCAGAGAATACTAGTACTTATTATGTTTTTATACCCATCATTTTAGTGGTGCCCCCCCCCCCCCAAATCATTGCCTCCCCCCCCCCGACCCCTCCAGTTTCGCCGCCTATGACACATATGATATATATATATATATATATATATATATATATATATATATATATATATACGAATAGTTATACTTGGTCATTGTATATATATTCCATTCACCGATTAAGAAAACAAATCAACATCTTTACGCTTTTTGCATGATATCTGGAGCTGTGTGCGCTGTCCGGGTTATGTGAACAAGGTTTTATACGAAGAGCAACCGTTAATATTGGTCGCAATGGCAACTGACAGCAGTCAGCTCCCCATGTCAGAGAAGCGACGAGTATTCTTTTAAGTTGCAGTGAGGAATTTGTAAAGTTCATGGACTTGAACATCAGGATCTGGGCTCGCCTGGTATCTGCCAAAGTGGTCAGCATTAATGAAAAACAGGAAATCGAGGTAGGGAAAATAATGCTATGTATAAGAATTACTCAACCAGAGCATAGGCATTACCGTGACAGTGCAAGAACGTTAACCCCCCCCCCCCCCCCAAAAAAAAGAGAAAAGGTTCTCTCAATACTTGTTGATCTATGACAATCTTGCGGAGATCATTCCATTGAAATCATTATGACTTTATTGGTATGCCGCTCCAATATCTGTTTGCCCCTCACTTTTAACATGACTACACTGACAAGTAACACGTTTTTGGTGTCATTATTTCATTTTTATCGTGATTTAATATAATACACAACATTAATCGCATGATTAAGTATTGATATATTTGAAACTTATTTAGAACAGATATATATGAAAATTGATTGATTGATTAATACTGTGAGATAATATTTATATATTTAAAAATTTAATTACTCAACGTTTGTTTAATATTATGTCGGATAACGGTTTTTGATTATTCCCACTGAATACATTGTCTGCAATACAATTGGGCTTTGTACACAACCATTTGTAACGTAGTTATACATTTTAAAAGTCTCCATCTGTATGCTACTGTATAGTCAGTTTACTCACATGATAAAATACATCTTTATATAATGATTGTATAATGATATATAATTATATATATATGTACTGTATTTATTCTATGCTGTAATTTATACCGTTAATAGCGATCCGGTACAAAAGAAGAACAGGTTTTCGAGTTAGTTGCCCTTCTGATGAGGAAAAAGAATGGCGACTTCGACATCTTGGTTAAATGCCTAGAGGATAACAACCAATCGCACATGGCCTACATCCTCCGACAGGCTGACACAGCAAGCACATTACGGCCAGGTTAGATTTGAACACGTGCCTATAGATCTAGTTTACTCCTCTGAATCTTTTGTTTAGTTTTAATTGAGGAGATCGACGTTAAATTATACACCCATACCTGTCTATTCGTCTATCTGTTTTTTTGGGTTTTTTTACACTTTGGTTCTGTGTAACATATTTAGCAATTTATATACAGATTGCTCTTCCCTTGATCTTGAACCTGTTTATTTTTCTGCGGGTCATGAGACGCTTTGTGATAAACCTAGTGATAAAAGGCCCCTTTGGGGAAGGAGGGATCATGCAACTCGCGAGAGGTTGGATACTGAGCTTGTGTATGCTTTTGCAAACAAACTGATCGATAAATGAGACGCAACATTAAATTCACTTAATTTATTATATATTGAAGATGACCACAGACATTGGCCATATATATATATATATATATATATATATATATATATATATATGTTATATGAATATATACACATAGAAAGTTTCACAAAAGTGTGCACTTAAAAGTTATACAAACATAAATCTGGATATACATGTAACGTTATCGTACAAATAATGTGTTATATTAACACGCTCATATATTGATATTGCATATTACTATTACTGGTACAAATAGTATTTGCTATAACACAACACGAGTATATATATATATATATATATATATATATATATATATATATATATATATATATATATATATACGAGTAACAATAGCCCATCTCTTCAAGAGGGACCAGATATTTGTGGCCTGGTGTTTTAAACTTTGTTTTACCGCCCAAGGGTTACATTTCGATTACGATACTGATAGGACAGATATGTTTACCAGTACACAGAAGTTTACTAAAGTACCCTAAAAATATGACTATATATTTAAACAACAAACCATACTTTGAGAATAATATGACATCTGAGTTCCTGGAATAAAATATAAATATATACTGGTACTGGATCTATTTTTCAGCATCGTCTGCAGATACAATGTCCGTCTGTCACGGCCAGTAGGTCACCGTGTGAATTTTCTTGTTAAATACACAGTATTTTGCCACTATAACGTAATGAATCATTTTAAGATACGATTAACAGTTATAACGCGTTTAATACTCAGCGATACCTACAATTCAACCTGGAAACGATTTTTTTTTTACATTTCTTATTTCATAAAACTTGAGTTTTTAGCCTTTAATTTAATTAATTGTAAATACTACACCTCTGTCACTGTTTATGTTTTTCACCGAACGAGCACGGGAAGACGCCGAGACGCAGAAACGATATTAATGTCACGAAGATATTTTGAGCATCCAACTAATTATGTAAACAATAGTCATGATAACTCACGACTGTTGATTTAAGTGAATGTATTAAGAAAATTCAGTTGTGTAATATTTCTGGAAATACGTTTGCATAGTTTATCATCAAAATTATCTGAAATTCTTATTTATGGATGTATGATTGAAACAGGTGCTCCAAGGAACGTGCCGGAAGTAGCGTCACAATCAAGCCCTCTGGAACGCACTCATCTCATTGAAGTACCCAGTACCAGAAGAATCCGACACACAACCAAGGAGTTCTACGAGGCAAAGAAAGGCGAGGTAAATAATACATGGGCGTAAATTGAAGTATTAATATACTCATTCAGTAAACCCCATTTTGAATATGTATATACACAAATATTGAAAAGATATCATGGCCGTGAATATGACTTTCAGTTGCTCTATTTAGTCCCTCAAAAACGATAAGATATTTAAAAAATTGGTTTATGTTCGTTCTAAAAAGATTGAGTGCTCCTTATCATAGATAATTTTCGATAAGTAAGACTATAATTCCTTCATATTAACAAAGTTTGGATAAAATTTTAATAAAAAATTCGAGCACGATAAATTAAATATAATGAAGATAAGCATCTACCTTGTCTATGCAAAGGACCTTCATTTGATATTCGTCCATTTTGAAAAAAAAATTAACCAAACATTCAGATCTACAGGTGATTTGTTAAGGAGTTGTTCGGAAAATTTTTTTTCCACAATTCTATTTAATACTGATTTAAATGGCTTTAAATGGCCCCATATTTATACTTGTTTTTGATTTTGTAGCATATATGTCACAAATACGGTCTGAAATTAATTATGAATTTCAGAGTATTGCCCCATCAGCACTTTTACCTTTCAACGTGTAAAACAGTGAATTTGTCACCAAGCATTTTTATCAATTTGTACATAATTATAATTTAACCAATTCACATAAAATTTCTCTCAACAAAATAAGGTGTCTCCTTTATTACTAATCTCTCAAACCTAAGTTATAATTCTGATATAAGATCACAAAAAATGCATCATAAACAGCCAACCTGTTGAAAACAAAACATGAAAGGTATGTTAGAAATTTGAATACGTCATGTCTTTTTTTGTTTCAGAGCTATGACATGACAGGCAATAGGAAAGGCGTTGCTATGATTGTAAATATAATACAAGGTATAAACCGAAAGACAAACCAGAAGTGGCAACGAAGGGGATCGGAAGTAGATGGGAAGAATTTAGAGAAGCTTTTTGATGATCTTAAGTATGACGTTGAATATTTCGAAAACCTGACACTTGAGGTAAATAAATCAATTTTTCCTGAATACACCCTTCACTAAGACATACGAAAAGGCAATTGTGTTGCGCCATACATTTAGTTAGTGTGTCACAGTTCTTGCCATAATACAGAGATGTCCATCCTGAGTTTAACTTGATATATTTAAAACAGACCAAAGTTCACGGGAAAGAATCACCTTTTTAAATGGTACAATCTGGACCGCATATTCTGGTTGGACAGCAGCATTATGAGAGGTTATCACTGCTCGTAATACCTATGTTGCTGAAACCGTGACATGTTAAGACCTGGCTTTCCTGGTCTTGGGGTAGAGCACAGGGCTCAAAACCTCGAGGACGTGAGGTCGAATCTCAGTCGAGGCGGTGAGGTTTTTCACGGTCGGCCCCCACCCAGGGTGACCGCTCTGCAGGCTTATTGGTGAGAATGTGTCCAACGATTGCGCCTTACAGGGGTTCATCGGTATTATGATCCAGCAACAGGGATGACACACATCCAGGGCCCGCAGAAGTTGCACACCGAGCCTATTTGATACCAGAAACTTTGCGTTTAAGCCCCCTGTCGCGCTGCCCGAAATTGGAATGAAATTTTGCAGATGTACATGTTAGTTAGTTACACAAGTTTTTCAAAATGGAGACGGTTACCTCCACCAGAAATTCGTTAGAAAAGTAGAGATGTTTACCTTATGTTTAACCAAAGTTAATCCTGACGTTCTTATATTTGCTTTTTAGCAATTCATGGCCGCCATGGAAAGTGTCGCAAAGAAAGCAGATGACGAGAATGCCAAGAGTTTGTTTGTTGTTTTGATGTCTCATGGCAAGATGAAAAAAGGGAAACACGTTATCGCTTCTAGCGATGGATGGTCTTTCAATGTCATAGACACATTAAAGGAAATCTTTGGTTCCCGCAATTTGAAGAGACTAGCAGAAAGGCCAAAAGTATTCATTCTGCAAAGCCTGCCAGGGAGGTAAAATAATATACCGTCCGTCCCATTAAGGGTATCCATTGTTTTAAGATATTATATATACAATGAGTCAAGTAGAAAATATTGCTTTGTAACTGTTCCTCTGTAATAGTATAGCTGGAGGTTTAGTACTAACATGTTACCGTAAGATTTTGGACAGAAACCGTTAAAATGTGTCAGCAAAAAAAAGTCGCCACAGAGAATGATGCGTAATTGACTTGGAAGATTTCGAATATCGTCAGTCCCTTTTCTGCGGCTGATAAGCCTCTCTAAACACCCCAAACAAAGAATATAGGGCCATATAACATGCCAACTCTGTTTTGCTAGACGACTTGGATTGCGGTGTCCAAGTGTATGGTGAGACAGAGGAAGATGCTGAACCCGGAGCAGATTCCCGAAAACCCAGAACAATTGCATCTTTTGCCCATTACTTGATTGCCAATGCAACACAAGAAGGCAAGCTTTGAAAAAAAATCTTTTCATGAACCTATCCCGTTAAAACCTATTAGTTAATGTCCCCTACCTCATATACTTATCATATCTTTTTTCACAGTGTATATATGTGTGTGAATGTATCATATCTTTTTCCACAGTGTATATATGTGTGTGTATGTATCATATCTTTTTTCACAGTGTATATATGTGTGTATGTATCATATCTTTTTTCACAGTGTATATGTGTGTATGTATCATATCTTTTTTCACAGTGAGTATGTGTGTATGTATCATATCACTTTTCACAGTGTATATATGTGTGTATGTATCATATCTTTTTTCACAGTGTATATATGTGTGTATGTATCATATCTTTTTTCACAGTGTATATGTGTGTATGTATCATATCTTTTTTCACAGTGAGTATGTGTGTATGTATCATATCACTTTTCACAGTGTATATATGTGTGTATGTATCATATCTTTTTTCACAGTGTATATGTGTGTATGTATCATATCACTTTTCACAGTGTATATATGTGTGTATGTATCATATCACTTTTCACAGTGTATATGTGTGTATGTACATATATATATATATATATATATATATATATATATTACGAACAAAATATTATCATTCCTTACAATATTATCGATACCTATAAATGATAATTTGTTATTTAAACTGAACGGAAGACGAAATTATCTGTAAAAAGCGAATCTAAAAATATTGCACGTGTTCGCAAATTGGTTCTCTTCTCTGAGATTTTGTCCATGAATTTCTAGTTCTTATAATGTTTATGTAATGTATCATAAATCATTTACTTCGCTAGAGTTCGCAGCAAACCGTAATACGACTACGGGCTCATGGTTCATCCAAGAGGTGGTCAATGTATTCAGAGAGAAGGCAGCAACAAAGGACATTACTGAACTATTGACAGAGGTAAGTGTCTAAGCAAATACCTGAACTCTACACAGACAGTTCACTGCCATCAAATAGTCGACACCGGAATAATCGAAACTGTTCAGAGGTACCAATGCTGTAAAATAATACATTTTAGAGAGAAGGCAATGCATGTCTTCAAAGAGGTTATGCCTGAGAGAATATAAAAGTATTCACCGCAAACAAACGGTCACACCTTTGTATATGCATTTTTTAATTATTGTTTTATAAGCGTATTGGTACGATATGTATCTTATTGTTATACAATATAATTTCAAATTTTACATAGTAATATTTCATTTGCTGGCTGTGTCAGGTTCGTCAGAATATTTGGAGAAATTATATGAGCGAAGAAGGTTCCATACAAACGACCGAAGATAAAAGTACCCTGGGAAAGAAATTTTACATATTCCCTGGTATATGATATAAGATACGGAAAGACGACCAGAGAGAAGAAACGAATAATTAGTTATACCACAGAAGGTATATTTTCATCATACAGTGCATTACTTTCTTGCTCTCATATGTTTGTAATCTAATAATGCTTTAAATTGATAATGCCAATAGAAATTGATCCGTAGTTACTAATGAAATTGAAATTATCCTCGAAAAAGAGGTTACTTGTTCGGATTGCATCCGTACATGATATCCACAAAAAGCCCACGCTCAATTTTATAACTGCTTATTTAAACATTTATTGAGTCTGTCATTTGTACAAGGTACTAGTGAGGATATAAAAGGAATAATCCAAATCAATTCGTCAAACTAGTCTGAGACACCATGTCTTCAGTTATAAGGATTGTATTGTAGAAAATACTTAATTAACAGTGTCCATGTCTTCTCTGTATGAAAGATGGTTGATCAAGAATGGAGACAGCACATAATAAACACCATGTAAACAACGTGTCACTACACAGTGAAGACAAGAGGCATATTCTTTGAGTAAAGATTGGTACATGAACACGGGTATCATAAACATCCGAAGCATTTAATTGGCTTTTGATGAAGATTGGTTAATAAATGATTTGCTTAAATTTGCTTTGTTGTTTTATAATGATACTCAGGGAAGCAGCATTCTATAAAGATAAAATGATCCTCATGACCATCTCGTAGGTCTCATAGAAAAGGAATATCAATATAAAAAGGTAATTTAAGATTTTCAGATATTTTACCTCTACTTTTGTTACCAAAGATAGGACACAATTATACAGGTGATGTATTTCCGTGTACTCTTTGTCCATGTTTTGCTTATTAGTTTACATATGGGGCGTGTTTTCGTTGTCCGAACATGGTCCTGTTCCTAAGCACCTTAAAAATACCAGTCATAACTATTCAAAAATGCAAGTCATTTGATTTCATTTATTTTTATCAAAAATATGAGAAGCATTTAAATGGTGACAAATTAAACGTTATATCAGTCAGTAAAATTAAAATTAACAGTCCAAGCGTGGGCAGGCACTTCTTTCCTTGCCGCCATTGTTGCCAGCCTTTACCTTTTTCCTGCGCCCCCTGGTGGTGTTACCAACCCCAGGAGTTGGTTATGATTTTCTTGAACAAAGAACAGGAACATGTTCGTGTTCATGGGCTAAAACGGTCTTTGTTCATGAACAGAGGTATGAACAGGAACATGTTCATGGAACGAAAACACGCCCATGGAGCCACAGTCCGCTTCTCAAAATGGTAATCGTAGTCATAAATGGCGAATCATTCTTGCAGTTCTCATACAAGTATTTTATACATACCATTGACTGGTACATATTACGGATTACCATCCTGCATTAAACACGCTTATCTCCCAGGGAGAGAATGTTTCGAGGCAGTCTTCAGGATACATGCTGTTATTTGTGCAGACTTTTACGTTTCTGACTTATATAAAACCAGTTTCTTTAAAATCCAACGAGGGCAGGCTACAAGAAACAGTGTGGGTGTAAGTGCGTGTGTTTGGAATTGATTTCTTAACAATTCCCTCTTCAGAATAAATGCTCTCCGCTTCAGACAAGTACATGCTGTCAGTCTTTGGGCGTCAAGTTTATATCCCTTGGAAAATGTAGAATCGTTTTGTGAGGAAGTCCACGTTGTGCGTAGTTTGTATAAAGGTCATTTCTTTATAGTATATCTCTTTCTCGTCTTCCGAAGGTGGTTCATAATCAACCGTGTTGTCCTGAAATATACGTTTGTTATTGAAAGCTTTGACACGCACAAACTTGGGTTCACTTTCTGCCCCGGCCTATCATATGTGTTTGTTTGCTGTGCCAAAAGGTTTTAAATATGCCTTATGCATTTTTGATTGCACTTCACAATACTCCGATACTTTCTCAGTTAAAGAAAAAGTAAATTAAATCTGAATGGATTTGGTACCGATGTCAGATTATTCAAGGAGATTGTAAATGTTACATTTATCCGTAGGTGAAATTTGAAATAACCAGTAGAAATATACCGGTTAAACACAGACACACATCCCAGATATCTATGAACTCCATGGTCTAGGATTTGTATATCTGCCATGTATACAATTCATTTCAAGTCATTTCATCTACCGAAAGGACAACCCAGCAGAAAATATAAGTACCGTAATAAATTCAATATCCTGATAAAGGTTTTCTAATGATTTTGAAGTTAGGAACAGCTGTCAATCGCCAATATTCATATAACCATATATTTGCCTAAATTTTATGGGAACTGACATAGTTCAGGGGCGGATCCAAGATTTAGGAAAAGGAGGGATCAAACCCATGAGGACTAATGACAAAACATAATAAAAGGTCCGGAAAAGGAAGGTCCAGGTCGAAAAATTAGTCTGAAACCATTAAAATGGTTGGGGCGGCTGGAAAAGGGGACACCCCCTCCCCCTCCGGATCTGCTTCTGTGGTTGACCGACGTCTTTGTCACGATTACACCTGGATGACCATGCATTTATTCATATCAGCGTGTTCATATAATCGGGCTAAATATCAAAATAAAGTGTATTACGGTGTGTATTAATGTCATGCTGATTTACTTTTGTTTGTTTTTACCTGCTGCATCTGCCTAGTTCGTTGTTTAGATAAGGAGGAAATAAAGTTTGGATGAAAAAGACATTAACAAACTCGTCTCAAATTAAATGCAGGGAAATTAGTATTGTATAAAAACAAAGAGCACAGCAAGAGCAATATGTCTTTTGACCTCTGACCACATTAAATGTACGCAAGAATCAAACTCAGGCCAGTAACTTCATCAATTTATATTCAGAGTAAATTTCATCAAGATGTTAGTATTTCTGGCCATTGTGGCAATACCACAAAGACATCTGGTAACAACTGAATCCTGGGTTGTTATCCTGGAAAGTTATCACAATGACGCCATAAAGAACGGTGTGGACCTCTGACATCATTAAATATGCATATATTTTGCCAAGAATCGAAGTCAGGCAAGATATTGTATTGGTCAATATTTGTAGAGTGTTAAAAGGAAACCCATGAAATCCCTGGTAATATAATGAGGCGACAGTAATGGTTATTTTAAGGACGGATACAAGGACGCCAGGCCGACTACCCCTGCAAAAACCCTAACAAGTCTCATCTTAAACGAGCGTATAAAAAAAACATGTTCAAGAATATCTACAAAGTTGAAAGTTATCTTTCTAATCTGAAAGTTATCTTTACGGCACCACTATTTTGTTATGACAAATGATATTTATGGAATAGCGGGCATTAACGGTATGATATAAATAACTCATTCCAAATAATTTAAACATTCTCGAATCATTGTTTTTTATATTCTCTGTTACAGTGATAACTGTATTTTCCTCACACATAGTATCCATACCTCTGTAAGCATGTCGCAGAGGTGAGATATGTGGGCTTCCTCACGGAAAACTTCATTTATTGTATTTATGAAAATGGATCCATCGAAACGATCTCTAGCCGCTTGATGTTCTACAAATATAAAATTCTTGACTTGATTCAATTGTGGATTTGTGCATTTTTTGTTTTAATATATTTGAAAAATCAAAAGCAAATGCAGGTGCCATTAAATATTTTCCAATGTAAAATACAGATTATCAGGTGCAAATGCACTTACAAATACGTTTGTACTTGAAATCTATAATGAATAAATGAGTGCTAAAAAAATAGAAAATTATTCTGAACATGATTCACTTAAACATTGCATATGAATTTGAAAATCAAATGTTTTCTTGTACCTCTACATTTGAACTCAAATGGGAGAGTTACAAAGGCAAATATAGTTTACATTTATCCCAGGCCTGATAACAGTGCCACATACCCGAGACCTAAGTACTAGTTTTCGGCGGTGTGATCACCACACTAAACCATATAAAATGTATAAAATATTATTCAAGAGCTGGTCATATTAACAAACTGATATCTGTGATCACACACCATTTCAGTTACCATTATACAATACAAATATCATTTCCATTATAAACACTTTTACATTTGGAATCCGGTAAAACAAGTTAAAAAGACATTTGTAGGGATATTTGTCCCATCCGTTTAAATAAAACGTGTTTAGCACAAATTCATATCCGAACTGATATCCACTAAAGCATATCCTGATAGTTAAAAATGGCCAATTAAAAAAATTATTCAGTGTCGACGAATACCATCCTTCCGTCCGACGGCCTTTCTACTATTTGTTGCCTGCAAGCAAGGAGGGTATGCGTTCATCCCCGTTCGTGTGTGTGTGTTTGTGTGTTATGTATGTTATTCAATGCATAACTCGTACAATCATGAACGGAATGTCATGAAATTTTCATGACATTTCGGGACTTGGTTTATGAAGATTTTGTTGTGAATCCAGCACATGATCCGGATTCAGCAACTAAACCAAGGAATACCCACAAATGTAGAAACACGTATGCTCGTATGAACCTAGGAATATTGGCCGGATAATAGGTGAATGCAAACACAGTTTGTGGAGCATCCCACAATAGGGACCACCCCCCCCCCCCCCACATGACGGAGCCATCCATTCCATAGAATACACATTTTTTTAGTTAATTACCAATACCTTATAATCAAAAGGTGTCACATTTCAACAAAAGCCATCCGTTTATATTGCATATACGCAAACTTACCGAATAATACATTTTTTCCCATAGGTCCTTATCATAAAACATTCATGAGCGTATAATTGGTATAATATCTTAATTCAACATATTTTAATGACTTGTATATAAAGTATACTACATGTATACCTTCGCCTTTGATATATGTATATATAGAAGTACCAGTACATTGCGGGGAAACAAGTTTTGTATCCTCAATCCCTGAACAGCAGAGTCGTACGGTTGTGAGTAAGATTCGCCGCAGGAGAAGTTGTATATCTGATTTTTAGTCTAATATGATCGGGTTAATATGCCGAGTGTCGGTCTCTTAATACTATTGCGCAGGTAAAGTCTTCACAAACCTTAAAACTAAACGTGTTTTAATCATGTAGGTAACTTTGTTTCATAAACAAATGGAATGGAAACTGACGTGACCTTCATTTATAGTGTGTGAAAGATGTGAGAAATCTACTGATCAACATATATGTGTAGAGCAGATAAATTCATTTAAATCCAAATCTATATTACTGAAGTGCCCAAAGTTTATTTCATAAAAAGCTGACAACTTTAGAAATTAAAAACAATGGCCAGCTCTTACACGACAATATTTGCTTTTGGAATAGGGAATTTAAGGTGTGTTCACCATAAAGCGCAGTCTCTGTGTGTCGATGGTTTCAGCAGGGTTTGAGCAGAAAAATATATATATATGTCTGTGCTACCACTGGACTCTGTCACGCAACTTCTCTAACTCCTCTGAAATTCCTGTTTTAGTCTTAAGCTGTCGGCAACGATGCCAATTGCGACATAAAGGAGATTATGTTAAATATTTTCCCGTAAATTCTGAGAAATTTCCCATATTTTTGCGAAGAGGTTATAGTAGTGTTATCCTATCAGGGACTGCGTGAAATACATAGGAACTGATAATTTGCTGGAAGCAACATTAAATCAAGAAGAGTCCTGCAGCGCAGTTATTACGTACCAGGCATGGTAGCGAACGCAAACAAACAGTCCGAGTTTGTCGGAAGCAACCGGCCTGATGAAAATTCCTTCTTCATAGAATCGGATTGTCTTCTTGGTGGGGGTTTTCCAAAATTTTTGTCCAGAGTGCCTATATCGATCAGGCCTGCAGTGCAAATTATTTAAGCATTTATCACAGTTCAATAAACTATATGGATATCACATATACACTTATCAGTCGTTTATACGTAAACTGCGCACACAAAGATGTAATCCTTTTAGAACTATATTTTTCCGTTAAATTTCAGTTTCACTATGAGATTAATATATAGATAACGAACATTTAATTTTAAAATGCGAAGAAATTTTACAAACCTCCCATACAAGATTGTATAATAAACACTTTGGGTTTGTCTATCAAATGCGGAGCATTTTCGTTGCTGAATATATCCATGAAAGCGCTTTGAAAGAAATATCGGCTGTCATCGGCAAGCTTTACGTAGAGGTTTTGCCTAGCATCCCTGCCACCGTGGGCCATCAGCACAACAAAAACACTCTTTATTGAAATATTTTTATCATCCGTGGCAAATTATTCCAACTCATTGTCCATAACCTGAAAAAAAAAGAAAAAGAAAAGAAAGTTTCCCCCGATGTTTGCGACTATGATATAGCAAATACATACTTAAATACAGATTGTTTTGTTTTAAATAATTAGTTTAGGAACTGAAAAAACCTAGCTTTGAATGCAATGATTTATGTTGCTAAGAGAAGCTCTGAAGGTTAAATGATTTTGCAAAAAAATATAAACTCTTCACGTTTCTTCGTCCATATAACGGACCATGCAGTGTAAACCGAAACGTTTGTTTAGGATCCTGGCTGAGGGTGTGGTATCCGACTATTTCTAATTTATTATTATTGCTTTCTGAAAGCTATTTTCAACATATCATTTAGTACTGGAAGGGATTAAGTTAACGCCATAAGGATTGGAGTCGTAGAAACAATATCCTTCCCTAGATATTTAAGGCTGTAAAACCCATTTTCCAATCACCAACAATTATTTGCATACAGCATTTTACATGCATAAACGGAACTATGTTTTAACAGTGTGTGTCATGAAACACAATCTGTTTACAAATTCTGGCTTACGTTCCGGCATGGGTCTTTCAAATTTTGTATATCGTATCCAAGATCTGTGAAAAGGCTTTCCATGGTGAGTTTGTCAACCTCACTACCGTGACGTCCCGATCCAACATTGATGAACAACGCTCGTCCCTTTACTTGCCCAGTCATATCATAACTCTGAATATAAAATTTACTAGATTTGATAATGGTAGTTATTTTGTCTTTGCCAGCATAATCAAATACAATACATTAACGTAATGAATGATAAAACCAGAATATATGTACATTTGTACGTTAGATTTTATTTTTCTTATCTTTCATATATGGCGTAAGATATGATTAGTTATTTTAAGTTTTCGAAGGTGATTAAAAAATCATTGTACAGTATTGCACAAAGTAATAGCCTGAGGAATAGAAATAGCTGCTATGACTACCCTGATGATGGCAACATATTACAGTGGGTGTAATGAATCTCTGAAAAGTCAATACACATATTAGGTTTCTATTGTGCGAATTTTCTACTGAAGCACAAATTAATCTTCCTGCAGATTTTCCATTCATTTAAGGTGATTTAGTTCCATCAAAGTGAACGGCGCAATAAAAATTAGAAATTATAAACTGCAATATTCCAAACAACTGAGAACTTAAATTTTTAGCACTGAATAAAAATCTAACATTAAAATTCCAACACTTAAGCTGACCATGTTGATGTGTTTACTGGGATATATAAAGGTCTACGGTATATGTAGACGTAATTGAGTGATCTTATCATTTTGAAAATTTTACATAGGCTGTAACTGCATCAAATTTAAAGGGCCAAATCACCTATAAAGCATGTTGAATTAACATGAATGAAAAAAAGCGTCTTCTCTTTGAAATAACTTGGTACCTCTCAAAATTTTGCACTGAAACCGATGGCTTACTCCTGTACACGAGTGTTAAAAACAGTGGACCGGGGCGATCCCAGTTGTCAACATAGCGCACGGGACTTCGTGCACCGTCTGGGCCAAAGTATATGTCAATCAGGAGATGGTCTGACTGACTTGGCCCCAAAACTGTAATACATGTTCCCGCTGGCTGAAACATCGCATGTTATCTGTCGCGTATGCGCAAAATCGGACCTCCGTCCACGCGGCCTTGCTATTGTAAACAGACCCACATGAACTGTGTTTACAAACACGCACAACCATAACAAGGTGTTAAACAGCGCAAAGGGAGGTACTGAGACAGTGTGTTAGATGGGTTTGCTGGAAAAGTTTAGTATAAAGTAAAGCTCAACTGAAAGTGTGAAAGAATAGGCATAATAATGCTCCTGATACGTCCCTTTAAGGGTTGATAGAAGGTGTTCTTAGCACAATGTAAATACAATGCTAAAACCCGTTAGTCAATGCAGTTTTACTCAATTTTCACTACTATCTGATTACCTGATTTACTCTTTGGAAATCTAGATTTCATGAGTTCATTTTATTCTGTTTTCTACTTCAATTAGGTTGCTTCTCTGTCTAACCATTTCTATTAGAATACATTCAGCGGTTGTTATGAATTCTTAATAGACTCCATAAAAGATATAACATTTTTATGGAGCCCCTAAGGTGACATACGTGATATATTTTTTCTAGGTAAATATCGCGTTCCCTCGCGATCTTTTCGCGTTCCCTCCCGATCCTTTTGCGTTCCCTCGCGATCTTTTCGCGTTCCCTCGCGATAATTTCGCGTTCCCTCGCGATCTTTTCGCGTTCCCTCGCGATCTTTTCGCGTTCCCTCGCGATAATTTCGCGTTCCCTCGCGATCTTTTCGCGTTCCCTCGCGATCTTTTCGCGTTCCCTCGCGATCTTTTTCGCGTTCCCTTGCGATAATATCGCGTTCCCTCGCGATCTTTTCGCGTTCCCTCGCGATCATACAAATGATCACTAGGCTGGTTCCCTGCTCCCCTATATCCAGCATGCAACATCTAGCATACAAAAAAGTGGACGCAGGAACCAGAACAACAGTTATCTGTGTCTCGTTCTGTGTCTTTAACACCACCATGCTCCACCTCTTAGATAGACACTCGATGTCAGGTTAACAAAGCGATACTTGAATAAGAGAGTTTAGACTTTTTGCCATGTTTCTGTTATATATATGTTATCTGTTCCCCATTTATTCATTTTTTTATTCATTTATTATTGGTTCAGACCCATTTTAAGATGGGTCAGGCCAAATTACCAATCAACAATATCAACTTTGCACATGTCCATCTCCCTATGTTCATTTACTGATATTGGTATTATTTTATACACATCTGTTATTTATAAAATAAGACAAAAAATACAAAAAATATACACGTATTTAAATTTATTTAAATCTATTTAAAAAATAATAATAAAAATCATTGTACAAGGTATAGAACCTTTGCAGGTATATGCCTTTCTACCCACCAGCTACTTTCAACACATAATACCATAAAATATACAAATTATAATACTCGCAGATGATTAACTCATATTTATTTAATCTTTTCTTTTCTTTTTTTAATTCAAAGCTGTAGGAATGCATCGGCAGATCATGATCGCATACTGGACTGGTCCTTCTTAAGATCGGAAGATGGCGCGCGACATTTATATATATATATATATATATATATATATATATATATATACAAAACAAAAACATAAATGCGCAATTTAAGAACTTTAATTTTAATCATACCAAGTTTGACCCCCCCCCCCCCCAGCCTAAATTCTGAAATTTCTTGATATATATATACATATAGTTTTGACAGTGGAAGTATCAAATTTCCAAGATGTCCAGTTTTTTTGGTATTTAATAGAATCTGGCCTAATATTAATTTCATGTCAGGTAAAAGAAAAAGATATAAAATATTAATGAAAACATTTATGCCATATATATGATATATATATATGTGTGTGTGTGTGTGTGTTATCAGACCATTTGAGAGGTACTTATAATTATTAACAATCTTAACCCAACATTGTTGATACACACTTTAATTACTACATTACACCCTTTCCTAAAATCGAATAAAACTTCCTTTGTTTTTTTCATCATTTAAAAGAAGGTTATGATTGACAACATTTAGTCAGATATAATATCTCTTGTCTATAAGGCAATTTATTGTCATCAGAAATGAGTCCTAAGGTCACTGTGTCATCTGCATATTTATTCATTTTACAAATCTTATCTAATACAAGCATCGTTGTGTTGACCTGACATCGAGCGTATATCTTATTGGAGTGTAGTGGTGTTAAAGACACAAGGAACGAGGTAAAGTAAACTGTTGTACTGGTTCCCGCGTCCTATATTACTGAAGTGCCCAAAGTTTATTTCATAAAAAGCTGACAACTTTAGAAATTAAAAACAATGGCCAGCTCTTACACGACAATATTTGCTTTTGGAATAGGGAATTTAAGGTGTGTTCACCATAAAGCGCAGTCTCTGTGTGTCGATGGTTTCAGCAGGGTTTGAGCAGAAAAATATATATATATGTCTGTGCTACCACTGGACTCTGTCACGCAACTTCTCTAACTCCTCTGAAATTCCTGTTTTAGTCTTAAGCTGTCGGCAACGATGCCAATTGCGACATAAAGGAGATTATGTTAAATATTTTCCCGTAAATTCTGAGAAATTTCCCATATTTTTGCGAAGAGGTTATAGTAGTGTTATCCTATCAGGGACTGCGTGAAATACATAGGAACTGATAATTTGCTGGAAGCAACATTAAATCAAGAAGAGTCCTGCAGCGCAGTTATTACGTACCAGGCATGGTAGCGAACGCAAACAAACAGTCCGAATTTGTCGGAAGCAACCGGCCTGATGAAAATTCCTTCTTCATAGAATCGGATTGTCTTCTTGGTGGGGGTTTTCCAAAATTTTTGTCCAGAGTGCCTATATCGATCAGGCCTGCAGTGCAAATTATTTAAGCATTTATCACAGTTCAATAAACTATATGGATATCACATATACACTTATCAGTCGTTTATACGTAAACTGCGCACACAAAGATGTAATCCTTTTAGAACTATATTTTTCCGTTAAATTTCAGTTTCACTATGAGATTAATATATAGATAACGAACATTTAATTTTAAAATGCGAAGAAATTTTACAAACCTCCCATACAAGATTGTATAATAAACACTTTGGGTTTGTCTATCAAATGCGGAGCATTTTCGTTGCTGAATATATCCATGAAAGCGCTTTGAAAGAAATATCGGCTGTCATCGGCAAGCTTTACGTAGAGGTTTTGCCTAGCATCCCTGCCACCGTGGGCCATCAGCACAACAAAAACACTCTTTATTGAAATATTTTTATCATCCGTGGCAAATTATTCCAACTCATTGTCCATAACCTGAAAAAAAAAGAAAAAGAAAAGAAAGTTTCCCCCGATGTTTGCGACTATGATATAGCAAATACATACTTAAATACAGATTGTTTTGTTTTAAATAATTAGTTTAGGAACTGAACAAACCTAGCTTTGAATGCAATGATTTATGTTGCTAAGAGAAGCTCTGAAGGTTAAATGATTTTGCAAAAAAATATAAACTCTTCACGTTTCTTCGTCCATATAACGGACCATGCAGTGTAAACCGAAACGTTTGTTTAGGATCCTGGCTGAGGGTGTGGTATCCGACTATTTCTAATTTATTATTATTGCTTTCTGAAAGCTATTTTCAACATATCATTTAGTACTGGAAGGGATTAAGTTAACGCCATAAGGATTGGAGTCGTAGAAACAATATCCTTCCCTAGATATTTAAGGCTGTAAAACCCATTTTCCAATCACCAACAATTATTTGCATACAGCATTTTACATGCAAAAACGGAACTATGTTTTAACAGTGTGTGTCATGAAACACAATCTGTTTACAAATTCTGGCTTACGTTCCGGCATGGGTCTTTCAAATTTTGTATATCGTATCCAAGATCTGTGAAAAGGCTTTCCATGGTGAGTTTGTCAACCTCACTACCGTGACGTCCCGATCCAACATTGATGAACAACGCTCGTCCCTTTACTTGCCCAGTCATATCATAACTCTGAATATAAAATTTACTAGATTTGATAATGGTAGTTATTTTGTCTTTGCCAGCATAATCAAATACAATACATTAACGTAATGAATGATAAAACCAGAATATATGTACATTTGTACGTTAGATTTTATTTTTCTTATCTTTCATATATGGCGTAAGATATGATTAGTTATTTTAAGTTTTCGAAGGTGATTAAAAAATCATTGTACAGTATTGCACAAAGTAATAGCCTGAGGAATAGAAATAGCTGCTATGACTACCCTGATGATGGCAACATATTACAGTGGGTGTAATGAATCTCTGAAAAGTCAATACACATATTAGGTTTCTATTGTGCGAATTTTCTACTGAAGCACAAATTAATCTTCCTGCAGATTTTCCATTCATTTAAGGTGATTTAGTTCCATCAAAGTGAACGGCGCAATAAAAATTAGAAATTATAAACTGCAATATTCCAAACAACTGAGAACTTAAATTTTTAGCACTGAATAAAAATCTAACATTAAAATTCCAACACTTAAGCTGACCATGTTGATGTGTTTACTGGGATATATAAAGGTCTACGGTATATGTAGACGTAATTGAGTGATCTTATCATTTTGAAAATTTTACATAGGCTGTAACTGCATCAAATTTAAAGGGCCAAATCACCTATAAAGCATGTTGAATTAACATGAATGAAAAAAAGCGTCTTCTCTTTGAAATAACTTGGTACCTCTCAAAATTTTGCACTGAAACCGATGGCTTACTCCTGTACACGAGTGTTAAAAACAGTGGACCGGGGCGATCCCAGTTGTCAACATAGCGCACGGGACTTCGTGCACCGTCTGGGCCAAAGTATATGTCAATCAGGAGATGGTCTGACTGACTTGGCCCCAAAACTGTAATACATGTTCCCGCTGGCTGAAACATCGCATGTTATCTGTCGCGTATGCGCAAAATCGGACCTCCGTCCACGCGGCCTTGCTATTGTAAACAGACCCACATGAACTGTGTTTACAAACACGCACAACCATAACAAGGTGTTAAACAGCGCAAAGGGAGGTACTGAGACAGTGTGTTAGATGGGTTTGCTGGAAAAGTTTAGTATAAAGTAAAGCTCAACTGAAAGTGTGAAAGAATAGGCATAATAATGCTCCTGATACGTCCCTTTAAGGGTTGATAGAAGGTGTTCTTAGCACAATGTAAATACAATGCTAAAACCCGTTAGTCAATGCAGTTTTACTCAATTTTCACTACTATCTGATTACCTGATTTACTCTTTGGAAATCTAGATTTCATGAGTTCATTTTATTCTGTTTTCTACTTCAATTAGGTTGCTTCTCTGTCTAACCATTTCTATTAGAATACATTCAGCGGTTGTTATGAATTCTTAATAGACTCCATAAAAGATATAACATTTTTATGGAGCCCCTAAGGTGACATACGTGATATATTTTTTCTAGGTAAATATCGCGTTCCCTCGCGATCTTTTCGCGTTCCCTCCCGATCCTTTTGCGTTCCCTCGCGATCTTTTCGCGTTCCCTCGCGATAATTTCGCGTTCCCTCGCGATCTTTTCGCGTTCCCTCGCGATCTTTTCGCGTTCCCTCGCGATAATTTCGCGTTCCCTCGCGATCTTTTCGCGTTCCCCTCGCGATCTTTTCGCGTTCCCTCGCGATCTTTTTCGCGTTCCCTTGCGATAATATCGCGTTCCCTCGCGATCTTTTCGCGTTCCCTCGCGATCATACAAATGATCACTAGGCTGGTTCCCTGCTCCCCTATATCCAGCATGCAACATCTAGCATACAAAAAAGTGGACGCAGGAACCAGAACAACAGTTATCTGTGTCTCGTTCTGTGTCTTTAACACCACCATGCTCCACCTCTTAGATAGACACTCGATGTCAGGTTAACAAAGCGATACTTGAATAAGAGAGTTTAGACTTTTTGCCATGTTTCTGTTATATATATGTTATCTGTTCCCCATTTATTCATTTTTTTATTCATTTATTATTGGTTCAGACCCATTTTAAGATGGGTCAGGCCAAATTACCAATCAACAATATCAACTTTGCACATGTCCATCTCCCTATGTTCATTTACTGATATTGGTATTATTTTATACACATCTGTTATTTATAAAATAAGACAAAAAATACAAAAAATATACACGTATTTAAATTTATTTAAATCTATTTAAAAAATAATAATAAAAATCATTGTACAAGGTATAGAACCTTTGCAGGTATATGCCTTTCTACCCACCAGCTACTTTCAACACATAATACCATAAAATATACAAATTATAATACTCGCAGATGATTAACTCATATTTATTTAATCTTTTCTTTTCTTTTTTTAATTCAAAGCTGTAGGAATGCATCGGCAGATCATGATCGCATACTGGACTGGTCCTTCTTAAGATCGGAAGATGGCGCGCGACATTTATATATATATATATATATATATATATATATATATACAAAACAAAAACATAAATGCGCAATTTAAGAACTTTAATTTTAATCATACCAAGTTTGACCCCCCCCCCCCCCAGCCTAAATTCTGAAATTTCTTGATATATATATACATATAGTTTTGACAGTGGAAGTATCAAATTTCCAAGATGTCCAGTTTTTTTGGTATTTAATAGAATCTGGCCTAATATTAATTTCATGTCAGGTAAAAGAAAAAGATATAAAATATTAATGAAAACATTTATGCCATATATATGATATATATATATGTGTGTGTGTGTGTGTGTTATCAGACCATTTGAGAGGTACTTATAATTATTAACAATCTTAACCCAACATTGTTGATACACACTTTAATTACTACATTACACCCTTTCCTAAAATCGAATAAAACTTCCTTTGTTTTTTTCATCATTTAAAAGAAGGTTATGATTGACAACATTTAGTCAGATATAATATCTCTTGTCTATAAGGCAATTTATTGTCATCAGAAATGAGTCCTAAGGTCACTGTGTCATCTGCATATTTATTCATTTTACAAATCTTATCTAATACAAGCATCGTTGTGTTGACCTGACATCGAGCGTATATCTTATTGGAGTGTAGTGGTGTTAAAGACACAAGGAACGAGGTAAAGTAAACTGTTGTACTGGTTCCCGCGTCCATTTATTTGCATGTATGCCCGATATAGAGGAGCAGAGAACCAGCCTAGCCGAACAGATCGCGAGGGAACGCGAAAAGATCGCGAGGGAACGCGATATTATCGCGAGGGAACGCGAAAAGATCGCGAGGGAACGCAAAAAGATCGCGAGGGAACGCGAAAAGATCGCGAGGGAACGCGATATTTTCGCGAGGGAACGCGATATTTTCACGAGGGAACGCGAAAAGATCGCGAGGGAACGCGATATTATCGCGAGGGAACGCGAAAAGATCGCGAGGGAACACGAAAAGATCGCGAGGGAACGCGAAAAGATCGCGAGGGAACGCGATAATAACCCAGAAAAAAATATCACGTATGTCACTTTAGGGGCTCCATACATTTTAAACCAAGCAAGTCTTTTTTAATATTATATGTAACAATGTTTCTTTCATTATTTTATTTCTAGTTTCGTTCTATTTTTTATTTTTTTTTTATATTATATTATTTTTGTATTCATCAGATTACATCAAAGTGAAATTATTTCAATTTAACTGACTTATTCTAAAACATATATACATATATATATATATATATATATATATATATATATATATATATATATATATATATATATATAAATATATGAGCAATATAAGAACATAAGAGCTAGTCAGATGTTAGGGTGTTTATGAATAAGGGCCGCCTTTGTTCTATATAGTGAACAGAGCTCACCTGTGACTTAATCATGCAGTTGGTGAACCGTGTAGGACATTGATATTTTGATTGTGATTACGGCGGAGGTATTTATGTGTTGTCTGACTACTTCTAGTTAAATGTTTTTCACCTTGTGTTTAAGCACTTGATACATTCCTGGTTGACATTTGCGTATTTTACTGTACTCTAAAGGGTCATCAATATATTTATGCCGCGTGGCAGCTTTCATCTTTGACTGTTTGCAGGGTTCTAAATTGACCTCCATGAGTTCTTTCTCAAATCTTTGTCTGTTACAGTCTTGGGAAAGTGAATTCCTTTCTTCGATCTCTTCTGAAAGCTTTGCAAATACTTGATCACTACTTGCGGAATGACTGTCGTCTTCTAATCCTCTACCGACCTCTGTTGTCTGTTTCCTTTCTACCAGCTCTTCGTTATCTTTAAAAGGAGTTTGAGTATATGTCCATGTATTAACACACTTAGGGATTGGTTTACTCCTGTATACATAACCTTCCGCGCTTCTCCGCCTGTCAATACCAGATTTGTTGGTCGGATTCGCCACCGGCATGCATTTCTGGTCTTGTAGTCTATTTATCTCTGCCAATGCCGCATTTTTCATCAGTTTCCGTTTCTCGAGCGCTTGTGCTGTATTCTCCATCCTGTCGACCTCTGGAAATTACGATTTAATACTTTTAGATTGAATCATTTCTGAGTGAATACCTGATCGATATCAGCTAAACTCCATAAAATGTAGACCTATAGGCATGTTAAAATGAAGATACAATTCCTAGAAAATCCTCTTCGCATAAAAGAAAAAAAAAACTCGCTGTCTTAATGTAAAACAGTTTGTATTACTAAAGGGTATTTCTTTGCCGTTGGTTCCTGCCTAAAACCTTAAATATGAGTGATATCAAAACCTGATTGTGACTTTTGAAACATCAGAAAAGGGCTGAACCTCCTAATACTCCTCCTTAATCGTGACATTCGTGACTCTTCATATGGAGCTGCATGTGTACATTTGTCAGAATATGAAATACACCAACGTTGTGTACTAAATTGCTTTAATTTTGGAATTTATTAAGACCAACAATTTAACATGGATTCATTCGACTATTTAATGACCTTGATCAGATAAATCTAACTTTTGACAATTTTACCAAAAGGGTCAGAAATAAAATAATATGGCAAATAAAATTGGAAAATATAAGGGAAATTACAAATGGTAGACAATGTCCTTTGTAAAGTACGATTTTTCTATGTTTTGTTATCCTTTTGCTGAAAAAAATACAAGTATATACTTGATTATTTCTATTGAGATAACAACAAAATGAAAGAAACTTTAGTAATGTTATGGGATGAGTATATTTTACCTTTATTGTCTGTAATAGATACTTGTACAGCTGTCCCGAAGAGATCCAAGACTCCGTAAACGTCCTCAGGGACCTTCGTGGCCGCCGTTCCTTGGTCTTCCCCGTTGATATAAAAGTTTAATGTTCCGTTAGATTTACGGCAGACGCCGACTCTGTCCCCTTTCCGTACCGTAACCAGGTTGTAACTATAGTTACGCATGGTTTCCTTATCATTATGAAAGATGCTCGTCCCTGCCATGTACCAAGTGTCCTGTTGCATCGACAGAATAGTCTGGGGCAATTCCATTTCTTCGTCGGTGATGGCGGCCACCCCAATTATAATGGACCCTTCCCATGAGCGGCATATTTTGTCGAGCTGGATTTCAAACAATTCATCAGACTGTAGCACCCTCTTTGTTGCAAAGATTCCATTATCAAATGTGTTTTCTGATCTGAAAATACATTTACTGTTTATATAGATTGCACCGAGGGATCGTGGAAATCTTTCAATGAAAATTGAAGAGAAATAGAATGTAATTCGCTCAATGTAAGAAAGCGTTTTTATGTTTTTATTATTATTTTTTAAAAAGGGTCGCTTTATTTCGATCGTTTTTTTTCTAAAGCATGCAAATACTCTATGCATCATGATGTTTGTTTCACTCCTGTTTGTGTTTAATGGAAAAATAACCATTTATAAACTTCTGTTACATACATAAGTTATAACTCACCGCTGAGCTGTATTTCCTTCATCGAGAAGCGTTCCGTTTATTCCGCATCTAGGATGAAATATCATTTTCTCAAGACGACATTCCTGTCTGTCAGGTGATACCTTTTAGGCTCCCTAAAAGTTAACATAAGCTGTATTATATCTGAAGGAGGCCACACGACCTTTGTCCATCTGTGGCCAAGCTTTAGGTCGTAAACTGTAATGATGCACAGTGTGTATTAGGGGGTTATTTTTCTTATTTCTTAATATCAAGAGATATTTCATATTTTTTTAAAGGGGCTATCTCAGCACCACCTGTCAACAATTACGATTCGACTGTGTATCAAGGAGAAAGCAATTTGTTACTCTGAATCGGTTTTCGACCTGTACGTGACGCAGCTCTATAGTCCTCCAGAAGTTGTAATGCAAGTAGAGGACAAAGAATTTCCGAATTTGTCGAAAGTTAGGGGAATATATGACAAATTTCAATGCAAACTGAAAATGGCGAATTATCTTTCTTAAGTGTACTTTCGGACATTAAACAAGTGTAATTACTATGAATAAAACGGACCTAATATCGCCCAACAAGAATATTTTCTGTGATACCTTTTCACTTTCTGAGACTCACAGAATCAGACATTAAAAATATTCCGTTGTTTCTCGTTTCGGCCATTTTAACGGCTTCAACGCCTTCAAAACACGTCCCCTTGATAACCCCTTTGAGCTGGGGGGGGGGGGGGGGGGGGGGAGGGAAGAAAAAAAGTCACATAGAGCAAGATCAGGCAAGCATTGAGTTTGCTTTAGTATGGCGATGTTCTTCTCAGTCAGGATGTAACTGTAGGATGCTTCCAGCGTTGTGAACAGGTGTATGCAAATTCAATAGTTACAGTCGTGTTGATCACAATCTTGGGTGTTAGGGATATCTTCAGTGAGTTCTTGCCACGTGACCAGACGATCATTAAGAAAGTCTACAAAGAGGTCCTGAGGCGTTTGCTTTGCTCAGTGCGCGTGAAGAGATAAGACCTATCGTGGCTGCTTCACCAAGACAATGCACCTGCTCACAACGGCAGTTCTAGGCCGAGAAGAACATTGTCATGCTGGTATAAACTCCCTATTCACCCGATCTTGCTCCGTGCGACCTTTTTCGTGTCAACAAGTTCACGGGGATCATCAAAGGGCTTGTTTTGAAGGCGTGGAAGCCATAAAGAGGGCCATAAAAGGAAACAAGATTAATTCTTCAAACATAACACAACTTTACAAAAAATGCTAGACCATTTCAACTTGATAATCATCTGTGATCGCCATAGCCATTAAAACTTCCCTGACTCCCCTAACTATCACAGAACTCCCTGAATCTTTATGAAATTCCCTGACTTTTCTCTGACCTTGAAAAAATCATTTTCTCGCTCACGCTAGCAACCCTGTATGGCTATATAATATATATATTTGATCATATTTTAGTAGAGAGCCGATATAATACTTATCAAGATATAAGAACAAATGTATTGAATTTACCTTTACTTGACCTGTTGCCCATGCTGTTGTCATCTGCAGAACGTAATAATTGGTATTTTTTAAGCCGATTCACACGTTCTGTGATCAAGAAATTCCGTATGAAACATACATGTTTATATATATATATATATATATATATATATAAAGCGCCAAGAAGTGCCAACAACGTTTCTGCCTATGCCCCCTGGTGTTACTTTAATGCTATAAACCCCCAAGCCTGAAATTCTCCTTCCCTAGCGTTGCCAAGATTAAACGGGGCCTACTGTTTACTTGTGTGACCTATGTTTACTTATGTAACTCGAGTGGCTGCATTCACAAGATGTATTGGATCGTTAAATATCAATACAGTGTTATCTAGAACAAACATGCCAGAACAAAATTCTCTTGCACTCTGATCCGAAGGAATAATAAACGGTCACAGCAAACCTACAAACCACAAGTGTTCGAAAATTACTTAATCAGGGATTAAAGATCATGGGTTAAAGTTCAAGAGTCAAGGACCAGGTATAAACACGATTTTTTTTCTCGAAATATTGCCCTGAATTTATTTCTTTATTCATGTCTATATCCATTTAGCTGTCTATCTATCGATCTATCTATCTAAACACGTATATGAAAATAAACATACTAAGCATATTTTATTAAGAATATTTTATTTTGGGAAAACATTACCCGATGTCTACATGCTAATAACTGCTCAGAATATTCCCAACTTATTGTTTTCCCTTATTTCTGACCTGCGAAAGCAGACTTGCATGATACTATATGCAGCTAGAAATGTAAAGAAGGGCAGTTGTCTTATGCAAGAGGCCTTTGTAATGGAGTACACCATATTAAGACCCCCTTCCCTCATTTTCTCAATATAATGCAATAATAATAATGTTTTCAGTGGTGATTCCAACGCCCAGTTCTGGAGGGTGGGGAGTATTTCCAACTCGTGCGGTGTGGAAAATTTAAACAAAAATTAATTCGAGATATAAGAAATTTTGAAGCGATTTGAGTATATACTAACCGTGAAGGAACCATCTACCCCCCTCCCCCCCCCATTAGGAGCCCCTGGATCCGCCCCTGTATATATTTGTATTTTGGATTGCCCCTGACAAACACTATTTATACAGAATGATCCGTGTCCAAGTATGATACAGACAGAACATCAGTCAGTATCTTATTAGCTTTTCCTCATTTTATTATGCTGGTTCGACGGTGAGTGTCGGTTAATGATGATTGGTGTTTTATAATGATACACAAGCTCTATGTCTGATAATCAAAGAGTTTGTAGCAATCCTTGTTTTTTAATGTATAACTGGAGTTAATCAAAATTGATAATGATACAATCAGATTGGTCTGCGTCTAATAAACATTTAACGAAGCCGGATGAAACAGTGAGTGTCACTGACACGTCGTAAACTTTCCGTTATAAGCAGTTTCGTATTATGTAGATATTTTTAGATATTGATGAAATAATACTTTTTACTTACGTTAATCCTTATGACACACTGACGTGAGGCACACAACTCAACGCCCGTGTTTACACCAAGCGTGTAGCTGGGAAACCCGACCTTTGTTCACTTGGCCCTTGAATACGCGCTTGAATAGACAGCCTTTATATGTCTTTTTATTGGTAAAACCCTGATAGAGACGTCATCGCGACCTACAATAGATACGCTTTAGAACTAAATAAACTGCATTCTAAAGAATGCAAGCCTCCGCTACCTCCCTATTGTGGGATATTTTATTGCTCCCAAAATTGCGTTTGCATTCGCTTAGTCGGCCCATATTCCCAGGTTCATTCCTGCATAAATGACAAAACATTTTTTAATATTCCTTGATTATGATCCTGAATGCGAATCATGTGCCGGATCTCAACCAAAATTTAATCAAACTTTCATTGGCCTATTATCGAAATGCCCTGAAAATAACACGAGATTCCGCTAACGACTGAGCGACAAACATGTACGTGTTTTACATGCCGTCTGAGTGTCGCCACCTGGTGGCAAACCTAACAGCATACGGGTGTATAAAAAATGTTTGGATAACCATTCTATGCATATGCCATAGTAGAAACCAAATCTGATAGGATATAAAATCCCACAGATTTTACCTCTACCATGACCAATATACCCTGTATTAATTATAAAGATTTAATAGATTTACACTTCATACTTTATAAAAAAAATCGATTATATAATTATCTTATACATTACCCTTATATCTGCTGTGAAGAATAGAATATAACGCATTGACTGAGTGAATGAAGTGTTACTCTGTTAGGTCAAGATTATGGCCGGGTTATTGACACATTCAATGCACAAGGTTAAAGGGGCCCAATCACCTATCTGACCTTTATAAACTACAGGTAATCCATTGGAGTTTTTATAAAAATGGGCCAGAAAACATTGATATCACCGCACACAGGCTGCTTGTTTTGTTCATATCAACATGTTTATATTACGTGTAGGCCCGTCAAAATTATCAAAACAATTCACCAGGGCATCTGGCGGAAGTCATACATGCCAGAGCTTTGCAAATGGCGTTTTGCAACAAGTGACTTTTCTACCTCTACTATTATGCAACCTTCCACCTTAAGTTACATGGTTTCCCGTTTGTCAACATTGCTGTGTTTACAAACATGTTGTAGATAAGCAAGTTCATACATCCTTCACAAAGGCCTTACAAGAACTTTTCACAACCAAAATTACCGTCAGATCATTAATACATACATAAAAGAAGCCATAAATCACATAAAATTCTTTTTTAAAAGATAGGTGAATGGGCCCCTTTAAGCTTTAAAGCTGTTCCCTATTTTGTGCCCGTCTTTCTTATATTTCAGACATAATTAGAACATTATATCTGGATATAATTACTTGTTTTAGTGTGCATAAATCGTCATTTAATGACCGATTTAGCAAAATACAACTAATTTAATCAATTACGATAGAAGACGACCAAACATCGATCAAATTGATTAAATGACATACCACTAGTACGTACGTTACTCTTGAAGACCCAGGGACGTAAGCCAAATGCGTGCTCCAAACTACGCAGCGCTCATGTTTACAGAGAGGGCTTGACTGAGAACTTGCCCCTGAATACCAATGGTATATAACCTTAATTATGTGTGCGGTGTGCCGCTCAGCAGAACCCCGATTATCATACACAAACGCCAGAAAAATACACGGGAGGTTCGTTTACTATTGGTGCCGCATGTCTCAGCTCGGGTTCAATGAACCGGAACGTTGTTTTTTCAGGCCTTATGCAGCTGATAGGACAGGTGAAGCAGTGTATTATAAGTTTCTATATTTATCATAGGCAATAATTACCTTAGTTTGGGTCTTTAAGCTACTTTTCATATATATTTAATTTTGATGCAGGTTTTTTTTTTTTTTTTGCTTAAAGTTTTATTCAGATTTCTAAATTATCAATGATGAAAAATATGAAGTTTTATGTATCTCCTTTTCGGGACAATGTCATTGGTCAAAAAAGTACCCCAAACGAATATTTGGAGACCATCACTTACCAAAGTTCATCAGTTTTGCAGCATATCTGAAGCAGCTATTTAGAAGATAGCTGGAGCAGTGTTTTCAGCAGGTGAGTAATCAGTATAATTACAGCATATCCTTCTCAACTGCTCCAAGTCTAATGAGATTTTTGCTGCATATACAGGGAGGGTCCAGAAGGGGGATCCCCCCCCCCCCCCGCTCTCAACCAACGACCTTTTTTTAGACAAATCTTATACATAACGGAGGGTTATTTTGGTCGAGATCCCCCTGCTCTCAACCAACGACCCTTTTTTGGACACTTTTTATGCATGACATCCGTTGACCCCTTCCTGCAAAAAAAAAATCGTGGGTCCGCGCCTGATATATGCTCCTTAGGTGTCAGGAATAAACCTGTATTGCATATCAGTAATTCAGCAGCAATGCAAAGATACAAATTCTTTAAATTAGTGCTTCAATGGAGCAGCTTCATGTTTTGAATACCAGAAGTAATATTTCAGCAGTTCATCAGTAGAACCTGAGCAGTAAGCTCTATTGAACCAGACCTGTATGCTCTTTCTTCAGTCAATCGTGAAGAACCATAGAGGGTTCTCCTCAGAACCTCTGAAGAGGTTCTTTTTGGAACCTTATAGGTTCCATAAAAGAACCTTTGGAAGGTTCCAAAAAGAACCCCACTTGGAGGTTCTAGCTGGAACCTTAATAGGTTCCCCACTCAGAAGAACCCTTTTTTCTTAGAGTGTACTGTTCTGAAAGTGGGGAGGGTCCTCTTTTATTAGAAAAAAAGTTCTTTATTAGTGTACCATGCTCAATTAAGTGTCTCTCCTTCCCAAAGTTACAGGATGAAACAATTGAAGAATCTGTATGATAATATATTAATATTATTATTTTATCTTTCTTAATAGACACAAGAGAGAGATAAATTTCAAGACTAAAGTTCCGCCAGGAAAGCTAAGTTGCTCACTCTGGCAGATAATTTATAAAAGTTTTCTCTGGCTGCATTCCAATTAAAATGCCCCCGCCACACGAACACACCCACAGACACACACACACACTACTTGGTCTCACAATAGGTGTAAAATCCTTTGAAAACTGTAATGAGTTCTGTAAATATAATGAAATATTTTCCTGAGAGTTCAACCTTTAAACAAAAGCCGATCATAATTTTATGTTTAAATTTGCTGATAGAGAAAACATATCTTGCTACCTGGAGTAGGTATAATTAAAGAGTGAGCTGCTGTGCTTCCTGTTCCAGGGAACATTCTCCAGATTGTACACATAATAAACAGATTTTAGTAAAATGTGATTCGATGGCCCGATTTACCGACTCGTAAGTTATTACATAACACGTCACTTGTTGGTAATAGGTGAATATATGAGTCATCACGGATTGCAGGTAACATCATATCCTAAAAGCTCGCAAAAGTCATTGCTAAAACTAAAGATTATTCATTTTATAGTATACCAATATGGTTTGTATTGAAAACAAATATCAAAATCTCCAAAATCATTATATAAGTAACACAGACACAATGGACGAATAACATTTTTAAACTGTAAAGATTCAACGCAAATGATAACATATCTATGAACCTATCTGCATTGCCTCTGACGTTTCTTCATCTACTTTAAGACAGGATTTTTTTAGAATGATGATACTGACTGAATTTTTACCTTTGATTAGAGCTGTTAAGTCATCTGTATAAAGAACACATTTAAGAACATTATGGTTTTTAAAAGGAATTCCTTGAATCTGAGTATTCTGTCGTATTTTCTCTGCTAATATCCCAATACAAATAATAAATAAGTATTTAGAGAGTGAGTCACCTTTAAGCACGCCTTTCTCCACTAAGAAATAACTTGAGGGGTATCCATTGCTCATGATACATCAACTAATGTCGGAATAGAAAAGTTTGCCGACAATAAAATTTCTCCAAAATTAAATAGTTTCATAACCTCTTTCATATAATTCCATTAAAATGAATCAAACGCTTTTTCAAAATCTAAACTGAGAAGTATCCCTTGTTGCTCTACTATTTTTTCACGCATTTTTTTTTTATTTTTGGGACCTTTAAAGATGCGGTCGTCTGATAACAGGGTACTATTCCTAACCACTGGATATAGAATATTTTAACTTGACATGAAGGAAGGTCCATAAAAAGTCTCCTACAGTCTTTTCACTCTAACCTGGCACGCGGATGAAGTGCAAGTATTCCCTATGTGCTGTGATCAGGCTGAAATTAGTCACCCTGGCTGTGACAGATCACACACCACTATTTGCGAGTACACACAACCTAGAGCTAACAAAAAAGCAATATCTCATACTAATTTATACATACCTATCTGTGGAAGAAAGAGATTCCGGTTATCAGACATAAATAATAACTTTTTATCATTATATCTCTAATGAAAGAAATATTCTGGGCAGCTTTACCATGTGTTCTGTGCCCTGGGGAACATCTCTACTGAGGGGTAAATTTGAAATCATGTGCATCCTCTTACAATTTATGTACTGTTCTACCATTCTATCGAAGTATCTGTTATTCTATCTATGTATCTATCCTTCTTTCTACTTACCTGTATATCCATCTCTACTGATCTTTGATTTAACTCTCTCTCTCTCTCTCCATATATATATATATATATATATATATATATATATATTTATTTATTTAATGACAGTGATATAAGTAATTAAAGATACATAATAATGGAAGAAAAATGCAAAATTTCAATCACGATTGCTAACAATAACCGTGTCTACTTCATGATTGCATTTATCCACTACCATTTAAAAAAAAAGAATTTTCTTATGTTAATCTCAGAGTCTATCAATACCTGTATCACTGGTACACTTGTGTCGCAGTCACTGGTATTAATTACTTATCAGATTAAGTTGTATTTTATGGTAATGATACATATAAGGTTGGTTGCAAGTAATTTTATCTTTAATCTAATAGATTATTAACTGACCAGATCATTGGCACACCTGTGTCACAAGTTCACTGGATTTTAATTAGATATCAGATTTCCATTGAACTACATTGATTTTTTTTGTCAGTTTTGACTCTAACAACTTATAAAGGAGCTATTCCATGCATTTCAAAATCCTCGCCTGTTATTTCATCTTCAGAAAAATTACTGGTATCACTGTCACTGTCATGATCTGTAACAATAATAACATTATCAACTACGTCATCTATCAAACCGTCAACTTTCCACATTTCCTCTTCTATTCTTTTCATATGGTCACAGGCCTTCCTCCAATCGTCCACTGTAACTGATTCCACTGCTTCAGCACACAGGTCAGCAAGTGAAGACATCTTAAATGATGTATTGTTCCGAGCTGCATATCCCTTAACTTGTGCCCATATAAGCTCAATCGGGTTCATTTCACAGTGAAATGGGAGTAAACGTACAACAGTGTGACCACGTTCCTCTGCCCAAGTGTCAATTTTGTACTTCACAAAGGTTGGCTTAGCTACTTTACAAGTTCATACAGTTCTGGCTTCAGCAGGTCATTGGACCAGTAAACTTTGTGGGCTGTGAGCCAAGCAAGCATATCATCTTTCGTGGTATTACCAGTGGGAGCTTTGTCTAATATCACACTGTGATATGGAGCATTGTCCATAACATTGACAGACTTGGGAGGAAGGTTTGGAACAAACTTTTCCATGAACCATGACTCAAAGTAGGGAGCATCCATATCCTCATGGTAGTCAGCAGTTCCTTTCCTGGCTTGGAATGTCCATAAAGCATTAGGAACATATCCCAGTTCTCCCCCAGCATGGGAAATGATTAACCGTCCACCCTTGCCACTTGGCTGGTGTAATCCTAGTGACAAGTTGTCTTGCTGAGCCTTCCAAGGATTTTTGTGTACCTGTGTTTCGTGCCACATACGACAAACAGGATGATGGGCATTCAGCCAAGTCTCATCCAGGTGGACGATAGTACTACAGATGGGTGTTCACGCAACATTCTTATCATCTAAGATACCTGTGTCTTTGTGCAGGGATATCTGGCTTCTCAAACACAAAAATCTGTCCATTTCTTTTCTGGTATTTAAAGCCAAGCTTGTGAAGTATTTTACATAGAGTAGTCCGCCCATATGGAAATCCACAGTTTGCTTGTTGGATGGCATTAAGCAGTTTATTCAAGGTTGGAACCTCATTACGATGGAAGAACTGATGCACATTCGATCACACTAAGCGTAAAATCATCGATCTGTGAAAATTCGGCTTCCCTGTTGGGTCTTTTTTTTTTTACCAGGGGTGCATAACTAATCCTTTTCTGTTCCTTCCAACCTTACTCGTGACACTGTGCGTTCACCAACACCTGTAGCTTCTGCAGTTTTTTCCTAACTTTCTTCACAGAGATTGCAGGGTGGCCGAGCTGCTTTTCTCTTTCAAAATACTGATTTACATTCAGTATAATGCCTCTTGCCTGGCTGGTTGAACACTTTCCTTGAAACTTTTTCACAGAGCTTTTTCTGTCTTCTGGATTCTTTGTTTTACTTGTTGGTGTTGCTGACACTGTGTGCATAAGAGAAGTGTAAATATAAAGTCTGATCAGGACAGATGTAACATTCAAACCGACTCAATATCAGGTTTGACCCTCTGGAGTCAATTCTTAATTCTGTTGTTAAATGAACCATGCCTATGTTCTGTTGAGAATAATAAAGACAATAAATGGACTAGTTTTGAGATGGTCCCCATTGCTGAAGCAAACAACACATGCTGGTACCACAGGTCAGTTTACCCCAGTCCACCTCAGTGACAGGACCATTAATCATAGACATATACAATGAAAGATATGGCAAAAGAGTAGAAATCACAATTTTTTTTTCAGTTGCTATTTGTAGATTATGTTACATTTGTAATGAATGTAAACAATGAACCACAAATTTGAATGCAGAAATACATTAAAACTAAGACAAAACAAATGGACTAAGTTTTGTCCTTGAATGGATACATTTGACCAGCTGTGATGCGTGTCATGGAGGACAGGTCATTAAGCTCCCCTCCCCCCCCCCTCTCCTCCCGGGGGGGTTAACAGATCTGATAGCAGGACCGCATCACATGGGTGAAAATGGTTGAAATCAAATCGCCGTGCCAAGCTAGACTGAATAGAGTATAGTTAAGTTGAAATTAGGTCTCTGTTACCCATATCCTGCAAACTATATGATATGAATGGGATGCATTTCTACTTTGGTGTTCCCTGTAGACGCCAACTGAATCCTTTTGTTAAATAGGTCTTTGCGGGTACTTAGATGTGTAATTGTTACATGGTCTCCCGGCTTGACAGGGGATGTGGCTTTCTTTTGCCACAGCGTCACTCTTATGGTTCCGATCTCGTCCTTTATTGTCATATTTCAGACCTGTGTGGTCCTACCACTTTAATCACATCATGAGGAGTTTCATCCTGAAATATATATAAATACCATAAATACTATTTCATATCAAATATAATTTCACAGTACTGCTACGTACCCATGCTTATATATATGTATGTGTGTGTGTGTGTGTGTGACGGGGCTCAACAGGACACACTATTCGTGGAGTAAAAAGCAGCCCGGGACAGTACGTGACATGGCTTTATTCTGTAAAAGGTTACAAATGCACAACTGAGGGACGTGCTGTCCTCAAGGTTCAAATGCCAGAGTCCTACATTAAAATACCGTACAAAACAATAAAACAACTTAGGTACATGCGACATGGCAAGGAATATACAGATTAAGTTGTATGACCTTATATATATTTATTAATACTTTGGCCCCATGGCCTAAATGGGCATAATTACTAATAACGTGGCCCCATGGCCTAACTAGGCACCAATACGTGGCGCCACGGCCGAACTGGGCATTAAATATTACCAATAATGTGGCCTTATTATTATAAGGTGGCGCCACAGCCGAACTGGGCATATAGAACTTCCCTCATGTTCCCAGAAATTATAACCAACTCGCAGAAAATTACTGTTTACTATATTAACTTGGAGGTCACAGTTCATAGAAAACCTTGGGACATTATGTACCAATTAAATGAAGAGTTACAACGATGCCTGACTAGAAAACGGAAGTAAATAACGGACTACAATCTGAGGAGTGGTGAAATACTGAAATAATGCTAGCCTATGATCTAAATCAGGTATGGTTACAAGCTCCCGTTACACTCTCCCCCGCTCTATGAAAATGTCGACCTCGACATTCTAAGCATTTATGTTAGGAGATCTTTTAATGAACAATAGATTATTTTCACCCGCAGTTACATATCTTAAGTAACGAGCAAACAGGCCTGACATTATGTAGTTAAATGCTATTTACCGGTTCTTGTGTCCTACCACATAGTCACCAGACCTTTAGTAAGCAAGAGGGCGCCTTTCACGTCTTGGTCGGGATATATGAATGAATGAATATTTTATTAAAAAAATATAAGGCCTAAAGCCCATTTTTCCATAAGTGCATGCATTATACAGTATCAATGAGTGATAAATATAAAAACACATTTTAACAAATAAACTTTAAGCACATGCATTCAATATAATCAACATTTTTCACAAAGAGGTCATTTCTATAGTTTACAATTTATATACAGATGTATTTCTTTGCAATTAACATTTAAGTGCTCAGATTTTTAAAAATGATAAATCCTTTTCGAAAAAGGTTTCAGTAAAATTAACATCAATATTAAATAAGAACCATTTTAAATACCTTAATATTGACTTATACCTGATCATTTATTCCTTTAAAAGCATAATATACAAAAGCTGCTAGATTATTAATAACAGAAGGAATTTTATTTGACATAAGTGAAAGAAAAGAAAATTTACCTAATTTTAAAAGAAAATGGTCTCTCAAATCACGGTATTATGGACCCTTCATTATGAAATGATATTCAGTTTCAACTAAATTTTCACCATGTTTTAACCAATAGGTACAATCACTCTCAGTCCAGTGTAGCTTATCATGTCTTCCTTTTTCAATTTGCAAATTATGTGATGAACATTTTAATCTAGCTTAACTGTTTTTTTATTATTATTTTTCACAACATTTAAATACATTTCCCTGGTTAAGAGTGATTTAAACACGGAGTATGATTCTAAACGTTTATCAATTGAAATGTTATTCGACCATTCTTGCAAATAAATATCTTTTAATCTTTGGTGTAGCTCTTACAGAAACAATTGTGTATCCCCTAAATCCTGCAATATCCAAGTGTAATCAAAACTTAATGAAAATAATAAATTTTTAACTTTCGTAGCCCACGTTTTCCTTCCCAGTTCATCAAGGCGACATAATTTACCGTATAACTGTATTTGGTGTCATTCTTAATATTTTGGTCCAATACTTAATGCATCTGAATACATAATGAATTTCCAAAGGCCATCGTCCCAATTCACCAAGAGCAGCAGATGGCGATGAAGAATTAATTTTAAGAATGTATTTGCAAAATTTGTTCTGAACTGATTCAATAGTGTCACAGTTTTCATGGCCCCATAATTCACTGCCATATCATAAAATTGGCAGCACCATTCTGTCAAAAAGAAAAAAAGGACCGATCCACTATTAAACATTTTTATTTACGAATAAATTTTTTAATCATTATGACAGTCTTATTGACTTGATTTGCTAAATGTTGTTTCATTCTTGACCATTTAAGAAAACTTGTAAACATTCCCCCTAAATATTGATAACTACTAACCATTAACTACTAACTTGTTTTCCTTTATTGTACCACTTTTCACATCTTTTTAAGACGCCATTATTTCTGAAAACAACTATTTTTGTTTTGTCTGTATTAACTTTCATTCCATATAAATAAAAAAAAATTCTAATTTGTTGATTTGGGTTTGTAACCGACCAACTGTATCAGTGAAACATACAACTTCATCTGCAGACATAAGCATAGAGAGTGATTTTGCTTCTGGACTAATATATATACCTTCTCTTTCTGAATGCAGTGTATATATAATTCATTCATAAGAATGTAAACAATAAAGGACTGCTCATACAGCCCTGCCTTGTTTCTACAGTGCATTGCATGAAAAGTAATTAGTTAAACCTTTTTCAGTTAATACGAAAGATTTTAATTTTGAATACATGGATTTTAAGATATTGTATATTTTCCCTCTAATCCCTATTTTATAAAGAATGTGGTATAATAACTGATGTTGTATACCGTCAAAAGCTTTGGAAAAGTCTATGAATTTTGCATAAAATCTGCCTTTTTTTCTTTGATAAAAAGGATTCAGTTAATGCCATTAGGGCGAACATATTATCAACTGTACTATAATTTATTCTATAACCTGCTTTTTCCTCTAAAAATCTATTATGATTTTCAGCCCACAGTAATAATTTTTTATTTTAAATTTTGGTAAATAATTTCCCAATTGTATTTAAAAGAGCTATGCCTTTGTAGTTATTTGGATCATTTATACTTCCATTCTTATATAAAGGGAATAAAATTGCTTTGGACCATTCGGTAGGAAACTCCCCACACAAAAAAAAATTGATTGAATAAGGTTTCTAAAAGTGGTAATAGAATGACTATTTTCTTTTAACAGTTCCACAGAGATACCATCAGGTCCAAGTGTTTTGCCATTTTGTAGCCTAGATATATTTCTTAATATTTCAGTTTGACTTATTTCATAATTTACTTCCATGTCAAAAGAGTTTGTATCCACTGGTTTACAATATTCATATTTATTAATCTCATTCACATAATTAACATTTATATTAATTGCATTATCTGTTAAAAGTTTGTGGAAAAATTTTATCCAATCTTCCCCTGTTATATTATTTTTAACTTGCTTTCTTTTGTGAGATTTTATTTTTTTAAATTTCATTGGTTGTAGAAAAAGAAGTTATTTGTTCAATTTTCCCTTTTACTGTCTCTTTTTGAGATCTTTTGCACTCTGCCTTGAATTTAGCTTTCACTTGTTTATATGCAATAAAATCATTATTATTATTTGTACATCTAAATTTGTTTAAAGCTTCATACTTTTTCTTTTCAACTAACTACATGCCATATTCCACCATTCTGGATGAGATGTCCTCTTAATATTTACTTTCTCAATTTTGACAAATGTTTTTTCTGCTATGTAGAGAATTAAGTTTCTTAACTGTACTGCTCCATTTTCTATGTCAGTCATCAAGGTGTATTCTAAATTAACTATTTTATTAGTTACCTCATTGTAACTAAAGACATCATATACACCAGCCTTTTTTTCCTGTACTGGATTCAGTTTCAATATTTATCAATATTTTCATCCAAATTTACTCTAGTTCCAATTTCAAATTTAGTTATTACAGGAAAGTGGTCTGACAGATCTTCATTCAAAACTTCAAACATCCTTACTCCACAGATTATTGTCCCAGATATAATTCAATTCATTACCTGTATCTAGATCAATCCCACTTGAATTTACATTTTCTGAAATATTATGAATCTCAATATAATCTTGAGGAAGGTTTGTCTCTCTACTTGTACTACTAACATTATAGAATGAATAAGACGAGACATCAGAGTAACATGAATGTACATTATTTGTCTAGACATACGCAAGGTGTATCTGTTTGAACATGGAGACTGCAATTCATATGAAAATTATTAACTGTATAATTATTTTCAGTAAGGTTTATAAAGTCACATGTTTCTAAATTTGGGCCTTCGCCCCGCCATTATTCCGCATTATCAGTATGAATTGTAGAACTGTCATTTCTCCCAGCTTCTGATGGTCTGCTCTTTGAAATTAAACATTTCACAACATGGTTGTCATCATCCCAAACGTACACTTTGTCATCAATGAGTAATTTATCATCTCTCAGCCGCGCTCTCTGACCCTGTTCTTCTGCCTCATCCTTTTTTGGTTTTAGGTTACTTCTAGCCTCGCGTACTCTTTCACCGAAATCCTCTTGGACATACACTTTAGAATTACTCTTTTTTAAGTTCTTTACGAGCTGCTATCAGCACTTTTTCTTTGTCTTTATATCTTTCATACCTTACAATAATTGTTCTCGGTTTTCCAGGGGCACTCTATTGCAGTCTCTTCCTCAATGTCATCTAAATTCATTTCATCCCTCATGACTTTCCTTACTTTGGTTTCACAGTCAGCCCTTGTTCTAGTCCCTTTTCTTCCATAACTTCGTAGAATATGAGATTGTCTCTTTTGGCCTGCTCCTCTAATTTGGCCTGTTCGTCTAATTTATCAACCTTTGTTTTCAATCGTTTGTTCTCTTGTCGAACTTCCTTTATCTCTTCTTGAAGGTTTTCTACTTTATTTGTCAAGTCTCTGACATCTTATCAATTTTCTTCGGTTACGATATTGTTTCCTGCCTTAGGCCTTCCTTGACTCTGCATAAAGGGTCTGGCTGTCACAGAAGGTCTGTGACAGCCTCATGGCCTGTGGTGGCCTGAAGTATTTGTAGCGGAATTTAGTTTCAGTACACGATATCTCTGCCAGGAAGGTCGAGGTGATTTATTTTTACAGGGACACCTGGTTTTGAGAGCGTAGCCTTAAACCAATCAGGGAGGGTTATGACTGTGAAAGTTAATTTATATTCATGAGTTGCATGAATTAATTAGGTAACCCAGGAAGTAAGGGTTTTTTTTCTGCTGAGTGGGGCAGAGTCGAGATTGCGGCCGAGGAGAGTCGTTCGAGAAAGGTTCCTTAGGCCATCTCATGTGTCGCACACCGTCGGATGGTTGAGATGTGTACCCCGTACGTCGGTTCGTCTAGGTCCAGCTAAAAGCCAAGTTTGTTGGGAAGCTGGCAACGTATGTCCAAGTTCGGCTTTGAACGAACAGACCGACGTGAGTATCTAAAGACGTGTCTACTGTGTTCCCATGAAATGTTATGGTCGTCACGCATCGATGATAAAGACTTTGTTTGAGCTGTACTCGACAAACCCCTAAAACAGCTCGGTGTTGTGAGCGCTTACAGAAAGTAACCTGTGTGATGTGAACTTGTTTTATTTCTTTACCGGGGACTGCCACTTGTGGTTGTACGCTATGCGGCGTATGGTGATTTTGTTATGTGACCAAGATGAACATTGGCGGCTTCTAGACGTTGCACCTGCGACGTCGGATCAAGGGATTTCTGGATTCCTGACCTACGGGACTCATTCACCTTCGGACTTTTACCATATTGTTTTACCGTGCTACACTTGTTAATGAATCCCAGTGTACGGGAATGTGTTTGCATTAATTTGTTACTGCAAAAGGGTTAAATGCAGGTTAAAGATCTTAACAGTGTAGGTGAGTCCACACATCTGTTATAACTGTTTATCTGTAAATGTCTCGTAATCAAAGTCTTAAATGTTTCACACTGCGTTTATGGGATTTTTGAGAGGCTGATTTGAGTGAATTTGAGTGAAGCAAGTCGAGAGCACGACCCACTGACGCCCGTACGAGTACAAATTAATCCCTTTAAAAGAACACAGGTCTGTCACTACCCCTTTCGTGTGACATTATTGGTGCCCAGACCGGGTTGTACTCTGTACTTTCAGATTAAATGCTAGTTTCTTACCTGTGCTCACGTTTCACTTGCTTATCTCAAACACGCTCAGTCGGTGGTTATAATGTGTAATTACATTAGTTCTGTATCATTAACGGGTAACTATAGTATAACTTGACAGGCTCTAAAAATCGTTAGTTATTGGGGACCTTCACTTAACGGTTTTGCTTACCTGGATCCTGCAGCACGAGGTGAGTTGCCCCCCCCCCCCCCCCGTCTTTTGTCTAGAGGTAATACACTGCTGACATATTGCAAGGTATTCTCGTTTCGCTCGCCGTTTTTTTCTCGGGTTCCTGTTCAGTAACCGTGTATATTAGCTTGATTCGGTTTATCACTTTGGGCTTCGTTCACACCCCACGAGTTGTCTTCGGGATCATTAGGGCGTAGTGCGTAACAGTGTGGTGGCGTTGACGGTTAAGGGACTTTATTTCGGACCAGTCGTCCGTTGGTTTGTCGGTGTTGTGACACGGATGGTTTCGTGTTGAATAAAACTGTTAAGATTGTGTCGCGGTGACACTCGGGTATAAATAGGGTGACTTGTGTTGCGGTTTCCGCGTTTGTAACCTATTGATTCGCGTGATTTTGGTAATCACTATGGATCTGTTGAAAGATGCCATAGAATGCGGTAGAGCATTAGGTTATATGGGAGATAAGCTACAGCAGTTTGCTCATGAGCAGGTCGCGTTAGCTAGAGAGCATGAATCACAGGAACGGGACGCCCGCGCAAAGGAGCGTGAAGAAGCGGCTAGGTCTCGCGAACACGAGTTAGAGCTAGCGAAAGAGAGAGAGCACGAGCGTGATCATGAGCTAGAGTTAGCGAGGATAGGGAATCGCGGTCGCCAGGATGCGGCAGGCGAAGCTGCTCGTGTCAAGTTTCAAAAGGTGAAGCTGCCTCCTTTTGATGAGTCAGTTGATAGGATCGACGCGTATCTCGATAGATTCGAGAGGCTGGCTACTAGCCAGGAATTTCCACGTGCGAAATGGGCGTTTCAGCTTAGCACCTTGTTGAAGGGTAAAGCCCTTAACATTTTTTCTTTGTTGTCGGCGGAGAATGCGTCGTGTTATGATAGTTTAAAAGCAGCCCTTCTAAAAGGATTTCGAATGACAGAGGATGGGTATCGGCATTTATTTCGTTCGAGTTTACCCGGGAAAGGCGAGACGCCTAGTCAGTTTGCCGTCAAACTAAGCGGTTTTCTTGATAATTGGATCAAGTTGTCAGGCGTGGAAAAGAGCCTCGATGCTCTGAGAGATTTGATGCTTCGTGAGCAGTTCGTCAACTGCTGCAGTGAAGATTTAGTAGTCTTCCTTAAAGAGAAGAAATGCAAGTCTGTTAATGACATGGCCGATTTGGTAGAGCGCTATACTGATGCACACGGGATGCATAGGTTTACACAGCGCAGAAATCATGCGAGTAAGACAAACTCAGCCCCGGTTCAGTCAAAATGGGACCAACCGCAGGGGTCACAGGTCCGGAAGAACGGAACTCCTACGCGAAATCCGATGAGGTGTTTTAGATGTAATGAAGTTGGTCACCGGATGGCCGAATGTCGGAAGCCTGTTGCGGAACAGTCTCGTAACACGGAACAGTCTCGTAACACGGAACAGTCTCGTAAAACGGTAATGCATGCTATGACGCATGATCTAAATGTTGCTGCGAATAAGGATCAACTGGTAGTTGAGAACGCGGATACAGACACCGGTTGTGCGGAATCCCAGGAGCAGTTCATGGGAGGCGTTACGCGGATCGGCGATGAACATGTGTTGCCGATTTCCCATGGGATCGTCAACGGTTGTCCCAATATTACTGCTCTGCGTGATACCGGGTGTACGTGCGTTGTCGTGCGTAAGGCTTTAGTGCCAGATAGTCAGTATACGGGTGGGCAAGTTAGCTGTCGGTTGGTGAACGGTGCACAGGAGACTTACCCAGTAGCCGTTATTAGTGTTGAGTGTCCATTTTTTCCGGGAGGACCGAAGCAGTGGTGATAGATAATTTGACCTACGATGTAATCATAGGTAACGTGAGCGGTATCGCGGATAGCGTGGTGGGAGTAAAAGCTTGTCTGAATCCCTCCAACGAGGATGCTATGCGTTCTCAGGTAAAAACACAATCGGCTACGGAGATAACCGCAGTGGAGACAAGGGCGGCTAAACGTAGGCGTGAACAGAAGCCACATGAATTAAAGGTCTCTGAAGCAGTGATAGACATTGGTCCAATTGAATTCGGGCAAGCTCAGAGGAGCGATCCGATGTTGTCCACGTATTGGAAGGAAGCCGATGGCGCAGGTTCAGTCCATAGCTCTTTCCATATTAGTAACGGATATCTTGTGCGGGACGTGTACAAGAAAGGCGTAGGAAAGGTGGGTACTCAGGTTGTTGTACCGATCGATCTGAGAAAACATGTCTTATCAGTGGGACACGAGTCCCTCATGTCTGGTCACCAGGGCATGGATCGCACGTATGATCGGATACGTAGCCAGTTCTGGTGGAAGGGGATGTATAGAGACGTAGCCGAATTTTGCCGAACGTGCGACATATGTCAGCGGACTGTCCCCAAAGGCAGAGTCGGAACCGTTCCTCTAGGAAAGATGCCTTTGATCCAGGAACCATTCTACCGTGTCGCCGCTGACCTGATCGGACCTATTTTTCCGGTTTCCGAGTCTAACAATCGGTATATTCTTACGATAATGGACTATGCTACTCGCTGGCCCGAAGCTGTGCCCCTACGGAACATAGATACCGTTACCGTAGCAGAGGCCCTGGTAGATATCTACTCAAGGGTAGGTGTACCGGCTGAAATTCTAACAGACATGGGAAGCCAGTTCACTTCCGAACTTATGCAGGAAGTGGGTAGGCTATTGTCGGTTAAGCAATTGACCACCACCCCTTACCATCCGATGTGTAATGGGATGGTGAAGCGTTTTAATGGAACGCTCAAACTGATGTTAAAGCGCCTGTGTAGCGAGCGACCCAGGGACTGGGATCGTTACATTAATGCGGTACTGTTCGCGTACCGAGAGGTTCCTCAAGAGAGTACGGGATTCTCTCCCTTTGAACTACTCTATGGTCGGCCTATCAGGGGTCCTATTAAGATTTTGCGGGAACTGTGGACCAAAGAAGGAACAAACCAGAAGTTAAGACGACGTATCAGTACGTGCTTGATTTAAAAGACAGGCTCTCCGATACTTGTGCGATCGCACGTGATGCGTTAGAGAAATCGGCGGGTCGGAATAAACGTCTGTACGACAGAGGCAAGCGAGTTAGGACTCTGGAAATTGGTGACCAGGTCCTGGTTCTGTTACCTACAGACCATAATAAGCTAATGGTCCAATGGAGAGGCCCATACCCCGTGGTAGGAAAGGTCGGTGACGTAGACTATAGGGTTAAAGTGCGAGGCAAAACTAAGACGTACCACGTAAATCTCCTCAAACAGTATCACGCGAAGCCGGATACCCAGCACCTGTTAGCCTCTGTGTGCGCCGAACCCCTCATCGAGGAGGGATCCCCAATGACGGAGTCTGAGAATCCGAAACGCGAATTGGTAGAGGCAGTTGCCACCGAATGCGTCGAAACAATGCCCTGGTCCAAACAAACTCAGACGGTAAGTGATGTACACGTCAGTGATAGGCTCACTGACAAACAGTCCTTGGAAGTGCGTGAGATCTTAGATCAGTATCACACTGTTTTCACGGACGTGCCGAAATGCACTGACATGGCGCAGTGTGAAATTCACCTGACGTCTGAAGCGCCTGTTCGGACGAAACCGTACCCGATTCCGCAAGCCGCACGAGAGACGATGCGCCGCGAAATTAGTGACATGTTGGAACTCGGCATCATTGAAAGGTCGAATTCGAAACATGCAGCTCCATGTATCATGTTAACAAAGCCAGATGGGAAATCCGGTTTGTCATTGACTTCCGCAAGATGAATAAATGTGTCATATTTGACCCAGAACCCATGCCAAACCCCGAGACGCTATTCTCAGATTTGGCCGGTAGCAAGTATTTCACGAAAATTGACTTGACAAAGGGGTATTGGCAAATCCCGATATCCCCAGGTTCATGCGATAAGACGGCATTCGTAACACCGGACGGTCATTATCAGTTCCGTGTCCTTCCGTTTGGGTTAGTGACAGCTGGGGCCGTATTTACAAGAATGATGCGGAAGGTCTTGGCAGGGGTCCCAAATGTGGTGTCCTACATTGATGACATCTTGGTTCATACCAAAACGTGGGAGGAACACCGACACGCGTTACAGACCGTTTTAGCTCGGTTAATGGAAGCCAAACTCGCGGTGAAACCTAGCAAAACCTTCGTAGGTTATTCGAACCTAAAATTTCTAGGACATCAGGTAGGAGCAGGACGCTTAGCCACCAATCCAGAGCTTCTAAAAAAGATCCAGGGAACAGAAAGACTAGGTACCAAGAAGGCATTAAGAGCATTTCTGGGTCTGATGGGCTACTATAGGCGATTTGTCCCAAACTATGCGGAAGTAGCCGCACCGCTAACTGACCTAACGCGTAAAGGGCAGCCCAACAGACTGGTCTGGGGAGACCCACAGGAAAACGCATATAGGGCGTTAAAACGCAGCCTGGCTAATCCCCCAATATTGATGCTGCCAGATTTTGATAAACCCTTCATAGTGCGATGCGATGCGTCAGATGTAGGACTAGGCAGCATGTTACTTCAGGAGCATCAGGGACTCTTACATCCGGTCGCATATGCTAGCCGGAAGTTGTTACCCAGAGAACAAAATTATTCGACAATCGAACGAGAATGCTTAGCAATAGTGTACTCAGTTCAAAAGTTTGATGTGTACCTAGCGGGCAGAAAATTTACTGTCCAGACCGACCATAAGCCCTTGAGCTGTATTGAAACTTCAAAGTGTCATAACAAAAGAGTTCTTCGATGGGCTCTTGTGCTGCAAGAGTACAGGTTTGACATTGAGCCAGTCAAAGGTCAGCTGAACTGTGGTCCCGATTTTTTTAGTAGAGTTTCTGGTAGTTAAACCTAGAATTTAGACCATAGTTCAACTTTGAGTTGCTTATTAGATAAAAACATAATTACTGTGTAATTATGGTATTTATTTAAAGGGGGAAGTATGTCGCAGAAGGTCTGTGACAGCCTCATGGCCTGTGGTGGCCTGAAGTATTTGTAGCGGAATTTAGTTTCAGTACACGATATCTCTGCCAGGAAGGTCGAGGTGATTTATTTTTACAGGGACACCTGGTTTTGAGAGCGTAGCCTTAAACCAATCAGGGAGGGTTATGACTGTGAAAGTTAATTTATATTCATGAGTTGCATGAATTAATTAGGTAACCCAGGAAGTAAGGTTTTTTTTCTGCTGAGTGGGGCAGAGTCGAGATTGCGGCCGAGGAGAGTCGTTCGAGAAAGGTTCCTTAGGCCATCTCATGTGTCGCACACCGTCGGATGGTTGAGATGTGTACCCCGTACGTCGGTTCGTCTAGGTCCAGCTAAAAGCCTGTTTGTTGGGAAGCTGGCAACGTATGTCCAAGTTCGGCTGTGAACGAACAGACCGACGTGAGTATCTAAAGACGTGTCTACTGTGTTCCCATGAAATGTTATGGTCGTCACAAATCGATGATAAAGACTTTGTTTGAGCTGTACTCGACAAACTCCTAAAACAGCTCGGTGTTGTGAGCGCTTACAGAAAGTAACCTGTGTGATGTGAACTTGTTTTATTTCTTTACCGGGGACTGCTACTTGTGGTTGTACGCTATGCGGCGTATGGTGATTTTGTTATGTGACCAAGATGAACATAGGCGGTTTCTAGACGTTGCACCTGCGACGTCGGATCAAGGGATTTCTGGATTCCTGACCTACGGGAATCATTCACCTTCGGACTTTTACCATATTGTTTTACCGTGCTACACTTGTTAATGAATCCCAGTGTACGGGAATGTGTTTGCATTAATTTGTTACTGCAAAAGGGTTAAATGCAGGTTAAAGATCTTAACAGTGTAGGTGAGTTCACACATCTGTTATAACTGTTTATCTGTAAATGTCTCGTAATCAAAGTCTTAAATGTTTCACACTGCGTTTATGGGATTTTTGAGAGGCTGATTTGAGTGAATTTGAGTGAAGCAAGTCGAGAGCACGACCCACTGACGCCCGTACGAGTACAAATTAATCCCTTTAAAAGAACACAGGTCTGTCACTACCCCTTTCGTGTGACACTGGCTTCAGGGTTTAACTCGGTTGGTTCCCTAATATTGCTCACCTGTTGACAGACGTGTTCGTCTTGTTTGTCCCTGCTTAACCGCTCCTGGCTGGTGCTTCTAGTGAACCTGACATGTGAGAGGATCGTGTTCTGCTCCGTTCACCGGGCTTTTTCTTGGTTACTTTCGGTCCCGGAGGACCTGGGTTAGACTCCACGCCCCCTCCCTGGAGTATAAGCACGGCCAGGCAGATGGAAAGCCTTAAGGTCAAGGCCACTCCTGTCATTTTGATGACCGGTACAGAGAATTTTTCTTTGATCTTTGGCTGCGTATAGCAGCCAATTCTGGCCCTCCACACAGAAATGCTGACACCATTTTGTCAGCCTGGTCTGTAAATTCACTTCTAAGACCAGCAGAAGTCTTAAAATTTTTAACATTGTTTTCAGTTCAATATTTTCAAGAGGCTTCTTGCCGGCTGGCCATCCTCTACAAACGGCCTTTGACCTCTTTCCGGGATATATAATTATCTTGGTCATTATGAGATGTTCTTACGGGGGATTCTTGACTAGATATATCAGCTGGATAAGCTAAATTATCATTTAAAGAAGAGTTATCATTTGTAGGCTCAGGTGCTTCATTAACAGAGTCTACTGGTTCCAGTGGGATTACCGGAATCATAGGAGGAGGGGACAATATACTTGAACCAGACATTGGTTCCTCAAGATCTGGTTCTTTGATATCTGAAATTTCAGCTACTGTATTAGTAGACATCTCAATCTGAGGGACATCACCTACCAGAAATAGGACTCGGAAAAATCCGAAATTGAGATATTGTCACCTGAAGCACCCACATTATCAAGACCTACGTAAGACATATTTCTGCAATGAACAGTAATGATAAGATTATCTTCCTCATCAGAAGTAAAAACAGACTCATCAGAAGAAGATTCACGGGGTTTTACTTGCGGGGGTTTATCTACAAGAGGAAGACTACTGACAAGTAACAACATGTTTCGATGTAGCGTTTTGCTCGGACCATCTTTCCCTAATGGGGATACAACATATACAGGATGTTACCCTTAGGTTGTTTGTCAATGACCTACACGTCATCGCCTCACTTATTTCCAAGTTTCTGTTTGCCGATAAGGCCTGCCTTATGGATTATTACATGATCGCCTGGCTTAAGACCGGACGCACGCGCAGTGCGGTCATAAAGCTTCTTACGGCGTGTTTTAGATTATACTGATGTACGTTGCGCAATATCATAAGCTTCTGACTACTGATCTTTTAGTTCTGGAACATAGGCGTTATAATCTCTTTGGTCAGCCTCGTCTTCTCTTCCTAAAATAACATCTACAGGGGGCTTTGGATGGCGACCGAACATTAGGAAGAATGAAGCATACCCAGTAGCCTCATTTCTCGTACGGTTGTACGCGTGTGTGAGAGGTCCTACCTGGGATCGCCAATCATTTTTCTGTTCACTATAAAGAGTACCCTGCATATTTAATAAGGTCCGGTTAAACTGGACTTCCTTGAGGATGGTATGGGCTGGTCCTAGAGTTTCTAATGCCGGCCAACCTGCACGACTTAAGTTGCCTGACTTGATCGCTATGAGTCCTAGTTGGAAAGCCATAATGTTTGACAAACATGCCAAAAAGAACTTTAGCGTTGGGTTTTGCTTTCGTGGTTTTGCAGGGGACTGCCATAGCGTACCTAGTAAAGTGGTCGGTCATCACAAGAATGTGCTCTACGCCTCTCCCCTGGACTGTTCAAGACTTAGGGTATCTATACATAGTAAATCCATTGGCCCTGAAGATGATAAAAAAAAACAAGGGGCGCTACTTGAGGAGGATTTTTTTCTGCGTAGGCAGTAAGGACACTTCTTATTATAGTCTGCTACATCTTGTGTCATACTAGGCCAGTAAAACCGGTCCTGTGCTAATTGTATGGTACGAGTGCGGCCGAGGTGGCCAACCTTATCATCGAAACTATTTAATGCCTCTTTCCTGAGACTACATGGAACTAGTAGCTGGTGCACAGTATCACTATTGGGGTCAGATTTAAGCATTATAAACATTTTAAGCATTCGCAATTGACCTCCATTCAGGCTATATCTGTTAATAAGGGTTCACAAATGGTCTCAAAATCGTGTCTTTTACTTGCTTAGAGCAAATATAATGAACTCCATCCAAAAGCGGAGGTGTGGCAAGTTACAGAGTAAAGTTGGCTTATGATAGTGGTACATGTTAACAGCATTGACAGAAACTACAGGAGATCTTAAATCTGCCTCGCAAATAGCTTTTACTACGTTCTCAGGAATATTCTGTTCATTTTGTTCTTGATCTCTAATCGCTCTAGGAATTCTAGACCTTGCGTCGGCATCAATATTATGTCCACCAGCCCTATATTTGATATTAAAATTGTAGTTGGCCAACACCAGCAACCCAGCGTCGCCTGGTGTTATCGGTTTTGACCGTGAACTCTGACCATTATAAATACTCTTTGAATTTGTAGGTGATGCACTATTTAAGGGCAAGAAATTCTAATTTATGGGCTCGATACCTGGACTCAGAAGGTGACAAGCCACGGCTAGCATACGCTACAGGACGCTTTTGTCCATCCTGTTCCTGGTATAAAACACCAGAGATGCCGTCAAACTGGCATCCGTGCGTAGAATGAAAGAGCGGCTGAAATCAGCAAATGCCAATACTGGGAAGGAGGAAAGAAGCTTGATGAGTTTATTAAAAGCTATCTTGTGCTCACTTTCCCAGTGAAAGGATTCACTAGTAGAATTTTGTTTTTTTCTAGAGTTTCTGGTCTTTGAGGGACTACCTCTCAACTAATTTTGCAGTGGCCTGGTTACTTTAGCAAAATTAGGAACAAATCGCCTGTAGAAACTGGCGAAGCCAAGAAACCGACGAACATCCTGCAACGGACGTAGGTCTAGGCCACTTTTTGACTACCTCTATCTATCCGGGGTCGGTTTTGATACCCCCTTTGGAGACAATGTGTCCTAGATATTTAATTTCTTCTCGCAGAAAGCAACACTTAGATGGTTATAGTTTAAGCCCTGCTTCTACCAACCGTTTAAATACAGATTCTAACCTCTCAAGGTGCTCATTCAAGGTTTTAGAAAATACTATTATGTCATCAAGTAATAAGCGTTCTTTGAGGTGTAAATCACCCATAACCTTTTACAAAAGGCACTAGAATGTTGCGGGAGCTGAGACTAAGCCGAAGGGCATGGTTTGCCACTCATAAAAAACCTAGAGGACCGACAGTAAAAGCAGTTTTTGCCTTATCCTCTTAGGCGACCTCAACCTGTCAGTATCTAGACTAAGTGAAGCAAAGAAAAGTACCTGGCACCTATCAAAGAATCTAATGTGTCATCAAATCGCAGAAGCGCATGTGCGTCCTTGACTGTTCTCCTATTTAAGGTCCTATAGTCTACACTAAATCTTAATAATCCATCCCCTTTGCGAATAAATACAATGGGAGAGGAAAACGGTGATCTACTTTCTCTGATCACCTTGGCTTCTACCATATCGCCGAGATGTTCTTTAACTTCATGGTATAGCTGGGGTGGTATTCTACGATACCTCTCCCGAAAGGGCTCCTGATTGGTAAGAACAATGTGATGTTTGACAAGATTTGTGCGACCTATACGTGTCATTAGATGAAAATATACGTTTCAATTTAATTAAAAGCTGTTGCAATCGTTTAGACTCAGCAGGTGAAAGATTACTGCCCATATTTAAAGAGTTGAAAAGAGACTGGCCCTCAACTAGCACTAAGATTTTTGGTTCTGCTAATTTAGCCTGTTGCAGTTACAAAGGACAGCTTTATTTGGAATTGTTATAGTATGGCCTTTTAAGTTCTGAACCTGTACAAGGACACGATCAGTTGAACCAGTAGAAAAACCAACTTCATTCAATAGAGGGATTAACACAAGTCCCGCAGGTAGGCCTTGAAAAACAGTGGTCTCCGTCAAAATAAGAATTTTGCCTGGATTTTAGACTCTAGATAAATAATTAACAGTGACCGTACTGAATGGGGGAACTTCTACGGGCCTTGTAGAAAAGGCTTGTCTTGAGATAATTTAAAGATCTCTTATTCCGAATTTGTAAACATTTAAAGGCATTTCGCCAAAGTGAGGGCACATTTAACTTCTGAACAAAATTATCCCCACTTCCTTGCTTTAGGAAAGTTATGGAAGAATATAAAACCCTAGTTCCGATAATAAAGGGGACATCACAGTTAAATTTAGTGTCTTTCATGACCAAAACCGGAACAGAGAATACCTGAAAGGAATGCAACTCTTGAGAGTTTATATCAACGGGCACAATTTCCAAGTAATCAAAAGTGGTAAATTACTAAAAAACTAGACACGACCTATTCTGAGAAGTGGGACAGAACAGGTACGGGTAAACATAATACTCCTACTAACCAAAAACCATCGATTACAGTACCTCTTGTAGGTAATACACAACTTGATGATGTATTCGCCTATGACGTATAAAGTACTTGTTTGCTAGATACAGGTTCGCAGGTATGTCCTGTTTCTGAAAATTTTTTCACACAACTGCTCTGATCTAGAAACCGTTTACAAAATCATTGATCTGAGATCCCTTTTGGCATGACACATACCAGCCTTAGGAGTCTTACGATTTCAACGTGTACAGAAAGGTCACTGAGTGTCCTTAGACACTGATCTGGACTGATCTTTCTGTCTAGTAAGGGATTTAACTCTGAGAGGATACATTCTTAGATTTCTCAATCTTAGACAATCTATTATCCATGGCATCTAATCTTTGAAAGATTTTATCCAGAGATGACTCCAAAGGCTCTTGAGAACAGAACTGAAAGGAAGGTTGCAGACTTGTGTTGGGGTTGTTGTGATTCCAAAGTCCGACATGTCGTGAATAACTCATCAAAATCCTCGTCACAATCGTATTTATGACGAGTGGCTTCTAGGGTATGTTTAGATTACAATCCATTCCAAAATTAATTGTTCATACTCATGACGGGACATGGGTTGTTTGGCATTAATTGAATCAAGCATACTGTGTAGGCGACAGCCCCTAGAAACAATGTCCTCTTTTGGGTCCTGCCTCCTAGAATGGAACTTTTTTTTAACAAAATTAGGGGCAGTACATTAACAAAGTATTTATCAAATTTATCAAGTATATCAGTTGGTGAAGTTATCTGGCAGAGAGAGCAAAACTCTTCCTGCCGTGCCTTTCACTTACTGATGTACCGCAGTCAATACCTGAGAGTCAGGAGTGAAATCGTCACTTATGAGAGCTTTCACATTTGATCGCCACTGATTGTAGCTACTTACTTTATCATCATGTTAATACAGGAAGTCTAGGAGTAATTAAAGAATAGTTAGCTTTATCGTTACATGTAGGAAAAGTGTGACCACGTCGAGTTCTGGGCTCTGATGTTAATGCATTAACTTCATCGTCTGTTAGGTAATTGAGTTTATTGGCTAACTGATGAACAAATCCAACCCCCTTTGAGTTAAGGAAGACAAATCAACTATACATGCTTCCGTGCTATTAGAGAGACGATCTCTGCACGATGACCCTCACAAGCAGGTTCGTAAGACCCTCGTAAGCCTATTTACAGCCTGCGAGGCTGATATTCTGTCATCAAAAACTACATAACCTCAACATGTATTGAGACCTAAATGGGCCTCTTGAACCAACAAATGGTGGTTAACCTTGCCGTTGTGAGAAGTAGTGCCTCATATGTAGCGTCGGGCTCAATACCAGATATGGCCTTACAACAAAACCTACATGCAACATCCTGATTGACAACTCGACAATAAAAAATACCAATTACGAAAACTCAGGACTGATATTATTACTGAAAGGATCATTCAGTAACCCGCGTTCATGAATTGTACAACAACGCATGCCGAAATGTCAGCAAGACCTAACAAGGCTGTCAGCAACTAACATCTATTCAACATTCGATGATACTTATCAACAATTGATGACAATTGGTTACTAAAAATATCATCTATTACACCTATCATCTAGCAACTGGCCAACTGTAAACATTACATCAAGTATCAAGTATACTGCCAAGATTTATCAATCTAATTTGATCAAGTCAATTAAATGAGAACTGACCTGACGAAAATGGCAAATTGCTTGATTAAAGACCTACGTAAATGTTCGGTTTGACATTACTATGATGAGCATGCACCGTTAAAAGAAAAGCCTACTAAACAGTAAGCAAAAAATCAATGTCAACACAAGCAAAAACCGCAATATACACATGCGCAGGTACAATCAGTTAATTACCTTGACCTTTTAACCCAAATGCAAGCGTGCAAGCGAGCGTCTTGAATTTAAATCCTAGTACCCTTTTAAAAAGACCATGCGCAATGAACCATGAAACAAAACATTAAAGCTTCTCTTACTCGTGTATCTAACATTCAAGTGTGAAGATCTTTACATTGAAATATGCAACCATTAAATTTAAATATCCAAACATTTAGTAAATATGCAACATTCATAAGCAAAAAATATGCAATGCATGCGCATAGGCCTAAAACACCCTTAAATGGAGTTAACACTGTTTACTTTTTATGTCCATGGGACTCTTGGTCCTGGCGAGGAGCGACGATAATGCGAGGTTTATAAATGGCGCCTTAAAAACGCAAAATGTCACTCGCGTGAGTTCACAGATAGTCCGGAAGGATTGCGTTCTGGTGGTGTGCACCCCAACATTTAGACAGCTATATTCCTTATGGCGAAAGAAGGAAAAGCATAAGCGTAGTCGCAAAGCGAAGACAGCAAGGGGCAAGCAGCATGCAAAGCAAAGGATATCATAGGGCCTATTAAGTGGGCAGCTCGTCGGACAATTCCTGTGTGGGCATGACGACGTGCATGTTGTCAAGGTAAGAAAAAGCACATGGCACAAACGTTACTGCGTCAGTACAAGCAACCACCCTCTGCTTCAAAGTGTGACGGAGCTCAACAGGCACACACTATTCGTGGAGTAATAAGCAGCCGGGGACAAAACGTGACATGGCCTCATTCTGAAAAAGGTTACAAAAGAACGTGCTATCCTTAAAGTTTGAATGTCAGTGTCCTACATTCAAATACAATACAATAAAACAACTTAGGTACATGCAAAATGGCAAGGAATATACAGGTTAAAAGTTGTATGACCTTATAATAGTATATTTATTAATACTATGGCCCCTTGGCCTAAATGGGCATTAATACTAAAAATGTGGCCCCAAGGCCTAACTAGGCACGAATCGTGGCGCCACGGCCGAACTGGGCATATAGAACTTTCCTCACTTTCCTAGAATTTATAACCAATTCACAGAAATTTAATATTTACTAGGAGAACAAAATATGAATAATTAACTCGCTCACCTGAAAAAGGTTACAAAAGTACAATTGAAGGACGTGCTGTCTTCAAAGTTCGAATGCCAGAGTGGCGTACATGACATTCGAAGGCTTATATACTCGACTACATGTTGCGTTGTAACAACTTAAAGAAAAATAACCATTAACAAGAGATCACGGTTCATAGAAAACCCCGGGACATTATGTACCAATTAAATGAAGAGTTACAACGATGCCTGACTAGAAAACGGAAGTAAATAACGAACTAAAACAGAAGGATGGAGAAGTACCGAAATGATGTTAGCCTATGATCTAAATCAAGCTCCCTTTACACTTATATATATATATATATAGATGTATGAATAGACATTCTGGTTCATTGTTTATAGATGGAAATGGTATACACAAAAGTCGGTTCACTGACGGTGGGGATTCGGAATATATATATTCCGAACATCAGGAAGATTGTGTTCCTTAAGAGGGAAGATGTTGAACTCTGTAAGATCTCAACCTGTTGATTATTTAATCTATGAAATACTTAAATTAAGCCGAGTTATAACAAATAACATTAACGTCAATTTATCATGATTTATCACAAATCAAATTAAGATGTTCTTACCATACTACAATTGTCACATGTGGGAATTTTTTCCAGAAAGTGTGAAACACATATTGTTACATCCCTTGCATTTATAACAAGTCCTACAGGCCTAATGCGAACCTGTGCAATGGGATATACATCAGGTATAATGCTTCCATGCTTGACCCATACTTTTCAAGTACATGTGTGACATGTATATGTACAATGCAAGCACTGCACATTTTAAACCTGAGTTACTCAAACATCACTGCTGAAATACTTGCATAGGTGCACAGAACACAAAAATGAATGTTAGTGGCACCACCACTTATGAGGAAGCCATAAAAGATGTTTCGAAATTAGAAAAAAATTAGGCTTCAAACCACTCTTTGGCTATATGGACAGATGCATGAAACAACTAGATACAGGTAGTCGAAAGCAACTACGTGTATCCATTGAACTCAGAGTAGTACAGGTGAGGTGAGGCATGGATTGGGTGGTAAGGAGAAATAGAATGAATTGGATGTCTGCCACCTTAACAGGATTGTTGGTTGCACTACCAGAGGCCAATACTGCAATTCACTCCTGAAAAAGGGCATTAATTAATTTTTCAACAAAAACGGAAATGTAAGTGGTCCCACCCGTCTGGTTTACGTGAAAACTTTCCAAGTTGGAAGGACATGCCAAATTTTAGACCAATACCTTAACCCATCCCAGAGATATGAGCAATTTTCACCAAAAAAACGTGTCAAATTGACACCATGGGAAAACGCAGATGGCGCCTCTAGTCTTGTGTACAAGATGAAGTTCAAAATCTATGGATATGCACAATTTCATGCCAATACTGCGAATCACTCTTGAGAAAAGGGCATTAATTTATTCTGCAAAAACGGAAAGGTATGTGGCACCACCTGTCTGGTTTAAGAGAAAACTTTCCAAGATGGATGAACATGCCAAATTTCAAACCAATTCCTTGAGCTCAGCAAGGTAAAACTTAACTGAACTTCAGAGCCCTGACAGTTTCCAGGGCTTTAGGCTTTTGTCAGGTGTCCAGATGCAGCCTTGAGGGGCATGAAACCCATCAGGTTATCACATGCAGCCTTGAGGGGCATGGCATCCATGAGGTGATCACATGCAGCCCTGAGGAAAAAGCAGCTGAACTGACCTTATGACCCTTGACAAACAGTGTGCACTCATTGAACTCCTGACCGGTATCTGGCTACACTGAGTGAACTCTTGACCTATATCTGGCTGCACTGAGAACACTCTTGACCTCTTGCCTAATCTGATACAGTTGGCAGTCTGCAAAGCTATTTATAGATACAGACACAATTTTGGCCTGTTGGTAAATCTGTTTACACATACTGAAAGACTTTGGCTAAAATGCCTTTTTTCAAGCTGACATATAGGACTTTTTATCAAAATTTTCAGAATATTATAGATGCAGTCCTTTCATTCTTAAAGGTCCCATTCTTCTGTGTACGAAAGTCTGGTCCATTAGGCTCCACAAAATGCCAAGAGCACCTCTGGGTTTTGGTGTGCCATGTGAATTGGCGAGCAGAGATGAGAAGAGACCCGAAACTTCAGAAAACCTAAAACTCACCACGTGAAGACTGTTGACCACCTGCTGAAGAGAGAAGTTTCCGGCGGGACAAGTCAATCTCCGTACTTGGAGAGTACTGGCTCACTACTAAAAATGGTTCAACGAGGATAAATAAAAGGGGGGGGGGCTCTCCAGGGCGAGATGTTCTGTAAAAGCCCTGCATCCAAATATTTATGGTTAAATGGAGATCACTTGGATATCATAAATGGTATTTTGTAGTTTAAAAGGTTTATGAAAGTATACCCAACCTTTCAGAACTGTTTAGTGGTCCCAGCAGCCCTCCGAGGCTAAGTGTTGGCATTCTTTCATGACCTGATATCATTTGACCATCTGTGTCATTTGCATAAAGCTTTCTTTTGGTAACAAATGGCAAAAGACACTGATCTGTATATTAAAACTTGTGTCACCTGAAACAAAAACAAAAAAAGCCAGCCAAGAAGGCCAGGTCTGGTCTGGTCTAGAAATATATCAAGCAGGTTTTCCAATGGAAAGAATTCATATTGACATTTTGGGTCCTTTCAACCAGAGCAGGGATGGGAACCGTTACATATTAATGGTTTATGACCAGTTTTCAAAATGGCTGGAGTGTTTCCCAATTCCAAATCAATCTGCAGAAATAGTGACAGAGACTCTTGTGTTGAAATTCTTCGCAATTTTAGGTTGTCTGTTGAAAGTCCATTCTTACCAGGGACAAAATTTTGAATCCAATTTATTTGCTGCCCTGTGTAAAACTTTAGGCATATCAAAAACAAGAACAACACCTAAACACCAAGCATCGAACGGGCAAGTAGAACGCCAAAACAGAACTGTATTGCAGATGATCCTTTGTTACCTTGAGAATGATCTGCCTGCTTGGGATAAAGATCTACCCCTCTTGATAATGACCTTTCATTCAGCCGATCTTGTTTATCTGCGCAATAGGGCTACCAAAAAAGGTCAGTTTCCAAAATTACAGGCCATATGGAAGGGTCCATACCTTGTGATTACTTGTGAACATCCTATCTACAAAGTCAAGACAAAGAAGCTGATAAGTTTATACATCATGACAACCTGAAACTTTGCGAAGATAGAAATATACCGTTATGGTTGTGTAGGGCCTGTATCCAATTATGGACAGAATTAGACTAATGATGGTGAAGAGGTTTGGGCCAGCACTGCTGAACCCAGCCTTCTTCAATCACCCTTTGTCTCTGCTTCTTAGACCCCAAGTAGGCAGGATCAACAGGCCCCTGGTAATTCTGACCAAGCTGAAACAATCAGAGACATCCCTAAAAATAATATCCCTCGACATAGTCCTAAAATAAAAACCTCTAAAGGCAGAAAGGTCCGTAGGCCGGCATATTTAAAGGATTATACTACGTAAGCTTATCAGCATGTGTTTAGTATAAGGAGTTCTCTAATGCACTTCGTAGTTAACGTTAAAGTTTTAACTTTTGTCTCATATTGGGGCCAGGGGTCCGTACTCGTTATTTCAGATAGAATCATGACAGAGTTGGACCCATTATCTGAAGCTTTGTTCGTCCCAGACTACGAAGAAGAAAGTCATAGTTCTGGTGACGATGATCTACCCTGTGAAAGTAAGGTGCCCTCGGAGGCGAAGGTAGATTCTTACCTAATGTTGGAGATGAAGACGTGATGTCTGCAGAGGTACGATCTAAAAGTTCTCAAGGAACAGCTCCTTCTGTGAGGCCAAAGGGGCGGCCAAAAGCTTGTAATCTATGTGGATTGGACAAATTGAAGCATCTGGGTCGCCACATCATCCAGACCCACCTTCTATGGTGGCTGTACATTGAAATTGCATGTTGGGTCTGCCGGAAACAGTAAACCTGTAATAGCACTACATCTAAGTTCCATTCCCATGGAAGCCTGATGGGCAATCTAGGGCCCAACTGTAAGTCCGAGTGGCAGGAGTGGGTTAGGGGAATGTTACAATATCTGGCCGATTCTTTCGGTGTACGAACCCTGGCAGAAGTGCCTATTGGCCCGGGAGAACTTGCATGTGAAGGACCCGTCCCCCACCAGGTTTCTGTCACTCCTTAATGCATATTTCCAGGAATTATCCCGCCTGCAACAATGGGATGTGCCAGAGGGAGAAATCTGTTTCAGACCATCAAATATCATTGTGGCCATTTGGCATTGGGAGGTTCTCTCCCAAATACTACCATATTAATATTCTTCCATGCCCACTTGGGCCGGTTATTCAGGATTCACCACATAAATTCACTAGACAAGTATGTGGCAAAGTCAACCCAAACCGAGTTGCTCGGGGTCGTGGCCAATTTTGTATACCCCGGAAGCTGGAGCCTGTACCATCAAGTATCCTCTGACCCTTTAGTCAAGTGCAATTTCGGTTTACACCCCAGATCTATAGGATCGCCATATGACATCCAGAAGAGGATCAGTGAAATGGATAATTTTCTGTCTAAATCCCATTGCATTGGATTAGGCGAGTTCCGCGTGGAACATACTAAGGTCAAGCCAAATCTCATTGGGATCTAACTCCAATTCCTAAGTGAGGCGTTCCGGCTCTTTAAATAGCACACCCACATGCAGGTACAGGTACCCCACTGCAGGAATGCAGGCAGCAGTGAGGCCGCTAGACAAACTCTATGACTGATCAGAGAAAAGGGCATCTCAGAGCACAGGATTCACAGGCACTGTTTTTCTGGAACCGCAGCAGAGCTGAAGAAATGGTCAAGGTTTCTTCCAAACTCTTATTTTGGCTTTACAGAAACCTTATTCCGTAGCAACCATATTACATCGGCAGTCGCTCGTGTGAGTATTGACAGACTGTCCTTATTTATCTGAATCTCCTTGGAACATCCTCCCTGCTGCCTACCAAGTGGCAACCATCTGTGATCTCTCACTATCTTCCGTGTTAACCCATTGTAACAGGAATGCCTCAGTCCTATATGGACTGTTCTAATGTGTTGCAATGGTATATGTTTCTAACATTCCTGTGGTGTGTTATGGTGGTTTATTCACTTTTGGCATGGCTGGCGGCCAGGCGTGCTTCCACTTGTCAGTCTGGGGATAAATCTCTATATTACTTCGGAGTTTGTTATGATCATATTTACATAAGATTCCCTGTATCTAGTTACCCTTTTTCACTATTGTTGCTTGTTTCTTAGCACATTTGGGATTCTAAGATCTTTTTCTAGGGCTGATAAAAGTGCTCTAGTGTCATACTCTAAGGAGCATACAAGATATAAATGTGCCATAAAACAGTGATTATTCTAGGCTCCTATATTAATGTTCAGATCTATCATACTATTGTTCCTATAACCGTCTGCTCCTTCAGAAAAGTCATTTTAGGTCACCCAGTCAAGGAAACTTGGAGGAATGTGGACGAAAGTCTCGTCAATTAGACTCCTCAATATGCCAATAGCACCTCTGGCTTTTGGTGTGCCATGGGACTTGGCGAGCAGAGACGAGAAGAGATCCGAGAATTCAGATTGAAACTGAAACTCACCACGTGAAGACAGACTGTTGACTACCTGCTAAGGAAAGAAGTTTCCGGCGGGACAAGTCAATCTTGGCGAGTACTGGCTCACTACACTTCTGCCAAAAATCATTAAAAAAAAGTACACTTGAACAAAGAATCATTTTTGTGCAATGTTACAGAAGTTATAATTGAAACAACATTTTTGTAGAAGAAGACTATTGCAGTCCTCAGTTTGAAATACGCTCAATATTGGCCATAACACCTATTTTAGCTTTTCACGACTCTACCAACAAAAAATTTAAAAAATCAGTCTATTCTTTTACGATTGAAAGAATCATGTCCTAGAATAATCTTGTGAAAATTGAACGAATCAGCTTGACAGTTTCATCATAAACATTTTTAAGGTGAAAGAGGCTAATATTATGAGGTTTTTTGCCAGTAAATACAGGTAAATGTAGGTGGTGCCACAAAATCTGCAGTTTAAAATATGAGTCATGTGACCAACATTTGCACAATACTTGGTGATGCTAGCTCCAATCATTTCTGAGACTGCTATGTCAGTGTGCTTACTTAGCCAAATGACAACGTTCAAATTCATGTAACTCAAAAATTCATCAAACACAAACAATTTGCACAACCTTGAAAGGACTTGCCTCAAGGGTCATTTCAGGAAAATATTTAACAATTTGGCTGGACTGTTTATGAGAAGAACACGTTTAAAGGTTTATTAGCTTTTTTCCTATAAAAACTAGGTACATGCAGATAGCAAAACATAAGCTAAATCCCACATTTTATATGTGACCAATTATTGCATTAAATTATGGGATGTAAGCTCCAGCAATTCCTGAGATATTATGGGTTATTGTACAGATGACCGATGACCAGTGACCAACACTGGCATAAAATTTGGTGATGATTGCTGCAGCCATTTCAGAGATTGCCAATTTAGTTGCTTTTTTTTGGGCAGTTGACTTAATTCAACTTCGACTCGTCCAAAAATCACTTAACTTTAACCATACTTTAAACAAACTTGAGAGATATGGTATAAGAGATTATTTCTTTGAAATATTGAACAATTTGGCTGGACCGTTTAGGAGGAAAAGATTTTTTAAGGTTTATTAACTTTTTCTCTAAACCAAGGCCTACAGGCCTAATGCGAAACTGTGCAAAGTTTGGGAGTATGAATGGAGGTTTATTTTTAAAATTTAATATTGATCCTCTTTTGTCCTGCATAACTACCTTATTCATTATGATTTCAGCAAAATGTTTTTTTGGATCTGCAAGTTTCGGACTAGGAAATTTTAAAACTAGGATTTATCAGTCAGGATATTTCGGATATGTTCTTTTTGCCAGGGAGGATTACTGGGACTGATGAACAAACAATTTTGCAGCAAGGTTTCAAATAAGAACATTTCAAATAAGAAGATTTTTCTCTATAAAATCTAAGAAAATGCAGTTATCCAAGAAATAAGCAAAATCCGATTGAAATTATTAGATTATTTTTTTGCAAAAAAATTGGTGATGCTAGCTCCTGCCCTTTTTGAGAAAGCTATGACGCACAACAGACGATGCCACACCATCGTATAAGCTCACAGATTCATTTAAAAATGCAAACCAATTTTTTTCTATCAGTTGAAAGATATAGTTCCACTAGTTCTAATCTGGGCATTCTGCGTCTAGATGATGATCACATTGTCTAGACACCAGACAGAGCTAGGTCAGTTGCCATGGTGATGTCTGGACCTCACCTGCTTGAACTGAGTGACCTCTTGACTCGGCATGTTGAAAAGTTGACACGTCAAATCTGTTGTCAAACACTGAAAGCCTTTTTCAATTGGCTACACTGCTTTTTAAAGCTGCATTTATCCAATCTATTCTGATAAAACTGGCAGAACCCTACCATAGAATAATTCTTGTAAAGTTTAATACAAATCAGCATAACAGTTTCATCATAAAACAGTGTATAAGCTAGAAGAGTCTAAATTTTTTTGCTTGTAAAAAACAGATCAATGTAGGTTGCGCCACCAATACCTCAATTTCAGATATGATTTATGTGACAAACATAAGCATAAAATTTGACGATGATAGCTCTAGTGGTTTCTGAGATTTTGATTTTAGTGTGCTTTTTTTGATAGATGACGAAGTTCAACCTCCTGTAAAAATGTCCGAACTGGAACCATTCGAACAAACTTGAGAGAGATTGTTCCAGGGATCATTTCTGTGAAATATTGGACAATTTGGCTGAAAAGTTTTGGAAATGATTTTGAAAGGTTTTAAGCTTTTTCCCTAAGATATCGAAGTTAATGCAGATACCCAAAAAATAACCTCAATCCGATAAAGTTTGACATGTACCTGATCCTTACATGCAATTTAGAGCTGCTAGCTCTGACAGTTTTTGAGATAGTATGGGTTAACGTACGGATGACGGTGGACGGCAGACGGACGATGTTGTGCCATCGCATAAGCTCCAGGTTCTCTAAAAATCTAAGAAAATGCAGTTAGCCAAAAAAAGCCAAATCCTATGAGTGTTTTACATGTCTAGTCTTTTGCATAAAATCTTGTGATGCTAGCTCCTGTCGTTCTCAAGATAGTATGGGTGAAATTACAGTAGACGGACAATGCTACAACATCGCAAAAGCTCACAGGTTCGCAAAAAGTACAGCTGGAGCAACCAGTCTGCAGGAACTGATGAAACACTTCATAATGAATATGTATGCAAAGAATCATGGTGATCAATGCATTAGTTGTTCTGATACTGGAACTTTTTATCAATTTTTTTATCATTCTTCGGGGTACCATTAAGCTCGAACGATATGGGTAACTGAAACCTAATTTCAGGTTTCCAAGGAGACAGGAGCCTTTTTTGTATGGACCTCTCTGGAAGTCAAGTTTGAAGTTTCCAGGCCCAGTGATTATGATGTACGCCCTGTTAATGGACAGACGACGGACAAAGAGTGATAGCTAAAGCTCAGATGACTTCCAGTCAGCTTAGCTAAAAATATGAATAAAACTTTGGAGTCTTCATAGATGGTGAAAAAATGTGTTTTGAATTCAACTAATCATTTTTAAACTGGAAACCAATTCATGAATAAACCTTTTCAGTTAAACCTATGTGACCGCAACAAGATCTAGATGTAAATTTACATCTTAAAAGAATTGGAATAAAACAAGTTTACAGACCTACCTCCTACAAATTGCTGAACACTAACTGGATACAGACCTTTTATATTTTGGCTTTATCCCTTTGGCATGTCCCTGGAGCTGATCACTGTATCCCCTGATACAAAACACACTGGAGCTGATGATCCCTAGCTGCACCAATCTGGAGCTGACCATTTTATCCTCTGCTGTACCACTTTGGAGCTGACCTGTGTATCCTCTGCTGTACCACTTTAGAGCTGACCATTGTATCCCCTGCTGCACCACTCTGGAGCTGACCATTGTATCCCCTACTGCACCAGTCTGGAGCTGACCATTGTATTCCCTGGTGCACCAGTCTGGAGCTGATTGCTGTATCCCCTGCTGCACCAGTCTGGAGCTGATTGCTGTATCCCCTGCTGCACCACTCTGGAGCTGATTGCTGTATCCCCTGGTGCACCACTCTGGAGCTGATTGCTGTATCCCCTGGTGCACCCCACTGGAGCTGACTACTGTATCCCCTGTTGCACTACTCTGGAGTTGATTGCTGTATCTCCTGCTGCACCACTCTTGAGCTGACCATTGTATCGTCTGTTGCACCACTCTGGAGCTTATCACTGAACCTTATGCAGTACCACTCCCTTGTTGATCACTGTGGCAGAACACACTGCCACAGAGCTGGTCCCTAGAGCACCTGCAAGGAAGAAAAATAGCAGAGATCATCTTCTAAAACAACACCATAGAGCTGACCACTCTACCATTTGCTGTACCATCCAGGAGCTGAAAATTAAGTCCCACTGAAGCACCACTGTTGGGAGTTAACCACTGAATCCTGATGTGGAAGAATCACCATAGCCATTGGCACCGTGCTGTTGAGCATGTTTCCTCACGCAGCATCAGCTCCTACACACAAAGCTGCTCCCTGTATCCCCTTCATGCACATATATAGCAATGTCTGTTATAATTTAAGACCATCATCACCTGATCACTGTTTTACCTGTAGCAGCACATGACAGCTAGTTACAATGTCTTGCAGTACGTCTGAAGAGTTAACATTGTATTCCATACAGCATATAGCTGACCACATTTCCTAATACATCACTACAGAGCTGACCACATTCACTCATGGTCCACCAAAGTTGATGCTCTGCAAACATAACGATACACAGCTTATCACACATTCTACACATATAGACATAACCATAGAGCTATCCTAGTTCATGCAGACCACACCAGAGCTGACTCCCCTTCTTCAGCACTCATTGTATCCCATTTTAGATCAAACAGAGATTCACTATATCCCCTGCAATACCTCTCTGGAGCTGATCATGATATCCCTGGAATACCTCTCTGGAGCTGATTACTATATCCCCTGCAATACCTCTCTGGAGCTGATCACTATATCCCCTGCAATAAGTTTATCAAGGTATCTTGGAAATCATAGAAACATCATGGCCATTACCACCATGGTGTTGAACATGTTCCTCCAGCAGCACCAGCACAGAGCCAATCACCATCTCCTGCACACCTGAACAAAGCTGCTCCCTGAATTCAATACATGCACGTTGCAATGATCATTATTGATAATGATCATGCTATTTGCATCTCTCTGCAGCACCACCATGGGACTGATCGTTGAATCCCCTGTTGCACGACCGTTGACCTGATCAGTTGCCCCTGCAATACCAGTCTTGTGCTGATCACTGTTACACCGGAAGCACCATTCTGGAGCTAATCATTGTAATCAATGCAATACTACATTGGAGCTGATCATTGTTTCCCCTGCAATACTACTCTGGTGCTGATCACTGTATCCCAGGAAGCATCACTCTGGTCTTTCCTCTATTGTAAAACCAAAATATAGTTGGATATTAATTGTTCCCCTACACACTGCCAAAGAGCTTGTCGAAAGGTCCCCTGCAAAAGTAAATATGGCAACGATCATTAAATTTCCTGTAACACCACTCTGGAGATGATTATTACACCCCTCTCCAGCATCACTTTGGAGCTGATCACTGCATTCCCCTGCAAGCACAACCATGGAGCTAATCACTGAAATCTTGTAACTCTTACATATTGTTGGTCACTGTTCTCTAACACAGCCACGGAGCTTGTTGATAGATCCCCCCGCCAAAGCAAAAATAGCAATGATAATTAAAGCCCCTGAAGCATTACTCTGGAGCTGATCATTGTACACCCTGCAATACCACTCTGGAGCTGACCACTCTATTCCCTTCAATACTGGAACTGATTACTTTATCCATGTAAACACCACCATGAAGTTGTTTTCCCCTGTAAGCATGATCATGGGATTGCTCACTGTAATTCTTGTAAAACCTTGAGGTGATATACTCAGAGTTTATCACTACATCTTGCATGCTTGGTCAGAGCTTATCACTAAATCTTTTGCAGGCTTGGTCATAGAGATGATCACTACATCTCTGGCAGGTTAGGTCATACAGCTGATCACTACATTTCTGGCAGGCTGGATCAGAATGCTGATCACTGCCTGTAACCCCTGCAAAAGTAATCATACAGCAAATTCAGGCATAATCAATGTGATGACAATCTTACCTGCAGACAGTGTCATGCTCATTTGCCTCACCATCATTTGAGAAGACCACTGAATCTTCTGTATCCTAGACCTGATTACAATCAGTAAACGGTACTGGCTTTCTAAAATGTCATCTTTCAACTGATGGCTTGCTGCTTTCTCAAGGCTTAAAGTTCTCTTAACTAGCAATAAGTGGGATAGTAAATCTACTAAATAAAGAGCCCTGGTGTCCAAGTCCCTGAAAGGATATATGCAATAAACAAATTTCAAGACCCAGGATGTCTGAACACCAACGTGCACCAAAAATAACATCACAGTTATGGCTAAGATAATTCTTTATACAATACACATCAATTGAATTAAAATATGGGTTTTGGTTGCTAAAATGGATTTTTGATTGTTATTATTCAAAAGTACGCTTCCTCTCATAGAGTATAAGCAGTGATGTAGTTGCTCAGGCTATACACCACTGATAAAAAGGCGTCTCACTTTTGAGTACCGTAAATTCTCTTTTCATCACTGCACGTCTATTTATAGTCGCACCCTGATTTTGCATTAAACCTTACTCATTAACCACAGAATCCTATTAGCAATATCTAGCATTCTGCAGGAACCAAAGTCTGTTTAAGATAATTTGCATGACTGCTTGAGCCAAGAAGATATGAGTAGCAGATTTTGGATTCCAACCAAAGTACCCAACAATGGAATTCTGCAATGACAATTTGTTCACATAATTTGATAATGTTGGCCAAATGAGGCACAGTCATGTCATTATTTAGCTGTATGACAGATTTACACAGCAGCACACAGCTAGGTCCTGGAAGGTTTAAATGTTTTATCTTTCAATATGAAGGCTACATGCGATAGGAAAACAAATTCCCACTGAAGGAGTACATGTATAAGGTTTTTCATCAAATTTGCTATCAGGTCAGATATCATAAAGTCATGTTGACATCAGATAAGAAATTGCATATGGTTTTCACATGGAATTGTAAAATGTTCAAACTGATAAACTACTGGTTCATATTAGCCCAAGTAATATAAAGTAAAATATAAAATAATAAAGTGAAATAGAAAATACAACCATCTCACATTTGGTAAAGGGAAAAATTCACCCTGAATTGCATACATTCACTTGGTAAATATTGATTGGTTCTGCTCTGCTGACCCTGGCCAATCACAGCCTGTCCCAGAACCTTGCTCAAAACTGGCAGACAACAACACTTTGTGCTACACTAAATGAACCCTATTTGAGTTTCATCAAAATTCTTTACCTTCCATTCTCAGGGGGGCAAGATCCAGGCAAACAATACTGGACAAAATACCCCAGGACAAAATGTACCAAGACAAAGTATTCACAGAACAAAATGATGCAAAAAAAATCAACAAACATCACAACTTACCATAACATTTGGAAACGTCATCATGCATGACCATGCAAGCATCCCTTATTTTTTATTTGCAAATAATAATCATTGTTATTTAAAAACAATTAAATTAAAATGATATTTCTAATGTGTTTTTTAATGACTATAAACATTAATAAAACAACCTTGCCTCAACACTATCTGTCTACTTTATTTTCATTTATATACTTATATGTACTAAGTTATAAATATACTGAACTCTATATATGTACAGTTATTTATTTATATATATATATATATATATATATATATATATATATATATATATATATATATATATTGTGTGTGTGAAAATATAAATATATGTGTACATGTATGGGAATAAATGATTAATGTCAGTCATATTTCTAGGGTAATAAGAATTAACAGTTTTCAGGAAGAATGATGAATACAAACACATTTTACAAGTTTCATGCAAAAAATCTTTTTTTCAAAAGCTATCTCTTAACTAAAATGGAAGATATTTTTTTAACTAAAATTATAAACTATCAATTCTATGCTTTTATAATTTATATTTCACTTTTAATTGTCTATATTTATGTGTCTGACAGTTATGTTTGTAGGTTTGATGAAACCCTGATAATCAATAAAAATTATCTTTTGATATTCTTAGTACACACTTGCACACATACATATATTATAATAAATATTATATGAATATACACATATATATAATTATATATATTTAAACACACATATACATAGCCACACACACACATATAATGGCCACAGTATACCAAAATACAGTATGGCCATGCATGACTAAGCCACACAAATTATGGTAAATTGTGACTTATTGTTAATTCCACATGCAGTGACAGTTTGTCCCATGTCACTTCAGTGTTGGTACAGTAAATGTCCTGTGGCATTTTGTCATCCAAATGTATGCTAAAGGAAAAATAAATACAGCTGCTGTCAAATAAAGACCTCATGAAACAAACCCTGTGCAAAATAATTCTACTAAGCTTAACAACAACTGGAGATATATATTATATATATATATATATATATATATATATATATATATATATATATATATATATATATATATATATAATCACTTCATCAAATTCAGAAGATCTTTATGGAATCTGGAAAAAAAATCAAAATTTCACTACTTTACATGCTTTCCTTAATTATGTTTTTTTATAGTTCCTTGTTGTCTTAATTTTGTGAAATAATAGAAATATGTCCTTCAGGAAAATGTCTATATATGAAATCGTGTGAAATGTCATGTCTTGTCTGCATTAAGAAGCAGCCAAAATAGTGTAAGGAATACTAGTCTGTAAGATCTTGTTTGTTACAAAATCCTGTATCAAGTGGCAGGTTTTGTTGTAGTGTCTGTCTGTGTAGTGTTATGATCATAAATATGCAATGGTCTGGTCATATATATGTAATTTCTGTGTGATATAATGGGCATAAATATGTAATACCTGTGTGACATTATGCTAATAAATATATGTGTTATGTCATGGTCATATATATGTAATGTCTGTGTACCTTTACGGTCATAGATATGTAATGTTGGTGTGAAGGCATGACCTTAGATATGTAATGTCTGTAGAGTGTTATGGTCATATATCCCTATGTAATGTCTGTGTGATGTTATGGTCATAGATCTGTATTTAATGTCTGTGCCATTTTATGGTCATAGATATGTAATGTCGGTGTGATGTCATGGTCATAGATATGGAATGTCTGTGTGATGTCATGGTCATAGATATATCTAGTCTGTGTGATGTCATGGTCACAGATATGATAAGTCTGTACTGTCTATGTGATGTCATGGTCATAGTTATGTAATGTCTATGTGATGCCATGGTCATATATATGTGATGTCTGTGTGATACCATATGGTAAAAGATATGTAATGTTTGTGTAATGTTATGGTCATAGACAATTTGTCTGTGTGATGCCATAGTCATAGATATGTAATGTCTGTGTGATTTCATGGTCATAGATATGTAATATGTAATTTTATGGTCATAGATATGTCTAGTCTGTGTGATGTCATGGTCACAGATATGATAAGTCTGTACTGTCTATGTGATGCCATGGTCATAGTGATGTAATGTTTTTATGATGCCATGGTCATAGATATGTAATGTCTGTGTGATTCCATATGGTAAAAATATGTAATGTCTGTGTAATGTTATGGTCATAGACAATTTGTCTGTGTAATGTTATCGTCAAAGATATGTAATGTCTGTGTGATTTCATGGTCATTGATATGTAATATGTAATTTTATGGTCATAGACATGAAATGTCTGTGTGATGTCATGGTCATAGATATGTAACGTCTGTTTTATGGTCATAGATATGTAATGTCTGTGTGATGTCATGGTCTTGGATATGTAATGTCTGTGTAATGTTTTGGTAATAGATATGTAATGTCTGTGTGATTTCATGGCCACAGACATGTAATGTATGTGTAATATTAAGGTCATAGACATGTATGTTCAATTAGGTGATGTGTGATGGGTTATCTACTTAATTCAGATCTAATGTTTCAAACCAACAGGATGTACATCTGAATTTGATGGTGAAATGTTCAAATATTTCAAGTGAAAATTGACCCAATTAAGGTCCCAAGATCATTTGCAGGCTAGATTCAGGCTCTCTTAAATCCCATAACATTGATCAAAATACCATATCTTGCATATTTCTAATAGATTAAAGAATTATCAAGCTATTGGGTATGGCTAAACAGCTCATAATACAAAACTCCATTTCTTTTTACTTCTATAAGTAAAACTAGTTCTTTTCAACAACAGTTGATATGTGTTACACACAAATTTTCAACACTTCAGTTTTAAAAGGCTATTCAAGTAGTTAATCTGGAACTGAATTGAATAAGGCAATTTAAGTGAAGATGGATATGCTTAAGAAAATAATTATCTGAGATAATGTTAAAATAAGTTCAACAAAATATATCCTAAAAAAATGAAAGACAAAAACCAATCCTTGATAAGGAAATTGTAAAGTACATAATAGGCTGGCCATGGTGCTCAGTGATTATGCATGCAGCTTGGTGTATAAGCAAAAAGCTTTTTGTAATCAAAGAAAATGCAGAATTGTTAAATGGGTTGCTTAGTTAGGAAGATTAAAAGTTAGGATGAGAAAGGAGTCTTTTCAGGGAAGTAGCTATTATAATGTACAAAGAAGTTACTTTTCCTTACAGATTGTAGTCATGATGCCTTGCATAAGGCATTCAATACACTGGTCAAAGGGTACAGACATTGCACATAAAGATACTGTACCAGTGTGAAAGTTATTAAAGGATAGATTTTTTCTGCCTCATGACATAGCAGAGCAGGACTTGCTTCCTGGGAAGGAACTGATAAAGTTATACAAAGATGAGGTAAAATAACCTGGCACTGAATGAATGACAGGTCTGGATTGTAAACTTGAAAAATAAAACTTACCACTTTAATACAAGTCTCGTAAGTTATAATGCTTGAATAACAGATAAAGAGCACGTATTAATTACTGAGAAACAATTTCTTGGTCTGAATTTTTTATAAGGAGGAAATATATTTTGTGTTAATTTAATGTTAATACATATGATAAGTAACAAGTTATTGTAGCTTTCATTTGTATTAAATTTACTTGTACTGGGTTATTTGTCATCAAATTTCCAAAGTTCACATGCTCCAAACCATGTTATTGCTCTATTTCCTGCCAAATATCGGTCTATATTTATTCAATTAGGACCTCCCTGGATTTCAAGTTTGTTAATCTTACAAATATTTGTGTCCTATTATTATTTAAAATACTGCCAAGCTTCACAGGAAAACAAAAGGCTATCAATAACAGGGTTAAAAAAATACTACCTGCATGGATATCATCTAGCTCTCATAAAACAAAAATGGCTACCTGAAATTAATTTTGATGATTGTTAAGGTATTTTGAAGATTGTTATAGTATTTTATAGAAACTGACCTCTGCTGACAAAATGATCTTGGGATTTAATTAAACAAACATGTCGTTTATAGAAATGAACAGAATACTTTAAGCACACAATCAGTACCTGACAGCAGCCATATTATTTTTCAGTGAAACAAAAAGCACACATTAGATCACATGTATCTGTCTCCCTGAAAATGGAAGGTAATAAATTTTGATGAAACTCTTTGATGTAGAAAAGGATCATTTAGTGTTTTGAGCACAAAGTATTGCCACCTACCAGTGTTGTGTAAGATCCTGAGATGCCATTCTGTCAGGGATCAGCAGACAGGTCAAGATGTAAACAATTCAGGATGAATGTTGGTCGTTTAGCCTTTCTGACCATCTTGTTTTTATAATGTATTTGTAAAGTCCTGTGTCAGAGCCCGTTTTCTGAAACAGTTTGAATTAAATATCAGGGTTAGACAATGACCTTTATTCCCTGCAAAGACTAACTAGTTCATTAAATTCAAATTCTTGAATGTGCATGTTTTTCAAAATGATAGTTATTGAACCTTGACCTCTTATGATTACTATCCAGGGCACTAATATGTGTTAACAATTTTTAAGAGTGTTTTCCAACAAATTGCTCATTGAGAAATTCCATTGTTTGATTTACTTGGTTTTCACTGATTTTTGCTATCCAATAATTTAAACAACTTACTTTGCAGAGAATTTGAATAAAGTAACTTTGGTAAAAATTAATTAACAAGCTTTTTATATCAATATATAACAACTTCTATATTATAACAGCAAAAACACAAGTATACAAAATTTCTAAAAGAGAGAGTTCTTTTATATAATCAGAGCTATAACTTTCTTGAACAGATAACCTTTTTAAAATGAAAAAAAAAATTATCAGATACACATCCCATCTAACAATACAATGTACATCAACAAAATTTCTAAATAACACAAGTAATTAAATAAGTACATATATATTTGAAAATAAAGGGAAAAAAACAATCCGATAAGAAACAAGATCAAAACTAACATGTTAAAAGAAAAACTTTTTAACAATGTATTTTGTTAACCTTTCTTAACAATTTATTTTAAATTTTGTTAACTTTTTAAAACTTTTTGTACACCTTTTTTAACAGTTGATAAATTAAACAACATATGATCAAACCTACTAGTAGATACATGTAGAAAGATTACAAAATGAGTACATATAGAGTACAAATGAGTACAAAAATCAAAATATGCAAAGACAGCAAACCGGTTCATTATATTGTTGGAATTTCTTTTGTTTACACTAAATGTTGCTATCCATTAATTTAAATAACATACTTTGCATATTTGAACAGATAACCTTTTAGTATGTCAAAACTATATCAGCTACACTTACCACTTAACAATACAATGTAATACAACAAAATGTCTAAATTGTCTAAAGGTACACAAATAATTAAATGAGAACCAATATGTGAAGATAAAGGAAACAACAATCCAATAAGTTACAAGATCAAAACTTACACTTGTGAAAAGAAAAACATTTTTATGATTTTTTTTAATTGCAATTTCTTTACAATTTTCATTTTTAACATTTTTGTTAACCTCTTTTTAACAGTTGATAATTAAATTGTACAACAATTGAACAAAACTAATAGATACATGTGCAAAGATTTCAAAATGAGTACACAAAATTGAAGATTAAGAAAAAAAAACAATACATGCAAACACAACAAACTAGTTCATTAAATTCAAATTTCTAAATTTTTTTTTCATAATCATAATTAGTGTAGCTTAACCTCTTACTATTAATGTCTTGGACACTAATATGTGTTAACATTTTTGGAGAGATTTTCAAACACACTGCTCTTTGAGAAATTACACTGTTTGAATTACTTTGTTAACACTGATTTTTGCTATCCATCAATTTAAACACCATTTGAATAAGGTAACTTAAAAAAATAATCTGCATCCTTTTTTTCAATATATTACAGTTTCTATATAATAACTATAAAAACACAAACATACCACATTTCTAAAAAAAATTATTTTAGTAAAATCCTAGCTAACTTTCTGGAACATAACCTTTTCATATGACAAAACAGCTTACCACCTAACAATACAATGTAATACAAAAATATTTAAATTGTCTAAAGGAACATGTATAATAAAATGAATACACATATGTGAAGTTAAAGGGGAAAAATCCAATAAGTAACAAGATCAAAACTAAAACTTGAAAAAAAAGGAAACTTTTTTAACATTTTTTTTAATCTGACCTTTTCTTAACAATTTTTATTTTTTTTTCATTTTTTTCACTTTTTTTTAAAACAGTTGATAAATTATAAATCAAATGAACAAAACTAATAGAAACATATGCAACGATGACAAAATGTGTACACATAGGTGAAGATAAAGGGGAAAAAATTCCTGAAAGACAGCAAACTAGCTCATTAAATTCAAATTTCTGAATGCGTTTTCCATTATCATAATTATTGTAGCATGACCTCTTATTATTTATGTTCTTGGCACTAATATGTGTAAACATTTTTAGAAAGATTTTCTAACACACTGCTCTTTGAGAAATTACATTTAGCTGTTTGAATTTTTGTTTGCACAGAATTTTGCTAACCACCAATTTAAACAACATAATTTGGAGTGAATTTGAATAAAGTATCTTTGTAAAAAAATATTCTACATCCTTTTTTTATATTTTTATATATTACAAATTCTAAATTACAGCGAAAACACTAATCAGAGCAAACTTTCTGGAACAGATAACATTTTTATTAACAAAACTATATATGTTACATTAACCACTTAACAACTCAATGGTCATCCATGTTCAAATTTGACCTAGCTGTTGATAAGATGCATCAAACTTGTGTGTTTGATGACTGTACCTCAAATTCTTACAAAGTTATTCCATTTAAACATCATTATAGCAAGAAAACAACATAAGGTGGTGACATCTGTCTTCTGCAGAAAACAATGCTATCAAAGATCTTATGTCAATTTAATTTTTGGACCGATCCATGCATTTGAATCCTCAGTGACATATTAAAAGTTAACATCATTTCAGCGTTATCGCCTGTGTGACCTTGTAAAAATGCATCAAGGTCATCCATATTCGAAATTGGCCTAGCCCTTGATAAGATGCATCTAAACTATCCCTGATAGCACATATACGAGGGGCCCACGTGGGTATATATGGGCTTCACATGGGCAGACATGGGCATGGGCGGACACAGGTAGTGCCCACATGGGGCCCATGAGGGCATTGTCCAGATTGTCCTACATTGTTCCACATGTGGGCCCATGGCGGGTCCCATGTGGCATGTTCGTATTTGTAACATAAAATAAAAAACAATGATATATTATTAAATCTTTGAGATGTAATTAATTAACTGCGAAATTGTTCTACGTGACGTATTTTCATGTTTTTGTCTATTTAAACTCATCATATGATTTACTTCTGAACTGAGATTAGGTCGTAGGAGCCATGTGGTTAAGTCACAAGGGTCCTGCCAGGCTAGCCCATGTAATACCAGTATAAACATCACGTTTCTGGAAAATAACAATATAATGTCTGTATTTACCCGGCAAAATAATCCTGTAGTTTACTATTTACATGTATAGTAACCTGTAGGGTTTATATAAAAATATAGGAAACTAATTAGTAGTATTTGGGGCATTATAGTCAATTTTCAATGCCTCTAGGAAAATCACAGCTAGAAATAGGACCCCATAGTAACATATGGGAAACTATGGTAACATGATGAATATTATGGTCAATTTTCAATACCTATAGGAAAATCTTAATTAAATGTAGGAGTCTGTAGTCACAAAAGGAAAGTTTAGTAATGTGGAGTATTTTTTGTCAATTTTCAAAGCATATATTAGTTTGTAGTTTTCATTAATATCATTTTATGTAACATAATTTAGAATATTACTAAAAAATAATCAGATAATAAATTTTTTTTGTTATAAAATATCAATAAAATAATTTATTTCCAATACATATTATTGAATATGGGGGGACACAGGTAGTGCCCACATGGGGCCATGAAGGCATTGTCCAGAATGTCCTGCATTGTTCTAATTGTGGGCCCATGGCGGGTCCCATGCGGCATGTTCGTATTTGTTACAAAAAATAAAAAACAATGATATATTATTAAATCTTTGAGAAGTAATCAATTAACTGCGAAATTGTTTTCCGTGACGTATTTTCATGTTTTTGTCTATTTAAACTCATCACAAGATTTACTTCTGAACTGAAATTAGGTCGAGGGAGCCAAGTGGGTTAAGTCACAAGGGTCCCGCCAGGCTAGCCCATGAAATACCAGTATAAACATCACTTTTCTGGATAATATCCATATCAAATCCGTATTTACCTAGCCAAAATTTCCTTTATTTTACTGTTTACATGTATAGTAACCTACAGGGGTTATATAAAAATATAGGAAGCTAATTAGTAATATTTGGGGTATTATAGTCAATTTTCAATACCTCTAGGAAAATCACACCTAGCAATAGAACCCCATAGTAACATACAGGAAACTATGGTAACATGATGGGTATTATAGTCAATTTTCAATATCTATAGAAAAATCTAAATTAACTGCAGGAGTCTGTAGTCACATAAAAGGAAACTTTTGTCACTTGAAGTATTTATTGTCAATTTTCAAAGCATATATTAGTTTGTAGTTTCCATTAATATCATTTAATATAATATATATTAGAATATTATTAGAAAATAATCAGATAAGTAATTTTTTGCTATAAAATATTAATAAATAATTTATTTCTAATTCATATTATTGAATATGGGCGGACACAGGTAGTGCCCACATGGGGCCCATGAGGGCATTGTCCAGATTGCACTGCATTATTCCACATGTGGGCCCATGGCGGGTCCCATGTGGCATGTTCGTATTTGTTACCAAAAAATAAATTAAAACAATGATATATTATTAAATCTTTGAGAAGTAATTAATTAACTGCGAAATTGTTCTACGGGACGTATCTTCATGTTTTTTTATCTATTTAAACTCATCACAAGATTTACTTCTCAACTGAGATTAGGTCGAGGGAGCCACGCGGGCTAATTCACAAGGGTCCCTCCAGGCTAGCCTATGTTATACCAGTATAAACATCACGTTTCTGGATAATAAACATATAAAGTCCGTATTTACCCAGCCAAAATATCCTATAGTTTACTATTTACATGTATAGTAACCTATAGGGGTTACAGAAAAATATAGGAAACGAAGTAGTAATATTTGGGGTATTATAGTCAATTTTCAATGCCTCCAGGAAAATCACACCGAGCAGTAGGACCCCATAGTAACATATAGGAAACTATGGTAACACGATGAATATTATAGTCAATTTTCAATACCTAAAGAAAATTCTTAACTGCAGGAGTCTATAGTCACATATAAGGAACTTTAGTAACGTGGAGTATCTTTGTCAATTTTTCAAAGCATATATTAGTTTGTAGTTTCCTTTAATATCATTTTATGTAAGCATAAAGTAAAGCTATAGTTTATATTAAAATAACTTTCATTTATATAACATAAAATAGAACAGTACTAGTGCATGTAGGTAGTGCCCACGTAGGGCCCATGAGGACATTGTCCAGTTTGTCCTGCATTGTTCCCCATGTGGGCCCATGGCGGGCCCCACGTGGCATGTTCGTTTGGTTACATAAAATAAACAACAATAATATATTATTAAATCTTTGAAAAGTTATTATCAAACTGCGAAATTGTTCTACGTAACGTATTTTCATGTATTTTTCTATTTAAACTCATCACAGGATTTACTTCTGAAATAAGATTAGGTCGAGGGAGAAAGGTGGGTTAAGTCACAAGGGTCCCTCCGGGATTGTCGATGTAATACCCATATAAACATCACGTTTCTGGATAATAACCATATAAAGTCCGTATTTACCCAGCGAAAATATCCTATAGTTTACTATATACATCTATAGTAACCTATAGGGGTTACAGTAAAATATAGGAAATTAATTAGTAATATATTTGAGGTATTATAGTTAATTTTCAATGCCTTTAGGAAAACACAGCTAGGAGTAAGACCCCATAGTAACATATAGGAAACTATGGTAACATGATGAATATTATGAATATAATCAGATAAATAAATATTATAAAATATTAATAAAATAGTTTATTTCTTATTTATATTATTGAATATGTATTCAAATATTCTATTTTTTAATGCTATTAATATTATTTTTTCATTATAATTATCATTTGAATTACAATAATTATTTATATTACATTATGATATCTTAATATAATGTCATTAATATATTATTTCTGATTTTATGATCAATTTTAATTTTGATGACTAAATATTGCAATAAGAGGCCTAATGATAGTTATAATGAAAATAATATATTCATAGTATTAAACAATATCATATTAATAATAAATAATCAAATAAATAAATATAATAAAATATTAATAAAATAATTTAATTTTTAGTTTATTTATATTTTTATTTTAAATGAATCTTACATTTATTTAACTTGATAAGAACAAATTAAATTGAATATCAGGTTTTAATATATCTCATATTTTCAGGAAACCCTTAACTAATCTTCAAAATGTCAGTTTTATATCTTGACCGTTTGTTTATACTGTGCAATTTCAAGCAATTTAAACTTGATGAATATAACGTGCACACAGTCTGACGACATATTTGCTTACAAAGAAAGAACTATTTCGTGTAGCGTAATCCGCGGTCTCTTTGACGTCACGCTGCGTGTGGGCCCGCGTAGTGATAAGAAGGAGAGCACTATAGTCATGTCGTCTGCTGGGCGGGACTGTCAGGCGGGGATATTTCGGCATGTGGAACACTAAGTTTCGTTAAGAAGTTCATAATTTTATAGTTTCTACGTTCTATAGACTTCATTTTCACAGAGGATACAATATTACTGGAGTACGCTTTTTCTACAGTGTTTGATAAACGGTTAAGCGCAGCGAGTTGCGGAATTGTCGTCAGCCAAAATGGCTATGTCAAAATCTCAAGGACGCTGGTTTGTATTCCGGGATGTTCGGTGTCCGAAGTCGGAGGGCCTGCAAGACGCAAATAAATTGCTATGGTGAGCCATGGATTACTGACAAACTATGCCATATGACCATGAATAATCACGTCATGCTCTTTAAATGAATCAATAATGTTACATTTTCACACGGTTTATCTATTACTTAGTGTAAGTGTTATTGTTAAAGATTGTCATGTAAATTTTAAAATTTAATATTTTTTTTATACAAATAACAATGTCACTGTAACTGTAAGTATATAGAAGTATATATAAATATTTTTTTTTGCAGATGTACATATAGGCTGTCATGTTGCCTTGTTTACACTATATATCATGACCATATTAAAAAAAAAAATTATCCATTAGGGTTTCAGTTTATTTTCTTTTTTTTTACCTACAGTAATAGGAAGTTTCATATTAAGTTCCCCATAATAAAAAAATCAATATGCTAATTAAATCATTTTATATTATTAATATATTTTGAAAATAGTTTGGTTTAGAGCAGTTCATGCAGAGAATTCTAGTAAATCTGACACCTGATATCATGTGTCTTTGTATAGTATGCATGCTATGGTTTGTGGGTTTTTTTAGATCCACAGACAAAAGGGAAAATTTAGTACACATCGTTTAATAGTATTAAAATGGATTTTTTTAATGAATAATAAAGTTGATAATATTTTTTTTTAATGTTAGTTTTTTTTAAGTTCCTATTGTAAGTTAAGTATTTAAAAATATTAAAACAAAGTTTTCTGCTTTAGATATATGGGAAAACACACATGGAGAGAACTCAACCCAACTTCCTATTCAAGCCCATACATATTGTCATTTTGGACTGCAGGGAATGTCCAGGCAAGCAAAATAACAATGGATCTGGATCCTATGTTCTGAACAATTGATGAGTTCAATATAAAATTTACTCCATTAATGCACTCATTTTATGTATTCAAAGGATAGTAGCACAAGTTGGAATAGGTGAAAGTCACACCAGAAACTCAGATTTTACGGACATATATTTCGAACCTTTTTATGGAAGATTTATTGATACCAGGAATTATTCTATCTTTCAAGAATCCCTTTTTTGCGAAAGAAGGATTATTTATGAGCTGTTAAGTTTAAAAAGGTTCAAAGTTCAAAGTGGAGCCTAAATTGATGAATGGTGAATTTCTTGTTAAAAGAAAAAAAAAATTTCAGATGGGATGTGGCACATATATAAAGGACCATAGAAAAGCGTAGAATAATCCCTTGGTAGATATAGTACTTTCAAGTTTCAGATGTATATTATCCATGTTATTTTGTAATTCTAAATAATGTTTGTAATTAACATTCTGGTGAACCACCAATAAAGTATGAAGTCCTTAATATTATGTTCAGAGTGATTTATTTGCTTTGAAAATTTCCCATTCAGTCTAGGGATAATTATATGTTGAGCTCAGCTGACTAAAAGTCATCTGAGCTATAGCCATGTCCATTGTCCGTCGTCCGGGCGTCCGTCCGTTAGTAGGGTATTTTTTGTAACCGTTGGACATATGAATCCGAAATGCGGCATATGGTAAGATGTTCTCCCAAAAAAACCCTACCATACCGAAAATTGGGTCGCTCAACTTCGTACCTTTTAAATATTTAGGTAAAAATTAAATTTTCCATTTAAAGCCAGTTCTTAACTTTCAAGATCATCAAAATTTCTGATCTGATATTGATCATATTTGATATAGATATTTCTCTATATATTTGCCATGTACATACCAGAAATTAGTCAGTATTGTGTAATTTCTTGAAGTTGTGAGCCCTTTCTTAATTATAAGGCCTTACATATTTAATAAAAAGTATCTCGAACAAAGAAATGGACAGTGATGGGAAGGAGAAGGGAAAAAATAAAAAAATAAATATAATTCAAACATTAAAGATATAAAAACCGCCATTTTTCCATATAAATTTTGCAAATGATGACATGAATAGATAGGAACTATATGTTCCCTTTTACAATGAGTAGTGCAAATAAAGTATTCTCAGTATCTACAGGATATCCTCATTATTTTCTTGATGGGCCAGTGAAAAACTTTTAAAAAATCAAGATTTTTTCTTTTTAAACTTTTATCAATTTAAACATTTTTGTAAAACTAATCAGTCCATTAAAACAATTTTGTAAAACCAATCAATCTATTTTTCTCACTTAAACAACTTAAAAGTTTATAATAACCGGTATAGGACACTTGTTGCAAATTAAACTATTAATTTAAAGTATGTTATATGGTCGGTGGCAATAAAAAGCTAACAACAAGTAAAGGAAAGTTCAGGCAAATAAAAATAGCCATGTAATATACAATTCGAATAACAAACGCACATGTTAGCAATATCAGGGTTCATCAGAGCCACCCAGTCAGAAATCAAGAAAAATAAGCAAACAGTCTTTTTCTTTAAAATATCACATAAAACATCTTTAAGGTAGGATCTATCTGTTGTCAATCATCGAAAAAAAAACCTCAGAAACACATTTAAAAAAACACAATATGTAAAATATGGTGAAACTATACCAGTCGGGAATTTAATCATATATATCAAATTAATTAAAAGTTTACCCCTTAGAAATGTAAACAAATGCAAGGAAAAATGACAAACTAATATAAACAAATATATCAAACGTAGGTATTTCCTGATGAACATCATTTTAGAATGTTTTTTTTTTTTTTTTTTTTTTTTTGCATCAAACGATTCGGAGCCCTTAGAATAGCGGTATAACGCGGCATTGGCCACAAATAACACAGGTGCCTATCGCAATTTTTAGCATTTTCATTGTGTGTATATTTGATTAAAGAGTTTATTTGCATAAGACGACCTACCGGGCTTCCATGCGATTAGCTGCGATCGCCCAGCAGCCCTAGAAAGAAAGCCAATCTGAGATTCATAGTACACTACGCGCATGCGAGTGTAGTTTCATTCATGTGGTTTCATAGCGGGAAATAGTCCGTGCATGTGCAACAATTCTAGTGCTCACAAATGCGATGCTGCAAGCATAGGTATATGGCGATCGGATATCCAAATTAGCTTACTTCATTCTGAATTTTCAAAATCAAAACCTCATAGTCACATGTTCGCAGCCATTTTAACAAAGAGATTTAAATAGGTCGGCTTTTTCCGCTTTCGGCCTTAGGATTGCCTGTAGAGGATTTATCCACGCGATGTCAAGAATGTCGCTATAGTCTGTGACCCTCCGTGGAGGATGATTCCGAAACTGATCTCGGCAGGACCATATAAAAGCCGGACATTTTCGGACACCTCGTGGAGAATATTACAAACCTCGCTGATATTATTTTGAATGTTTTCAAAAGTAAGCGGTCCATCATTTCAAGTAGAATAACTGGCTATTATCAAATAAATTTAATTTGCATAATACGTAATAAATATGGGGGGGGGGGGGGGAGCTGCGTTAAAATATACACGATCGGAAATAGCCCTATACCTCCCGTGCTCTAGATCGGACACTGTTTTGTACGCCAATCCAGAAGCAAACCGCGCTCAATCAAGTTAACTAACATGATCGTTCCAACTTGGTTAACGTTGTTCTGCCACGCAGCCGTACGAAGGGTTTGCAAAAAAGACTTAAGTGTGTAATGGCAAAATTAAGCTAGTTATTAAAATATTTTTAGAGGCTCTTATTGTGTCAATTGCATTGTCATGCAGCCCACTTTGGTCACTGGAGGGCATTCAATGCATCTCTCTCTGCTTACCTGATTCATAATGGGTCACTTGGGACATCCCCTGCTGTAACAAGTGTACATTAATTTTCATATCAACCCCCCCCCCCCCCCCCCCGGCACCAAATGTAATGTGAAACCTATCGTTTGAATTCTTCCTTTATTGACACAGAAATTACATTGAAATGTAAAGCTTACTTGGTTTTCTAGACATAATGAAATACTCTAAATAAATTAATTCCCTTTTCAATAATTTTGACAAATTAAAAATAAAATTAAACCCAACAGGATACGTAATATGATAATATATGAGCCAAATTATGGATTAATGAAGGTGCAATTTAAAATTGTAAATTCTGAATCAAGTTAAATTTTCAGATATTTATTGTTTTGCAAATTTATAAAATATATATATTATTAGTGGTAAAAAAATAATACATGTGAATGTATAATGTGTTGTTTTTGGACAAAATTTGGGATAAATGAAGATGCTATTAAGAATTGTAAATCAACTTATATATTCAGATATATATATGATATATTGCAAATGTATAATATTTTATCTTGAAAAAAAAAGATTGATGTGATGAAAATAATGAGGATCTTATGCAAATATTTTTTTCATTATTTTCCTGCCTAAGCATAAGATAAAATAAAGTGATTGGCTTTGTTTTTCCACCTGTCTGTCTTTTTTTAAATTTGTTACAATTATGAATAAACATTTCCTCCCGTAAGTACTGTTGCCTTAAATTTCACCTCTCACCAGTAACACCCCCTTTCTCTTGCCATTGAGCACCTGCACCTGTGGACTGGCCCATTAGTTTAATAGCAAATATATAGGGATTTATTAAATGAGAAAAAAAAATCAGTGTAATAAAAAAAAGGATATAATTGAAACATATTATGTTCTTGCCTCAGCAGTATGTGACATAAAGGGACCAGTGCCATCTGTTCATCTTCTTTGTTTAATCAACTCTTTTCCTATAAGCATTCTTTAATACCCCCCCCCCCCCCTCCCCTCTTTCTCTCTCTCTCTCTCTCTCTCTCTCTCTCTCTCCAAACTTATCTAAAGCACATAAATTTTTTTTCATGATTGCATTATTAACGATAAGAGGCCAAAATATCAATGTTTTACACAGTGAGTACAATATACATGTATACTTATCAGATTTAGCTTATGTTCATTTGAAAATAAAATTTTCAATTTTTAGCCAACCTGCGAGCTTATGCGATGATGCGCCGTAGTGCGTAAGTGCGTCTTGTGTCGTGCGTCGTCTGTACGTTAACCATAGCTATCTCAAAAATGGCAGGAGCTAGCATCATTTTTTTTTTGCAAATAATCAGTCACCTGAAAAACTCTATCGGATTTTGTTTAATTTTTTTTTCTAACTGTATTTTCTTAGATTTAATAGGGAAAACGCTAAAAAAGATTTAAAAATCTTCTTCTCCGAAACTGTCCTAGCAAATTGTCCAATATTTAATAGAAATTATCCCTGGAACAATCTCTCTCAAGTTTGTTCGAATGGTTCCAGTTCGGAGATTTTTGGCCGAGTAACAGGAGGTTAAACTTAGTCATCTGTCCAAAAACGCACACTAAATGAAAATGATCTCAGTAACTTCTGGAGCTAGTATCACCAAATTTTATGCAAATGTTTTATCACATAAGTCATATCTTAAATTGAGGTATTGGTGGCGCCACTAACATTGACCTTTTTTACAAGCAAAAATGTAATTTTAGACTCTTCTAGCCTATACACTTTTATGATGAAACTGTTAAGCTGATTGGTTTAAACTTTACAAGAATTATTCAATGGTAGGGTTCTGTCAGTTTTATAAGAATAGATTGGGTAAATGCAGCTTTGGCCAGTGTAGCCAATTGGAAAAGGCTTTCAGTGTTTGAAAACAGATTTGACATGCCAAGTTTCAACATGCCAAGTCAGGAGGTCACTCAGTTCAACCAGGTTAGGTCCAGACATCACCATGGCAACTGACCTGGCTCTGTTTGGTGTCTAGACACATCGTCTAGACGTCTAGACACATCGTCTAGACGCAGAATGCCCAGGTTAGAACTAGTGGAACTATATCTTTCAACTCTTTGAAAAAAAACTTGGTTTGCATTTATAGCAAATCTGTGAGCTTATGCGATGGTGTGCCATCGTCTGTCGTGCGTCATAGCTTTCTCAAAAAGGGCAGGAGCTAGCATCACCATTTTTTTTTGCAAAAAAATTAGTCATCTAAAATATTCTTATTTCTTGGCTAAACATTTAAAAAATGTTCTTGTCCGAAACCATGCTGCCAAATTGCGCGTTCATCCGTCCCAATAATCATCCCTGGCAGAAAAAGAAAAGAAAACATATCCGAAATATCCTGACTGATACATCCTAGTTTTATAATGTCTTAGGCCGAAAAATGCAGGTCTGAAACGTCCATTTTGCTGAAATCATAATGACGAAGGTAGATATGCAGGACATAAGAGGAACAATATTAAATTTAAAAAATAAACCTCCATTCATGCTCCCCAAACTTTGTACAGGCTCGCATTAGGCCTGTATGCCTTGTTTTGGGAGCATTTTATTTCAGCTAATAAATAAAATGTGTATCACATTATTCCTTGTTTTATAAGTGACAGGTTCCATGATTATTTTATGCACATATCACTGTCACATAGCTGAAATAAGGATACTTCTAGAATTATTTTATCATGAGAGACACCTCCACCTTTGATATAGTCCATAAAAGTACACATTATTATTATGACAAATATATAGTTAATATGTAATTATCACCAGTGAGCAGGGCTATTTCCTCTGAGCTTTTCAAATGTGTGTGTGTGTATATATATAAGTTGTAGGTAATGGTTTTAAATCATAATCGATGATTAAAAAATAAAAACGGCTGATGATCGATAATTTAATCGAATTATTTTATGTACTTTCTATATTACCGTGTAATCTACTGTATACTAGTACCATAAATATTGACCCTAGTAAATAGTCTGACTTGTACATCACTATTCATAATGAAACAAATCATTCACCCGTAGCCAAGTCGAACTTGCCGACGGACGATTGTTGGCTGCCGCAAGGTTCTGTTGTGATGCTGTTCGCTATACATTGTTATTTTGTGTTCGCATATCTCTGACAGGATTCTTTGCATATGCATGCATAATCATATTACCCGATTATGCAAAATGCAATCGATTAATTAATTTTGGAAAAAAAGACCAGTCATCAATCGATTAATCGGAACACCACTGTATTACACAGTGAAAACAGAAAAGTGGTAAAACGGTAAGCGTTCCCTGCTGGCACCTGGTGACCCGAGTTCAATCCCAAGTGGCTATGAGAGCGAGTTGTAGTGGCCTGTCTAGGTCCCCTTGTTTCCTCCCCCCTAACAGATTACCGCACGCCACCATCCTTGCCATGGAGAATGTCTTGTGTTAGTTTTTATGACCAGTTGTACCATTCATGTAAGATAAAGTGGCAAGTTTGTACATATTATTCTGGACAAATAAATCATGCTCATGCTTTCAAGAACAAAGAAAAATTGTCCAAAACACATATTTTATTATCTAGGGCTGGTAAACATTCACTTATATATGATTTTTAAAAAATCAATTTAAATAATCCTTTATTGATTTTATCCAACTTTATTTATATCAACTCCGCTTGCATGCAGTGATAAACACTCCAAGGACCCTTGTGTCTGCTCCTGTTTAGCCCATTGGTAGCAATTCTTGGGCCCCATATACAGACCCCGCCTGTTACCCTCCATGGGCCCACATGTGTACACATGTTGGCCCAACGTCCTAGCCAACATTGGACCCGGGAGCAAAAAGTCACGGGTGCCCACGGGGTTAGCCCATATGGGGCCCATGGACATGTACCACAAGGGTCCCTTGTTTGCATGTAGTGACAAACCCTCCAAGGACCCATGTGTTTTCCCCTGTTTAGCCCATTGGTAGCCATTCGTGGGCCCCATATACAGACCCCGCCTGGTACCCTCCATGGGCCCACATGTGTACCCATGTTGGCCCCACGTCCTAGCCAACATTGGACCCGGGAGCAAAAAGTCACGGGTGCCCACGGGGTTAGCCCATATGGGGCCCATGGACATGTACCACAAGGGTCCCTTGTTTGCATGTAGTGACAAACCCTCCAAGGACCCATGTGTCTGCCCCTGTTTAGCCCATTGGTAGCCATTCGTGGGCCCCATATACAGACCCCGTCTGATACCCTCCATGGGCCCACATGTGTACCCATGTTGGCCCCACGTCCTAGCCAACATTGGACCCGGGAGCAAAAAGTCACGGGTGCCCACGGGGTTAGCCCATATGGGGCCCATGGACATGTACCTCAAGGGTCCCTTGTTTGCATGTAGTGACAAACCCTCCAAGGACCCTTGTGTCTGCCCCTGTTTAGCCTATTGGTAGCCATTCGTGGGCCCCATATACAGGCCCCACCTGGTACCCTCCATGGGCCCACATGTATACCCATGTTGGCCCCACGTCCTAGCCAACATTGGACCCGGGAGCAAAAAGTCACGGGTGCCCACTGGGTTAGCCCATATGGGACCCATGGGTTTGTACATATTGGTCCCACATGGGTCCCTTGTTTGCATGCTATCTGGGATAGGATTGGTGACTGTACCACCAATTCTTTTTGAGTTATTGCCCTAATATCATTTTAGCATAATCACTGCTGTGACCTTGAAAAAATGCATCAATGTCATCCATGTTCGAACTTGACCTAGCCGTTGATAAGATGCAACGAACCTGTGGGTTTGGTGACTGTACCTCAAATTCTTACAAAGTTATTGCGTTAACATCTTTTTAGCAAGAAAACAACACAAGGTGGCCACACCTGTCTTCTGCAAAAGACAAAGCTATTCAAGATCTTCAGTCAATTTGATTTTTGGATCATTTCATGTATGCCTTACTGTGATATTAAAGATTGTGTGAATTTCACCATATATGGGACTATTCAAGGTCAAGGCCCCTCTCATAGGAAAGGTCATGACCCCAAATTAAATAAAAATCATTCCATAATCCATATCTATGTATATGCATAATATAAAAGAAATCTGTCCATTAGTTTTTGACTTATAATATGCTCACAGTACTGTCAAGTGGCAATTTTGTAGGTATTAAAAAGCACTAAAACAAGTAAAGATTAATAGGTGGTGCCACCAGTTTCTGGATCATGACAACCCTATCCATGATTTTTGATCAACTTGATTTTGGGATCAATCCATGCAAGATTTCTTGAGATATTTAAGAATTTGTGTGATTTTCCCTTAAATTGGACCTATTCAAGGTCAAGGACACTCCTAGTAAAGGTCAAAAGGCGTCGTCCTCTCACCCATATCTATACATATACCAAGTTTGATAAAGATCAATGAAACATTGTTTGAGTTATCGCACCAACAAGATTTATATGCGGCGGCGGTGGCGGTGGGACCGTCATGAAAACATAGTATCCCCTGACTTTGTCTGGGATACAATTATATATACAAGATGAGTTTAATCAGAGTCGTAAGCCAATTAAAATTTACAAGGTTTTTAAAAATGATTTAGTGATGCTTCCCATGATGCACAAACTTGAAAATTTTTAATAACACATTACAACTCAATAGTTCTATGACATATCTCAATACATCACATCAAGCACAATGCCAATGGATATTCATATACATCAGGTACAATAACAATGGATATTCATGTACATCAGGTACAATGACAATGGATATTCATATACATCAGGTACAATGACGATCGATATTCATGTACATCAGGTACAATGACAATGGATATTCATGTACATCAGGTAAAATGACAATGGATATTCATGTACATCAGGTACAATGACATGTAATGGATATTCATGTACATCAGGTACAATGACAATGGATATTCATGTACATCAGGTACAATGACTATGGATATTCATGTACATCAGGTACAATGACAATGAATATTCATGTACATCAGGTACAATGACAATGAGTATTCATGTACATCAGTCACAATGATGATGGATATTCATGTACATCAGGTACAATGATGATGGATATTCATGTACATCAGGTACAATGACAATGGGTATTCATGTACATCAGGTACAATGACAATGGATTTTCATTTACATCAGGTACAATGACGATGGACATTCATGTACATCAGTTACAATGACAATGTATATTCATGTTGTTGAAAAATTGCGGTAGAACCTCTTATTACTGACACTTTGACACGGACATTTTGTCTGCACTAGAAAGATAGCCTTTAGTAAGGTTGTTATAAATTTGGCAGCCACTTTTAAAGCACTCCCTGTGAGTGCCCTAAATAGGAGGTGACTTAGTACACAGGTGCCGGTAATGAGAGGTTCCACTTAATTTTGTAATATTTGGCACACAGACTGTTTAATGGAAATTACCTAAGCTTGCCATTTCACATGAATAATTAACAACCTTTACATGCAGCAGATAGAATTGCAGGTTTATGTGGTTTGACCTTACCAGAAAAGTAAGCTCTTGTCTAGAAGGATATTAATGCAAACTAGATGGAGGATGCAAAAACATTTAAGTCTCCCCTCCCTATTGACCGCCTTTCCCCAAATTTGAGGTAAAAATACTGACTATTTCAAGAGTCAAATGTTCATAAATAATTTCTATTCTGACTGATTTCACCTGGAAGATTAAGGTCACCAGTTTTTGGTAGAAACTTTTCAAGAGTCAAATTTAAATTTTTAATGTCAGTGGTTTTAACGCGAGGGTAAACAAATAATTTCTATCTGAGCGGATTTGACCTTAAAGATTCAGATCAAGGTCACCAGGTTTTGAACTCATTAAAAAACTTAGTTGAAAAAATTTGTGTTTTAAATATGATAAAATAATTATGCGATACTTCAAAAGTTATAGGCATTCATAAAAAAATTTAGGCCCATTTGACTATGATGATGAAGGTCAAGATCACTGGTTTGTTTAACTCAACCAAGGAACTGGTAGAAACGTTAAATGTTAATTTCAAGAAAATACTTTGGGTCTTTCAAAAATTATTGCATTAAATTCACAAGAAATGACATGATGATGACTGAGGAAAGACTAAACACTGGGAGGGGAGACGAGATATATTACCAGTACTCTCAAAGAACCCAGAAGTCATTAAAACAATCTTATTTTTTAAATACTTTATATTATAATATAGATTGCATGGCTCAGTGGATATGCTTTGTTACTTTCCCTTGTTGACAAACCTAAGACTTACAGACTGGTAATTACAACTGGCGGGGAGTTATGTCACTGAATCATAGTTCTCTGATTCTGTAAAGAAGTTAATGGCCCTGATATACGTAGCAGCATGAAATAAAAGTTTTGTTACTCATTTACCAATTGCGCTTTTACTGGTAACTAGGAAATTTCTGTAGGACCTGATATCCTGCCCGCATACACGAGAAATGTGTCCTTTGCTTTATGATGGGATTTACAACTTGGGAGGTGACTAATGCAGAATTCAGGGCAAAAACTCACAAATAAACCAAAATTGCACCTACACCTTATCAATTAACTTGAAGGTAAACCATAAGATAGTCATTATCGATAAATTTGAAATGGATATTAGGAACATTAAGATATTGCTTTGCATATGAAATTATGATAAAAGATTAAAAAATCCACAAAAAATAAATAAATACCAAGTGAGACCAATACCTTTTCACATACAATGACCCATGCAAGTTTCTAAATGGTGGAAAAAGCCATCTGCATGCAAGTTCCTGTGCAAAGAAAAATCATCTGCAGGCAATTTCCTCAGTGGTGGAAAAAGCTATCTGCATGCAAGTCCCTGAGCGATGGAAAAAGCTTTCTGCATGAAAGTCCTTGAGCGATGGAGAAAGCCATCTGCATGCAAGTTCCTCAGTAATGAAAAAAGCCATTTGCATGCAAGTCCCTGAGTGATGGAAAAAGCCATCTGCATGAATGTCCTGAATGATGGAAAAAATCCATCTGCATGCAAGTTCCTGAGCAAAGAAAAAAAAAATCTGCATGCAAGTTCCTCAGTGATGGAAAAAGCCATCTGCATGCAAGTGCCTGAGCATTGGAGAAAACCATCTGTATGCAAGTACCTGAGCGATGGAAAAAGCCATCTGCATGCAAGTGCCTGAGCAGTGGAGAAAACCATCTGTTTGCATGAAATTAAGTTTTGTTACTCATTTACCTGGGCGATGGAAAAAGCCATCTGCATGCAAGTCCCTGAGCAATGAAAAAAGCCATCTGCATGCAAGTTCCAGAGCTAGTCCTAATGGACAAAAGTACGCATGCATGGAAAGGCATTTTCAATGCTGTACTTTTTTTATACTATCTCACTCGGCCCAGAAGTTGAGAATGTTGCAGCTTGTTAAAGATAACAGTTTTGGGTCTTTTACCAACCAGGTGATAAACACTGCATTCAAACCTAAACCTGAATGGAATTTTTCAGATGTACATGTACATGCAGTAAAGCTAGCATTAATACAGAGGACGGCAAACGTGCATTATATGCCTGTTGTGTATCTGGTGACCTCTGACCTCATTAAATAAGTGTAAATTTTTATGAGAATATAAATCAAGTGAGAAATTCTACTGGTAAATATGTATGAGTTTAATGAAAATCCATAGGATTTTTGTTAAGTCACCAAGATGCCTCCAAAAGGGGGTGACCTCTGACCTCATTAAATATATATATATAGATTTTGCTGGAATTCAAACTTAGGCCAGATATTATACCAATAAACATTTCTGATGAGTTTAATCAAAATCCTTCATATCCTTTGCAAGTTTTCCTGGCAAAACCACAAAGTAGACGAGTACGTGACCTGTGACCTTATTGAATATGCCTAGACGTTGTCAATAATCAAATTTAGGTGAGATAATATGTTGGTTTATACTTGCGGGGGGTTTTGTGGAAATTGACTCAAGCCCTGATAAGATATCACAGCGACACTAAAAGTTAACGGACGGATGGACAGATGGTGGGTATACCATTATACTCCAATCATATGACAGGCGTATAAAAATTGCAAGCAATTTCCACCATGAAGAAAAATCTACAGAACTACTTATAATAAAAAATACTTGCATCATTGTTTTAGGTTTACAAAGACCATAAGAAGGCTCTCCATATCTTTTATTATATTTATCCAGCAATAGTTCAACTTCAAAGATACAACAAATGAAAACTCAACTGAGAACTGAGAAAAGAAACATTTTTTCATGTGTATATGTATAACACTCCCTTTTTTTACTGCCAATATAAAGTGGTTTGGGGGGGAACGAAAATTCAAACATATCTTGCGAGTGTAATAATTCCAGTGTGATAAGCAGAGCTGGATACTGGCAATCATATAAATTTTATTTCATGTACATGTACTGTGTTAAAAAAAAATTTATACTGTGTGAGTGACCAATGATGTCTCAGATTTAAAGCATTATCTTCATCACTGACATCAATTGGTGTTAGAATTTTTTGTATTTATTATGTAACAGTTACAAATAAGTGAGAAGTAAATACTGCTGCAGAAATTATGGTTTCAAGTAGAGTTCTGATAGGCTATTAAGATGATTAATATATATGTACTAGTTAAATAATTTATGATTATAGGGTAACCCAAAATGTCTCAGATTTTAAGCCTTTCCTTTTGATTTGGCACTCTGTCATCATTGACAACATTTGGGCCTAGATTTCTTTGTATATAAAGAGTAAAATTATAGTGGGAGATATCTTAATGTATATAGTTTAATCATTTAAAATGGGCAAGGAATGCTGATTAACAGTAAGTTCTCAAAAACCTGATTTGCTGTTAAATGTAGATAATTAGCTATACAGTTAAAATATTTATTCATAATATGAGTGACCCATGATGTCTCAGATTTACAGCATAATCTTCATCACTGACATCATAAGGTGTGAGATTTTGTATATACAGTGTAATTGTTAAAACTGTCAGGTGAGAAATGCTGATGAAGTAAATATGTTCTCAGAATCCTGATAAGCTATTTAAATGTTTAATGTATATGTACAGTTAAAATAATTCATTACAAGAAAATTCAAGGAATAAATGTCCTCTGTTTGCACCTTCAAGTGGTGAATAAGTGCAAATAATTTTAACCACACTCAGCAGATGGCAGCACTGGGCAGTTACTTAAAAAAAGTAATTTTAAGTCAACTGCTAACAACTCATGTTGGTGATTTGTTAAACTTAATGTGCTGATTTATCATATTAAAATGAAACAAATTGTATTATTATCTTGTGAGACAGACACTCCAAAACCATCCAAAACAAGTTAAGCATTAGAGCAATCACTGACCGAAATCTGAATGAAACCAGATAATATTTTGAAACATTATCCCATGGAAATGAAAGCCTGGCGGACCAACAGACAAAACAGACAGTGAGACAAGAGGGTCAGACAAGAGGAACAGACAGACAAACCCAAGTCTATGTCCCCCGTTCCAAGGAAGTGCCCAGGGACAATACAAATGATTTAAAGCATTATCTTAATCACTGACATCATATGGAGATTTTGTATATACAGTGTTATTGTTAAAACTGTTAGGTGAGAAATGATGATAAAGTCAGAAATTCTTTGGAATCCTAATAGGCTAATAAAATATTAAATGTATATGTACAGTTAAAATAATTCTAAAAATGAGTGACCCATGACGTCTCAGATTAAAAGCATTATCTTCATCACTGACATCATGTGGTGTGAGATTTTGTATTTACAGTGTAATTGTTAAAATTTGTCAAGTGTGAAATTCTGATGAAGTCAGTATTTTCTCTGAATCCTGATAGCTGTGCTAATAATTTATTAAAAGCATATATACAGTTAAAATAATTCCTAAAATGAGTGACCCATGACGTCTCAGATTAAAAGCATTATCTTCATCACTGACATCATGTGGTGTGAGATTTTGTATTTACAGTGTAATTGTTAAAATTTGTCAAGTGTGAAATTCTGATGAAGTCAGTATTTTCTCTGAATCCTGATGGCTGTGCTAATAATTTATTAAAAGCATATATACAGTTAAAATAATTCCTAAAATGAGTGACCCATGACGTCTCAGATTAAAAGCATTATCTTCATCACTGACATCATGTGGTGTGAGATTTTGTATTTAGTGTAATTGTTAAAAAACATCAGGTGAGAAATTCTGAGGAAGTCAGTATTTTCTCTGAGTCCTGATAAGCTGATAAAATATTAAAATAATTCCTAAAACGAGTGACCCATGATGTCTCAGATTTAAAGCATTATCTTCATCACTGACATCATGTGGTGTGAGATTGTGTATTTACAGTGTAATTGTTAAAAAACATCAGGTGAGAAATTCTGAGGAAGTCAGTATTTTCTCTGAATCCTGATAGCTAGGCTAATAATTTATTTAAAGCATATGTACAGTTAAAATAATTCCTAAAATGAGTGACCCATGAAGTCTCAGATTTAAAGCATTATCTTCATCACTGACATCATGTGGTGTGAGATTGTGTATTTTCAGTGTAATTGTTAAAACTTGTCAAGTGGGTTATTCTGATTAAGTCAGTATTTTCTCTGAATCCTGATAAGCTGATAAAATATTAAAATAATTCCTAAAACGAGTGACCCATGATGTCTCAGATTTAAAGCATTATCTTCATCACTGACATCACGTGGTGTGAGATTTTGTATTTACAGTGTAATTGTTAAAACTTGTCAAGTGAGTAATTCTGATGAAGTCAGTATTTTCTCTGAATCCTGACAGCTAGGCTAATAATTTATTTAAAGCATATGTACAGTTAAAATAATTCCTAAAATAAGTGACCCATGACGTCTCAGATTTAAAGCATTATCTTCATCACTGACATCATGTGGTGTGAGATTTTGTATTTACAGTGTAATTGTTAAAACTTGTCAAGTGAGTAATTCTGATGAAGTCAGTATTTTCTCTGAGTCCTGATAAGCTGATAAAATATTAAAATAATTCCTAAAACAAGTGACCCATGATGTCTCAGATTTAAATCATTATCATCATCACTGACATCATGGTGTGAGATTTTGTATTTACAGTATAATTGTTAAAAAACATCAGGTGAGAAATTCTGAGGAAGTCAGTATTTTCTCTGAGTCCTGATAAGCTGATAAAATATTAAAATAATTCCTAAAACGAGTGACCCATTATGTCTCAGATTTAAAGCATTATCTTCATCACTGACAACATGTGATGTGAGATTGTGTATTTACAGTGTAATTGTTAAAAAACATCAGGTGAGAAATTCTGAGGAAGTCAGTATTTTCTCTGAATCCTGACAGCTAGGCTAATAATTTATTTAAAGCATATGTACAGTTAAAATAATTCCTAAAATAAGTGACCCATGACGTCTCAGATTTAAAGCATTATCTTCATCACTGACATCATGTGGTGTGAGATTTTGTATTTACAGTGTAATTGTTAAAACTTGTCAAGTGAGTAATTCTGATGAAGTCAGTATTTTCTCTGAGTCCTGATAAGCTGATAAAATATTAAAATAATTCCTAAAACGAGTGACCCATGATGTCTCAGATTTAAATCATTATCATCATCACTGACATCATGTGGTGTGAGATTTTGTATTTACAGTATAATTGTTAAAAAACATCAGGTGAGAAATTCTGAGGAAGTCAGTATTTTCTCTGAGTCCTGATAAGCTGATAAAATATTAAAATAATTTCTAAAACGAGTGACCCATGATGTCTCAGATTTAAAGCATTATCTTCATCACTGACATCATGGTTTGAGATTGTGTGTTTACAGTGTAATTGTTAAAACTTGTCAGGCGAGTAATTCTGATGAAGTCAGTATTTTCCCTCTATCCTGAGAGCTAGGCTAATAATTTATTTAAAGCATATGTACAGTTAAAATAATTCCTAAAATGAGTGATCAGTGTAATTGTTTAAAAAAATCAGTGAGAAATTCTGATGAAGTCAGTATTTTCTCTGAATCCTGATAGCTAGGCTAATAATTTATTTAAAGCATATGTACAGTTAAAATAATTCCTAAAATAAGTGACCCATGACGTCTCAGATTTAAAGCATTATCTTCATCACTGACATCATGTGGTGTGAGATTTTGTATTTACAGTGTAATTGTTAAAACTTGTCAAGTGAGTAATTCTGATGAAGTCAGTATTTTCTCTGAGTCCTGATAAGCTGATAAAATATTAAAATAATTCCTAAAACGAGTGACCCATGATGTCTCAGAATTTAAGGCATTATCTTCATCACTGGCATCATGTGGTGTGAGATTTTGTATTTACAGTGTAATTGTTAAAACTTGTCAAGTGAGTAATTCTTATGAAGTCAGTATTTTCATTGAATCCTGATAAGCTGATAAAAAATTAAAATAATTCCTAAAATGAGTGACCCATGATGTCTCAGATTTAAAGCATTATCTTCATCAATGACATCATGGTGTGAGATTGTGTGTTTACAGTGTAATTGTTAAAACTTGTCAGGCGAGTAATTCTGAGGAAGTCAGTATTTTCTCTGAATCCTGACAGCTAGGCTAATAATTTATTTAAAGCATATGTACAGTTAAAATAATTCCTAAAATAAGTGACCCATGACGTCTCAGATTTAAAGCATTATCTTCATCACTGACATCATGTGGTGTGAGATTTTGTATTTACAGTGTAATTGTTAAAACTTGTCAAGTGAGTAATTCTGATGAAGTCAGTATTTTCTCTGAGTCCTGATAAGCTGATAAAATATTAAAATAATTCCTAAAACGAGTGACCCATGATGTCTCAGATTTAAATCATTATCATCATCACTGACATCATGTGGTGTGAGATTTTGTATTTACAGTATAATTGTTAAAAAACATCAGGTGAGAAATTCTGAGGAAGTCAGTATTTTCTCTGAGTCCTGATAAGCTGATAAAATATTAAAATAATTTCTAAAACGAGTGACCCATGATGTCTCAGATTTAAAGCATTATCTTCATCACTGACATCATGGTTTGAGATTGTGTGTTTACAGTGTAATTGTTAAAACTTGTCAGGCGAGTAATTCTGATGAAGTCAGTATTTTCCCTCTATCCTGAGAGCTAGGCTAATAATTTATTTAAAGCATATGTACAGTTAAAATAATTCCTAAAATGAGTGATCAGTGTAATTGTTTAAAAAAATCAGTGAGAAATTCTGATGAAGTCAGTATTTTCTCTGAATCCTGATAGCTAGGCTAATAATTTATTTAAAGCATATGTACAGTTAAAATAATTCCTAAAATAAGTGACCCATGACGTCTCAGATTTAAAGCATTATCTTCATCACTGACATCATGTGGTGTGAGATTTTGTATTTACAGTGTAATTGTTAAAACTTGTCAAGTGAGTAATTCTGATGAAGTCAGTATTTTCTCTGAGTCCTGATAAGCTGATAAAATATTAAAATAATTCCTAAAACGAGTGACCCATGATGTCTCAGAATTTAAGGCATTATCTTCATCACTGGCATCATGTGGTGTGAGATTTTGTATTTACAGTGTAATTGTTAAAACTTGTCAAGTGAGTAATTCTTATGAAGTCAGTATTTTCATTGAATCCTGATAAGCTGATAAAAAATTAAAATAATTCCTAAAATGAGTGACCCATGATGTCTCAGATTTAAAGCATTATCTTCATCAATGACATCATGGTGTGAGATTTTGTATTTACAGTGTTATTGTTAAAACTTGTCAGGTGAGTGATTCTGATGAAGTCAGTATTTTCTCTGAATCCTAATAGGCTAAAATTCATACCGAATCCTTATAGGCTAACATGTTTATTGTATTTGTACAGTTAAAATAATTCATGAGTGACCCATGATGTCTCGGATTTAAGCACAATCTTCATCATTGACATCATGTGGTGTGAGATTGTGTATATACAGTGTAATCGATAAAACCATCAGGTGACAAATGCTAATGAAGTTTCTCAGAATCCTGACAGGCTAATTAAATGCTTAAATGCTAGATGTATGTTTACTGTCAAAATGTTTAATGTATATATAAATTTAATATGATTAATGTGCATGTCCAGTTTATATAGTTAATGTTTTGGTACAATTAAAATTGTTTAATGTATATATGTAATTCAGAATAATTAATAAAATTAGTGACCCATGAAGACCAACACTTCATGAGGTTCATTATCAGCATGTGGTGTGAGCCTGTTTTACATACAATAGAATGATTCAAAAGTGTCATGTGATAAATGGTGAGAGAATTGGCATGTCCTCAGTGAGAACCCTGAGAGTCTATCTTAGCTTGATTCCTTAGTGATGAAAATCTTTAAAAACTTGTGCAATTGAGAAAAATGGAGAATGCAAGGAATACTGAATTTTATAGTTCAAAGACTTGATGGATCATAGTATTGCAATAAATTGACAAAACATAGCTGGAATTGTTTAAGCTGTCCTCACAGTAAGAAAACAACAACTTATTTCTGCGCTGTTCTCCAGCAGTTTAAGGACTAAGTCCAACAGGATCATTACTCAAAAGTGCTCTAGAAAGTTAAGTATACCATAAATTCTATGGAACCACAACCAAATTTTGCCATCCTGGTCCCTTACACCACAGCTTTAAAGAAGCCTTATCAAAAATAGTTTTTGTGCACTCAGCCATTAAACCATACCCCCCCCTAACATAGCAGATTTGTCAAACCAATACTTGTTGAAAAAAATGACTAAAATGGGTTTTTTCATGATCTGTTGAGACTAAATAAAATTATATGACACATATGAATAGAGTGAACAAGACTTAAAAAAAAACTGACCAGGCAACACTGGTGAATCTAGGTAATATCCTGATAGGCTAATAAAATGTTCAATGTACCTGTACAGTTAAAATATTTCATAATATGAGTGACCCATGATGTCTCAGATTTTGAGCTTATCTTCATCATTGACATCATATGGTGTGAGATTTTGTATGACAAAAATTGGTTTTCATTAGATCTGATAAGCCATAACAGAATTAAATGACATATGAACAGAGTAAACAAGATTGAAAAAACTAAACTAACCAGGCAACACTGGTGAATCTAGGCAATATCCAGACAGGCCAAAAAAATGTTTAATGTATATGTACAGTTAAAAAAAATCATAATATGACAGACCCAAAACTACCCAGGCAACACTGATGAATCAAGGTCAATCATGAAAGGTTAATACAATGTTAAATGAATGTGTACAGTTAAAATAATTGGTAATATTAGTAACCCAAAACTGACATGGCAACACTGTTGAAACTAGGCAATACTGCATAAAGTCATGAGATTAAATTTGATCATGAGATTTTTTGGTTAAAGATTTTTTTTTAACAAGCTGACAGAGAGGAGTTGAAATGACAGTAACAATTATTCATGATGTCTCAGAATTTTATTGCATCTTTTTCTCTGACAATTTGTTCATCATTGACATCATAATGAGAGATAAAGTTATTGGATAAGAAATAAAAATTCTGATGATGCACTATTGTCACAGCACAAACAAAGTATCACCATTACAGATTGAATAAAGCAAAGACAATGTTGAATCTAGGCAATGCAGGCTAAATACTGAACCAAAAAAATTGAAGATGTGATTTCAGTTTAATATATATTTATATTTTATTTATGATGTCTATTTTTTTATTTTCATAATTATCATCAATGACATCATTAATGAAGTGAAGATGAACATGAAGACAAATGTCATAAGATCACAAGTTCTGATTCAATGCACCAATTATTCCTGGAAGTTGGTATGAATGCTGGAATGAAAATGTTTCAATATCCAGAAAGCTTTTAATTTCATGGATTTTTTTTTTTTGATAATGTAGAGAGCCTTGTGCAATTTTTTTATATTATTAACAGGCAAGGATCATGGGGAAGGTACATTTTCTAAATTTTTTTTTTTTGCATCATCACACTTTTCAGCTTTCTTTTTGTAACAACCCCAGCTGTTTGTGGGAAACAGTTTTTCTTGTTTTGGGATTTTCAAGAATTTTTTTTACTGCTTGTGATGGCAATATTTTTTTTTTCAATCACCACACTTTTCAGCTTTTTTTGTGTAACAACCCCGTTTCTTGTGCAAAACATTTTTTTTGTCTTGGGATTGTAGAGATTTTTGTATTGCTGTGATGGTGATGTTCTGTATTCTTTGTATTTTAAATGTACCCATCCCACTGATTTCATTTACCTGACAGGTTCTTTTGAACTTGGTAGACTTATCTTTTTAGTATCACAGAGACTCACTTTCTCATTTGAAAAAAAACAGCAGAAAATTTACTAAAGTCTCAGTGTTGTTCTTGTGACTTAGGTAGACTCATCATTAAATGAATTTCATCTTCAAATGGAAACTTGGTGCAAGGAATCAAAGGGTAAAATCTCCTCTCTCACTTTAGGTCTCAATAAAAAATTTTTTGCTAAATAAAGTGAAGTTGATCAAGATACTGCTTATGAATTTTAATAAGGAGATTGCTGGAGATGATCACTTTGGATCAAACCATGTTTATGTCTCAAAATTTATGTGTCATCTTGTGCTGTGATATTAGTTCATCACATGGTGAAATAATGCACACAGGTAAAGGCAATGGCAATTCTGATGAAGAGCTTGATCATCTAATGAAACAAGGAGAATGAAAGAACAGACTGAAAAACACAGAACATAAACAAGGCAACAGTGTTAAATCTAGACAACACTTTGAATACATAATGCAGGTGTCAAACATGATTAAATCTGACCATGATTTCTATTTAGAAAGAAATTTAAACATGTTTTAGATGTAATGAGAGTAAATCATGATATATCAACAAATGCTGTGACCGACTGATCATCATAGACATTTTGGGAGGTTCTATTTTTGGTAAATATAAAGTTCAACTGCTAAAACTGGTTTGGTCGGAAATGTTGATCAAGCTAAAATGTTCTATGAAAGAACCCTTAGGTGGGCTAATTAGTTATACCAACAGTTGCCAAACATATCTGTTAAGTAATCTGCACATTGAGAGGAGAGACTTATTGTACCAAGAGTTGGGAATAAACATATGTTCTGTAATCTGAACCTTTAGAAGAGTGACTCAAAGTACAAAGAGTGGGAAATTACACCTGTTCAGTAATCAGAACTTTGATAAGAGTGACTCAATGTACAAAAAGAAGGGAACAAACACCTGTTCGGTAATCTGAACTTTGATAAGAGTGACCCAGTGTGCAAAGAGTGTAGAATAAATACCTGTTCAGTAATCTGAACATTAAGAAGAGTAACTCCATGTACAAAGAGTGGGGTATAATCACCTGTTCAGTAATCTGAACATTAAGAAGAGTGTTTCAAAGTTCAAAGAGTGGGAAATTAAACATCTGTTCAGTAATCTGAACTTTGATAAGAGTGACTCAATGTACAAAGAGCTGGGAATAAACACCTGTTCAGTAATCTGAACATTAAGAAGAGTGACTGAATGTACAAAGAGTGGGGAATAAACACCTGTTCAGTAATCTGAACATTAAGAAGAGTGTTTCAAAGTTCAAAGAGTGGGAAATTAAACATCTGTTCAGTAATCTGCACATTGAGAGGAGAGACTTATTGTACCAAGAGTTGGGAATAAACATATGTTCTGTAATCTGAACCTTTAGAAGAGTGACTCAAAGTACAAAGAGTGGGAAATTACACCTGTTCAGTAATCTGAACTTTGATAAGAGTGACTCAATGTACAAAAAGAAGGAAATAAACACCTGTTCGGTAATCTTATCTTTGATAAGACTGACCCAGTGTACAAAGAGTGTAGAATAAACACCTGTTCAGTAATCTGAACATTAAGAAGAGTAACTCAATGTACAAAGAGTGGGGAATAATTACCTGTTCAGTAATCTGAACCTTAAGAAGAGTGACTCAAGGTTCAACGAGTGGGAATTAACACCTGTTCAGTAATCTAAACTTTGATAAGAGTGACTCAATGTATAAAGAGTGGGGAATAAACATCTGTTCTGTAATCTGAACATTAAGAAGAATAACTCAATGTACAAAGAGTGGGGAATAAACACCTGTTCAGTAATCTGAACATTAAGAAGAGTGTTTCAAAGTTCAAAGAGTGGGAAATTAAACATCTGTTCAGTAATCTGAACTTTGATAAGAGTGACTCAATGTACAAAGAGCTGGGAATAAACACCTGTTCAGTAATCTGAACATTAAGAAGAGTGACTGAATGTACAAAGCGTGGGGAATTAAACACCTGTTCAGTAATCTGAACCTTCAGAAGAGTGACTCATAGTACACAGAGTGGGAAATAACACCTGTTCAGTAATCTGAACCTAAGAAGAGTGACTCAAGGTACAAAGAGTGGGAAATAACACCTGTTCAGTAATCTGAACTTTGATAAGAGCTACGCAATTTTTAAAGAGTGGGGATTAAACACCTGTTCAGTAATCTGAACATTAAGAAGAGTGTTTCAAAGTTCAAAGAGTGGGAAATTAAACATCTGTTCAGTAATCTGAACTTTGATAAGAGTGACTCAATGTACAAAGATCTGGGAATAAACACCTATTCAGTAATCTGAACCTTTAGAAGAGTGACTCAAGGTACAAAGAGTGGGAAATAACACCTGTTCAGTAATCTGAACTTTGATAAGAGTTACGCAATGTTTAAAGAGTGGTGATTAAACACTTGTTCAGTAATCTGAACATTAAGAAGAGTGTTTCAAAGTTCAAAGAGTGGGAAATTAAACATCTGTTCAGTAATCTGAACTTTGATAAGAGTGACTCAATGTACAGAGAGCTGGGAATAAACACCTGTTCAGTAATCTGAACCTTCAGAAGAGTGACTCAAAGTACAAAGAGTGGGAAATAACACCTGTTCAGTAATCTGAACCTTTAGAAGAGTGACTCAAGGTACAAAGAGTGGGAAATAACACCTGTTCAGTAATCTGAACATTAAGAAGAGAGACTCAAAGTACAAAGAGTGGGAAATAACACCTGTTCAGTAATCTGAACATTAAGAAGAGAGACTCAAAGTACAAAGAGTGGGGAATAAACACCTGTTCAGTAATCTGAACATTAAGAAGAGAGACAAAGTTCAAAGAGTGGGAAATAACACCTGTTCAGTAATCTGAACTTTGATAGGAGTTACGCAATGTTTAAAGAGTGGTGATTAAACACTTGTTCAGTAATCTGAACATTAAGAAGAGTGACTCAATGTTTAATGACTCAGAAATAAAAATCTGTTCAGTGATCTGAACCTTAAGAGTGACTCCAGATATCAACAGTTTGGAATAAACACAGATATGCTCAGTTATATGAACATTAAGACAAGCAATTAAAGGTACTAACAGTGGAGAATCAACAGATGTTCAGTAATCTGAACATTAAGAAGAGAGACTCAAGATATTAACAGTTGAGAAAAAAACAGATCTGTTTAGTAATATGAAAATTAAGCCAAGCCTGTGTCTGTATGGAAAATTAGAGGTGAATACATGCACTGAAGAATTGATGCATTCAATTGCAACCCCTCGATTAAACTGTAATTGTTCATTTACCTCTGAATCAATTCATGATATTTTAGCATGTACCATATTACAAAGTGCTCTGTGAGCTTTCAAATTTGAAGGAGAGACTGAGGAAGATCTACATTTTTATTTATTTGCTGAAATTTACTTACATCCATTTTGGTTAAAATTGCTTTTATTTTTTAAAGTCTGAAATTTACATCAAGTAAGAATTGAATGGAGAATTGAAATGAATGTAAAAAATCAATAATTGAATCAATTCTAAATTCCCCAACAATTCACAGCCCTAAGAAAATGTTCTTTCTCTCAGTTCTCAGGAGACTGTGAGTGTCTCATTGGTTTTGTGGATGATGTTACTTTTGTACCTCTTACATGAAATATTAAGAGTCATGTATGGTCTTTGCAAACAAAATTACTTTCATAATCCTGCTCAAATTATCGTTTCATTTGCTTACTACATCAATACACTAACATGAATGGAGCATCAAATGATTGTGAAGACCTAAATCACCTAGGAATATTTTAAACATGTTATATTTTCAGGTATACTTAAGCTGTAGTGAGGGTCAGGTTTGTAATGGTCACACTTGGTCAAAACTGAGTAAAATTAATGTAAATTAAATGTTCACGATTCAACAGAGATGAGAGGTCAGAATAGAGAAAGCCCCATAAAATTCTTAATCTATTAATGCAAGGTCTCATCTAGTACTAATCACTGGTAGTTCTATTTTACAGATTTCAAATGATTGATTAAAAAAATGACGAATTCTTGAAAATACATGCTTAAAAGAAACAAAAACTAGATTGAGGTTGTTTTTGCATAAATAGCTATAGGTATTCTTAAGATATGGGGTTCTCAATAAATTTATCTTGCAGCCTTTTTTTAAATTGTCCATGATATGGGTAGTTCTAGCAACAATTTCAATTTCAAATTTCATGGAAAAATACTGAGTTAACACAAAAGCTATCGCATACACAATAAATGACACTGCATGACAACAATGGATGACGACAGACCAAATAAGGTCTTTCCCTTGGGAGGGGCTACCATTCTTACTTGAGTATAAGTTGGTCATAGAAGCAGTGCAAAAGTTACAAAATATCCATTCACTTTTTCAACTGTACCAGAAAAATAATTTCTCAGGGCTAAAAAGAATTTATAATCTGAATATAGGTAAATCAACTGCATGCATGAACATACTCTCTGGGGATTACTAGCTGACCTGGCAGAACAGGCAGCCATGTCCAGCCCACTGAGCCAAACTGCAAAACAACTGAATGATCATCGCTGGAATGATATGATACACTGATGCCTTAAAACTACAACAACATATCAAATTATTGGTCAGCCTATTTTAAATTTGAGAAATTCCAATGCACTTGTTTTTTCAATTAAAGTTATTATTTTCTTAATTGACAAAATTCTTCTCAATTTTTAAGTGTACTCATATTTTCATATAAAGTAGATATTCTAATGAATAACTTGTTTGCTTTGTTGGTCAGATATTGAGTTATGATTCAGTGTAGTATATTTGAACATTTTATAATATGCAGAACCATGCTAAGCTTATAAATACAAGCATAGACTGAGGAATTAATAAATTGTAGAATCCTCTGGACCAAAATTTAAGATAGAAGCCTCAATATTAATAAGTTTAAACAGAGGTTTCTTGTTAATTTCAGAAGGGAACATTTATGAGTGACATTGCTTCAGGTTTGGTGAATTTGCTGACATCTAACACTATGTCTGATTTGACACGTGACATATTCAACAGTTTAAAGTGGTTGTCTGATTGACCAATATATGATTATGGGTGGTTGCTATAGCTCAGTTAACTAAAAGTCAACTGAGCTAAAGATTTATATTTTTCTTGCATCAAACTGCGAAATCTACTGGCTGCATGATAGTTGTCTTTTTCTGACAAAAAGTTGTGTATACTAAGTATTAAAGATAAAAAGTAAAATTCCAGATAGTCATGGAAGCACTTCACTACAGATTTTCCAAGAATTAAAATAAAAAGTACTTGTTGAGCCACACAAGAAAACAAACTGTTCTACAGACCCTCCAACAGATATAAATGACCAAAGCAGGCAAGTTCTTTTGAAAAGAAACTTAAATGTCTAAATAAATATTTGGAATTTTGCAAACTTGCACAAATATTACAAAGATGGCCTTTTGTTTTCTTTAAAATGGTGCATAAAAGCAAGAAGGCCAAACAATTTAGTTCATATTATTTTCCATGTCACAGTACTTTTTAGAATTCTTAGAAGGATCAAGACCACCAGTTTTCAACATAACCAAGGACAGGTTGTCTTTAACAAAATCTTATCCTTTTACAAACATTATCCACCAAAACATATAGACCATAGATCTGTAGAACAATTTTGTGTAGCCTTATTGACAAAATAAAACATTTGTGAGGTGGCCATGACTGAATGGAGGGTAAGGCCTGTGACTCCAGGCAGAAAATTATACTCCATCCCACTTTCACTGTCCACCTTTTTTGTAATAATTTTTGTAAAAATGTCCCCGTGGCAAATCAGACAGACAAATGTGGTGATTATCTGACAGCAAAGTAGTAATCTTACATTCATTGATGAATGAATTCACTGGTTAATTAAAAATTAAATACAACTGAACAGATACCAGGCTTAAGACAGACTAAGATAATCTGTCAACACTGACCCAGCATCAATGAGTAAATTTGTTTATTTCATACTTTTTTAAACTAACATAAATCACCACATTACTTCCTGTTATAGCAGCTGTAATGCTGCAGCTAACAAATTAAATTTGAAAGAAATAACGTGAAAAATAAGGTGGACAGAGTTGCTTGAACAGAATATAATTTATAACTAGTGACTGGCAAGCTTGAGGTATCTTCAAATTAACAAGTCATGTGTGCCAATTGACAATTAAATAAACAATATTCAAACAAAACCTTATAATTATACCAGTTATATATATATATATATATATATATATATATATATATATATATATATATACAGGTAACCTAGGCTTAGCAACAGGCGCGTATAAAGGTGCAACAAATACATATATATATAAACACACACATAAAGGCCAGGTTCCCAGCATATTTCCTGAGATTTCCAAAATGAATTATCAATATTAAAGGAATTAGTAAACTATATCCAATTTGAATTCTTCAGTAAATAGCTAATACAGTGATAATGTTCGATTAAAAAAATATCAGACCATAATCATATGTATGATTAAATAGGTATATAATTTGTACATGAGAAATTATTTAATAATGATCACTCCTTTTCCAGGCCCTATCAGAATTTTTCAAAATCTGATAAATATTCACCTCAAATTCTGCAATTTATTCATAATTTAAAAAGAAATTCCCTTGATACCAAATTGGCTGGGATACCCAATTTATGCATATATAAATATATATATATTTATCAAAACAAAAAAAAATAGCTGGGGGAGAGAAAGAATCTGAAACTTGCTGTCATTTTTGTCCAGGATATCATTTGGAACCCCTTTAACATATGATCAACAATGACAAGTGATCCATGGGTCATGACTTTCAGTGACCGACATGTTGGTACCATATGCAGCAATGATACTAGATGCATTTATCTTTGGCACTAGTTGTCCTGAGGAAACTGCCGTTATAATTTTGCTGTCTCAAAATATATTAAAAATACATGAATATAGAAAAAAATTAAGATGTTGCCAAATGAAAATGATTAAATTTAGTCATGCTCAGTAAGCATGAGAAACATACCATTGCTGTCATTTGACAGTCTCAACAAGGAACAAAGGCACAAATAGTCCCCTGGTTATGCTTAACTGTTAAAGTATATCATCAGTGATGCCCAGATATCCAATATCTTGGCTAGAACAAATTTAAATTTAAAACTCTAGATGCATATTACAAAATGGATTTGAAAAATAAAATGCATTAATTATTAATTATTTAAGTTTTCAGATCACCCAGTTTCAACAGGGAGTGATGGAGGATTTAAATTGTAAATTACACAGTTCCCAGTTGACAGGTTATCAAATATAGGTGGCAGGGTTTTGGCTGAAAAATATGCCTGTCACATTTAATGCTAACAGGTCTTGTTGTTTTGATACTTGGTATGTACTAAATTTATGGTTACATTATGTATGAAGACACAAGAAAATTTTTGAGGATGGTAACATTAGGAAATGCATACAGAAGCCATTATGAAAATAAACTATTAAAGTCACACACATTTAATTTTCCTTGGCCTAAGATGCAGTTGACCATTAAAGGAAAGCTAACATTTCAAGATTTTCAAACAAATTCTGGAATCAGGAGAAAATACCATTTCAGATAGGCAAATTCAAAACTGCTGGTAAAATCATTTATAAATTAAATTATTAACATGTTTAGATAATTTGATAATTAGTGATATAGTAATTCATCAGATAAAAGGTAAATATTTGCACCAAATATGAAAACATAAAATCAGGAAATATTTAAATCAGCAAACTTTAATTCCATTCAATATAATACTCATTATTTGCCCTAGCTGAAAGGATTGAATCAGTTTGAAGGTTAACATGTTTTTATTTACTTAACTGAAAGGCAGTGGAAAAGATAATTTTGGACTGCAGAAAGTCATAAAACAAATGGTGCCACTTGCAGGTTATAATCATATGTAAGTCAAGGGATCAATATGTCTACATAATCTGGAAATGATTGATTGAGTTATTCCTCAGAGTTGAAGTCAGATTCTCCACCATGTATGGAAACATGTGAAATCAGAAAATGTTGCACTCAGTAAGTGCTCTGGAAACATAAAGTCCTAAAAGAAACATTACTGAATTATAGGTCCCCCTCCTATGGCAGGGGAATAAAAATTAAGGAAAGAATGCAATAATAAAAGGGTCAATACACAATTGGTACCAACAGTCTTCGGGAACTGATGCAACAATGTATATATATATGTATAAAAATATATGCAAGACTGTATCAGTTTATAAGGGAACGAGAGGAAGAATTAACAATTATTTGTTGCACCTTTATAGTTCAGTGAATAGCTCCCCCTAAAATGCATCACAGCTAGAATTTAAAGGCATTTAAGGTATATATACTAGAAAAATAAAATAAAAGGTTATTCTAAAATATGCAATAAGAAAAAATGTTTAATGGTACAATAGATAAAAAAAAGAGACCCATGGGTCACAACACTCAGCTGTTATTTATGATCATAATATATCATTTGGAAGAAGGGTAGACAAATTTTGGTTTTGTGTGGTAATTCAAGCTGATTTATGAGGATGATGGCATTTAACACAAGTTACGTAAAGATTTTGATAAAATCCTAGGAGATGGAAGAGATGCTTTTTATTGAAACCTAAGATACTAAAAAAGTTAAGCACTAAAGGTTCTTATCAGGTCAAATATTGAAAGACAAATAGCTGAATCCAGACACTGATTCAATAATAGGACCAGAGGAAATTGCAGAGAGAATGCATATGGAAGATGGTGGAAAGATGCTGTGCTGATTGAAGACACTCAGAAAGGGCAGACCTTTATGTATGTGGGAACAGAAAGAATGGTGTATCTTGTAAACTTTGCTTGATCTCATTAAATGTGTGTGAATTTTGCAGAGAATTCAATTGAGATAAGAAACTACTGGCAAACTTGTATAAGGAGTTTGATGAAAATCCATAGGATTTTTGGTAAGTCACCGCAGGGCCTCCAAAGTGAAGTGACCTCTGACTTCATTAAATATGCATTGATTTTTCTAGAAATCTAACTTAGACTAGAAATTTTATTGATTATCATTTCTGTTGAGTTTTATCAAAATACATAATATTCTCCATCAGTAATGCCGGCAATACCAAATTGTAGCCTAGTGACATCCGACATACAATAAAGCATGGATTTTGCCATTGATCTTTAGAGACAATCCATTGGTAGGTAGTTCTTGTGAATTTCATGAAAATCCATCAAAGCCCTGGAGATTAATCAGGGGGAGATTTAAAGCTAACAGACAGACGAACAGGTGAATTGACGGTGGGTATACCATAATACTCCTGTCATAAGACAGGAGTATAAAAATCAAAACAGATTTCGCATGTGAAAAATGATAATGCAAATTCCAGCCATGATGCACAAAATAAAAATATAAAAACCAACTGAGTAAAATGATAATGAGACATGAATGATATGATTAATGAAATATGGATTAAAACCCTCCCTCCCCCTGTTTAAAATATCAAACAAAGTGATCCATGGGTCAAGATGCTCAGCTGATCAAGAAGACATTCACAAAATGAATTTTATCATCTGAATGCCAAATTTTGAAGGTGGTATCCCAATTCAACTGAAGTTAAGGGTGGAGGATATGTGTACCAGAGACCTAATTTAAGGTTTCTTAGGAGCTTCTTCATGGTTCTCCCTGGAGATCGGGTCAGAAGATTCTATGTGCAATGTTAACGATTTGTTCCCTGTTAACGGAAAACCACATCTTTGAAGGTCTCAAAAATAGAGAAAATGTGTAAATTTAAAAAAAAAAATATCAAGGGGGAAGCATCAGTCTGCAGGAACTGATGAAACTTTCCATGATTAAAATACATACAGAGAAACATGGTAATCAATGCATTAGTTGTTCAGATATTGGTGCTTTTGTATCAAATTTTTAATTATTATGGGGGGCGGGGGGGGGGGGTGTATTTCTGAGCCCGATAGCTCAGGAGATATGGGTAACAGAGACCTTGTTTCAGGTTTCCCAGGAGATTTTCCAGGGCTTTCTCTGGGTGTGTAGCTAGAAATTTCTAGTTCTAGTGGTATGATTTGCAGCTAGTTAACAGACAACTGCAGCATGGAAGGTCCCGAAAATTGAGAAAAAATGTGTAAAATTTGGTGCCACAAGTGTACAGGAAATCATTTAACACTGCATTATCAATATGCAAGCAAAGAATAATGCTGATCAATGCATTAGTTCTTCTTAAATTGGAGCTTTTGTATCAAACTTTTAATTATTCTGGGGTTTTATTTCAGAAGATATTGGTAACAGAGATAGATTTTCTGGTTTCCAAGGAGATTTTTTTATGGATCTCCTTGGATGTCAAGTAAGATTATTCTAGGTCCAGTGTTTTCAATTTGTGGCCTGTTAATTGACAGACAGACAGACAGACGGACAGACAGATGGACTGACAAAGAGTGATTGCTATAGCTCAGATGACTTTCAGTCAGCTGAGCTAAAAAGTACATGTACATTTTTACCGAAATGTATTATAGACCCACCCCCCATGAGCCCCAACCCCCCTACGAGCCCAAATTTTGAAACCGAAACCAACAGTACATGTACATTTAACTTTCAGATGGATAATTGATGTACTCTCCCTGAAGTGTAGGGTGTCCAGCCGTGACCAGTTCTAGCCTAGAGTCCAATGAAAATATGCCAAAAAGAAATAATCATGAAAATCTTATAAAGGAAATTATATATTAATTAAATATATAAATACAAGTTTATCTTATACCAATTTTAATTATCCAAAAGAACGAGTGCCAAAAAATCATTTATATATATATAAACCATTTTAACCATTATTTAAACCTTATTTTTTAACCTTTTACAAGTTTATTTCATGGCCCTTTTATAGTTTGTGATATTGTAGTCTTTTGTGCATTGAACTCTTGGCCTGATGGTCCTGGCTGGACACCAGAGCTGTTAAGAGGGATTTAGGATTGAAGTATTAGCAGGTGCAGAAGGGGCGAGTTGGGGAGAGGTCTTCACATCACCACAGCTCTCTCCCTCCACTCCTGCTAATACCTCCAGGGGGGCCTGGGAGAGGCAGAAGGGGAAGGCCGGGGGGAGGTAGCAGACTTGGGAGGGGCAGAAGGGGAAGGCCGGGGGGAAGTAGAAGACTGGGGAGGGGCAACAGGGGAAGGCAGGGGGGAGGTAGAGGACCGTGGAGGGACAGAATGGGCAGAGGTAGAAGGAGAGGGCGGTGCACGTGAAGAGGTGAAAGGAGAGGGCCGGGGAGAGGTGGAAGGGGCTAGCCGAGTGGAAGTAGATGGAGAGGGCTGTGCACGTGAAGAGGTGAAAGGAGAGGGCCGGGGAGAGGTGGAAGGGGCGTGCCGAGTGGAAGTAGAAGGAGACGGCCGGGGAGAGGTGGAAGGGGCGTGCCGAGTGGAAGTAGAAGGAGAGGGCCGGGGAGAGGTGGAAGGGGCGTGCCTGGTTGAAGTAGAAGGAGAGGGCTGTGCACGTGAAGAGGTGAAAGGAGAGGGCCGGGGAGAGGTGGAAGGGGCGTGCCGAGTGGAAGTAGAAGAAGCGTGTATAGGTGAGGCAGAAGGAAAGGGCTTGGGAATGGCGGAAGGAGGTCGCCAGGGAATGGAAGAAGAGCGTCGGGTGGAGGTAGAAGAAAGCTGTGGAGAAGCAGACGGAGAGGTGGGGGAGGAACGTGAATGAGGTGAAGGGTGGGGAGGAGGTGCCAGGGTGCTGCGGTGTGGAGTGCTGGTAGAGGTAGATGGTGAAGTGGTGACAGGGGGGGAAGATGGTGGTGCTAAAGAAATGGTAGGTACATCAATTATACTATGAACCCCAATGTCCCCCCTGCGGCGCTTTGCAGGGCCAGAGTCGTCAGAGTCGCTGCTCCTCTTCTGGCCCTGCTGATCTGAACGACATGGCATGACACTATCATCTGTATTTTTATTAGAGCTATTCACTGTGACCAGAGCCCCACTGTCATTTCGGGCTCTGGTCGAGCGCAGCTCCTCCCGACATTTATGGGTTTCCTGTCGGGAACGATCCAGCTGGTCACGGGCCTGGGTCAGTCGGTCACGCAGCTGTTGCCCTTCCCTCTCAAGCTGCTGGATATGATCCAGCAGCTTGCCTTCTCCCCGCAGTTGCTGGCGCAAGTCCTTCAACTGTTTGTTTAAATCTGCATGGTCTTTTGACAGTTGCCGGACTTGCGTCTGCAACTGCTCCCCATCCCCCTGCAGCTGCTGGACCTTATCCTGCAGCTGCCCCTTGTCAGCTTGAAGCTGCGTGACCTGACCCTGGGCCGTGGTCAGCAGGTTCTGAAGCTGCGTCAGGGCCTGCTGATGAGCAAGGTTACCTGCAGCCATACCGTCAGCCAGCAAACCGGCCACCACCTCGACTGAATCAGCTCTCTCTGTGAAATACAGAAACGAGAAGACCGGTGAATATTTATGGACAAGTATGACCATAAGCAAAACACAACTAGGAAAATTCAAACTGTTAAAACCATAATTTAAAAATGCAGAAGTATCATTTATCGGACTTATCTCAAATATGGTATAAACAAATTAAAAGAACTTAACTTGGGCCCAGGGACATATAAAGCTCATTTGTGAGCCATTACAATATATGTATTTGACAATAATGACAAGACCACCACATAACTGCAAATTAATTCTTTTTTATGCCTTGTGAACTCATTCAAATTAAATTGTACACTGTTTGCAGAAAAATGAACTCAGGTTAGTCACTTAATTGGTTAACTAGAGACCCATGGTTCTGGACACTCAGCTGAATTTGTCAATAAGACTTTTTTGCAAGTTTTTTTCTAAATGTTGGGCCTGTGATTAAGTTTGATCAAGGTAAAAATCAACAGATTTCTTACTTCATGGGTGGCCATATAAAACTCAAATTTGAAACCAATATTTCATCTATAAACCATATGTCATCTGGAAACAAAAGACGGACAAACAGGGAAATGGAAAGGGTGATTAATATAAGGCATCCAAGAATTCAAGTGGGGCCCTAATAATCACAAAAGGTTACAGGACAATAGATGAAACATCAGTTGAGAATTTTAGTCTTAATATGGTTTGGTAGTCTCAAAATAAAGGAAACAAGAGCACTGCAATTGGTGCATGCATAATACATCCATTGTATATTTTGTAACCTCTGACCACATCATATAGGGGTGGATTTGCTGAGAATGCAATTCAGGTAAGAAACTGTATTGGTTAATACTCACCATGATTTACATGGACTGTTGGTCAGCCAGGGTGGTGCCACCCAAGTAAATATGCATGGATTTTGCTTAAAAACGAACTTAGGTGAGTTTATTGATTAACATTTCTACTAAGTAGTATCTAAAAATCCATCATATTCCTTGTACGTAATCATGGTGAACCCACAAATTGGCCTGTACAAAGCAGCCTGGTGACCTCTGACCTCATTAAATATGCTGAAAATTGATAATAATTTTATTGGGGCTAAGAAACGTAATCATGGTGAACCCACAAATTGGCCTACAGGTACAAAGCACCCTGGTGACCTCTGACCTCATTAAATATGCTGAAAATTGATAATAATTTAATTGAGGCTTAGAAACATTATTGGTAAATATGTGCAAGGATTTTCATGGATTTCAAGGAACTCCAAAGTGCTGTGAAATCTGAACCTATTTATCATGCATGGATTTTGCTAGAAATCAAACTAAGGTGAGATATATTACTGATTAACTTTTTTTTATCAAAATCCGTCATTATTGTCATAAGTTATTGCAGCAACACCCCAAAGTAGCCTAATGATCTAACTTTGACCTTACTGAACTTACTCTGACCTTACTAAATGTTTGTGGATTTTGCGTATAATAGAACTCTGGTGAGACATCTATTGGGAAGTGGTTATGAAGATCCACTTAAGACCCGGAAGTTATTGTGGTGACACAAAGTTAACGGATAGATGGACGAACAGCATATAAAGTGGCCCATGGGCCATGATGCTCAGCTGAATTCAAGGAGCCTTAAACGATTGGCAGAAAGACTCCCAGAGTGCTCAAATTCATGCATTTTGACAACAGGTTACAGTGACCTTATCCTACATAAAGCTGCTACCATTTGTGCCTACTTGACTGAGTGTTGAAATTAAGTTCTTTCACACAGCTTGTAGAAAATGGATCAGTGTGACATTTCTGGTTTCCCAGGAAAAATAAGGGACCTCCCTGAAAGTCATGTATGAGGATTTTAGGCCAAATGGATACAATTTGTGCCCCATCTGACTCACTTGGTGGTTAAAAATCAGGTTTTCTCTCCTTATTTGCAAAATATAGATAACAATGACCTTATTTCAAGTTTCCAAGGATATCATTCATGGAACTCTAGGCCTGTCAAGTAAGAAGATTCTACTTCCAACACTCATGATTTGTGCCCTGTTAATGAACGACTGCTTCATTTGAAGTTCTCAAAAACTGACATTAAAATGAGAAAAAAATTTGAAACTAGAATTTTTTTTTATGCAAATGCATAAAAATTTAAACTGAAATGGCTTTGTTTCTGCAGTGCAACTGTAACCAAATTTGAGGACAAAATATGAAATACTTGGTGTTCACAAGACAATAACTATAATTTGGCAGATCTGACCTTGAAGATTAAGGTCAAAGTCACTGGCTTTTAACTTTTCGGATATATTTTTTAGAAAAAAAATGTTAAATACAGTCAAGCTGGCTTACTGTCATGTCAATGGTGCATGCATGCACAAATCATGATAATAACTGGGATGTGACATTACTGGGATGTGACAATGTCACATCCCAGTTATTATCATTATGCGGGCTTCAACATCAATGTCCTTTTGAATCATTGAAGAAGTGTTATGTCTCAAATGATATTAAATAAATCGTCAATAAAAAGGAAACAAATGTTTATGAATATTTTTTTTATGCACAACTGAATATCAAATTACATTTATGCGCACCTGAAAATTTATTTACTGTAAGTTTTGTGCCGCATGCCGCAGTAACTGAGAAAAATCCGACTTGCCAACAGAAGGAGACGTAGCGTCTGGGTGGTGGGGTCAAATGTCTGGAAATATGCGGCACAGTCATCACGTTATGAGTAGGCAAACTATTTTACTAGATAATTCTTTCCCTGACTATTGCACCTTATTTTTCGGATATCATATTAAAGACTCAAAAATTCCATGATTGTCTTAATGAAAGGACTGTTTGCGGAGCGGGTATCGTCTCACCGCGATTGAGGTTTTGGACCAGGTATCTCCTCCAGTGCTCACCAACCCCCAGCCTTTCGTTACCCTTAAAAGAGGATTTCCAGTCGTAAGCATTGTTTAGAGCTTGTGCTTCATATCATCTCGGCGAAATGTGTAAATTTCGGCCTTTCAAAGGCCAGGAGTTCATTATGTTTGATATGTGATCGCATTCATCGCCCTTGTTAACATACGAAGAAGCGCAATTGTCTGGATTACCGTTGTATCTTTAGACGTTAATTAGCTAAGTGACGGGGAGTGACTGGCATGTATCACTGCACTTACCTGCCGCACACAGGTGGGAGATGTGATCATTTGATACGCCTGACCGATTACAGGTTCTTGGCCTTGTTGATCGCCATGTCGGCATTTGATGTGATATTAACTGCGAACGAGTATCACTGCCAAGGGCATGACAATAAACGGGATTATGACAATATTCCATGATATTAAATGGTCAGATTTACCATTGTTTATATAGGAAATGGTCTGGGATTTCAGATTTATGTGACAATAAACAGGATTTTCTATTAACCGGTATGACAAAGTCCATGGGCTATACTGTACTTCTGAAGTTATTGTGTTCACAAGACAATAACTATAATTAAGCTGATATGACCTTGAAAATCCTAGTCACCAGGCTTTGAACCTGTCCAAGAACTTTGTAGTGACAATAGGTTTTCAAAATTTGAGGAAAAACTTTGGATTACTTCAAAAGTTATTGAGTTCACAAAAATGTTACCTTTCAGCAGATTTAACCATATAGAGTAAAAGCAAGGACACCAGGTTTTGAACTCCAGTGGCATTTTTGTGGAACAATGAGTGTTTTTATTTCTAAAGGAAAATATGCAGTCCTACATGACAAAAACTAAAATCTGGCTTATTTGACCTTGTAGATCCTGGTCAAGGTCACCACTTTTAGACTTCTGAGAGCTTGGTAGGATCAATTGGTGTAACAAATTTGAGGAAAAATGTTAAATACTTTCAAAAGTTATCATGTTCACAAGACAATAATTATAATTAAGCTGATTTGACCCTGAACATCCTGGTTAAGGACACCAGGTTTTGAACTCATCTGGGAACTTTGAGGACAAAATGTGGAATACTTCAAAAGTTATGGGGTTTACAAAAAATTGACATATTATTTTAGCAGATTTTACCTTGAAGATGAAGGCCTAGGTCACTGCTTTTTTAAAGAATTCTGAGATTTGGATCGATGAACATTGAACGTTTCAAATGTTAGCAGACAATATGCAACCCTCAAAGTTATCACTTTCAAAAGATATCTTGCAGATGAAGATGATGATTGCACTGAAAACGTAATATGCCTCTCCTGGATATTGGGGGGAGGGGGACATAAAAATCCAGATGGCATCACCAGTTTGCAGAACTAATAAACCCCATGATGAATATGCATGCAAGGAATCATGGCAATCAATGCCTTAAGTTTTTAGATACTGGAGCTTTTGTATCAAACTTTTCATTATTCTAGGGGGGGGGTACTTCTAAGCCCTAAAACTTGGGATGATTTATGGTTAATAGAGACATAATTTCATGTTTCCAAGGAGATTTTTTCATGCAAAGAATCATGGCAATCAATGCATTAAGTTATTCAGATACTGGAATCGTTTTTATCAAATTATTAATTATTGCAAGGGGTACTTACTAGCGCAGGTGTTATATGGTTAACAGAAACCTAATTTCAGGTTTTCATGGGAACTTTTCAGGGACCACCCTCGATGTCAAGTTAGATGATTCTTGGTATAAACAGTAACAATATGTGCCCTGTTAACAGATGACCACTTCATTTGAAGGTCTCAATAATAGAGAAAAACTGCGTAAAAATTAAACAAGTGACCAATGGTTCATGACGCTAAGCGGACAAGCATGAGATAATGGCCTTATTTTTGCAAATGTTATCTTATTTAGAAAAAAAAGTGATTGCAAATTTTGAGAAAATTTTGGGGAGAGGTAGGAAAATTTGTATGCATAAAAGCATTACTTGATGGATCAGGGGAATAGTGATACTAGGTATGACTGAACATTTGCCATGACCATGACCTTATTTAAGGTATGGAAAGATTATATTTTTAGTAGCAGCACAAGTTTTCAGAAACAATCATAACAAGGCCTACTGGCCTAATGCGAACCTGTGCAAAGTTTGGGAGTATGAATGGAGGTTTATTTTTAAAATTAAATATTGATCCTCTTAAGTCCTGCATATCTACCTTAGTCATTATTATTATAACAAAATGGACATTTCTGACCTGTACCATTCCTCCCTGTGAATTTGTGAAAGCTGAAGAATGCTGTTTTGAGTTATTGCGCGCAAAAGAAATAAGCCAATGGGCTGTGACTGCCACACTGTAATTCCAACATGTCTGTTATACAACAGATCTGGAGCTCTCATATGTACCAATCATCCCTGTGAATTTCGGAAAGCTGAAGTATGTTGTTGTTGAGTTAACGCATGAGAAGGAAAATCAGCTATTTGGCTGTGGCCGCCATAATAGAATTCTGACATGTCATTCAAAAGGTCTGAGGCCCTCATATGTACTAATCATCCCTGTGAATTCGGGAAAGCTGAAGTATGTTGTTGTTGAATTATTGCGCGCAAAAGAAAATCAGCAATATGGCAGTGGTGGCCATATTGGAATTCCGAATTCCGACAATTGGTTTGTTATTTAATAGGTCTAGGCCCTCATATGTACCAATCATCCCTATGAATTTGGAAAAGCTGAAGTATGTTGTTATTGAGTTATCGCGCTAAAGAAAGTGTCACTGACGAAAGGACGGAAAGACAGAAGGAAGGACTGACATGGTGATCACTATAGGGCACTGCTTGTCAAGTGGGGCCCTAGTTATTGTGGGGATTATTCTTGTAAAATATTAAACAAATTTGCTTCAGTGGCGTCAGTAAAAAAAAATGATTTGCAGGTTTATAACTCAATCATATAGGAAGATACAGTAAACTGGCTAAGATCAGCTTCCTGTAACTCAGCCAAAAAAAAAAACTGAGTCAAAACCACTTGAACAAACTTGAATTATCAACATCTGAGGATAATTAATGTGCGAGATTTACGAATTTGGCCACGCAGTTTTGGAGAAGATCTTTGTAGCCACTGAGCTAAAATGGGCTGTTATAGCATATGACTAAATTAAACTTTCCATAACTTGTCCAAATGTCACTAAACAGAGACCATTTGAACAAACTTTAGAAAGCATTACCCTAGGATCATTTCTGTGCTATATTAAATTATTTGGCCATTATAATGGTTTCAGAGAAAAATTTTTTTGTAGCCCTCAGTATGATACAGCACTGATCCCTACAAAAAAGGCCGATGCAGATGCAACCATCAATACCTAAATTTCAAATATGACTGGTGTGACCAACACTGGCATAAATTTGGTGATGATAGCTCCAGCCATTTCTGAGATTGTAATTTCAGTATGAGTTTTTTAACAGATGACTCAGTTCAACTAAATGTAACTTGTCAAAAATTCACTGAATTGGAACCATTAACACCTACTTGAGAGAGATGGTATAAGAAATTATTTCTGTGAAATATTAAACATTTTGGCTTGCCAGTTTTTAGACAGATGACCATGCCAGTTTAACTTGGCCAAAAATCAAACAACTTAAATCATTTGAACAAACTTGAGAGATTGTTCCAGGAATTTTTTCTGTGAAATATTTAACGAAGTGGCTGAACAGTTTCAGAGAAGAAGATTTCAAGATTTTTTAACTTTTCCCCTATAAAATCTTAGAAATGCAGTTGGCCAAAAAATAAGCAAAATCAGATGGTTTTTGAGATGACTAATTTTTTACATAAAATTTGGTGATGCTAACTCCTGCCGTTTCAAGATAGTATGGGTTAATGTTCAGACAACGGACGCCGCCACACCATCGCTTAAGCTCACAGGTTCACTAAAAATCCAGGTGGTGCCACCAGTCTGCTTGATATGATGAAACACTCCATGATCAATATGCATGAAAAAAATTATGGTGATAAATGCATTAGATATTCAGATATTTGAGCTTTTGTGTCATTCTGGGGAGTATTGTCAATCCGCATAGCTCACATGATATGAGTAACAGAGACCTAATTTCAGGTTTCAAAGGAGATTATTCATGGATGTCAAATTAGTAGATTCCAGATACAGTGGTTACATTTTGTGCCCTGTTAATGGAAGGAAGGACGGACAGACAGTTGGTCAGACAAACTGACAACGGACAAAGAGTAATTGTTTTAGCTCATATGCCCCACAAGTCTTGTGTGTAAGAAAGCACTCAAAGATGTATGGATTGACATGAAAAATTTCAGGCAGATACTTCAAACCACTCTTGAGTGGAAGGGCATAAATGCATGAAATAAAAAAAAACAATTGCAGATGGTGCCGTAAGTCTTGTATACAATGAAAATATTCAAGATGTATGGACAACTGAACATGCATAATTTCAGGCTGACATGTCAAATCACTTAGACATGCCAATCTATCTTGTGTAGAAGAAGCAATCCGAGGTGTATAAATAAGCACAGTTTCAAGCTGATATAACAAAAGCCCTCCTGAGAAATAAACACTGACATAGACTGCAGAATTATTGAAGGTAGTGCCACCAGTCTTGCATATGAAAAGCTCTCGAAGATGTATAGACATGCTCAATTTCAGATTGATCGATATATCAAATCCCTCCTGAGAAATAAGCAGGGATATAGACCATGCAAAAACCTATGTTACAGGGCGATTTCACAATCCCTGTTTTTGTCACAATTAGGCAAGCACGGTTGTTTACCATGTACTCTAGTCAGTGCATGCATTTACAGGAATGGCCAATTTCAGTTAGCTTTGAGCCAACTAGTGAAGACAATTCAAAGTCGGGAAAACAAACGTTTTTGATTTCAAGTAGGTGGCTCGTGGTCATCCGTTGCCATTCTGTCATAAACCTTGCTCCAATGTGACTGCATAAAACGTTGCAGGAGGCATACTTGAGTATTTCCGTAGAGTATGAGCTTTTGCTACCGGTACGCTATGTACAGTTTCACTTTAAAATGTTTAAGCTTGTCAAATAACCAGTAATAATTTAAGTTGAAACCAGTACAAATGTTTAAAAAGCACCGACTTATATTCGTATACTGCATTGCGCTAAACTGTACTATTTTCTTCGCTTAATTATAAGTTATTAAACTGTATGAGGTTAACATAACATACTAAGCTTTATAAGCCCAGAAGGCTGTATGTAATATTATTTACGGTAAAACAGTGTCTGTAATGCAAGTTACATTGACAGGTATTTTCAAGGTACAAATATATTATTGCTACAGCGGTACATCTTGCAATGATAATCACAAGGCATGTGGCCATCATGAGGGTTCTTGCTGTCATGTTCAACACAGTTTAGCCTCTATCCTCTCTTGAAAGGGCATGACTTGTTCCATATTGTTCAGGCATATTATCTATGGGATATTGTGATATAAGGCATATTATCTTGTAAATTGTTGCCGCAATTATAATATCTCAGTTGAATTTCTAATGTCAACTGTATTTAACGCTCATATAATTTTATAAGAAACTATAATAGAACCGGTCTGTTGAACAATAAATAAATACCAATAACGATGTACCTAACACTGTTACTGAACCGGTCTGTTGAACAGTAACGGTGTAAATAACACTTCCCATTTCATGTATTTCAACAGGGTTTTTCTCTTCAATATGACTAAACTGGTCATCACATACTCTTGGCCTTGGCAGTCTGATTTTCATGCCCGGTTTTCTATGTGGTGTTCCCTGTTACACCTTTGTAGGTGGGGACACCAGTCTTGTGTAGAAGAAAGCCATCAAAGATGTATGCATGGACAGGCCAAAAAATCAAGCTGATACACAAAACTTCTAATCTTTGCCTGTTGGCAGTATCTGTTTGCTCTTACTTTACGACTCTGGTTACAATCCTTTTTTCGTGCTGATATATTCATCAGATTTTCTTATAAATAGACCTACAGGCCTAATGCCATCCTGTACAATGGGCCATTACTTTTCAAGTAGGCCTACATGTCTTGGATATGACCAAGTTACCAGAGATGTATACATATGGTGAATATCAGGCTGATATCCCCTTCCTGAGAAATAAGCAGGGAAATACACTGTGCAAAAATTATGGTAGGTGGTGCCATTAGTCTTGTATATGAAAGCTCTACGATATGTATAAATTTGCCCAATTTCAGGCTGACATATCAAATTTCCTCTGGAGAAATAAGCAGGCACATGCACTGTGCAAAAGTCATTGTAGGTGGCAACACCTGTCTTTTGACTGAGAAAGAAATCAAAGACCCATAGACAGGTCAAAATATCAGGCCAATACATCAAACTTCTCCAGTTTAATGCCCCCTGCTGACCAGGCTTAGGTGAGAAATTTAAGGCAGTTGCCCTGAGTAAACTGTGACAAATTGCTGGCTCAAGCTACAGTACTGAGTGAACTCTTGACCTCCACCTGGCTAGACTAAGTGAACTTTTGAACTTAACCTGGCTGCACTAAGTGAACTCTTGACCTGTTGCATAATCTGGCACAGTTGGCAGTCTGCCAAAGCTATAAATAGAATCCAGCTACTGCAGCTGAGTGAACTCTTGACCTATAGCTGCACTGAGTGAGCTCTTGACCTGTTGCCTAATCTGATACAGTTGCTAGTCTGCCAAAGCTATAAATAGATGTAGGCTGACCTTTGGACTGTTGCAAAATCTGAAATAGTTGGCAGACTGCCAAGCTATTTAACCAGAAATCTAGTGGCATGATGTTATAGATACTGATAAAACTGGTGCCAGACTAGATGTTACTGCTTCACACAGCTAAAATATATGGTAAAATGACTATTCAATCTCCATTATTCAACCAAAAATCATTCATGAGGAACTATTAAAGACATTATTATAATAAGAATTATTGTGGGGATTTTTCTTGTAAAATTTTAAACAAATTCACTTTTTTTCAGGTTTATCACTTATATAGGAAAATAAAGCAAACTGGCTAAATTCAGCTACCCGTAACTCAGCCAAAAAGCACTGAACCAAAACCATTTAAACAAACAAAAAATTATCAATATCTGAGGATAATTAATGTATGTGATTTAAGATTTGACAAAGTGGTTTTTAGAAGATCTTTGTAGCCACTGAGCTAAAATGGGCCATTATGGCATATGACTAAATTCAGCTTCCCATAACTCAGCCAAAATTCACTTAACAGAGACCATTTGAACAACCTGAGAAAGCACTACCCTAGGATCATTTCTGTGCGATATTAAACAATTTGGCATTATATAGTCTCAGAAAAGTTCTTTGTAGCCCTCATTACAATACAGGCACTGATGACCCCATACAAAAGGCCAATACAGGTGGCACCACCAATACCTTTTAAATTTCAGATATGACTCATGTGACCTTCATTGGCATAAAATTTGGTGATGATAGCTCCAGCCATTTCTGAGATTGAAATTTCAGTACAATTTTTTTTACAGATGACCAAGTTCAGCAAACTGTAACTTGGCCAAAATTCACTGAATTGGAGCCATTCAAACCTACTTGAGAGAGAGATGGTATAAGAAATTATTATTGTGAAATATTGAACATTTTGGCTGGCCAGTTTCAGTTCTAAAGTTTTTTTTTAGCTTTTTCTCTATAAATCTAAGAAAATGCAGTTAGCCAAAAAATAAGCTAAATCGGATAGAGTTTTTCAGATAGCTAATTTTTTGCATTAAATTTCCTGATGCTAGCACCTGTCATTTTTAAGATAGTATGGGTTTATGTACAGATGACTGACAATGGACGCCGGACAATGATGCCACACCATCACATTAGCTCACAGGTTCGTTAAAAAATGTTTAGAATAATACCAGATACCTTCTAAGAGCAATATGAGAATACAGATGATATTTTATTCATGGATTCAGCTTACACATAAGTTGGATATGGACACCCATAATGTTGCTTATATATCCACACAGCTCGATCGGTCCTCTACAACAATAAATCTAATAGCTTTGTTCACCAAAGTATCTCAAAGTCCTCAGACTGTCCAATAAATCATGCAGGTAAAATTCATTAAAGTATACTTTTATATCACCTAAGGATAATGTCTGTGCAATGTTACAGGAGTTGAAACAACAACATGTTTTGCAGAAGAATACTATTTTAGCCCTCATTTTGAAAGAGGCTTAATTGGCCACAATTGTGAAATCAAACTTCAGCTTTCCATGACCCTACCAAGAATCAACTGGATATTCAGGGCTTAAATTGCCACCGTACATTGGGGTCTGGCAGCATAAAAATAGTGCCGAACCTCAAAGATTTTACCGGACCCCACTTTTTTAAAAAAGAAAAAAAACCTATATTTGGCTCTTCCTTCTAAATTTATTACTTGTATTGGTATGAATTGTACTATTTTATATGACTTGTTAAAAATAAATAATCATGGCATCTGATGTTATCCCTATCGTGCCCCTTATTTTCTTTTTAAAAGAGTTTTTTTAGTGCGCCTGAACGCAACCTAAACCACGTTCCACTTATTATTCTCAAGTAGCCAGAGAATAAAGATCGAGCCACCACATTTCGTTAAAGGCTGTCTCTTAAAAATGTCACATGCCATTACTTACAAGGTAGGTCACGCTGGAAGTTTTCAGTGTTGTATCAACTCAAGTAGAATAATGCCGTTTTAAGCAAAGAGAAAAGTTTTACCAAAAAAATTATTGAACAGTGCCGGTGAAGTGTACAAGGCGTTGTTCTGTTTAATGTCTGAACCCCCTATAATCTGATCAAATAATTCAACCATTTGATACACACTGAATGGTTAACGGAACAGCCAAATGGCGCTGCCTCTCTGTAGTTGTTTCGAATGCCTCGTGGAAAGATTCTTGACGACTATTGCAGCATTCCTCACTGTAATTTCCCATAAAAACTTTATTGATCCAGATACTGATGAAGTGACATGACATGATCATATTCATAACATTAAATGTCTGATACTATAATAATTACATGACTTAATGTCAGTTTAGTGTTAAATTAGGGTTCTCAGAGAGGATTCTCCCCGTCACCTCTCCCTAGAGGTTGTAACAGACACCTAATTTCTAAGATTCCAGGTTCAGCGGTTATGATTTGTGCCCTGTTAATGGACGGCTGGATGGCTGGATGGCCAGACGGACGGCCGACAGACAAAGAGTTATCGCTATAGCTCAGATGACTTTCAGTCAGCGGAGCTAAATAGAAGCAGACATCACTGCTTTACAAATATGGATAGCGAAAAGAAATCTGTTTATACCGAAAAACGATTAACATTCACATTATATTTGAGCAAATGAAAAGGTTCATGATTTCCTCTTGTTGATGTTTTTCCTGCTACTTGCCTAATTTATAGTGCTATGTGCGCGTATTATTATCTTAAATTTCATCAAACCCGTGGGAAACTTGTCTGGTTTTGAAGTGTTTGGCCCACGAGATAGGTCTGGCTTAATTAGAGATCCTATATCGGATCCTCATATAACTAGCCAGCAGGACAGACAGATTTTATTTTTACATTTGACACTTAATTACCCATACAAAAATATTGAGTGGGCAGCCCATGGGCTACCCATGTGCTATACATGTGCTACCCACTGTTTGGTGGGTAGAGACTATGTGCAGCTCCTGCCCACTGATTTTACAGTAGGCAGCTTAGTGGGCAGCTCCAACTTAGGTTTTGACTCAGTGGGCAGTGAGTAGGCAGCTCCAACTTAGAGTTTGACTCTGTGGGTAGTAAGTGGGCAGCTCTGACTTAGTTTCTCTAACAGTTGGCAGTGAATGGGCAGCTCCGACTTTGTTTCTTTAATAGTGGGCAGTGAGTTGGCAGCTCCTTTTGTCTCAGCAGGCAGCAGTGTCTCTCTTTAACAAATGTGATTGGCTTAAATAATTTTGGAGGGAAAGGCAGCCATTTTTGCTATCATGTGGAAGTTCTGGTTTGTTCTGCTAGCTCTGATAAATTCTCATAGAAGTTTAAAAAGAGCAACTCTGTGATAGGTCTAGCATATTCATTGGACTCATTAGACCAGATAGAATTTATACAACTTATATTTACTTAGTGAAATGGGATAAACTAGGAAGACGAGAGGCTAACAGCTGTACTCCACTGCATAGTAAGTTTGAACTCTGTCTAGATCTCTCTCACTGTCTCAGGAGTCAGGGGGTCTCTCTCTTTCTCTCTCTCATGTTAATTAGTATTGTATCTATATAATGAAAATCATAATTTATACATGGTCTGTTGTAAATTGACAGAAAAATCTTGGGGCATTGACAATTAAGGGAGAAACCTTGATAGAGAACTCACATGTAGCTTTTTGCACTGTATTACAAATTATGAATTTTTTTCACACATGCTTGAATGAAAATATATAAGGATCAACATTGTTCCTTATGTCAATTAACCAAAATATCATGGAGCTCAGCTAAAACTGACCTTGAAATAAAAAATATAAAATAATAAGAAACAAGGGACCTATGGGTCACGGCGCTCAGCTGTTATATATGATTAAAAAATATGATTTAGGAATGAGGCATATGCTGGTTTGGTGTGGTAATAAATATAAGCTTTATTATGAGTTGTTGGTGTTTAGCTTATGTATGATTATGATATTATCTTTGGAGACAGGGAAGAGGATTGATTTCATTTATTTTATTAACAAATAGAGTACTATTGTCACACAGATTTTGACTTGGCCATATAACTTATAAGCAGAACATATGATATAAGAGTTTAACTATTTATTAAAAAAAATTACAAATATTGTCCCAAATATAATTTTTATAAAAAAAATAATTAGAGAATCTTATGATTTTTTAAAATGAAATATAACTGAAATGATTATTAAAATAATATTGAAGAATATATTCATGAATGCATTCATGAATACATTTTGAAAGTATTTGCACTGGTATTCATATACTTTCATTTTTACCTGAATTCCAATTCTTTATGCAAGACATTTTATAATGGAGTACATATTCATATTCGTATTTAAATACAATTGCAAAGTATTCCCACCATTACTGGCATTTATTCAGTTTTCACCAAACAATTATGTTGAGAATCCAGAATATACAAAATTCACACATTTAAATTATGATCAAAAGTACCTGGTTTTATGGCTTTTATTAATTTGGGGTATTCAATTGAATCTTGATTAAATAATGTTACATCCCTGGCAAAAAAACTCTAGCTTCAGCAATCCCCTTGTTAAGGGAGTAAATATATTTTTTTAATTTTTACATAGTGCATTATGTTTGGGCCCATAACTTAAAACAATTACGCAATACTGACATCATTTCTGGCATATGCATAGAGAATGTATAGAAAAATATGTATATTATATATGATTAAAGTCACATCAGTGGTTTTGATATTAGGCAGTCTTGAAGTGTAACAATGGGTTTTTAATGGAAAAATGAAGTTTTTCATTAATATCTCGAGGGTATTAGGTCCTAGTGACCAAATTCTTGGCATGGTAGGGAATTTTGGAGACATTTAATTGTATGCCAAATTTTAGGAACTGAGAGCTGAAGCTGGGGAGCTGAGCTCTTGCAAACTGCATAACACTAGCTTGATGTAAACAATTTGTTACATGGTGCTTGAAAACTTGAATAAAATCTACAGTTTTTGATCAACTGGTTTTAAATTTTTGGTGTTAACAGACAAAATGCTAACAAAAACATGCTGAGAAAATTAAATCCACAGTACTTACAGTAAAAAAAACGTGCCATGGTCAAAGTTGGGCAAAATTTAAGGTACCAATTTTTTATTTTTGTTAATATTTTAAAAAATTTAAAAGATTTTGATCTAATTTTGGGTATACAATTTAATTTTTATAAATTAAAGTTATATTACTGGAAAAAAAGTCCATAGCTTTAACAAGTTTTGTGTTAAGTGATCAAATATCTTTCCTGATTTTTTACAAAATGCATTATGTTTGGGCCCATAACTTTTTTAAATTATATAATACAGACATAATTTCTGGCATGTACATAGGAACTATATAGAAGAATATTTATGGTAAATATGAGGGAAAACAGATGAGTGGTTTTGATATTAGGCAGTCCTGAAGTGTGAAAATAGGTTTTTAATAAAAAATTGAGGTTTTTCCTTAATTTCTCAAAGGGACGAAGTCGCAAAGACCCAGTTTTCGGCTTGGTAGGAGATCTTGGGGACATCTAACATTATGCTGAATTTTTTATTCCTAGGTCTTACGGTTTCAAAACGTGCCACATCTACGGACGGACGGACGGACAGACAGACGGACGGACGACGGACAATGGACCACGACTATAGCTCAGATGACTTATAGTCAGCTGAGCTAAAAATGATGATAAAATCTGAGAGGATCTAAGATACCTATATTAAAGACCAGGGATGGTTGATATGACTTTTTGTATTGATGAGTAAGAAATGTTCGAAATGATATTTTCTAATCTGACCATGCATGTTTTACTGATGTTGAAACAAATAGGTATATGTGAGCAGTCTGTGAACATAAGATCTATCTACTTATTTGCCATTATCATTGCATGGTTGGCTCAGTGATAAGCTGTTGACAGTTCAGCAGTTTGCATCTTAAATGTTCAATAATGTCCAGTTATTTGATTATATCATTTTCTTCTCAATTTTAAACAAGGCCTACAGGCCTAATGCAAACCTGTGCATTGGGAAAAACACCAAGCATAATGCTTTAATGCTGAACCATTACTTTTCATGTATATGAACAATGCAAGTACTAAACATTTTGAATAAGAAACAATTACACAAACATCACAGCTGAAATTCTGGCATGTGTGCACACAACACAAAAACGATTGTAGCTGGCACCACCAGTCTTGTAAACAAGAAGCTATCAGATATATGCCAATTCTCAGACTGATATATCAAATCCCTCCTGAGAAATAAGCAGGGACACACATTGTGCAAAAATTATTGCAGGTGGCACCACCAGTCTTGTATATGACAAAGATATTCCATATGTATAAATATGCCCAATTTCAGGCTGATATATCAAATTCCTCTGTAGAAATAAGCAGGCAAATACACTGTGCAAAATTAAATGTACGTGGCACCACCTGTCTTGTAAAAGTGAATACCATCAAAGACGCATAGACAGGTCAAAATATTATTCCAATACATCAAACTCCCCCAGAGTTTGATGCACTGGGCTGACAAGGCTTAGGTGAGTAAGGCAGTTGCCCCCGAGTGACCTGTGACAAATTGCTGCCTCAAGCTACTGCACTGAGTGAACTCTTGACCTGCACCTGGCTAGACTGAGTGAACTTTTGACCTGTACCTGGCTGCACTGAATGAACTCTTGACCTGTTGCATAATCTGACACAGTTGGCAGTCTGCCAAAGCTATAAATAGATTTTGCCAAATATGATGCAGTGAGCAGTCTGCCAAAGCTATAAATAGAATGCAGCTACTGCACTGAGTAAACTCTTGACCTATACCTGGCTGCACTTCTTCCAATCCTGGCACTGTGCCAAAATTATTTATAGAGCTGACATCATCTTGGCTCATGGCCAACATCAAGGCACTGGCAATCTGCCTATGGTAAACCAAGTGCTTCCATCTGAACACAAAAGTGGTCCCTACTTGAAATAACTTATTTATTTTCCCAATACAAAATGCTTTTCAGCTGACTTTTTATAAAAAAAGAAATCAGGAATATATGTAAAATTATTACGGTTGCATACTGAATGCAAAATTAAAATACAGATATATCTCACTGATGGCAAATTCTTGAATTAAGTTAAGTAGGGATACCAATAATTTATAATCTACATACAGTTGTCTTTATATAGCCACAGAGAGCTGAATATCCATGATTGTAACATTGCCTGGTATGAATAACTTAAATCATAAATCTTATTTTTTAAAAGTTTTTGAGAAAACCTAATTTTCAATATTAACCAAAGATAACCTGAAATCTAAATGTTTAGTGGCATGATGAAATAGATGCTGAAAAACTGGTGTCAGGCTAGATGTAACAGCATCACACAGCTAACATATATGGTAAAATGACTCAATTCAATCTCCATAATTCATCCAAAAATAAATCATTCATGTTGAACCATTAATGACAATTATAATAAGAATTATTGTAGGAATTATTCTTGTAAAATATTTAACAAACTGGCTTAAGTGGCATCAGTCGAAAAATGTTACGCAGGTTTATATCTCATATAGGATGATACAGCAAAATGGCTAAGTTCAGCTTCCCGTAACTCAGCCAAAAACCACTGAACCAAAACCATTTGAACAATCTTGAATTATCAACATCTGAGGATAATTAATGTGTCAGATTTAAAAAATTTGGCCCAGTGGTTTTTGAGAAGAAGATCTTTGTAGCAACTGAACTAAAATGGGCTGTTATGGGATATGACTGAATTCAGCTTCCCATAACCTAGCCAAAAGTCACTGAAAAGAGACTATTTGAACAAAATTCAGAAAGCACTACGCTAGGATCATTTCTGTGCGATATTAAACATTTTGGCCATATGGTTTCAGAGAAGAAGTTTTTTGTGGCCCTCAGTGTGATACAGGCACTGATAACCCTGTACAAAAAAGGCCAATGCCGGTGGCGCCACCAATACCTCAATTAAGATATAACCTATGTGACCAACATTGGCATAAAATTTGGTGATGATAGCTACAGCCATTTCTGAGATTTAAATTTTAATATGCTTTTTTGCCCAGTTAACAAAATTAAACCTCCTGTATCTAGACAAAAAATCTCCGGACTGGAACCATTCGAAAAAACTTGAGAAAGATTGTTCTAGGGATCATTTCTGTGAAATATTGGACAATTTGGCTTGAAAGTTTCAGAGAAGAAGATTTGTAAAGCTTTTTTAGCTTTTTCCCTATAAAATCTAAGAAAATGCAGTTAGAAAAAAAAATAAACAAAATCCGATATAGTTTTCTGGATGACTGATTATTTGCAAAATATTTGGTGATGCTAGTTCCTGCCGTTTTTGAGATAGCTATGGTTAACGTACCACTCTTGAGTTCACCATGGAGGAGTCCAAGATCTATAGATATATATGCATACTTTCAGGACAATGGGGCAAATCACTCCTGAGAAAAGAGCATTACTTTATTCTACAAAAACGGGATGTTAGGTGGTGCCACCTGTGTGGTTGATGAAAAAGCTCTTTAAGATGGATGTACACGCCAAATTTCAGACCGAAAACATTGAACCACTCCTGAGATGTGAGCAATTATCACCTAAAGCAAACGTACAGATGGAAGCCACACAAAAATGATTGAATACAAGATAAGAGGTATCCAAGAACAATGAACATACACAATTTTAGCCCAATCTGTCCATTTGTTTTTGACTTATTATGCTCACAGTACTAGTAGTCAAGTGGCAATGATAGGGTATTAAAAGGTGAAAAGGACACCAAAAAAGGACACAAGATGGCGCCAAATGTCTTCCACAGAAGACAAAGCTATCCAAGATCTTCGGTCAATTTGATTTTCAGACCAATCCTTGCATTCTTTAATAGGGAAATTTATGATTTTGAGCAATTTTCTCCATATATGGCAATATTCTAGGTCAAGTCATACATACATCTTCCCATAAACCATGTATATGTATATGCATAATATCTGTCCATAAGTTTTTGACTTATAAAGCTCCGAGTACTGTCAAGTGGCAATGATGGGGGTATTAAACAGCACAAAAACAAGAAAAGGATAATAGGTGATGCCATCAGTTTCCTGTATATGACAACACTATCCAAGATCTTCTGTCAAGTTGATATTTTTTATCAATCTATTCAAGATTTCTTGAAATATTTAAGAATTTGTATAATTTCCCCTCAGTGAACCTATTCAAGGTCAAGGTCAGTATTAATAAAGGTTACGACCCCATTTTAAATAGGCTTCATCCTCTCACTAATATCTATGCACATGTAAGTTTAGTAAAAGTCTGTGAAATATTTTTTGTGTTATCACTTCCAAAAGAAATCACTGCAGCAGTGTGACTGTGCTTATACCATAGTGCCCCGACTTTGTCTGGGGATACAATGCCCAACTTTGTCTGGGGATACAGTGAATTCTCTCTTCTTATGAGAGAACCCTACCCTAGGAGAAATCTTTTTGTTTTATTAAACAATTCAGTTTGACAGTTGCATCAAGAATCATTTTAATACAGAAGCTGAAAGGGGCTATAATTAGGGTTTTGCCCATAAAAAACTGGTTGATGTAGTTGGCATCACAAAAACCTAAATTTCAAATATGAGTCATGTGACCAACATTTGCAGAAACCTACTTCCTAGTATTAGTTCCTGTCAGTTCTGGGATTTTTATGTTAATATGCTTTCTTGGCACGATTACAGTACATGACAGCAAATGTAATTCATAAAACTCCTTGAAAAAATCATCAAACTCAAAACCATTTGACAAGAGAGCTTATCTCTGGGAGTATTTCTGTGAAATATTGAACAGGTTTGCTGAATGATTTCAGAGAAGAATGTTACCAAACTTTTGTTAGCTTTTTCCCCATAAAATTAAAGTCTGACGAGTCCCCAAGGAGGTTTTAGTTATGGGGTCCCAATTTTATGTTGATATGAAATTAAAAATACAAGAAGGTGACTTACTGAACTGGCTGATGGGTGACCAGGCTTTGTTGGTTGGCCAGTTTGCTGGCTGAAGGTGCGGCTTATATATGGGCTTACGCCCCGGATTAAACTCATCCATAATGAACATTTTTAAAGTTTCAGCGTTGACATCTGCAAAGAACAATAAAAATATGTTAAATTGATGAAAAAGGAGGGGGCATTACAATAAATTCTGAAGTAATAAAGGCTCATGGGTTCATGTGCTTGTTACCAATATAAAATACCTGACAAAAGTCGCCCCCATATTAGAAGTCTCACCCTGAAGGGAGAGCCTTATGTTTCTTGACTTTTACAATAGTTTGTCTGCCTAAATTACTTTGAAGAATTTACATGAAACATTCATTCATTGTGAAGCTAAAAGTTACAGAAAGGTTCACAATGAATTTTTTTTCATCATTTACTTCAGCAATAGGGAAGTCTTAACAAAGAAAAAACTATTAGTTGTTTTTTTAATTTAGACATGCACCATTTAGGTCCACATAGAACTGGATGGGCCTACATTCTTCTAAATTTGACAGCTGGCTACAAGTGTAGATGATGCAATTTCTTAATTTCTTCTGATTAATCATATAATAAGCCTGAATGCTCCAAACAATTCTCATAAGCAAATATCACACAAATGCTCAAAATTACAGATGTGTAGGTGGCACCACCAATTTGGTTTGCAGTGCAATTGGCCCATGGAACACATATTTACAAAAAAATTGAATTTGCACTATCTAATTTGCACTATCTGTCCATCCAAGCTGCTCACAAAAGCTGTTATTAGGTAAAGGGATGCATGGTCAATGGGCCATGATGCTTGTCTGAATCCAAGGAACCTTTAACAATGGGTATTGAGACTCCCAGAGGGCTAAAATCATGCTTTATGCCAATAGATCCTAAATAAAAGAAAAAGTAACATTATTCTGCATCAAGCTACTACCACTCGTGCAAATCTGACACAGTCTTAAAATCCTGTTCTTTTACACTGCTTGTATAATATAGGTCACAGTGACATTATGGCAAGGTTTCCAAGAAATTTTACAAGCACCTCCTTAGATCTTAATCAAATTAGAAGTTTCTAGGTCCAACTGTTATCAATCATGCAAATCTGTCCAACAGGGTGCCGAAATCATGTATCTTAATATATCTTGCAGAATATAGGTCACTTATAATGACTTATTTAAGGTTTCCAAGGAGATTCCCAATGGACCTCCCTGGATGTCAACTAAGAAGACTAAGCCCAATGGTTATTTGTGCTTTGTTAACAGACGACCACTTCATCTGAAGGTATCAAAACAGAAAAAGTGAAAAAAAGGAAAAATGTACAGGTGACTGATGCAACACTCCATAATCAACATGAATGCAAAGAATCATGGTTATCAATGCATTAGTTATTCAGATACTGGAGCTTTTGTTTCTTAATATTTTAATTGTTTTGGGGGTATGTACAAACCCCATAGCTGAAGGATATGGATATCTGATACCCTAATTTTAGGTTTCCAAGGAGATTCAGCTGGAAACTCCCTGGATGTATTCCTGGTCTTAAGGTTACGATTTTTGCCCTGTAAACTACTACATTAGGTATAACAAATAGAGAAACCAGCAAATTCTTGGCATTAATCTCCCCAACTTTGGAATCTTGTTGTCTTTCATGCTTGATAAGCAACCAAAATTATGACGTGGAGAAATCTTGAAGGCACATGAAAACTTAAAACAGATTCACTATGAAATGTCATATAGGTAAAAAAGAACTTCAAGTAGCTCAAACGAGCAGCCACGACAGAGACATCTGCAGGTGAACATTAAACTAAAACACATTGAGAAAAAGGACCAAAATGCACTATGACATGAAGAGACATCTGCAGGTGAACAAAAAAAAACAAACACATTGAGACATTGGACCAAAATTTAATAATTTTGTTTTTGAGCTAGAGAGAATTATTTTTCAGATAGACACTATAAAACCAATCCCAACCAAGGCATGCATGAGAGCTATCACTGATCCAATTTTGAATGAAATTGATAAAATTAAGGAAAGTCATTGCATGTGTTGTGGACTCCGATGTGAACCAGATTTAGTGTCAATTATTATCATGTCAATGTGCACCAGTAATATTATCCATGTTCAAATGCAAGTTTTTGTTTTGGTCACTGTGTTCTATTGGAGGAACCTTGCACCTAATAAATCACTTCTGGAAATGTCTGAGAACCGTTGAAGTCGTTTTGAGGAACGTGTGTGTTTGTGAATCTTTTTGAGGCAGAATAAATGGAGGACGAGCTATCTAGTAGTGAACAAGAACAAGACCCCGCTACATGGTGCCCAGTCCCGGGAAAGGCAAGAATATTGGTTTATTTTGTCAAATGGCCTTTTTGTAAAACCAGCTCCTCCATTGCCTCGTGGTAGTGGGCCATAATGTGTGAGTTCAGTAGTCACGCAACACACATGTGTAACCTGCCAGACAGTGGCTTGTGTGTCACTGAAGAGAATTTTAGAAACCGAGGGTATTATATGTAATTATATTGGCGTTGTAGTCAATAATGGACTGTTCATATGACTTATTGCGTTTGTAGTCTTCCGTGTGCCTTGTTGTGATAGGTGGAGGCTACATATTTTGTTTGAGACTGTAGTCGTCTGTGCGCCTTGTTGTGATAGATGGAGGCTACTTATTCGGTCAGAGACTCAATTGTGTAGTTAATTTCCCTTTGTGTACTTGATACACACAGAGTTTTGTGTCACACTTTTGGAACTTCTGTTAAATTGGCTACCGTGTGATTGTCACCACAGGAATAGAAATATTGGAGAACTTAACTGTGTTGAGGAACTATTCAAGGCGAGTAGTTCTAACACAGGAACTTTTGTTGTAAACATTGTGAGTGATTGAGAGTACACTGTAGACACAGTGTGATGATACACATGAATGTTTTGTTTTCCTTGTGACCAATAAACCATGTCGCTGGACATGAAAAGAGTGTGTGCAGGTGCCTGTGGATTGGCAGGTATTAGCTCAAGATCATCTGTCAGCAATCTTCGGAGGTTTCAAGACAAGTTACTGAGTCATATTCTCAGCTTAGAGACACTTGATGTCAAGGGTGAGCAGTGTGGGTTGATTTTGACTCCGCTTATTTTATCACGTTAACCACAAGACTTGCGTTTGGAATGGGCCAGACAAGGTGAAGGTCATGAGTCAGACTTGCAGTTTTTACTTGATTTCCTTCGTGGTGAAATCGGAAGCCGAGAGCGGTCCCAGACATTCCATGTCACGCTGTTGGACTCTGAGAAAAAGCTGTCTCACAACCTACCTACTGGTGCTGCCCTACCCTCGTCCTCAATGACCTCGGTAAGTTGTGTTACGGGTAAATGCTCCCTTTGTCATAAATCCCATGCCACTGAGCGCTGCTGGGATCTTAAAAGGTTGTCCCTCTAGGAACACAAGGATAAAATACAACAAGCTGGACTCTGTTTAAGGTGTATTGAAAAGGGTCACTTTGCTAAAGGGTGTTTAAAGAAATGTGCTTAATGTAATGGGAGGCATCACCTTTATTGTGTGGAATACATGTCACTAAGAAGCCGGAATCTCCTGTGGGTTCTCAATCAAAATCTAATACACTCAGTAGTACCCTTGACCTTGACCAAAGTACTGAGCAGCCCAGAGCAGCTAGTAATGTTAATGTGTCCCACAATTCCGATGAAAAGCGTGTTTTACTACAGACGACCCGTGTCCTGCTTTCTGGCACTAAGGGGATCCATGAGGCTACAGTGTTGTTTGACACGGGTTCTGTTAGGTCATATGTGTCTTCCGCCTTGATTGACAAAATTGGACCAGAATTGGTTTCTACTGACTGGGTCTCTTATTGTCCCTTTGGTTCTAAAAATCCTGGTCAGTCAAACTTAAGGAACATATTTAAGTTAAACCTTAAAGATGTTAATGGCTCTTTTGTTTCAGTTTTGGCCACAGAGATACCAAGCATTTGTTCTTCTATATACTGCCCTCGGGTCCCAGATGAGATACTACAAACCTTTGGTCAATTTGCCTTTGAGCACCACGAAAATAGGCAAATTAATGTAGATATTCTACTTGGGTCAGATGTGTATTGGAAGCTAGTAACTGCAAACACAAGATACACAAGGCCGGGGTTAAGCTGCACAGGAGATTGTGTTTGGGTGGATTCTTTCTGGCACTTGGGATGAATCCATAAGCAAGGTAACTGCTGTATCAGGCTCAGGGCATCAGTCATTATGTTTCAGTAATGTCTCTGATAAAACATTGCATACATTCTGGGAGCTTGAATCTGTTGGCATTACAGATGACATGTCTAAGGATACAGATCATATACTTTCAGATTTCATACAGCAGGTGAACTTTTCAGATGGCTGTTATGAGGTTCCATTGCCATGGAAATCAGGTGAGGTCAAAGGAAAAGTCATGAATAATGAGAAGTTAGCAAGGAAACGCCTCGACAGTTTGTTTAAACAGTTAGCCAAAACCCCTGATTTAGAACGTGGCTATCAGGAAGTATTTACAGACATGGAAAACTCTTGTAACATAGAGGAAGTTCCTGCACGTGAGTTGGTTACCCCTAATCCTACATTTTACTTACCCCATAGACTTGTCGTAAGAGAAGATAGGTCTAACTTTGGAGTTAGACCTGTCTTTGACGCATCTGACGCGGGATATAATAGGATATCTCTGAACCGTTGTATGGAAACCAGACCTAGCTTGAAACCCAACTTGGTCAGCATTCTAATCTGTTTTAGGAGATGGAAGGTAGCAATTACTGCAGATATTACAAAGGCTTTTCTCCAGATCTGGGTTAGGAAATGTGACCTAGATGTGCATTGATTCCTTTTAAAAGTTTATAATTCAGAGAGAAACATGAGGTTTGTCAAAGTCCTTTTCGGGAATCGAGCCAGTCCTTTCCTCCTAAATGCAGCTATCATGTATCACCTGAAGACTCCAGAGACATGTGTTGTACAGGAGCTGAGAGATAACATGTATGTTGATGACTGGCTGTCCAGGACCGATGATTTGGAAGGCTGTGGCATCGTTGAGGAAGCATCCAGTATCATGGAAAAAGCCGGTATGTCATTTTCAAAATGGTGTTCTAACAGTGAAGTAATGTCTGAAATGTTGAACACAAAATTTAAAGGCAAAAGCCTAGATTCTGGTTCTCTTAAGGTTTTTGGTCTTCAGTGCATAGCAGGAAAAGATAGCTTTTCTTTTGACGGAATCAAAATTCCTGAATATACTCTAGTTACTAAGACAGTGGTCTTGAGTTTTGTGTCAAGGGTATTTGACCCTTTATGGCTCATTGCTCCCTTTGTTATGCAAGGGAAATGTTTGTTCCAAGATATCTGGAAAATTGGGTGTCTCTGGGATGATAAGCTTCCATATAACTTGAAGAGACAATTCCTTCGATGGATTAATGACCTAGAAAAGCTAATTAAGATCCTGGTATATTCCTAGAACATACTCATATGAGAGTTGGAAAGATAGTCATGGTATCACCCATCATGCTTTTGGTGATGCAAGTGAGAAAGCTTATGGGGCATGTGTGTACATTGTTGTCAAGTGCAAGGATGGGACTTTGAAGTCAAGTTTAATCCAATCAAAGGCTAGAGTTGCACCTCTGAAACAAATATCTTTGCCCAGACTTGAACTTCTTGGATCTTTGCTCTGTTGTACACTACTCATGTTTGTTAGGGAGGCGTTACATCTCCCTGTCCATGTGAGTTACCGATGTTGGACAGATTCAATGGTAGCTTTAGCATGGATCAGAGAAAAAACCCATAGATGGAAGGTCTTTGTTAGAAACAGAGTCACTGAAATACAGAATCTTACAAATCCTTCATCTTGGTGTCATTGTCCAGGTATAAAAAATCCTGCTGATTTGTTAACAAGAGATATTTACAGCTGATGAGTTGATGAATTCCCCTGTGTAGTTGTCTGGTCCTGTGTTTCTTGCTGAGAGACAAGAAGACTTCACGGATGACTGTGAACCTGTTGATACTGTGAGTGATCTGATCAGTGCTGAACAATGTAAACAAGCAACAATGGCCACTTTAGTTGCAAGTAGTAGCCCACAGTCACCAGTCTTTGATGTAACCAGGTGGGGTACCTTTGAAAAGTGCATCTGCATTGTTGGCTGGGTTCTAAAATTCCTGCACAATCTTAAGATTTCGAAATCTCAGTGTCGTACTGATCGTCTCACATTTGATGAACTGAGTACAGATAATCTCACAGTTTTCAAATCCATTCAGTTGCGGGATTATGGAGATGAGACACCTGCTGTTCGAGATGGTCGATCAGTACCAAAGCCTTCTTCCATTTGGAAACTCAATCCTTTCATTGGTCAAGATGGCCTTCTGCGAGTAGGAAATAGGCTACAATTTGCTGGTTTGTCATATTATGAGAAATTCCCCATCATACTGCCTAAGGGGCATCTATCACTACTGTTAGGGAGATTTCACCATATATTGCTTAAGCATGCAGGGGTTGACAAAATGCTGGCTATTCTGCATTGTCATTATTGGATTGTAGGAGCTCGTCGTTTAGCTAAACGGGTCAAAGCTGAATGTCTGGCTTGTCAAAGATATGATTTCAAGGCTTGTAGCCAAGTCATGGCTCCTTTACTGGGAGACATATTGACAAAGTCTTTCCCCTTTGCATTGACTAATTTGGACCACACAGGACCTTTATATTGTGTAGATCACCCAAGACAAGTTTAATGTGTTATTATTCACATTTGGGGTTGTGAGGGCCCTGCATATTGAGCTGGTGAATTCACTGTCATCAGAAGATTGCATGTTAGCTTTGAGGTGATTCATTTCACGGCATGGATTGCCTTACGTGTAGTGTTCAGACAATGCCAGGTCATTCAAAGCAGCTCAATGTAAAACAAGGGACCCATGGGTCACGGCACTCAGCCGATCATGATAGGACTATAAATGTTTCTCCACTGTGATACTATATAGAGTCAATAAAGCTTATGAATATCATGGACATTTTGGGCTTTTATAAAGGAATGTAATGTAATATGTGAGTAAATGATAAATGAAATTACCTGACTGATGGATTAATAGAGTCAAATATAGTGGTTTATTTTTTATTTATTTAGGAGGGGTTGAAAATTGTGATATATTTGAGCAAATATGAATGCAATGACAGCAGTAATAAGCAGTAGCAGAATGATGATAAGGCTATTTGTTGAAGGATCTAAAGTGTATGGTAGTCTGCAAGCTTTCAATTTGACAGATATGATGTTATGATTAACTATGCTGATGAAGTGAATAATGAATTTGTGACTGTATGACACAATATCTCTGTAGTCTTGACAAGGTACATTATTGTGATGCCCGCTATGTCTACATATTACACAATACTGACATAATTTCTGGCATGTACATAGGTACCTAAGGACGAATAGTTATACAAAATATTAAAGTATGAATATATCTGATTCATCTTGTTCTTGCTTACTGAGGCTGACTTTGGGATGGGGTTCGGAGAAGGGAAAAGTTAGGGCAGCACGAAGGTGGATGTAGAAATATTCTATTGTAATGTTTTTCATTTATATAAGAATTTGAAAAGCTAAGAGGAAAGGGGCCCTCCTACTTGGTTATTGTAAAGTTCTAAATATATGATTGCAAACTAATACTCTGACAAGACTGTCATGAAGAAAAACAGTTAAAGTTTTGAGATACTGTGATGCATATGAAAATTTACAGATGGACAGGCAAGTTGACAGAATGGACTAATACCTTTATTTCACTTTCAAGGGAATAATGCATTTAAGTTTATATATAATCCTATTTTTTTTAAGCATATCCACTTTTTCCATTTTATCTTAATCATTTTTTTATTTACAGGTTTTATAAATTTTTTAATTAAAAAAACCTGAAAATATAAGTTAAAATATTAGAATTGTTGCAAAAGTTGCAATCATTATATATACAGAGTAAAAAACTGAAACTATAAGTTAAAATATTAGAGTTGTTGCAAAAGTTGCAATCATCATATATCCAGAGTGTAGCTCATATTGGGTCATATTATGCATACACGTATATTTTATTATTTTTAAATCATAAATGTTTAAACTGAATTTAAAAGAAAATAATGCCACAACATGGCATCTACAAGAATATTCCTTTAATCACTATTAAAACATTTTGCACATTGGAGTTTTCAGTACATTCTTAATTTTATTCACCAAAATAAAATAAAAGATTCAGTAAATTTGATAAAATAAAACATCTTTTAAAATAAAGTATACACACTGTTGGTTGAATGAGGGACAAACAATATCATTGTACTAATTACTATCCCAGTTTTAATTTATTACTGGAATTAATAGTCAATTTCACACCTGGTGAAGTTTTTACTCCTCTGAAGTAAGTACTTATCTCATGAACATCAACTCTTTCATAGCAATACATCACTTTGAGGACAATTAAATGTACACTTTAATCACTGTAACCATGATGGTACAATACAAAATCTAAAATGTAGCATAGCCTAGAATAAGAATGAATCAAATACAGAAAATAATAACATTCATCTAGTTTATGCACCATCTGGGGGGGGGGGGGGGGGGGAGTGCTGGGCAGAGGGGAAGCCTGCTGGTAGTGGCCAAGCTGACCCGAGGCAAGCTGCCTGGGGTGGGTTACATAATGCAAGTGAAGGCTGTACTACTAGGTGGGCTAGATGTAAACAACACTTGACATGGTGTATGAAAACATGAATTAAAGCTATTCTTTCCAATCAATTTCTTTGATATTTCAGATTTTAAAAAGATTAAATCCTTATGTATATATGCTGTGAAAATTAAATCAACAGTGCCAAAGTTGGACAAAATTTAAGTAGTGATTTTTTATTTATGCTAATAACTTGAAAAATTTGCAAAATTCAGATCTAATTTTGGGTAAACAATTGAATCTTGATTAAATAAAGTTATATTCCTGAAAAAAAGTCTATGTTCAGCATCTCATGTTAGGCGAGTAAATATATTTCCTGATTTTTTAAAAGATTGCATTATGTTTAGGCCCATAACTTCAAAATAATACCCAATACTGACCTAATTTTTGGCATGTTCATAGAAAATGTATAAAAGAATGTGAATACTAAATACAATCAAAAACAGATCAGTGGTTTTGATATTAGGCAGCCTTGAAGTGTAACAATGGCTTTTTTTATGGAAAACAGTTTTTTTCCCTAAATATCTCGAAGGAACAAAGTCCTAATGACCCAATTTTTGGTAAGATAGGAGATTTTGGGGACATCTAAAATTATGCCAACAGCCTAGGGAGCATAGAGATGTGCACTGAATGACCTACAGTCATCAAAGTGGACTGCTTGACAATGTAAGGGAATACAACAAGAGCCTAAAAAAAAATTCAATAACTAGCCTAATTTTGCAGCTTTTATTTTCAAATTTCAGATTTTAACAGATTAAATCCTTATGTATAGATGCTGTGAAAATTAAATCCACAGTACTTACTAACGTGCCGTGGCCAAAGTTGGGCAAAATTTAAGGTACCAATTTTATATTTTTGCCAATATTTAAAAAAAATTAACAGATATTGATCTAATTTTGGTTTACAATTAAATTTTAATTAATTAAGGTTGTATTACTGGAAAAAAAACCCCACCCTTAACACTTATGGTCTTAAGTGACCAAATATCTTCCTGATTTTTTACAAAGTCCATTATGTTTTGGCCCATAACTTTTTTAAATTTTACAATACTGACTTAATATCTGGCATGTACATAGAAACTATATAGAGGAATATTTATGGTAAATATGAAGAAAACCAGATGAGTGGTTTTGATATTAGACAGTCCTGAAGTGTGAAAATAGATTTCTAATAAAAAATTGAGGTTTTTCCTTAATATCTCGAAGGAACAAAATCCTATTGACTCAATTTTTGGCATGGTAGGAGATTTTGGGGACATCTAACTGTATGCCGAATTTCAGATTCGTAGGTCCAACGGTGTCGAAACATGCCAGTCTTACGGACTGACATCCAGACGGACAAACGGACGGACGAGCGGGCGGACGGACGACGGACAATGGACCATGACTATAGCTCAGATGACTTATATGACTTATATAAAAAACTAGTAGCTTTGAATGAAGCTGTAACTCCCATGAACCAGAAAAGAAATGATGAACTGCAAAAGGTTGAGAGGTCTAGCTATTACTGAGAATGTTTGTAAGTCAGTTTCTCAAGACATTAAGAATATGCTTGATAAAATGGAGCATAGAATTATGATGTTAGAGATGGAAAATGACAAACTGAAAAATGACTAACTAGGCCAAAAAGGTCAAAGTCTCAAAGAAGAGTTTTGTGAAAATAAAGCAAATACCGTAAAGGCACTGAAGCATGCAAACAGAAATTACTAATATTCCAGAAAAAAAAACTCCCCATATTGCTGAGATTGCAGTGGATATTAGATTTCTGAATAAGCACCTGAACTGTGAACTGAATATCTTAATGGTACAAGGGGAACATCATGTAGGCAACCCTGATAAACCAAAGCTTGTTATTTTGGTGAAATTCAGTGACAGAGGAGCTAGAGATTTTGTGCTGAAACAGAGAAAAATTCTTAAAGGGGCCAGGTATAAAGAGGACTTGACATTTGAAAACTAAATAACTGAAAAGGCTGTATGGAGATGACCTCAAATTTCCTCACTTATCAACATAAACATCATTAAAATAAAAACTTCCTTTGAATATCAGTTGCTCATTTTTATTTGTTCTTTCTACCCTAAACAATTGAACAGAAAACTTTCAAGTATGATGAGCAACTTTCAGGAAATAAGATGTGCTCACTTGACAGACATGTATTTTTTTTTTCAATGGGTATTTTCTGTTAGGCTTCAGCTATACAAAGAGTTTAAGAAACTTGAAACAACAAGCAAATATGTGGAATAAATGTCCTCCGCTTTTGGATCTTGATGTCTTTCATGCTTGATAAGCAACCAGAATTGTGACATATGAAGAAAATCTTGAGGGCTAATGAAAACTTGAACAGAATCACTGTGAAATGTGGAGACATCTGCATGCAAACATAAATCTAAAACATTGATGTTTAGAAGATGTGTCATGACAATGTCTAGACTCCAAACAGAGCCAGGTCAGTTGCCATAGTGATGTCTTGACCTCACCTGGTTTAACTGAGTGACCTCTTGACTTGGCATGTTAAAACTTTGAATGTTGGCAAATCTGTTTTCAAAAACTGAAAGCCTTTTTAATTAGCATCACTACTTTTTAGCTCTCAGCCCTAAGGCTGATAGGCTTTTGTGGTCAGCCAAGCTGTCCGTCCGTCCGGCGTCTGTTAACTTTACCTTGATGGGTGACCTTGACCTACTTTTCTATGTTTCAGAACTGATTACAGAAACAGTTAGAAGCTTAAACCTCTGGAACCAGTGGGTGGATTTTCACAAAACGTACTATGCTCATTTGGGCTGATGGTTTGTACCTGCTGCACATAATTGGAGGCGCCACCTACAATTTCTAATGTTTAAATAATTTAAATTTTATCTGATTTTTCAACTTTGGCCTTGTCAGTGGGATATCGCCAGAGATATTCAACACAAGATCTTCATTTCTTCAGTGCTGATGCATATTAACAAAATATTGGTCAAGTTCAATGAAGGGGGGCCTTGACCTACTTTTCAAGGTCACAGTGCTTAGAAAAAAAATTATTTTTCAAGGTCATAGAGCTTTCATTCAGGAATTTTATCGATGCCAAATTTTGTAGGTGGTATCCTCATTCAACTTGAGAAAGCTCAAAGTATTCGGTAACAGACACCTAATTTCAGGTTTCAAAGGGACTTTTCATGGGCCTCCCTGTATTTCAAGAGAAAAGTTGCTAGGTCCAGTGGTTACTATTTGTGCCCTGTTAATAGATGACTGCATCTTATGAGGTATCAAAAATAAAGAAAAAAATCGTAAAAATTGAAAATGACACAGGTGGTGCCACCAGACTGCAGAAACTGAAAAAAAACATTCCATGATCATTATCCATGCAAAGGATCATGGTGATCAATGCAATAGTTGTTCAGATACTTGAGCTTTTGTATCAAAATTTCCAGTATTCTGGGGGGTACTAAGGAGCCCAGTAGCTCAGAGGTTATGGGTAACAGAGATCCTAATTTCAGGTTTCCAAAGAAACTTTTCATAGGCCTCCCTGCATGTCAAGAGAGAAGATTCTAGAACCACTGTTTACGATTTGTGCTTTGTTAACAGATGATCACATCTTAAGAGGTCTCAATAATAGAGAAAAAAATTAGTAAAAATCGAAAATGACACAGGTGGTGCCACCGGACTGTAGGAATTGAAAAAAATACATTTTATGGGCTTCCCTGGAGGTGAGGACAGAAGATTCTAGGTCCAGTCATTATGATTTGTGCCCTGTTTACAGATGACCAAATGTTTAAAGATCACAAAAGTAGAGAAAAAAAATCGTTAAAAATAAAAAAAATATAGGTGGCGCCACCAGTCTGCAGAAACTGATGAAACACCCCATGATCAATATCCATGCAAAGAATCATGGTATACAATGCAATAGTTGCTCAGATACTTGAGCTTTTGTAACAAAATTCCCAATATTCTGGGGGGTACTTTGGGGCCCTATAGCTCAATGGTTATTGGTAACAGAGACCTGATTTAAGGTTTCCAAAGAGACTTTTCATGGGCCTACCTGCATATCAAGAGAGAAGAATCTAGGTCTAGTGGTTACTATTTGTGCCTTGTTAACAGATGACCACATCTTAAGATGTCTCAAAAATAAGAGTAAAAATAAGTTAAAGTAGAACAAATACAGATGGTGCCACCAGACTGCAGAAACTGATGAAACATTCCATGATCAATGCAATAGTTTTTCAGATACTTGAGCTTTTGTATCAAATCTTCCATTATTCTGGGGATACTTCGGAGCCCATGAACACAGAGGTTATGGGTTATACTGTTCATGTAGCTACATGTTCATGTATCTCTGATACTGTTCATGGATCTCTGATACTTCTCATGTAGTTCTGATACTGTTCATATAGTTCTGATACTGTTCATATAGTTCTGATACTGTTCATATAGTTCTGATACTGTTCATATAGTTCTGATACTGTTCATATAGTTCTGATACTCTTCATATAGTTCTGATACTCTTCATATAGTTCTGATACTGTTCATATAGTTCTGATACTGTTCATATAGTTCTGATACTGTTCATATAGTTCTGATACTCTTCATAAAGATACTATAAAGCCCAAGGTACCTTAACCTTTTCTGGGAGGGACCACCAACCTGAGATGGGGCACAAATGAGTGGCCTAGGTAAGAAACCGCACAAGTTTGGGTGCCACTAGACTGTCCAGACCCAAGGGTAACTAGATATTTCTTGGCATCACAGGTGCCGTAGTATCCCCAGACAATTAATCCCCCCACCTTAAAGAATAGGATCCCCATCTTCAGCAGCATATATATACTGACAATTTGCGAGCGACTTTGGTTTCTTCCATCTGTCAACTTGAGAAATACTTTTCACCAAATATGGAGGCCAACAGGTGAATCACTCTTGAGAAAAAGGGATAAATTAATACTATAAAAATGGTATGGTAGGTGGCTCCACCTGTCTGGTTGACCAGAAATCTCTCCAAGGCTGATTAACATGCCAAACTGCAGATCAACACATTGACCCACTGCTCATTTGTGAGCAATTTACACCTAAAACGAATGTATGCATGGAGGCCACACAAAAAAATGGCAGATGGCACCACCAGTCTTGAATACAAGATGGAGGGGGCCAAGATCGATCTGCATGCATTGATTAAGACCAATAAAGCACACATCCCCTAAAAAAAGAGCATTAATTTACTCTACAGAATCAGGAAGGTTGGCTGCACCACCTGTTAATGAGAAAATTTTCCAAGATGGATAGACATGCCAAATTTCAGATAAATGGTAAATAAAATGAAACACTCTGGAGATAGGAGCAATTTTCACACAAAGCACATGTACAGATGGACGTCATGGAAATTGATTGCAGATGGCCCCACCAGTCTTAAGTACAACATGAAGGAGTCCAAGATCTATGGATATGCACAATTTCAGGCCAACAGGGCAAATCACTCCTCAAAAAAGGGAATGCATTAATTTATTGAACAAAAACAAGAAGGAAGTTGTGCTACCTGTCTGGTTTATGAGAAAAACTTTCCAAGATGAATGAACACGCAAAATTTCTGACCAATACCTTCAACAACTTCAGAGGTTCACGTATGGATGGACGCCACACAATAACGATAGCAGATAGCAACACTAGTTGAATATAAGATCGAGGAATCCATGCACAATTTCAGCCCACTCTGTCCATTAGTTTTAGACTTATAATACTCATAGTACTGTTAAGTGGCAATGATTGGGGTTATAAACGGCACAAAAACAAAAAAAGGATGATATGTGGCCCCACCATTTTCTGATACATGACAAAACTAAGATCTTCGGTTGAGTTGATTTTTAAATTAATCCATGCAAGATTTCTTGAGATATTCATTAATGTGTGTGATTATCCCCCAAAATGGACCTAAAAGGTCACGGTCACTCTCCTAGTAAAGGTCATGAACCCATTTTGACTAGGCTTCCTCCTCTCACTCATATCTATGCACATGTGATGTTTGGTAAACATCAGTGAAATATTATTGAGTTATCACGCAAACAAGTTTTATCTGGGGTAGTGGCAGGACTGAAGTAAAACCATAAGGTATTACCATCTTCCCTCGACCTTGCCGTGGGATACAATTACTACTAGTGTCTATCATACTGTTGTTTTGTGAGTAAATTCAATTATGTATAGCGATTCAATCAACATGTATCACCACAGCCCTAATTTGCTCATTTTTACAGTGCTTCACATTACAGATTAAGAGTATACTTACTCATTAAATTCTTGAAATCTTGTACACCAAGTTGCAATGTGGTTGTATCTGAAAAGATAAAAAAAATATAAATTATAAATACACAATACAAGATCACAAAGTACAGCAGGGCCAATTTTCAAATTTGGATAACCCATTTTAGGGTTACCCAATTTTGAAATTGGTTTACCAATTTTGTTTGGGTTACCCATTCCATGCTTCAGATCACATTGACTTGGAACATTCAACTCACTGAACAAGCAAATATACATGTGATTGAGCCACTGATGGTTATAAATTAAAGTCAGAAATAAAGATTCAATTAAAAATCTTTGTTCCATACAGTTTATTCAATAAACTGTCAACAGGGTAGAAATGTTCCTTAATTACCTGAATTAAGCATATAGAGGGGTTTTCTTACATAATATGTATCAGTACCCACCCCATTTGTGCAACTTTTAAAGCATGCTGATTAAGTAGCAGCTGGTTTTATTTTAAAATTAAAAAGAGCTACAAGTGAAAAATGTGCACCAGCTTGTAAATGCAAATTGGAAAGATATAAGCCGCCTCTCCTATGCCTTTCAAGTTTGTGAAAATGCTAAAAATTAGACTATCAACACTTTTTTCCATTTAGTTATAAATAAAATTCATTTGAAGAACAACTAATTTACATGTTTAGCTTTTTGATTCCTGCTTGCATGCATTTTTGTTGTCTTAATTAAGAATACATTATATTAACAACATACTCTGTGTTTTAAAAGAAAGTAAAGAATTAAGATATTTGTTGAAATTGTGGCACTAATCGTTAACAAACTTTCCCCTCTGATTTCTTATTTGGAATTATATGTTTTTAAATGAAGTCATTGGAGAGAAATGGTGGCTAGTGATGTACGTGTGGACAAAGTGGCTTGTAAGTGTCAGAATTTTCAAACAAGTGGACCATTGGCCATGACGCACAGCTAATTTTGACTGGGTGCTCAGGGTTTTTTTTATTAATGTTAAATATTGTCTGTGAGAATAGCCTTTGGTTAATGTTACAGTGATGAAAAAATGGACAGAAAATAAAAATTTCAGGATTCATTGGAGATCTGCCAAGGACCCCCCTGGATTTCACAATAGAGGGTTCCAAGGAATATAGATACAGTTTGTACCCTGTATGTCTGGGTGCTCAGAATCAGGTTTCTGGTCCTCAGCTAGCAGAATAGAGGTCACCATGATCCAATTTCAGGTTTTCAAGGAAAATTGCCAAGGATTTCCCTGAATGTCATGTTTAAGAGTCTAAGGGTAATGAATACAATTTGTGTCTTGTCTGTCTGGGTGTTCAACACCATTTTTCAGCACTTAGGTCACACAATATAGGTCACCATGACCTAATTTCAGGTTTCAAAGGACACTTGACTAGGACCTCCCAGAACTTTATGTTAAAAGATTCTAGGCCTAATGGATACAATTTGAGCCCTGTCTGACTGGCTGGGTGCTTATATGACATCTTTTCTGATAGGATGCAAAATATAGGTCGTGGTGACCTAATTTCAGTTTTCCAAGGACATCTCAGAATGTTACATAAGATGATTTTAGGCCTAACAGAACCAATATGTCCCCTCACTGACTGTCTGGGTGCTAAAATGACCTCTTTTCCTAAAGATCGTAAAATATAGGTCATGGTGACCTAATTTCAGTCCTCCACAGACATTTGCCAAGGACGTCTCACAATAATACATTAGAAGGTACAAGGCTTAAAAATACAATGTGTGCCCTGCCTGATTTTCTGGGTGCTCAAAATCCTGTTTCCGGCTAGTAGGTCACAAAATGAAGGTCACCATAACCTAATTTCAGGTTTCAAAGGAGATTTGCCAAGAACCTCTCTTAATATCATGTTGGATGATTCTAGGCCCAATGGAAACTATTTGTGCCCCATCTGACTTTCTTTGTGCTCACAATCATGTTTTCGGCCCATAGGTCACAAAATAAGTCACTATGACTTAATAAATTTCAAGAAGATTTTCCCAGAAACTCCCAGAATATTGAGTAAGAAGATTCTACGCCTCACATATACAATTTGTCACATCTGACATTCAGGGTGCTCAAAATCATGTTTTCAGCCCTTAGGTCACAAAACATAGGTCACCATGACCTAATTCCGGTTTTCTTAGGAGATTTGCCCAAAACCTCCCTGGATGTACAGTTAGAAGTTTCTAGGTCCAACGGTTATGAATTTAGCCCTGTCAATGAATGGACGGCCGGACGGACGCCGGAGAAAGGGTGATCGCTATAGCTCAGATGACATACAGTAAGCTGAGCTAAAAACTGATAATCTCAAAAAAAAAGATCTTCCAATTATGATATTTGATATTTTAGCTGATTTCAAGATTATGAAACAATTCTAATCCATAATTGTGTCTAAATGTTTACTGATATAAGTTAAAATAAACTCCTTGACCATGGTGATTTAATTGCAATGTTGCACCAACTAAGTTGAAAGATCACTCGTTTGATGTAACTTCCTTGGAGTGCATTTGAAAACAATCTTGCTCCTGTGAGTGAGCTGGGAGGCCAAAATATATCTGAAGAAATTTTATGGGAATGCCTACAAACTCACGCAACTGCCGATTTCGCGGGAAATTAAAGCCAGGAAATTTGCCATTGTCTCAAAGTTCCTTCGTACAAAGTTTCTTTTGGCTATTCCAGCACACTGACACACCCCCGTGTATGGCGGTCTCTATGCCATGCAATACTGGGAGGTTGAAGCAAATCATGGCACGGCATATACTGGTACCCCGCTCTATTATGTTGTGAATTGGTTACCGTATATATGAAGTTAAGCCCCAATGCAAAGGGTACACTTTGGTCAAATTGAACACATAGTGACCGGTATGGTTAAAAGAAAATATTCAGGATATTTTTTTTCTGCCAGAAATATATATAAATCTCATCAATTTCCATAGCTTTTGTCGAGGAAATTTAGGTGAATGAACTAGATGTGTCGGAACGACACGAATGCCCCCGCCTGGGGCAAATTAAAACATTTGTTAAATTTTGTAAAAATTTTTTAAGTTCAGGAGGTGTCGTATGGTCAAAAGTAGGTCAACAAGGGCAAAATGCAAACTATCTGTAATGGGTCATTATCAAGCAACACACAAAAAATCAGGCCAGTATCTGCAGGTATTGTGAAAAAGTCCATACATGTGCATTTTTCATAAAAATTTCTGTCTTTCATAAAATTTTCTATGTTCAGGATCTGTCATATGGTCAAAAATAGGTCAACTGGGAAGAAACGCGAACTCGATCTGTAAGTGGTCATTATGCGCCCACACACCAAACATTAGGCCAGTAACTGTAAGCATTGCATTGCGAAACTAGAATATTAGCAAAAGCTGATAATCAGTTTTAAATTTAAATTGGAGAGGTATGTACCATGTTTCATAACAATCCACCAAATGGTTCCTGAGATATAAGCTTCCGAGTTTTTTTTAGTATAATCAGCTCTAAAACAAAGAAAAATAGTTTTAAAAATTGTGCAGCACGTACAAACCATCAGTCCCAATGATCATAGTAAGTTTTGTGAAAATCCACACAATGGTTCCTGAGATATAAGCTTCTGAGTGTTTTTCTATAATCAGCTGGTCAAGGTCACCCATCTTCGAACTTGATCGAGATTTTATCAATATACATCTTCACTGATGAAAAAAAATTCCAACGGTTAATCCTTTTAGAGATATCCCGCTCACAAGGTAAAAGTTAACAGACGCGGAACGGACGGACACCGGACGGCCGCACAGACGGACGGACGGACAGACGGACAGCTTGGGTGACGACAATAGCCCATCAGCCTATGAGCTGAGGGCTAAAAACGGCTGTAAATGTACATTTGTCATGAAAATTTATATTTTTCATGAAATTTTCTAAGTTAAGGAGCCGTAAAACAGTCAAAAGTAGGTCAACCGGGACGAAACGCAAACTCGATCTGTAAGTGGTCAATATCTGGCCACACACCAAAACTCAGGCCAATGTCTGCAGGCATCGCAAAAAAAGTCCGTACATGTGTATTTGTCATTAAAATTTATATTTTTCATGAAATTTTCTAAGTTAAGGAGCCGTAAAACGGTCAACCGGGACGAAACGCAAACTCGAACTGTAACTGGTCATTATCTGCCCACATACCAAAAATCAGGCAAATATCTGGAGGCATTGTGAAAAAAGTCCGTTCAACTGTTTGATTTCAGAATGACGGAAGGGCGGAATGACGGACATGGGTAAAACTATATGCCCCGGCCACTTTGTGGCGGGGGCATAAAAACCATTTGCCAAATTTGGCCATGTCTGAAAGTACATATCTAACCCTTATCATGGTTAAAGCTTTTCTAGCATTAAGCCAGATTTTTTTTATCAATTGGTTCAATTCATAAACATATTTTGCAGGATCCAAGTAAATCTGCTTCAGGTCTTAATGACACGTATTAAAGTTATAGACAAGAGCTTACACCAATAGTAACTTAAAGCTCGGCTAAAATATCCAGCAAGCAATGGAATAAAATTTGCCATTTCTCCATGAAATGTATTTTCAGTGGTGGACGGAGTAGGTCACCAATGACTGTGCCATAACATTCCACCTCATTATAACCTCAACACAGATTAAAAAATTGGAACAGCCCCACTCAGTAATCATGTAGCCTGGGTTCCTCCCCTAGCAACCTGTGTTTATTTATGCCTAACAGAGATCATTTCTCTCATTGGAAAACCAACAAAAGGAAGAGGGCGGGTACTAGTTGGTTAAATGTGACCTATTATATCCACTACTGAAACTTCCTTTCACGGAGTATGGTAGGTTTCAAGTAGGTCACCGTTGACCCGTGCTAAACCATCAGACAAACCAAGCATGGGAAACAAATCAGAAATAAGAGGACCCATGCATAACACTGAAGGCAGCCAAAACGCCACCAGAGAGCCGCAGGAACAGCAGCTGAGAAGTCGAATCCCACAAATAAAAGGAAACAAAGGTGTCAGACTTTTTCCAGAGACCCTTCTTCAACAAGTTAGAAACGGAACCCCCGGCCACGATGTGCATTCAAATGCTAGCTTCCTCTACATACTGGTTGAGCAGGTCTATTATCTATCGCCACTTCCCGTTCTCCTTTTTCATCAAAAATAGAAACTTGAAGAGCCAGGCTCTACCTCTCTTATAGACAGTTTGTTATGCATGGCTGAAATTTCTAGCTCTAATAACTCCCGCTTCTCCAGATCCGGCTGAACGAGAATGTAGCGGGTTCCATCATGCGAGGTGGAGATGAAGTGGCAAATGGTGCGCAAAAGAAATCGGTTGTAAGTTATTTGCTGCAACTCCTTACAAAAAATTACCGGAGCCATGCTCCTGCGGGTCTGACATCATGCAATCCTGAGAGACTGGTAGCCGTTGTTCCTGCTGGAATGAAACAGACTGAGGACCACAAGATGCCTTTCTCCTTGCACATGATTGATTCTTGCAGGGAGACCTTACTCCGGCTTGGGGATCTGGTTTCTCAGTAGCACGGTGAGTCCTGTGATCATTTGAAGAAGATATGACCCAAAGGGGCAAAGCTAACTGCTTTAGCTGCCTCTTCTGCCCTCTTCATGGCACGGTTATACACCCTTTTTAGATGGCCCCCAAAGAGAGTGTTGCCGGTGAACGGCTGTGTGTTAAGCTCCTGGAGCTCTCGGGCATGTAGCTTCAGAGGCTGATACTCAAGCTGCCAGAGTGCTGCCTGGCATCATAGTAATATGATATCCTCTACAAGACACCGGATCATTAAGTTTAGTTCCTGGAAATTTGGATATAAACATTTTACTACCTCTTGTACCGTCTCTGGCACTAGGTAGTATGACAGGTTCCGACCATTCCAAGTCATTAACCGTTCCAGCAGTGTAGCAGCTGTAGGTTTCCAGGTTCCCTTTGGTTTAATCTGTTGCAGTAAACTCTGTCAGAGTCTGAGGCATGCTGTCGCCGAAAAAAGGCTAGTCTGTCCCCGGGTCCTGCCGCATAGCTGAAGAAGGAATCGCCTCAAAGGCCAGATACAGTGACATCTTAGGCAAGCTAGTTTGCCAGAAATGGCTTGGAGCCCATAGTTGGCAAACGGTCAAGGGGTTCTGGTTGGTTAATCACACTGCCAGTGTCCGGTTATACGTCCTCCAGACCTCCCCGTGATGAAAGGATAGGAAATCCAGTGTTTGTTGCCTGAATTTAAGACAAGTAAAGCCCCCCTGATTGCTGGGCGTCTGGGCCAGGTGCTTTTAGACCAGTGGATTATAAGTGTTGGCCTCGATCGTCACCCTGATACACTGGGCAGCCAGATTTAAGAGGTCAGCCTTGCACTTGGCCCAAACCACTTCCTTTTTTCAGTTTGACCAAGTAATTCAGTGTTTTCTGGCTACCCGAAGACCTTGAAGTCCACCTTCTGTAAAGTCAACAGTTGTCCTTGCAGAGGACATGATGGACTACCAGGCATCCGAGTCGCCCGTACCTGTGACTCTGGGTTTGGGTGTTCTTACTGCCCTGCCGGGACTGACGCTGCGGGATGCAACTCAATCTAGGTTACAGCTGCGCCTTACCTCTGTGCCCGGTGCCAAGCAGCTCTCCGCTGAGGAGGACCACTCCAATGCCCGTCTGGAGTATGAAATAGGAAAAACGAACAACTCATGGCCAGGTGCTCTTCACGCATAAACTCTTCCCATGCTGATGAAATCATATATTTGATATAGCTCCTTAATGGTGGGGTTTTCCGTCAACTGCCAAGGCATCACACAGACAAGGTCTGGGGCGGGGAAACAGTCGATCAATGACAGACGGCATAACGGAAACGGAGTACTCCATAATTACCATAGCCGCCAAAACTGAAGAGAGACTAAAGAGACCTTACCAGCTGCCTTGTCAGGCCCCTTTTCCGACTCTCTTAAAACCAACGCATTTACTTGTAAGACTCAACACAGGAGGAATGGTGTGTTACACATACACAAACATAGGTTGCTAGTAGAGGTATCAGGATAACAGGGTAACTGAGTGGGGGCTGTACCGATTTTTAAATCCGTGTAGAGGTAACAATGAGGTGAAATGTTATGGCACAGTCAACGGTGACCACGTATTGAAAGCATCATGAACAAAGATGTTTTACTTCCAAACTGAAGACTCGTGACCTGCTTTTTTTCTGCATACGTGTAAGAATATGTATATCTTGGTGAAATGGATCGAACCACCTTAATATACTATCAGCAGGTTTGGTGTTTGGCCCAGCTGTTTTGTGATTTCTAGTCACAAGGATGTATGCATCCAACCGGGTGTGCGGAATCAATGGACATTTTATGATTGATCATCAATAAAACTTGGTTGACATCTATCATCAATAAAACATGATTGACCGCTACTTACATAATTGGAACGATTTTGTTGTTTAGGAGGAGGATACTTCTGACTTTGACCATATGGACCTGACATTGTCCAGACTATATTCAGACCTGTACACAATTTACATGATATTTCTATAAATTAAGGCTTAATATACAGTGAAGTCTTGTTATAATGGGGTCCGTTACAATGGAAGCCTCAAGTTATGGACAAATCTCTAGGGTACGAATGAGTCAAAGTTAAAAATTGGCTTCGATAAAACTAACACGGCCTACAGGACTAATGCAAACCTGTGCAATGGGATAAACACCAGGTTTAATTCTTCAATGACTGGACTCTTGACTTGCACCTGGCAAGTCTGACTGAACTCTTGACCTGTTACATAATCTGACACAGTTGGCCGTCTGCGAAAGCTATAAGTAGATTCAGGCTTAATTTGCGTGCCAAATATGATGCATTGGCCAGTCTGCCAATGCTATAAATAGAATGCAGCTGCTGCACTGAGTGAACTCTTGACCTGTACCTGGCTGCACTGAGTGAACTCTTGACCTGTTGCATAATCTGACAGAGTTGGCAGTTCGCCAAAGCTATAAATAGATCCAGACTGACCTTTGGCGCCACATTTGTTAGAGTGGGCAGTCTGCAAAAGCTATCAATAGAATTCAGCTACTGCACTGAGTGAACTATTGACCTATACCGGGCTGCACTGAGTGAACCCTTGACCTGTTGCCTAATCTGACACAGTTGCCAGTCTGCCAAAGCTATAAACATATCAAGGCTGACCTTTGACCTGTTGCCAAATCTGAAATGGTTGGCAGTCTGCCAAGCTATTTAACCTGAAATCTAAATGTCTAGTGGCATGATGTAATAGATGCTGATAAACTGGTGCCAGGCTAGATGGAACTGGTTCACACATCTAACATATATGGTAAAATGACTCAATTCAATCTCCATTATTCGGCCAAAAATCATTCTTGTGGAACCATTTAAGACAATTATTACAAGAATTATTGTTGGGATGATTCTTAAAAAATTTTTAAACAAATTTGATTCAGTGGCATCAGTCGAAAAACATTTTGCAGGTTTATAACTCATATAGGAAAATACAGCAAAATAGCCAAGTTCAGCTTCCCGTAACTCAGCCAAAAATCACTGAACCAGAACCATTTGAACAAACTTGAATCATCAGCATCTAAGGATAATTAATATATGAGATTTAAGAATTTGGCCAAGTGAATTTTGAAAAGAAGATCTTTGTAGCCATTGAGCTAAATAGGCTGTTATGGCATATGACTAAATTCAGCTTCCCATAACTTAGCCAAAAGTCACTGAACTGATACCATTTGAAAAAACTTCAGAAAGATTATTTCTGTACAATATTAAACAATTTAGCCATATGGTTTCAGAAAAAAAGTTTCTTGAAGCATATGGGCACTGATGACCCCTGCACAAAAAAAGGCCGATGCAGGTGGCGCCACCAATACCTCAGTTTCAGATATGACTCGTGTTCAACATTTGCATATAATTTGGTGATGATAGCTCCAGCCGTTTCTGAGATTGTAATTTTAGTATGCATTTTTGGACAGATGATAAAGTTCAACTTCCTGTAACTCCGCTAAAATTCACCGAACTTAAACCATTAAAAAAACATGAGAGATTGTTCCATGAATTTTTTTTCTGTGAAATATTGGACAATTTGGCTGAACAGTTTCGGAGAAGAATTTTTTAAGGTTTTTAAGCTTTTTCCCTATAAAAATAACAATAATCCGTGATTTTTTTTAGATGAAAAAATTTTTGCATAAACTTAGGTGATGCTAGCTCCCGATGTTTATGAGATACAGTAGTAGTATGGGTTTACGTACAGATGACAAACAACGGCCGCCGGACGCCGTCACACCATCGCATAGGCTCACATGTTCGCTAAAACTCGAGCTCTGGATCTGAACGGACTTACATGAGACAAACTGAACATCGCCCTATACTCAGAATCCTAATAATGAACTAGAAATGCGGAAGTCAGGTCCAAGTTTCCCCAGTCGTTTGAACTTTGTTCAACACAGCCGACAATGGCCAGCTAATTAATACATGACATGGCAGGTATTCACACCCAGGCCATAGTCGAGTGGTTATATTACCCGTGTTTACTCCCTGTCTCAGTTAAGTGCACCCGTGTTCATACCTCACGTATTGTTTGAATATTTAGCGAGATCAATGTTAAATTGTTTGGTAAATAACCTTGTCATATTTAAATGTATGTATCTTTGTAAAATTAGGTATAAATAAAATAGGGTCTGGCTCAGATGACCATTCAATCTTCAGACTGTCAATCAGACTCGCTACATGAATCATGCCACAATATTCAGGATGGACCAGCCAACAGGAAAGAGACATCACCTTGCTATATCTACTGCACAGAAAGCTGAAGTTTGCCAGTACAAGAATTTCATATCTGAAGGCTAGTACTATTAAGGCCATCATCAACCACTTAACTGCTTAAGGAATGTGAAGTTTGGAAAGTCAACATTCTCTAACATTCTGATAACTGATAACTGATCATGCCACAAGTCACAAATGTCATGACTTACAACTAACGAACATGAAGCTTTACTTTTTGCCGGCAATATCTTGAGCCATATCCAGCCCATGGATGCAAGAACAGTGACCAGGTTCTTTGAATAGCAACTAGTCACCGTGAATATAGGGCTTTCATACTGGAGAATCTCTGGCATGGCGCCACTGTGCACGATTTACCATACAGATGTAAACGGGTAAGCATCACATTTTTTTTTCACCGGAGAATTTGTCAACAGACTATGTACATTAACCTTGTACATTCTGCTATTTATATAATTTCATTATGTACATTAATGTTTTAAATATTTTTTGTATATCTATTCATAACCTAATAAACACATTTTGTTTAATATGAATTTTCTGTTTTTGAATGAATGTTCACGTTTGTGCGCGTCTACTCTTATCAATTTTCTGCAATACCACATAACTGCATACTTCAATTTATGGAATTAATTTATGTTCATTATAACAAGACTTCACTGTACTTATTAACCTTGGGCATGAACTTCTAAGGTTAACTCAATGTTCCAGGGCTTGCTGTATAAAACAAAGAAAACATCCATTTCCTTAAACAAAGCCAAAGTTATTTGAAAAACTAGAATACGGGTAGTCGGCAAGCGACTACGTGTATCCGCTGAAATCAGAGTTGGACGGGTGAAGTGAAGCATGGCATTAGTGGCAAAGGGAAATAGAGTGAGATGTGTTGCATATTAGCATGAATGTCTGCAGCCGAAATGTTTATGTAGGTGGTGCCACCTGCCACAAATTCCAGAAAGCGATGTTGAATCCATATGCAAAATTTTAGGCAGATAAGTAAAACCACTGCTTGTATAGGAGTGATTTTATCCCAAAGTAGACAAACAGAAGGACGCTGTGCAAAAATGGTTGCAGGTGTTGCCACCAGTTTTGCGTATGATAAAGACCTATGTGAGATCTATACACATGCAAAATTTCAGGAGAATATGTCAAACCAATCCTGAGATATAACCCTGGTTGTCTGCAGCCTGAACGTGAATGTAGGTGGCGCCACTTGTCATAAAATCAAGTAAGCTATCCAGGATGTATACAAATGCAAAATTTCAGATGGACAAGTCCAACCACTGCAGAGATAGGAGTGATTTTACCCCAAGGCAGACGAACAGATGGACGCTGTGCCAAAATGGTTGCAGGTGGCGCCACCATTTGTTGTGTATGTTGTAAAGCTATCCAAGGGCTACATTTGTACAAAATGTTTAGGTTGATTGGTCAAATGAGTCCAAAGATAAGCGAGTTAATGTGTCAAAACAGACCCACAAAAGAACGCACTGAAGATAGGAAAGGTCAGAGGTCAACACAAAATATTTGGCACCAGTTCCCATGTGACCCAATAACAGTGTAAAATTTTGGAAAAATCTGTCCAGGGGTTTCGGAGTTCTATTACGGAAATGAACGTGGCTGCGGAACCCGGTCAAAAACATAGTATCCGCAAAACTATGTTTTGGCGGATAAATAATAATGCACAAACTTGACTGATAACTGATTATAACTAGTCATCCGCCCATCACTAATTTAAGTTAACCTGCAGATTTAACCAAATGTCATTGGTGATGTATTAGTTTATGTTACTCTTTGTGAGTCAAGATGCATACTAAACCGAATGTTATTGGAGATTATTAGTTTTTGTACTCTTTGTTTAGCCTAAGTCACAATCTACATTTTTGAAGGTCATACAATTTCAGAAGGGCTACAACAGATGGAACCGTGGTATGTTTCGGAGAGGCTTTCTTTGATTATTTCATGAAATGGTTCACAAATAAAATATATATTATATGACAGTCATGGAAAAATTGGTCAGGGCTGTCTAAGTCTAATTGTACACTCTTCCTACAACATTCATATGAAATCCCAACGATGATTGTTATTAAAAAGAAAAATATTTCCCCAATTTTCTGTTCCTTAGAAATTATTGATTTATGTACTTATGACCAATGACTTCTTTGCAAAAAAGGTTGATGCAGTTGGGCCACCAATACTTACTTTAAATATGAATTATGTGACAAACATTTGCATAAAATTTGTTGATGATAGTTCCAGTCGTTTCTGAGATTGAAGTGTTAGTATGATATTTTGGTAAAAATAACCAAGTACAGCTTCTATTAACTCGGCAAAAAAATCTCAACACTACAACCAATCAAAACAATTTGAGAGGGATTGTTCCTTAGATCCTCTTTGCGAAATATTTGACAATTTGAACAGTTTCAGAGAAGAAGATTTTTAAAGGTTTTAAAAGATATAACCTATAAAATCTAAGAAAATGCAGATAGCAAAAAAAATAAACAAATTCCAATAGAGATGTTTAGATGACAGATTTTTTGCATAAAATTTTCCGCTGCTAGCTCTACGGTTTTTGAGATAGCATAGGTTAATATATGGTACACGCCTGACACACTACACTGCACCATCACATACGCTTACAGGAGCCCTAAAATTCATACGAATGTTGCAGATTTCTTGTGACAGTCATCGGCAATTGTACAACAGACCTACAAGCTTGGCCAGACATAACCTAGCTACAAAGCTGGTAAAATTTTGAACATGTTCAAAATTCTATGGCAAGGGTCTACAACAGTTTTTACCATCGCAAAACCTCCCCATTCCCTCCCTGTGAATGGTGGTTTTGTTAGTGAACTGTTATAAGCCTTTCTGTATTAATGAGAATTTTCTCTGTTATAGTTTATACGCCAGAGTAAGCCAACCGAAAATTTCCCCTTATTATTCCCTTATTCCCTTATTTATCCCCATTATCGCCTACCCCGCCTCGTTCTCGTGTATCTAGGTAACACTTCCGTTTCCTGTAATCACTTTTTCGAAGGCGGAATGAAGTGGACTTGGAGGGAGCGTTGTTAGTTATACAGAAAAGCTCACAACAGTTTACTAACAAAACCACCATTCACAGGGAGGGAATAGGGGGGTTTTATTACGTAAACAATTGTGAGCTGTTTCTGTATTAATAAGAGTATAACAGATAAACCTTGGGGAGGGGATACCTTCCGGGAACGGAAATGAGGAGAACAGCACTGCAGAGATGAAGCAGACGAGGACGTCGTCGCCGGAACAGATGTAGGAGTCAAGGACGGTCTGGAGAACTGTAGGACCACACCCGCCACAATCACAGGGCCTAAGGAATAAAGGCCCGAAGCTTGTAACTGGACATCCTACAGATACAAGCGGGTGAAGGTAGAAGGCGACTTCCAATAGCCTTTCTTGACCAGTTGGTTCAGGTAATTCCCCGATAAATGGGCCAAAGACGTAGAATTGGCCCTGAAGGCATGAGCATTGACGTGAAGCTGCTCCAATGATGACGTAGAAGCAGATTCATATGCTGAGACAAGGGTAGCTTTTAGCCAGGCACTAATGGTGATAGGGGTAATTTCTTTGGGTGAAGTAGTGACTTTCGTTGAAATAAACAACTTCTTGCGCCCCCCCCCCCCCCCTATTTGAATAAGTAGCAGTAGGATAGTAAAGCACGAACAGGGCAAATGGTGGCCCCGTAACGAACTGTCCGTTAGGGTAGGTACAACTGAGGTAGGTAACTTCACAGGTTGGAATAGATGGGGAACGTAACACGGACGTGGTAGGATCCCCCCCCCCTTGTGGGAACAACGGGACCAGATAAGGTCACCGTGTACGGGGAACGGGACCAGGCATGGAACAAGGCCCATTTGTCAGACGACAATGGCTGACAATAGAAGCAGGGATCAGCAGGGCCCCGGTAGATGTCATTGTGTGAACGGCAGGTGAAACAAGTGGGGTGAGAATCCAAAGTTGGGATTAATTAACCACAAGAACAGTAAGGGGTCTCCATGGCGGGAAGGGAAAAATAATCACTACTCACAATTCAGTTGGAAAACCCGACTGTACAAACCAAAACAGTGGACGAATCGCGCAGAGCGTGATCACACGTCCATCATGACTGACGCCAGAAGAAAAAGTGATTACAGGAAACGGAAGTGTGACCTAGATACACGGGAACAAGGCGGAGTGGGCGATAATGGGCCCAATAAGGGAAAATTTTTGGTTGGCTTACTCTGGCGAATAAACTTTAACAGAGAAAATTCTCATTAATACAGAAAAGCTCACAATTGTGTTTACGTAATAAAACATCTGCATTTTGTGCCACACCTTATCCTAGGAATTTCCCCAATTTTCTTTCGTAGACTGTATGTATATATGTTGTACTATGTATGTGACTAAACCAAATGTCAGTGGATATTGTTTTAGTTTATGTTTCCCTTAGTTAGTCAACTCGCATACTAAACCAAATATTAGTGACTTTCAACTTACTTGTAATGGTTGCTCCCAGTTGTAGAATTCCTGTCATGATGCTATTTCTGAAACAAATTAAAAATTACTGCTTTATGATGAATTCTTCCGAATAACTAGTGGCCCATGGGCCATGACGTGGCACAACCAGTGTACAGTAACTAATGAAACACTGATTAATATTCATGCAAATATCAAGGCAATCAATGCATTATTTATTCAGATACTGGAGTTTTTTGTATCACATTTCAGCTAGAAAACAGTTAACAAACCACTTGTATCTGCCAAAGTCAGAGAGGAATGGTTGATGAGAGAGATTGATTGAGTGGTATGTCACACCACCACTCCTGAATATAGTCCACTAAAACTTTGAGAAAAGGACATTAATTTAATCTCCAAAAACACCTAGTGCCACCTGTCTGGTTTACGAGAAAACTCTACAAGATGGATTGACATGCCAAATTTCAGACCAATACCTTGAACCACTCGGGAGATATGAGCAATATTCACTCAAGGCAAATGTATGGATGGACCCGACACAAAAACAATTCCAATAGAGCTACCAGTCTCAAGTACAAGATAGAGGAGTCCAAGATATATAGACATGCACAATTTCAGGCCAATAGGGCAAATCACTCCTCCGAAAAGGACATTATATATATTCTACAGGTATGAGTAGCTAGGTGGCGCATCCTGTCTGTTTAACGACAAAATTTTCCTACATGCCAGATTTTAGACCAATACCTTGATCCACTCCGGAGATATGAGCAATTTTCACCGAAAGCAAACGTACGGATGGATGCCACGAATTAACGATTGGAGATAGCGCCACCAGTCTTAAATACAATATAGGAGGTATCCAAGATCAATGGGCATGCACAATTTAAGCCAAATCGGTCCATTAGTTGTAGACTTATAATGCTCACAGTACTGTCAAGTGGCAATAATGGGGTATTAAAAGGCGCAAAAACAAGAAAAGGACAAAAGGTGGCACCACCTGTTTTTACGCAGAAGACAAAGCTATCCAAGATCTTCGGTCACTTTGATTTTTGGAACAATCCATCGTCCCTTATTGAGGTATTTATGATTCCTTGCGATCTTAACCATATATGATATTATTTAAGATAAAGGCCATTCTGATAGGAAAGGTTATGACCCAAATTTTAATATACATCATCCCATAACCCATGTTGATGTATATGCATAATATGAAAGAAATCTGTCTATTAGTTTTTTTACTTATAATGCTCACAGTAATGTTAAGTGGAAATAATGGTGGTATTAAACGGAACAAAAACAAGAAAAGGATAAGAGGTGGCACTACCAATTTCCGGTACATGACAACACTGTCCAAGATCTTTGGTCAAATTGATTTTTGGATCAATCCATCACATATTTCTTGAGAAATTAAGAATTTATGTTATTTTCCCAAAAATGGACCTATTCAAGGTCAAGGTCACTCTCCTAGTTTAGGTCATGACCCAATTTTAAATAACCTTCGTCCTATTACCTCTATCTATGCACATGTCAAGTTTAATAATGATGAGTTATCGCGCCCAAACGAAATAACTGCGGCTGCTGCCCAACCGTGCTTAAACCATAGTTTCCCCGACCCAGGTTTTACCTTAATATCTTGATTTTCAGAATTGCAGGAGATTTTGGGGATATCTAATTGTATACCAAATTTCAAATATTTAGGTCCAATGGTTTCAAAACTTGACCTGTTAAAGGACGGACAGACAAAAGACCAGGATTTATATAGTCAGCCGAGCTAAAAATTGGAAAAAAATACATGTGGCGCCACAAGTATTCAGGAACGGACAGCCGGACACCGATTGAAGAGTGACGTTTCATGATGTGTTCAGCCATTCCCATGAAATCTAGTCTTTTTGTAAGCAGTCGGCTGACCTAAAAATAACCATGCATATTTCTGAAGGACATCCCTGGATATCAAGACAGAAAATGCTAGGTCCAACAGAGAAGTGTTCTACTTTGTCCGACTGTCTAGGTGCTTAAAATGTTTTTTGGCCTGAAATATAGAACTTCATGACCTAATTTCAGGTTTCCATGGGTATTGTCGAAGACTTCCCTGTATATAACATTGGAATATTCTAGGGCCAGCGGATACAAATTGTGCCCATCTGACTTACAGGATGCTATAAATCATATCTTTGGCACAAATTTCACAGAATATAGGTCACCATGACCTAATTTCAGATTTCCAATGAGACTGGCCCAAGACCTCCCTGGATGTACAGTAAGACCTTTCTAGGTCCAATGCTTACATTTTGTGCCCTTTCAATGGATGAACTGCTTTATCTAAAGGTCCAGAGCCAATTTCTATTAGAAAATTAGAAAAAAAAACACAGGTGGTGCGACCAGTTTTCAGGAAATGATAAAAACATTCCATGATCAATTTGCAATAAATACATGTTATACAGATATATTGGAGCATTTGTATCAATTTTTTTATTATCCTGGTGTGTACGTTCGAGCCCAATAGCTCAGAGAATATACGTCAGCCTGACCTTACTTCAGGTTTCGAAGGATATTTTTATGGACCTCTATTGGTTTTCAGTATGAAGTTTCTATGTCCAGTCTTCACAATTTGTGCCCTGTTAACGGACAGCAAACAGACAGACAGACTTACAGATGGACAAAAGACAGAGTGATTGCTATTGCCCAGATGACTTTCAATCTGTGTATAATTGCTCGTTCTGTGTAAAATTTACAGCTTGTGCACTGACCTCTGTGGTTGAAGAACGACTTGATCTGCTTTACCACTCTGCTCAGTAGACCTGGTTTCAGCTTCTGGCAAGAAGTACAGCAGGACACTGTTTACAAACACAAAAAAAAACCTTCATGAATAATATACAGAAAGCGAATTGTCATGTAAGTAATGATCATCTAAATTCATAAAATTGCTTAAAATATAGGTGGCACCACCACTTTTCGGGAACAAAACTAGTCATGGTCAAGATTAAAGGCAAGATTCATGATAATTCATGCATTAATTATCAAGATGTTGGAGGTTTTGCATCAATTTTTTATTATTCTCGGGGGTACCTACAAGCCCCATAGCTCAAAGGATATAGGTAGCAGTGACCTTATTCCAGGTTTTAAGGAGATTTTTTATGGACCTTCTTTCAGTTACAGGCACCTAGGGTCTGCAGTTACAATTTATGCCCAGCTAACAGATTGCTGCACGGCCAGACGGACGATAGACAAAGCGCCATACCTATACCTAGTGGCCCATGGGCCATGATGCTCAGCTAATTTTGACTGGGTGCTAATGTTTTTTTTTTTTATTTATGTTATATATTGTCTGTGAGCCTATGGCTAAAGTTATTGTTGAAAAAATGGACAATAAAAATTTTCAGGATTAATAGAAGACCTGCCCAGGACCCCCCCCCCCCCCTGCATTTCACAATAGACTGTTCCGAGGAAAATAGATACAATTTATTCCCTGTCTGTCTGGGTGCTCAAAATCATATTTCTGGTCCATAGTTAGCAGAATATAGGTCACCATCAGCCAATTTCAGGTTTCTAAGGAGAATTGCTAAGAATTACCCTATATGTCATGTTAGAAGAGACTAGGGCTAATGGATACAATTTATGCCTTGTCTGTCTGGGTGCCCGAACCATTTTTCAGCCCATAGGTCATACAATTTACGTCACCATGAGCTAATGTCAGGTTTCCAAGGACAATTGACTAGGACCTTCCTGAATTTTATGTTAAACGTTTCTAGGCCTTATCATTACAATTTGTGCCCTGTCTGACTGCCTGGGTGCTTATATGACATCTTTTCTCATAGGTTGCAAAATATAGGTCATGGTCACCTAGTTTCAGTTTTCAGAGGACACTGGCCAAGGATGCCTCAGAATGTTACATTAGAAGATTCAAGACCTGACAGATATAATGTGTGCCCTGACTGTCTGGGTGTTTATATGACTTTTTTCCTAAAGGTCGTAAATTATATAGGTCATGGTGACCTAATTTCAGGTTTCCAAGGAGATTTGCCCAGAAACTCTCAGGATATTGAGTTAGAAGATTCTAGGCCTCACATATACGATTAGTCCCCATCTGACTTTCAGGGTGCTTGGAATCATGTTTTCAGCCTGTCGATCACAAAATATAGGTCACCATGTCCTCATTTTAGGTTTCTAAGGAGATATGCCAAGGACCTGAAGGACCAAGGTATTTCTGAGCCACCTTGCTCAGAGGATACTGGTAACAGAGACCTAATTTCAGGTTAAGTAGGAGACTTTTCGTGGACTTCCCTGCATATGTCATGCAAGAAGATTATAGGTCTAGTGGTGACGAAATATGCCGTGTTAATAGATGACCACATTTTAAAGGTTTCAAAATAGAGAAAACAAGCAAATTTAAGAAATTTGTCCCTCCCTTTCGCCCCCTAGCCTGGGATGATATGGTTATTGAGTGAAAATAGTTTTTAACCACGCTCGAAAGATGGCTGCACTTTGTGGCGGGGGCATAAAATTTCTTAAACATTTTTAAAATGCAGAAAATGATGAAACAACCCATAATCAATATGCATGCAAAGTATGATGGTTATCAATGCATTAGTTGTTAACATAATTGAGCTTTTGAATCTAATTCTTAATTTTTTGGCTGCTTATTTAGCCCCATAGCTTCAAGGACAGGGTAACATAGACCCGGTTTCTAGTTGCTTTGGAGACCTTACATAGACCTCCCTTGATGTCAAGTTGAAAGATTCCAGGTCAAGTGATTAAGATGTGCCCTGTTCACAGAAGACCACATCTTCAAAGGTCTCAAGAATAGAGAAAATAAGGTAGTGCCACCAGTCTGCAGAAACTGATGAAACACCCCATGATCAATATCCATGCAAAGAACTATATGATAAATGCATTAGATATTCAGATACTGGAGTTTTTGTATCAATTTTTTAATCATTCTTGGGGGGTACTTTGGAGCCCCATAGCTCAAAGAATATGGGTAACAGAGACCTAATTTCAGGTTTCCAAGGCGATTTTTCATGGACCTCCAGGATGTCATGTTAGAAGATTCCAGGACAAACGGTTACAATTTGTGCCTGCATGGTTGACGGACAGACGCCGGACAAAGGGTGATCACTTTAGCCCAGGTGACTTTTAGTCAGTAACAGTAACAGTTTTGAGGTACTGTGTTGCATATGAAATATTTACAGATGGACAGACAGGTGGACAGAAACCTTTAGTTCACTTTCAGGGGAATAATGCTTTCAAGTTTATATAAAAACCTTTTTTTAGCATATAATTTTTTGATAAATTTTAATCAGATTCAATTTTTAATTTTACATTTTTTTTTAATTTACAATAAACAAGTGACCCATGGACCATGATGCTCAGCTGAATTCAAGCAGCCTTGAACAATGGGCAAAAAGACCCCCTAGATGCTCAAAATCATGGTTTTTGCCAAAAGCTCTTAGATATATATAGGTTAAAGTGGCCTTATTCTACTTGCAGCTGCTACCTTTCGTGCCTACCTGATTAATCGAGTGTTAAAATAAAGTTCTTTCACACAGTTTGCAGAAAATGTGTCAAGAGTGACATTTCAGGTTTCCAAAGGAGATTTTTTTAACCTCCCTGAAAGTCATGTATGAAGATTTTAGGCCAAATGGGTTCAACCGGTGCCTCATTTGACTTACTTGGTGTTTACAAATCATGTTTTCTCCCCGAATTCGCAAAATATAGGTAACCATGACCTAATTTCAAGTTTCCAAGGATATTTTTTTTTTAGAACTATTGATGTGAAGTTAGAAGATTCTAGGTCCAATATTTATGATTTGTGCCCTGTTAATGGACAACCGTTTCATTTTAAGTTCTCAAAAATAGACTGACTTGGTGGTTTCAAATCCTGTTATTTCCCCTAACTTGCAAAACATAGGTAACCATGACTTAATTTCAAGTTTCCAAAGATATTTTTTTCATTGAACTCTATGGATGTGAAGTAAGAAGATACTAGATCCAATACTTATTATTTCTGCCTTCATTCAAAGTTCTCAAAAATAGACATAAAAAATTTGAAACTAGAATAGCATTGTTTTGGAGCTGGAAAGCAAATATATGTCTCCCCCCCCCTACATATGGGCCATCCCAAAACATTAAGGGTTAAATATTCAATATCTCAAAACAATGAATTAGATTTCAGCAGATTAGATCTTGAAGGTCAAGGTCACTGCATTTCAAACTCTGATGACATTTGGCAGAAATTCAAGGTTGAAGAAACAATCTTCAGTTCTTCCAAAGTTATGGGGGTCACAATAAGCCTAAAATTGCATAAATCTGCCATTAAAGATCCTGGTCGAGGTCACAGGATTTCGAACACATCCATATTTTTAGTAGGAACAATGGGGTTTCAATTTTTAGAGGAAAATATGCATCCCTTCAAAGTGATTACATTCACAAGACTAACTATAATTCGGCCAATTTGACCTTAAAAATCGAATCAAGGTCACCAGGCTTCAAACCCATCTGCGAACTTGGTAGTAACGATTGGTGCACCAAATCTGGAGCAAAACTGGAAATACTATGCATGCAAAGAATCATGGTAATCAATGCATGAGTTGTTCAGATAATGTAGCTTTTGTATCAAATTTTTAATTAGTCGGGGGGGATTCGGAGCCAAATATATCGGAGGATACGGGTAACAGAGACCTAATTTCAGGTTTCCAAGGAGATTTTTCAGAAAGTGGTAATAGTTTATGTTTAGCAACATATAAAACCCCTATAATACACATAATGATAAATCAATATATATTTTTTGTGGAAACTGTGATCTTTTGTTAAACGAGTGGGTAAAAATAGCAACTCGGTGGATCTCGGGGACACTTATAAAAATTGTTGGAGTATCATTGGGCCATATAAATATCTAAGGCTAGAAGCCAACGGATTTGTCCCATGGCTCAGATGATAAGGGTAACAAAGACTTCAGGTTTTCACAATTTTCCATGGTCCTCCCTGGATTTTACGTTGGAAGATTCTAGGTCCAGGGGTTACGATTTGTGCTTGGTCAACAGACAGAGGCACGACAGACCGACGGACACCAGACAAAGAGTGATCGCTATAGCCAAGATGACTTTCAGTCAGCTGAGCTAATAAACTGTTAGAGGAAAAGGTTATAAATAAGGCCATGGCTGGTTGACATGATAGGTTTGTACTGAAGAGTAAGAAATTGTTGCAAATATTTACTTATATTTTGTGACAAAACATTGCATTTCCTAATGTTAAAATTGAAGCATGTGAGCCGTTTGTGAACATAAGATCTTATGTGCATATTATTACCATGATCATTGGTTGGCTTCTTGATACATTTCAGATCAATACCTTGAACCATTCTTGAGAAATGAGCAATTTTCACCCCAAGAAAACTTACAGGTGGATGCCACAGAAAACAACTGCAGATGTTGCCACTAGTCTGAGTACAAGATGGAAGAGTCCAAGATATATGGACATGCACTATATCAGGCATATACTGCACACAACTCCTAAGAAAAGGGCATTAATTTATTCTTTGGAAAAGGGAAGGTAGGTGGGGCCACCTGTCTTATTTATGAGAAAATTCCAGGACGGACTGACATGCTAAATTTCAGACCAATACCTTGAACCACTCCTGAGATATGAGCAACTTTCACCAATTGCAAATGTACAGATGCATGCCATGGGAAAATGATTGCAGATGTTGCCACCAGTTTTGAGTACAAGGAGTCCAAGATATATGGACATGCACAATTTCAGGCCAATATGGCACACCACTCCTACAAACAGAGCATAAATTTATTCTACAAAAACCGAAAGACAGGTGGCACCACCTGTCTGGTTCACTAGCAAGTTACCTAAAAACATCCAAATATGCTGGTTCCCTCATAAATCGCCTAAGGATTGACCCTTCTTAGCCTTCCCAGCATGCCTTGCAAGGCTGGTAACAAGAGCCAATGGAGGAAGCCATTGGAATTGTCTGGTTTTCTTGGGTTAAAGTGCCAATATTTTCATGCATACTGAACATTTAAGTTGCAATTTATCTCTCAAATGAGTAAACACAACTGTATTATGCGTTACATGGAGGGGTTTTTGCACGTCCTCCCCGTCCCGAAGAACGCCGAATATCGTGGTCTGAACCACTTTGGTCAGTTCTGACCAAGCTTAATTAAGAGGGTAAACTGTCCACCTTAGGAGCTGTAACGCAAACAAGAAAGAACGAATAGTAGGATTTTTTTTGCGTTACAGGCCTGTAGCTACAGTCGGACCAGTACGTCATTCAAAAGGTTTTTTTTAACTTATCTGGTCATTGGGATTTTTATCAATTATATGAGGCACGCATATCAGCCATAGTGAGGTTACAGTGGGTACCTTAATTGACTAACCAGAACACTGCTGACGAGGTAAAGTTAAGATGCCATATTAGTCTTCTCAGTGCTCAAAAGCGTTAAGACTTAGCTTTCAAAACAGATCAAACATGGGATATAGCCTCATGACATAGGTGCGACCTTTTGGTATTAAGATATTCAGTTATAAACATGCAATTGCTTTTGACCACCACCTTGTGTATAAATCTCGTGAAATGTCACTAAAACGGCGAGAAAACGCTTAAAAATCAAGAATCACATACCTACGTTGTCTCCCGCGAACGAACTATTGACGAATGACGCAGTTTGTCCGTGGAAGGTTTGGTTTGATACCTTAGTGGGCAACCAGGGGTGGAAGGCTCAGGGGCACAAGGAAAAACATAATAGAATGCTAAGTATTTCAGCGGATCATCATATCTTTTTTAATAAGTTTATTCAAGTTATCATTTGTATATACGAACTTTCTGTGGAAATCCACGAAAAACAAATTGTCTTTATCAAGCGGAACCCCCCCCCCCCCCCCCGACCGGCTAATATATTAGACTTCACCAAATTTTCCGTCGTGTCCACTGGACACACACTACTAGGTTTGAACCCGAAAACCTCGGTTAGGGCCGGGTCCTTGTTTTCTTGGCGGGGGGATGGCACTGCTTGAAACTCACCCATATGTAAATGCTAGGCCTGTAATACATGCTTCATCAAGACATGTCCATTATACATCAATTAATTATGCAATTTGAGGTAATTTTAAATGATTGAGTATGAAAATTTTATAAATATCTACAAGTTTTGCAAGTCATAGTGAGGTTGCAACCCCTCCGTAACCCCTCTGGATCCGCCCCTGAGCTTTAAGAGGATTTGGATTGTCACAAGCGCTCTCCTTTGTTGACTGCCCCGGCCACACTTTTGCTAATGTGCTCGCGTTTGAGACAAAAAAGAAACATCGAACGCGTGAGCACAGGCGCCTGAATTGCTTTTAGTGTAGATTTTGGTTAAATGTGTGATTTTTTTGGGTCATTTCCTTACAACTGTTACTTTTCTGACATTTTCCTAGCGTTTTTCACACTATATGGTCTATCTCTTTATTATAAAGACATTTGAAAAGGGACATATTTAGGGAGATCGCAACACCAAAATATACATATGGGACATTGATATGAAAATGTTCGTATGGCTCTCTAGTTTAAGAATCTCCCTCATACCAGTGTCAAAAGTGAGGGCGCTATTGGCAAATTGCTTTTAAAGTCTGCCATATTTAGGCACGGAGACATCTGAACTGTCACACATATAGGGGTAGGGTTACATACATGCCCCTACTTACTTAACATTCAACATATTCCCTTGTAATAACCTTTTACGTATTGCCACATAAATATCCCTGAAATGGAAGGAGGGACTGATTGATTAATTATGTATTTTTATTTAAATGTATAATTAATATGGGAGCTTATTGGTTAATCTTAAAAACTGTTTTGTCTAGCTGTGTGATTCGTCTTATTTTTTTTTATTGAGGATGGATAATTAAAATACATAAGTAATATGAAGTATTTTTAACTTGATGACAAAAAACAAGTCCATTCATAAGTTCTAGATTATATTCAATACAGCTATCTGAATGTTAATGCAATAATATGTCGCCTGCTAATGGTGGGGCGATATAATTTTTTGTGTGTTACAATATTTAGAGACGTATTATGAAGCGTATAAGTGATATATAAATGTGCATTCACCTCTAATTCTATAAAGACCTAGATTTTTAAGAAAAAAAGATGGTCAACTTAATTCCTTTATCAAGAGGGCACTCACTAAAGCGCATACCTCTGTCAAACTGCAATGCACTTTATACGTTTTTTGCTTTATCGAGCAGCTACATGTTGCTGTAGTCAAGACTTCAGAATGAGCCAATAGACGTGTTGCCACCAAGGCAAGCAGGGAGCCGCGAAAGGCCGCCACTGTTTTACCAGCACCGGTGACCCAGGAAAGCACTAGCACCCACACCCTCACAACCCCGTGCGGGCCACGCACCGGCACCGGTCCTAGCAGTAGAGATCTAGAACTCGATCTTGAACGATTAAGAGCGAAAATATTTTTCTTCATAAACCATTAACTGATATAGATCTACATTTAATAAATATTTATCTAGAGAAGTGTAAAGCACGCATCGAAAAGCAAACAGGGAAAAAAAACGAGCCAATTGAACTATTTGCCTGCCGATTTCAAAATTCCAGTAAGCAATGAAATACAGAGCTGAAAACATAACCTGCTTGGTTACGACGGATAGTCACATAAAACTTGAAGTCTGGTATCTTTTACTATGTATGAATAATTATTCCTACAGCTGTTAAATTTGGGATTCGAGAACAATTACTTCTACAACTGCATTTAAAAATACACGGTGCGATATGTTTTATCCAAAAAAGCCCCAAAATATCTTCTTCGGTGGTATACAACGTGATAATATCCTACACACGCGGTTACGCTCTGACTGCAGCAGTCTAAACAATATTCTGTTAAAGGTCAACTAAACTGAAAAGCCAACTTGTGAATGTGATCTCGCCGACGAAACTGTTGTTCATTATTTCTTAGACTGCCCACTTTATATTGAACAGAGACGCACACTTCTTGCTAATTTGCAGGAATTTGGCTGTTTTGCATTTCCACACATATAACTGAAAATTACTCTAAGAAAACTAAGTTAGAAAGAGTTAGAACTTAGAATTTTACTTTGTGGCAGCTGCTCCCTGACTACTACAGATAATTTCAAACTCTTGAGTCACGTGTACAGATACATAAGGGACACAAAACGATTTGATTTTGATAGTGATTTCATTTCAATCGTCTGATACTCTTGTGGATCTGATGTAACTATATAATAGGCACTTCTGTATGTTCAGAATATGTGTATGTGTTTTTTAACGTATATGTTTGTTCACACTATGTCAGTGTTACTATGTTTAATTTTCATCACCATGTATTTGTATTTAATCTTTGTTTGAATATATGTGTCCCAGGAAAACATTTGCATTAGCTAATTGGCTATTTTTCTAATCCTGGTTAAATAATATGTTTAAACGCAATAATACTGAAAAAATAATTTACAGGGCACAAATCATATCTACAAGACCAAGAAGGTTGTGGTTGAACAACGAAACAGATATTACTTGGATCTTCATGAAAGATCATGGGCCCCGGGATTTATATTCTATGGGTACAAGGTAATAAAAAATATTCAGTCATATCGGAAGTCATGCCTTTCTTTGTGTTTACGGTTATTAAATACATATTAAATAATGTTTTATATATCAGAAATAACAGGCCTCATTTAAACACGTGTTTCCGTCATCATGAAAATGTTATAAGGTTTTGCAGCCTTTTTGCAGATCAATATTACATCATATATGGTGGAAACAATATAAAGATCTGATGATTAGATCAAATAAACTTTGATCTTTGAGAGATTCCTAATTTGCATTATATCTCTGACTTAACCTAAATTTGTCTTTCTTTTTTTTCTCATTTTGGAAGCAAACAATCATTATTAAAATAGCAATATGTGCCAGGCAAACAGCTGGTTTAGATTGAATCTGAATTTAAACATATTTATTTTAACAGGATTACAAAGTAGCCATAATGGCTATTGAAACATGTTCTCCTGTCTGCAAAAAAAGATGCATTTAAATACAAAAATTATAATAAATAAAAATATATACAATACCCAATAATCAAAACAATAAAAGTAGTGAAAACAAGCATTTGCAAATAACAAACTGGTCATTAACATAATACAGAAGATATCAGTTTTAAATGCGGTATGTTTCACAAAACACAAACACTGAAGACAAAAGGAGGAAATATAAACAATTTGTATTGATCATAACCTTTGATTAATATATGATCACTAGACAGTTCGCCAACATTTCTTCGTTTTCAGTATATACTTCTGGATTAATATTGATACTCTAATATTTAATCTCTTATTGCATTAGTTGGGAAGTTTACACCTTACAATAGTTTGACAGTTTTCGTTAAGTTTTGTTTCGTGGTCCATTATAATTATTAAATAAGTCAGCCTGGAAATTTCCTTCAGTTAGTATCTTTTTAATTCCATTAAATAAGCTTGATCTGTAATTTGTATATGTGATGCATTCTAGCATGTTGTGTTCTATAGTTTCCATCTGTCATTCTACACTTACAGACTGGATTATCTGATTTTCCTATACCAAAAAGATATTTATTAAATGGACAAACTCCGAATCTTAGCCTGTTGATTATTATTTCAATTTTCCTTTGTTTAATGACATATATGATCTTTCCGGTGCGTTCTTCGCGTAATAAATGTTTTTAAATACATTTTAAAAGGAGTCTATATTCTGAATAATCCGAATATCTAAAGGCAGTTTGTTCCATAAAAGGCAAGCAGTTAGAAGAAATGAAAGTCTGCTTTGTTCTTTTTTAAAGAAGGGTGGGCGAAGGTCCTCCTTACCGCAGTAGGGTACTGTTGAAGAGGTGGTATTTGGTACCAGGTTTCTTAAATAAGGTCGAGCCGAACTATCGAATATTCGTTGAAACGTTAGAATTATTTGGAATTCACGTCTTTTTTTCAGATTAGACCATTTCAGTTCCTCAATTACATTTTGTGAGCTTGTTGAAGTCATAGCACCAATACATATCAGTATTGCTCTTCTTGTATGCTGTCAAGTTTATTTGCAAGTTTCGTAGAACAATTTTTAAATAATCATGATCCGTACTCTAGGTCTGGTCTGCCCAGTGCCTTATATAACATTTCTAATGTTTTCGTGGACAGATTATTCTTATAATATTTTAAAATTCCAAATCGCTTGGATGCTTTAATGCATATACGAATAATGTGATCCGCCCAAGACAGGTTGTATGTCAGTGTGACTCCTAAATGTTTTACACTGTCGGTGTCAGGTAATTTAATATTATTAAAACACAGAGGTGGGTGGTTGACTGTAGAAAAACAGTTTTATTGGAAAACATATCACGCCTGTTTTTTATTAGGAATCAAACATAACTTATCACATTTGTGCCAACTGGTTTATTCTTTCTAAGCCCCTGTTCAAGTTAAGGCAGTAACGTCTGGATTAATAAATGCTGCGTACAAACATATATCATCGGCTTCTCCAAGTTATTTTCTAGTCCGTTACATATATCATTAACGTATACTAAAAGCAAAAGTGGTCCAAAGATGGAACCTAGGAGCACTCCTGACTTAATATCCGAATAGCTAGACTGAATCCCATTTAGTATCACGCAATTTTTTCGTCCGCTTAGGTAGCTGTCTATAAAAAGTTAAGTCAGGTGCCCTGTATAACCATAAATTTAAGTTTGTGTATAAGACCTTTGTGCCACACCCTATCGAAAGCACGCGAGCTATCAAGGCAGACAATCCTGGTGTCGCAGCCTTTCTCAAATCACTGTAAATATCGTGGCACACGGAAATTAATAAGTATACTGCAGAATCATTTTTAATATCCTGTATTATATGGCGAGCGGGTGTTTTTTTAACAGGATAATCATATAATCTATTATATAAAATACGTTCTAGTATCTCTAATATGTTATTTAAAAAGCGATTTTGGTCGATAGTTCCCAACGTTATTTCGTTCTCATATTTTTGTATACCGGTAACACATTTGCCTTTTTCCAGTACTCAGAAACAATCCTTTATCTATACAATGATTAAACAGTTTACCAAATGGAATACCTAGAATGTCTGATGTATGTTTAATCACAAAATTAATCAGTCTCCTACACCCGGTCGCTTTATTTAGTTTTCCTTTTGAATGGAAAACTTCAGTTTTACTGATAAAATAGATGTAATTTTTGGGCATCCAATACTTTCGATATCAGAATCTGGAAGGTCCGTGCAATTTAAAACCACATTACATTGCGAGGCAAATTAGTCATTTAATATTTCTGCTTTTTCAGATGCATCAGTTATTATATTGCCATTATGTTTAATTGGTGGTATACATTGTGTATACTTCTCGCTGTTAAGCCAGCTGGTCATTGTTCACCAAAGCTTGGAATCTGTATCAAAAGCGTTAATTTTATTATTTATATTAATCATAAAATCCTGGCACATTTACGATTTTCGTTCCTACTAAGTTTCTAAATACTTTGTAAACATTTTAGTGTTTTATTTATCATTTTTATGTATTTTTTCCATAGCTGATTGCGTTTTCTTATGGTGGTCTATAGTATGAACCTATTAATATCGTTTGTCTATATTAATGTTAATCTGAACCCGAACACTCTCAATCCCTGCCCTTGCCAAATTCTCTTTCCTGCTATACGCATGGGTATCATTAACATCTCAGTGGTTCCCCAGACTGTTTTATATTTATTAAACTATTCTCAACTGACGAGTCGAGCCATTTTTCCGATAGTGTTAGGACACTGATATCTTTAAGATCACACAGGTATTGTAACTCATCTACATTACGAGGAGCCAGGAGACTCCGGATATAAACACGACTTATTGTGAGCCTTCTATAATGGTCATTGGTTTGATTATCAGGCTTGGTGGGACCAGGGTTAGGGTGAATATCAACACATTAAGCAGGAAGCATCTTTACAAACTGTATAGTATGGTAATCAGCTGACCAGGCCTTCACGAGTGATCTGATACACGCAGCTCTTCCCACTAAGACACGAACACATTGTTTTATATGAAAAGAACCTATCATAACTCGATACTGTTCAGTAGAAATACCCATAAAACAATAGTTGTGTTGCTCTCTCCATGAATGCCAGAAGTATCAGTGTTCGTGCCCTTGGATCCCAGTAATTATACTGCAATAGTGACTTGTCCTTTCGTGGGGCCGAGAAAGCTAGAAAAGCAAAGTGTCTACATCCCTACCTTGGACATATACAGTTACATTACAAGTTACATTCACATAATAAAACAACATATACATTCGCATTATGTGATAAAGATAAGACTCCAATTTTAACAATGGTCATTGTTATGTACGGGCAGCTGTCCATAGTAGGTGTCGAAACAGAAATTTGCTTTGTTATCTGGTTATTTCATTTTGAAACAAGTAATAATAATATGAGGTAAGCATTTTATTCAGTACAATGTATTTATAACCTAGACCAAAGTGCACATGTATCAAAAGAGGCATATTCCAGACTTGTCCGTCATATGATTCACCAGTGGCGTCAATTTTTCTTCCAGGGTGGGGGGGGGGGATGACTTTGTATATTTAAATACACACACACATATATACCTTTTTCAGCGTCTCTGAGTGACATATTCATATATATATATATATATATATATATATATATATGTATATATATATATTAAATGATTATATATATATATATACTAAATCATATTTCAAATAATTATAATATTGTCATAGAAAATAAGTTATTTTGTAATTCAAAGCAAGGTTTAGATATAATTTTTTTTAGTAAATGGATCCAAAGTCTTTAATTCTATTTATTAATAAATTTCATTTGCAATATTATAATATTATTCTCTGAAAAGTGGGGGGATGATTACATTGGCCATCCCCCCCTTGCCAAAAAGTGGGGGATATATATACCCCCCATCCCCCCTATATTGACGCCCCTGTGATTCACACTCCTCACCCCCCTTCACCCCCCCCCCCCCCCCCCTCCCGCTTAAAAGTTCGTGTAAGTCCAAAATAAATTTTTCTTAAACTCGTCCCGCGCATAAGACAGTCCAATTCCCCCGTGAGGGTTAACCAAACGCCAGGTTTGTTTACTTCTTTATATTGTTTAGGCGAAGGGGGTATCTTGCTCGGAGAGCCGAGTCACGACTGATGCTTTATCAAGTATTCTTATGTTGATGAAGCCGTCAAAGGCAAGGTGTCTGTGATCCGTTTTTCACGTCTCAGTCGTCTTGCTTCGTAGGCGACTCCAGCTCGTTGCTTAGTTAAAATCCTTTTTGCCAAAGATCCTTTCACTGCCCTCTGCAGTGCGGCTTAGTTTGCGTGCACTAAGAACCTGGCGTTTTGCATTGTAATTTTTACACTTGACCAGTACTTCTCTTGGCCTTTTGTCGGAACCCTCCCGACTCAATGCACACGGCAATAGTCAGACCCGCTAATACTTGTTTTCAAAGTGTTTGTTAAGAGGTCTTATCCATATCCGTGACACCATGGAAAGCAACATTTCAATTGAAAAACTTTTTAGGAATGTCCTGAAGTGATTGTACTTTTCATAAATATCTCTGAATTCCCTTTAACAGAATTCTTCCGTTCTTCACGTCGTCATGGTTGTCCACTTCTCTCAGAAGGTTTGGATATACGAGGTCATATTATAACAGGTTCTGCTGTTCAGCTGATCGACATGGTTCCTAGGGCTTGTTTATTTTTTGTATTTTTCCTTCTTTTAACGGTATTGTCAATTGTTATTGGCAATTAGAAATATAGCCACGGTTTAGAACCTTCGGTGCAGGTTAATTTTAGAAAACAGTCTGGGATTTAATATAATAAGTAGGATAAATTAATCAAGTCATATCCATATTCAAGGAAAACAGTTTTGATAGATCATAAAAAGCATTTCTCATTAAAAGTAGGTAAATGGCAGGATCATAGCTGAAAATCATATTTATACTAATATCCTGTCTATATGACGAATCCCTCGGTTGAAATGAAAACACGTCTGTTAAGGATACACATTTTGTATTTAGATATTAAGATAGTCTTCACAGAAGCCGTAAGCATTATTTAAAATATAGTGTAAACAATTGAGCCGTCATCATGATGTAAAATATAGTGTAAACAGGAGAGCCCTCATCATGATATAAAATTTGTTGTAAACAGGAGAGCCCTCATCTAATACTTATAAAAGGAATTCAGTTCACGTTTGTTCGCAGTGTTCTCTAAAACCGCCGTGTACAATATTGTGCCATACATCATTTTAAAGGTTATTATCCTCGCAGTGACATAGGCGATATGAAAATAAATAATTTTAATATACATATAATTTTGAGTGATTTTTCCGTTTTTCTACCGAGCACAGCCGAACTGCCTTCGGCAATCACCGGAATGCGTGCATCGTGGTCACCTAACCTCTAACACTAAGGACTATTGTTCATATGAATAACGCTTGCTTTCAGTGAAGGATTTGACCCACGTGCGTGGTCAGTAAAAGGGTAAAACACATGTTCCTCGCTTTATGAAATAGAGAGTTCAACCCAGGAGGATTAATGACAAAACCTACTTCAAGGTCCCAAATTCAGGAACAGGGCTGGGGTGGTGTCGGGGTTTCAGGTCTCAAAATTTGTCTGATACGATAAAAAAAAGTTTGCGGCGGTTGAAAATGAATACGGACCCTCTGCATGCAGTCCCGTTGGGTCCGCTTCTGCTGCTTACGAGGTATGCATATTTCTGTTTCTTTCTTCAGGAACAGTTTCCTTGCAACGTACATTTAATGAATCTTTCATGTGTTACTCACATCAACCTAATCTTTATACGTCCAACGATAGAATCCAGTCAAATATCATTGAAAACCTGAATACCCCCGCGTCTCATTCCGGTTCGCAATGTAAACACCATCACTGTCCTGGTCTTCAAGATAAATATACCGGGGTATAAATTTCATGCCACGAGGAGAGTCCCACAAAATAAATGTTAAAAATATTGGAGCGACTGCCGGATCTCTCACGAATTGTCAACACCAGGTTATGAGTTAATACGGACGGGCGGTATGATGTTAGGATTCATGTAATTTAAAAGTAAGAGGCAGATAAAAATAAGTGGCAAAATTAAGATACAGGCAGCTGGATATAGAAACGTTTTTTTGTTCATAGAACTGTTGTGCCTCATAGAGGTTCGTGAGTTATTCTGAAGTCGTGCCAAAATGTTTATAAATATCTTATGGAGACAGTTTCCCACTGAAAACCTATATTTTCTGTTAACTTTTAGAATAAAAAATGAGCATTTCACATCTCAGTTTATAAATCTCCCCAACCCCGGTAATAAGCCCGATATACCGGGTCTATCAGCTATTCATGATATAAAATGTGTTGTAAACAGGAGAGCCGTCATCATGATATAAAATGTGTTGTAAACAGGAGAGCCGTCATCAGGATATAAAATGTGTTGTAAACAGGAGAGCCGTCATCATAATATAAAATGTGTTGTAAACAGAAGAGCCGTCATCATGATATAAAATATATTGTAAACAGAAGAGCCCTCATCATGATATAAAATGTTTTGTAAACAGGAGAGCCGTCATCATGATGTAAAATATAGTTTAAACAGGAGAGCCGTTTTCTTGATGTAAAGTATAGTGTAAACAGGAGAGCCGTCATCATGATATAAAAAGTGTTGTAAACAGGAGAGCCGTCATCATGATATAAAGTATAGTGTAAAGAGGAGAGCCGTCATCATGATGTAAAATATAGTGTAAACAGATGAGCCGTAAGCATTATATAAAATATAGTGTAAACAGATGAGCCGTCATCATGATGTAAAATACAGTGTAAACAGGAGAGCCGTCATCATGATATAAAATGTGTTGTAAACAGGAAAGCGTCATCATGATGTAAAACATTGTGTAAACAGGAGAGCCGTCAGCATGATGTAAAATAAAGTGTTAACAGGAGAGCCGTCATCATGGTGTAAAATAAAATGTAAACAGAAGAGCCGTCATCATGGTGTCAAATAAAGTGTAAAAAGGAGAACCGTCATCATGATATAAAATGTGTTGTTAACAGGAGAGCCGTCTTTTTGATGTAAAGTATAGAGTAAACAGGAGAGCCTTCATCATGATGTATAATATAGTATCAACAGCACAGCCGTCATCATGATGTAAAATATTTTGTAAACAAGACGGCCTTCACCATGTTGTAAAATATAATGTGAACAGGAGAGCCTTCATCATGGTGTAAAATAAAGTGTAAAAAGGAGAGCCGTCATCATGATATGAAATGTGTTGTAAACAGGAGAGCCGTCATCATGATATAAAATGTGTTGTAAACAGGAGAGCCGTCATCATGATATAAATGTGTTGTAAACAGGAGAGCCGTCATCATGATATAAAATATAGTGTAAACAGGAGTGCCGTCATCATGATATAAAATGTGTTGTCAACAGGAGAGCCGTCATCATGATATAAAATATAGTGTAAACAGGAGAGCCGTCATCATGATGTAAAATATAGTGTAAACAGATGAGCCGTAAGCATTATATAAAATATAGTGTAAACAGATGAGCCGTCATCATGATGTGAAATATAGTGTAAACAGGAGAGCCGTCATCATGATATAAAATGTGTTGTAAACAGGAAAGCGTCATCATGATGTAAAACATTGTGTAAACAGGAGAGCCGTCAGCATGATGTAAAATAAAGTGTTAACAGGAGAGCCGTCATCATGGTGTAAAATAAAATGTAAACAGAAGAGCCGTCATCATGGTGTCAAATAAAGTGTAAAAAGGAGAACCGTCATCATGATATAAAATGTGTTGTTAACAGGAGAGCCGTCTTTTTGATGTAAAGTATAGAGTAAACAGGAGAGCCGTCATCATGATGTATAATATAGTATCAACAGCACAGCCGTCATCATGATGTAAAATATTTTGTAAACAAGACGGCCTTCACCATGTTGTAAAATATAATGTGAACAGGAGAGCCTTCATCATGGTGTAAAATAAAGTGTAAAAAGGAGAGCCGTCATCATGATATGAAATGTGTTGTAAACAGGAGAGCCGTCATCATGATATAAAATGTGTTGTAAACAGGAGAGCCGTCATCATGATATAAATGTGTTGTAAACAGGAGAGCCGTCATCATGATATAAAATATAGTGTAAACAGGAGTGCCGTCATCATGATATAAAATGTGTTGTCAACAGGAGAGCCGTCATCATGATATAAAGTATAGTGTAAACAGGAGAGCCGTCATCATGATGTATAATATAGTATCAACAGCACAGCCGTCATCATGATGTAAAATATTTTGTAAACAGATTAGCCGTCATCATGATATAAAATGTGTTGTAAACGGAGAGCCGTCATCATGGTATAAAATGTGTTGTAAACAGGAGAGCCGTCATCGTGATATAAAATTTGTTGTTAACAGGAGAGCCGTCATCATGATATAAAATGTGTTGTAAACAGGAGAGCCTTCATCATGATATAAAATGTGTTGTAAACAGGAGAGCCCTCATCATGATATAAAATGTGTTGTAAACAGAAAAGCCGTCATCATGATATAAAACGTGTTGTTAATAGGAGAGCCGTCATCATGATATAAAATGTGTTGTAAACAGATTAGCCGTCATCATGATATAAAATGTGTTGTAAACAGGAGAGCCTTCATCATGATGTAAAATGTGTTGTAAACAGGAGAGCCGTCATCATGATATAAAATATAGTGTAAACAAGAGAGCCGTCATCATGATATAAAATGTGTTGTAAACAGGAGAACCGTCATCATGATATAAAATGTGTTGTAAACAGGAGAGCCCTCATCATGATATAAAATGTGTTGTAAACAGTAGAACGGTCATCATGATGTAAGATGTGTCGTAAACAGGAGAGCCCTCATCATGATATAATGTGTTGTAAACAGGAGAGCCCTCATCATGATATAAAATGTGTTGTAACAAGAGAGCCGTCATCATGATATAAAATGCGTTGTAAACAGGAGAGCCGTCATCATGATATAAAATGTGTTGTAAACAGGGGAGCCGTCATCATGATATAAAATGTGTTGTAAACAGGAGAGCCGTCATCATGATATAAAATGTGTTGTAAACAGGAGAGCCTTCATCATTATGTAAAATGTGTTGTAAACAGGAGAGCCGTCGTCATGATATAAAATGCGTTGTAAACAGGAGAGCCGTCATCATGATATAAAATGTGTTGTAAACAGGAGAGCCGTCATCATGATATAAAATGTGTTGTAAACAGGGGAGCCGTCATCATGATATAAAATGTGTTGTAAACAGGAGAGCCGTCATCATGATATAAAATGTGTTGTAAACAGGAGAGCCGTCATCATGATATAAAATGTGTTGTAAACAGGAGAGCCCTTGTCATGATATAAAATGTGTTGTAAACAGGAGAGCCGTCATCATGATATAAAATGTGTTGTTAACAGGAGAACCGTCATCATGATATAAAATGTGTTGTAAACAGGAGAGCCCTCATCATGATAAAAAATGTGTTGTAAACAGGAGAGCCCTCATCATGATATAAAATGTGTTGTAACAAGAGAGCTGTCATCATGATATAAAATGTGTTGTAAACAGGAGAGCCGTCATCATGATATAAATGTGTTGTAAACAGTAGAACGGTCATCATGATGTAAGATGTGTTGTAAACAGGAGAGCTGTCATCATGATATAAAATGTGTTGTAAACAGATTAGCCGTCATCATGATATAAAATGTGTTGTAAACAGGAGAGCCTTCATCATGATGTAAAATGCGTTGTAAACATGAGAGCCGTCATCATGATATAAAATATAGTGTAAACAAGAGAGCCATCATCATGATATAAAATGTGTTGTAAACAGGGGAGCCGTCATCATGATATAAAATGTGTTGTAAACAGGAGAGCCGTCATCATGATATAAAATGTGTTGTAAACAGGAGAGCCTTCATCATGAAGTAAAATGTGTTGTAAACAGGAGAGCCGTCATCATGATATAAAATGCGTTGTAAACAGGAGAGCCGTCATCATGATATAAAATGTGTTGTAAACAGGAGAGCCCTCATCATGATATAAAATGTGTTGTAAACAGGAGAGCCCTCATCATGATATAAAATGTGTTGTAACAAGAGAGCTGTCATCATGATATAAAATGTGTTGTAAACAGGAGAGCCCTCATCATGATATAAAATGTGTTGTAACAAGAGAGCTGTCATCATGATATAAAATGTGTTGTAAACAGGACAGCCGTCATCATGATATAAATGTGTTTTAAACAGTAGAACGGTCATCATGATGTAAGATGTGTTGTAAACAGGAGAGCCGTCATCATGATATAAAATGTGTTGTAAACAGGAGAGCCCTTGTCATGATATAAAATGTGTTGTAAACAGGAGAGCCGTCATCATGATATAAAATGTGTTGTTAACAGGAGAACCGTCATCATGATATAAAATGTGTTGTAAACAGGAGAGCCCTCATCATGATATAAAATGTGTTGTAAACAGGAGAGCCCGCATCATGATATAAAATGTGTTGTAAAAAGGAGAGCCCTCATCATGATATAAAATGTGTTGTAACAAGAGAGCTGTCATCATGATATAAAATGTGTTGTAAACAGGAGAGCCGTCATCATGATATAAAATGTGTTGTAAACAGTAGAACGGTCATCATGATGTAAGATGTGTCGTAAACAGGAGAGCCGTCATCATGATATAAAATTTGTTGTAAACAGGAGAGCCCTTGTCATGATATAAAATGTGTTGTAAACAGGAGAGCCGTCATCATGATATAAAATGTGTTGTTAACAGGAGAGCCGTCATCATGATATAAAATGTGTTGTAACAAGAGAGCTGTCATCATGATATAAAATGTGTTGTAAACAGGACAGCCGTCATCATGATATAAATGTGTTGTAAACAGTAGAACGGTCATCATGATGTAAGATGTGTTGTAAACAGGAGAGCCGTCATCATGATATAAAATGTGTTGTAAACAGGAGAGCCCTTGTCATGATATAAAATGTGTTGTAAACAGGAGAGCCGTCATCATGATATAAAATGTGTTGTTAACAGGAGAACCGTCATCATGATATAAAATGTGTTGTAAACAGGAGAGCCCTCATCATGATATAAAATGTGTTGTAAACAGGAGAGCCCTCATCATGATATAAAATGTGTTGTAAACAGGAGAGCCCTCATCATGATATAAAATGTGTTGTAACAAGAGAGCTGTCATCATGATATAAAATGTGTGGTAAACAGGAGAGCCGACATCATGATATAAATGTGTTGTAAACAGTAGAACGGTCATCATGATGTAAGATGTGTCGTAAACAGGAGAGCCGTCATCATGATATAAAATGTGTTGTAAACAGGAGAGCCCTTGTCATGATATAAAATGTGTTGTAAACAGGAGAGCCGTCATCATGATATAAAATGTGTTGTTAACAGGAGAGCCGTCATCATGATATAACATGTGTTGTAAAAAGGAAAGGCCGTCATCATGATATAAAATGTGTTGTAAACAGGAGATCCTTCATCATGATATAAAATGTGTTGTAAACAGGAGAGCCCTCATCATGAAATAAAATGTGTTGTAAACAGAAAAGCCGTCATCATGATATAAAACGTGTTGTTAATAGGAGAGCCGTCATCATGATATGAAATGTGTTGTAAACAGATTAGCCGTCATCATGATTAAAAATGTGTTGTAAACAGGAGAGCCTTCATCATGATGTAAAATGTGTTGTAAACAGGAGAGCCGTCATCATGATATAAAATATAGTGTAAACAAGAGAGCCGTCATCATGCTATAAAATGTGTTGTAAACAGGGGAGCCGTCATCATGATATAAAATGTGTTGTAAACAGGAGAGCCGTCATCATGATATAAAATGTGTTGTAAACAGGAGAGCCTTCATCATGATGTAAAATGTGTTGTAAACAGGAGAGCCGTCATCATGATATAAAATGCGTTGTAAACAGGAGAGCCGTCATCATGATATAAAATGCGTTGTAAACAGGAGAACCGTCATCATGATATAAAATGTGTTGTAAACAGGAGAGCCCTCATCATGATATGAAATGTGTTGTAAACAGGAGAGCCGTCATCATGATATAAAATGTGCTGTAAACAGGAGAGCCCTCATCATGATATAAAATGTGTTGTAACAAGAGAACTGTCATCATGATATAAAATGTGTTGTAAACAGGAGAGCCGTCATCATGATATAAATGTGTTGTAAACAGTAGAACGGTCATCATGATGTAAGATGTGTTGTAAACAGGAGAGCCCTCATCATGATATAATGTGTTGTAAACAGGAGAGCCCTCATCATGATATAAAATGTGTTGTAACAAGAGAGCCGTCATCATGATATAAAATGCGTTATAAACAGGAGAGCCGTCATCATGATATAAAATGTGTTGTAAACAGGGGAGCCGTCATCATGATATAAAATGTGTTGTAAACAGGAGAGCCGTCATCATGATATAAAATGTGTTGTAAACAGGAGAGCCTTCATCATGATATAAAATGTGTTGTAAACAGGAGAGCCCTCATCATGATATAAAATGTGTTGTAACAAGAGAGCTGTCATCATGATATAAAATATAGTGTAAACAAGAGAGCCGTCATCATGATATAAAATGTGTTGTAAACAGGGGAGCCGTCATCATGATATAAAATGTGTTGTAAACAGGAGAGCCGTCATCATGATATAAAATGTGTTGTAAACAGGAGAGCCTTCATCATTATGTAAAATGTGTTGTAAAAAGGAGAGCCGTCGTCATGATATAAAATGCGTTGTAAACAGGAGAGCCGTCATCATGATATAAAATGTGTTGTAAACAGGAGAGCCGTCATCATGATATAAAATGTGTTGTAAACAGGAGAGCCCTCATCATGATATAAAATGTGTTGTAAACAGGAGAGCCCTCATCATGATATAAAATGTGTTGTAAACAGGAGAGCCCTCATCATGATATAAAATGTGTTGTAACAAGTTAGCTGTCTTCATGATATAAAATGTGTTGTAAACAGGAGAGCAGTCATCATGATATAAATGTGTTGTAAACAGTAGAACGGTCATCATGATGTAAGATGTGTTGTAAACAGGAGAGCCGTCATCATGATATAAAATGTGTTGTAAACAGGAGAGCCCTTGTCATGATATAAAATGTGTTGTAAACAGGAGAGCCGTCATCATGATATAAAATGTGTTGTTAACAGGAGAACCGTCATCATGATATAAAATGTGTTGTAAACAGGAAAGCCCTCATCATGATAAAATATGTGTTGTAAACAGGAGAGCCCTCATCATGATATAAAATGTGTTGTAACAAGAGAGCTGTCATCATGATATAAAATGTGTTGTAAACAGGAGAGCCGTCATCATGATATAAATGTGTTGTAAACAGTAGAACGGTCATCATGATGTAAGATGTGTTGTAAACGGGAGAGCCGTCAGCATGATATAAAATGTGTTGTAAACAGATTAGCCGTCATCATGATATAAAATGTGTTGTAAACAGGAGAGCCTTCATCATGATGTAAAATGCGTTGTAAACATGAGAGCCGTCATCATGATATAAAATATAGTGTAAACAAGAGAGCCGTCATCATGATATAAAATGTGTTGTAAACAGGGGAGCCGTCATCATGATATAAAATGTGTTGTAAACAGGAGAGCCGTCATCATGATATAAAATGTGTTGTAAACAGGAGAGCCTTCATCATGATGTAAAATGTGTTGTAAACAGGAGAGCCGTCATCATGATATAAAATGCGTTGTAAACAGGAGAGCCGTCATCATGATATAAAATGTGTTGTAAACAGGAGAACCGTCATCATGATATAAAATGTGTTGTAAACAGGAGAGCCCTCATCATGATATAAAATGTGTTGTAAACAGGAGAACCCTCATCATGATATAAAATGTGTTGTAAACAGGAGAGCCCTCATCATGATATAAAATGTGTTGTAACAAGAGAGCTGTCATCATGATATAAAATGTGTTGTAAACAGGACAGCCGTCATCATGATATAAATGTGTTTTAAACAGTAGAACGGTCATCATGATGTAAGATGTGTTGTAAACAGGAGAGCCGTCATCATGATATAAAATGTGTTGTAAACAGGAGAGCCCTTGTCATGATATAAAATGTGTTGTAAACAGGAGAGCCGTCATCATGATATAAAATGTGTTGTTAACAGGAGAACCGTCATCATGATATAAAATGTGTTGTAAACAGGAGAGCCCTCATCATGATATGAAATGTGTTGTAAACAGATTAGCCGTCATCATGATATAAAATGTGTTGTAAACAGGAGAGCCTTCATCATGATGTAAAATGTGTTGTAAACAGGAGAGCCGTCATCATGATATAAAATATAGTGTAAACAAGAGAGCCGTCATCATGATATAAAATGTGTTGTAAACAGGGGAGCCGTCATCATGATATAAAATGTGTTGTAAACAGGAGAGCCGTCATCATGATATAAAATGTGTTGTAAACAGGAGAGCCTTCATCATGATGTAAAATGTGTTGTAAACAGGAGAGCCGTCATCATGATATAAAATGCGTTGTAAACAGGAGAGCCGTCATCATGATATAAAATGTGTTGTAAACAGGAGAACCGTCATCATGATATAAAATGTGTTGTAAACAGGAGAGCCCTCATCATGATATAAAATGTGTTGTAAACAGGAGAACCCTCATCATGATATAAAATGTGTTGTAAACAGGAGAGCCCTCATCATGATATAAAATGTGTTGTAACAAGAGAGCTGTCATCATGATATAAAATGTGTTGTAAACAGGACAGCCGTCATCATGATATAAATGTGTTTTAAACAGTAGAACGGTCATCATGATGTAAGATGTGTTGTAAACAGGAGAGCCGTCATCATGATATAAAATGTGTTGTAAACAGGAGAGCCCTTGTCATGATATAAAATGTGTTGTAAACAGGAGAGCCGTCATCATGATATAAAATGTGTTGTTAACAGGAGAACCGTCATCATGATATAAAATGTGTTGTAAACAGGAGAGCCCTCATCATGATATGAAATGTGTTGTAAACAGATTAGCCGTCATCATGATATAAAATGTGTTGTAAACAGGAGAGCCTTCATCATGATGTAAAATGTGTTGTAAACAGGAGAGCCGTCATCATGATATAAAATATGGTGTAAACAAGAGAGCTGTCATCATGCTATAAAATGTGTTGTAAACATGGGAGCCGTCATCATGATATAAAATGTGTTGTAAACAGGAGAGCCGTCATCATGATATAAAATGTGTTGTAAACAGGAGAGCCTTCATCATGATGTAAAATGTGTTGTAAACAGGAGAGCCGTCATCATGATATAAAATGCGTTGTAAACAGGAGAGCCGTCATCATGATATAAAATGCGTTGTGAACAGGAGAACCGTCATCATGATATAAAATGTGTTGTAAACAGGAGAGCCCTCATCATGATATAAAATGTGTTGTAAACAGGAGAGCCGTCATCATGATATAAAATGTGCTGTAAACAGGAGAGCCCTCATCATGATATAAAATGTGTTGTAACAAGAGAACTGTCATCATGATATAAAATGTGTTGTAAACAGGAGAGCCGTCATCATGATATAAATGTGTTGTAAACAGTAGAACGTTCATCATGATGTAAGATGTGTTGTAAACAGGAGAGCCCTCATCATGATATAATGTGTTGTAAACAGGAGAGCCCTCATCATGATATAAAATGTGTTGTAACAAGAGAGCCGTCATCATGATATAAAATGCGTTGTAAACAGGAGAGCCGTCATCATGATATAAAATGTGTTGTAAACAGGGGAGCCGTCATCATGATATAAAATGTGTTGTAAACAGGAGAGCCGTCATCATGATATAAAATGTGTTGTAAACAGGAGAGCCTTCATCATGATGTAAAATGTGTTGTAAACAGGAGAGCCCTCATCATGATATAAAATGTGTTGTAACAAGAGAGTTGTCATCATGATATAAAATATAGTGTAAACAAGAGAGCCGTCATCATGATATAAAATGTGTTGTAAACAGGGGAGCCGTCATCATGATATAAAATGTGTTGTAAACAGGAGAGCCGTCATCATGATATAAAATGTGTTGTAAACAGGAGAGCCCTTGTCATGATATAAAATGTGTTGTAAACAGGAGAGCCGTCATCATGATATAAAATGTGTTGTTAACAGGAGAACCGTCATCATGATATAAAATGTGTTGTAAACAGGAGAGCCCTCATCATGATAAAAAATGTGTTGTAAACAGGAGAGCCCTCATCATGATATAAAATGTGTTGTAACAAGAGAGCTGTCATCATGATATAAAATGTGTTGTAAACAGGAGAGCCGTCATCATGATATAAATGTGTTGTAAACAGTAGAACGGTCATCATGATGTAAGATGTGTTGTAAACAGGAGAGCCGTCATCATGATATAAAATGTGTTGTAAACAGATTAGCCGTCATCATGATATAAAATGTGTTGTAAACAGGAGAGCCTTCATCATGATGTAAAATGCGTTGTAAACATGAGAGCCGTAATCATGATATAAAATATAGTGTAAACAAGAGAGCCGTCATCATGATATAAAATGTGTTGTAAACAGGGGAGTCGTCATCATGATATAAAATGTGTTGTAAACAGGAGAGCCGTCATCATGATATAAAATGTGTTGTAAACAGGAGAGCCTTCATCATGATGTAAAATGTGTTGTAAACAGGAGAGCCGTCATCATGATATAAAATGCGTTGTAAACAGGAGAGCCGTCATCATGATATAAAATGTGTTGTAAACAGGAGAACCGTCATCATGATATAAAATGTGTTGTAAACAGGAGAGCCCTCATCATGATATAAAATGTGTTGTAAACAGGAGAGCCCTCATCATGATATAAAATGTGTTGTAAACAGGAGAGCCCTCATCATGATATAAAATGTGTTGTAACAAGAGAGCTGTCATCATGATATAAAATGTGTTGTAAACAGGACAGCCGTCATCATGATATAAATGTGTTTTAAACAGTAGAACGGTCATCATGATGTAAGATGTGTTGTAAACAGGAGAGCCGTCATCATGATATAAAATGTGTTGTAAACAGGAGAGCCCTTGTCATGATATAAAATGTGTTGTAAACAGGAGAGCCGTCATCATGATATAAAATGTGTTGTTAACAGGAGAACCGTCATCATGATATAAAATGTGTTGTAAACAGGAGAGCCCTCATCATGATATAAAATGTGTTGTAAACAGGAGAGCCGTCATCATGATATAAAATGTGTTGTAAACAGGAGAACCGTCATCATGATATAAAATGCGTTTTAAACAGGAGAGCCTTCATCATGATATAAAATTAGTTGTAAACAGGAGAGCCCTCATCATGAAATAAAATGTGTTGTAAACAGAAAAGCCGTCATCATGATATAAAACGTGTTGTTAATAGGAGAGCCGTCATCATGATATGAAATGTGTTGTAAACAGATTAGCCGTCATCATGATATAAAATGTGTTGTAAACAGGAGAGCCGTCATCATGATATAAAATGTGTTGTTAACAGGAGAACCGTCATCATGATATAAAATGTGTTGTAAACAGGAGAGCCCTCATCATGATATAAAATGTGTTGTAAACAGGAGAGTCGTCACCATGATATAAAATGTGTTGTAAAAAGGAGAGCCCTCATCATGATATAAAATGTGTTGTAACAAGAGAGCTGTCATCATGATATAAAATGTGTTGTAAACAGGAGAGCCGTCATCATGATATAAAATGTGTTGTAAACAGTAGAACGGTCATCATGATGTAAGATGTGTCGTAAACAGGAGAGCCGTCATCATGATATAAAATGTGTTGTAAACAGGAGAGCCCTTGTCATGATATAAAATGTGTTGTAAACAGGAGAGCCGTCATCATGATATAAAATGTGTTGTTAACAGGAGAGCCGTCATCATGATATAAAATGTGTTGTAACAAGAGAGCTGTCATCATGATATAAAATGTGTTGTAAACAGGACAGCCGTCATCATGATATAAATGTGTTGTAAACAGTAGAACGGTCTTCATGATGTAAGATGTGTTGTAAACAGGAGAGCCGTCATCATGATATAAAATGTGTTGTAAACAGGAGAGCCCTTGTCATGATATAAAATGTGTTGTAAACAGGAGAGCCGTCATCATGATATAAAATGTGTTGTTAACAGGAGAACCGTCATCATGATATAAAATGTGTTGTAAACAGGAGAGCCCTCATCATGATATAAAATGTGTTGTAAACAGGAGAGCCCTCATCATGATATAAAATGTGTTGTAAACAGGAGAGCCCTCATCATGATATAAAATGTGTTGTAACAAGAGAGCTGTCATCATGATATAAAATGTGTGGTAAACAGGAGAGCCGTCATCATGATATAAATGTGTTGTAAACAGTAGAACGGTCATCATGATGTAAGATGTGTCGTAAACAGGAGAGCCGTCATCATGATATAAAATGTGTTGTAAACAGGAGAGCCCTCATCATGATATAAAATGTGTTGTAAACAGGAGAGCCCTCATCATGATATAAAATGTGTTGTAAACAGGAGAGCCCTCATCATGATATAAAATGTGTTGTAACAAGTTAGCTGTCTTCATGATATAAAATGTGTTGTAAACAGGAGAGCAGTCATTATGATATAAATGTGTTGTAAACAGTAGAACGGTCATCATGATGTAAGATGTGTTGTAAACAGGAGAGCTGTCATCATGATATAAAATGTGTTGTAAACAGGAGACCCCTTGTCATGATATAAAATGTGTTGTAAACAGGAGAGCCGTCATCATGATATAAAATGTGTTGTTAACAGGAGAACCGTCATCATGATATAAAATGTGTTGTAAACAGGAGAGCCCTCATCATGATATAAAATGTGTTGTAAACAGGAGAGCCCTCATCATGAAATGAAATGTGTTGTAAACAGAAAAGCCGTAATCATGATATAAAACGTGTTGTTAATAGGAGAGCCGTCATCATGATATAAAATGTGTTGTAAACAGATTAGCCGTCATCATGATATAAAATGTGTTGTAAACAGGAGAGCCTTCATCATGATGTAAAATGCGTTGTAAACAGGAGAGCCGTCATCATGATATAAAATGTGTTGTAAACAGGAGAACCGTCATCATGATATAAAATGTGTTGTAAACAGGAGAGCCCTCATCATGATATAAAATGTGTTGTAAACAGGAGAGCCCTCATCATGATATAAAATGTGTTCTAAACAGGAGAGCCCTCATCATGATATAAAATGTGTTGTAACAAGAGAGCTGTCATCATGATATAAAATGTGTTGTAAACAGGACAGCCGTCATCATGATATAAATGTGTTTTAAACAGTAGAACGGTCATCATGATGTAAGATGTGTTGTAAACAGGAGAGCCGTCATCATGATATAAAATGTGTTGTAAACAGGAGAGCCCTTGTCATGATATAAAATGTGTTGTAAACAGGAGAGCCGTCATCATGATATAAAATGTGTTGTTAACAGGAGAACCGTCATCATGATATAAAATGTGTTGTAAACAGGAGAGCCCTCATCATGATATAAAATGTGTTGTAAACAGGAGAGCCGTCATCATGATATAAAATGTGTTGTAAACAGGAGAACCGTCATCATGATATAAAATGCGTTGTAAACAGGAGAGCCTTCATCATGATATAAAATTAGTTGTAAACAGGAGAGCCCTCATCATGAAATAAAATGTGTTGTAAACAGAAAAGCCGTCATCATGATATAAAACGTGTTGTTAATAGGAGAGCCGTCATCATGATATGAAATGTGTTGTAAACAGATTAGCCGTCATCATGATATAAAATGTGTTGTAAACAGGAGAGCCTTCATCATGATGTAAAATGTGTTGTAAACAGGAGAGCCGTCATCATGATATAAAATATAGTGTAAACAAGAGAGCCGTCATCATGATATAAAATGTGTTGTAAACAGGAGAGCCGTCATCATGATATAAAATGTGTTGTAAACAGGAGAGCCTTCATCATGATGTAAGATGTGTTGTAAACAGGAGAGCCGTCATCATGATATAAAATGTGTTGTAAACAGGAGAGCCCTTGTCATGATATAAAATGTGTTGTAAACAGGAGAGCCGTCATCATGATATAAAATGTGTTGTTAACAGGAGAACCGTCATCATGATATAAAATGTGTTGTAAACAGGAGAGCCCTCATCATGATATAAAATGTGTTGTAAACAGGAGAGTCGTCACCATGATATAAAATGTGTTGTAAAAAGGAGAGCCCTCATCATGATATAAAATGTGTTGTAACAAGAGAGCTGTCATCATGATATAAAATGTGTTGTAAACAGGAGAGCCGTCATCATGATATAAAATGTGTTGTAAACAGTAGAACGGTCATCATGATGTAAGATGTGTCGTAAACAGGAGAGCCGTCATCATGATATAAAATGTGTTGTAAACAGGAGAGCCCTTGTCATGATATAAAATGTGTTGTAAACAGGAGAGCCGTCATCATGATATAAAATGTGTTGTTAACAGGAGAGCCGTCATCATGATATAAAATGTTTTGTAACAAGAGAGCTGTCATCATGATATAAAATGTGTTGTAAACAGGACAGCCGTCATCATGATATAAATGTGTTGTAAACAGTAGAACGGTCATCATGATGTAAGATGTGTTGTAAACAGGAGAGCCGTCATCATGATATAAAATGTGTTGTAAACAGGAGAGCCCTTGTCATGATATAAAATGTGTTGTAAACAGGAGAGCTGTCATCATGATATAAAATGTGTTGTTAACAGGAGAACCGTCATCTTGATATAAAATGTGTTGTAAACAGGAGAGCCCTCATCATGATATAAAATGTGTTGTAAACAGGAGAGCCCTCATCATGATATAAAATGTGTTGTAAACAGGAGAGCCCTCATCATGATATAAAATGTGTTGTAACAAGAGAGCTGTCATCATGATATAAAATGTGTGGTAAACAGGAGAGCCGTCATCATGATATAAATGTGTTGTAAACAGTAGAACGGTCATCATGATGTAAGATGTGTCGTAAACAGGAGAGCCGTCATCATGATATAAAATGTGTTGTAAACAGGAGAGCCCTCATCATGATATAAAATGTGTTGTAAACAGGAGAGCCCTCATCATGATATAAAATGTGTTGTAAACAGGAAAGCCCTCATCATGATATAAAATGTGTTGTAACAAGTTAGCTGTCTTCATGATATAAAATGTGTTGTAAACAGGAGAGCAGTCATTATGATATAAATGTGTTGTAAACAGTAGAACGGTCATCATGATGTAAGATGTGTTGTAAACAGGAGAGCTGTCATCATGATATAAAATGTGTTGTAAACAGGAGACCCCTTGTCATGATATAAAATGTGTTGTAAACAGGAGAGCCGTCATCATGATATAAAATGTGTTGTTAACAGGAGAACCGTCATCATGATATAAAATGTGTTGTAAACAGGAGAGCCCTCATCATGATATAAAATGTGTTGTAAACAGGAGAGCCCTCATCATGAAATGAAATGTGTTGTAAACAGAAAAGCCGTAATCATGATATAAAACGTGTTGTTAATAGGAGAGCCGTCATCATGATATAAAATGTGTTGTAAACAGATTAGCCGTCATCATGATATAAAATGTGTTGTAAACAGGAGAGCCTTCATCATGATATAAATGTGTTGTAAACAGTAGAACGGTCATCATGATGTAAGATGTGTCGTAAACAGGAGAGCCGTCATCATGATATAAAATGTGTTGTAAACAGGAGAACCGTCATCATGATATAAAATGTGTTGTAAACAGGAGAGCCCTCATCATGATATAAAATGTGTTGTAAACAGGAGAGCCCTCATCATGATATAAAATGTGTTGTAAACAGGAGAGCCCTCATCATGATATAAAATGTGTTGTAACAAGAGAGCTGTCATCATGATATAAAATGTGTTGTAAACAGGACAGCCGTCATCATGATATAAATGTGTTTTAAACAGTAGAACGGTCATCATGATGTAAGATGTGTTGTAAACAGGAGAGCCGTCATCATGATATAAAATGTGTTGTAAACAGGAGAGCCCTTGTCATGATATAAAATGTGTTGTAAACAGGAGAGCCGTCATCATGATATAAAATGTGTTGTTAACAGGAGAACCGTCATCATGATATAAAATGTGTTGTAAACAGGAGAGCCCTCATCATGATATAAAATGTGTTGTAAACAGGAGAGCCGTCATCATGATATAAAATGTGTTGTAAACAGGAGAACCGTCATCATGATATAAAATGCGTTGTAAACAGGAGAGCCTTCATCATGATATAAAATTAGTTGTAAACAGGAGAGCCCTCATCATGAAATAAAATGTGTTGTAAACAGAAAAGCCGTCATCATGATATAAAACGTGTTGTTAATAGGAGAGCCGTCATCATGATATGAAATGTGTTGTAAACAGATTAGCCGTCATCATGATATAAAATGTGTTGTAAACAGGAGAGCCTTCATCATGATGTAAAATGTGTTGTAAACAGGAGAGCCGTCATCATGATATAAAATATAGTGTAAACAAGAGAGCCGTCATCATGATATAAAATGTGTTGTAAACAGGAGAGCCGTCATCATGATATAAAATGTGTTGTAAACAGGAGAGCCTTCATCATGATGTAAGATGTGTTGTAAACAGGAGAGCCGTCATCATGATATAAAATGTGTTGTAAACAGGAGAGCCCTTGTCATGATATAAAATGTGTTGTAAACAGGAGAGCCGTCATCATGATATAAAATGTGTTGTTAACAGGAGAACCGTCATCATGATATAAAATGTGTTGTAAACAGGAGAGCCCTCATCATGATATAAAATGTGTTGTAAACAGGAGAGTCGTCACCATGTTATAAAATGTGTTGTAAAAAGGAGAGCCCTCATCATGATATAAAATGTGTTGTAACAAGAGAGCTGTCATCATGATATAAAATGTGTTGTAAACAGGAGAGCCGTCATCATGATATAAAATGTGTTGTAAACAGTAGAACGGTCATCATGATGTAAGATGTGTCGTAAACAGGAGAGCCGTCATCATGATATAAAATGTGTTGTAAACAGGAGAGCCCTTGTCATGATATAAAATGTGTTGTAAACAGGAGAGCCGTCATCATGATATAAAATGTGTTGTTAACAGGAGAGCCGTCATCATGATATAAAATGTGTTGTAACAAGAGAGCTGTCATCATGATATAAAATGTGTTGTAAACAGGACAGCCGTCATCATGATATAAATGTGTTGTAAACAGTAGAACGGTCATCATGATGTAAGATGTGTTGTAAACAGGAGAGCCGTCATCATGATATAAAATGTGTTGTAAACAGGAGAGCCCTTGTCATGATATAAAATGTGTTGTAAACAGGAGAGCCGTCATCATGATATAAAATGTGTTGTTAACAGGAGAACCGTCATCATGATATAAAATGTGTTGTAAACAGGAGAGCCCTCATCATGATATAAAATGTGTTGTAAACAGGAGAGCCCTCATCATGATATAAAATGTGTTGTAAACAGGAGAGCCCTCATCATGATATAAAATGTGTTGTAACAAGAGAGCTGTCATCATGATATAAAATGTGTGGTAAACAGGAGAGCCGTCATCATGATATAAATGTGTTGTAAACAGTAGAACGGTCATCATGATGTAAGATGTGTCGTAAACAGGAGAGCCGTCATCATGATATAAAATGTGTTGTAAACAGGAGAGCCCTCATCATGATATAAAATGTGTTGTAAACAGGAGAGCCCTCATCATGATATAAAATGTGTTGTAAACAGGAGAGCCCTCATCATGATATAAAATGTGTTGTAACAAGTTAGCTGTCTTCATGATATAAAATGTGTTGTAAACAGGAGAGCAGTCATTATGATATAAATGTGTTGTAAACAGTAGAACGGTCATCATGATGTAAGATGTGTTGTAAACAGGAGAGCTGTCATCATGATATAAAATGTGTTGTAAACAGGAGACCCCTTGTCATGATATAAAATGTGTTGTAAACAGGAGAGCCGTCATCATGATATAAAATGTGTTGTTAACAGGAGAACCGTCATCATGATATAAAATGTGTTGTAAACAGGAGAGCCCTCATCATGATATAAAATGTGTTGTAAACAGGAGAGCCCTCATCATGAAATGAAATGTGTTGTAAACAGAAAAGCCGTAATCATGATATAAAACGTGTTGTTAATAGGAGAGCCGTCATCATGATATAAAATGTGTTGTAAACAGATTAGCCGTCATCATGATATAAAATGTGTTGTAAACAGGAGAGCCTTCATCATGATGTAAAATGCGTTGTAAACAGGAGAGCCGTCATCGTGATATAAAATATAGTGTAAACAAGAGAGCCGTCATCATGATATAAAATGTGTTGTTAACAGGAGAGCCGTCATCATGATATAAAATGTGTTGTAACAAGAGAGCTGTCATCATGATATAAAATGTGTTGTAAACAGGACAGCCGTCATCATGATATAAATGTGTTGTAAACAGTAGAACGGTCATCATGATGTAAGATGTGTTGTAAACAGGAGAGCCGTCATCATGATATAAAATGTGTTGTAAACAGGAGAGCCCTTGTCATGATATAAAATATGTTGTAAACAGGAGACCCCTTGTCATGATATAAAATGTGTTGTAAACAGATTAGCGGTCATCATGATATAAAATGTGTTGTAAACAGGAGAGCCTTCATCATGATGTAAAATGTGTTGTAAACAGGAGAGCCCTCATCATGATATAAAATGTGTTGTAACAAGAGAGCTGTCATCATGATATAAAATGTGTTGTAAACAGGAGAGCCGTCATCATGATATAAATGTGTTGTAAACAGTAGAACGGTCATCATGATGTAAGACGTGTCGTAAACAGGAGAGCCGTCATCATGATATAAAATGTGTTGTAAACAGGAGAGCCGTTGTCATGATTTAAAATGTGTTGTAAAAAGGAGAGCCGTCATCATGATATAAAATGTGTTGTTAACAGGAGAGCCGTCATCATGATATAACATGTGTTGTAAAAAGGAAAGGCCGTCATCATGATATAAAATGTGTTGTAAACAGGAGATGCTTCATCATGATATAAAATGTGTTGTAAACAGGAGAGCCCTCATCATGAAATAAAATGTGTTGTAAACAGAAAAGCCGTCATCATGATATAAAACGTGTTGTTAATAGGAGAGCCGTCATCATGATATAAAATGTGTTGTAAACAGATTAGCCGTCATCATGATATAAAATGTGTTGTAAACAGGAGAGCCTTCATCATGATGTAAAATGTGTTGTAAACAGGAGAGCCTTCATCATGATATAAAATATAGTGTAAACAAGAGAGCCGTCATCATGCTATAAAATGTATTGTAAACAGGGGAGCCGTCATCATGATATAAAATGTGTTGTAAACAGGAGAGCCGTCATCATGATATAAAATGTGTTGTAAACAGGAGAGCCTTCATCATGATGTAAAATGTGTTGTAAACAGGAGAGCCGTCCTCATGATATAAAATGCGTTGTAAACAGGAGAGCCGTCATCATGATATAAAATGCGTTGTAAACAGGAGAACCGTCATCATGATATAAAATGTGTTGTAAACAGGAGAGCCCTCATCATGATATAAAATTTGTTGTAAACAGGAGAGCCGTCATCATGATATAAAATGTGTTGTAAACAGGAGAGCCCTCATCATGATATAAAATGTGTTGTAACAAGAGAACTGTCATCATGATATAAAATGTGTTGTAAACAGGAGAGCCGTCATCATGATATAAATGTGTTGTAAACAGTAGAACGGTCATCATGATGTAAGATGTGTTGTAAACAGGAGAGCCCTCATCATGATATAATGTGTTGTAAACAGGAGAGCCCTCATCATGATATAAAATGTGTTGTAACAAGAGAGCCGTCATCATGATATAAAATGCGTTGTAAACAGGAGAGCCGTCATCATGATATAAAATGTGTTGTAAACAGGGGAGCCGTCATCATGATATAAAATGTGTTGTAAACAGGAGAGCCGTCATCATGATATAAAATGTGTTGTAAACAGGAGAGCCTTCATCATGATGTAAAATGTGTTGTAAACAGGAGAGCCCTCATCATGATATAAAATGTGTTGTAACAAGAGAGCTGTCATCATGATATAAAATATAGTGTAAACAAGAGAGCCGTCATCATGATATAAAATGTGTTGTAAACAGGGGAGCCGTCATCATGATATAAAATGTGTTGTAAACAGGAGAGCCGTCATCATGATATAAAATGTGTTGTAAACAGGAGAGCCTTCATCATGATGTAAAATGTGTTGTAAACAGGAGAGCCGTCATCATGATATAAAATGCGTTGTAAACAGGAGAGCCGTCATCATGATATAAAATGTGTTGTAAACAGGAGAGCCGTCATCATGATATAAAATGTGTTGTAAACAGGAGAGCCCTCATCATGATATAAAATGTGTTGTAAACAGGAGAGCCCTCATCATGATATAAAATGTGTTGTAAACAGGAGAGCCCTCATCATGATTTAAAATGTGTTGTAACAAGTTAGCTGTCTTCATGATATAAAATGTGTTGTAAACAGGAGAGCAGTCATTATGATATAAATGTGTTGTAAACAGTAGAACGGTCATCATGATGTAAGATGTGTTGTAAACAGGAGAGCTGTCATCATGATATTAAATGTGTTGTAAACAGGAGACCCCTTGTCATGATATAAAATGTGTTGTAAACAGGAGAGCCGTCATCATGATATAAAATGTGTTGTTAACAGGAGAACCGTCATCATGATATAAAATGTGTTGTAAACAGGAGAGCCCTCATCATGATATAAAATGTGTTGTAAACAGGAGAGCCCTCATCATGATATAAAATGTGTTGTAAACAGGAGAGCCCTCATCATGAAATAAAATGTGTTGTAAACAGAAAAGCCGTCATCATGATATAAAACGTGTTGTTAATAGGAGAGCCGTCATCATGATATAAAATGTGTTGTAAACAGATTAGCCGTCATCATGATATAAAATGTGTTGTAAACAGGAGAGCCTTCATCATGATGTAAAATGCATTGTAAACAGGAGAGCCGTCATCATGATATAAAATATAGTGTAAACAAGAGAGCCGTCATCATGATATAAAATGTGTTGTAAACAGGGGAGCCGTCATCATGATATAAAATGTGTTGTAAACAGGAGAGCCGTCATCATGATATAAAATGTGTTGTAAACAGGAGAGCCTTCATCATTTAGTAAAATGTGTTGTAAACAGGAGAGCCGTCATCATGATATAAAATGCGTTGTAAACAGGAGAGCCGTCATCATGATATAAAATGTGTTGTAAACAGGAGAACCCTCATCATGATATAAAATGTGTTGTAAACAGGAGAGCCCTCATCATGATATAAAATGTGTTGTAAACAGGAGAGTCCTCATCATGATATAAAATGTGTTGTAAACAGGAGAGCCCTCATCATGATATAAAATGTGTTGTAACAAGAGAGCTGTCATCATGATATAAAATGTGTTGTAAACAGGACAGCCGTCATCATGATATAAATGTGTTGTAAACAGGAGAGCCCTTGTCATGATATAAAATGTGTTGTAAACAGGAGAGCCGTCGTCATGATATAAAATGTGTTGTTAACAGGAGAACCGTCATCATGATATAAAATGTGTTGTAAACAGGAGAGCCCTCATCATGATATAAAATGTGTTGTAAACAGGAGAGCCCTCATCATGATATAAAATGTGTTGTAAACAGGAGAGCCCTCATCATGATATAAAATGTGTTGTAACAAGAGAGCTGTCATCATGATATAAAATGTGTTGTAAACAGGAGAGCCGTCATCATGATATAAATGTGTTGTAAACAGTAGAACGGTCATCATGATGTAAGATGTGTCGTAAACAGGAGAGCCGTCATCATGATATAAAATGTGTTGTAAACAGGAGAGCCCTTGTCATGATATAAAATGTGTTGTAAACAGGGGAGCCGTCATCATGATATAAAATGTGTTGTTAACAGGAGAGCCGTCATCATGATATAAAATGTGTTGTAACAAGAGAGCTGTCATCATGATATAAATTGTGTTGTAAACAGGACAGCCGTCATCATGATATAAATGTGTTGTAAACAGTAGAACGGTCATCATGACGTAAGATGTGTTGTAAACAGGAGAGCCGTCATCATGATATAAAATGTGTTGTAAACAGGAGAGCCCTTGTCATGATATAAAATGTGTTGTAAACAGGAGAGCCGTCATCATGATATAAAATGTGTTGTTAACAGGAGAACCGTCATCATGATATAAAATGTGTTGTAAACAGGAGAGCTCTCATCATGATATAAAATGTGTTGTAAACAGGAGAGCCCTCATCATGATATAAAATGTGTTGTAAACAGGAGAGCCCTCATCATGATATAAAATGTGTTGTAACAAGAGAGCTGTCATCATGATATAAAATGTGTTGTAAACAGGAGAGCCGTCATCATGATATAAATGTGTTGTAAACAGTAGAACGGTCATCATGATGTAAGATGTGTCGTAAACAGGAGAGCCGTCATCATGATATAAAATGTGTTGTAAACAGGAGAGCCCTTGTCATGATATAAAATGTGTTGTAAACAGGAGAGCCGTCATCATGATATAAAATGTGTTGTTAACAGGAGAGCCGTCATCATGATATAACATGTGTTGTAAAAAGGAAAGGCCGTCATCATGATATAAAATGTGTTGTAAACAGGAGATCCTTCATCATGATATAAAATGTGTTGTAAACAGGAGAGCCCTCATCATGAAATAAAATGTGTTGTAAACAGAAAAGCCGTCATCATGATATAAAACGTGTTGTTAATAGGAGAGCCGTCATCATGATATAAAATGTGTTGTAAACAGATTAGCCGTCATCATGATATAAAATGTGTTGTAAACAGGAGAGCCTTCATCATGATGTAAAATGTGTTGTAAACAGGAGAGCCGTCATCATGATATAAAATATAGTGTAAACAAGAGAGCCGTCATCATGCTATAAAATGTATTGTAAACAGGGGAGCCGTCATCATGATATAAAATGTGTTGTAAACAGGAGAGCCGTCATCATGATATAAAATGTGTTGTAAACAGGAGAGCCTTCATCATGATGTAAAATGTGTTGTAAACAGGAGAGCCGTCATCATGATATAAAATGCGTTGTAAACAGGAGAGCCGTCATCATGATATAAAATGCGATGTAAACAGGAGAACCGTCATCATGATATAAAATGTGTTGTAAACAGGAGAGCCCTCATCATGATATAAAATGTGTTGTAAACAGGAGAGCCGTCATCATGATATAAAATGTGTTGTAAACAGGAGAGCCCTCATCATGATATAAAATGTGTTGTAACAAGAGAACTGTCATCATGATATAAAATGTGTTGTAAACAGGAGAGCAGTCATCATGATATAAATGTGTTGTAAACAGTAGAACGGTCATCATGATGTAAGATGTGTTGTAAACAGGAGAGCCCTCATCATGATATAATGTGTTGTAAACAGGAGAGCCCTCATCATGATATAAAATGTGTTGTAACAAGAGAGCCGTCATCATGATATAAAATGCGTTGTAAACAGGAGAGCCGTCATCATGATATAAAATGTGTTGTAAACAGGGGAGCCGTCATGATGATATAAAATGTGTTGTAAACAGGAGAGCCGTCATCATGATATAAAATGTGTTGTAAACAGGAGAGCCTTCATCCTGATGGAAAATGTGTTGTAAACAGGAGAGCCCTCATCATGATATAAAATGTGTTGTAACAAGAGAGCTGTCATCATGATATAAAATATAGTGTAAACAAGAGAGCCGTCATCATGATATAAAATGTGTTGTAAACAGGGGAGCCGTCATCATGATATAAAATGTGTTGTAAACAGGAGAGCCGTCATCATGATATAAAATGTGTTGTAAACAGGAGAGCCTTCATCATGATGTAAAATGTGTTGTAAACAGGAGAGCCGTCATCATGATATAAAATGCGTTGTAAACAGGAGAGCCGTCATCATGATATAAAATGTGTTGTAAACAGGAGAGCCGTCATCATGATATAAAATGTGTTGTAAACAGGAGAGCCCTCAACATGATATAAAATGTGTTGTAAACAGGAGAGCCCTCATCATGATATAAAATGTGTTGTAAACAGGAGAGCCCTCATCATGATATAAAATATGTTGTAACAAATTAGCTGTCTTCATGATATAAAATGTGTTGTAAACAGGAGAGCAGTCATCATGATATAAATGTGTTGTAAACAGTAGAACGGTCATCATGATGTAAGATGTGTTGTAAACAGGAGAGCTGTCATCATGATATAAAATGTGTTGTAAACAGGAGACCCCTTGTCATGATATAAAATGTGTTGTAAACAGGAGAGCCGTCATCATGATATAAAATGTGTTGTTAACAGGAGAGCCGTCATCATGATATAACATGTGTTGTAAAAAGGAAAGGCCGTCATCATAATATAAAATGTGTTGTAAACAGGAGATCCTTCATCATGATATAAAATGTGTTGTAAACAGGAGAGCCCTCATCATGAAATAAAATGTGTTGTAAACAGAAAAGCCGTCATCATGATATAAAACGTGTTGTTAATAGGAGAGCCGTCATCATGATATAAAATGTGTTGTAAACAGATTAGCCGTCATCATGATATAAAATGTGTTGTAAACAGGAGAGCCCTCATCATGATATAAAATGTGTTGTAACAAGAGAACTGTCATCATGATATAAAATGTGTTGTAAACAGGAGAGCAGTCATCATGATATAAATGTGTTGTAAACAGTAGAACGGTCATCATGATGTAAGATGTGTTGTAAACAGGAGAGCCCTCATCATGATATAATGTGTTGTAAACAGGAGAGCCCTCATCATGATATAAAATGTGTTGTAACAAGAGAGCCGTCATCATGATATAAAATGCGTTGTAAACAGGAGAGCCGTCATCATGATATAAAATGTGTTGTAAACAGGGGAGCCGTCATGATGATATAAAATGTGTTGTAACCAGGAGAGCCGTCATCATGATATAAAATGTGTTGTAAACAGGAGAGCCTTCATCCTGATGGAAAATGTGTTGTAAACAGGAGAGCCCTCATCATGATATAAAATGTGTTGTAACAAGAGAGCTGTCATCATGATATAAAATATAGTGTAAACAAGAGAGCCGTCATCATGATATAAAATGTGTTGTAAACAGGGGAGCCGTCATCATGATATAAAATGTGTTGTAAACAGGAGAGCCGTCATCATGATATAAAATGTGTTGTAAACAGGAGAGCCTTCATCATGATGTAAAATGTGTTGTAAACAGGAGAGCCGTCATCATGATATAAAATGCGTTGTAAACAGGAGAGCCGTCATCATGATATAAAATGTGTTGTAAACAGGAGAGCCGTCATCATGATATAAAATGTGTTGTAAACAGGAGAGCCCTCAACATGATATAAAATGTGTTGTAAACAGGAGAGCCCTCATCATGATATAAAATGTGTTGTAAACAGGAGAGCCCTCATCATGATATAAAATATGTTGTAACAAATTAGCTGTCTTCATGATATAAAATGTGTTGTAAACAGGAGAGCAGTCATCATGATATAAATGTGTTGTAAACAGTAGAACGGTCATCATGATGTAAGATGTGTTGTAAACAGGAGAGCTGTCATCATGATATAAAATGTGTTGTAAACAGGAGACCCCTTGTCATGATATAAAATGTGTTGTAAAAAGGAGAGCCGTCATCATGATATAAAATGTGTTGTTAACAGGAGAGCCGTCATCATGATATAATATGTGTTGTAAAAAGGAAAGGCCGTCATCATAATATAAAATGTGTTGTAAACAGGAGATCCTTCATCATGATATAAAATGTGTTGTAAACAGGAGAGCCCTCATCATGAAATAAAATGTGTTGTAAACAGAAAAGCCGTCATCATGATATAAAACGTGTTGTTAATAGGAGAGCCGTCATCATGATATAAAATGTGTTGTAAACAGATTAGCCGTCATCATGATATAAAATGTGTTGTAAACAGGAGAGCCTTAATCTTGATGTAAAATGTGTTGTAAACAGGAGAGCCGTCATCATGATATAAAATATAAGTGTAAACAAGAGAGCCGTCATCATGCTATAAAATGTATTGTAAACAGGGGAGCCGTCATCATGATATAAAATGTGTTGTAAACAGGAGAGCGGTCATCATGATATAAAATGTGTTGTAAACAGGAGAGCCTTCATCATGATGTAAAATGTGTTGTAAACAGGAGAGCCGTCATCATGATATAAAATGCGTTGTAAACAGGAGAGCCGTCATCATGATATAAAATGCGATGTAAACAGGAGAACCGTCATCATGATATAAAATGTGTTGTAAACAGGAGAGCCCTCATCATGATATAAAATGTGTTGTAAACAGGAGAGCCGTCATCATGATATAAAATGTGTTGTAAACAGGAGAGCCCTCATCATGATATAAAATGTGTTGTAACAAGAGAACTGTCATCATGATATAAAATGTGTTGTAAACAGGAGAGCAGTCATCATGATATAAATGTGTTGTAAACAGTAGAACGGTCATCATGATGTAAGATGTGTTGTAAACAGGAGAGCCCTCATCATGATATAATGTGTTATAAACAGGAGAGCCCTCATCATGATATAAAATGTGTTGTAACAAGAGAGCCGTCATCATGATATAAAATGCGTTGTAAACAGGAGAGCCGTCATCATGATATAAAATGTGTTGTAAACAGGGGAGCCGTCATGATGATATAAAATGTGTTGTAAACAGGAGAGCCGTCATCATGATATAAAATGTGTTGTAAACAGGAGAGCCTTCATCCTGATGGAAAATGTGTTGTAAACAGGAGAGCCCTCATCATGATATAAAATGTGTTGTAACAAGAGAGCTGTCATCATGATATAAAATATAGTGTAAACAAGAGAGCCGTCATCATGATATAAAATGTGTTGTAAACAGGGGAGCCGTCATCATGATATAAAATGTGTTGTAAACAGGAGAACCGTCATCATGATATAAAATGTGTTGTAAACAGGAGAGCCCTCATCATGATATAAAATGTGTTGTAAACAGGAGAGCCGTCATCATGATATAAAATGTGTTGTAAACAGGAGAACCGTCATCATGATATAAAATGTGTTGTAAACAGGAGAGCCGTCATCATGATATAAAATGTGTTGTAAACAGGAGAGCCCTTGTCATGATATAAAATGTGTTGTAAACAGGAGAGCCGTCATCATGATATAAAATGTGTTGTTAACAGGAGAACCGTCATCATGATATAAAATGTGTTGTAAACAGGAGAGCCCTCATCATGATATAAAATGTGTTGTAAACAGGAGAGCCCGCATCATGATATAAAATGTGTTGTAAAAAGGAGAGCCCTCATCATGATATAAAATGTGTTGTAACAAGAGAGCTGTCATCATGATATAAAATGTGTTGTAAACAGGAGAGCCGTCATCATGATATAAAATGTGTTGTAAACAGTAGAACGGTCATCATGATGTAAGATGTGTCGTAAACAGGAGAGCCGTCATCATGATATAAAATGTGTTGTAAACAGGAGAGCCCTTGTCATGATATAAAATGTGTTGTAAACAGGAGAGCCGTCATCATGATATAAAATGTGTTGTTAACAGGAGAGCCGTCATCATGATATAAAATGTGTTGTAACAAGAGAGCTGTCATCATGATATAAAATGTGTTGTAAACAGGACAGCCGTCATCATGATATAAATGTGTTGTAAACAGTAGAACGGTCATCATGATGTAAGATGTGTTGTAAACAGGAGAGCCGTCATCATGATATAAAATATGTTGTAAACAGGAGAGCCCTTGTCATGATATAAAATGTGTTGTAAACAGGAGAGCCGTCATCATGATATAAAATGTGTTGTTAACAGGAGAACCGTCATCATGATATAAAATGTGTTGTAAACAGGAGAGCCCTCATCATGATATAAAATGTGTTGTAAACAGGAGAGCCCTCATCATGATATAAAATGTGTTGTAAACAGGAGAGCCCTCATCATGATATAAAATGTGTTGTAACAAGAGAGCTGTCATCATGATATAAAATGTGTGGTAAACAGGAGAGCCGTCATCATGATATAAATGTGTTGTAAACAGTAGAACGGTCATCATGATGTAAGATGTGTCGTAAACAGGAGAGCCGTCATCATGATATAAAATGTGTTGTAAACAGGAGAGCCCTTGTCATGATATAAAATGTGTTGTAAACAGGAGAGCCGTCATCATGATATAAAATGTGTTGTTAACAGGAGAGCCGTCATCATGATATAACATGTGTTGTAAAAAGGAAAGGCCGTCATCATGATATAAAATGTGTTGTAAACAGGAGATCCTTCATCATGATATAAAATGTGTTGTAAACAGGAGAGCCCTCATCATGAAATAAAATGTGTTGTAAACAGAAAAGCCGTCATCATGATATAAAACGTGTTGTTAATAGGAGAGCCGTCATCATGATATGAAATGTGTTGTAAACAGGAGAGCCCTCATCATGATATAAAATGTGTTGTAAACAGGAGAGCCCTCATCATGATATAAAATGTGTTGTAACAAGAGAACTGTCATCATGATATAAAATGTGTTGTAAACAGGAGAGCCGTCATCATGATATAAATGTGTTGTAAACAGTAGAACGTTCATCATGATGTAAGATGTGTTGTAAACAGGAGAGCCCTCATCATGATATAATGTGTTGTAAACAGGAGAGCCCTCATCATGATATAAAATGTGTTGTAACAAGAGAGCCGTCATCATGATATAAAATGCGTTGTAAACAGGAGAGCCGTCATCATGATATAAAATGTGTTGTAAACAGGGGAGCCGTCATCATGATATAAAATGTGTTGTAAACAGGAGAGCCGTCATCATGATATAAAATGTGTTGTAAACAGGAGAGCCTTCATCATGATGTAAAATGTGTTGTAAACAGGAGAGCCCTCATCATGATATAAAATGTGTTGTAACAAGAGAGCTGTCATCATGATATAAAATATAGTGTAAACAAGAGAGCCGTCATCATGATATAAAATGTGTTGTAAACAGGGGAGCCGTCATCATGATATAAAATGTGTTGTAAACAGGAGAGCCGTCATCATGATATAAAATGTGTTGTAAACAGGAGAGCCTTCATCATTATGTAAAATGTGTTGTAAACAGGAGAGCCGTCGTCATGATATAAAATGCGTTGTAAACAGGAGAGCCGTCATCATGATATAAAATGTGTTGTAAACAGGAGAGCCGTCATCATGATATAAAATGTGTTGTAAACAGGAGAGCCCTCATCATGATATAAAATGTGTTGTAAACAGGAGAGCCCTCATCATGATATAAAATGTGTTGTAAACAGGAGAGCCCTCATCATGATATAAAATGTGTTGTAACAAGTTAGCTGTCTTCATGATATAAAATGTGTTGTAAACAGGAGAGCAGTCATCATGATATAAATGTGTTGTAAACAGTAGAACGGTCATCATGATGTAAGATGTGTTGTAAACAGGAGAAACGTCATCATGATATAAAATGTGTTGTAAACAGGAGAGCCCTTGTCATGATATAAAATGTGTTGTAAACAGGAGAGCCGTCATCATGATATAAAATGTGTTGTTAACAGGAGAACCGTCATCATGATATAAAATGTGTTGTAAACAGGAGAGCCCTCATCATGATAAAAAATGTGTTGTAAACAGGAGAGCCCTCATCATGATATAAAATGTGTTGTAACAAGAGAGCTGTCATCATGATATAAAATGTGTTGTAAACAGGAGAGCCGTCATCATGATATAAATGTGTTGTAAACAGTAGAACGGTCATCATGATGTAAGATGTGTTGTAAACAGGAGAGCTGTCATCATGATATAAAATGTGTTGTAAACAGATTAGCCGTCATCATGATATAAAATGTGTTGTAAACAGGAGAGCCTTCATCATGATGTAAAATGCGTTGTAAACATGAGAGCCGTCATCATGATATAAAATATAGTGTAAACAAGAGAGCCGTCATCATGATATAAAATGTGTTGTAAACAGGGGAGCCGTCATCATGATATAAAATGTGTTGTAAACAGGAGAGCCGTCATCATGATATAAAATGTGTTGTAAACAGGAGAGCCTTCATCATGAAGTAAAATGTGTTGTAAACAGGAGAGCCGTCATCATGATATAAAATGCGTTGTAAACAGGAGAGCCGTCATCATGATATAAAATGTGTTGTAAACAGGAGAGCCCTCATCATGATATAAAATGTGTTGTAAACAGGAGAGCCCTCATCATGATATAAAATGTGTTGTAACAAGAGAGCTGTCATCATGATATAAAATGTGTTGTAAACAGGAGAGCCCTCATCATGATATAAAATGTGTTGTAACAAGAGAGCTGTCATCATGATATAAAATGTGTTGTAAACAGGACAGCCGTCATCATGATATAAATGTGTTTTAAACAGTAGAACGGTCATCATGATGTAAGATGTGTTGTAAACAGGAGAGCCGTCATCATGATATAAAATGTGTTGTAAACAGGAGAGCCCTTGTCATGATATAAAATGTGTTGTAAACAGGAGAGCCGTCATCATGATATAAAATGTGTTGTTAACAGGAGAACCGTCATCATGATATAAAATGTGTTGTAAACAGGAGAGCCCTCATCATGATATAAAATGTGTTGTAAACAGGAGAGCCCGCATCATGATATAAAATGTGTTGTAAAAAGGAGAGCCCTCATCATGATATAAAATGTGTTGTAACAAGAGAGCTGTCATCATGATATAAAATGTGTTGTAAACAGGAGAGCCGTCATCATGATATAAAATGTGTTGTAAACAGTAGAACGGTCATCATGATGTAAGATGTGTCGTAAACAGGAGAGCCGTCATCATGATATAAAATTTGTTGTAAACAGGAGAGCCCTTGTCATGATATAAAATGTGTTGTAAACAGGAGAGCCGTCATCATGATATAAAATGTGTTGTTAACAGGAGAGCCGTCATCATGATATAAAATGTGTTGTAACAAGAGAGCTGTCATCATGATATAAAATGTGTTGTAAACAGGACAGCCGTCATCATGATATAAATGTGTTGTAAACAGTAGAACGGTCATCATGATGTAAGATGTGTTGTAAACAGGAGAGCCGTCATCATGATATAAAATGTGTTGTAAACAGGAGAGCCCTTGTCATGATATAAAATGTGTTGTAAACAGGAGAGCCGTCATCATGATATAAAATGTGTTGTTAACAGGAGAACCGTCATCATGATATAAAATGTGTTGTAAACAGGAGAGCCCTCATCATGATATAAAATGTGTTGTAAACAGGAGAGCCCTCATCATGATATAAAATGTGTTGTAAACAGGAGAGCCCTCATCATGATATAAAATGTGTTGTAACAAGAGAGCTGTCATCATGATATAAAATGTGTGGTAAACAGGAGAGCCGACATCATGATATAAATGTGTTGTAAACAGTAGAACGGTCATCATGATGTAAGATGTGTCGTAAACAGGAGAGCCGTCATCATGATATAAAATGTGTTGTAAACAGGAGAGCCCTTGTCATGATATAAAATGTGTTGTAAACAGGAGAGCCGTCATCATGATATAAAATGTGTTGTTAACAGGAGAGCCGTCATCATGATATAACATGTGTTGTAAAAAGGAAAGGCCGTCATCATGATATAAAATGTGTTGTAAACAGGAGATCCTTCATCATGATATAAAATGTGTTGTAAACAGGAGAGCCCTCATCATGAAATAAAATGTGTTGTAAACAGAAAAGCCGTCATCATGATATAAAACGTGTTGTTAATAGGAGAGCCGTCATCATGATATGAAATGTGTTGTAAACAGATTAGCCGTCATCATGATATAAAATGTGTTGTAAACAGGAGAGCCTTCATCATGATGTAAAATGTGTTGTAAACAGGAGAGCCGTCATCATGATATAAAATATAGTGTAAACAAGAGAGCCGTCATCATGCTATAAAATGTGTTGTAAACAGGGGAGCCGTCATCATGATATAAAATGTGTTGTAAACAGGAGAGCCGTCATCATGATATAAAATGTGTTGTAAACAGGAGAGCCTTCATCATGATGTAAAATGTGTTGTAAACAGGAGAGCCGTCATCATGATATAAAATGCGTTGTAAACAGGAGAGCCGTCATCATGATATAAAATGCGTTGTAAACAGGAGAACCGTCATCATGATATAAAATGTGTTGTAAACAGGAGAGCCCTCATCATGATATAAAATGTGTTGTAAACAGGAGAGCCGTCATCATGATATAAAATGTGCTGTAAACAGGAGAGCCCTCATCATGATATAAAATGTGTTGTAACAAGAGAACTGTCATCATGATATAAAATGTGTTGTAAACAGGAGAGCCGTCATCATGATATAAATGTGTTGTAAACAGTAGAACGGTCATCATGATGTAAGATGTGTTGTAAACAGGAGAGCCCTCATCATGATATAATGTGTTGTAAACAGGAGAGCCCTCATCATGATATAAAATGTGTTGTAACAAGAGAGCCGTCATCATGATATAAAATGCGTTGTAAACAGGAGAGCCGTCATCATGATATAAAATGTGTTGTAAACAGGGGAGCCGTCATCATGATATAAAATGTGTTGTAAACAGGAGAGCCGTCATCATGATATAAAATGTGTTGTAAACAGGAGAGCCTTCATCATGATGTAAAATGTGTTGTAAACAGGAGAGCCCTCATCATGATATAAAATGTGTTGTAACAAGAGAGCTGTCATCATGATATAAAATATAGTGTAAACAAGAGAGCCGTCATCATGATATAAAATGTGTTGTAAACAGGGGAGCCGTCATCATGATATAAAATGTGTTGTAAACAGGAGAGCCGTCATCATGATATAAAATGTGTTGTAAACAGGAGAGCCTTCATCATTATGTAAAATGTGTTGTAAAAAGGAGAGCCGTCGTCATGATATAAAATGCGTTGTAAACAGGAGAGCCGTCATCATGATATAAAATGTGTTGTAAACAGGAGAGCCGTCATCATGATATAAAATGTGTTGTAAACAGGAGAGCCCTCATCATGATATAAAATGTGTTGTAAACAGGAGAGCCCTCATCATGATATAAAATGTGTTGTAAACAGGAGAGCCCTCATCATGATATAAAATGTGTTGTAACAAGTTAGCTGTCTTCATGATATAAAATGTGTTGTAAACAGGAGAGCAGTCATCATGATATAAATGTGTTGTAAACAGTAGAACGGTCATCATGATGTAAGATGTGTTGTAAACAGGAGAGCCGTCATCATGATATAAAATGTGTTGTAAACAGGAGAGCCCTTGTCATGATATAAAATGTGTTGTAAACAGGAGAGCCGTCATCATGATATAAAATGTGTTGTTAACAGGAGAACCGTCATCATGATATAAAATGTGTTGTAAACAGGAAAGCCCTCATCATGATAAAATATGTGTTGTAAACAGGAGAGCCCTCATCATGATATAAAATGTGTTGTAACAAGAGAGCTGTCATCATGATATAAAATGTGTTGTAAACAGGAGAGCCGTCATCATGATATAAATGTGTTGTAAACAGTAGAACGGTCATCATGATGTAAGATGTGTTGTAAACGGGAGAGCCGTCAGCATGATATAAAATGTGTTGTAAACAGATTAGCCGTCATCATGATATAAAATGTGTTGTAAACAGGAGAGCCTTCATCATGATGTAAAATGCGTTGTAAACATGAGAGCCGTCATCATGATATAAAATATAGTGTAAACAAGAGAGCCGTCATCATGATATAAAATGTGTTGTAAACAGGGGAGCCGTCATCATGATATAAAATGTGTTGTAAACAGGAGAGCCGTCATCATGATATAAAATGTGTTGTAAACAGGAGAGCCTTCATCATGATGTAAAATGTGTTGTAAACAGGAGAGCCGTCATCATGATATAAAATGCGTTGTAAACAGGAGAGCCGTCATCATGATATAAAATGTGTTGTAAACAGGAGAACCGTCATCATGATATAAAATGTGTTGTAAACAGGAGAGCCCTCATCATGATATAAAATGTGTTGTAAACAGGAGAACCCTCATCATGATATAAAATGTGTTGTAAACAGGAGAGCCCTCATCATGATATAAAATGTGTTGTAACAAGAGAGCTGTCATCATGATATAAAATGTGTTGTAAACAGGACAGCCGTCATCATGATATAAATGTGTTTTAAACAGTAGAACGGTCATCATGATGTAAGATGTGTTGTAAACAGGAGAGCCGTCATCATGATATAAAATGTGTTGTAAACAGGAGAGCCCTTGTCATGATATAAAATGTGTTGTAAACAGGAGAGCCGTCATCATGATATAAAATGTGTTGTTAACAGGAGAACCGTCATCATGATATAAAATGTGTTGTAAACAGGAGAGCCCTCATCATGATATGAAATGTGTTGTAAACAGATTAGCCGTCATCATGATATAAAATGTGTTGTAAACAGGAGAGCCTTCATCATGATGTAAAATGTGTTGTAAACAGGAGAGCCGTCATCATGATATAAAATATGGTGTAAACAAGAGAGCTGTCATCATGCTATAAAATGTGTTGTAAACATGGGAGCCGTCATCATGATATAAAATGTGTTGTAAACAGGAGAGCCGTCATCATGATATAAAATGTGTTGTAAACAGGAGAGCCTTCATCATGATGTAAAATGTGTTGTAAACAGGAGAGCCGTCATCATGATATAAAATGCGTTGTAAACAGGAGAGCCGTCATCATGATATAAAATGCGTTGTGAACAGGAGAACCGTCATCATGATATAAAATGTGTTGTAAACAGGAGAGCCCTCATCATGATATAAAATGTGTTGTAAACAGGAGAGCCGTCATCATGATATAAAATGTGCTGTAAACAGGAGAGCCCTCATCATGATATAAAATGTGTTGTAACAAGAGAACTGTCATCATGATATAAAATGTGTTGTAAACAGGAGAGCCGTCATCATGATATAAATGTGTTGTAAACAGTAGAACGTTCATCATGATGTAAGATGTGTTGTAAACAGGAGAGCCCTCATCATGATATAATGTGTTGTAAACAGGAGAGCCCTCATCATGATATAAAATGTGTTGTAACAAGAGAGCCGTCATCATGATATAAAATGCGTTGTAAACAGGAGAGCCGTCATCATGATATAAAATGTGTTGTAAACAGGGGAGCCGTCATCATGATATAAAATGTGTTGTAAACAGGAGAGCCGTCATCATGATATAAAATGTGTTGTAAACAGGAGAGCCTTCATCATGATGTAAAATGTGTTGTAAACAGGAGAGCCCTCATCATGATATAAAATGTGTTGTAACAAGAGAGTTGTCATCATGATATAAAATATAGTGTAAACAAGAGAGCCGTCATCATGATATAAAATGTGTTGTAAACAGGGGAGCCGTCATCATGATATAAAATGTGTTGTAAACAGGAGAGCCGTCATCATGATATAAAATGTGTTGTAAACAGGAGAGCCCTTGTCATGATATAAAATGTGTTGTAAACAGGAGAGCCGTCATCATGATATAAAATGTGTTGTTAACAGGAGAACCGTCATCATGATATAAAATGTGTTGTAAACAGGAGAGCCCTCATCATGATAAAAAATGTGTTATAAACAGGAGAGCCCTCATCATGATATAAAATGTGTTGTAACAAGAGAGCTGTCATCATGATATAAAATGTGTTGTAAACAGGAGAGCCGTCATCATGATATAAATGTGTTGTAAACAGTAGAACGGTCATCATGATGTAAGATGTGTTGTAAACAGGAGAGCCGTCATCATGATATAAAATGTGTTGTAAACAGATTAGCCGTCATCATGATATAAAATGTGTTGTAAACAGGAGAGCCTTCATCATGATGTAAAATGCGTTGTAAACATGAGAGCCGTAATCATGATATAAAATATAGTGTAAACAAGAGAGCCGTCATCATGATAAAAAATGTGTTGTAAACAGGGGAGTCGTCATCATGATATAAAATGTGTTGTAAACAGGAGAGCCGTCATCATGATATAAAATGTGTTGTAAACAGGAGAGCCTTCATCATGATGTAAAATGTGTTGTAAACAGGAGAGCCGTCATCATGATATAAAATGCGTTGTAAACAGGAGAGCCGTCATCATGATATAAAATGTGTTGTAAACAGGAGAACCGTCATCATGATATAAAATGTGTTGTAAACAGGAGAGCCCTCATCATGATATAAAATGTGTTGTAAACAGGAGAGCCCTCATCATGATATAAAATGTGTTGTAAACAGGAGAGCCCTCATCATGATATAAAATGTGTTGTAACAAGAGAGCTGTCATCATGATATAAAATGTGTTGTAAACAGGACAGCCGTCATCATGATATAAATGTGTTTTAAACAGTAGAACGGTCATCATGATGTAAGATGTGTTGTAAACAGGAGAGCCGTCATCATGATATAAAATGTGTTGTAAACAGGAGAGCCCTTGTCATGATATAAAATGTGTTGTAAACAGGAGAGCCGTCATCATGATATAAAATGTGTTGTTAACAGGAGAACCGTCATCATGATATAAAATGTGTTGTAAACAGGAGAGCCCTCATCATGATATAAAATGTGTTGTAAACAGGAGAGCCGTCATCATGATATAAAATGTGTTGTAAACAGGAGAACCGTCATCATGATATAAAATGCGTTTTAAACAGGAGAGCCTTCATCATGATATAAAATTAGTTGTAAACAGGAGAGCCCTCATCATGAAATAAAATGTGTTGTAAACAGAAAAGCCGTCATCATGATATAAAACGTGTTGTTAATAGGAGAGCCGTCATCATGATATGAAATGTGTTGTAAACAGATTAGCCGTCATCATGATATAAAATGTGTTGTAAACAGGAGAGCCTTCATCATGATGTAAAATGTGTTGTAAACAGGAGAGCCGTCATCATGATATAAAATATAGTGTAAACAAGAGAGCCGTCATCATGATATAAAATGTGTTGTAAACAGGAGAGCCGTCATCATGATATAAAATGTGTTGTAAACAGGAGAGCCTTCATCATGATGTAAGATGTGTTGTAAACAGGAGAGCCGTCATCATGATATAAAATGTGTTGTAAACATATGAGCCCTTGTCATGATATAAAATGTGTTGTAAACAGGAGAGCCGTCATCATGATATAAAATGTGTTGTTAACAGGAGAACCGTCATCATGATATAAAATGTGTTGTAAACAGGAGAGCCCTCATCATGATATAAAATGTGTTGTAAACAGGAGAGTCGTCACCATGATATAAAATGTGTTGTAAAAAGGAGAGCCCTCATCATGATATAAAATGTGTTGTAACAAGAGAGCTGTCATCATGATATAAAATGTGTTGTAAACAGGAGAGCCGTCATCATGATATAAAATGTGTTGTAAACAGTAGAACGGTCATCATGATGTAAGATGTGTCGTAAACAGGAGAGCCGTCATCATGATATAAAATGTGTTGTAAACAGGAGAGCCCTTGTCATGATATAAAATGTGTTGTAAACAGGAGAGCCGTCATCATGATATAAAATGTGTTGTTAACAGGAGAGCCGTCATCATGATATAAAATGTGTTGTAACAAGAGAGCTGTCATCATGATATAAAATGTGTTGTAAACAGGACAGCCGTCATCATGATATAAATGTGTTGTAAACAGTAGAACGGTCTTCATGATGTAAGATGTGTTGTAAACAGGAGAGCCGTCATCATGATATAAAATGTGTTGTAAACAGGAGAGCCCTTGTCATGATATAAAATGTGTTGTAAACAGGAGAGCCGTCATCATGATATAAAATGTGTTGTTAACAGGAGAACCGTCATCATGATATAAAATGTGTTGTAAACAGGAGAGCCCTCATCATGATATAAAATGTGTTGTAAACAGGAGAGCCCTCATCATGATATAAAATGTGTTGTAAACAGGAGAGCCCTCATCATGATATAAAATGTGTTGTAACAAGAGAGCTGTCATCATGATATAAAATGTGTGGTAAACAGGAGAGCCGTCATCATGATATAAATGTGTTGTAAACAGTAGAACGGTCATCATGATGTAAGATGTGTCGTAAACAGGAGAGCCGTCATCATGATATAAAATGTGTTGTAAACAGGAGAGCCCTCATCATGATATAAAATGTGTTGTAAACAGGAGAGCCCTCATCATGATATAAAATGTGTTGTAAACAGGAGAGCCCTCATCATGATATAAAATGTGTTGTAACAAGTTAGCTGTCTTCATGATATAAAATGTGTTGTAAACAGGAGAGCAGTCATTATGATATAAATGTGTTGTAAACAGTAGAACGGTCATCATGATGTAAGATGTGTTGTAAACAGGAGAGCTGCCATCATGATATAAAATGTGTTGTAAACAGGAGACCCCTTGTCATGATATAAAATGTGTTGTAAACAGGAGAGCCGTCATCATGATATAAAATGTGTTGTTAACAGGAGAACCGTCATCATGATATAAAATGTGTTGTAAACAGGAGAGCCCTCATCATGATATAAAATGTGTTGTAAACAGGAGAGCCCTCATCATGAAATGAAATGTGTTGTAAACAGAAAAGCCGTAATCATGATATAAAACGTGTTGTTAATAGGAGAGCCGTCATCATGATATAAAATGTGTTGTAAACAGATTAGCCGTCATCATGATATAAAATGTGTTGTAAACAGGAGAGCCTTCATCATGATGTAAAATGCGTTGTAAACAGGAGAGCCGTCATCATGATATAAAATGTGTTGTAAACAGGAGAACCGTCATCATGATATAAAATGTGTTGTAAACAGGAGAGCCCTCATCATGATATAAAATGTGTTGTAAACAGGAGAGCCCTCATCATGATATAAAATGTGTTCTAAACAGGAGAGCCCTCATCATGATATAAAATGTGTTGTAACAAGAGAGCTGTCATCATGATATAAAATGTGTTGTAAACAGGACAGCCGTCATCATGATATAAATGTGTTTTAAACAGTAGAACGGTCATCATGATGTAAGATGTGTTGTAAACAGGAGAGCCGTCATCATGATATAAAATGTGTTGTAAACAGGAGAGCCCTTGTCATGATATAAAATGTGTTGTAAACAGGAGAGCCGTCATCATGATATAAAATGTGTTGTTAACAGGAGAACCGTCATCATGATATAAAATGTGTTGTAAACAGGAGAGCCCTCATCATGATATAAAATGTGTTGTAAACAGGAGAGCCGTCATCATGATATAAAATGTGTTGTAAACAGGAGAGCCGTCATCATGATATAAAATGCGTTGTAAACAGGAGAGCCTTCATCATGATATAAAATTAGTTGTAAACAGGAGAGCCCTCATCATGAAATAAAATGTGTTGTAAACAGAAAAGCCGTCATCATGATATAAAACGTGTTGTTAATAGGAGAGCCGTCATCATGATATGAAATGTGTTGTAAACAGATTAGCCGTCATCATGATATAAAATGTGTTGTAAACAGGAGAGCCTTCATCATGATGTAAAATGTGTTGTAAACAGGAGAGCCGTCATCATGATATAAAATATAGTGTAAACAAGAGAGCCGTCATCATGATATAAAATGTGTTGTAAACAGGAGAGCCGTCATCATGATATAAAATGTGTTGTAAACAGGAGAGCCTTCATCATGATGTAAGATGTGTTGTAAACAGGAGAGCCGTCATCATGATATAAAATGTGTTGTAAACAGGAGAGCCCTTGTCATGATATAAAATGTGTTGTAAACAGGAGAGCCGTCATCATGATATAAAATGTGTTGTTAACAGGAGAACCGTCATCATGATATAAAATGTGTTGTAAACAGGAGAGCCCTCATCATGATATAAAATGTGTTGTAAACAGGAGAGTCGTCACCATGATATAAAATGTGTTGTAAAAAGGAGAGCCCTCATCATGATATAAAATGTGTTGTAACAAGAGAGCTGTCATCATGATATAAAATGTGTTGTAAACAGGAGAGCCGTCATCATGATATAAAATGTGTTGTAAACAGTAGAACGGTCATCATGATGTAAGATGTGTCGTAAACAGGAGAGCCGTCATCATGATATAAAATGTGTTGTAAACAGGAGAGCCCTTGTCATGATATAAAATGTGTTGTAAACAGGAGAGCCGTCATCATGATATAAAATGTGTTGTTAACAGGAGAGCCGTCATCATGATATAAAATGTTTTGTAACAAGAGAGCTGTCATCATGATATAAAATGTGTTGTAAACAGGACAGCCGTCATCATGATATAAATGTGTTGTAAACAGTAGAACGGTCATCATGATGTAAGATGTGTTGTAAACAGGAGAGCCGTCATCATGATATAAAATGTGTTGTAAACAGGAGAACCCTTGTCATGATATAAAATGTGTTGTAAACAGGAGAGCCGTCATCATGATATAAAATGTGTTGTTAACAGGAGAACCGTCATCTTGATATAAAATGTGTTGTAAACAGGAGAGCCCTCATCATGATATAAAATGTGTTGTAAACAGGAGAGCCCTCATCATGATATAAAATGTGTTGTAAACAGGAGAGCCCTCATCATGATATAAAATGTGTTGTAACAAGAGAGCTGTCATCATGATATAAAATGTGTGGTAAACAGGAGAGCCGTCATCATGATATAAATGTGTTGTAAACAGTAGAACGGTCATCATGATGTAAGATGTGTCGTAAACAGGAGAGCCGTCATCATGATATAAAATGTGTTGTAAACAGGAGAGCCCTCATCATGATATAAAATGTGTTGTAAACAGGAGAGCCCTCATCATGATATAAAATGTGTTGTAAACAGGAAAGCCCTCATCATGATATAAAATGTGTTGTAACAAGTTAGCTGTCTTCATGATATAAAATGTGTTGTAAACAGGAGAGCAGTCATTATGATATAAATGTGTTGTAAACAGTAGAACGGTCATCATGATGTAAGATGTGTTGTAAACAGGAGAGCTGTCATCATGATATAAAATGTGTTGTAAACAGGAGACCCCTTGTCATGATATAAAATGTGTTGTAAACAGGAGAGCCGTCATCATGATATAAAATGTGTTGTTAACAGGAGAACCGTCATCATGATATAAAATGTGTTGTAAACAGGAGAGCCCTCATCATGATATAAAATGTGTTGTAAACAGGAGAGCCCTCATCATGAAATGAAATGTGTTGTAAACAGAAAAGCCGTAATCATGATATAAAACGTGTTGTTAATAGGAGAGCCGTCATCATGATATAAAATGTGTTGTAAACAGATTAGCCGTCATCATGATATAAAATGTGTTGTAAACAGGAGAGCCTTCATCATGATATAAATGTGTTGTAAACAGTAGAACGGTCATCATGATGTAAGATGTGTCGTAAACAGGAGAGCCGTCATCATGATATAAAATGTGTTGTAAACAGGAGAACCGTCATCATGATATAAAATGTGTTGTAAACAGGAGAGCCCTCATCATGATATAAAATGTGTTGTAAACAGGAGAGCCCTCATCATGATATAAAATGTGTTGTAAACAGGAGAGCCCTCATCATGATATAAAATGTGTTGTAACAAGAGAGCTGTCATCATGATATAAAATGTGTTGTAAACAGGACAGCCGTCATCATGATATAAATGTGTTTTAAACAGTAGAACGGTCATCATGATGTAAGATGTGTTGTAAACAGGAGAGCCGTCATCATGATATAAAATGTGTTGTAAACAGGAGAGCCCTTGTCATGATATAAAATGTGTTGTAAACAGGAGAGCCGTCATCATGATATAAAATGTGTTGTTAACAGGAGAACCGTCATCATGATATAAAATGTGTTGTAAACAGGAGAGCCCTCATCATGATATAAAATGTGTTGTAAACAGGAGAGCCGTCATCATGATATAAAATGTGTTGTAAACAGGAGAACCGTCATCATGATATAAAATGCGTTGTAAACAGGAGAGCCTTCATCATGATATAAAATTAGTTGTAAACAGGAGAGCCCTCATCATGAAATAAAATGTGTTGTAAACAGAAAAGCCGTCATCATGATATAAAACGTGTTGTTAATAGGAGAGCCGTCATCATGATATGAAATGTGTTGTAAACAGATTAGCCGTCATCATGATATAAAATGTGTTGTAAACAGGAGAGCCTTCATCATGATGTAAAATGTGTTGTAAACAGGAGAGCCGTCATCATGATATAAAATATAGTGTAAACAAGAGAGCCGTCATCATGATATAAAATGTGTTGTAAACAGGAGAGCCGTCATCATGATATAAAATGTGTTGTAAACAGGAGAGCCTTCATCATGATGTAAGATGTGTTGTAAACAGGAGAGCCGTCATCATGATATAAAATGTGTTGTAAACAGGAGAGCCCTTGTCATGATATAAAATGTGTTGTAAACAGGAGAGCCGTCATCATGATATAAAATGTGTTGTTAACAGGAGAACCGTCATCATGATATAAAATGTGTTGTAAACAGGAGAGCCCTCATCATGATATAAAATGTGTTGTAAACAGGAGAGTCGTCACCATGTTATAAAATGTGTTGTAAAAAGGAGAGCCCTCATCATGATATAAAATGTGTTGTAACAAGAGAGCTGTCATCATGATATAAAATGTGTTGTAAACAGGAGAGCCGTCATCATGATATAAAATGTGTTGTAAACAGTAGAACGGTCATCATGATGTAAGATGTGTCGTAAACAGGAGAGCCGTCATCATGATATAAAATGTGTTGTAAACAGGAGAGCCCTTGTCATGATATAAAATGTGTTGTAAACAGGAGAGCCGTCATCATGATATAAAATGTGTTGTTAACAGGAGAGCCGTCATCATGATATAAAATGTGTTGTAACAAGAGAGCTGTCATCATGATATAAAATGTGTTGTAAACAGGAAAGCCGTCATCATGATATAAATGTGTTGTAAACAGTAGAACGGTCATCATGATGTAAGATGTGTTGTAAACAGGAGAGCCGTCATCATGATATAAAATGTGTGGTAAACAGGAGAGCCGTCATCATGATATAAATGTGTTGTAAACAGTAGAACGGTCATCATGATGTAAGATGTGTCGTAAACAGGAGAGCCGTCATCATGATATAAAATGTGTTGTAAACAGGAGAGCCCTCATCATGATATAAAATGTGTTGTAAACAGGAGAGCCCTCATCATGATATAAAATGTGTTGTAAACAGGAGAGCCCTCATCATGATATAAAATGTGTTGTAACAAGTTAGCTGTCTTCATGATATAAAATGTGTTGTAAACAGGAGAGCAGTCATTATGATATAAATGTGTTGTAAACAGTAGAACGGTCATCATGATGTAAGATGTGTTGTAAACAGGAGAGCTGTCATCATGATATAAAATGTGTTGTAAACAGGAGACCCCTTGTCATGATATAAAATGTGTTGTAAACAGGAGAGCCGTCATCATGATATAAAATGTGTTGTTAACAGGAGAACCGTCATCATGATATAAAATGTGTTGTAAACAGGAGAGCCCTCATCATGATATAAAATGTGTTGTAAACAGGAGAGCCCTCATCATGAAATGAAATGTGTTGTAAACAGAAAAGCCGTAATCATGATATAAAACGTGTTGTTAATAGGAGAGCCGTCATCATGATATAAAATGTGTTGTAAACAGATTAGCCGTCATCATGATATAAAATGTGTTGTAAACAGGAGAGCCTTCATCATGATGTAAAATGCGTTGTAAACAGGAGAGCCGTCATCGTGATATAAAATATAGTGTAAACAAGAGAGCCGTCATCATGATATAAAATGTGTTGTTAACAGGAGAGCCGTCATCATGATATAAAATGTGTTGTAACAAGAGAGCTGTCATCATGATATAAAATGTGTTGTAAACAGGACAGCCGTCATCATGATATAAATGTGTTGTAAACAGTAGAACGGTCATCATGATGTAAGATGTGTTGTAAACAGGAGAGCCGTCATCATGATATAAAATGTGTTGTAAACAGGAGAGCCCTTGTCATGATATAAAATATGTTGTAAACAGGAGACCCCTTGTCATGATATAAAATGTGTTGTAAACAGATTAGCCGTCATCATGATATAAAATGTGTTGTAAACAGGAGAGCCTTCATCATGATGTAAAATGTGTTGTAAACAGGAGAGCCCTCATCATGATATAAAATGTGTTGTAACAAGAGAGCTGTCATCATGATATAAAATGTGTTGTAAACAGGAGAGCCGTCATCATGATATAAATGTGTTGTAAACAGTAGAACGGTCATCATGATGTAAGACGTGTCGTAAACAGGAGAGCCGTCATCATGATATAAAATGTGTTGTAAACAGGAGAGCCCTTGTCATGATTTAAAATGTGTTGTAAAAAGGAGAGCCGTCATCATGATATAAAATGTGTTGTTAACAGGAGAGCCGTCATCATGATATAACATGTGTTGTAAAAAGGAAAGGCCGTCATCATGATATAAAATGTGTTGTAAACAGGAGATGCTTCATCATGATATAAAATGTGTTGTAAACAGGAGAGCCCTCATCATGAAATAAAATGTGTTGTAAACAGAAAAGCCGTCATCATGATATAAAACGTGTTGTTAATAGGAGAGCCGTCATCATGATATAAAATGTGTTGTAAACAGTTTAGCCGTCATCATGATATAAAATGTGTTGTAAACAGGAGAGCCTTCATCATGATGTAAAATGTGTTGTAAACAGGAGAGCCTTCATCATGATATAAAATATAGTGTAAACAAGAGAGCCGTCATCATGCTATAAAATGTATTGTAAACAGGGGAGCCGTCATCATGATATAAAATGTGTTGTAAACAGGAGAGCCGTCATCATGATATAAAATGTGTTGTAAACAGGAGAGCCTTCATCATGATGTAAAATGTGTTGTAAACAGGAGAGCCGTCCTCATGATATAAAATGCGTTGTAAACAGGAGAGCCGTCATCATGATATAAAATGCGTTGTAAACAGGAGAACCGTCATCATGATATAAAATGTGTTGTAAACAGGAGAGCCCTCATCATGATATAAAATTTGTTGTAAACAGGAGAGCCGTCATCATGATATAAAATGTGTTGTAAACAGGAGAGCCCTCATCATGATATAAAATGTGTTGTAACAAGAGAACTGTCATCATGATATAAAATGTGTTGTAAACAGGAGAGCCGTCATCATGATATAAATGTGTTGTAAACAGTAGAACGGTCATCATGATGTAAGATGTGTTGTAAACAGGAGAGCCCTCATCATGATATAATGTGTTGTAAACAGGAGAGCACTCATCATGATATAAAATGTGTTGTAACAAGAGAGCCGTCATCATGATATAAAATGCGTTGTAAACAGGAGAGCCGTCATCATGATATAAAATGTGTTGTAAACAGGGGAGCCGTCATCATGATATAAAATGTGTTGTAAACAGGAGAGCCGTCATCATGATATAAAATGTGTTGTAAACAGGAGAGCCTTCATCATGATGTAAAATGTGTTGTAAACAGGAGAGCCCTCATCATGATATAAAATGTGTTGTAACAAGAGAGCTGTCATCATGATATAAAATATAGTGTAAACAAGAGAGCCGTCATCATGATATAAAATGTGTTGTAAACAGGGGAGCCGTCATCATGATATAAAATGTGTTGTAAACAGGAGAGCCGTCATCATGATATAAAATGTGTTGTAAACAGGAGAGCCTTCATCATGATGTAAAATGTGTTGTAAACAGGAGAGCCGTCATCATGATATAAAATGCGTTGTAAACAGGAGAGCCGTCATCATGATATAAAATGTGTTGTAAACAGGAGAGCCGTCATCATGATATAAAATGTGTTGTAAACAGGAGAGCCCTCATCATGATATAAAATGTGTTGTAAACAGGAGAGCCCTCATCATGATATAAAATGTGTTGTAAACAGGAGAGCCCTCATCATGATTTAAAATGTGTTGTAACAAGTAAGCTGTCTTCATGATATAAAATGTGTTGTAAACAGGAGAGCAGTCATTATGATATAAATGTGTTGTAAACAGTAGAACGGTCATCATGATGTAAGATGTGTTGTAAACAGGAGAGCTGTCATCATGATATTAAATGTGTTGTAAACAGGAGACCCCTTGTCATGATATAAAATGTGTTGTAAACAGGAGAGCCGTCATCATGATATAAAATGTGTTGTTAACAGGAGAACCGTCATCATGATATAAAATGTGTTGTAAACAGGAGAGCCCTCATCATGATATAAAATGTGTTGTAAACAGGAGAGCCCTCATCATGATATAAAATGTGTTGTAAACAGGAGAGCCCTCATCATGAAATAAAATGTGTTGTAAACAGAAAAGCCGTCATCATGATATAAAACGTGTTGTTAATAGGAGAGCCGTCATCATGATATAAAATGTGTTGTAAACAGATTAGCCGTCATCATGATATAAAATGTGTTGTAAACAGGAGAGCCTTCATCATGATGTAAAATGCATTGTAAACAGGAGAGCCGTCATCATGATATAAAATATAGTGTAAACAAGAGAGCCGTCATCATGATATAAAATGTGTTGTAAACAGGGGAGCCGTCATCATGATATAAAATGTGTTGTAAACAGGAGAGCCGTCATCATGATATAAAATGTGTTGTAAACAGGAGAGCCTTCATCATTTAGTAAAATGTGTTGTAAACAGGAGAGCCGTCATCATGATATAAAATGCGTTGTAAACAGGAGAGCCGTCATCATGATATAAAATGCGTTGTAAACAGGAGAGCCGTCATCATGATATAAAATGTGTTGTAAACAGGAGAACCCTCATCATGATATAAAATGTGTTGTAAACAGGAGAGCCCTCATCATGATATAAAATGTGTTGTAAACAGGAGAGTCCTCATCATGATATAAAATGTGTTGTAACAAGAGAGCTGTCATCATGATATAAAATGTGTTGTAAACAGGACAGCCGTCATCATGATATAAATGTGTTGTAAACAGGAGAGCCCTTGTCATGATATAAAATGTGTTGTAAACAGGAGAGCCGTCGTCATGATATAAAATGTGTTGTTAACAGGAGAACCGTCATCATGATATAAAATGTGTTGTTAACAGGAGAACCGTCATCATGATATAAAATGTGTTGTAAACAGGAGAGCCCTCATCATGATATAAAATGTGTTGTAAACAGGAGAGCCCTCATCATGATATAAAATGTGTTGTAACAAGAGAGCTGTCATCATGATATAAAATGTGTTGTAAACAGGAGAGCCGTCATCATGATATAAATGTGTTGTAAACAGTAGAACGGTCATCATGATGTAAGATGTGTCGTAAACAGGAGAGCCGTCATCATGATATAAAATGTGTTGTAAACAGGAGAGCCCTTGTCATGATATAAAATGTGTTGTAAACAGGGGAGCCGTCATCATGATATAAAATGTGTTGTTAACAGGAGAGCCGTCATCATGATATAAAATGTGTTGTAACAAGAGAGCTGTCATCATGATATAAATTGTGTTGTAAACAGGACAGCCGTCATCATGATATAAATGTGTTGTAAACAGTAGAACGGTCATCATGACGTAAGATGTGTTGTAAACAGGAGAGCCGTCATCATGACGTAAGATGTGTTGTAAACAGGAGAGCCGTCATCATGATATAAAATGTGTTGTAAACAGGAGAGCCCTTGTCATGATATAAAATGTGTTGTAAACAGGAGAGCCGTCATCATGATATAAAATGTGTTGTTAACAGGAGAACCGTCATCATGATATAAAATGTGTTGTAAACAGGAGAGCTCTCATCATGATATAAAATGTGTTGTAAACAGGAGAGCCCTCATCATGATATAAAATGTGTTGTAACAAGAGAGCTGTCATCATGATATAAAATGTGTTGTAAACAGGAGAGCCGTCATCATGATATAAATGTGTTGTAAACAGTAGAACGGTCATCATGATGTAAGATGTGTCGTAAACAGGAGAGCCGTCATCATGATATAAAATGTGTTGTAAACAGGAGAGCCCTTGTCATGATATAAAATGTGTTGTAAACAGGAGAGCCGTCATCATGATATAAAATGTGTTGTTAACAGGAGAGCCGTCATCATGATATAACATGTGTTGTAAAAAGGAAAGGCCGTCATCATGATATAAAATGTGTTGTAAACAGGAGATCCTTCATCATGATATAAAATGTGTTGTAAACAGGAGAGCCCTCATCATGAAATAAAATGTGTTGTAAACAGAAAAGCCGTCATCATGATATAAAACGTGTTGTTAATAGGAGAGCCGTCATCATGATATAAAATGTGTTGTAAACAGATTAGCCGTCATCATGATATAAAATGTGTTGTAAACAGGAGAGCCTTCATCATGATGTAAAATGTGTTGTAAACAGGAGAGCCGTCATCATGATATAAAATATAGTGTAAACAAGAGAGCCGTCATCATGCTATAAAATGTATTGTAAACAGGGGAGCCGTCATCATGATATAAAATGTGTTGTAAACAGGAGAGCCGTCATCATGATATAAAATGTGTTGTAAACAGGAGAGCCTTCATCATGATGTAAAATGTGTTGTAAACAGGAGAGCCGTCATCATGATATAAAATGCGTTGTAAACAGGAGAGCCGTCATCATGATATAAAATGCGATGTAAACAGGAGAACCGTCATCATGATATAAAATGTGTTGTAAACAGGAGAGCCCTCATCATGATATAAAATGTGTTGTAAACAGGAGAGCCGTCATCATGATATAAAATGTGTTGTAAACAGGAGAGCCCTCATCATGATATAAAATGTGTTGTAACAAGAGAACTGTCATCATGATATAAAATGTGTTGTAAACAGGAGAGCAGTCATCATGATATAAATGTGTTGTAAACAGTAGAACGGTCATCATGATGTAAGATGTGTTGTAAACAGGAGAGCCCTCATCATGATATAATGTGTTGTAAACAGGAGAGCCCTCATCATGATATAAAATGTGTTGTAACAAGAGAGCCGTCATCATGATATAAAATGCGTTGTAAACAGGAGAGCCGTCATCATGATATAAAATGTGTTGTAAACAGGGGAGCCGTCATGATGATATAAAATGTGTTGTAAACAGGAGAGCCGTCATCATGATATAAAATGTGTTGTAAACAGGAGAGCCTTCATCCTGATGGAAAATGTGTTGTAAACAGGAGAGCCCTCATCATGATATAAAATGTGTTGTAACAAGAGAGCTGTCATCATGATATAAAATATAGTGTAAACAAGAGAGCCGTCATCATGATATAAAATGTGTTGTAAACAGGGGAGCCGTCATCATGATATAAAATGTGTTGTAAACAGGAGAGCCGTCATCATGATATAAAATGTGTTGTAAACAGGAGAGCCTTCATCATGATGTAAAATGTGTTGTAAACAGGAGAGCCGTCATCATGATATAAAATGCGTTGTAAACAGGAGAGCCGTCATCATGATATAAAATGTGTTGTAAACAGGAGAGCCGTCATCATGATATAAAATGTGTTGTAAACAGGAGAGCCCTCAACATGATATAAAATGTGTTGTAAACAGGAGAGCCCTCATCATGATATAAAATGTGTTGTAAACAGGAGAGCCCTCATCATGATATAAAATATGTTGTAACAAATTAGCTGTCTTCATGATATAAAATGTGTTGTAAACAGGAGAGCAGTCATCATGATATAAATGTGTTGTAAACAGTAGAACGGTCATCATGATGTAAGATGTGTTGTAAACAGGAGAGCTGTCATCATGATATAAAATGTGTTGTAAACAGGAGACCCCTTGTCATGATATAAAATGTGTTGTAAACAGGAGAGCCGTCATCATGATATAAAATGTGTTGTTAACAGGAGAGCCGTCATCATGATATAACATGTGTTGTAAAAAGGAAAGGCCGTCATCATAATATAAAATGTGTTGTAAACAGGAGATCCTTCATCATGATATAAAATGTGTTGTAAACAGGAGAGCCCTCATCATGAAATAAAATGTGTTGTAAACAGAAAAGCCGTCATCATGATATAAAACGTGTTGTTAATAGGAGAGCCGTCATCATGATATAAAATGTGTTGTAAACAGATTAGCCGTCATCATGATATAAAATGTGTTGTAAACAGGAGAGCCCTCATCATGATATAAAATGTGTTGTAACAAGAGAACTGTTATCATGATATAAAATGTGTTGTAAACAGGAGAGCAGTCATCATGATATAAATGTGTTGTAAACAGTAGAACGGTCATCATGATGTAAGATGTGTTGTAAACAGGAGAGCCCTCATCATGATATAATGTGTTGTAAACAGGAGAGCCCTCATCATGATATAAAATGTGTTGTAACAAGAGAGCCGTCATCATGATATAAAATGCGTTGTAAACAGGAGAGCCGTCATCATGATATAAAATGTGTTGTAAACAGGGGAGCCGTCATGATGATATAAAATGTGTTGTAAACAGGAGAGCCGTCATCATGATATAAAATGTGTTGTAAACAGGAGAGCCTTCATCCTGATGGAAAATGTGTTGTAAACAGGAGAGCCCTCATCATGATATAAAATGTGTTGTAACAAGAGAGCTGTCATCATGATATAAAATATAGTGTAAACAAGAGAGCCGTCATCATGATATAAAATGTGTTGTAAACAGGGGAGCCGTCATCATGATATAAAATGTGTTGTAAACAGGAGAGCCGTCATCATGATATAAAATGTGTTGTAAACAGGAGAGCCTTCATCATGATGTAAAATGTGTTGTAAACAGGAGAGCCGTCATCATGATATAAAATGCGTTGTAAACAGGAGAGCCGTCATCATGATATAAAATGTGTTGTAAACAGGAGAGCCGTCATCATGATATAAAATGTGTTGTAAACAGGAGAGCCCTCAACATGATATAAAATGTGTTGTAAACAGGAGAGCCCTCATCATGATATAAAATGTGTTGTAAACAGGAGAGCCCTCATCATGATATAAAATATGTTGTAACAAATTAGCTGTCTTCATGATATAAAATGTGTTGTAAACAGGAGAGCAGTCATCATGATATAAATGTGTTGTAAACAGTAGAACGGTCATCATGATGTAAGATGTGTTGTAAACAGGAGAGCTGTCATCATGATATAAAATGTGTTGTAAACAGGAGACCCCTTGTCATGATATAAAATGTGTTGTAAACAGGAGAGCCGTCATCATGATATAAAATGTGTTGTTAACAGGAGAGCCGTCATCATGATATAACATGTGTTGTAAAAAGGAAAGGCCGTCATCATAATATAAAATGTGTTGTAAACAGGAGATCCTTCATCATGATATAAAATGTGTTGTAAACAGGAGAGCCCTCATCATGAAAAAAAATGTGTTGTAAACAGAAAAGCCGTCATCATGATATAAAACGTGTTGTTAATAGGAGAGCCGTCATCATGATATAAAATGTGTTGTAAACAGATTAGCCGTCACCATGATATAAAATGTGTTGTAAACAGGAGAGCCTTCATCATGATGTAAAATGTGTTGTAAACAGGAGAGCCGTCATCATGATATAAAATATAAGTGTAAACAAGAGAGCCGTCATCATGCTATAAAATGTATTGTAAACAGGGGAGCCGTCATCATGATATAAAATGTGTTGTAAACAGGAGAGCGGTCATCATGATATAAAATGTGTTGTAAACAGGAGAGCCTTCATCATGATGTAAAATGTGTTGTAAACAGGAGAGCCGTCATCATGATATAAAATGCGTTGTAAACAGGAGAGCCGTCATCATGATATAAAATGCGATGTAAACAGGAGAACCGTCATCATGATATAAAATGTGTTGTAAACAGGAGAGCCCTCATCATGATATAAAATGTGTTGTAAACAGGAGAGCCGTCATCATGATATAAAATGTGTTGTAAACAGGAGAGCCCTCATCATGATATAAAATGTGTTGTAACAAGAGAACTGTCATCATGATATAAAATGTGTTGTAAACAGGAGAGCAGTCATCATGATATAAATGTGTTGTAAACAGTAGAACGGTCATCATGATGTAAGATGTGTTGTAAACAGGAGAGCCCTCATCATGATATAATGTGTTGTAAACAGGAGAGCCCTCATCATGATATAAAATGTGTTGTAACAAGAGAGCCGTCATCATGATATAAAATGCGTTGTAAACAGGAGAGCCGTCATCATGATATAAAATGTGTTGTAAACAGGGGAGCCGTCATGATGATATAAAATGTGTTGTAAACAGGAGAGCCGTCATCATGATATAAAATGTGTTGTAAACAGGAGAGCCTTCATCCTGATGGAAAATGTGTTTTAAACAGGAGAGCCCTCATCATGATATAAAATGTGTTGTAACAAGAGAGCTGTCATCATGATATAAAATATAGTGTAAACAAGAGAGCCGTCATCATGATATAAAATGTGTTGTAAACAGGGGAGCCGTCATCATGATATAAAATGTGTTGTAAACAGGAGAGCCGTCATCATGATATAAAATGTGTTGTAAACAGGAGAGCCTTCATCATGATGTAAAATGTGTTGTAAACAGGAGAGCCTTCATCATGATATAAAATGCGTTGTAAACAGGAGAGCCGTCATCATGATATAAAATGTGTTGTAAACAGGAGAGCCGTCATCATGATATAAAATGTGTTGTAAACAGGAGAGCCCTCAACATGATATAAAATGTGTTGTAAACAGGAGAGCCCTCATCATGATATAAAATGTGTTGTAAACAGGAGAGCCCTCATCATGATATAAAATATGTTGTAACAAATTAGCTGTCTTCATGATATAAAATGTGTTGTAAACAGGAGAGCAGTCATCATGATATAAATGTGTTGTAAACAGTAGAACGGTCATCATGATGTAAGATGTGTTGTAAACAGGAGAGCTGTCATCATGATATAAAATGTGTTGTAAACAGGAGACCCCTTGTCATGATATAAAATGTGTTGTAAACAGGAGAGCCGTCATCATGATATAAAATGTGTTGTTAACAGGAGAACCGTCATCATGATATAAGATGTGTTGTAAACAGGAGAGCCCTCATCATGATATAAAATGTGTTGTAAACAGGAGAGCCCTCATCATGAAATAAAATGTGTTGTAAACAGAAAAGCCGTCATCATGATATAAAACGTGTTGTTAATAGGAGAGCCGTCATCATGATATAAAATGTGTTGTAAACAGATTAGCCGTCATCATGATATAAATGTGTTGTAAACAGGAGAGCCCTTGTCATGATATAAAATGTGTTGTAAACAGGAGAGCCGTCATCATGATATAAAATGTGTTGTTAACAGGAGAGCCCTCATCATGATATAAAATGTGTTGTAAACAGGAGAGCCCTCATCATGATATAAAATGTGTTGTAAACAGGAGAGCCCTCATCATGATATAAAATGTGTTGTAAACAGGAGAGCCCTCATCATGATATAAAATGTGTTGTAACAAGAGAGCTGTCATCATGATATAAAATGTGTTGTAAACAGGAGAGCCGTCATCATGATATAAATGTGTTGTAAACAGTAGAACGGTCATCATGATGTAAGATGTGTCGTAAACAGGAGAGCCGTCATCATGATATAAAATGTGTTGTAAACAGGAGAGCCCTTGTCATGATATAAAATGTGTTGTAAACAGGAGAGCCGTCATCATGATATAAAATGTGTTGTTAACAGGAGAGCCGTCATCATGATATAAAATGTGTTGTAACAAGAGAGCTGTCATCATGATATAAAATGTGTTGTAAACAGGACAGCCGTCATCATGATATAAATGTGTTGTAAACAGTAGAACGGTCATCATGATGTAAGATGTGTTGTAAACAGGAGAGCCGTCATCATGATATAAAATGTGTTGTAAACAGGAGAGCCCTTGTCATGATATAAAATGTGTTGTAAACAGGAGAGCCGTCATCATGATATAAAATGTGTTGTTAACAGGAGAACCGTCATCATGATATAAAATGTGTTGTAAACAGGAGAGCCCTCATCATGATATAAAATGTGTTGCAAACAGGAGAGCCCTCATCATGATATAAAATGTGTTGTAAACAGGAGAGCCCTCATCATGATATAAAATGTGTTGTAACAAGAGAGCTGTCATCATGATATAAAATGTGTTGTAAACAGGAGAGCCGTCATCATGATATAAATGTGTTGTAAACAGTAGAACGGTCATCATGATGTAAGATGTGTCGTAAACAGGAGAGCCGTCATCATGATATAAAATGTGTTGTAAACAGGAGAGCCCTTGTCATGATATAAAATGTGTTGTAAACAGGAGAGCCGTCATCATGATATAAAATGTGTTGTTAACAGGAGAGCCGTCATCATGATATAGCATGTGTTGTAAAAAGGAAAGGCCGTCATCATGATATAAAATGTGTTGTAAACAGGAGATCCTTCATCATGATATAAAATGTGTTGTAAACAGGAGAGCCCTCATCATGAAATAAAATGTGTTGTAAACAGAAAAGCCGTCATCATGATATAAAACGTGTTGTTAATAGGAGAGCCGTCATCATGATATAAAATGTGTTGTAAACAGATTAGCCGTCATCATGATATAAAATGTGTTGTAAACAGGAGAGCCTTCATCATGATGTAAAATGTGATGTAAACAGGAGAGCCGTCATCATGATATAAAATATAGTGTAAACAAGAGAGCCGTCATCATGCTATAAAATGTATTGTATACAGGGGAGCCGTCATCATGATATAAAATGTGTTGTAAACAGGAGAGCCGTCATCATGATATAAAATGTGTTGTAAACAGGAGAGCCTTCATCATGATGTAAAATGTGTTGTAAACAAGAGAGCCGTCATCATGATATAAAATGCGTTGTAAACAGGAGAGCCGTCATCATGATATAAAATGCGTTGTAAACAGGAGAACCGTCATCATGATATAAAATGTGTTGTAAACAGGAGAGCCCTCATTATGATATAAAATGTGTTGTAAACAGGAGAGCCGTCATCATGATATAAAATGTGTTGTAAACAGGAGAGCCCTCATCATGATATAAAATGTGTTGTAACAAGAGAACTGTCATCATGATATAAAATGTGTTGTAAACAGGAGAGCCGTCATCATGATATAAATGTGTTGTAAACAGTAGAACGGTCATCATGATGTAAGATGTGTTATAAACAGGAGAGCCCTCATCATGATATAATGTGTTGTAAACAGGAGAGCCGTCATCATGATATAAAATGTGTTGTAAACAGGAGAGCCTTCATCATGATGTAAAATGTGTTGTAAACAGGAGAGCCCTCATCATGATATAAAATGTGTTGTAACAAGAGAGCTGTCATCATGATATAAAATATAGTGTAAACAAGAGAGCCGTCATCATGATATAAAATGTGTTGTAAACAGGGGAGCCGTCATCATGTTATAAAATGTGTTGTAAACGGGAGAGCCGTCATCATGATATAAAATGTGTTGTAAACAGGAGAGCCTTCATCATGATGTAAAATGTGTTGTAAATAGGACAGCCGTCGTCATGATATAAAATGCGTTGTAAACAGGAGAGCCGTCATCATGATATAAAATGTGTTGTAAACAGGAGAGCCGTCATCATGACATAAAATGTGTTGTAAACAGGAGAGCCCTCATCATGATATAAAATGTGTTGTAAACAGGAGAGCCCTCATCATGATATAAAATGTGTTGTAAACAGGAGAGCCCTCATCATGATATAAAATATGTTGTAACAAGTTAGCTGTCTTCATGATATAAAATGTGTTGTAAACAGGAGAGCAGTCATCATGATATAAATGTGTTGTAAACAGTAGAACGGTCATCATGATGTAAGATGTGTTGTAAACAGGAGAGCTGTCATCATGATATAAAATGTGTTGTAAACAGGAGACCCCTTGTCATGATATAAAATGTGTTGTAAACAGGAGAGCCGTCATCATGATATAAAATGTGTTGTTAACAGGAGAACCTTCATCATGATATAAAATGTGTTGTAAACAGGAGAGCCCTCATCATGATATAAAATGTGTTGTAAACAGGGGAGCCGTCATGATGATATAAAATGTGTTGTAAACAGGAGAGCCGTCATCATGATATAAAATGTGTTGTAAACAGGAGAGCCTTCATCCTGATGGAAAATGTGTTTTAAACAGGAGAGCCCTCATCATGATATAAAATGTGTTGTAACAAGAGAGCTGTCATCATGATATAAAATATAGTGTAAACAAGAGAGCCGTCATCATGATATAAAATGTGTTGTAAACAGGGGAGCCGTCATCATGATATAAAATGTGTTGTAAACAGGAGAGCCGTCATCATGATATAAAATGTGTTGTAAACAGGAGAGCCTTCATCATGATGTAAAATGTGTTGTAAACAGGAGAGCCTTCATCATGATATAAAATGCGTTGTAAACAGGAGAGCCGTCATCATGATATAAAATGTGTTGTAAACAGGAGAGCCGTCATCATGATATAAAATGTGTTGTAAACAGGAGAGCCCTCAACATGATATAAAATGTGTTGTAAACAGGAGAGCCCTCATCATGATATAAAATGTGTTGTAAACAGGAGAGCCCTCATCATGATATAAAATATGTTGTAACAAATTAGCTGTCTTCATGATATAAAATGTGTTGTAAACAGGAGAGCAGTCATCATGATATAAATGTGTTGTAAACAGTAGAACGGTCATCATGATGTAAGATGTGTTGTAAACAGGAGAGCTGTCATCATGATATAAAATGTGTTGTAAACAGGAGACCCCTTGTCATGATATAAAATGTGTTGTAAACAGGAGAGCCGTCATCATGATATAAAATGTGTTGTTAACAGGAGAACCGTCATCATGATATAAGATGTGTTGTAAACAGGAGAGCCCTCATCATGATATAAAATGTGTTGTAAACAGGAGAGCCCTCATCATGAAATAAAATGTGTTGTAAACAGAAAAGCCGTCATCATGATATAAAACGTGTTGTTAATAGGAGAGCCGTCATCATGATATAAAATGTGTTGTAAACAGATTAGCCGTCATCATGATATAAATGTGTTGTAAACAGGAGAGCCCTTGTCATGATATAAAATGTGTTGTAAACAGGAGAGCCGTCATCATGATATAAAATGTGTTGTTAACAGGAGAGCCCTCATCATGATATAAAATGTGTTGTAAACAGGAGAGCCCTCATCATGATATAAAATGTGTTGTAAACAGGAGAGCCCTCATCATGATATAAAATGTGTTGTAAACAGGAGAGCCCTCATCATGATATAAAATGTGTTGTAACAAGAGAGCTGTCATCATGATATAAAATGTGTTGTAAACAGGAGAGCCGTCATCATGATATAAATGTGTTGTAAACAGTAGAACGGTCATCATGATGTAAGATGTGTCGTAAACAGGAGAGCCGTCATCATGATATAAAATGTGTTGTAAACAGGAGAGCCCTTGTCATGATATAAAATGTGTTGTAAACAGGAGAGCCGTCATCATGATATAAAATGTGTTGTTAACAGGAGAGCCGTCATCATGATATAAAATGTGTTGTAACAAGAGAGCTGTCATCATGATATAAAATGTGTTGTAAACAGGACAGCCGTCATCATGATATAAATGTGTTGTAAACAGTAGAACGGTCATCATGATGTAAGATGTGTTGTAAACAGGAGAGCCGTCATCATGATATAAAATGTGTTGTAAACAGGAGAGCCCTTGTCATGATATAAAATGTGTTGTAAACAGGAGAGCCGTCATCATGATATAAAATGTGTTGTTAACAGGAGAACCGTCATCATGATATAAAATGTGTTGTAAACAGGAGAGCCCTCATCATGATATAAAATGTGTTGCAAACAGGAGAGCCCTCATCATGATATAAAATGTGTTGTAAACAGGAGAGCCCTCATCATGATATAAAATGTGTTGTAACAAGAGAGCTGTCATCATGATATAAAATGTGTTGTAAACAGGAGAGCCGTCATCATGATATAAATGTGTTGTAAACAGTAGAACGGTCATCATGATGTAAGATGTGTCGTAAACAGGAGAGCCGTCATCATGATATAAAATGTGTTGTAAACAGGAGAGCCCTTGTCATGATATAAAATGTGTTGTAAACAGGAGAGCCGTCATCATGATATAAAATGTGTTGTTAACAGGAGAGCCGTCATCATGATATAGCATGTGTTGTAAAAAGGAAAGGCCGTCATCATGATATAAAATGTGTTGTAAACAGGAGATCCTTCATCATGATATAAAATGTGTTGTAAACAGGAGAGCCCTCATCATGAAATAAAATGTGTTGTAAACAGAAAAGCCGTCATCATGATATAAAACGTGTTGTTAATAGGAGAGCCGTCATCATGATATAAAATGTGTTGTAAACAGATTAGCCGTCATCATGATATAAAATGTGTTGTAAACAGGAGAGCCTTCATCATGATGTAAAATGTGATGTAAACAGGAGAGCCGTCATCATGATATAAAATATAGTGTAAACAAGAGAGCCGTCATCATGCTATAAAATGTATTGTATACAGGGGAGCCGTCATCATGATATAAAATGTGTTGTAAACAGGAGAGCCGTCATCATGATATAAAATGTGTTGTAAACAGGAGAGCCTTCATCATGATGTAAAATGTGTTGTAAACAAGAGAGCCGTCATCATGATATAAAATGCGTTGTAAACAGGAGAGCCGTCATCATGATATAAAATGCGTTGTAAACAGGAGAACCGTCATCATGATATAAAATGTGTTGTAAACAGGAGAGCCCTCATTATGATATAAAATGTGTTGTAAACAGGAGAGCCGTCATCATGATATAAAATGTGTTGTAAACAGGAGAGCCCTCATCATGATATAAAATGTGTTGTAACAAGAGAACTGTCATCATGATATAAAATGTGTTGTAAACAGGAGAGCCGTCATCATGATATAAATGTGTTGTAAACAGTAGAACGGTCATCATGATGTAAGATGTGTTATAAACAGGAGAGCCCTCATCATGATATAATGTGTTGTAAACAGGAGAGCCGTCATCATGATATAAAATGTGTTGTAAACAGGAGAGCCTTCATCATGATGTAAAATGTGTTGTAAACAGGAGAGCCCTCATCATGATATAAAATGTGTTGTAACAAGAGAGCTGTCATCATGATATAAAATATAGTGTAAACAAGAGAGCCGTCATCATGATATAAAATGTGTTGTAAACAGGGGAGCCGTCATCATGTTATAAAATGTGTTGTAAACGGGAGAGCCGTCATCATGATATAAAATGTGTTGTAAACAGGAGAGCCTTCATCATGATGTAAAATGTGTTGTAAATAGGACAGCCGTCGTCATGATATAAAATGCGTTGTAAACAGGAGAGCCGTCATCATGATATAAAATGTGTTGTAAACAGGAGAGCCGTCATCATGACATAAAATGTGTTGTAAACAGGAGAGCCCTCATCATGATATAAAATGTGTTGTAAACAGGAGAGCCCTCATCATGATATAAAATGTGTTGTAAACAGGAGAGCCCTCATCATGATATAAAATATGTTGTAACAAGTTAGCTGTCTTCATGATATAAAATGTGTTGTAAACAGGAGAGCAGTCATCATGATATAAATGTGTTGTAAACAGTAGAACGGTCATCATGATGTAAGATGTGTTGTAAACAGGAGAGCTGTCATCATGATATAAAATGTGTTGTAAACAGGAGACCCCTTGTCATGATATAAAATGTGTTGTAAACAGGAGAGCCGTCATCATGATATAAAATGTGTTGTTAACAGGAGAACCTTCATCATGATATAAAATGTGTTGTAAACAGGAGAGCCCTCATCATGATATAAAATGTGTTGTAAACAGGAGAGCCCTCATCATGATATAAAATGTGTTGTAAACAGGAGAGCCCTCATCATGAAAAAAAATGTGTTGTAAACAGAAAAGCCGTCATCATGATATAAAACGTGTGGTTAATAGGAGAGCCGTCATCATGATATAAAATGTGTTGTAAACAGATAAGCCGTCATCATGATATAAAATGTGTTGTAAACAGGAGAGCCTTCATCATGATGTAAAATGCGTTGTAAACAGGAGAGCCGTCATCATGATATAAAATATAGTGTAAACAAGAGAGCCGTCATCATGATATAAACTGTGTTGTAAACAGGGGAGCCGTCATCATGATATAAAATGTGTTGTAAACAGGAGAGCCGTCATCATGATATAAAATATGTTGTAAACAGGAGAGCCTTCATCATTTAGTAAAATGTGTTGTAAACAGGAGAGCCGTCATCATGATATAAAATGCGTTGTAAACAGGAGAGCCGTCATCATGATCTAAAATGTGTTGTAAACAGGAGAACCCTCATCATGATATAAAATGTGTTGTAAACAGGAGAGCCATCATCATGATATAAAATGTGTTGTAAACAGGAGAGCCCTCATCATGATATAAAATGTGTTGTAAACAGGAGAGCCCTCATCATGATATAAAATGTGTTGTAACAAGAGAGCTGTCATCATGATATAAAATGTGTTGTAAACAGGACAGCCGTCATCATGATATAAATGTGTTGTAAACAGGAGAGCCCTTGTCATGATATAAAATGTGTTGTAAACAGGAGAGCCGTCATCATGATATAAATGTGTTGTTAACAGGAGAACCGTCATCATGATATAAAATGTGTTGTAAACAGGAGAGCCCTCATCATGATATAAAATGTGTTGTAAACAGGAGAGCCCTCATCATGATATAAAATGTGTTGTAAACAGGAGAGCCCTCATCATGATATAAAATGTGTTGTAACAAGAGAGCTGTCATCATGATATAAAATGTGTTGTAAACAGGAGAGCCGTCATCATGATATAAATGTGTTGTAAACAGTAGAACGGTCATCATGATGTAAGATGTGTCGTAAACAGGAGAGCCGTCATCATGATATAAAATGTGTTGTAAACAGGAGAGCCCTTGTCATGATATAAAATGTGTTGTAAACAGGAGAGCCGTCATCATGATATAAAATGTGTTGTTAACAGGAGAGCCGTCATCATGATATAAAATGTGTTGTAACAAGAGAGCTGTCATCATGATATAAAATGTGTTGTAAACAGGACAGCCGTCATCATGATATAAATGTGTTGTAAACAGTAGAACGGTCATCATGATGTAAGATGTGTTGTAAACAGGAGAGCCGTCATCATGATATAAAATGTGTTGTAAACAGGAGAGCCCTTGTCATGATATAAAATGTGTTGTAAACAGGAGAGCCGTCATCATGATATAAAATGTGTTGTTAACAGGAGAACCGTCATCATGATATAAAATGTGTTGTAAACAGGAGAGCTCTCATCATTATATAAAATGTGTTGTAAACAGGAGAGCCCTCATCATGATATAAAATGTGTTGTAAACAGGAGAGCCCTCATCATGATATAAAATGTGTTGTAACAAGAGAGCTGTCATCATGATATAAAATGTGTTGTAAACAGGAGAGCCGTCATCATGATATAAATGTGTTGTAAACAGTAGAACGGTCATCATGATGTAAGATGTGTCGTAAACAGGAGAGCCGTCATCATGATATAAAATGTGTTGTAAACAGGAGAGCCCTTGTCATGATATAGAATGTGTTGTAAACAGGAGAGCCGTCATCATGATATAAAATGTGTTGTTAACAGGAGAGCCGTCATCATGATATAACATGTGTTGTAAAAAGGAAAGGCCGTCATCATGATATAAAATGTGTTGTAAACAGGAGATCCTTCATCATGATATAAAATGTGTTGTAAACAGGAGAGCCCTCATCATGAAATAAAATGTGTTGTAAACAGAAAAGCCGTCATCATGATATAAAATGTGTTGTTAATAGGAGAGCCGTCATCATGATATAAAATGTGTTGTAAACAGATTAGCCGTCATCATGATATAAATGTGTTGTAAACAGGAGAGCCTTCATCATGATGTAAAATGTGTTGTAAACAGGAGGGCCGTCATCATGATATAAAATATAGTGTAAACAAGAGAGCCGTCATCATGCTATAAAATGTATTGTAAACAGGGGAGCCGTCATCATGATATAAAATGTGTTGTAAACAGGAGAGCCGTCATCATGATATAAAATGTGTTGTAAACAGGAGAGCCTTCATCATGATGTAAAATGTGTTGTAAACAGGAGAGCCGTCATCATGATATAAAATGCGTTGTAAACAGGAGAGCCGTCATCATGATATAAAATGCGTTGTAAACAGGAGAACCGTCATCATGATATAAAATGTGTTGTAAACAGGAGAGCCCTCATCATGATATAAAATGTGTTGTAAACAGGAGAGCCGTCATCATGATATAAAATGTGTTGTAAACAGGAGAGCCCTCATCATGATATAAAATGTGTTGTAACAAGAGAACTGTCATCATGATATAAAATGTGTTGTAAACAGGAGAGCAGTCATTATGATATAAATGTGTTGTAAACAGTAGAACGGTCATCATGATGTAAGATGTGTCGTAAACACGAGAGCTGTCATCATGATATAAAATGTGTTGTAAACAGGAGACCCCTTGTCATGATATAAAATGTGTTGTAAACAGGAGAGCCGTCATCATGATATAAAATGTGTTGTTAACAGGAGAACCGTCATCATGATATAAAATGTGTTGTAAACAGGAGAGCCCTCATCATGATATAAAATGTGTTGTAAACAGGAGAGCCCTCATCATGATATAAAATGTGTTGTAAACAGGAGGGCCCTCATCATGAAATAAAATGTGTTGTAAACAGAAAAGCCGTCATCATGATATAAAACGTGTTGTTAATAGGAGAGCCGTCATCATGATATAAAATGTGTTGTAAACAGATTAGCCGTCATCATGATATAAATGTGTTGTAAACAGGAGCGCCCTTGTCATGATATAAAATGTGTTGTAAACAGGAGAGCCGTCATCATGATATAAAATGTGTTGTTAACAGGAGAGCCCTCATCATGATATAAAATGTGTTGTAAACAGGAGAGCCCTCATCATGATATAAAATGTGTTGTAAACAGGAGAGCCCTCATCATGATATAAAATGTGTTGTAAACAGGAGAGCCCTCATCATGATATAAAATGTGTTGTAACAAGAGAGCTTTCATCATGATATAAAATGTGTTGTAAACAGGAGAGCCGTCATCATGATATAAATGTGTTGTAAACAGTAGAACGGTCATCATGATGTAAGATGTGTCGTAAACAGGAGAGCCGTCATCATGATATAAAATGTGTTGTAAACAGGAGAGCCCTTGTCATGATATAAAATGTGTTGTAAACAGGAGAGCCGTCATCATGATATAAAATGTGTTGTTAACAGGAGAGCCGTCATCATGATATAAAATGTGTTGTAACAAGAGAGCTGTCATCATGATATAAAATGTGTTGTAAACAGGACAGCCGTCATCATGATATAAAATGCGTTGTAAACAGGAGAGCCTTCATCATGATGTAAAATGCGTTGTAAACAGGAGAGCCGTCATCATGATATAAAATGCGTTGTAAACAGGAGAGCCGTCATCATGATATAAAATGTGTTGTAAACAGGAGAGCCGTCATCATGATATAAAATGTGTTGTAAACAGGAGAGCCCTCAACATGATATAAAATGTGTTGTAAACAGGAGAGCCCTCATCATGATATAAAATGTGTTGTAAACAGGAGAGCCCTCATCATGATATAAAATATGTTGTAACAAATTAGCTGTCTTCATGATATAAAATGTGTTGTAAACAGGAGAGCAGTCATCATGATATAAATGTGTTGTAAACAGTAGAACGGTCATCATGATGTAAGATGTGTTGTAAACACGAGAGCTGTCATCATGATATAAAATGTGTTGTAAACAGGAGAGCCCTTGTCATGATATAAAATGTGTTGTAAACAGGAGAGCCGTCATCATGATATAAAATGTGTTGTTAACAGGAGAACCGTCATCATGATATAAGATGTGTTGTAAACAGGAGAGCCCTCATCATGATATAAAATGTGTTGTAAACAGGAGAGCCCTCATCATGATATAAAATGTGTTGTAAACAGGAGAGCCGTCATCATGATATAAATGTGTTGTAAACAGTAGAACGGTCATCATGATGTAAGATGTGTCGTAAACAGGAGAGCCGTCATCATGATATAAAATGTGTTGTTAACAGGAGAGCCGTCATCATGATATAAAATGTGTTGTAACAAGAGAGCTGTCATCATGATATAAAATGTGTTGTAAACAGGACAGCCGTCATCATGATATAAATGTGTTGTAAACAGTAGAACGGTCATCATGATGTAAGATGTGTTGTAAACAGGAGAGCCGTCATCATGATATAAAATGTGTTGTAAACAGGAGAGCCCTTGTCATGATATAAAATGTGTTGTAAACAGGAGAGCCGTCATCATGATATAAAATGTGTTGTTAACAGGAGAACCGTCATCATGATATAAAATGTGTTGTAAACAGGAGAGCTCTCATCATTATATAAAATGTGTTGTAAACAGGAGAGCCCTCATCATGATATAAAATGTGTTGTAAACAGGAGAGCCCTCATCATGATATAAAATGTGTTGTAACAAGAGAGCTGTCATCATGATATAAAATGTGTTGTAAACAGGAGAGCCGTCATCATGATATAAATGTGTTGTAAACAGTAGAACGGTCATCATGATGTAAGATGTGTCGTAAACAGGAGAGCCGTCATCATGATATAAAATGTGTTGTAAACAGGAGAGCCCTTGTCATGATATAGAATGTGTTGTAAACAGGAGAGCCGTCATCATGATATAAAATGTGTTGTTAACAGGAGAGCCGTCATCATGATATAACATGTGTTGTAAAAAGGAAAGGCCGTCATCATGATATAAAATGTGTTGTAAACAGGAGATCCTTCATCATGATATAAAATGTGTTGTAAACAGGAGAGCCCTCATCATGAAATAAAATGTGTTGTAAACAGAAAAGCCGTCATCATGATATAAAATGTGTTGTTAATAGGAGAGCCGTCATCATGATATAAAATGTGTTGTAAACAGATTAGCCGTCATCATGATATAAAATGTGTTGTAAACAGGAGAGCCTTCATCATGATGTAAAATGTGTTGTAAACAGGAGGGCCGTCATCATGATATAAAATATAGTGTAAACAAGAGAGCCGTCATCATGCTATAAAATGTATTGTAAACAGGGGAGCCGTCATCATGATATAAAATGTGTTGTAAACAGGAGAGCCGTCATCATGATATAAAATGTGTTGTAAACAGGAGAGCCTTCATCATGATGTAAAATGTGTTGTAAACAGGAGAGCCGTCATCATGATATAAAATGCGTTGTAAACAGGAGAGCCGTCATCATGATATAAAATGCGTTGTAAACAGGAGAGCCCTCATCATGATATAAAATGTGTTGTAAACAGGAGAGCCGTCATCATGATATAAATGTGTTGTAAACAGTAGAACGGTCATCATGATGTAAGATGTGTCGTAAACAGGAGAGCCGTCATCATGATATAAAATGTGTTGTTAACAGGAGAGCCGTCATCATGATATAAAATGTGTTGTAACAAGAGAGCTGTCATCATGATATAAAATGTGTTGTAAACAGGACAGCCGTCATCATGATATAAATGTGTTGTAAACAGTAGAACGGTCATCATGATGTAAGATGTGTTGTAAACAGGAGAGCCGTCATCATGATATAAAATGTGTTGTAAACAGGAGAGCCCTTGTCATGATATAAAATGTGTTGTAAACAGGAGAGCCGTCATCATGATATAAAATGTGTTGTTAACAGGAGAACCGTCATCATGATATAAAATGTGTTGTAAACAGGAGAGCTCTCATCATTATATAAAATGTGTTGTAAACAGGAGAGCCCTCATCATGATATAAAATGTGTTGTAAACAGGAGAGCCCTCATCATGATATAAAATGTGTTGTAACAAGAGAGCTGTCATCATGATATAAAATGTGTTGTAAACAGGAGAGCCGTCATCATGATATAAATGTGTTGTAAACAGTAGAACGGTCATCATGATGTAAGATGTGTCGTAAACAGGAGAGCCGTCATCATGATATAAAATGTGTTGTAAACAGGAGAGCCCTTGTCATGATATAGAATGTGTTGTAAACAGGAGAGCCGTCATCATGATATAAAATGTGTTGTTAACAGGAGAGCCGTCATCATGATATAACATGTGTTGTAAAAAGGAAAGGCCGTCATCATGATATAAAATGTGTTGTAAACAGGAGATCCTTCATCATGATATAAAATGTGTTGTAAACAGGAGAGCCCTCATCATGAAATAAAATGTGTTGTAAACAGAAAAGCCGTCATCATGATATAAAATGTGTTGTTAATAGGAGAGCCGTCATCATGATATAAAATGTGTTGTAAACAGATTAGCCGTCATCATGATATAAAATGTGTTGTAAACAGGAGAGCCTTCATCATGATGTAAAATGTGTTGTAAACAGGAGGGCCGTCATCATGATATAAAATATAGTGTAAACAAGAGAGCCGTCATCATGCTATAAAATGTATTGTAAACAGGGGAGCCGTCATCATGATATAAAATGTGTTGTAAACAGGAGAGCCGTCATCATGATATAAAATGTGTTGTAAACAGGAGAGCCTTCATCATGATGTAAAATGTGTTGTAAACAGGAGAGCCGTCATCATGATATAAAATGCGTTGTAAACAGGAGAGCCGTCATCATGATATAAAATGCGTTGTAAACAGGAGAACCGTCATCATGATATAAAATGTGTTGTAAACAGGAGAGCCCTCATCATGATATAAAATGTGTTGTAAACAGGAGAGCCGTCATCATGATATAAAATGTGTTGTAAACAGGAGAGCCCTCATCATGATATAAAATGTGTTGTAACAAGAGAACTGTCATCATGATATAAAATGTGTTGTAAACAGGAGAGCAGTCATCATGATATAAATGTGTTGTAAACAGTAGAACGGTCATCATGATGTAAGATGTGTCGTAAACACGAGAGCTGTCATCATGATATAAAATGTGTTGTAAACAGGAGACCCCTTGTCATGATATAAAATGTGTTGTATACAGGAGAGCCGTCATCATGATATAAAATGTGTTGTTAACAGGAGAACCGTCATCATGATATAAAATGTGTTGTAAACAGGAGAGCCCTCATCATGATATAAAATGTGTTGTAAACAGGAGAGCCCTCATCATGATATAAAATGTGTTGTAAACAGGAGGGCCCTCATCATGAAATAAAATGTGTTGTAAACAGAAAAGCCGTCATCATGATATAAAACGTGTTGTTAATAGGAGAGCCGTCATCATGATATAAAATGTGTTGTAAACAGATTAGCCGTCATCATGATATAAATGTGTTGTAAACAGGAGAGCCCTTGTCATGATATAAAATGTGTTGTAAACAGGAGAGCCGTCATCATGATATAAAATGTGTTGTTAACAGGAGAGCCCTCATCATGATATAAAATGTGTTGTAAACAGGAGAGCCCTCATCATGATATAAAATGTGTTGTAAACAGGAGAGCCCTCATCATGATATAAAATGTGTTGTAAACAGGAGAGCCCTCATCATGATATAAAATGTGTTGTAACAAGAGAGCTGTCATCATGATATAAAATGTGTTGTAAACAGGAGAGCCGTCATCATGATATAAATGTGTTGTAAACAGTAGAACGGTCATCATGATGTAAGATGTGTCGTAAACAGGAGAGCCGTCATCATGATATAAAATGTGTTGTAAACAGGAGAGCCCTTGTCATGATATAAAATGTGTTGTAAACAGGAGAGCCGTCATCATGATATAAAATGTGTTGTTAACAGGAGAGCCGTCATCATGATATAAAATGTGTTGTAACAAGAGAGCTGTCATCATGATATAAAATGTGTTGTAAACAGGACAGCCGTCATCATGATATAAAATGCGTTGTAAACAGGAGAGCCTTCATCATGATGTAAAATGCGTTGTAAACAGGAGAGCCGTCATCATGATATAAAATGCGTTGTAAACAGGAGAGCCGTCATCATGATATAAAATGTGTTGTAAACAGGAGAGCCGTCATCATGATATAAAATGTGTTGTAAACAGGAGAGCCCTCAACATGATATAAAATGTGTTGTAAACAGGAGAGCCCTCATCATGATATAAAATGTGTTGTAAACAGGAGAGCCCTCATCATGATATAAAATATGTTGTAACAAATTAGCTGTCTTCATGATATAAAATGTGTTGTAAACAGGAGAGCAGTCATCATGATATAAATGTGTTGTAAACAGGAGAGCCGTCATCATGATATAAAATGTGTTGTTAACAGGAGAGCCGTCATCATGATATAACATGTGTTGTAAAAAGGAAAGGCCGTCATCATGATATAAAATGTGTTGTAAACAGGAGATCCTTCATCATGATATAAAATGTGTTGTAAACAGGAGAGCCCTCATCATGAAATAAAATGTGTTGTAAACAGAAAAGCCGTCATCATGATATAAAATGTGTTGTTAATAGGAGAGCCGTCATCATGATATAAAATGTGTTGTAAACAGATTAGCCGTCATCATGATATAAAATGTGTTGTAAACAGGAGAGCCTTCATCATGATGTAAAATGTGTTGTAAACAGGAGGGCCGTCATCATGATATAAAATATAGTGTAAACAAGAGAGCCGTCATCATGCTATAAAATGTATTGTAAACAGGGGAGCCGTCATCATGATATAAAATGTGTTGTAAACAGGAGAGCCGTCATCATGATATAAAATGTGTTGTAAACAGGAGAGCCTTCATCATGATGTAAAATGTGTTGTAAACAGGAGAGCCGTCATCATGATATAAAATGCGTTGTAAACAGGAGAGCCGTCATCATGATATAAAATGTGTTGTAAACAGGAGAGCCCTCATCATGATATAAAATGTGTTGTAAACAGGAGAGCCGTCATCATGATATAAAATGTGTTGTAAACAGGAGAGCCCTCATCATGATATAAAATGTGTTGTAACAAGAGAACTGTCATCATGATATAAAATGTGTTGTAAACAGGAGAGCAGTCATCATGATATAAATGTGTTGTAAACAGTAGAACGGTCATCATGATGTAAGATGTGTCGTAAACACGAGAGCTGTCATCATGATATAAAATGTGTTGTAAACAGGAGACCCCTTGTCATGATATAAAATGTGTTGTAAACAGGAGAGCCGTCATCATGATATAAAATGTGTTGTTAACAGGAGAACCGTCATCATGATATAAAATGTGTTGTAAACAGGAGAGCCCTCATCATGATATAAAATGTGTTGTAAACAGGAGAGCCCTCATCATGATATAAAATGTGTTGTAAACAGGAGGGCCCTCATCATGAAATAAAATGTGTTGTAAACAGAAAAGCCGTCATCATGATATAAAACGTGTTGTTAATAGGAGAGCCGTCATAATGATATAAAATGTGTTGTAAACAGATTAGCCGTCATCATGATATAAATGTGTTGTAAACAGGAGAGCCCTTGTCATGATATAAAATGTGTTGTAAACAGGAGAGCCGTCATCATGATATAAAATGTGTTGTTAACAGGAGAGCCCTCATCATGATATAAAATGTGTTGTAAACAGGAGAGCCCTCATCATGATATAAAATGTGTTGTAAACAGGAGAGCCCTCATCATGATATAAAATGTGTTGTAAACAGGAGAGCCCTCATCATGATATAAAATGTGTTGTAACAAGAGAGCTGTCATCATGATATAAAATGTGTTGTAAACAGGAGAGCCGTCATCATGATATAAATGTGTTGTAAACAGTAGAACGGTCATCATGATGTAAGATGTGTCGTAAACAGGAGAGCCGTCATCATGATATAAAATGTGTTGTAAACAGGAGAGCCCTTGTCATGATATAAAATGTGTTGTAAACAGGAGAGCCGTCATCATGATATAAAATGTTTTGTTAACAGGAGAGCCGTCATCTTGATATAAAATGTGTTGTAACAAGAGAGCTGTCATCATGATATAAAATGTGTTGTAAACAGGACAGCCGTCATCATGATATAAAATGCGTTGTAAACAGGAGAGCCTTCATCATGATGTAAAATGCGTTGTAAACAGGAGAGCCGTCATCATGATATAAAATGCGTTGTAAACAGGAGAGCCGTCATCATGATATAAAATGTGTTGTAAACAGGAGAGCCGTCATCATGATATAAAATGTGTTGTAAACAGGAGAGCCCTCAACATGATATAAAATGTGTTGTAAACAGGAGAGCCCTCATCATGATATAAAATGTGTTGTAAACAGGAGAGCCCTCATCATGATATAAAATATGTTGTAACAAATTAGCTGTCTTCATGATATAAAATGTGTTGTAAACAGGAGAGCAGTCATCATGATATAAATGTGTTGTAAACAGTAGAACGGTCATCATGATGTAAGATGTGTTGTAAACACGAGAGCTGTCATCATGATATAAAATGTGTTGTAAACAGGAGACCCCTTGTCATGATATAAAATGTGTTGTAAACAGGAGAGCCGTCATCATGATATAAAATGTGTTGTTAACAGGAGAACCGTCATCATGATATAAGATGTGTTGTAAACAGGAGAGCCCTCATCATGATATAAAATGTGTTGTAAACAGGAGAGCCCTCATCATGATATAAAATGTGTTGTAAACAGGAGAGCCGTCATCATGATATAAATGTGTTGTAAACAGTAGAACGGTCATCATGATGTAAGATGTGTCGTAAACAGGAGAGCCGTCATCATGATATAAAATGTGTTGTAAACAGGAGAGCCCTTGTCATGATATAAAATGTGTTGTAAACAGGAGAGCCGTCATCATGATATAAAATGTGTTGTTAACAGGAGAGCCGTCATCATGATATAAAATGTGTTGTAACAAGAGAGCTGTCATCATGATATAAAATGTGTTGTAAACAGGACAGCCGTCATCATGATATAAATGTGTTGTAAACAGTAGAACGGTCATCATGATGTAAGATGTGTTGTAAACAGGAGAGCCGTCATCATGATATAAAATGTGTTGTAAACAGGAGAGCCCTTGTCATGATATAAAATGTGTTGTAAACAGGAGAGCCGTCATCATGATATAAAATGTGATGTTAACAGGAGAACCGTCATCATGATATAAAATGTGTTGTAAACAGGAGAGCCCTCATCATGATATAAAATGTGTTGTAAACAGGAGAGCCCTCATCATGATATAAAATGTGTTGTAAACAGGAGAGCCCTCATCATGATATAAAATGTGTTGTAACAAGAGAGCTGTCATCATGATATAAAATGTGTTGTAAACAGGAGAGCCGTCATCATGATATAAAATGTGTTGTAAACAGGAGAGCCGTCATCATGATATAAAATGTGTTGTAAACAGGAGAGCCTTCATCATGATGTAAAATGTGTTGTAAACAAGAGAGCCGTCATCATGATATAAAATGCGTTGTAAACAGGAGAGCCGTCATCATGATATAAAATGTGTTGTTAACAGGAGAGCCGTCATCATGATATAACATGTGTTGTAAACAGGAGAGCCCTCATCATGATATAAAATGTGTTGTAAACAGGAGAGCCGTCATCATGATATAAAATGTGTTGTAAACAGGAGAGCCCTCATCATGATATAAAATGTGTTGTAAACAGAAAAGCCGTCATCATGATATAAAACGTGTTGTTAATAGGAGAGCCGTCATCATGATATAAAATGTGTTGTAAACAGATTAGCCGTCATCATGATATAAAATGTGTTGTAAACAGGAGAGCCTTCATCATGATGTAAAATGTGATGTAAACAGGAGAGCCGTCATCATGATATAAAATATAGTGTAAACAAGAGAGCCGTCATCATGCTATAAAATGTATTGTAAACAGGGGAGCCGTCATCATGATATAAAATGTGTTGTAAACAGGAGAGCCGTCATCATGATATAAAATGTGTTGTAAACAGGAGAGCCTTCATCATGATGTAAAATGTGTTGTAAACAAGAGAGCCGTCATCATGATATAAAATGTGTTGTAAACAGGAGAGCCGTCATCATGATATAAATGTGTTGTAAACAGTAGAACGGTCATCATGATGTAAGATGTGTCGTAAACACGAGAGCTGTCATCATGATATAAAATGTGTTGTAAACAGGAGACCCCTTGTCATGATATAAAATGTGTTGTAAACAGGAGAGCCGTCATCATGATATAAAATGTGTTGTAAACAGGAGAGCAGTCATCATGATATAAATGTGTTGTAAACAGGAGAACGGTCATCATGATGTAAGATGTGTTGTAAACACGAGAGCTGTCATCATGATATAAAATGTGTTGTAAACAGGAGACCCCTTGTCATGATATAAAATGTGTTGTAAACAGGAGAGCCGTCATCATGATATAAAATGTGTTGTTAACAGGAGAACCGTCGTCATGATATAAGATGTGTTGTAAACAGGAGAGCCCTCATCATGATATAAAATGTGTTGTAAACAGGAGAGCCCTCATCATGATATAAAATGTGTTGTAAACAGGAGAGCCGTCATCATGATATAAATGTGTTGTAAACAGTAGAACGGTCATCATGATGTAAGATGTGTCGTAAACAGGAGAGCCGTCATCATGATATAAAATGTGTTGTAAACAGGAGAGCCCTTGTCATGATATAAAATGTGTTGTAAACAGGAGAGCCGTCATCATGATATAAAATGTGTTGTTAACAGGAGAGCCGTCATCATGATATAAAATGTGTTGTAACAAGAGAGCTGTCATCATGATATAAAATGTGTTGTAAACAGGACAGCCGTCATCATGATATAAATGTGTTGTAAACAGTAGAACGGTCATCATGATGTAAGATGTGTTGTAAACAGGAGAGCCGTCATCATGATATAAAATGTGTTGTAAACAGGAGAGCCCTTGTCATGATATAAAATGTGTTGTAAACAGGAGAGCCGTCATCATGATATAAAATGTGTTGTTAACAGGAGAACCGTCATCATGATATAAAATGTGTTGTAAACAGGAGAGCCCTCATCATGATATAAAATGTGTTGTAAACAGGAGAGCCCTCATCATGATATAAAATGTGTTGTAAACAGGAGAGCCCTCATCATGATATAAAATGTGTTGTAACAAGAGAGCTGTCATCATGATATAAAATGTGTTGTAAACAGGAGAGCCGTCATCATGATATAAAATGTGTTGTAAACAGGAGAGCCGTCATCATGATATAAAATGTGTTGTAAACAGGAGAGCCTTCATCATGATGTAAAATGTGTTGTAAACAAGAGAGCCGTCATCATGATATAAAATGCGTTGTAAACAGGAGAGCCGTCATCATGATATAAAATGTGTTGTTAACAGGAGAGCCGTCATCATGATATAACATGTGTTGTAAACAGGAGAGCCCTCATCATGATATAAAATGTGTTGTAAACAGGAGAGCCGTCATCATGATATAAAATGTGTTGTAAACAGGAGAGCCCTCATCATGATATAAAATGTGTTGTAAACAGAAAAGCCGTCATCATGATATAAAACGTGTTGTTAATAGGAGAGCCGTCATCATGATATAAAATGTGTTGTAAACAGATTAGCCGTCATCATGATATAAAATGTGTTGTAAACAGGAGAGCCTTCATCATGATGTAAAATGTGATGTAAACAGGAGAGCCGTCATCATGATATAAAATATAGTGTAAACAAGAGAGCCGTCATCATGCTATAAAATGTATTGTAAACAGGGGAGCCGTCATCATGATATAAAATGTGTTGTAAACAGGAGAGCCGTCATCATGATATAAAATGTGTTGTAAACAGGAGAGCCTTCATCATGATGTAAAATGTGTTGTAAACAAGAGAGCCGTCATCATGATATAAAATGTGTTGTAAACAGGAGAGCCGTCATCATGATATAAAATGCGTTGTAAACAGGAGAACCGTCATCATGATATAAAATGTGTTGTAAACAGGAGAGCCCTCATCATGATATAAAATGTGTTGTAAACAGGAGAGCCGTCATCATGATATAAAATGTGTTGTAAACAGGAGAGCCCTCATCATGATATAAAATGTGTTGTAACAAGAGAACTGTCATCATGATATAAAATGTGTTGTAAACAGGAGAGCCGTCATCATGATATAAATGTGTTGTAAACAGTAGAACGGTCATCATGATGTAAGATGTGTTATAAACAGGAGAGCCTTCATCATGATGTAAAATGCGTTGTAAACAGGAGAGCCGTCATCATGATATAAAATATAGTGTAAACAAGAGAGCCGTCATCATGATATAAACTGTGTTGTAAACAGGGGAGCCGTCATCATGATATAAAATGTGTTGTAAACAGGGGAGCCGTCATGATGATATAAAATGTGTTGTAAACAGTAGAGCCGTCATCATGATATAAAATGTCTTGTAAACAGGAGAGCCTTCATCATGATGTAAAATGTGTTGTAAACAGGAGAGCCCTCATCATGATATAAAATGTGTTGTAACAAGAGAGCTGTCATCATGATATAAAATATAGTGTAAACAAGAGAGCCGTCATCATGATATAAAATGTGTTGTAAACAGGGGAGCCGTCATCATGTTATAAAATGTGTTGTAAACAGGAGAGCCGTCATCATGATATAAAATGTGTTGTAAACAGGAGAGCCTTCATCATGATGTAAAATGTGTTGTAAACAGGAGAGCCGTCATCATGATATAAAATGCGTTGTAAACAGGAGAGCCGTCATCATGATATAAAATGTGTTGTAAACAGGAGAGCCGTCATCATGATATAAAATGTGTTGTAAACAGGAGAGCCCTCATCATGATATAAAATGTGTTGTAAACAGGACAGCCGTCATCATGATATAAATGTGTTGTAAACAGGAGAGCCCTTGTCATGATATAAAATGTGTTGTAAACAGGAGAGCCGTCATCATGATATAAAATGTGTTGTTAACAGGAGAGCAGTCATCATGATATAAATGTGTTGTAAACAGTAGAACGGTCATCATGATGTAAGATGTGTTGTAAACAGGAGAGCTGTCATCATGATATAAAATGTGTTGTAAACAGGAGACCCTTTGTCATGATATAAAATGTGTTGTAAACAGGAGAGCCGTCATCATGATATAAAATGTGTTGTTAACAGGAGAACCGTCATCATGATATAAAATGTGTTGTAAACAGGAGAGCCCTTATCATGATATAAAATGTGTTGTAAACAGGAGAGCCCTCATCATGATATAAAATGTGTTGTAAACAGGAGAGCCCTCATCATGAAATGAAATGTGTTGTAAACAGAAAAGCCGTCATCATGATATAAAACGTGTGGTTAATAGGAGAGCCGTCATCATGATATAAAATGTTTTGTAAACAGATAAGCCGTCATCATGATATAAAATGTGTTGTAAACAGGAGAGCCTTCATCATGATGTAAAATGCGTTGTAAACAGGAGAGCCGTCATCATGATATAAAATATAGTGTAAACAAGAGAGCCGTCATCATGATATAAACTGTGTTGTAAACAGGGGAGCCGTCATCATGATATAAAATGTGTTGTAAACAGGAGAGCCTCATCATGATATAAAATATGTTGTAAACAGGAGAGCCTTCATCATTTAGTAAAATGTGTTGTAAACAGGAGAGCCGTCATCATGATATAAAATGCGTTGTAAACAGGAGAGCCGTCATCATGATATAAAATGTGTTGTAAACAGGAGAGCCGTCATCATGATATAAAATGTGTTGTAAACAGGAGAGCCCTCAACATGATATAAAATGTGTTGTAAACAGGAGAGCCCTCATCATGATATAAAATGTGTTGTAAACAGGAGAGCCCTCATCATGATATAAAATATGTTGTAACAAATTAGCTGTCTCCATGATATAAAATGTGTTGTAAACAGGACAGCCGTCATCATGATATAAATGTGTTGTAAACAGGAGAGCCCTTGTCATGATATAAAATGTGTTGTAAACAGGAGAGCCGTCATCATGATATAAAATGTGTTGTTAACAGGAGAACCGTCATCATGATATAAAATGTGTTGTAAACAGGAGAGCCCTCATCATGATATAAAATTTGTTTTTAACAGGATAGCCGCCATCATGATATAAAATGTGTTGTAAACAGGAGAGCCGTCATCATGATATTAGATGTGTTGTAAACAGGAGAGCCGTCATCATGATATTAGATGTGTTGTAAACAGGAGAGCCGTCATCATGATATAAAATGTGTTGTAAACAGGAGAGCCCTTGTCATGATATAAAATGTGTTGTAAACAGGAGAGCCGTCATCATGATATAAAATGTGTTGTAAACAGGAGAGCCCTTGTCATGATATAACATGTGTTGTAAAAAGGAAAGGCCGTCATCATGATATAAAATGTGTTGTAAACAGGAGAGCCGTCATCATGATATAAAATGTGTTGTAAACAGGAGAGCCGTCATCATGATATAAAATGTATTGTAAACAGGAGAGCCGTCATCATGATATAAAATGTATTGTAAACAGGAGAGCCGTCATCATGATATAAAATCTGTTGTAAACAGGAGAGCCCTAATCATGATATTAAATGTGTTGTAAACAGTAGAACGGTCATCATGATGTAAGATGTGTCGTAAACAGGAGAGCCGTCATCATGATATAAAATGTGTTGTAAACAGGAGAGCCCTTGTCATGATATAAAATGTGTTGTAAACAGGAGAGCCGTCATCATGATATAAAATGTGTTGTTAACAGGAGAGCCGTCATCATGATATAAAATGTGTTGTAACAAGAGAGCTGTCATCATGATATAAAATGTGTTGTAAACAGGACAGCCGTCATCATGATATAAATGTGTTGTAAACAGTAGAACGGTCATCATGATGTAAGATGTGTTGTAAACAGGAGAGCCGTCATCATGATATAAAATGTGTTGTAAACAGGAGAGCCCTTGTCATGATATAAAATGTGTTGTAAACAGGAGAGCCGTCATCATGATATAAAATGTGTTGTTAACAGGAGAACCGTCATCATGATATAAAATGTGTTGTAAACAGGAGAGCCCTCATCATGATATAAAATGTGTTGTAAACAGGAGAGCCCTCATCATGATATAAAATGTGTTGTAAACAGGAGAGCCCTCATCATGATATAAAATGTGTTGTAACAAGAGAGCTGTCATCATGATATAAAATGTGTTGTAAACAGGAGAGCCGTCATCATGATATAAAATGTGTTGTAAACAGGAGAGCCGTCATCATGATATAAAATGTGTTGTAAACAGGAGAGCCTTCATCATGATGTAAAATGTGTTGTAAACAAGAGAGCCGTCATCATGATATAAAATGCGTTGTAAACAGGAGAGCCGTCATCATGATATAAAATGTGTTGTTAACAGGAGAGCCGTCATCATGATATAACATGTGTTGTAAACAGGAGAGCCCTCATCATGATATAAAATGTGTTGTAAACAGGAGAGCCGTCATCATGATATAAAATGTGTTGTAAACAGGAGAGCCCTCATCATGATATAAAATGTGTTGTAAACAGAAAAGCCGTCATCATGATATAAAACGTGTTGTTAATAGGAGAGCCGTCATCATGATATAAAATGTGTTGTAAACAGATTAGCCGTCATCATGATATAAAATGTGTTGTAAACAGGAGAGCCTTCATCATGATGTAAAATGTGATGTAAACAGGAGAGCCGTCATCATGATATAAAATATAGTGTAAACAAGAGAGCCGTCATCATGCTATAAAATGTATTGTAAACAGGGGAGCCGTCATCATGATATAAAATGTGTTGTAAACAGGAGAGCCGTCATCATGATATAAAATGTGTTGTAAACAGGAGAGCCTTCATCATGATGTAAAATGTGTTGTAAACAAGAGAGCCGTCATCATGATATAAAATGTGTTGTAAACAGGAGAGCCGTCATCATGATATAAAATGCGTTGTAAACAGGAGAACCGTCATCATGATATAAAATGTGTTGTAAACAGGAGAGCCCTCATCATGATATAAAATGTGTTGTAAACAGGAGAGCCGTCATCATGATATAAAATGTGTTGTAAACAGGAGAGCCCTCATCATGATATAAAATGTGTTGTAACAAGAGAACTGTCATCATGATATAAAATGTGTTGTAAACAGGAGAGCCGTCATCATGATATAAATGTGTTGTAAACAGTAGAACGGTCATCATGATGTAAGATGTGTTATAAACAGGAGAGCCTTCATCATGATGTAAAATGCGTTGTAAACAGGAGAGCCGTCATCATGATATAAAATATAGTGTAAACAAGAGAGCCGTCATCATGATATAAACTGTGTTGTAAACAGGGGAGCCGTCATCATGATATAAAATGTGTTGTAAACAGGGGAGCCGTCATGATGATATAAAATGTGTTGTAAACAGTAGAGCCGTCATCATGATATAAAATGTCTTGTAAACAGGAGAGCCTTCATCATGATGTAAAATGTGTTGTAAACAGGAGAGCCCTCATCATGATATAAAATGTGTTGTAACAAGAGAGCTGTCATCATGATATAAAATATAGTGTAAACAAGAGAGCCGTCATCATGATATAAAATGTGTTGTAAACAGGGGAGCCGTCATCATGTTATAAAATGTGTTGTAAACAGGAGAGCCGTCATCATGATATAAAATGTGTTGTAAACAGGAGAGCCTTCATCATGATGTAAAATGTGTTGTAAACAGGAGAGCCGTCATCATGATATAAAATGCGTTGTAAACAGGAGAGCCGTCATCATGATATAAAATGTGTTGTAAACAGGAGAGCCGTCATCATGATATAAAATGTGTTGTAAACAGGAGAGCCCTCATCATGATATAAAATGTGTTGTAAACAGGACAGCCGTCATCATGATATAAATGTGTTGTAAACAGGAGAGCCCTTGTCATGATATAAAATGTGTTGTAAACAGGAGAGCCGTCATCATGATATAAAATGTGTTGTTAACAGGAGAGCAGTCATCATGATATAAATGTGTTGTAAACAGTAGAACGGTCATCATGATGTAAGATGTGTTGTAAACAGGAGAGCTGTCATCATGATATAAAATGTGTTGTAAACAGGAGACCCTTTGTCATGATATAAAATGTGTTGTAAACAGGAGAGCCGTCATCATGATATAAAATGTGTTGTTAACAGGAGAACCGTCATCATGATATAAAATGTGTTGTAAACAGGAGAGCCCTTATCATGATATAAAATGTGTTGTAAACAGGAGAGCCCTCATCATGATATAAAATGTGTTGTAAACAGGAGAGCCCTCATCATGAAATGAAATGTGTTGTAAACAGAAAAGCCGTCATCATGATATAAAACGTGTGGTTAATAGGAGAGCCGTCATCATGATATAAAATGTTTTGTAAACAGATAAGCCGTCATCATGATATAAAATGTGTTGTAAACAGGAGAGCCTTCATCATGATGTAAAATGCGTTGTAAACAGGAGAGCCGTCATCATGATATAAAATATAGTGTAAACAAGAGAGCCGTCATCATGATATAAACTGTGTTGTAAACAGGGGAGCCGTCATCATGATATAAAATGTGTTGTAAACAGGAGAGCCTCATCATGATATAAAATATGTTGTAAACAGGAGAGCCTTCATCATTTAGTAAAATGTGTTGTAAACAGGAGAGCCGTCATCATGATATAAAATGCGTTGTAAACAGGAGAGCCGTCATCATGATATAAAATGTGTTGTAAACAGGAGAGCCGTCATCATGATATAAAATGTGTTGTAAACAGGAGAGCCCTCAACATGATATAAAATGTGTTGTAAACAGGAGAGCCCTCATCATGATATAAAATGTGTTGTAAACAGGAGAGCCCTCATCATGATATAAAATATGTTGTAACAAATTAGCTGTCTCCATGATATAAAATGTGTTGTAAACAGGACAGCCGTCATCATGATATAAATGTGTTGTAAACAGGAGAGCCCTTGTCATGATATAAAATGTGTTGTAAACAGGAGAGCCGTCATCATGATATAAAATGTGTTGTTAACAGGAGAACCGTCATCATGATATAAAATGTGTTGTAAACAGGAGAGCCCTCATCATGATATAAAATTTGTTTTTAACAGGATAGCCGCCATCATGATATAAAATGTGTTGTAAACAGGAGAGCCGTCATCATGATATTAGATGTGTTGTAAACAGGAGAGCCGTCATCATGATATTAGATGTGTTGTAAACAGGAGAGCCGTCATCATGATATAAAATGTGTTGTAAACAGGAGAGCCCTTGTCATGATATAAAATGTGTTGTAAACAGGAGAGCCGTCATCATGATATAAAATGTGTTGTAAACAGGAGAGCCCTTGTCATGATATAACATGTGTTGTAAAAAGGAAAGGCCGTCATCATGATATAAAATGTGTTGTAAACAGGAGAGCCGTCATCATGATATAAAATGTGTTGTAAACAGGAGAGCCGTCATCATGATATAAAATGTATTGTAAACAGGAGAGCCGTCATCATGATATAAAATGTATTGTAAACAGGAGAGCCGTCATCATGATATAAAATCTGTTGTAAACAGGAGAGCCCTAATCATGATATTAAATGTGTTGTAAACAAGAGAACCGTCATCATGATAAAAAGTGTGCTGTTAACAGGAGATCCGTCATCATGATTTAACATGTGTTGTAAACAGGAAGGCCGTCATCATGATATAAAATGTGTTGTAAACAGGAGAGCCGTCATCATGGTATAAAATGTGTTGTTAACAGGAGAGCCGTCATCATGATATAAAATGTGTTGTGAACAGGAGAGCCGTCATCATGATATAAAATGTATTGTAAACAGGAGAGCCGTCATCATGACATAAATTTTATTGTAAACAGTAGAGCCGTTATCATGACATAAAATGTGTTATAAGCAGTAGAGCCGTCATCATGATATAAAATGAGTTGTAAACAGGAGAGCCGTCATCATGATATTAGATGTGTTGTAAACAGGAGAGCCGTCATCATGATATAAAATGTTTTGTAAACAGGAGAGCCGTCATCATGATATAAAATGTGTTGTAAACAGGAGAGCCGTCATCATGAAATAACATGTGTTGTAAAACAGGAAGGCCGTCATCATGATATAAAATGTGTTGTAAACAGGAGAGCCGTCATCATGATATAAAATGTGTTGTAAACAGGAGAGCCGTCATCATGATATAAAATGTGTTTTTAACAGGATAGCCGCCATCATGATATAAAATGTGTTGTAAACAGGAGAGCCGTCATCATGATATTAGATGTGTTGTAAACAGGAGAGCCGTCATCATGATATAAAATGTGTTGTAAACAGGAGAGCCGTCATCCTGATATAAAATGTGTTGTAAACAGGAGAGCCGTCATCCTGATATAACATGTGTTGTAAAACAGGAAGGCCGTCATCATGATATAAAATGTGTTGTAAACAGGAGAGCCGTCATCATGATATAAAATGTGTTGTAAACAGTAGAGCCATCATCATGATATAAAAAAAAGTTTTACGATCATGAGACCTTAAACGACTTCACATACTAATTGTGTGTGTGTGTGTGTGCCAATACAGATAAAATAAGCAATGTTTGAGACAAATTAATAATTAATAAAAATGACATTTAAACCATGTTAATGTATGCAAGCCCATACATTTAATTTCCTATATATAATTATTTACAGTAATTCATATCTGCTTAAAAATCATAAAATAAGAATAAAACCGACACTCCCAAGCCATAACCTTCAGTCTTTAATTACAGAATGCTTAAATTACAGGCTCCATGTGCTGCTTCAGGTCTCTAGGTTTGCTCTCTGCAGGCGAGTCCATTTAAGTAGTAATACATGTAATGACAAGCCGCATAGTTCTGTGATATTATTCGTCAGAAGACGGCCATGACTTGTGACGTCAGCAAGCGTATATAAGCCATGGATAAGAAGAACTTGTTACAAACGCATAGGTCAGCGTGGTTGTTTGGGCTGCGGCTATAAGCCAGGCAACTGGTGCACACTTAACGGGAACATCTGTCGCCGTTTTCAAAGGAATAAAACTTCAGATGCCTGGCTAAAATACCCACTAGAAGCCAGGCATCCCACGTCGCTTTACTATACTGAAGCCCGTCTGTATATAACGATAGTAAAGCGACATGGGATGCCTGGCTTCTAGCAGGTATTTAAGCCAGGCATCTGAAGCCCGTCTGTATAAAATGATAGTAAAGCGACATGGAAGCTTAAAATGGATATTTATTCAGGCTGGGTTTATACAGGGCCTGTACCTCATTTAACAAAAGATTAAATATGATGTCTTACAGACATGCAAGTCTATAGGTCGATATTATCTATAACTTTACGGTAAGCGTATAAGAAGTTATAAAAATGAACGTACAACATGATCGATCCTTATCTTGGGTGAAGGACACAATGAATGTTATTTATAGACAACATAGGTCTATAGCCTCGAGTGAAACCACAGAGCAAACATAACATGTACACAATAAGGACGGGTTGTCCTTTACGTAAATGTTTAGTTGCTCTTGGGGACCTGAATTGTTAATGAGCTGATGTTTTTCCTGTCATGCAATATACTGTTAAAAGTATATATGATTTATCATATCTAATGTTTTATACACTTGTGCCGTCCTCATATTTCTTGACATAGGTATAAAATGAGCACCCCATCGGGTTTTGAAATAACCCATTAGAGTGACATTAATAAAGAATTAACTTGGATTCTGTCAAATAGGATTCGGGCATGAATAGGAAAATAAATATGAAGTAATTAACACCCCAACTGATGACTTATTATATTAACGGGACGAACTAACGGGCTGGTACAACGGTCAGGGGTGTCATGTCCCGTAAACCGCTCTTGTAAATCATGCTTGAATATACGTCTTTTCCCTTGTTTTTATCAATGTAATAAATTATTTGATTAGCCTTTGGCCCTAATGTAGACAACAAGGCCGAGTCAAGCAGCACAGGCAAGTGAAATATTATTATTCATGGGACCGACTATGTACGACTAACGAACAGAAATGGTATCCTGATTAATATGATAACACCCACAGGAGGAGTTGCTTGTGTGTCAAGTGTATCTGACCTCCGGCATTTGTAGACTAGCTGTCCGAGAACGGAATCAACTTTGATAAACGTCTTCGTGTAACACAGCAATGATACGACACAAACATCTTAAGGAGCGATTTAGGTCTAATGATCGTCAAACAACCCTCGTTTAATCTAGCTTTAAAATTCATATTAAAGTTAAGTTTAGCCACAACGATATATACATATTGGAATCCTTAGAATATTCTCTGTTAGATGCGATATATATGAACATTGTCGCAGATTTTGCTTTAAGGATTTTAAATTTTAAATAATTTATTTTAAATTTTTTACGCGATATATCTCACATTTGGCAAATAGTATGTATGTAAAAATAGTATCGCATGGAAGTACACACAGATATCTCAAGCGTTTTTTTTTATTGTGTGATTATAATCTTTTTATTTCTATTGAATTTTCAATTTAAAAAAGTTATGATAGGAACAATTTATTTTTTTTAATGACGTATAACTGCTAAACTTAAACATATCGAAAAAAAGCATTTAAGGTTGCATGACAACATAACTACAGTGGAACCCCGCCTTGCGACCACCCCACAATTGCGACCACCCCACAATAACGACCAATCTGCTTGGTCCCGAATTTTTTTAGTTTATTTATGTTTAAAAATGACTCAAAATTACGACCACCTCTTAATTCAGAATAACGACCATATATCCTGGCCCCAGCACTAATGCGACCCCGCTAATGCGACCACCGCCGAGAAGACCTGAAACAACTTTTGTCACGAGATAATGGCTGCGCCTTGTCACAGGCGCCTTAACGAAGGATCAAAGAGGGTAACAAGGGTTCCCAACCTTAGTGTAACCCTTCCTGACTCGGTGTCCGCGCTGAGACTCGTTGAGGCGTAAGTTGTAGATCAAAGAGGGTAACTAACGGCCGATTACCTAATGAGCCGGTCTGCCTGGCTAACTGCCCTGGGGTCTTGGGCTAGCGATGCAATTTGCCACTCAGTGATCAACTGTATTACAGCTACCAAAAGTGCGGGGGTGAGAGCTTACAATTTTTACTCATCACATAATGTTCGATCCTCATTAATGATCTAGTTAATCCTAAATGTGCTCATACCTTACACTGAGTATTGATCAGTTAGTCAAATGTATTAATACAATGCTTGCATTGGGACAAATCCGTTGTCTTGCCTTATCAGATAAATCGCTGTCAGTTTATTTCCCCGCTGGTTCAGTTTGCGTGTAAAATTGCTGTTATCTTCGTATTGTCTCTAGTGTAATTATGTGTTAATCATCAGTCACTACGTATGTGTCAATGTATATATTTTTATCATGAATAAATATATAAAAGTTTTTTTCTTTTCAGATACACAAAATAAAACATTCCTAATAAGGGTTCTCCACTTAGTGAAATATTTTGTTATAATTCACATTAAAGATATGCAATATTTACAGACTGATACACATTAAACATTGCCGTGATATGTGGGACCAAGGTAAGAGTTTCACAAATACGACCACCCCCAAATTACGACCACTTTGCTCAGTCCTCAGGGTGGTCGTAATTGTGGGGTTCCACTGTATATGCAAAATTGAAAACTACATTTTGTGGTTTTTGAGGAATATTGCGCCGCAGAGATTTCTACCAATCTTGATATATGCACACACGCACACACACGCGAGAGAGAGAGGAGGAAACCTGTTTAAAATGAGGTCATGACCTTGACTAGGAGAGTGACCCCGACCTTGAATAGGGCAATTTGTTTTAGAAATCACACCAATTCTTAAATATCTCAAGAAATGCTGCATGTATCGATAAAAAGAATCAAGTTGACCGAAGATTTTTGAGAATGTTGTCATGTGCCAGAATTTGGTGTCGCCACCTATTTTCCTTTTCTTGTTTTCGCGGCTATTAATAATCCCATCATTACCACTTAACAGTACTGTGAGCATTATAATTAAAACACTAATCGACATATTTCTTTCATATTATAAATATACAGCTTTATTCTCACCGTTTTGAATATGAAGCTTGTCCAGAGAACCTAGTACAGCTTTGTGGGCTTCGAAAAGGGCCACGTAATTTATAAAGACTGTATACGTGTAATGATAAGGTATCAGTCATAATATGTGTAAAGGCAAACGAAACATGTACTTTTTTTACTAAAAGAGCTTGTTTGTATGATTAAGGGAACATTCTTATCACATTCCATGAACACAGTCGAATCTATTAAAAACCACAGTTATAGTATATGTAAAGCTGGTTCATGCATCAATCCACAAGGAACGATGTCGGTGTTCATATTTTACAAAGATATTTTATAGATGTAATCGATACGGTCAATTTATTATTATTTATACGTATACAAGATATCAACGGAGAACTGTAGGTGTATTTTTTAAAATATAAAATACGATCGCTTCAATTCACAAGAGTAAAGTAAAAACCATATGACGTTAAGAGAATCAACACAAATACAGGACATAATACAAACATATCAAGAAATCATTTATCCTTTGAATAGACCCAGAGCCCGTATTATATTTATGCCTTTATTTGTACTTTTGTGAAGTTGGGATCATATCTAACATTTAGCCATACCCACGTTTCGGACTTATTTCAACCATATGTCGATGAATGTAAACGGTTATGAATTAAAATATTAGCTGCTGGTCAATAATAGAATGTACATTCATTTAATATATTTATAGGCATCTGTTGTTTTACATCAAGAAACCTTTGCATTATAAGGTACGAATATTCTAATTAAAATTTTAAAAAATTATAAAGGTTGTCAAAAATTATTTATCGAGAAATAAATTCAATATAATAAGACAGGCAAAAGAAATAGAATAATAATAAAAGATAAAAAATTGGTTTATAGTTTGATTTACCAACGAAGTATGTCCCTTCTAAATTTATATTTTCATTACTGGTCTGTCGGACTTACTCATTTCAGTAGCACTTCTTCGCGTCTAAAGGAGCAAACGGCCTAATCAATCGAAACAGAAGCTATAAAACCCAATCAACCGAAACAGAGACTATAAGATTATTTCATGAACCGTTTAAGGAGAAAGAGCGCACCCTTGTGATAACACGATACTACCACCACCCAGCAGTCCCATGTCCAGCGCCATGTATCAAACAATCTCCACAAAGGCTATTTAAAAAAAAATACAAATAACGTACTAAAATCAGTCAATGAATACACGATATTTGAAATATACAGCATTATTAGATCATTTCCGCCTGAAAATAGATGTTATTACCGGTATTTTTACATACTCCTCCGTCAACACTCTTAATTGAAACTGTATCATTTAAGAATGCGCCACTACGGTTTCATCTGTTTGTGTACGGCAGTTATAACTCAGTAATTAACAACCTTATAAATTCTTAATATCTAAAAGAATACTTGCTTTCCATTTGTTTACAACTATACATTTATGCATTTTCTAACTTTGGATTTAGCATCAAAATCGGAACAAGATTAAACTACACCATCTTAATCCTAGACTTATCCACAGAAAAGGATGCAGGTAATCCATGTCATCGGGTTCCTTAATACCGTCTGAAGCTGTGAGAAGATCTCTTACATATGTGCCATCTGTTTTGTATTCAACCGCCCTGTTACTGTAAAAATCGGCCACAATTAAATTACCGTTAGCCAGCAATTTTATGTCCACCGGCCTGGTGAGCTTCGATGCTCCACGATTTCCTATCGAAATCAGGAAAGTACCATCTTCATCAAATACTTCAACTTTCATTTCTTTCACATTTGTGCAATAGAAATGGTGGGATTTTCCACTTGGCACCACTACAAAACTTCAGAGAGACCCACGGGTAATTATCTTCTTCCTCTGATTGACTTTTATGAGTGACCTTTGCTCAATGCCTGACCCGAGGAATAAAAAGAAAATGTTCTCTTCTTTGACATTTATTTGGTGAACACTTTCCAAAGGAGGATGCATCTTGAAATCATGCCGTGAACCGTCTGATGAGAACTTTCGCACGTAGGATGGATTCGACTCGCATAAAAAGACGTGACCCTCGTAAACGCAAACCGAGTGTGCAGCTGGCATGTCATATGCTATTTCATACTCTCCAGTTGTGTTTATTTTACGCGGGGGTCCCTCAAAATCAGTTACCACGGCTGAACCATCAGGTAAAATTCTGATTTGACGTGCTCTCTTTATTGTTGAGTTAGGCCCACTCTTTATCTCAAGTACAGATTGTGGCTTCGAAAGATTTTTTGTGTCCCCTATAATCTCATTAACTTTGCATGACAAAGTACATTTGCATATCTTGTCTTTGACTGCCTCACTTGACAGTTGACTGCTGAGAGAAGCCGGGCCCTCGGTAGCTTTTGTTTTAATATAATAATAGTTTCTGTTGTATGTCTCAGTTTTCTGTTTAATTTTTGGACATCTCTGAATTCCGTAGGTTTCTCATTATTCTTGAAAGAAGTACAGTCCTTTCTGACTGACCTACCATCGCTGCAGATTTTTGTGAATTCCTGGTATAAGCCCTTGACACCAGAGCTATGATCTTTGGCATGCTGCTCTATCAGGCTTTCAAAGTGCCTGTCCCGTTCTGCTTTAATATCATCCCTGCATCGTCTCACTGTTTCTGCAATGAACTTTTCACAGCTAGCCCCCATTGATATTTCACCGCTGATGTTACTGTCTAATATATCAAGCTGCTCATCCAAACGTTTTTGTTGTTCGCAAAAATGTGCTTTGACCTCCTGATCTGCTTGACCAATATCCGATATTTCGTGATCTTGATGTTCCTCACTGATCACGCAATCAGTGCACAGCCTCGCCATGCAGGTCAGGCAAAAATACTCTACTCCTGCCATATGATTGGAGCATAGATCTTCAACAATTAGATGGGAAGCAAAATGCTTAATCCTTTTATGGCGACCGACACAGTCTTCACAAAGGCGCCTGTTACAGTTTTTGCACAAAGCCTTCATTGGTTTTGACAGGCCGTCTTGTGAACATTTCTGACACAAATAATCACTTCTAATGCTCGCCATAATATCAGTTACCTCCGATACTTTGAAATCAACAGGTAACCCAGCGATTCCTTTTTTCAGGTAACTTAGCGGTTTGTCGGCACACAGGACATTCAACAGAAGTAGGCGACTCTTTCCCTTGTCCTACGCGGGTCGCATGCCACCGTTGAAGACAGCTCAGACAAAACGAATGTTGGCATGGGAGACCCCTCGGATTCTTGTTTATCTTGTTCTCAAAGCAGATGGCACAGTTCAGTACTTGTGTGTCGCTGCTAGTTGCCATGCTTACCAAACCTACAAAATTCAGAGAGTTTAATATAGTCGATTTTGGGCAATCAATTTAATAAAACGAATTTTAAAGTTTACTCATTTATCGACATCTTGTGGTTGCCAAATACATGTAGAACATATATGTTTTACTCCTATTCAACAATCCTTTTAACATTTGTGATTTCTCCAGAATGTATGTAAGGTCCAACGGTAATCAAAGGCAAACCACCAATAAAATTACTGCTCGTAAGACATGTTGCGTCCATAACAAAAACTTCGGTGTAAGTTACTTAAATTAAACAGATGTAAATCCCTGTATTGTTCAAAACGTGATAGAGAAGACGAAATACGATTCTCTTAACAAATGCACATATTCTTTCATTAACCGCAGCTCTGAAATATAGCAAAATCTGAGTGTCAACGCTCTACCTGAGCATTAATAGCACACGGCTTGGGAAATGTTTAATAAAGAAGAAACTTGTGCATGAGATACTCTTACGTTATCCATAGACTGTTTGATTTGCATACTGGCTCATAAGGAGAAAAATTAAAACTAATAAATAATATCCGACTAATCACACTTGCGTGTGTTGATTTAATATTGGACTAAATAAGAAGTATATTATACTTCATAACATATTTTTTGTAGATTGCCTAAGACAGATACGTCATTTGTAAAATGATAATTTAATCCAGTTTTTTTTGCAAAGATAGGGGCAAAAAAAACCCCATAATTTGCATCTGTTTGCGTGTTTCAACATCCAGTGTTGGTTTATTACAGGTAATATTATTGTAGCTACCCCTGTACTGAGCTTGAATACGAAATTATCAAATATGAGAATGAACCATTTATAGTGAAGCATGAGACAAGAAGCTCAAATGAAATCTAGAAATTTTCAGTCTATATATGTAGAACATTACACATTTGCTCTCTCTGCATATTGTTCTTATTACTCTCTATTTTGTAGTTTACATGTGAATTGAGAAAGTCATGTTATGACAATGTCATATTTTGACAGTTTCCTCAGAAGTCTTCGTCTGACAGTTTTTAAACTTGCCACAGTACATTTCGTACAAATATAAACATATGTAGTACCAACACTCTCGCATAGAAAATAAAGAAGAAAAAATTCGCTTAAGCCCAATATTTATAGATCGCTCTGCCCTAGATACTCTCTCAGCAATGGTAAATTTCACAAGTTAGGAAGTGTTTAAATATATGGCTGAAAAAGAAGTAGACATGGAGGATGGGTAGGGGTAGGGGGCGGGGATCACAGATGAATAGACTATCACTTTTGATGATGAAAGGTCAAGCACAACACACATGTTGGCTAATGGCTAACAATGTGACAATGGCTGACTATCATTAACAATATGGGTAAAAATTAAGAAAACGTACATGGCGCTACCACGGTTACGGCTAGTTCGCAGTCTTTTGATAGCAAGTGAATAACCTCGCGTATGTTAATAGTTACGGCGATGTCATCTGCATTTACTTAAATATGTACACAGCGTATCTACGAATTTGGTATGTCCAAATATATATGGACCACTGAAGCAGTTGCGGTGATCCTTCCAATGTTTGTGCCGATGAGTGTGATACCGAATTTCGGATCGATCATTCCATCCTTATCTTTGATTTTGTTTTCGTTATAGCCATTGCAGTAAGTAATGTTCCACATTGGGTTTCTTTGTGAGAAAGGGCGTAATCGAATGTTAGACTAGTCAGATATACAATATATGCTGAACAATTTTTTTTCAGAATATAAACAAGACTTTCTTTCCGCGAATAAGGGAAGCTGTTTTTTTAGAGGCTGGACCAACAGTGGGTACACATTGGATTTTGATGACTATTCTTTTAAACTTTAAGATGATCTCAGATTATGTCTGCCATTTATATAAGAATATTACCAAATTTCAATTGGCACCCTTATGTGGAGTAGACCATAACTGGAAGAAAAGGGAAAAGAATATTATGTTCTTCCTTGCATACGCATACAAATTTCAGAGGACGTCCAAATGAATGTACTTGTAAATAATAATTATAAAATATCTGTTTATACATGTTTTACTTCTTATGACAATAATAAAAGAAGACCTGACCCGACAATCCCCTGGTATATCATGTAACAATGGATAATTTAAACCCAGGCGTGCTCAAAATCATGCATTTTGTCAATAGACGTTAGATATAGGTTACAGTGACCTTATTCTACATCCAGCTGCTACCATTTGTGCTGATGTGAATAATAGATTGTTAAAATCATGTTCTTTCACACAGCTTGCAATATATTAGTCATAGTGACATTATACCATGTTTCCAGGAAATGTTTATATTGTTAATGGACGGAATGTTTCATTTGCGAAAAAAAAAAAAAAAAAAAAAAAAAAAAAAAAATAGTTTGGCAATCAGTCTGCAGGAACTAATAAAACACTCCAGGATCATAACGCAAAGAATCATGGCGATCAATGTATTAGTTTATCATAGACTGGAGCTTTCACATCAAATTTGTAATTATTCTGGGGCGTATATTTTAGCCTTATAGCTCTGGGGGTATCGTAAAAAAAGATATAATTTCAGTTTTGCAAAGGAGATTTTTATGAAACTCCCTTGATGTCAAGTGAGAAGATTTCATGTGCAGCGGTTATGATTTCTGTCTAGTTAACGAACGCCTGCTTTAATTAAGGTCTGAAAAAAAGAGAAAAAATAGAATAAAAAACGGAAAAAAATTACAGGCGGCGCAAACAGTCTTAATAAGTTATTCAGAAAGATAGTTCGCTAAAGCTCAGACTTTCAGTCAGCTGAGCTTTAAAGGCAGCCCTGAGACTGGGCTTACGACCAAGTCATGTCTTGGGAAAATGCATCACTGCTATTCAGATTTACCAAAATAATGACAGTGATTAATTCCATTTTATTTCCAGAGTGGCCCTAATAGATGCTTAATATGTAGCATATTCATTCAGTGGTTGTGTTCAGGATGTAAAACAGGATGTAATTACATGTATGAGATCCTTATAACTCCTTGGTTCAGTCACATTTGAAAGTAATATCAAGGAAATGAATGAATGCTGTCATGAAATATTTGCATTATCCCACACTACAAATTTAATCACTTTTGGTTTGCATATATTGCAAAAGTTTCTTGTTATTATTTATTTTTTATTTCTCAAAGATGCACTTGGTAAACTAATGCTATTTTTCAAAAATTAATATGGCATCATTATATATAATAAATTACTACTGTAGGGGTTCTGATAGCCTCATTACACCAATAGTACTATTGTTCGGGGCCTCTAACCTCACCTAATACAATACACAATTGGCCCTAATTCCCACAATAAAACTACTGCAGAGGGCACCAGGCCCCGTAATAATAATACTGTAGGGGGCCTCAGGCCCGGTGGTGATAATAATAATACTACTATAGGGGGCCTGAGATCCCATGGTAATAGTAAAAGTAGAACTAGAAGGGACCTAATGTCCCATAAAAATATTAATAATTAAATAAAAATATGAAACCTCATGATAAAAATGACACTTGTTTAGGAGGCTAGAAGCCTTATTAAATTAATAATACAACTGGAGGGTGGCTTGAGGCCCCTTGATAATAATAGTAATATTGTATAGGTCCTAAGGCCTCATCATAATAATAGCAATACTGTAGTTTCCCTCAGGCCCATAATAATAAAAATAATAATAATAATACAGATAATAATATTATTTAAAACAATAATAATAATACTTTCAGGGGCCTGAGGCCCCATTATAATAATAATATTAGTATAGGGTAGGGGCCTGAGCCCACAAGATAATAATGAAAATAGGACTTAAAGGGCCTGAGGTACCTTTATATTAATAATGATAATAGTAATAATAATAAAAATAATTATTATTATAACAACAAGAGTACATGCACTTAGAGTATATGCACAGACCTCCGCCTAGGCAGCTCCTGACCCCAACAAGGCATTATAAGAAACGCTGCATTTTTAATGAACAAAATTTCTGGATCCATAGGTTCCGGGTCACCCCCCCCCCAAAAAAAAAATAAATTATCAATAATACTTTTTATCATTGCCGAGCTATCTTGAAAATTTCATTAAAATCCGTTTATACATTTGAGTAATGATGCTAACAGACAAGCCAATGCCGACAAAATACATAACCCCCGTCACATCACGGAGGTAATAATAAAATGACTGCAGGGGGCATAGACTTAATGATAAAGTCTTTAGATAACAGCAATAGAATTGAATAGGGTTGAAATATTAAACTAGACCATGCACACATCCCTGTTGCCTGAGGCCTCATGGTTTTTACAAGTATGTAGGGCACTAAGGCCCCCATGTGTTTACTTTTCCTTCTAGAATAAAACACTGGGCTGCATAACTGTAGGGCATAAACAGTGGAGACCCACTGTGATAAGTCTCAGGCGGCCAGGCCGATCTATAGTTCTGTATGTATGAATAAATAATGGTACGAATAAGTCTGGGGGTGCCTTGGGCCAAATATAATTTTGATAAGTCTACAGGAGGCCTCAGGCCATACATTTATTCTGCTTCTGGTACTAACAACTGTGATGCAGATATTCCAGCGTCCAGAAGGTCATGGTCAATTTTATGTCCAAGATGATTTTTGTAAATGTAGTTCATCATTAAAAAGGCATTTAACTGATTTGCTAACCACACATCAGTACACAAAACAAAAAGTCTGACCTAGAAGAACCTATACATTCTTCAACTTCCTATCGATAAGCAAATGAAGCTTAGACTTGAGCCAGGACTGTAAACTTTTATCATGAAAACTACTTATCTTGATTATGTGTGTCCTATTTATTGACTTTAAATTGGTACGAGCCAGGTGCATATTTTCTGGGATCGCTGTGCCCCCTATCGAGTTTGTCATACAAACTTTACATTTTCCGTTAAAATTACTTTTGATGATAAATGGTGAACATCAATTTTAGAGCAGAGGAACCAAATCAGATCATAATGGATTCATGTAATACAAATGTGACTTGCATCCACATTTGAGTTAACCTAACAAGAAAATACTCTTCCCATGTATTTTTTTGCAATTATCGAAAGAAACATTATTTTAGTCGGTAACTCCTTCTTTAGGGCGATATTTTCATAAAACCTTCAATAAAAATGATTTCCAGATTGTCCATATGTTCAGAAATATGTACATATAGTCAATTTTTTTTCAGATTTTTTTTAAAAGATCAGTTTGTGCGAATTTCTAAAAATAATCATTTCTTAATTTCACGTTTTTAAATTAAACATTCAGGATAAATGATGAATATACCATATAAATGCCTGAAGTTATATTTATATATTAACGATGACATTAAAACAAAATTAAAGCGGGATATGTGATACATTGTGTTTCTGTAAAAACAAACATTAGACCAACAGCAGAAATTAATAAAAGACATTCCGATTTTTTTGCATTTTCCATATAATCCATGGATCCTCATGGGGCCGTTGGGACCAGCATTTTTCAGGTAGTGCAGGATTTTTCAATTAACTGAATAGGGGAACGATTACATGAAGTAGAAGATACCTTAAACTGCAGGCATTCTATTACACACACACACACACATATATATAATTCTAAGTAGGTTTCAGTGTTTGCAGCATAGTGCTCGATACAGGTAAGGTAGAGCAGGTTAGCTAAACGTTAAGCACGTTGGAGCATCGAGTTATTACCCCGAGTTTCACCCCGTTACAACGGCGTTGAGACCGGCAAGGGCGTGAAACTCGGAATAATAACTCATTGCTCCAACGTGCTTAACGTTTAGCTAACTTGCTCTACCTTTTCAAACCACGCCGTTAGCTTCATTCTAACCACATTTACCTGATGATCGGGTCGTATCCCGTGAAACAGTCTGTTGTGAATTTACAGTGTTGTTTTTCTTCAGTGTTATACCCCTCCGGCCTAGTCTGTAGGCCATAGAGCACTTTACAACGGAGGGTAACTCTAACATATATATACGGCCATACTAGTATCGATTACATACATATACTTTTGTGTTAACCTATTCTATATCTGTGGACCTTTTTTTTACTTTATATATTCACGCACGCAGATGCACACACACACACGCGTTTGTGTGTATACATTTACTGACTGATACAGAAGAAAGTATATTCGAATAGAACACCTTATCCTTAGTTATTTAGAGTTTGACTCGCACTCTGTCTTACTTAAGTAATATGTGAATACTAAACGTGCGACCAATCAATGAGAGCTAACGTTTTATAACACTATGCTATGGGTCCTGCAGTTTTAGGCCAAGTGTAGTACTCTTAATCTTTGATTAGTGAATAAAAATATCTTACTGAAGCAGACCTCTTGTTCTTTGACACATGTTCCTTTAAGGTGACGGTCTACCATATTTTCGAACATGGTTCTACTTTAATCGGATGCTCGTTCGTGTCGATGCCCAAAAAGAAAATATGAATATAAAAAGTTCTCACTTCTGAGTATAATTCACTTTTTGTCAAATATCCGTGTTCGCTGAAAATTGTTTTTTTTTCAATCGCATATATGTTTTGTTGATTCAAATGAAATCTATTGGATAATACCATTTCTCTATGAAAATTTCCTGACACATATGAATGACTATATGACCCTTGGGTCATGACGCTCAGCCGACTGACATGTTGACAATATGTCCTTGCACTTAAGATAATATCGGTGGCATCATCATTTATGCATATTAGCTTAAATTCACCAAGCCTCATTAGCACACCTAATTTGAAACAATCAAACGAGCCTTTCCTGAGGAACCTGGCAATTTGTATGTATTTTACATTTCTTCTGGGATGCTCAAACATACCGCAAAACTCTGAGATTATAGGTCACAGTGACCCAATTTAAGGTTGAGAACTTTTGAGGAATTCTCAGGATGCCAAGTGAGAAGATTCCTGGTCAAGTGGTTATCATTTGTGCTCTACTTTGGTATCAAATTTTCCAATATTCTGGGGTGTGCTTACAAGCCCCATTGCTCAAAGATTATGGGTAACAGAGACCTAATTTCATGTTTCCAAGGACTCTTTTCATGGACCTCCCTGGATTTTAGTTAGAAGATTCTAGGTCCAAGGGTTATATTTTGTGCCCTGCTTTAATATCAAATTTTCAATTATAATAGGGGTGTTTATAAGCCCCATAGCTCAGAGAATATGGGTGACAGAGACCTAATTTCAGTTTCCAAGGATAAATTCATTGACCTCCCTGCCCTGATAATAGATAGCCGCATCTTTGAAGGTCACACAAATAGAGAGAAATGCATAAAAATTGGAAAAAAAAACAGGTGACGCCACCCGTCTGCAAGAACTGATGAAACTCTCCATGATAAAAACACATGCAAAGAATCATAACAATCAATGAACAATTTGTTGAGATATAAGAGTTTTGTATCAGATTTTAAGTTATTCTTTTGGGTCTACTGAGCCCCATACCTCAGAGTATATGGGTAGCAGAGACATAATTTCAGGTTTCCACGGAGACATTTTTATTGACCTCCCAGCATGTCAAGATAGAAGATTCTAGGTCCAGTGGTTACGATTTGTGCCCTGTTAACAGATGACCGCATCTTAAGAGGTCTAAAAAATAAATAAAAAATTCGTTAAAATCGAAAATGCTGGTGGCGCCACCAGTCTGCAGAAACTGATGAAACATTCCATGAGCAATATCCATGCAAAAAATCATCGTTATCAATGCATTAGTTGTTCAGATACTTGAGCTTTTGTATCAATTTTCCATTATTTAGGGGGGGGGGGTACTTCAGAGCCCCATAGCTCGAAGAATATGGATAACTGAGACCTTATTCCTGGTTTCCTCAGAGAGTTTCATTGGCCTCCTAGCATGTCAAGGGAGAATAGTCTAGGTCCAGTCCTTAGGATTTGTGCACTGTTAACAGATGACCGCATCTTAAGAGGTTTAAAAAATAGGAAAAAAATAGTAAAAAATAAAAAAATAGGGGTGGGGCCACCAGTCTGCAGAAACTGATGAAACATTCCATGACCAATATCCATGCAAAAAATCATCGTTATCATTGCATTAGTTGTTCAAAATACTGGAGATTTTGTATCACATTTCTATTATTCTGAGGGGTACTTCGGAGCCCCATAGCTCGAAGAATTTGGGTAACATAGACCTAATTCTAGGTTTCCACAGAGACTTTTCATTGGCCTCCTAGCATGTCAAGAAAGAAAATTCTAGGTCCAGTCCTTAGGATTTGTTCAATGTTAACAGATGACCGCATCTTAAGAGGTTTCAAAAATAGGAAAAAAAAAAAATTGTAAAAAATAAAAAAAAAATTGGGGTGGCGCCACCAGTCTGCAGAAACTGATGAAACATTCCATGACCAATATCCATGCAAAAAAATCATCGTTATCAATGCATAAGTTGTTCAAAATACTGGAGATTTTGTATCACATTTCCATTATTCTGAAGGGTACTTCGGAGCCCCATAGCTCGAAGAATATTGGTAACATAGACCCCATTTTTTCACAGGAGACTTTTCATGGACCTCCCTGCATATTAAGAGAGAAGATTCTAGGTCTAGTTGTTATGATTTGTGCCCTGTTAACGGACAGACAGCCGGATGGCTGGACAGCCGGACGGCCGGACGGACGACCGACAAAGGGCGATCGCTATAGGTTAGATGACTTACAGTCAACTGAGCTAAAAATTGATTCTTTAACTTTTAATTTTGATATGTAAAAATGTCTCTTGTAAAGGGATTTATATTATAGTATGAAGAAAGATGACAACATATGCAAAGCATGCAGGATGTTGACATTCTGCCTATGATTTTATCGATGTTTAGATAATATTAGAGAAAAAAAGGAAGGGAATAACGAGATACGTGTTTTTAAGTGATATTTTTTGATGTTATGTATGGGGAAAACCCTGACCAAGAACTTCAGACACCATGTTACCAGTCTATTAACCATGGTCTATAAAGTGTTGGCTGAAAACAAAACAATGCTATTGGCCAAATTTAGTCAATAATTCTATTCAAATCTGATAATGATAAACTGCTCAATTCGAGTAGTATTGTGACTTATTTTCCTAATTATTCTTGTATTCTTAGTCTACAGTGGAAAATCAATTCATAATGCAACTTTTTGTGTTGTTATTTCAATGTTCTACAAGTGGTGATACAAAAATTCCGTTTAAGAAATGTATAGATTCTACGCTTGGCTTCTTGTAGGCCGATGATTTTGTTCATGTTGCCCACAGCAGACTAAGTCGCAAGTTTAAAACCACTAAGAACCTGAAAATGTAGATTTTAATAAACGCCGGCCATAAATAGAAGCCTGCCTACTTTAAACGCCGGGTATTTTTTTTGGTTCTGAAAAAAAAACGCGCCGGGGTCTGATCAAGGAAATACGGTATATAACCCTAATCGGTCCTGTACGTACAGCACATGGCAATTGCGTGATGAGTAAGGGGCAACAAACATGGCCATAAACAGGTTTCGATTTAGTTGATTTACTTTGTGTGAGATTTTCGTCAATGAGCGCGTTGGTAAATACCATGACATAAGAAATAAATGTTCTATTTCGCTCATTGTGTTTACAATGAATTACATTAAGGTCGAACAGATCTAATAATTATTTTTATATGGTTGATATCCTGAGCTTACAAAGCACAGTGTATCTGTTAAGCACAGGCATAATTCTACTCAAATTAATTTAAACAAATGGCACAACACGTAACCAGGTAAGGAGCCACTGAACACCATGGCATAGATTTATCCTTGACTTTTTATACTCTTTTTTTTGTAAGTTTAACTGGACACCAATATCAGATTATCTGCCTACTTCATTTCGTTCTATAGAAAAAAAAAAGAATCTTTTCATTTATGTAGACATAATAAAGTCTACTGTAACGCTCTGTTTTGATATAATGTAATAAGGGTTACTGATATTTTAGCTTACCACCCTGTTAATTTCATTTGGGAACTCTTTTTGTTGCATAGTATTCAAACAAGGGCAACCTTCAGGTTTGTGAGAAAGTACCATAGAATCTTGTTTCGACCTACGAGCAAATTAGGACCAAAACTCTTCCAATGCCCTTAGTAAAGTTGATGTTAATCATATTTTTTCACAATTTTGAAAATCTACTGACAATATATGCTGAATATTGATATACAAAATCTAACCGGTTCACACATGATGCCTATGCCGAAACCTTTGGAGAGCTTTGCTGACTAGGTAGATGGTCACAGTACATGGATATCATGTGATATGCCTCCCGGGAGGCGTTTAAGGACAAACGAAATAAATACACGCTTGTTACTGAAAGTGCATGTTAATATATGTCATGATAATTCTTGTTACAAGATAATGTGGTTTGAAATGTATTCAACCAAGCATGCTAGTACCATTTTCTCCTTAGTATTAACTTTTTCCCACATATGTCAGGTACTAGGTCTTGTATCTTTAACAAAAAAGTCTATCTACGGTGAGCTGCTTATGAATTTATGCTTATAATGACTATACCGTAATGATTTGTAAATTAATGTACCTTAATGATGATATTAAATGTATTTTTGGAAAAGACTCTATTTGGTTTCGTTTAAGTTCATTTAGTTTACAACTCCTACACCAAATCTAGATGCATAAAACAGGGATTTATTATTATCCATTAAGGTCTAACGTTTGTGCATTTATTGAAACCACCCTTATTATAAAACAATATAAGTTGAGTAAAGACATCCGGGTGTTATATGCCCTAAATATCTCGTTAAAACTTTATGTATGGGAAAAGTATGTTGACATCGCAAGTTTGCCTTAGTTATTATTGATGCATATGTATCATGGAAAGATTTGTTTTTCAAGTTTGACCATACATATCAGGCTATTACCTACTTTACAAATAGTCTATATTTTTGCAACTGTTACATTCCTCTTATTAGTGGCAAGTAATAGCTTAACAATACGATTGAATCCTATTTATAAGATAGTTATGTTCGCCATCAGAAAATTTTTCTGTGTCTTGGTCTTCAGACACTCTCCCATCATTAATGATTCATTATCCTTCAGTCAATAAAAAATACTGTGACTTAAATCTGTATTCCCGGTGCTTAGTCTAATGTTGAAAATTAGTAATGCAATTTTTTTCGTTGTAATTTTTAATGTGCTGAGAATTGTGATACAACGAAATCCACTACAGATATGTAAAGAATCCACATATGGATTCTTGTAATACGATATAGTAACCACTATATAACCCTAAACGGTCTTGTTTGCACAACACAGGGCCATGGCGTTGTGTGTAAACAACCACAACATGGCCGAATCATATTTAGACTAGATTTAGTTGAAATACATCGTGTAAGATATAGGTCAGTGAGTGAGTTGTCAAACACCATGACATAAATTCATTTGGGACGTATTCCTCTTGCACAGCATGCTAACAACGGTAACCTTAAAGTTATGGGGTCTTGTATTGACCTACGAGCAAATTAGGACAATGCGTCTTCCAACGCCTTGAGTAAAGTCCATGTAAATTATATTTGTTCACACTTTAAAAATCTACTGACTAATATGTTGAACATTGATATAAAATACGTCATCGAATCAACAATGATGTATATGCCTAGACGTGGGGAAAAGCGTTCCTGGCAAGAAAATTCCTTACAAAATATACGAACAGTGCATCAATGTAATGTGATAAGGACACACGAATTAAATACATGTTACTTACTACAAGTGCATGTTGTTATCTCTCTAAGTTCTTCTTATAAATTAGTGTTGTTTTAACATTATTCAACCTAGCATACTGCTATCATTCTCTCCTTACCATTAACTTTTCCCCACAGGTGTCAGACGCAAAGCATTGTTTCATTAAATGAAAAATACATGCAGCTAAATGTATCGATATGATGTTGTTGAATGTTTTTATTTTGAAAAAAAAAACTTGCATTCGTTAAAGTCCCTTTCATAAACTACTCCTTAATCATAATATGGATGCATTCAACAGGGAATTATTATTATCAATGGTGACATGTATAACGTTTATGCAATCACTGAGACCACTCGTATTATAAAATAATATAATCTGAATAAAACCGGGGGATATATGCCATACCTTTCTTGTGAATACATTCAAAACCTTTAGTTTTAACATTAGTGCGTATATGGTGAAAGTTTGTTGACATCACGAGTTTGTCTCACTTTGCATACAATTCATATTTTTGCAACTGTAATATTCTTGTTATAGCTTGCAAGTAAAAGCAATGAGAGAGAATATTATTGATTAAATTACACCTGTTTACCCTGAGACTGATGTTCTTTGTGTGTTCTAAGAATATGTAGTGCCAGGTCGGTCAATAAAACCACGGTATAAGCCCCAAATTTCCAAATGGATGTCACTTGACACTCGAGCCGGTCCAATGTGTTGTTATAAGATATACTAGTGAAAAAGTATTACATGAGATATGAATAAGAACATTCACTGATATTTGGTCTCAATGTTGGACTAATCTTGTGCGAACTATCAAGCAACTAACAAGGGATGTTTGTCTATTAAATGTCGAAAATATGCAATCAAGTGGCGCCATTTTGTATATATTTGTAATTCGTGTCACACATTCTTTATTCCAGATGACCTCACTGAAAATTGAAAGCAACTTTTTTTTTATCTGCTCATAAGCTCTATATAGCATGGTCACTTTTTACAGAATACATAACGGATTTTTTTTGTACTTATACTAAGTATGGTGATGTTTAATCTTTCAAAGGGTATTGTGCCTTTTTTCTTCTGGTGGTGCTGCACAGAGATTCTTTAAAGAACATACACGGGACAGAGTAATCTTTGTTCCCTATCACTTCCATGGTAAAGTGCTTCTAATAAATACACCCAGCACAGTACACATTAGGCCTTAGGCACTAGTATAAATGTCCGATGGTCCCTAGTATATGCGCACTATAATCTGCCCTGTACATTTGTAATCCTATCACATAAAGTACACAGAGAAATAATCTACAAAGCACAGCATTATTTGATATGATATGTTTAAATTGCCATAAACAAGAAATTTACTGTACTGATATTTAAATACTTTTTTTCTGTAATATGCGAATACATTGTCCTCATATATACTGTAACATGTTTTTCATACTCCCTTTCTTGTAGACTCTACCTGGTTCTCTGTATTATGAATCTTGATAAATAAATGCTCCTTAACACTTGTCATATTTTCTATCAGATGATCATAACAAATAATGGCTGACCCACAAATAAGGGTTGACATAATCCATGCTGTGCGGTCTGCACAGTCCGTCTCTGTCAGTTTTATTCTCCATCACGATAAGTATGCCGTTAAAAAAAAGCCTTGACATTGCAGGGTTTGTTGAATTCTAAATATCCTGTTCAAGAACCCCCAATATTGAACAGCAGTTCTCCATATTTAAAGTACACCTTAACTTCGTATTATATTTGATCTGTGCAGAAGAAACACGTGAATTTTCCAACGACTTCTACTGACCAAATATGCTATATGCCACAAGCATTTATTATTTTCAGCCCTTAATTGGTCTTATTTAGGCACCTTCGTTCTGTCAAAGTTTTAAAACTAAATGTGTATAAGTCAACAATGATCTGATCTACACCCTTTAAGGAGGGATTCACTTTGTGTCTTTTCTCAGAACCGTCAGCTGAACATGTTTCAACATTCTGACTGTTTGTAGTGACAAAATACACATCATCCTCATCGTCACAGACGCCTGATACTGCCGTACGCACGTCTTCAGGTTCAAATGACGCGAATTATTCTTTGAGCTCCGCCACTATCAATTATGGCGGTGGCTGCATCTGAGTACATTCTTGCTTCGGTCGGCTGCCTAGTTGCGCGATCAAACCCGCATGGTATTTCAAAAACCAATTGTGGCCTTGATAATTCTTCTACACCTACACCGAAGGTGTTTGTTGTATTTTCACTGCCCTTCAGTAAATTGTCGATATAACACGACAATTTACAGGTTGCAATAGCATTTTTTACAGCTCCTACTTCTTTTATGATACTGATAACGTTTTCACCAGAAAATGCCCCTCGGGAATTCTATTGCTTCTATTTTTTCTTTAATCTAGGTGTCTATATCCTTAAGACATTTTGTTTGCATCATGTTCATCATTAAATATTACCATGCACATACATTAAAACTTTGAAATAACGACCATCAAATGGACCTCGGTATAGTGGTGGCATGTTTGAGATTATCGTCCAAGTAAGGTCTTATATTCAGAGAAAAAAATTGGGGCCCGTGAAGAGGTGGTCAGTATTTTAAGGTAGGCGCTAATTAGAGGTGGTCGTTAGATGAGGTTTCACTACATATGAATGATTTAACTAGAAATGCGTATTTCCATGACTGAACACCCATTTAATGAATGAAACATGCTAAATATAATTATTACCTATGTGCATAATTTCTAATACTTATTATAAATGCTTTAAGCCGGTAATTGCAGCTAAGGCATTGTTTTCTAAAATACCATTCATCGATTTGATAATAATTATATGCCCATCTACTTATCTGATGTTTCTTCAACTGATGTAATGGGAAAGGCACATACGCAGACACAGACTACCCCCCCCCCCCCCGTTTTAATTCTTTGGCCTTTCTTAGTCCAGATATCTTTACATGCATTCACGGGTATTAACATGTAAGATTTTATTGCTGTAAAATATATTTGAAACAAAATGTTCCCATATTCAGCTAGAGATATGTGATGCTTATTTTGGACCAATCATGCAAAAGTAATGTCTTTTATCAACACACTAACGGGAGGCATTACATTTGATTTCTTTCTTTTTGATATATGAAAGGTATAAATGACAGTCTAGCGCATAATTTTATCTAAAAATATAATACAAACTGCCCTTTAAGAAAGTATAAACTAAGATTATTAATTTCCCATATATCATAAACTATGTTGATGATAATTTCTTTTCAAAAGGGAAGTAATATTACATAAATCCTACTCTGATTGTTTGTTGTATTTTAAATTCATTACATTATAAACGTTTGAAAAGTGTTTAACTTCACTTGCCTAGATTACCAGTGGTCATTTAGACCAATCAAAAAGGGACATTAAATCACAATAATTACACATCGTTTATATCGTTTCTACAGCTGCAGCAAATGGCTATTACTGCTTCCAACCAGTTAAATCAGTGAACTTGTCAGCGGCTGTACAGTGTATGTTGATTTTGTGAGGTTATCAAGTTGCAGGGTCATATATATATATATACATGCAAGTGTGTCTGTCAAGCTGTATCAGTAATACGTGCACGCCAGTGGATGTTTGCTAATAAAGAGTGCGATATGTTTGTGGTTTTTGCATTCCCGAGTAGTACAAGGAAGTACACATATGAACTTGTGTTACTCTATTAGTCCAGACTTAAGTGAACTACTAATCTCCTTTTATTAAAGACAACAAACTGAGGGGAAAAACTATTGATCCCACTGGTAATTAATAAAAATCAGTAGATGTGTTTTCATTTGAGTACACGAACAAATATAAAATGTTTATCAAACGGACAAACGAAATGTCTATTCAGACATTTTACTACATTCTTTCGTCAAAGGTCAACATTAGCTAATACAAACAGGGTGCACATACACAGTCATTGCATTTTTTAAATACTTAAATATTGTTCGAATAAAAAGGCAAGGGACAAATAACTAACCCTCCCTTCCTCCTTTCGATGGCGAAGAAAAGATCACAAAGTAAAGCTAAGTCTCTGAATTTGAAAGGCAAGGTTAGAATATATATGATATATGGTATATCGTGTTTTCGGCAGGCGGCACTGTCACCGTGTAAGCCGTTTTGGCATGGTAAACGTTATACCCGTTTATATTCACACGTGACACTTCGTTTGCTTACACAAATAAACTTCTCATCGAACTAACACTGCATACCATGCCTAAATACAGTATATTACTATATAGATAGATAGGGTTCGATACGAGTCATAACCCCCGAGTAGCATAACAAAACAAACATCACGTCAAGGGGGCAAGGACTGAATGAAGAGAAATAGGTCTGATAGGCCTGGAAGATATTGCCAAAAATTTATAAATGATTCAACAAAAAATACATGCAAAGTTAGGTCATGGTAACCTTTTATCGACTTCATTATATTTGATATCTTGGCACACTGTCCTTTGGATAAAAACGAGGAGAACAATGTATAATTATATTTACAAGATACGGTGAAAAGGTGAATTCATGAGTGAATACAAGAGTGAATTCATATTGAATAGTAAACTCCTCTCATAGCCCGATAAAACACACACACACACATACACACATATATATATATATATATATATATATATATACACACATTTAAACATATACAAAGACAACCACTAGATATGCCTTTTTTTATATTTCATACAATCTGCTGTTTTGCTCTCTACAGAATATGTGCCTCCAATGCAGTAAAAATATGACTGCACACAGACAAGAAGCGTGTATTCTACAAACCTCAAACCTTTGACAATCCTCAAAAATAATCACATGATAACCGGTGTTAACAATTTTCACTTTTTATTGGGAATTTAAACAATTATTAGAGTACATGAATGTATAAATATATTCCGGATGCCTACAATATTCATTTTGGATTTCCATAAAAAATCTAAATACATGAAATCCATACCTTGAAGTTGCACTTTGTTACTTCCAATTATGCATATTAATTTATTCGTGAGATGGATACATGGAAGATTACCAATTGCACATTTTTTTAAGTTTTAGCTTGAAACTTAAATTTGTTCGTAAATGAAATGAAAATTCTCAGTTTGATTAATATATATATAGAATATATTCAATGCACCACATTAAGAGTGCTTAAAGAGTAAGGAGCATTTACAAGATAAAAAATACATTTAGTTTGGCTGTTGGTACTACAGAATCGTTTTGTAAGGAGTACTAAAGCCTTGTAATATCAAGTGATTTTTGCATCTTGGTCTCATATGAATGACTACATGAATGAGTCCACATAAATAGCTTGTTGGTATATATATATATATATATATATATATATATATATATATATATATATATATATATATATATATATATTATATAAATCAAGTTCGCCCATGGTGTATTATCTACCCACCTAACCTAAAGAAAATACGAATGTATAAACTCGTATACATTCCACATAAATATCTTGTTGGTATATATGTTACTTAGACATCGCTAGGTGAAGACGCAAGATAGTAAGAAAGTGCATATAACTTTCTTTGTATTTTGTTTCAGTAAAGCTTAATGCTTTCAGTGCGTTTATATACAAATTTGTATATTGCATACTGCCGGTTTGAGTTGGCCTTTCTAACTATTTTTTGAGTTTATACAGTAATAAGGCCGGGTTGTAATCACTTGTACCTTGTTTAATCCATATGTACGGGTGCCGGTAATCCATGTCATCCGGGTCACAGAGACCATCCCTTTCTGTTAGTAGTTCCCTTACAAACGTCCCATCTGTTTGGAATTCTACAATTCTATGCTCACCCGAATCCGCTACAATCAAATTGCCATTGCCAAAGGGCTTTATGTCAACTGGACTGAAACTTTCAGAATCTCTTATTGTATGTAAGAGACTTCCGGCCTCATCAAATACATCTACGCGGTTGTTTTCTGGTAGGGTACAATAGAAATGGTATGAGTTGCCACACAAGACTCTTACAAAACTGCAGATACCACTTCTTTCGATTATCTCCTTCCGCATTGTCTTGTCTTTGAGAGATCTTTGTTCAATACCAGAGTAGTAGCTCAATATGAAAATGTCATCCCGATCTACATGAATAGCGTGGACTTTTTCTAAAGGAGGCCTCATCACATATTCCTTGACCATCCCCTCCGAATCGTATTCCCTGACAGAACGAGCATTTCTTTCAGAAAATATTACGCTGTCACCTTTCACACATACAGCTTTGACAGGTGTGTTCTGATACACCTGGATGCACTGACCATCCATTGTGAACCTGCGCGCAGGCCCTGAATAATCCCCTACAACAGCTGACCAATCAGGTAAGATCCTAATTTGATTAGGATGTAGAAGGCCTGATGGTCCATACGGAATCTTTAGTATAAACTCTGGCCTCACTCCAATCTTAGCATCACCTAAGGCCTTCCGAATACTGCATGAAAATGTACAGTGACTGATCGCAGCCTTGACCTCCTCTATCCCGTCCACAGTGCAGCAGCTGTCCGTCATTGAAAGAGCTTGTGGCAACATGTGCTTGTCACTGATAAAATCTAACACGTCATTAAGATCTTTGTTTAACTTCTTCATGTTTCTATGATTACCACCCTTCAGGAAAGAAGCACATTCCTTGCTGACAGATAGTCCACTCACGCATTTATTTTTATATTCCTTGTAGAATTCGTCAACGGCTGAGTTATGTGTTTCTTCATATTTTGTGACCAAAGTTTCGAAAAGCTTGTCAAGTTCTGCTTTCAACCCAGCTAATTTTTGACGGGCGGTTACGGCATTTATTTTAGATATGGACACTTCCTTGTTCACTCTCTGTTGCAAAATATGTACTTGAATATCTAACTGCCTCTGTTTCTTAATTAAGCTTTCCTTTGCGGCTTTCTCTGATTTATCTATATCCAAGATATCATGGCCTTGATGGTCAGCTCGTATAACACAGTCCGTGCACAATTTTTCCAGGCAGGTGACACAAAAATATTCCACTCCATTCTGATGAAGGGAACATAAATCTTCCAGTATTACATGTGACGAAAAGTGTTTGACTTTTTTATGCCTTGAGATACATTCTTCACATAGTCGGCGGTTGCAGTTTTTACACAGAGCTTTCATAGGGTTTGATAAGCCTTCTTGTGAACATGTCTGACATAGGAAGTCAATTTTCTTATTTGTCATGAGTTCCGCCACTTCGGAAACATTAAAATCAACAGGTAAACCGATAATGCCTCCTTTCGGCAGTTTAGCCTTTGTTCGACATATCGGACATTCCACCGTGACGGACGACTCCTTGCCTTGCTCGAATCTGGTTACATGCCACTGTTGTAGACAGCTCACACAGAATGAGTGTTGACATGGAAGCCCCCTAGGATTCCTATTCGTCTTGTCTTCAAAGCAGATGGCGCAGTTAATTAAATGGGTATTGCTCCCCGTTGCCATTGCAAACCTTACAAAAAGATTAAAAGCATAAGATATTGAAATGAGACGCCTGAATGCCTACAGATGAAGGCCCAAAGACATATTAAATAACAAAAGAACGCCATACTTTTACTCTATATAATTTTGAAGGTTTAGTAAAAGCTTTTCTGTTATTACAACTGAAAATCTTCCTTTCAAAATAATATACCTCCACAAAACAACATTGTCAAAAGAGATTAACGAGGATTCCTTAAAAACTTTATTATTCGTAAATGAAACAACATTTAACACAAACAAGTCACTTATTTGTTATTTAAATAAACTAAGTTATTGGTTTATTCATGTGGCCTTGTTTCGTATAAGAAACAACATCCCACGATGAAAATTCTCCTTAGCATATATAACAATAATATGACAAGTAGATCGATGCACTACACACACTGTACAAATGTAGAAAACACGTACAGAATTATGTTTGAAACTGTTTATTTTTGATTAAAGCGAAACTATTTGTGATAAATGAGGTCTTATCTTAAATATACTTCCTTCTCTAAACGGAATAACTAGTGTAAGAACTTGTTACCTCGTAAAGCCTGGCACCAAATCCGAGTACCACTGTTGAATATTCTAAAGTGGCAGGTCCTGTCAACGGTCTAAACCTCAGACCTGTATGTGCGCACCTGACCAGGTGATTCAAATGTGAAGGTAATATATGTGGCATAGATAAGCGAGACTTTAATTGTCAGAAAGTGCTGGGTGTGGGCCTAGCATATTAAAATTGTTGTTTTACCTCTGCGTTGAATAAAAATAGACAAGATGCTGTGCTATCAACTTATGAGATGTATCATCACCATAATTTGCACTTTAATGATGGATTTGTTTACAATAGTCTGCACTTTTATGACGGATATTCCCTCATACCTTTCACCTCTATGTAGGGTTTTCCGCCAACCTCTGCACGTTTATTGAAGACTCTTGTTCATGATTCACGCATGTGTTAATAGTGTCATACGTGTCATAATTATGATTTTTAATAATTATACTTATACACGTATACTATCATTAATGGGACCAGTTACAATACTGCTTTTGAAATAATGCAGATATGAAAATATATGGACACGTGGGATATACATTACTAATATAACTGCGATATTGTTACAATCTTGTTCAGAAACAGACATGATATATACCGATAGAATGACATGTCACTTCTTTCCAGTATGGCGTTTGGAAAACGTCTGGGTGTTGGACGGGAGACTTGACAAATTACATAAGTTACCAAACTAGGATCCAAACAAGTTTAGAGACAAAATACGTTACCTTAACGTGATAACCGTGCTTATATAACAGAAAAAAATATTGGTTTTTAATTATTGTATAAGCTTTATCTGGATATTTATTAGGTTGGGTTAATTTTGACCTAATTTAAAAACATATTAAATATAATTCCTAACACATCTGTAGGTCTGCTGGTCGATATTGTCTTTTTAATATGAATAGGCGTATGATGAGCTATATAATGAACAAACGTATTACATGGCCGGTCCTTATTTTAGGTGAAGGACACAATGGACGTTATTTATAGACAACCTAGGTCTATAACCTCCAGTGAAACCACAGAACAAACATAATATGCACATTAAGAAGTCCGAGGAGTGCCTTGACGTAAATGCTTAGTAGGCCCTAGAATTGTAAATTAGTTGAGGTCTTGCCTGTAAAGTAAAATACTGATAAACGTGTACATGCGTTATTATATTTCATTCTTTATATACGCGTACCGTCCTGCTTTCGAATGCAACCAGATATATTACTCATGATATGAGAAAACACACACACACACACATATATATGCAAACTGTGCAATCAGGTCATACGTGAAATGACTGAAAATTTCAGGCATTATACAAAATGACTGATTTACTTGGGCATTTCACGAAATTACTTAAATATCCAGGCATTAAGTTTTATTACGGCATAAATGAATTTGCAGGCATTATACAAAATGACTGATTTACTCGGGCATTTCACGAAATGACTAAAATTTCCAGGCATTACGTGTGATTACGATATAAATCGTTTTTGCACATAAAATAAGCTTTTATACAGAAGCATTTTTATAAATTACATATCAAGGACAAATAATATAATGCACTGGTTATATAGTAGATTAGTCCATAATTTAAATGTTTGTCATAATATGGAATGAACCCAAAGTCCAAAGCAACCAAACTTCATGATCTGTATCTGTATTATACTACTTTTTAATACTACATAGTCTTAATAAGGAATGATTCACTTTGTTTGTCTTCATCAGGAATGAATCACTTTTCAATACAAATTTATAGTTTACCATTATTTACTTATAAATGAGTAAATTTAATATTTTGCTGCTACGACAAGGATCAGTGCTTAAAGCTTTAAATCACTGGCACCTGTTATAGCTACATGTATTGTGCATTGTTACAAGTACACTTTCGCTTCACAGTGGTAAGTGTAAGCACCTCATATGTGTGTCATAATGACAAATTATTGTGTCAAATGAACACGACAAGGTTTGCTTCATTAAATAAATTTAAGCAACACACTTTTTATACCGTGCACCAATGTCCATAATCAGGACCCACTAATTAGAAAATCACAAACAAATAAATCTCTGATACACTCTGTAATATTACAAAAGTAAACATTTTAAACTAAATTGGTGAAAAAGCTTGAAAGCCGGCTTTGTTAAGGGTATCCAAGACAGTAAATGGTGTGCCGAACAAAGTTCTAAATTCGCCTGTATGGCGTAATTGATATATTTTATTTCAACGAGATCAGAGAACTGGGGTTAGTAATTGAACCGGCCTGAGGTAGCTTAATTGACCCAATCCAAACATGCGAAAGCAAAAAAGTGGTATAAAATAAATTTCATATTTCTATGAAAATTTTCCCAAGAGTTCCCTGAATGTTACGTTAGAAGATTCTAGGATCAGCGGATACAATTTATTATACAATTTATCTGATTTTAAGGTTGCTCAAAATCATGATGTCTGCCTACGTTTGCAAAATTTAGGTCAGGTTTCCAAGGAGATTTACAGAGCACTTTCTTGATTATCATGTTAGAAGGTTTAAGGCCAATGGATACAAGTTGTGCCCAGTTAACTGCCGGACTGCTTCATTTGAAAATCTCAAACTATAGAAGATAGTCTTCAGGAACTGATGGTTCACTCCATGATCAAAATGAATTAAAAGAATCATTGCCATTATATGTATTATTTATTCAGATACTGAAGATTTTGTAGCAATTTTTTAAAATATTTCTGTGGGTATTAACGAGTCCAATATCTCTGAGGATATAAGCTGCATATATATATATATATATATATATATATATATATATATATATATATATATATATACATATAAAGCACGAACAATGATTGATGGTTCCATTCTGTTTCTAAGCAGTAATATACAAACAATATATACCGGTAGTACTAGTAATACTTTTATACATGGACAAAAACCTGCAGTGATAAATAGTGATAAATACAAGGGCAGTGCACAGTGAAGGTATCACTGAAAGCCATTCGTGTTATTTTCTAATAAAAGTATATACGTGATAAATGCTTGTGCATTTAAACGTTAAGATAGCTTATTAAGAAATATGTTTTTGACAGATTAAGTAAACTTACGTTGTTTAATATTTTTAATTGTCTTGTTCAAAAACAAGTCATTTAAGGTATTTCGCCTTTAGATAATCTCCCATCATGAATGATTCATTGTCCTTCAATCAATAAAAACAGTTACTGTTCAATCCAATCAGCATTGTGACTTAAATCGGTATTCCCTGTGCTCAGTCTAAAGTTGAAAATTAGTAATGTAACTTTTTCGTTGTGATCTTCAATGTACTAAGAATTTAGATACAACGAAATCCATTTCACATATTCAAATAATCCACGGATTTTTTTTTGTAGCACGATATTGTAACCACTATATAACCCTAAACGGTCATGTTTGCACAGCACAGGGCCATTGCGTTTTGTGTAAACAACCACAACATGGCCGAATCATGTTTAGACTAGATTTAGTTGAATTACATCATGTACGATTTAGGTCAGTGAGTAAGCCGTCAAACAGCATGACATAAAAATTCATTTTGGAAGTATTCCTCTTCCTCTTTAACAGCACACAAACAACGACAACCTTCAATTTTGTGAGAAAGTAATGTGGTCTTTCATGGACCTACGAACAAATAAGTACCAAGCTTCTTCCAAGGCCTTTAGCACAATCGATGTAAATCATATTTGTTCAAAATTTGGAAAAAAAACTACTGACACAATATATTGAATATTGATATAAAATATCTCACTGAATCAAGAATGATACATATGTCTAGAAGTGGGGAAAAGCGTTCCTGTCTAGGAAGTTCCTTACATGATATACGAACAGTGCATCGATTTAATGTGATATTGAAACCGTGAGGTGTTTAAAGGACACACGAATTAAATACATGTTGTTATATATATGAATAACTTCTTCTTATAAAATAATGTTGTCTTAACTTTATTCAACCAAGCATACTGATATCACTCTCTCCTTAGCATTAACTATTTCCCACAGATGTCAGATGCTACGCATTCTTTCATTTAATTAAAAATACACCTACTATAAGCTGGGAATGGTTGATAAACTTAGAATGGTTATACCGTTATCATTTGTAATGTAGCTTAATGTATCGAAATGATGGTGTTGAATGTTTTCTTTTGAAAAAAAACTCTAGTTGCCTTTGTTAAAGTCCCTTTCATAAACTACTCCTTAGTCATAATATGGATGCATTCAACAGGGAATTATTATTATCAATGTATAACGTTGATGCAATTAACTGAGACCACTGTCATTATTAAATAATATAATCTGAATAAAAACCGAGGGATATATGCCAAAACTATCTTGAGAATAAATTCAAAACCTTCAGTTTTATCATTAGTTCGTATATGGTTAAAGTCTGTTGACATCTCGAGGTTGACTTTAATACAGTTGAAGAAAATGAATCTCAGTTTTGAATTTCACCATGAATACATGTCCCACTTTGCATACAGTCTATATCTTTGCAACTGTGATATTTCTGTTATAGCTAGCAAATAAAAGCTTAGCAATGCGATACAATATTGATTAAATTACGCCTGTTTACCCTGAGAATGATTTTCTGTGTGTGGCCTAATAATATGCAGTGCCAGGCCGCGCAATAAAACCACGGTATAAACAGCAAATTTCCCAAATATATGTCACTTGACACTCGAGCGGGTCGAATGTGTTCATAATAAGACAGACTAGTGAAACAGGAGTACATGAGATATGACTAAGAACATTCACTTCTGTTTGGTCTCAAAGTTAGACTAACATCGTGCCAACTATCAAGGAACTAACAAGGGCTGCTTGCCTATTAAATGTCGAAAATATGCAATAAAATGGCGCCATTTTACGTATATTTGTGATTCGTGTCACACGTTATCTATTCCAGATTACCTCACTAAACATTGAAAGTCACGTGGTCACTTTTAACAGAATACATAACGGATTTTTTTTTTGCATTTTTAATTATAGCAATATTAAATCTTTCAAAGGGTATTGTGCATATTTCTCCCGGTGGTGCTGCAAAAATATTCTTTTAAAGATTAAGTTTCATATGTTATGATTAATCTTGAGCATGATCGCGGTTTGCATTGCGATATCACGCTCTCATCAGTCTGATTACAATCCTTGGCTAAGAACAAATCTTGGTTTAGATATTGCTACAAAAAGCAGCTGTTAAGTCGAAGGAGGTAGCAATAATCATGTCAATAAAACAGTTTTAAAATCGTTCAATGATAAAATTAAAAGAATATATGTATATAATATAACTAAAGAAAAATACCCTTCTGTTAATACATAACGTCATCTAAGCTTCCCATCTGATTTACCATACAGAGTACTTTTGGCCCTTTCACAATGAAAAAGAAGCATAATTCCCATATCCTTCCTGCAAAACATCCCAATGCCCTAATCAGTAATATAATACATAATTGTCATTGGTCTTATGCGGACTACTCTTTGGAATTTATATTTATAGGATACATATTGCTCATTGGCCTTACCCAAGTGTTCCTTGGTCGTTATCAGATATACTGATACTAAAACACTGTCCTTTCTATTTTTACCCAGCACTTAGTATCACATGGTCCGTATCATATACATAATATTAAGTGCTCGATGAAGAGTACTTGATTGTTTCAAATTTATATTGCATACACGGGACAGAGTGGTCTTTGTTCCCTATCACTCCCGTGCGTCATGTCTCCCAATAAATACACTCAGCACAGTACACATTAGGCCTAACGCACTAATTATAAATGTCCCATGGTCCCTGTTATATCCACGGTACATTCTGCCCCGTATTTTGTAATCCTAATGCGGCATTTACTTATGTCCATTCATTCTGCATTTGCACCATTTGTTTACACTGCCTACGATACACATTGCGCTTAGATATTATATGTCCTATTTACGAACCTCCTGTAGCTATCACATTTGATTTTAGTTGGATATTTTCCATTCTTCCTGAAATAATCTCACCTTAATATAATAATGTCTCACAGTAAACTAATTTTGAATAAAAGCAAGTCTGAAACAACGTTACTGCACTGGCTGACCCGCAAATAAGGGTGGATATAATCCATGTTCCGTGGTCTGCACAGTCCGTCTCTTTTTGTGAGCAGTTTACAAAAAACGCACCGTCAGTTTTTATCTCCACATTATTTTATTTAAAAGTCCTCAACATACTTCTCTCCGAATTCCTCTGATTTTTTTGGGCAGTTGATTTTTTCCATGTTAATTTTGCCTTGCATCTTGTGTAACTGCTGAACAAGCAGTTCCAGTAAATCCCTTAGGCGTTTCCTGATAACGGTTTCAGCTTCATCTGTATCAGTCATCTCATGATCTAAATAGCCGTTCAAGACACACACAGTGCATAACCTCTCCATGCAGGTTAAACAAAATTACTCCTGAGCAGCTTTGTGTCGGCCACATAAATCTGCATTTATCACAACTTTAACTTGTTTATGTAGAGATACGCAGTCCCTGCAGAGACGGCTATTTCTGGTTTAACATATAGCCGTCATTGGCGCTGGCAAACCATATTGTGAGCATGTTTGGCAATTGGGATCACTTTTGAGTACTTTCATCAACTTCTGCAACCTTAAAATGAATAGGTAGACCATATATTTTATCCACCGGGTAGCTTTGTGTTCCTACAACAAACTGGACATTGCACAGAGACTGGGTCCATCCTGCCTTGTTTGAACGGTTTCGTGTATTTTCCGCGACAGACAAACCAGAAAGAATGCTGGCAAATAAGATCCATGTGATTTTTATTGCTCTTAATTTCGAAGCATATGGTACGGTAAAGGACGCGGGAGTCATCTGCAGAGGCCGTTGTGTTCTGAAAGAAATGTTACCCCAGATAAGTATGCATTACAAAATAATAGGAAATGCAATGCAAGATAAAGGTATTTATGTGTTTTATATTACAACATATCCCTACAGAAAATAATACTATAATACTTTCGAACTTATAATGGATAATGCAGGTTGGAAAGAGGTAAAAACTGAGTGCCAGGAAACTTGATCGAATGCCGAGGCAGGGGGGGGGGGGTATCGTGTATAGTTGTTCATTGTGTACACAACAGGCAGCGGGGCTTAAAGCGACGAGAAAGGAAAAGGAAGATATTTGAATATGAAAATAACAAACAGTTCAAGTGAAATCTAACCTGTTCTGAATTAACTCGATCTCATATTAATAATTCGAGTAGCAAATGATAACGTTTGAAAACAAGGGTCTTATTTAGGCGTGTCTTCGTGAGCATAGAAGTATATACATTTTTTTACTAAAAACAAATCCCTATTTTTAGCCGCAATATTAACTGATCAATAGAAATTTGTCGGATTACTGGACACCATCTCAGGATGAGCATTCATATCGATGCTATCCTCCTTGATAGTTTACAAATGGGCACTTTTATTCTAAATAGAACCCTTTTCGAATATAAACAAACTTTTGTTAAATTTCATGTATAAGTTTAATCCGAAAACTGCCCCATGATTTCATAGCAAATATTGTGTTTCAGTACCCGGAAGCCTTCCTGTTCGTTTTCCTATAGAGAAGAGATTTAAAAAATAATATCACAAATGTGCAGTTTTAATAATATTTTTTCTTAGAGGGAGATATGATTTGTTTCCTTGGTAACAACCTAGGTTATTTGTGTGTAAAGCATGATAATAATGTAAATGCAACATGGATTGGATGAACTATATTATCATGTTTTGTCTCCATAAATCATTGTAGGATAATTACAGTAATTCGAATATTGTAATCTATGAAAACTAAGTTTGCTTTTATCACGCTTTGTGTCGTTACTGTGAGCTTTCTGTGTATGCGTGTGTTTATACTACTGCGTTTCATGACACACAATGCATTTTATATTTCCAGGTATAACATGAGAAATAAATAATCCCTATCACTCCCGTGCGTCATGTCTCCCGATAGATAGAAATTGGTTTTCAAACCGTGCACAATTAAAATGATCTTTCATGATAATGAAAGATTGCTTGAAACTTATCGTAGTCTAATAACTAAACCATTCTGCTGCTTTTGCTCACACCTTACTTATTCACTGAAAAAAAAGATGCGAAGGCAGAGTAATTAATTATGAAGATATTTTGAGGCGCTCCTCTATTTGACATGAATATCATGTGTTAATTTTAAATACAGAAACGGAAGTTACAATCAATAGGGGGTCACAATATTATTGTTATCTATAAACAATTCACTGTTTTCTAACCTAACACCATTTTCCAGTTGTCATCGTCAACACATAATTTGTTTATAAAGTGATTATTGCAATATATAAAGCGAGAAAAAACAAACCTGTTTAGCTTTCTGTTGTAATCATGTAGCGTCGAATTGAAGATATTCAGTTCAAGCTAGCATTGGGCAAAACAAGATTTACTCATATACTGATAGATAAGTATTTTGGGTAAATACCAATATCAATATATTCTGAACTGCGATAAGGCTGATGGAGACAAGCGACTTTCGTTTCAACATAACCGCATGAACACAGCAGTTGCAACTCGGTTATGAAACATGTCGTTCATTATACTTATGTTAAGCTGTATTATGCCTCTTTATTCTTGCATTGACAGCAATGGTACATTAACATAACCATAACTATATTATATATTTTATACTGATAAAATACTACTAAAAGGAGCACTGTCCTATTATGAAAGTATACCAGAACATAATAGTATTATGTTTTAATTGGCTCCATCCCATAATAACCCCAAAACAATTGAAATTACATTTGTTAATCCCAAGCTAACCAGTGATTATGTAGATAAATCAATAAGATACATCAACTCACAATAAGTTACACTTTATTGCAGCCATATTTTATATCGTGTAACGTTTAACAACCAAGTCAGTGATCTTGTCAACCTGGCGCTTTTACCATGTATGTTTATTTTGTGAGGTTACCACGTTGCCAAAGACAGGGTCTTATACATTTATGCTAGTGTTTCTGTCAAGATGTATCAGCAATAAGTGCACGTCACTGTATGTTTGCTAATAAAGAGTTTCTGCATTCCCAAGTAGAAAGAGAAAGTACATACATGAATTTGTGTAACACTATAGAAGTCCAAACTTAAGTGAACTAATAATCCCCTTTTATTAATGGCAACGAACTTAGCGGAAACACTGTTGATCTCGTTGGTGATCAAAATCCCAGTAATTATGGGAAACTGGGATTTACTGTTAGCTGATTTTAAACTGAACAAGTTGTGTAAATTTACACTAGATGGTACATTTATAAATGACATGCTAACTGAGGAAGACGGTATATTTCGTCCTAGTAGAATCGCTTACTGTCATCCATTTTTATGGGTGTTGGAAGACATGAGCCTTACTCCGACAGCAATACCGACAGTGATTCTAACGGTGAGTCTGAGAACTGTGATGAGGTGGGCTCGTGTGAAGAAAAGGAAGAAATAAACTCTAATTCTGACCAAGAGAGTTCAGAAGATGGAGCTGTCTCAGAGGGTACAGTTTTAGCTTGTATCAAATATTATTTTGACTAATATCAGTTTTATTAAGACTTATTTTTGAACCAAAAATAAGACGCAAATGTACATATCGACAAGTAGTAGGCAAACGTTGTTTGTCTAAATGTTGAAATATATTATAATGTTAAAATATGCATAAATATTAAAATATGTTAAGCATGTTATATTGCAATGTGTTAACAAAGGATTTGCTTACAGCATGCATAAGCATAGCATACCACTACGATTGAGTTGTTGGTATGAGAAAACCTTGTGTATACTCTGTGTATAGTTTGTGTAACTACGTTGTCCAAACATGTTACAAAATTAGTTGGGAATTATTGTTTGAATACATATATATTTCTGTTGCATAGGAAAACCCTGCATGGATTGTGCCATTATAGATATGAAAATCAGTCGCAACCTAATAATGAGGTTCATCTAGGAGCAGCTTGAGATATGCATTAAGTTCTACAAACATTAGGGCAATATATAAATTATCTTTAAGCGTTTTCCACACATAGGTCAACTGTACCTTTTTTCACCCTACTTTCTTTTATTCATGACATCATCAACACAATTATAACAACCTGATCAAAACCAGTAGTCTATTAATCCAGTGACATATATCATATAACTATTTTATTTTTAATATAATTATAAACAGGCAAACACTTCAAAGTAGTGGCGGTCGTTTATTCAATCTTTACATCTGTAGTTTGATATACTCGCAAACGTGAAATCTACAACCTATGCGAAATGCAGAACTGAAATATATCCCCAAACGGAACGGGAGCTAAACAGCGACAACCTATAACCTCCGCCAACGAAGACCGCTTTGTGATCGACCGTGTTTGTGTGCGTGTTTCAAAGCTATATCTTCAAAAGTTCTGGGAGGATTGAGATAAACTGTTGAGGGAGCTGGGCTCACAACAACCCCTATTTCAACGTCACATGTTCGCAAATCGATACTGATATTCATCATCAATCAGTCAGAGACTACAAAGAAGACAGACACTTTTCATCAGAGTTTTTTCTAATACCAACTAAACTTTTGTAGAAATATTTTCATTGGTCATTTGTTTAAAATTATTTGGTTAGTCAGTTGCCTAGATGTATTTTAAAGAAACCTACTTAATGTGGAATGTCGGGATATGGTTGATTTTGAGGCTGGCCTTGATCTGGTTTAAGGTGTTGGCGGAGGTATACGCTCTGTGAGTGCTTTCAGTTAAAGAGCAATCCGATACTTTAGTCATATCTATAGCGTTGTGTTCGAATTATATATCATTTTACATGATCATTGTTGACCCATGGTCCATATCCATGTATTGAAAAATGAAATATATGAGTGCGGATAAAGATATATACATGCATATACACATACGTATAAACACACGTACATAGAGTATCAACACTAAATAGAATTCGTGACACACACTCTATTCTCTCATGCACTGCACTAGGTTTTTATCCTATGAAAATCCTAATTATTTATTATATGCAACTTTATTTTTTGCAATTTTTTTTTAAATATCACCATAGACGTGTACAATACATTAAAGATAAGCATTGTTTTTAGTCTGGACAGATTCTGAACAATATTTAGAATTTTGTTTTTGTTCATTGACCCTGGAATACAACATATAATCACCATCTTGTAAACTGAAATTCATACTTCCGCCCGGTATTTTTACTTTTCAACGAAAGCTATGTTTCCCCATTACCAGCTTAGGTAAATATATATATATATATATATATATATATATATATATATATATATATATATATATATATATATACCATGCAGTTTGTACGGTGGATAAATAAACCAAGTACGATGATTTTGTGAAGAGGGCTAAAAAACCGACATGGTATTTTATATGTGCACGTGTTTGTGATCGGGTATCGGGACTTTTACTCTTCTTTTCTTCCTTGCAAAACTTAATACTCTCTAGCCCAGATATCAACTACCAACACATCGCTGACCAAGATATCCAATTCCCACACATCACTGACCAAGATATCAACTACCTACACATTACAGCTGACCGAGATATCCACTAGCCACACTTTACAGCTAACCGAGATATTTATACCCACACATTACAGCTGACCGAGATATCGACTTCCCACACATTACAGTTGGCCGAGATATCCAGTACCCACACATTACAGCTGACCGAGATATCCACTACCCACATCTTACAGCTGACCGAGATATCCACTACCCACACATTACAGCTGACCGAGATATCCACTACCCACACATTACAGCTGACCATGATATCCTCTACCCACACATTACAGCTGACCGAGATATCCAGTACCCACACATTACAGCTGACCGAGATATCCACTACCCACCCCTTACAGCTGACCGAGATATCCACTACCCACACATTACAGCTGACCAAGATATCCTCTACCCACACATTACAGCTGACCGAGATATCCACTACCCACACACTACAGCTGACCGAGATATCCGCTACCCACACCTTACAGCTGACCGAGATATCCACTACCCACACCTTACAGCTGACCGAGATATCCACTACCCACACATTACAGCTGACCATGATATTCACTACCCACACATTACAGCTGACCGAGATATCCACTACCCACACATTACAGCTGACCATGATATCCTCTACCCACACATTACAGTTGGCCGAGATATCCACTACCCACACATTACAGCTGACCGAGATATCCACTACCCACACATTACAGCTGACCGAGATATCCACTTCCCACACATTACAGCTGACCATGATATCCTCTACCCACACATTACAGCTGACCAAGATATCCACTACCCACACATTACAGCTGACCGAGATATCCACTACCCACACATTACAGCTGACCATGATATCCTCTACCCACACATTACAGCTGACCGAGATATCCACTACCCACACATTACAGCTGACCGAGATATCCACTACCCACACATTACAGCTGACCATGATATCCTCTACCCACACATTACAGCTGACCGAGATATCCACTACCCACAAATTACAGCTGTCCGAGATATCGACTACCCACACATTACAGTTGGCCGAGATATCCACCACCCACACATTACAGCTGACCATGATATCCTCTACCCACACATTACAGCTGACCGACATATCCACTACCCACACATTACAGCTGACCGAGATATCCACTTCACACACATAACAGCTGACCATGATATCCTCTACCCACACATTACAGCTGACCATGATATCCTCTACCCACACATTACAGCTGACCGAGATATCCACTACCCACACAATACAGCTGACCGAGATATCCACTACCCACACCTTACAGCTGACCGAGATATCCACTTCCAACACATTACAGCTGACCATGATATCCTCTACCCACACATTACAGCTGACCATGATATCCATCAGCCACACATTGTAGACCAAGATATCCATTACACACATCGCTGACCAAGATATCCATTACCCACACATTACAACTGAACAAGATATCCACTACCAACACTTTACAGCCGACCAGGATATCCACTACCCACACATTACAGCTGACCGGGTTATCCACTTCCCACATATTACAGCTGACCAAGATATCCACTTCCTTTCAACAGAACAAGTCGCCCAAACAACTAACCCAGGAAAATTACAAACGACAATTGCCCTCAGAAAAGTACCCCTGCCCCGACAATTACGGTAGTTGTGCACTAGTATTTTGGGAGACTTTCATTGTAAATTACACCGCTGTATGCACAGCTCACGTGCCTTATCGAGCCGCCTGTTGGTTGGTGGACCGAGGTCACCTGTAATGCAACCGTTGAGTTGGAGAACCGGGACAAATATCTCACGATTATATATCTATGTATTTCCTGAGCATAATATGTATAAACACATCGTATGTTCAGAACCCTGGTGATATTCTGACTCAAGGATGTTGGGAGAGGTTTGTATTTATAATAGTTTTACTTATTCTATTCAACTCGCATCTTATCTTTAAAACACTTATTGATATCCCAAGCCGATACAGGACCGTTCTATAGCTAATTAGAACACAGACAATATTGGTCATGATTCTCACCTATGGGACGCCATAACTGATAAGAATATTAGCCGATGCACTTCTACATAGCTACAGCATGAAGAGCCTTATATATATTGCATGAACTGAGCAATCCAGCAATGCATTGGCGAGAGTATGAATATGAAGGTGATACATAGAGTCATTTAACACCATCCATTTACGGTGTACTATTCATGAGATGTACAACAAGAGATATGCCACAACAGATGATGAGTAAATCATATTTTGTCTCTCTCTCTCTCTCTCATTCTATATATATATATATATATATATATATATATATATATATATATATATATATTTTATGTATAAATTATTAATATATGTATAAATAAATAAATAAATATATATATATATATATATATATATATATGGGGAGAGAAAGAGAAAGAAAGAGAGAGGAGAAATGAGAGAAAAGAGTAATTTTTGGCAAAACATAAAGGTGGAGAGTGTAAAGCTATTTTTTAAGATGCTCTGTAAAACAACGTACTCTGTATACTTCCACCTATCATAAACTATGAACCGCTTATCACATCTGGTTATCTCAATACTAGACTTTCTCACCTGCACCTGCAACTCTTTGCGCATCGAGCAACTACGCAAATGAAATAAGTATCTCTGTCCAACACGGAAGTGTGACACATGTTACTGATACGATATCCTAAAGTTAAAGCCACATGGATGGAGCCTTGACTGTGACTCAGTTGTTACATATAATTATACTATGAATGAGATGTCACGTCTCCTAAGAAGTTTATTTTGACACCATTGGTATGTAAGTGCCAGTGTGCATAAATCCAATTGCTGTCACTTTCTCCTCTGTGCACTTGAAGCAAAGAAGATACTCCGTCTATGATGGGTGCATCACCAAAATCAATAATATACTATATATTTTCTGGATATTTAAAGTATTTATGTTTGAATATATAATATAGGGTAATAATGATAATAATAATAATAATAATTATTATTATTATAAAAGTGAAATAATAATAATAATAATAATAATAATAATAATAATAATAATAATAATTATATAAAAGTATTTATGTTTGAATATATAATATAGTATAATAATACCAATAATAGTAATAATATCAGTAATAATAATAATTAATTAATTAAACAACAATACCATAAGCAAAATCATAAATTTCAAATGGATAGGTATATTCACTGCAGAGATATGAGGGATTTTATCCCAAGGCAGATGAACAGATGAACGCTGTGCAAAAATGGTTGCAGGTGGCGCCAAATTTTTTCCTGATTGGTCAAACGAGTCCGAAGATATGTGGATTAATATGTTAAAACAGACGCACAAATGGACGCACTGGAGAGAGGAAAGGTCAGAGGTCAACTCAAGAAATTTTGGCACCAGTTCCCATGAGACCCAATAATCGTGAAAAGGTTTCGGAAAAGTCTGTCCAGTGGTCTCAGAGTTCTATTCCGGAAACGAACGCGACTGCGGAACCCGGTCAAAAACATGGTATCCGCAAAACTTTGTTTTGGCGGATACAATAATATATAAATTGGTAATAATAATTTATCAACAAAGTAAGAAGCACAATCATAAATTGCTGAAATAAGAAATTTAATAATAATGATAATAATAAGAAAACATAAATAAATAATAATAATTTATTAACAAAACTTTAAGCACGATCATAAATCACTGAAGTGATCAATATGGGATGGCAAGGAATATCCTAGTTTTTCTAAAACTTCACTGCATGCACTATTTATCGCATACACATCCTCTAACAAGATTTTCTCTCTCCATTTATTAGCCGTTTTCCTTGAATCTGTCCTGGATAAACAACCAAGGCATGAATCATCTGCTGTTGACGACCGAGTGTTCACCAGAATTTCCTGACGTACAATATCCGGAAGCGTTAATTTTATGAATTTATATATTCTGTTAGAATATAATAAGGGGTCTCTTGCAAGGTCTTCATACCTGATCGTCATTACGCTATCAGGGTATTTCTTTCCTATTTTTTCAGCATCGTTAAGATTTTGCATCATATTATTGCACAGATCTTTAATGAGTGGTAGCGGACGGAGGTCAGCTGAGTATTTCTTTCGGGACATATAGACACCTCGAGGATCCCGCACATTATGTAGTATTTTAATCTCTGGGTCGTTATCGATTAATTCCTCGACAAGCCTTATAGGGAGTCTAACGGTCTTTACGGCAACAATATTGCTGACACCACAATTTTTATCCATCAGCTGTAGACACTCAGTGGTTGAATTTTTCAATAATTCCAAACATTCTCTGTGGCACTTCATTTGCTGTAGACAGACAGCGCCCCCATCGGAGGCCTGTAAAATTTGGTCTTCATACCCAGTCATGTTCAAGAAGTATTGATCGTAACATCGCCTTAGTGATGACAAATTTCTGTCAGGGGAAGGGCAGAAATTACAAAATCTTTCCTTAAATGCCCATAATTTGACTTTTTGTAAATACATATTCTTCTGGAGGCATGGTATCATATTTTTGGCCCAGGGTGTTTTGCTCGTCAGTGTAAGGCCGCTGTATAGAAGTTCCAAAGGAAGTTCACTTGTCCTTGCATTGGAAAGCATATGTTGAAGGTGGTATTGTATACTTTTTCTTTCAAAGTCAGTGTGCGGGCTAAAGTGAGAAGAAGACCTTATTACACAAAGAGCAACTTTAAATATAGTCAACATCATTCAGATACAGTCATTGCATTTTATCTTCCAGGAAATTTGTATGTAGTTTCTTTGGTTCAACATTTTTCTTACGAGTTATGGACGGATTTAATTAAATTGTGTGGGGTTAGGGTAACACCCGTACACACACACACAAATATATATTTATATATATATATATATATATTCTATATATAAATTATATTCATTGACCCTGGTTACAAAGGGTAAATGAATATTTTGCTAAAAGTAGAATTAACACCCAAACTCATATCTATATCTTCCCAATATTACAGGTATGTAACCTACCTTGAACTACCCTTGGCTAATTCATACATATGGAATGCAGTGACGTCACCAGTGAAGCCATAAGCGTGCTGCACGATGCCCTGTATAGGCTCATACCAGTAGCAAGACTCGGGATTGGAGCTGAATAAAGTACCGAGAAAGGATGACCCGCTATGAGTATACGCCAGTAAAATCACTTTCTTTGGTGATGATGTTCTACGCCAACTGTTTTTCTCCGAATCTGGAAAATGATGTTTGTTAACAACCACATACATACAAACTGAACGCCAACAAATATATTAGCGTGGGTTTGATTATTCAATAGAGATCATTTCGGAAAAGCTCACATAAAAACATAAAATAGTGACTTATTATAACACGCCTGTCATAAATAGAATAATATTTTAATACTTTTTACAGTCAACAAATCCACATATTTAGATAAATTCATATTGTGAGGATAATTGATACCACTTTGCGTTCAGGTTTTACGATGAGCAGCAAAAAGTTGGGTCAATTTGGAGGTTAACTCCTCAGATCTCTCGGACTTCGTTAGAAGCATATGCCGTGTATGTAAATAGTCTGCAGTCTAAATAAGCTAGGTATAACAGAACATTGGTCTGGTCAAACCAAAACACTAAATGTAGCATTTTACCTGTTAAACAAATTAAGTCCCTCCATGATGTCCCTGTCAAGACGAGAAGTGTAATCAGTAATGTAGAAAGGGAACAGATTAAGAAGAAAGATCTTCTTTTGGAGAAAGACCGGCACATCATGTTAAGTAACCTGAGGAGATGAAAAAAATATATCGTATTATATATATATATATATATATATATATATTGTTATTCGACCAGTTTTGCTTAGAATTGTGCTGCAAGATAGATTTCGTGCGAGTTATTTTGTAAAATTTGTTATAATATTTAATTTGTTTGTTTTTCTAGTCAATAAACTATGTGCTCATTCAACTTACCCGAGTAAGGAGCATTTTCCCCAGAAGCGTCCCATCGATTTCAGCAAAAATTTAGAATAAACTCTATAAAACCTATGATATCCTGTACAGGAAACGTTCATAGATAAAAATTAGCTGATTTTACAAGATCACCTGAATCTTTATAAAATTATGACGAATAAAACCAGTCAGGTAAAATAGACCTGTATTCCATTTGACTTTCCATACAACTCTACTGCTATGCATATGCCAGTAAGGTCCAGTCCAGGACGATCAGAGTGAAAGGTGGATACATTTACATTTGTCTATCTTACAATATGCTGCATTAATGTATTGTTACCAAAGGAACCGTTTTATCATTGGTATCTCATGAAGTGGAGATAACGACTATCGCCTGTTGCTTGCCTGTATTGATTTCCTATACCTATCTTTAAACTGCGTATAATCACGCATCGAGAGAGTGAGAGGGAGAGAGGGAGGGAGGGAGCCAGTCAGAATGAAAAGAACAAGCGTAATAATTGATAAAAATTTTTAGAGGTGCATGGATGACTAATAGGGATAGGTTAGAGCAATTTATTCAACAATCTGACAGGAATATTGACATGTCTGAATGTTCCGTTTATGTGTATATATATATCTTCTAATAAAATGACCAGGGAGGTCCTAGACAAATGACCTTGGAAACATGATATCAGGTCACTGTGACCTAAATTCTGCAGATAGGAATTAGATATTATATGTCCGATAGACACAAATCCTATCAAATGTATGTGGAAACATTAAATTGGGTCATATATTTTAAATTGGTGACCAATATTCTACAGGCTTCTGTCAGAAAAGCATGATTTTGAGCAGTCCGACAGAGCACAGATTGTATCAATTAGACCTAGACTCTTTAACAAAATATCCGGGTCCATGGCAAATGTCCTTGGAAACCTGAAATTAGGTCACGACAACCTAAATTCTGCGAGCTACGCATCAAAAGCGTGATCTTAAGCACCCTGATAGACAAGGTACAAATGGCATCATTTTCTTGTTAACCTTTCATTGTAAATTCCAGGGGGGGCCCTTAGCAGGTCTCTTTTGAATCCTGATATTATGTCACTGAATTCCTAAAATACATGTCAAAATACAAATTACAAAAAAAAAAATACAAAATGTTATTTTCCGTCCGTTTTAAAAGCTAGTAACATTTATTACAGGGTATTTTCACATACGGTATATAACCCAAATAAACCAAATGCGCACCAAGTCAAATTTAGCTGAGCGTCATTGCCCATGGACTACTTGTTACATTTTTCCCCATGATTGGGTGCTCTTGGTTCTATTGTTTAGAGCTTAAAATTGCTAGTTTTTCGTCCAAACACAAGTTGCACAGACGTGAAGAGGACATGAACATGTTTGGCTGCTGGATTATAGTCAGGTGATAGTAAAACTTTTGTTGTTGTCTATCTTGGTCCATAGATGATTTGCACGCTCTGTTTCGTTTGAATAAGTCCTGTGTTTGAAAGATGAAAGATGTTTTATGGTTGTAATCAATTGTTAAAAGGGGCCTCCGGTAAAACCATTGTATGTGTTGACCGTACCGTTGTTGTGCACGTCGGCTTAGTAGACAATGGACGATGAAAGGCATTTCCCGTTCAAAGGGCTGTCAAAATTGGCACGGCAGTTGCACTGCCTTTGTTGCGTGGATTCCTTTTGTTGCCTTTCATATAGTATTCTTGTAATGTGGGTTTGGATAATTGATTTAACGTTCTTCATGCAACTGTAGCTGATCGTCATATTGTTTTTGTTGAATATTTTGTGGAACATGTGATTTTTTTTTGGAAAATGTTTGGCTACAAATTTAAAAAACAGATTTTGCCGAAGATTGTCCAGTACGGCGGGTTGATCCAAATATTATTTTTGGCTCAGTTTTTGTGGCGTTTTCCGGTAGCTTCCTGTGGGGAGGAGTAATTGAAGTTTTGCTTTATACGCTATTATTATGTGTTTTCTCGTATTCTTTTGATGAGCCTTGAGGTGTTATCTTCTTTGGAAAGTTCTGATAGGTGTTTGCTGATGACCGCAGTGATGTCTCGTATAAAAGCCGCGGTTGGTCTGATTTGGGTTTTATAAATATGGATGGGTCGTTTGGCTATCGGTACAGATTTTCAGTTCAGAGGTCTAGTGAAACATCTTGCTAGATGACTTATTCCAGATTCGTCTCTGCTTTGACATTTAGGTTCATGGTAGTGAAAATATCAGTTAGCTTTTCTCTGGTCCTGTCCTCTTGTTGGCCTGATACTGAATTTGACGGCGTTTTTGAGTTCTGATTGTGGTTCGCCTGAATGCTACTTTTCCTGCCATTTCAATGAGGTCGGACGCAAAGGGTTTATATTAATATTATAGAGAACGATTATGAGAAGATAATTATTTGAGTTTCATACGTCTGCCTAGGAATAAAGCCATGAATAAGTCTTCGAACGTTTACTCGTTCAATAAAAAACCAAGACTAGGCTGTTATATTTGAAGTATTAATCCTACGATTATATATTCTTCCGTTTTTAATATTGTTAAAAAGTAATTTGTTATTCATACCTTTTGCCATGTTAAGATTCATACAATAACACAAGTCCATTGGCACTAATCCTATTTATTCCCTGCACGGGGGGGGGGTTCTGGTATCACGCGGTATTCCATATTGAGAACACATTCCTGTAAATAACCCTCGTTGGAGAATCTCTAGTTCAATGAATCTTGTATTATGAAGCTAGGTCATAATCTCTTTAGATATCTCTAATCAGGCGGTATCACGTTAACACAGTGTACGCACACAAAAGCGTTGCAAAAAGCATAAACTGTTAGAATTGGTAGTTAATGGATAAATTGGGTATATTGTTTACATCTGCTACGTTATATGTTTTGGTGTTGGTTCAAATCCGAATAGTACCATCTTCACGAGTAGGGAACCAATACTATTTCCTGGTTATTATACTAATGCGTGAATACGAGTCTCCTTGCAGAAAGACCTTATTGATCCTGCGGTTTGGTCACTGTTCAATGGTCAAAAGTTAAATAGCATATGTAAGACATAAAGGTGGGAGTATTTATCAGGTATTATCCGCAACTTATGTGCATACAAAGGTCTAGACACTCGCTATATCTCTGTATCGTGGCTGCAACTATATTTGTCTTTATTGATGTAGGTGAGTTATCATTTTTTTCTTATTTTCAACCACGTTTAAAACTGTTGTCTCTAAAGCATTTTCTCTAGTGAGAGTATGCTTTAACATAACTCTTCACATTATGTCTCCGTGTCGTACTCTCCGTATTGCTTTCGAGCTTAATATGAAACTTTCTACTTTGTCTCCGTATTACTCTCTAGGTAAAACGTAACTCGACTTAACATACGTCTAAGTAATGATTAAGTGCAAAAAAATACACGCATGCATTTTCTTAATATATTTGTCAGCTGTAACTATGTATTACTCCGTATGTCTTTGAGTATTGCAAAACACGCGATTCCGCTCTTACCGTTGACCGTGTAAGCACGCCACTGCAACTATATTCGTCTTTCCTGCTGTACTAATTAAAGCATGGAAACACCGCTTGGCTTCGTCTTGTCTGTGTACGACTCCTCCCAACTTATATACGACCCCGTTACACAATGTATGGAACCATATTTGAAGTGTAAAATGTGCTGAAATATGCCTTTATTTTATAACAATCACAAACGTATGTTTCACCAATAATAAATTATACATCCTGTAATAAAGAGCACCATATTACAAAGCATGAGAAGAAAAAAGCTACCTACCAGTACAATTCTAATATTCTGTGAAGACCAATTGTGTCTGTTGCTGCCCTACTATATATAATATCTTAATCTGGCAGATATTAATTTCATTGTACAGAACAACTACTTACAAGCAGATTACAGATACACGTATACAAAAAACAACTGGATACCAAAGTTTATTTTTCTGATACGCCTGCAGTTGCTTTACGAAGGTGAATATAAAGTTCAACATTGTTCGATTTAACATCAGCGGTCATGGACCTCCTTATATAAAGGGTCGTAACGTTGCTGATACCTACAGCTTTTCTGGTATTTAGTAATAGAGAACATTTTTTAGACGATGTTACTTTATTCTTAATGCACTTAATCATCTAGAGGGGAATAATGCAGATATTGGCGTCGAATGTGACGTTTTAACATTCGGAAGAAAAACAAAGTTAAAGGTTGATATTTAAAACTGAATTTATTTGGCATTTTATTGCAGAGACGACAGGTGTTCTGAGCAATACTGAAAATCGATACCATTCACTGGTAATTCCGAAGCCATGCAATGTTGACTTATTCATACATTATATCCGATATTTTACACAGGCTTGAGAGTGAACAAGGTTAGCTGTTAACCATGCAATTTACTAATAAAGCTGTCTTTTTTTACATTTCGCATGTTTTTGATCAAAGGAAGAGACATCTGACATTTATTCATTCAGTCAGCTTTGTACATGCCTTAAAGTCATGCAATTTACCGACAGAGCTAAAGCTGTGTGTAGCACACCATAAATCATTCCATTTGATATACTTAACGGGGGGGGGGGGTATAATTTATAGCTATTCACGGGGTATAATTCAGCTAGTCATGCATGTTAGCCATAAAGCTGTATGTAGATGTAACATTTACGACGTTGTATGTCTCGGAGTGATTAACCTGTTTGTTACCTGTGTTACCTGTGTCGGCGGCTGAAATCTATTGAACTGCTCTCAAACAGTCGATGATGTGGTTTGGATCACTCTGTGGTTTCCTTGCCGTAATCTGCTTGGTAATAGGTAAATTGGTTGTTTAATGGTCATCCATCATTCCATCATTAATTATCCAACGATTTGATATGATACCACGTGAGTTAAACATTGTCACCGAATTTATTTATGTCGGTATATATCAAACCTTATTCCTTCCTTTTGTGGAGAGTGTCACAAAGTACAACGCTATTATATATTTACTGACATTTAAATGACTTGTGTGAGGACACATATGTACACATATATTTTAAAAAGAAGAAAGAAATCCTGATTTAATATTATAATTAAGATGCCTTTTTTACAAGCCCGTCAATAACATTTCACCTTATTTGGCCCTATTCACCGCAAAAGTATCACCTTTCTCAACCCTCGTGATACGATCGGCTGCGCGCAAAGCCAACTCTAATAGTAAAACAGTAACTACACAACAATAGTATTGTCGGGCAAGTGATCTATATCTAGATCTACTCTGTGGTATATATATATGTATATATATATATATATATATATATATATATATATATATATATATATATCAAATATGTGAAACTTAATAGATTTGATATATCAAAACGATGTAAAAGTTAAAACATATGGCCAAGCACAAAGGAGGAAATGAAAAAAGTTTCCCATTCTACTGACTATTTATATTTAAGTTTCAGTGGACGGGGATTGATTACAATTATCATCCCCTGCCATGACGAAATGCTCGGCCCGTAATTTCTGCTTATTTTACTGTTTTACTGATTTTACTTGAAATGTATCAACTTCAAACTGGCTGTGCTAAGAATTTACATTTCCTTCTGGTTAATAGAATGGTATTGTTTACCAGTATCTCAGTAGAATTATCGTCACAAATAAAAAAAAAATCTCAAATCATATACCAGAATTTTACTGTTCTCACTTACAATGTGCTCTGAACACCTAAAATACAGAAAGTTTGCAGGCAAATATCCATGGAAAGCTGAGATTAGGAAATTGTGATCTATACTCTGCAATCTACGGGCCAAAACAACAGTTTTGAGCTCCCAGACAGTCAGACGGGCACAAATTGTATGTATTGGGCCTAGGATCTTCTTACATAATGTTAGGGAGGTCCTAGATAAATGTTCTTGGAAACGTGATATAAGGTAACTATGACCTAAATTCTGCACATAGGAATTAGATACCATCTGAGCGCCCTGAATGTCCGATGGGACAAGTTATATCAAATGTATGTGGAAACATTAAATTGGGTCATATATATTAAATTGGTGACCTATATTGTGCAAGCTTCTGTCCAGAAGCATGATTCTGAACATTCCGACAGGGCATAGATTGTATTAATTAGCACCTAGACTCTTCTAACATAACATCCGGGAAGGCCCTTGGCAAACCTCCTTGGAAACCTGAAATTAGGTCATGATATATTAATATATAAACTTATTTATTTTACATGGATTGTACAAATAGTTATTAAACTAATCAAGGCACTCTTCATGGCTCAGATGATGGCGTTCGGTACTCTGTAGGGATGGAGAAAACCGGAGAACCCGGAGAAAACCACCGGCCTTGGACGGACAACTACAACCCACTCTCATAGCCAGATCGTAGATCGAACCCAGGTCGCCAGCGGAGAGGGCCGGGCGTTTTACCCCTCGACTGTCCAGGCCCCCTATGATAACTAATTTGCGAGCTATGGACCAGAAGCGTTCTCTTAAGCACCCTGACAATTTTCTTGTTAACCTTTCATTGTATAATCCAGAGGGGTCCTTTGCAAATTTTTTTTTGAATCCTGATATTAGGTTACTTAATTCTTAAAATACAAGTCAAAATAAAAATACAAAATAATACAAAAAGTTATTTTCTGTCCGTTTTACAACATAGTAACATTAGTGACAGGGTACCTTCACATACGGTACATACCATAAATAACTAAATGAGCAGCCAGTCAAATTCAGCTGAGTGTCATGGCCCATGGGCTACTTGTTATAAGTTTTTCCCAGTATTGGGTGCTTTTGGTCCATGGCGACAGATGTTAACTATTTCGTAACGTTTGTTCAGTAAGTTCTTTTGTTTAGAGCTTAAATTGCTAGTTTCTCTACAAATTAAAAAAAAAATTATGCCGCAGATTGTCTTTACGGTCGCACTGTACTTCAGGTTAATCCAAAAATTATTTATTGCTCGGTTTTTGTGGCGTTTCCCGGTAGCTTCCTGTGGGGAGATGTAATTGAAATTTTGCTTGTATCCGCTTTTTTTGTAATTTGTTTGTGCATTCCTCTTCTTGGGAAAGTTCTGATAAATAATTGCTGATGGCGGCAGGGATGTCTCGTAGAAAAGCCGGGGATGGTCTGATTTGGTATTTATAAACATGGATGAGTCGTTTGGCTTTCTGTACGGGCTGAATTTTCCAGACTGAAGGTCAGGTGAAACATACAGCTAGTGGACTGTTTGCAGGTTTGTCTCTGCTTTGACTTTTAGGTTCATGGTGGTGAAAATGTCAGTGAGCTTTTGTCTGATCCTGTCCTCTTATGGGCCTGATACTGATATAAAGGAAGTAGGCCCGTCGTCTTTTTCAGGCCGACGTTCATATGGGGAACTTTTTTCGTATGATGCTCAGGGCGTATAAACCCACATAGTCACACACCTCGGCAACATCATAACTCCCCATCATTACATCGAACGTACTGGGCCCTCTCGTTTTTTTTTTTTTGTTTTATTTTATTTATTTATTTATTTTTGTCAGGGGTGCCGTTGTCAAATAAGAGGAAATTTCTAGAGTCAATGATAACTTTGAGGTTCAAATATGGTGTAGTTTCCCGACCACTTTAAAGCCGATACCAGCTATTGGTGGAATATTGATGGGTAGAGGTTCACAATGTAATAGACCATGAACGTGTGGTTTATCTTGTATGGATCTAAACCAGTTTATTACTGATCTCCTGCTTTACACATGTTAACTGATTCGGAACATTGTACGGCTTGATTAATCTGACCTGACCCAAGACAGCTTTGCTGAGTATTCCTACTCTACTTTTACAGGGATTTATTAGTCTACTTATTTTTTTAATTTTCCGTTTGGTCCTTGAAGGTGATAAAAGCCTCCTTTCAGACATGGGTAACATTTTGTCATCATATATTGAGTTTTGAAGCTATCTCGAATAATTCATCGTTGATGTTCTTCAGGGTGGCTTGGTCGGCGACTTTTTTTTATTTCCGTTTGATATTGTCTTTTAGTAATTTGTGCATTTTTGCATTGATAAGGTTCTATTGTGTAGATAACTCGTGTTTTATCTTCGAAGACTATAGCTTTCTTACTGGATGTTATCTCTTTGAGGGCGTTTATGAGTTCCGATTGTTGGTTCGCCTGAATGCTACTTTTCCCGCCATTTCAATGAGGTCGGACGCGAAGGGCATTGATTCCTCAATTTGCGGTGGGGTGTGCCTTGATTTGTGTCCAAACTTTTTTGTCGTGGTTGCCGTCGCATTCTCTTTCGTTGTTTTTGAAAAAAGTCTTCTCATTCTTTTGATGACTAGTTCGAATTTTTCTTAAGCCGTCGCTTGTATTCTGTTGGAAATGGAAGTGGGTTGTTTCTCGCAGAGTAGTTGAAGCGGTCCATCAAATAATTAAACCCGATATCGCAAAAGTTAAACATCAGTTACCTAATGAGCCGATGAGGCGACACCGGCCGTAGTGATTCAGATCCATCACATACCTTAACAACCATTCGAGTATAAATTCTGCCGCTTTTAATATTGTTAAAAAGTAACCTTTTGCCATGTTAAGATTCTTACACTTACACAAGTCCATTGGCACTAATCCTATGGTTTCCCTGGACGGGGGGCGGGGGGGGGGGGGGGGGCTCTGGTATCACGCGGTATTTTATAATGAGAACAAATTCCTGTAAATAACCCTCGTTGGAGAATCCCTAGTTGAATAAATCTTGCATTATAAAGCAACATCGTAATCTCTTTAGATAGTTCTAATCAGGCGGTATCATAAAAGGTATTTATCAGGTATTATCCGAAACTTAAGTGCATAAAAGGGCCCGACACTCACTATATCTCTGTATCTTAGAAAACTTCAAATTGTAAACGTGTAATATAAAATTTATAGCATTCTATCAAATAGATTTGTATAATTCATGTAACATGATATTTATTTAGCTTGAGTCAAGCTCCATATGGCACAGTGTTCGGTATCGTCAACATTTTATATTACACGTATACACGTTTATATTATCGTCAGGCCCATTTTTTTAATACTTTATGTTTCCTTGCCTTATAAATATCTTCAGGCAGTGACCCCTGTGTTGACCTTCTGTGAGTAAATAAAATTCTCCATTTTACCTGGATAAGACAGAAGACAAATGCCACAGTATTTTTTCATAAAAAGTAGCTACTATTTGGAGTAAGAGGAAAAAAACTGAGCCAAATTAAGAAAAAAAATCAATGGTTAAACTTTGCATAATTAGTGGAGAATTCAACTTTTAAATTTTGATGAATTAAAAACTCTAAGTGGTGAAAATACCTTATACAATGTAACGGGTCGATCGAACTCGTCTAGTTTGTTTCTAAAGTTCCCTCTTAGGGATTTGCCTAATCTTTTTCGCTCTTTCAAGGCCAAAGTTCCCCCTTCAGATTTTGTCTGTTTAATTTTTACATAACAAAAGAGCAGGTATAAGGGGGAAGTCTTGTCGTGGAGACGGCTTTCACTCTTACCGTTGACCGTGTCACCACGCCACTGCAACTATATTTGACTTTATTGTTGTAGATGAATTATCATTTTCTTATTTTCAACCACATTTAAAACGTTTGTCTGCAAACCATGTTCTTTTATTGAGAGTATGCTTTAACGTAACTCCCCCATTATGTGTCTGTATAGCTTTCTCCGTATTGCTCTCTCCGTATTGCTCTCTCCGTAACTCGACTTCACATACGTCTTAGTATTGCTCTAATGCATAAAATACACACATGCGAGTGTGTTCTTAATATATTTGTCAGTAGTAAATATGTATTTTTCCGTATGTCTTTGGGTACTATAAACCACGCGATACCACTTTTACCGTTGACCGTAACAACACGCCACTGCAACTATATTTGTCTTTATTAGTGTAGTAATTACAGCATGGAAACACCCCCGGGCGTCTCCTTGTATTTGTGCGACTTCTTCCAATTTATAAACGACCCCGTTACACAATGAATGGAACCAGATAGTGCAAAAATGGCTGAAAATATGCCTTTATTTTATGACAATCACCCACGTATGTTTCATCAATATTAAATGATACATCCCCTATCAGAGAGCACCATATCACAAAGCATGAGAAGAGAAAAGCTACCTACCAGTACATTTCTAATATTCTGTGAAGACCAACTGTGTCTGTTGCTGTCATTCTATATATATATTATTTTAATCTGGCAGATATTAATTTCATTGTATAGAATAACTACTTGCAAGCAGATGTTAGATACCTGTATATACAAAACACAATTGGATACCAAAGTTTATTTTTCTGATACGCCTAAAATTGCTTTACGAAGGTAAATATAAAGTTCAATATTGTTCGATTTAACATCAGCGGTCATGGACCTCGTTATATAAAGGGTCGTAACGTTGCTGATACCTACAACTTTTCTGGAATTTCGTATTAGAGAACATTTTTTAGATGACATTACTTTATTCTCAATGCACTTAATCATCTGGAGGGAAATAATGGAGATATTGGCGTCGAATGTGACGTATTAACATTCTGAAAAAAAAGTTAAAGGTATACAGTGGAACCCCGCCTTGCGACCACCCCACAATTGCGACCACCCCACAATTACGACCACTTTGCTTGGTCCCGAATTTTTTTTAGTTTATTTATGTTAAAAAATGACTCAAAATTACGACCACCCCTAAATTCAGAATTACGACCAGATATCCTGGCCCCAGCGCTAATGCGACCCCGCTAATGCGACCACTGCCGAGAAGTACTGAAACAACTTTTGTCACGAGTCAGTGGCTGCGCCCTGTCACAGGCGCCTTAACGAAAGATCAAAGAGGGTAACAAGGGTTCCCAACCATAGTGTAACCCTTCCTGACTAGGTGTCCCCGCTGAGACACGTTGAGGCGTAAGTTGTAGATCAAAGAGGGTAACTATCGGCTGATTACTTAATAAGCCGGCCGCCTGGCTAACTGCCCTGGGGTCTTGGGCTAGCGATGCTAATTGCCCCCCAGTGATCACCTGTATTACAGCTACCAAAAGTGCGGGGGCGAGAGCTTAATATTTTTACTCATCACATAATGTTCGATCCTCATTGGTCAAATTAATGATCTAGTTAATCTTAAATGTGCTCATACCTTACTCACACTGAGTATTGAGCAGTCAGTCAAATGTATAAATACAAAGCTTGCATGGGGGCAAATCCGTTGTTTTGCCTTATCAGAATAGCTGTCAGTTTATTTCTCTACTGGTTCGGAAAGAGCGCTTCTTGAAGGAAAAAGTGGTGATAATCAAGGCGGAAACACCAGGATGCAGTCAGCGCCAACTGGCTCAGCAGTTAAAACTCAAGTGCACGCAATATATACTCAGGCGGAGGGCTAAATATATGACAGCCACGTATTATGTTCAATATGTTCAAGTTGGTTATCTTCGTATTTTCTTTAGTGTAATTATGTGTTAATCATCAGTCACTACGTATGTGTCAATGTATATATATTTTTATCATGAATAAATATATAAAACAATTTTGTTTTCTTTTTAGCTACACAACATAAAACATTCCTAATAAGGGTTCTCCGCTTAGTAAAATATTTTGTTATAATTCACATTAAAGATATGCAATATATACAAACTGATACATATCAAACATTGCCGTGATATATGCGACCAAAATAAGAGTTTCACAAATACGACCACCCCCAAATTACGACCACTTTGCTCAGTCCCCAGGGTGGTCGTAATTGTGGGGTTCCACTGTATATTGAAATCTAAATTTATTTGGCATTTTATTGCAGAGACGACAGGTGTTCTGAGCAATACTGAAAATCGATCCCATTCACTGGTAATTTCGAAGCCATGCAATGTTGACTTTTTTCATACATTTTATCCAATATTTTACATAGGCTAGAGAGTATACAATGTAAGCTGTTTACCATACAAATTTGTAATAAAGCTTATTTAACATTTTGCTTGTTTGTTTACTGAAAGTAGTAAAATCTGACACTTAACTGATTTGGTCAGTTTTGTACATGCCTTTAAACCATCGAATTTACCCAAAGAGTTGAAGCTGTGTGTAGCGCATCATTAATCATTCTGTTTGACATGCTTAACAGGGGGGGGGGGTATAATACATGGCTATACCCGAGGTTTAATACAGCTAGTCATGCATGATAGCCTTAAACCCGTATGTAGATGTATCATTAACGACATTGTACGTGCTGTGTCCGGGACTGGTTTATTGTGTGTTACCTGTGTCGGCGAGTGAAAACTATTGAACTGCTCTTAAACAGTCGATGATGTGGTTCGGATCACTCCATGGTTTCCATGCCATGAATTGCTTGGAAATAGGTAAAATGGTTGTGTAATAGTATTATCATTCCATCATTAATTATTCAATGATTTGATATGATACCACGTGAGGTAAACATTGTCACCGACTTTTTTTTATGTTGCGTTATCTCAAACCTGATTGCTTCCATTTGTGGAGAGTGTCACAAAGTACACTTGTATTGTATATTTACTGACAACAAAATGACATGTGAGGACACACATATACACATATGTGTTAAATGAAAACAAATGCTACTTTAATATTATAATTTAGATGCCTTTTTACAAGCCCGTCAATAACATTTCATCGTACAAGTAGCTTGTCTCATATGAAAATTTATACCAGTCAGGATTTTCAAGACTGTTTTAAACGTAATACCAAGGAATGTTATCACATCATGTCATACCTGGTATTTAATCATTTATTTAATATATATATATATATCTAAAGTGATCAAAATAATTAAATCTAGTTAATTCGGAAAGTATATACTTATCACGTATGTTTTCATAATTTGTTCTGGTTCATCCATACACGAATAAGCAGATACCATTTATAATTTTCCTTTAAATATTTCATTAAAAGCAAGATAATTTTACCAGAATCCTTGTTATCTTCAAAAGGATTGAATTTATATCTCATCCTTCCATTCATAATTCAATATTCATAAAAAGAAAGTCAGACCGGGCACTTATTAGTCTTGATCTTATATACACAAGGCACTTTGATGCGACGAAAAAGGACTACTTGTCCCACGGGACTACTAGGCCGACACAACGGCAGTATGCCTTTCTTCTTCTTCTTCTTCTTCTTATACCATGCATACCACCAGGTATTTTCTCACCTTGATGGGTTAATGACTAATAGTTACAGTGCTGAATGTTTTGGTTGTTTTTTAGAAATAATTAAAAACAAGATCACCTTCCTTTAGATTACTTGTGGTGTTTTGGACAGCTGGGCTTTAAATTTTTCCAAGGTGTCAGCCTTCACCAATACGTTTTGCAGTTGATAACTTAAACGGACTGTCGTAAAAAAAGATGCTTTACTCTTGTTATTATATATGGCACCACTTGTTATTATGAAATGCCGCCGGAATGATTACAAGATTATTTACAATAAGGTTCATCATCATTATTTGAGCTGTTTCTCGCCTCTTTTCTATAGATTGCCATTGAAGATACTGCAGTATGGCAGTTACACTACTAGTTCTGTGGTAATTTCCTGTGACGAATCTAGCAGCCCTTCGTTGAATGACTTCAAGCTTATTTATCTGCGATATTTTGCCGGGATCCAAACTCTGGATGCATACACAATACTGGGTCTTACGTCTTTTGGTTTCTTGCAATTACTTATCATACAAATATATTTGGGCTTTCACGCGGGTTAGCTAAAATGATGTTACTGTCTCGCAGCACTGAAAGGGTTCTCTGTTGGTGCTCCTATTGCCAATAAGTGTTCCTAATTAGGTTTCTGGCTTTAACTGTTAAGAAATACTTGCCCGCGTATTAATATACTTATAAATCACTGGTGGTATGATTTGTAGTAATGGAAGCCTTCCAAATGCTTAGACATTGAGACCATTACATATTTTTGAAAAGTGAATAATTTTTCTCATTCTTGAAGGAAAAGTTTTTATCTGCTTATTTTGTTTTTTGTTTCCGTTTGCATCTTCCGGGAGTGATATTTATACATACGTTATGTTCAATGATTCGTTCTCATTTTCTTTTACATGATGGTCCATTTTTATTACATATCTTGAATTAACATTTTACATTTTCAGTGGAAGATCTTTAATGTATTACACTGAGAGGTTTTCATTTCTGTGATATCAAGGAACGGCAGCGACATTGTTAGTGGAAGGTCCACTAAGTGGCTCAATTGACGGGGATGAGAGCGTGGTAACTTGTCCCGTTGGTTATGTCCCAAGGGTGTGTTCATGTGACACACTGAAGGACTGTGATGGATCTTACTTCGTACCTGCTAGCATTCCATTGCATTGTGTGGCCGTGAATTCGGCTGTCAATCCAAAAGGCGTAAAGGTAGGAAGCAACTTTAAGTCAACTTATGAAAACAAGCAAAGCATTATTAAGAATGAGAGTCGGGGCAGAAACCTATAAAGCATACAAGCAGGGAAACAATAATTACCGGGATATTTGAAATGTGGAATTTCCCCCCGGAATGTACGACTGCAAATTGAAATCCTGACTTGAATTGAACGAAGTAGCAAACTATAACTATGTTACGGAGGTACGAAGAAATGATTTTTATAAATGTACAAGTATACCGATTAAAAACTCATATTTACAATTAACTGAAAATGCTAACCATATTTATAGTCTATTGTTAAAATCAAAGAATATCAAAATAAAATGGTAAGAACTTGCAGCAAAAAATTAAAGTTGGAAACTTGCATATAAAACATTGGCAGCTTTTACAATATAGAGCTAAACATAATATTTTCACTACATTATGCCAGAAAAATAATAAAGTCGCTTACTGAATATTTGCTAGGCATCGTTAACATGCACTGAAGAACGAGAAGACAACAAGAAGTACATACAGCGAGGAACAGATTATGCCGCCACTGCATCCCTCGGATGCCCCGCCGGGAGTTCATTTGTCAGTTGCGCTTTGTTTTCGCCGTAAGTAAGAAGGGACTTTTTAATTATTTATATATTCCTAGAACTTCAGAAGGTAAATAAAATATAACTCTACTTAAATACCTGTGTATTTATCGAATGAGTGTTCCTGTGTTATTCCTTAAGATAAAAGACAAGAGATAAGATGCAGACACCTCAGTGTCATACTATTTATATTGTTCTCGAGCTTTCCAAGCTTAGAGCTTCTGCAGTGCGAATGGTAATTTTATAAAAAGCGACTGAATAAATAAGATTTTTACAATGAATAATAACCGTAACGCGAGGTACAGGTTGATGGTACGTTGGCTGGGTACTCTGAGCTTGTACCATGATGCCCTATGTTCCGAGTAGGTCATTTTTCAGTTACTCATAATTCCAGGTTATAAATGTCCAATCCAGATATTCAGGTTATGTTGAGTTCATGCCCTCTGACACGTTAATGGTTTGAAGGTTCATCAGTAATGTTCAGGGGCGTAAATGATGATTGACGATTTGTATAATAGCAATATAGTTGTGAAAGTTCATGTAAATATATATATAATTTTTTAAATATATATATATTCATTTATTTATATATATATATATATATGACCTGATATTTAAAATGCATAAATAGTATATTTAATAATATATTAAGGAAATAGCATGAGTAACTTTAAACACAAGTTGATGATTCTGTAGTTTACTTGATATTAATGTTTCTAAGCTTAAGAGGTGATCTCACAACATCTGTGGTGGGATTGTGCACGTAAACGCAAGAAAAAACGACACGTCATTCTTGATATGGGCGAGGTCTTTTGGTCCTACTAATAATATGGCAGATCTCAATGTCTGTAGTCCGTCATATAACCGACATCCGTGTAAATATATCTATCCGTAAAGAGCGCATCCAGCACTGATACGATCCTTCATGTTAAACGAAATTGACATGTATGACTGATATATAAAATTTCCAAGAAGCTAAATTTACATTAGTTACATGTCTCAATAACACACAATTTTAAGGCAAACTTTGTTAGTTTGATTACAGATATAATCCATTTATCCCACAGTATATGAGCATTTCATTGCATAATATTATATTATATATATTATATTTGATCATATCCCAGGTGGATGCATGTTTTTCGGACAGATTATATGATAAACGCCGATATTTGTTCTATTCGACAAAGGCATTCAAATGGACTATATAAGCTTCAGGTGCATTGCCAAGGTACATGCCAGATGATTTAAAACGAATGACCTGTTTTCCCGTTATTTAGTATTTATGCAATTTTAAAGTTATATTTAATTAAATATTGTATCATTTACACACTTGACACACACATTCTCATTCAATGTTATAATAAGCAACAAATGACATCGTTTGATCAGGTTATATTTATTTTCTAACGGCTTCTTCAGCTATTATGATATACAGTGAAACCTCGTTATGTCGAAGTCGAAGGAACCCTCAGTAAACTTCGACACATCCGAGGCTCGACACAAGCGGGTTTTATTTGTTAATAATTTAACTAAAGTTGTCCGGAATATCGAGTCTGTAACTTCGACATAAGCGGGGTTTTCGACTTAAGCGAGTTCGACACAACGAGGTTTCACTGTATTTGTATGTTACTGTAGAAGTCATTTCTATAAACCTGAAATCTTTTGCTTTGGCCGCTGATGATTATTAGAGGTAGTATGTCAAGTATTGATGGCTAAGGTCTAAGAAATATCAGAATTATATGGTTCTTCTACACAGTAAACTACTGTGGTGATCCTGGCGATATCCCTTACGGCAAAATAAGTGGACAGTTTTACTTCGGAGACACTGCGATTTACGAATGCTATCCAAGGTTCATCATTGTTACAACAGGAGCCAGTAGGAAGAAGACCACTTTTTGTCAAGCAGATGGCTCTTGGTCTGAGCCTCCCCCAGTCTGCAAAGGTAAAGCAAATGGGAATCGTGCATTTAAGAGGTGTTTTTTCCAATGGCTTATTTTTTACCATTTGTACCCATTATTTCTATAATTTTCTTTTTCTATAAATAGTAGGAATGTAAACTTATTTAAGAAGAAGGGTTATAGATTATGATAGTCGATATATTTGATATATAATGAATAAAAAATGCTCAAATATAGCTTGTTTTTTGGGGGACGTCATGAACGTCATGTAAAACGTTATGACGGAAGACGAAAATTTGAGCCATTAAATTCGACTTAGGAGACACAATGACTGTCAAACAACAACACCTCTCTTTTTATTACCCTTAGTTTTCTAAAATTATACATCCTCTGTATATTACAGAATTTTACCTTTGTTTATAATTTATGATTATGAAAAATAGCAAAATGGCCCATTAAAAACCCAAAAAAATGCACAATTGCCAAGCGAATCACGGCCAAGTTTCTCTGCTTCAATAAATTTCCAAATCACAATATTATCCTGTCAAGGGCCTGACTATTAGGAAAGTGGCCCGGCTTCTAATATGTCGAGTAACATAAAAAATGCTTCTCTAGGCAAGAGGATGTTATTTGGTTTATGTTTGGTCGTGAGATCCATAACTTTCCCTATGTTGGAAATGCATCATTTTGTACATGTTTAAACCTTTCACTTAAAATGTTTTCCTTTTTTTTACTGCACATACTGTGTATTCTAATATGTTGTTCCATTTTAGCGAATGGACGTCAAGATGGCACCTGGCAAATGCTTGCACAGGGCAAGTTGATAAAGCACAATGATTCTATCTCAAACATGGCTTCTTCTCGCTCTCAATGTGCACTGATCTGTTTGATGGATTCGCTTTGTGTTGGCTTCACCTATACGTCATCAAGTCAGCATTGTTTCAAACACTACCAACCTTACAATACCAACAAATATACTTACATTTCTGAGGAAGATGCATTGTACTTTGAATATTTTGAGTAACATTTTGACACATGTTACATCAAAAGATCATGTCTGTCATGTATGACAAACATTTTAAACTCAAAGCTAATGCATATATATGTAAATTGTTTCCCAAAGGATTGGACACAATGAATGCCTTACAGGATTGGAACCTTATAAATGTTTTTTGCTGCATCGGACTAGTTACTGTGTGCGACTACTGTAAGCTTTTATTGAAGTCTACATAGTGCAAAGGAAATCAATTAATGCGTATGTTGGCACAAACATTTACATTAGATGGGTCCTTATGCTACAATATATGCCTGTCAAGCTAAATAAAAAAAATTGTATAGAAGCAACCATATATGGATATCTACCATTTAAGCTAATTTGACAAATTTAGTCAGGGTACCATCCGGAAAAATAAGCACATTATAGAGACTGTACACAAAAATAAAAAACAATTGTAATATCTTTTTTTTTTTTTTCTCTTTTTTTCTTTCTTTTCTCTTTTATATGATGTCTCAGTCAATACTTCACATATTTTCCTTCCTCTACATATTTTCATCATCGACACCATTTATATATTTTAATTTAAAAATTAGTTTAATTACAATATAGTGGTAATAAACAAGCCTAAACAACATCTCCAAAAACTAGTACAATGCAGTAAAATCTGTAACAGTTAACAAATATACCAATGTATGTGAATCTGTGCATAAAATACATATAACATTTGTGAGTTACCAAAACAGTTATAATGACCAGGAGTTATTAATATTTTAACAAGGTAAGACACTCCTTCCATTTTTTCTCATGTACATTCAAAGTGTGTTTTTTCTCAGCAATCTTTCTTTCTAACAATTCTGTATTTTTTAAACAATTCACAAACTGTACCAGGGTAGGGATCACCTGAAATATCCGATTTCTGTATACCAAATATTTATAAATTAATAATAACATGTCGATAATTACCGGTTCATGTTTCCCCACAACCATGTATATAACCTCTTTGTTTAGATCTGGCATATGGATATTAGCTCTCTTGACAAAAGTTTTTATATGCAGATAAAATGTTATTGAAATATGACACTGACATAATAAGTGTTCAACTGTTTCCTCCTCAACAAAACAGTAATTACATCGCTTATTATCAGTTACTTTCCACAGGTATAGCTTATCCCTTGTTGCTAAAACGTTATGCAACAATTTAAACTGAAATTCACGAAAACGCATATCCAGTGTAATAGAATATAGCTTTGCACCAGATTGTTCCCAATCAAAACATCTTAATCTGGACTGTAATTTTACTTTGGCTGAAGGCTCAGATTTTTTACTCTGAATTATTCTTTTGTACAACTCTTTGAAAGACACTTTATTCGTATTTAGTATTACATCTTTAAATGAAACATAATTAATATTTTCAGAAAACTGGCTACAGTTATCTTGCATTGCAAATGTACGAATACAATCATGCCACTTCTGCGGGATAGCATGTATCAAGGACAACCAGTGTACATAGTAAATTTTGTATTCATTAGTATCCGGAGGTACAATTTCATCCAGTCTTTTCTTTTTCCCGCTGGTATTATAAAGATCATGTACATACTTCACACGTTTTGCATCAAAATGTTTCATATATACAGAATTACCTCCTATCTTTATAAATTTATTGTTCCACACGCTTTGGTACAACATTATTTCTGGGTTACTTGGTTCACCAGACATATATAATGACCATACGTTCAAGCATTTTTTATAGAAATCAGGAATATCGTCACCAATACGTCTGGTATCCAGATTTGCTGTAATATTCTTTACCCCACCAATTTGCTTAAGATACAAATTCGGCACAGCAGTATATTTGGCATCTCCAGCGTTTATAAATTTTATCATCCACATTAATCTTTGACATTCCACTATCGATGCCACATCCGGTAGTCCAATACCTCCTTCTCTCTGACAGTTTATCATAACTTCATATTTAATTTTGGGTTTTCTGCCGTACCATATAAAGTCCACAATACAACTTTTAACAAGTTTTATAAATTCTCTAGGAGGTTCCAGCACGTTTGTTATGTACAATATTTTGGATATGCCTAATGATTTAATTATTGTATTTCTGCCGAACAATGTCATGTTTCGTTGTTTCCAAATATTAAAAAGGGTCTTTATTTTCTCTAAAATACCATTAAAATTAAGTGTATATGACAGTTGCTTATCATACGTAAATGAGATTCCCAATATCTTAATTGCCTTATTCTTAAGGTTGATCCATTTTATGTGATCCAATAATTCAGTCATAGACGAATTTCCAAGCAATGCTGCTTCACAATTTCCCAGATTTATATACAGCGATGATATGGCTCCGAATTTATCAATAACATTACATACTTCTTTCATTGAAGCGATATCTCTCAGAAAGTAGGTGGTATCATCTGCAAATATCGCTTGCTTAATTTCAACACCATTAATGTTTATACCGCTGATCCTACTATTGTTACGAATCATTGTAGCTAAAATCTCGATTGCTAATACGAAAAGATATGGGGCCAACGGATCGCCCTGCCTTGTACCTGTGGCAACTTTGAGATACTCTGTGGAATAACCATTATTAATAATACAACTCTCGATATCATAATGTAGAATTTTTACCCATCTGATGAAATTTTCACCAAATCCAAATTTTTCAAGTACTGTAAATAAATAAGTATGATCTATAGAATCAAAAGCTGCTGCGAAGTCTACTGCAAATAAGATCCCTGACTTGTTTTCTATTTTACAATGTTCTATTACGTCACTTATCAGTCTCGTTGTGTCACTAATATTTCTTCCCTGGACGAAAGCAGTTTGGTCATCCGCTATTAATTTTGGAAGAAAAACTTTCATCCGACCGGCTAAAATTTTACTTAGTATCTTACAATCTACATTCAACAGACTTATGGGTCTCCATGATGTTAATATACGATTATCTTTGCCTGTTTTTTCTATTAATGTTACAACTGATTGTCTTTGACTATTAGTTAATATTCCTTCTTCAAAACACTTATTCAAACACCTAACCAAATCGTCACCTAAAATGTCAAAGAAAGTAATATAGAATTCTTTTGGCAGGCCATCATTTCCTGGTGTCTTATTATTTTTCATGCAGTGTAAAGCCTTTCAAACTTCAGATTTTGTTATCTCCCCGTCACAGCTCGCTGAATCGATTTCCGTTAAACGTGTGATGTTAAGGTTAGATAAGAAATGCATACAATCCATTCGTGTAATTTTACTTTTTTGCGAATACTTTTCTTTATAAAATCGTCCGAGTTCATTTGTTATATCTTTTTGATCAGTTTTCTCCTCTCCATTTATCAATAGCTTTCTGATTGTAGACTTCTTTTTATTCATTTTTTCCAAATTAATAAAATATTTTGTATTTCGTTCCCCTTCCTCATACCATTTAACCCTAGATCTAATTATGTTGCCTTCTATAATACGATCATAATATTTCTCAATTTTTCGTCGATAATTTTCATATTCCATTGTACTCTCTGACTGGTTTGCTGAAATTTTAGTTTCTACTTGTGATAGTAATTTTTCCAAATGCTGTACTTCGGCTCTCTCCTCTTGCAATTTCTTTTTAGAAAAACGAATAGTAAAATCTCTGATCATAAATTTTAAAAACTCCCACCATTCTTTCTCTTTCTTGTAAAAATCATAATATTGTTTCCATTGTATTATGTGATCTTTGAGCTCTTGGACATAAAGAGTGTCATTCAGCAGTGAAACATTAAACTTCCAAAAGGAAGGACCATGTTTATTATAATGAAGTGATTTAATTGTACATCTCACCGCTGAATGATCCGAAATTATGGCTGGCAAAATTTGTACATGGCGAACATGTGCATTAAGTTCGCTAGAAATAAGAATAAAGTCTAGTCTTCGTTGTATAATAGGAGTATTACTTCTCCAGGTAAAGCCACGTGCAGAGGAGTTCCTTATACGCCATAAATCAATTAAATTATGCTGTTCCATTATACTTGACACAGTATTGATGGATTTATATTTTGGGCGATAAGTACCGCCATCTGCATCAAGATTTGAAAAACTAAAATTAAAATCTCCTCCCCAGATTACCAAAGCCTCAGTATTCGAGAGTACATCTTTAATTCTGTTTCGGACTTCTTCAAAGAATAAAGTCTGCTCTCTTTCCGTATTAGGAGCATAAGTATTAATGAAGACATAAGCAGAACCGTGTACGTCGGCTTTCAAACACAGAAAACGTCCATTAATATCTTTGTAAAGCTTAATATTCTTAATATCTATATGTTTACCTATTAGAATCATAACACCTCTCGACTGGCTTGTACCGTGGCAGAAATATGTAGAGCCCGACCATTCTCGATTCCATAAACATTCGTCATTTTCCGTGCAATGTGTTTCCTGTAAAAATATCACACTTTTTGCACCACCTTTATCATTTAACCATTTAAATACTTTATTCCTTTTCCTTAGCCCCCGCAGTCCTCGCACATTCCATGTTATTACTGAGAATACTGACATGAACGATATAATTGATAGAATCCCTTATGTTTCTTGTTACACAGATGACATTCATCTCTTATATACATACACTTAATTAACATTTCATTTAACACTTGTGTTTTGGAATCGTCAATTACTCCTGGCCTCTGCGTACTTTTCATCTGTGAGATCTGACAAAACACATAGGCAGTGACATCAGTAATGTTCTGAATAATCAGGTGATCTGTCATTACTTGTATCAAGCGATATAATTTAGCTAGCAATGTCCAAATGCAGAAAAAGTAAACTAGTTTATGAAGACTTCCCACAGTCATAGTAGATTATGAGAATAGAGTGTGATGGAGATATAATTTTGATATAGGGGTTTGTTTTAAAAACCTACAAAAGTAATTTTGAGTTTTGAAATTTGTATTAGATAATTATTTTGATAATATATCTTGCTGTAAAAATGGGATTAATTTCGAAGATGGCAAGGTGAGGTCGACTCCCCTATAAACTCTCTTATCAACACAAGTTGATAGTGACATATATTATACATGATTATGTACAATGCATACATTATTAAGCATCTTATAACTTTAATTTGGTGTTGATGCTTTGACAGTCTCAGAATACATTTGCGGAGGGTTTTCTCTTAAAACCAATTCCCACTGCTGAAATTATTTAAGCTTTGTGAAGGTTATCACACGTTCATTGAAGTCTCTGATTTTAATGGTGCCATCATGTGACCGACAGTCCTTTATCAAACCATCCTTTTTCAGCTGGCGGGCCTGTTTAAATATGTTTTGCCTCGGCTTTGTCAAATCTTCATTTATGAAGATGCCTCTGGCTTGGCCTTCTGCGAATTTCAGTTTTGCCTTGGCATTATACAGTTTTGCTTTCGTACGGTATGAAAGCAATTTAACCAGAATTGGCCTAGGTTTTTTATCTGTACTTGGCCGACCAACTCTGTGCGACCTTTCAATGTCCTCAAGCGACAATTCAACACCTAGGTGTTCCTTGGCCATATCTGTTATCATGGTGTCTGTGCACTCCTCCGTGTTCTCCGGCCAGCTGTTTGATATTCTCAGGGACGTGCGTCGAGTGTATTGTTGCTGATCGTCAAGTTGTTCCTGCAGACTATCTACCTCAATATTTATGGACTGTAGTTGCTCTTCTAAATTACATATTTTTTGTTCAAGTTCCTTGGTTTTTTCACTAACGGCTTGGTCTATGATTGACTTTAATGCGCTCTTTACACTATCGGATTTTAATGCTTCTGTCAACAAAAGCGTGAAATTCTCTTGCTCAATATTTATTGTCATTTTATCTGGTGAGTTTGGCTGTAATTGTGATAAGTGTTGCTCATCAGATTTATCATATTCAAGACTTTCACTCATGATTTGTTTTTTTGGGTCCTGGATTGGGGAGGTGGATGGGTCACTGTGAAGTCGTTTACCGGTACCTTTATCCTTGGCACCGTTGTTACCTTTATTATTGAGAGGGGGTTTTCCAGCGGCGCGCTTATTCAAGGAGGATTTAGGGTCCTTGTTAACCCTGGAAGCCATGCCAAGCAGTGTACGAAGTGACCTGTGTGCGTCCGAGCGAGGCTTTCGTTTCCAGGGCTAACCCAGTGTAAACACTATACAAAAATGCCAAAATTCACCAGAAATACTAAGCCTACGGTTTCATACAACTTTGCATCAAATAAAATGGAATGTTATACACTTATATGCATCTGTCTGTAGCAGTACATATCCTATTTCATTGGTAATTATAACAAAATAGAGGAGCCGACCTAACCTGTGGCTTACTCGTGAAGCGCCATCTATCAGTAATATCTAGTAATTCGCCAGCTCAAGCTCAACATCTTCTTTTTTCGCACTGTTGCACTCGTTATAACTTCCAATTATGCCTCGCTGTAGAGTGAATAGACCTCTCTGTCTCGTCTTTACTACCCGAAAACTCATGAGACGCTCATGGCGTCTCATGGTAGGTTCTGTTACCTTAAACATGTACTTCGCGTATAAACGTTCTTTTGGGAAACAAAAGAATAAGGTATTTCCTGAACTCAGGCACATGTAAAAAAATCATTTTCAGCTAAGTAAAAAGAAAACAACTTCCATCATTTTCATCGCAAATCAGTTTCATCTGGAAAAGACAATGAATAATGTATACAAGTGTACATACTTTTTGTTCGGGTTTAAAATTCGCATTGTGGCGAAAGGAAAATTATCGCAAAAATAAAACCTTCGTGATTAAGACGACCTTTCGTCGAAGGCAAATCAAAATTTATATTCTAGTTAATTGAACAGATCTTCCCGGCTATTATAAATAATCAGAATTTTCGAATTATCTTTCATCAAAGAAATTGATTGTTTCTTCTCATTCGCTGTCCACTTGGGTCCCCGTTCAATTGTTTATGCTTTTGTGAAAGTATAACGTCATACAATTAATCTATTAAATGATTTGTATACTCTGTAGGTTAATGGAACCCTCGCAAAACAAAGAAAAGGTGAAAATCCCAAAATGTTAATTTCGCGAATTTGTAGCCCAGCATAGTATATACAACCTGTTTACTGCCGAGAAGTCCCCTGAGGTGGGATATGACTCCTTCCAGTCTAAAGCCAAGCACCTCTGCATTACGTGGGGAGAATTTCATAATTATATAACGACAATGATCACTGCTCGATGTATCAGCTTACAGTAAAGATTTTTTTTATATTATGTGTTCATAAAAAAGTGTGTGAAAGTGTGTATTTTAAAATATTAAAGTTGCTACTTTATTCGTTACTCATCTTGGGTGTATGTAAATCAAATATTATAAAGACTCTTTTAGAGACTCTCTTTATTAAGTACATATCCTCTTGAAGACATTCTTTCGTCAGCTTACTAATATTAAAAAGAGAGTTGCAAACTTGTTAATTATATTAACGAAATTGGCTTGGGGGGAAAGAGCACATGACTGAACGAATGTGAATGGATGCAAGTTGTGAATGGTTTGCATACATGCATGGTTTAATTGAAGACAATAATGAAAACCTCAATGAAACAAAAATGTTTTATATTTATTCGTGTACAAAACAAGAGCTTGGAACACATTGCTCATGCTGAGGTTTCCATCGGAATAAATCTGTCACTGACCCCTGTTAGCATGAATATCTTTTCTGCATGAAAAGGGTTTTAAGGAGGAATACATATTTCGTTTCAATTTAGAAATAACGGCATAAACGAAACAAGAGTTCCAAAACATATCTTTTACGTAGTGTAATATATGCTAAAAGAATTCACCCATGCCTCCTCTTTCCTAAAATATACAAGAGAACCTTCCTGATCAAAATACATCCATGTGGAGTTTTTAGCCCTTCGAGCCAGACCTGGTACGTACACAGTTCGGGTAACCAAATGTTGTTTATATGATATCCTGTCCCCAAAGAAAAATGTTGTGAAAACTACAGACTAATCCCCTTGTTGGGCGTGGCCGGTAAGACATTGGCTCCTGTTATTCCTCCTCCTTTGCAGACCCCAACAGAGAAAATCTTCCCAGGAAATGAATGTTGATTTCGTCATTCTTTCAGAACAATCGGCACTGTGTTTTACTTTCCAGGATGTGCGTTGATCAATACAGGCCTCTTTACCTTATATATTTCGACCTGACCAAGGCTCTACCATGAGTCGATTAGGTTTCCTTTTTGGTAGAACAGGCACTTGACTGTCCCTCAGGGCAATATGAGGGCAACAGTACAGTTTTAAGGTTTTAGATCTGACGAATTCCTGATTTCTAGCTCCTACATATTTTTGTGCGTGTTCTTCAAGATTTCCCAGATATTTATTGGTAGCTCTTGAATATCTATTGCTATGACAATATGTATCTTGCAAGACTAAGTGAAAAATGCAAATGTAACTAATGCGTGAATTGTTGTTCGCAAAAAATATAGTTTTGTGTCTACATCCATGCACTATGCAAAGCCTTCGCAGCTGCGTGTGAGAATTTGGTCCAAATAAATGCATAAAGAGGACAATAGTCCCAACTGAACTAGCTCATCTTCATGATAGTACTGGTAAACAGTTCACATATCTAGGCTGTAACAAAAGCACAAACAGCATGGAAGCAAGACGAATGCAAGGTCTTCGCCATTATTATTTTTGGCACATGGAACAAGTGCGCCTTGAATAATACAACCTCTCAAGCACCTCTAAGACAAGGTTTAATACACTTGTATTTTACCCATTCTCCTGTGTTGCTAGTGAGACAAAGTTACCCTAAGCAAGGTAACATAGGTTAGACCTTTCCAACATTCTGTCTGAGCCGAATCATTGGGGTAACCAGGAAATATCATGTCCCGGGTCCAGTCGTGCTGGAGATAGGAGACACCTCCGACTTATACACAATACTACGTTCCTGTCGTTTCCCCTGGCACGAGCATGTAGATCGTATGAATATGTTAATGGCTAACTCTCCAAGGTAACGAGGTTGCCCTGAAACGCCTTACGGTTGCGTTCCATATTGATATCAACAACTTTGAGAGCACTGCTGCTGATAGATCACCCTGGTTCTCGGTCATTGCCACTAAGTTGGCCTTCGAAAGATCTTTCTTTGGGGTATTTGTTATTGTAAAATCTTTTACATGACTTGTGGAAAAAGGTATTCCGATCAATAACCATATATGTTCATTTATTGAATTTACTTCAACTCACAAGCTGCATCCAAAACAATGACCACCATACTGCCTTGATGATATCTGGGTTTTAGCATATCTCGTTCATTATTGATTCCATCATTGGTTTCTTTGTAGCCTGTAGTTTGTGTTACGAGTGATATAGGTAATTGAGGTGGAGTCATTTCCAGACGCCTTCCTTTCTGCTCAATAACAGCATCGCATTTTCCCGCGTGTATATTTGAAGAAACTACATCACCAGTGTTTGGGTAAGGTATACTTAGCGGTGACAATGACGGGGAAGCGAAGGTGGCAAGTAGTAACTTTTCATGTAACAAGGTGTTTTAAAATGAAATAATTCAGAGCCTGATGGATATGATTATCTACATCCATATTACCTGTGGATATGGATTACCTACTGGTAATGGAATGTGTATGTCAAGTCTTGTAAAAAAGCGAGTAATGATAATAGTATACATAATGTGTATAAACAAATACAATAAGGAAAATCGATTCCAGACTGTATTATTGCAAACACCTTTATCCTCTTTTACTAAAGCGCTTGTAGATCAGATCATTAAGAATTAAAAGTGCGTGGACCTTCACCAAATAAGGCATAGCTATAGCAGAATCACAGCAACAGTGATTATCATAGATGTTATACCGAAATAATATCAAATTTCATCATTTAGTTAGCAATACTCCAATTTTCTGGATAGTTATGAATTTTATAAAGGTATTTTATGTTAAATTCATAGGTGAAACGGAATTTATGAAACGGACGATATTTACATTTACTGTGACACATTCAATATATGGTAGCAATTGTTTAGTTTACACTGAATTCAATTTACTTTGCATAGAAGGAATGGAATTCTGCAGATATACATGCTTAGTAAAGCTATCATTAATAAAAACAAGATTATGAAATTACCTTAATTGATCCCAATCCGATAGTTTTCCAGTGAAATATGTTTATGATGATTAGCTTTGCTAAGAAATAGGGAAATGTCAAAAGAAATGACAATTCCCTATTTATTTATCCAAGCACAGATGCGTTCATCGGGGAAATGTTTAAAAAAGCTAAATATAATACATGTTTTGTCTCTTTTTTTGTAGCAGTTGTGGCATAATACTAGATATTGAAACAATCTTTGTCCTTTTCGCAAATTTACCATCAAGATAAAACTTGTCATATGTTGGCAAATGAGAAGATATATTCTCGCACCCAATGTACATTGATTTGTAAGGTGGATCATCCTGTGCTGCCTTTATTAATGACCCAGCATGGCGGAACATCTGCATGCACTGCTTCCCATCAGAGGTCACCAAGGATACTTTAAAAGCTTAATTACCTCAAAATAATGCAAGGTTCAGAATAACCACAGTGTGTAATTGTTGTGATTTAAACTAGTGTATTTTGACTATTATAAACCAGGTTTGGGATGATCATCATGTATAGTTGAAGTCATCTTAAAAGTTTACATCTTAAAAGTTTATTTAACCAATAGAGAAACAACGATCTTTGTAATTACGTAAAATCAATTAATGGCAAATTGTCAACTAAGTGAATATAATATGTAATATAACAAAATGTAATTACAAGTAACTGTAATTTTTTTTAAGGGATCACCAACATATGGAAACCACTTTTAGGGTTTGGACTTCTTGGGAACTTCTCTGTCTCTCTCTCACTCTCTGGTTTCCATGTCCTTTATTCGGCAGTGTTCAATGATCACCGACACGAATACCCTTCATGAGATATCCATATCTCCCTTGTTTATCTACCATGGTTTGCACCTGGAGTATTTCACTGGCTAACCTCTTTTTTCACCTCTGTTGTTGGGCACATGCCTATAAATCATCCTTAAAAGTTTACTGACTGTATACGTATCTCGGGGCTGCTGGCAACAGTTTGGCATGTTATACTTGGGAGGCGGGCATCAACGGCAGACTTTTTTAATCATATTCAAAGCATGCATTTTGAAAATTCCGAATCTGTATCAGTAAAACCATATTGGAAGTTATGACATATAAAGTATATCGATGCGTTCAGACTGTATGTTGTATGTCCCTTTGTTGGATACACACGGTTTTATTGAAAGGAACCTGATTCAGTAACTGCGTTTATAAGCAGCATCTGAGAATAGCAGACTGAAATATCCTTCTTACCCTCAGTAGCTTGCCGAGAAAACTTGCTTCTGAGCTTATGGTATTATATATGTAAAACAAGGTGCTTTATTTCGTCAACCATTTTTAATCGTAATTTCGGTTCCAGGTTATAATGCTGTTGATGAATATCTCATGTAACCTCCATTAGCGCGTCACAGGTGCATTATGATCTAACTAAAGCAGGGGTTGACTTTGTGATGAACAGATAAAAGAAGTCTGTCTTGGAATTTTGCGGTGTTTATTTGTGCTTGTTATTTTTGCTTTCTTGTCATGTTTTTGCTGCCAACTCATGGCTAGCTAGTAGCCAAATAAAGAGTATGGTGGAACCCTGCCTTGCGGCCATATATAAATTGCGACTACCCCAAAAATTACGACTACTTTTCTTGGTCACGAATAAATGATTCAGGTAACTTAGATTTAGACCCAACCCCCAAATTACGATCACTTTGACAAGTCCCCAGGTTGTTCGTACTTGTTTTGTTCCACTGTTTTGAACCTGTCACATTACTGAACAAATCATTAAATTCTACATTATTATATTGCATTATCAGTGAGGTGAAGCACCAAGACGACACAAAACAAAATGAACACTCTTTTGAGTCTGCAGTATATGCATGATTAATACGTTATTTCTAAAAAATGACGAAAACTTAGATCAGCAATTTTAACAAAGTAAAACGAAGGAAAAGCAATTACTGTCGAATGTTTGGTCTCCCAATTGTATAAGAAGCCTGCACCACCAGTGAATATAGTACCGGCGGTAAGAGATTTCGCATATCGTGATTTAGCAAAAATATTCCAAAATTACATAATGAGGGTGCTGCTTTCGCTTGGGTTATGAAGTCAAAGTAACAAAAATGAACCTTATGGTGTTTAAAGCCTCGGGCTCTATTGTCCATTGTCCGTCATCCCTTGTCTGTTGTTTGTCGATAGCCAACATCCCGTTTCTCCTTCCACAAGGGTTTCTGAATGGATTCTTACAAAATCTAGTAAATCTGAATATGGCCTAATATCCGGCTTCTTCTGCTTTATTTTCATATCCTCCTTCTTTTACTGTGCACTACACTACAGTATTTTATTAACATAAAGGGGGTCATGAACTCATATTTATAGTGCTACCTATTTTGCAACTGTTATAGTTAACACATAAATCATCATACTTTATATAATTTGTGATAAGAGGCACTGAAATTCATGAAGATTTCGACAGCCTCTTCTGTGTCTTTTTATTTGAAATTTCATTAAATCACAAACTTGCAATGTTGAACTAAGGTTAGCTGAAATGGGGCAAAAGTTGTCTGTTTTGTTAAGACCCTTTTTAATCCTTTTATAATCAACCATTAAGTCTTGCAATTTTACAGATAAAGGACAATGTGAACATCATACATACCGTGTTAAGGCGTAGTTCAAAAACGTAGGTCGTTGAAAACAAAATATCAAACGTATTAGGCACTCCAAAGTTTTTCTCACCTTAAACGTTAAACCTACTGACCATCCTGTTTTGATCAATAAACGTGACAGCCCTTAGTTAACAAAATGGAATAAATAATTTTTCATATGCAAGTGTTCCATTATGTTTATATGTAGCAAATTAAAACTGATGTCATAACATAATAGTTGCAATAAATGCCGTATTATATGTAATACACATGTTATTACACACTGCAATATGGTAGGTGTCAAAAGGGCATCAATAAATCAGTACAATTTTTTTATTATTGGCAGCAAGCGTTGATATTAATAAAAACATACAAATTTATTCAAAAAAGGCGGTCGTTTGAACCTATTTTTCCTAACTTTTACTGCTGAATAAGGTGTATTTCAAATTATTAAAACATTCTCTTATATTATTATCAATAAAAATATATGAGATAAGTAATGCGGTATGCAGCTTTATTTCTTTAAAAAAAAATCAAATCAACTAGGATAATTAAATATGTCTATCATAATCATTTACGTATTTACTAGTCCTGTAAGTTCCTATTGTTCAGTTTAACAGTGAAGCACGTTCCTTGTTCAGGTAACATAGGTAAAATGCATTGCTCTCTTTTCTTCGGCATAAGAATCGTGATTGTTGAATACCTGAAGAACGTTTTTGAAGCATTGCTGAGTGGCTTTACTGTAGGTGAAACTTTCACAATCATTATCTGAGAAGCAAAGCGATGTACAACGGATTAAAGATTTCGCCTTCTGTGACTTAGAATTGTAGTCTTTTATCATCTTTCCTCTGTTGATCAACCGAAAGGTGCCCATTTTCTTGGTAAATGCTGCAAGCAGAAAATACTTGTTTGTTTGTTGTGTGAATTAGAATCGATAATAAGAAAATCTAAGGGGGAGAGGGACTTTCGACTGTGGTAAAACTGTGGTAAACGAATGAAGTGTCAGACCAAGAGTACCGAAAACCTCGCGTAACGACGCCATTGGTAAAGAAACCGTTTCGAAATTACGACCATTTTACATGGTCCATATTTAATTTGGCCTGTATATTATAAACCTTGTTTTTTCGTTTTACGGGCATTTTTTTCCGAAGAGTAAACAGAATAATCATTGCCCAGTCAGGCTTAGCGGAGGGTAGGGCGCAACCAATGCAATACATCAATAGTTTGTTAAGTGCAAAGTGCATAACATATATTAAAGCATGTTCACGGATAATCGCACAGGGCGAGGTATGTTTGCATCATGGTTTCATAATTTTTCTCAGGCATGCGGTTAATTATATTCGTGGTGTATATGAGTATAAGACCCTCATTTTGAGTATCACCTGATCAGTAAAGACGTATGATTGGTACAAATTGAACTCACAATTGCACTCTCTCGAAACTGGTAAAAAAATCATCGGAGTACTCCTTGATTAACTCAGCAATGTAAAGTCGGACCGAAAACGGCGGCAAGAATGTGAACAATTTACCGCTACGCAGAGATTTTTAATTGTATATCGGAATAGTGTCAGACTTAGAGTTTCAAAATGAGATCTAATTCTCACAAGAGAATGGGTCCCTCCAGAATCGATCAGTGTAGGAATACTTTGTAATATACCACATTGCACCAAAAACGTGCCTTTTCGGTTCCCGGATGGTTCTGACGGAGTGCCACTTGCTTGGGACTTGCTAAGATTCTCTCTTTCGCAGATTGGAGGGGATTCGGACCAAGTACCATTTCCTTGGCATTGGATGATTCTCTCCCTGGCGCCACCTGCCCCTCGGATGACGTACCCGGGATAACATGTGTAGGTCAGGCGGTCTTTGTAGTAAAATTCACCTTCTTTCCTCATTACTTTGCTAACTTCACCAGGATCAACACAGTAGTTCACTGGCACAAATAATGAGATGCATTGAAAGGAACAATTGTGCCGGTTTTCATATTTGGTGTTGCCTGTATGTCACAGTTGAAAAGTAAACTTTATTTCTTTACATAAATCGTACAACTAGTTAAAATAAATAATAAAAGGGACTCTCCAAAGCTCGGGTGGTTGCCTGTTGGCTTATGTAGGAATGCAAGAGAAAACTTTGACAGCCAACTACAACCTCCTCTCTCATAGCCAGACCGGGGTTCGAACCCGCGTCGCCGGAGAAGAGCAACGAGCGTTTTAAATATCGACTTCAAAGGCCCTATTACATGGAAATTATATAAATATTATTAAATATAGAAAATGGCCAATCTTATGATAGCTATAAAACTATATTCCTTTACAGCTAATTTATGGGTACAGGCATATATTTATCGAATAACAATGGTAGGAATTATTCATGTACCCCGGCAATGAACTTGAAGGGTGATCTCACGTATAGTTCTGAATACTGGCGGAACGCTACACGAGTCTCCATTCACTGTGTAATTCATCCTGCTTATGTGCATCCAACTGGAATAAATGTATACTTCATGTATGATTTTTAAACAACACAAAAAGGTGCAATGGTTACTAAATCTTCTTTCTGACAAGGTATATTAAATTTACGTCAGAATAGGCATAACTGTGAATACCAGCACTGTAAAACAGGCTATAATTTCTCAAGAATGCAACAAGAAACAGTTGCTCATAGAGCATCTTTTTTAAATATCCAGATAAAGCTGCTTTAAAGTCCGTATGCATAGTTCTCATGTATATTCAATTTACATAATCTACACACTTTATATAGGGATAGTTAGCATGATTAGCTGTTTTTCTAATCAGATTAATGACATTTGTAGTATCTCTTTATTGACTAAATGGAACGTAATTTAGATGAACTGATTCATTTTTCTCCTGATATTACAAACACAACGTATTTGATAGTGTTCAAAACGAAAACATCCAAAACATCTAAACACTTATTCAATTGGTCTTTCCTGCTAAATTAAATTTAAATCAGTTTGAGATTGATCACTTGCAACAGAAAGAAAATATATGTATAAAACTCCTAACATACTTTACGTAGATGCTGATGGGATATCTACTCTCCCCCAGGAGGGGTATAAACACATTAATGGGAATCTAGCGTTTCATGTTTGGCATTTAGTACTAATTTACGGGAAGGTCGTTAAAATTATAGACAAATATAGCTTTTTTCTTAACCCTCACAATAATTTCCAACTGATATGTTAAAATAGATCCATTGACTTACGGTGTGTGCACTGAACAGCTGACCAAGGAACTCCCAAACGGGCAGTGGAGTGGCGGTGTATCTGGGTTTACTTCAGCCTCTTGTTGAATATACTTTAAGTTACCTTCTCGTTCTTCCTCACAGTCCAGGATGGCCTTATAATTTTACAAAAGGTGGCCCGAGTTCAATATTATTTGGCCTAGGTGTAATTCCATATACTCAATAAACTTTTGTTAATTAACAAAATTATGATTCCTTGATGGCAATTGGTAGATCAGTAAGCCTTGGCATGATTCGACGGTAGGTTGTAGAAACATGATATTAAGATATATAAATATGTGAGTAAGTCGAAATGCAAATACCGCATTCCTGATGCTTTACCTACCTTAACACCCTCTCGGTTAAATTTTAATTCTCGACTCTGCAGATCAAAGGATCCTTCCCAGATAAGAACCTCGCTCCGTCACAGTTTTTCAGAGTGTTACACGAACATTTTTTGGGTACGTATCCAGTTGGACACGTAATTTCGCTGACCGCATCATCATTAGGCCCGCTTTTCCGGCCTTAACCATTAGTGACACGGCCCTGATCTGCGTGAGTAGTGAAAAGAGGCAACAACTTGCCAGAAACTAGTATCAGATAAATACAAATTACAAAGTCCTTTCAAAATGATGTAATGGTTACGTGTAAAGACTTTTTAAAAGCCACAGGATACATATTATTAGACCAGCGATATACAGGCTAACATAAGTTTTTTAACGAAGAAATTAGTCAAATTTATTTTCAAATATAACAAAAGCCTTACATTTAGCAGCCCAGCTCTATTCCCTATTGACTGTACATTTGATATGTATTACGATACTATTTATTCGGCTGTTACTGGCCATATGAATATTCATTTTACAGAGTGACCGACACGTGTAGTAAACCTTTGTATGACATTTTCTTACCGTGATCTTATCCCTACCGTATATGTTTCCATTAATTTCCAAATATTTTTTATCTGAGCAGGTGAACTCCACTATCTGGTTATAGGATACTCATTATAAAATATAAATATATACGGAGTGGCACATTTATGAGGATAATATTTTGACAAAGTACGATTTGTGTGATTTTGCTTATTATCAACTTTTAGAATTAGAATATGAATCAGATAAAAAGGGTCATCTATTCTGCCCTGCCTTGATTATTATTATGTAATGGTACACAGAGGGAAAGATATTTAGTTTTCAATATATGGTTCTATTTTAATAATTTTAAACTTGAACAAATCGCTTCGACCCGACCTTACATCAGACATAATATGTTAATTTGACCTTATTAAAAGTTGCAGTTTGCAACTTTGCACAGTTTGCACGTAACACGTAACCTTGAGCTGTGATTTCCGTCTATCATTTACCTGACTGTAGGCCCCATGACAACAAAATAGCAACAGATAAACAGACAGAGATGTCATCCTCGCGCGTGTGTTTCTGCTGGTTCCGTTTCCTTTCTGTTACCATATTAACAGGTTTACAAAATTATTTAAAAAAGCAGGCTGGTCTAAATTGGTAAAGTTATAAACAAAGCTAAATGTATCTTTTTTATAGTTAAATGCAAAAAAATGTCAAACTAACAAAGCTAATGACAGAAACCATTGACATGTTCCAGCGGACCGCTGAAAAAATTGATCTATAAGGCAGTTAAGTCCATTAGGTATAATCTTTACTCGTCAATTCTGTATTCAATTTCAAATGAATCAAGATATGCATGAAAGCAATATAAACTCTTTAACACTTACGTCTGCCTCTGGTCCCCGTGATCATTTAAAATATGCGAATTTTGCTTTGAGTGAATATTCTCTTTCTATTCATCGGTGCCCTATTGTAGATAAAGAATACGTAGATTCCCTTGCAGCACCATAAAATCCCAGATAAAAACACTGACATTGAATTCAACTCTGCATGCTGTTAGCAATATCTCTCTCTCTCATTATATATATATATATATATATATATATATATATATATATATATGTGTATATATATTTGTCCCTGTTATTTCACAGGATATACCAATTCACCTATAATTCATGGTGCTTGGAGATGAAGTGACTGACTTTGAGACAGCTCCTATTATTTAACCACGCAGCTGTTATACTGAACCTTATATGTCACATTACATTACCCTTTGCATTATCTGCCTCTTGGCACTACACTGGGCAAAGGCGATTGTAAGACGTTTTCCACACATACAATTTGATTGGCCACCTTCGTTTTGACTGATAAAAGCCATCCACTGGAATATTCAAGTGCATACTCGTGGAACAATGTTGCTTCCGTGACCATGGCTACTTTGGAATACTTATTTGACTCATCCATAAATTATGATACCTGTGTCCGCAAATATTTCCTGAGGCGCTGATATGCATAACGGAGTTCGAATGTATAACATTAGTTCTATATTCAGTTTAACCAGCTCTTTACATCTTTTACAGGTGATGCGAGGCTGGCGTTTATCTGATATCGGAAGGTAAAATGCTATATACCTTCTACAAATAATTGTCTTCATATTATATTGCTACTGAAGTAAATGCAACTTTACGATATTATAAACATTCATTTGAGCAAATTGAAAACTCATCTGGTGCATTCATGAAGAAGTGTATCATACAGCGCATCCAAAATATAAAACTTGACATATTAAGACTTCCGTTCGGGATGCGAACGAAATTGGAAAATTCGTTTAATCTACAGTTTCTACCAAATTCATACATATTTAATAATACTTTCTTAAAGGATATTTATGGATGATATGAAAGACAGATTATTATATTTTGTTTTGAAAAGAAAAGGACATTATGCCTTGCAGAAAACAAGCAGAATGCATACCTTACATAAACAAAACATCATATCAACAATATGTCTTAAATTTGCAGGCCAATATTTGCAACGAGTTATGGTATTTTTAATTAAATACACTATGTCTGCATGCATAAAAAGTAGATAATAAAATTGCAGTCTGTTGCCTTACAACGGAGAGAGGATTGATTGTAGGACCGGTATAACATAAGCTACATTTAAACTGATCGTGTTAGAAGTATTTAGACAAGGACAAGCAACAATGCAAAATGTACATAGAAAGACAAATAATTTGAGCTACAGTTTATTGAGCTACAATGATAATTTTTGTTTGTTTGCAAAGATAATTTTTTTTTTTTTTTTTTACTTTTTAACTGTTAACCATTTAGCGACTTTGAACAGAAGTATTGGCTCGATGCAGTTCAGGGTATTTACTTACTGTATACGTTTCAAATCGATAGCTGCAAACTTGAAGCTTGTGTAGAGCTGACAAACACCCAGGCGGAGAGACATACGTCAGTGATCAACGCTTGCCGAAATAGAAAGTAACACTCATACAGCACTTATCATTATACTGATTGATTCTCTTATTCCAGGAAGAAATAAGAAGCAAAGAAAGCGGTTAATTCAAGCAATTTATTCGGTGTAACATACTTAAACGTTGAATATCGAGAATCTAAAAGCAAACTGTATTCAGTGCCGCCCTCTGAAGTAATGAAGGATAACATAGAAGCATCAAGTAGTAACCCTAGCGTTTAAAGTCTCAGATTAATACCAGTCGATCCCTATATTTCATCGCCAAGGAGGCTCACGCATAAAACTTGTTTCCCCGGGATAATTTTTTGGCAAAAGACACTCCCAGAAAGAACCTGATGAACAAATTATCAATTCATTTATCAAATCGAAGCTTATACAGTGGATCCTCACCTTGCGACCTCCTCATAATTGAAACCACCATTTCCCCGAATATTTCTTAAGTGTTATTTAGGTTAATAAATGACTCAAAATAATCACGACCTCTGAATTCAAAATTACTTGCAGTTTTCTTGGCTCCAGCGCCAATCGACCCCTCCAGTACGATCATCGCCGAAAAGAACTGCAATAACATTTCAGTGGCTGTGCCTTGTCACAGCCGACTGAATGACAGAACAAAAAGGGCAACCCGGTTTACAAACCGGGGTGTACCTCCCCAAAACAACGACCAGTTTGCTTAGTCCCAAGTGAGGTCGTAATTGTGCAGTTCCACTTTATGTCATAAAGAATGTATAATGGTTCCTAAACAGACAATGATGGACTACTATTTCTATAAAATGTTTTATATAAAGTAAACATCGATAACAACTAAGAAATTATGAAACAAATGGTGAAACGAAGTCAATTCACTTAAAGTTTAAATATAACAATAAATATCCTCAAAGATAGTGCTTATAGATACCATTATTCAAATTCGATGATGCATGTTTGTTTTTTTTTTAGATAAAAGTCACATAAAATGAGATTAAGGTTTGGATGAAATCAATAGATTGTTTTAAAGTGAATGTTGTCTTTGGACCAGGAACAACCGTTAACCAAAATCATATTGGATGGCCCGAATAAATTTACGTCTCCATAAGTATAGGCCATCCTCTGCATCTTCTACAACAGAAAACATTTATATTTCACCTGTATTACATTCATCTATCCCACCGTTCCTTGTATGCCAAGAATATGTAAGTATATATATATATATATATATATATATATATATATATATATATATATATATTTAAACCTTTATTTTGCATAAATTTCTATAAACTACTTTGTCTCTTTCCCTCTTAAAATGCTTGGAAAAATGTAACATTTCTTTTTCAATGAATTCAAATCCTTATCCATTTGTATGGCATCTTCCTCACGCATGCAGTTTTTCCAAACATTTTGACGAATCTGAGACAGCAAGAATTCATGTATTAATAATCATGTTTAGCAATAAGCAAAATATTAATATACACCTGCATGAAATGCAATGAATCAGACATATTAGCAAACACAGATGACCTAACTTTTTTCCAAGTTTTTTTTACGGCATTACATGAGCAGTTGCCTTTGTGGAGGATATTTACCCCCGTCATGTGTTGTTATGTTTTGGTGGTTTTGTCTGTTTGTTTGTCTGGGTTTTTTTGTTTGTGTGTTAGCATCGATCCCCGAGAACTAATTCATAATTTTCTATGAAATTTCCTAGATAGCTTTCATATGATACAAGGAACAATTGATTAGTCAAAATGTCAACAACAACCGTTATATTAAAGAGATGTCAATAACTTAATTGAAACACACCATTTTATTGAAAAACGTCCGGCTTTATCCAGAGGAAAATTAACAAAGCACGAAATTGTCTGGGTTAGATTGAATAAGATTATGTTTGCAGAACGCTAGTGTTAATATAAGTTACCAACATGGTTACCCTATGTGTACATATGATAGCTAATATATGCTACATATATATGCTACATACATGCTATACATTATATACAAAACATAATTGATCAAACTACTGATATTTGAAATAATTCTAATCTCAGAAAATCTAAGTTAAAAATTGAATAAATAGTGATGAAACAAGTTGTACATATGTTAATATGATTTTATTATTCTCATGTCAATGCTTGCCTATTGATTTTCAAGCGTATGCTTTTTGTATTAATTATTCCTATATAAAAGTACATCCAGTAACATAAAATTATTACATTCTTGGGGTGATCCGGATTAACATCTAGATCCAGCGTATATATATATATATATATATATATATATATATATATATATATATATGCTGCCACCATGCATGAGATCAGTAAACAAGACAGCCCATTACTCCCATATAATGGGCGATTGTTTACTGATCTAACCCCAGGTGGCAACACATGTATCCTGAGAGTGGATCTGCATCCACCTCGATCCACGATTTTATTAAGGAAAATGATCATGCATTATGAGATTAACGAGTTACCTAAACGAAGGTTTGAACACATTCCTAGTTATATTTACTTTAGTTGTTATCTTTGTGATTATTATAGATTTGTCGAGTAAATAATAGCTTAACCCCTGTATACAGTTTCCTAATGTGCAATTTTATTTTATTATTTATCCTTATTGATACCTCTGTGTATTATTTGCCTCTGGTGTCATTTCTGTGAAGGTTTCTGTTATTCGATTGTAGTTTGAGCTGTGTGGATATTTATGTTATTTACATGTAGTGTTAACTCTTCTTATGCTACACTCTTATTTGCTTCTTGCGTTACTTCTGTAAAAGGTTCCGTTATTTGCCTGCAATTTTAAATGTGTGAATATTTTGGTTATTTGCTCGTAGTGTTACCTCAGTGAGGAGTTCAGTAATGACTTTTGTCGCTGTCTTCTCTCTAAATACTTTGACCATCTTTCATATGAACAATGAACCGCTGGTAAGATCATGGTGTTCTAGAAAGCCTTAATGAATAAACATTTCATGTTTAATTTCGTTTTCCTTATGTAATTATTCAATTAACGACAAGAAGCACAGAGAAGCAATTGAGTAGAATTCTCTAAAAATAGAGATAATTACCTTCTCTATCATATTTATCGAAGAGTTTAGGATTGGTCGGATTTGGAATATATAATTTGACACCCCTAGCAAAAATATTTTAAACGAGTTGTTCAAAGTTGTTTAGTATGTCACGAGACTGACTTACCCGTTGGCCTATCTTTATGCATTCCATTTGCAACGAGGTAATGTTCAAACACGTGACTTTCTTCGCGGTCTTCTTCTTCCATTTCCTCTGTTTGTTTGTTTGTTTGAGATATTTTATTGAATATGCACATATCTTATGGTACAGACATCAATGGGATTAAGTGCAAGCTACTTAAAGCTTATCTTGACTCTCTCCCTAATATTTCTTGTATAAAATATAAAATATAAAAATATAAAACGATGGCAGTATTCAGTGTTATGGTAGGGGTTGTGTTTTGTAGTGGATGTTTGGTAAGTGGAAGTGTTTTAGTTGTATGTCTGTGTTTTGGAGGTGTTGTGGGAGATTTTTATGTTTTGAACTGGTTTGTGTTTTCTATGTATGAACATACAGATGTAAAAATTTCTTCATTTCTGGTGTTGTTTGCATATGCGCTACCATAGAGGAGTTCTTCTACAGATATATCTTGGGGGAGATATTTATTTCTAGAATTGACATGGAGTTGGCATTGCAGCAGATAATGTTCAGCATTTTCTGTTTCGTATCCACATTGACATTTTGGGTCGTTGGATAGGTGTCTTCTATATAGATCATAGTTTAAGTCACTGCTTTGTGTTCGCAGTCGGGTATGAATTATCTGGGCCTTTCTTGTACCTGAATTGAAGTATTTTGGTGGTTTGTTTCTTGCAATTTCCCTGGATATATTATATTTAAGTGATTTGCTGGTTTGACAGTGTTTAAGTCTTTCATCTAATTTATTCCTTAATCTTATAGATTTTGGTAAGAATGAATTATATTAGATCTCTGTTCTACAGAAAATGTCTTGTATATTGAATCGATCACTAGATCTTGTATTAAAGGTGGTGTTTCTGTGTGGCCGTAATAGTAAGTACAGGTACTGGGGGGATTCTAGCTTTATCATTTTGTGCAGCTGGATGACCATTGAATTTTCTCTACGCGTTTTGAGTAGGGGCCAGCCTGTTTCTTTGTAGAGTTTGCATGGCTAGTTCCCCTGACGCAGCCTGTTACTATTCTGGCAGCTTGTAATTGCACAGCTTCTAGTGTTTCGCTTTGTTCTTGTGTGCAGTTACACCACATAACATTACTGTATTCTAGTATTGGCCTTATATATGTATAATATATGTTTTCTAGAGTTTTACTATCAAGCATATATTTTAATTTGCTCAATATTAAGATTTTAGAGTTTGCTTTTGCTTTTATATTTTCAATATGATCGTTCCATTTGCAGTCCTTTCTAAGTGTTATTCCTAAATGTTTATGGGTGTTAGATTTATCTATTTTAATACCATTGAAATATAGGCCAGGATGGTCTGTTTTTGGTTTCATTGAGAATAACAGTGATCTGTTTTTTTTTTTTTTGCATTGAAGGTGACTAACCATTTTTTTTTTACCATTTTGAGATTTGTTCCAAGTCTCTATTTTGTATTTTTGCTGCTAAAGATCGGTTTTCCTCTGTTGACTGATACACTCGGGCACAGTCACCAGCTTTGCTTAAAAACATAAATTTACATATTACTCAGTTTACTTAAGGTTTTACAATGCGCCAACATTTCCATTTATTCCATCTTAAATGACTATTTGCTAAATTTGAATCAGGTCTACCTTGCATCAAGCTGGAATCTTCCTAAGTTTGTCGTGAATAGGAACTTTTACCAGATAGATCGACCGGGCTACATTAACAAGGTTGTGAATCTTACTGAATTAACCTGTGATCTTATGAGGGAAAACGATGCTCACCCACGATTTTATAATTAGATTTTTTAACTACACACCATGAAGCCCACAAAGGTAATTTGAATAATACAAGCAATATTTTTAATAGCATTAATTTGTCTATTCACTAGGAATACACTTTTTATTTAATCCTCATTTAATATTCCTTTATTTTGTAAATAAATAAAAACAAAGCTCAAGCATGTTAATCGGGCTTGCTATGTAATGTACTACTTGCTAAAGCTTGTTCAACTTGATCTTAATTAGAAATATTTGGTTCTTAAATAAAAGGCGATCGCAATACCTCTCATGTCGAATGTTAATCAAATGTGACATGTTGAACTTTAGTCTCTAAAATATTATCAAATTTGTCCTTGTAATGCGAAGAGGTATCCTAATTCCACAGGCATTTTACTTTACAATCAAACTTCGTCAGATATATGAAATTTCTTAGATTTATGTCATACAATTAAAAGACTGCAAGAGTAATCTCATCATATGGGAAATGATAAAAATGCTTATAGTTGGGATTTGAAATTAAAATGTGTATCATCACTGGTCTCAAGAAATGAGATAATCTATTTATGAGCAGTCGGTTATAAAACTTCAAGATAACAAAGCATTCTGTTAAAATCTTAACATCTAAATAAATTGTAATGATGTCAATTTCTCATGCTATTTTCCTATTACCTTAAAAGTTTTCAAGTGCAGTCCGCCCGATTAGTTTAAAAACTGATAAAAAGGCTGACAACTTTAAGAAGCTTATTTCATTTTTACATCAGAACACTTTCAGAGGACCTAGTTTGAATTCATAATACCGACGAGAAATATAGGTATTTGGACAGCAAGTCATGACTTAGCTAAAGTTCATACTTGAACTAATCCCGCCATGAAACTGAGAGATTTTACACAGATAACACAATTATATTTGATAGATATTATTATATCATAAACCTGGGACTGCATTTCCAATTTTCAGATTCAATTTACATCAAATTGCATGATTAGAATTTAGAGTTATCATGCCTTACGTACATCTAGTTGCATTTTTAAAACCGAAGTGAAGGCGTTTTTACGACCTCTCATACTGGACATCTACATATAACTGCAGTACATAATTTGCGATAGTGGCTGTTTGGTACATATACGAAAACCTTACTAAGTAAACTAATGCTTATTCTTTTGTCTACGAATATTTAAACTCCTTACAGCATGGCTTGTATATTGGGCAAACTATGACACGTTCCATTTTTGTTACAGAAATCGTGATAATCGGGATGTTCAAATAGTTTTGTTTTATGATTGATTAACACTTAAGACCAGTATGATTGTCAATATTGATTAACACTTACTCGTGTCATAATAACAGATGGCCCTATCAATGATAGCATATCCAAAACCTTTATGGGACCTTGATTCATAAAGAGTAAAGTTTGTTCATTTTTTTCACTGATTTCCAGAATTACAATAAGCGTGACCAATATTCTTACCTCCTTGGAAGGCTTGCACAATGAATATTTTTGGTCTCTTGGCGAGTTTATCTAACTGCAGGTAACTAAATGTTCCCGACAATGTGTACCAGACAGGAAGATATACTCCATCCCTAGAGATGATATGTGGCTCCCTACCTACCTGTCCACAAAAATACATCAGCATCACAAACTCTTGGCATCATTCGTATCTGCTAATTTTGCGACACTCTTTGTGGCACCCATGAATTTCTGAAATATAACAATCTTATCAGAAGCACATCTTCAGATTATATACAGGAAAATAATGCAGCTCGCCTTAGCCTAAGGAAAAAGTTACCCAGAACATCTCATTAAAGGCACTTATACAGTGAATGATTGCTCATAATTTGCCACAGCTCCATAGCACCTCTTAAAATAAAAAGTCTAAAAAATGTTTAAATTACTTTGGTTTCTAATAAATCTAAAAACTTAATCAGAAGCAACAGAAGAAATATAATAAAAGCTTAGGTTATATTTCTTGATTTTCTTAAATCAGATTTTTTTCGTCTCATTGTACCTGTATGAAACATTTGACCGAATTGATTGATACTTTACAATTCTAGCACTTCATTTAATAAAGACAGAAGACATGAATTAGTTTGTAAATAGTACCACTCATTTCGTATTACTGTGACTCTTAATAACTTGATGTTGTGAAGGAAACCTTAGCATGTAAGAGTTTCCCTGCCATTGTGATACTGACACAGTAATTCATATCCACATTCATCACCATCCAACAATTTATGACTTAAAAGTCGGTAAAAGTGCTCCGGGTAAACCTACCTGCCTTTCAAGGCATATAGAAAAATACATTTGTTGAACCTCCTATCATGAATTCATATTGTAATGACCTCGTATTGGCACGGTGAATCAAGTTCTAACTTCAAGGAAAAAATGTCAATGGTTAGTTTAGTTGCCTTTCTAAAATGTTGTCGATAAAAAAGGTGGATAAAGTAGTAGGATGTATCATACCTGTAAAACAATCACGAATACTGTTTCATTGGTAAGTGATTGATTTTGAGATTAGCATTGCTGCTTACTTCATATTGCACTTTTTTCTTTGGAAATAAATGATCAATACAATTACTAGTTGACCCCCCTGTAATGCGGGAAGAATTAAGTACCTGTACTGTCAAGTCTTCAAAGGATACAACGTCATGGCAAAGATCAGCAAACATCCTCTTAAGGCTGTCCATATCCGCCTTGGAATATTTTTGTTCCCATGTCTTGCCTCCATGCATATATTTACCTTGTGTTATATTCACAATCATAACAAAGCCTCTTTTCTCTCCGGCCATGTCATAACCCTACAATGTGAAACATATTAGAACATCAAACTACCAAGACCAAACACGTGGCCCTCTCGATATATCGTATGGTATCTTTCAAACGTATAAGCGTCCTCACGCTGAACAGATAAATTTCAAAACCTGTGAAAAAAACATGTTCAAGAACAGAATTAACAGATAAAAGATCAGAATAAAGATTTGGTTGTTACAAGTTGTCTTAATTTCTTTGCAATATATAGCTATTCCTGAGATAATACGACCATCATAAGACACTTTGCTACGTAATTATTGGGAGAGTGATATGTTTGCGTTTTATTTACATATGGATATAGTGTAACTGCTTGGCACATTTAGAACACAGATTAACACTTAATCCGTATTATAATTAAATGTCAAATAAAAGACGGGAGAGCTAAATCTCATGACCTTTATTCATCAACTTCTATTTTTTCTTGACTCATAAAAAGATATATCGATGTCACACCTAGTAATTATCGGATAAGGTAATCAAAGAATAATCAGCAAATTTCCAAGAATTTCAACAATATTATTTAGAAATTTTTAGCATTTGTCTTAATTTTAACGTAAATTGACTATTAAGATATCGCATGTTTTGATAGCTTTTTTAACTGGTAATACTTATTGCAGACTGTCAAGGATATGAGTAGGAAACAGGAAACTCTGTGATTCAATGAAACATGTGTGCTATGTTAATTCTCTCACCACAACAGCCTAACCTATAAGATAGCTGTGGTTTTGTCACATAGCTTGCGGAATATAGGTAATTCGGACATAATTTTGTGCTTTATGTTTTTTAATGGTTTGATGGGTGATCTTTTTAGGCTTAACTGTTACCCTTTCTGTTCTCCTAACAGACAATCACACCGAAGGACGACGGATCCATAGCTGACGTCAGCTGGGCGAAGCCCCTTATTGAGAGTAAAGTTCTAACGGCCTGCTACTCCTTCGGTAGTTCAAGATCTATTTACAGAAACAATACTAACGCAATATGTAATTCAAAGAGTTCTAGCTAGATCAACAGAAAATATGTTAAGTGTTTTCTGTCCTTCAATCATTTAAACAATCTACGATTGCATGAAGATTAAAACAGACAACGCCCCAGGCCGTGTATTTCGCTTAGAATATAGAGAAAATATTATCCTCAAACAATGACCTTTGAAACTCACAGAGAAACAATGTAAGACAACCTACTTGTGGCTGAATTTTTGTATATTATTTATACTCAATGACCTCCAGTCCTATACGTAAAAATAAATATTTCTACATTTTTACAACCCATAACTTACTGTATGCAATACAAGCAAACACGACTCACTTCATATTTGCTGTGCAGCACATGCAACGCTCCGGGAAACAGTCTTTTTTAAAAGTCAGTGCGTGGCCTAATGCCAACATGCTAATGTAAACCTTACTGTAAACCCATTTGGTATCCTACGCGAACCGCCTGAAATAATATCTGTATCACAAGTGAACATGGAGATCTCTGCTTATTATATTTTCAGTTGTATCTTGGACGTACGTGTTTATAGTCCCTGTTCATTGGTTCAGGTTGGATTTTGTATTGTATGTCCCATAAAATTGTTATTAGATATTGCTGCCTGGTTGGCAAATATGATAAATCAAATTAATCCCTATAATAAATGACGATCACCAGTTTGAGGTTGCCCGGAGCGATCACACTGGGTTTTACAAACATAACTGACATTGAAACATGTAAAGCTGATTCCAATGAAACTGCAAGAAAACTTTGACCAGTGAAGTGCAGCGTCCCAGGAGTCGGAAAGCCGAAACTCTGCTACCCGTCACTACGAACCAGTAAAATCAAAGGTGGTACACCATGAACACACCTCGCTTGACAAAAAGCGCAGTTAGTAGAAACAAGTTTAATACTGAAACAGAGGTGCAAAGGACTCTTTAAGTGTGTACTATTTCAGTTAGGACAGCGAACATGGAATTAGAATTATATGGCAGAGAAAGATGGATGAAAAATCATATTGAGTCCGTACACCCTCAGGCACCATTAGAAGAAATCGAAAATACCTTAAACTTGTCGGTTCAACTTCAACTTAACCTAATAATAGAGCAGATGAAAACCAGAAAAAAAGCATTGGGAACATGTAAACCAAAGAGATTGATACCAGCCGGATATGAACATCATAAAATAATTGGCTATATCCCAGGGTGAAAAGCATCACGTAAAGGTTTACTAGGCTTAGATAATTTCTATCAGCTGCGTGTTGATATACTCCGGTCTCCCACTCATAAACGAGTCCCGACTTGGTCTAGTTCATTCTTGACTGCGTATATGAGGATAGGATACTCGATACCGCACATTAAAATATTAAGAAAAACGTAAGAACTTCAATCGCATGCATGTATAAAATATAATTTTGTGTTTATGGCAGGGCAATTATGATATCTGAGGTAAAAATAATACATTTGCATTACCAAGAAATTTTGTTAAATATTGTGTTTACAGAATGAAAACAGAACTCACTCCAGAAATTTGAAGCCCTGCACTTGAAACCGGCTCTGAATCAGAAACGATGATCTGTTGACGTCTGCACAGACTGCCGCACTGCTGGAGGTTGATACATTGGACCTTTTTTCTTATCACGGCTGTGAATATTGAATGCCTTTCGCCTAAATGATTTTCTGTTTGAATACATTATATCATCTGCATGTTTAATGTAGGTACGTTTTTAAAAATTCTCATTTGCTGGTTTCGGGGAATTGGAATATATATATATATATATATATATATATATATATATATATATATAAACAGTTATTGTATCAGTTTCAGCAAAGAGAGGACGTAGAGCAACTTGGACAATATACATCCAGTACAAATGTATCCATTCGCCTGATGATCGCCTAGCATGAAACCAGTGGCAGCGATACGGACTGAACCACCAGTACTTATATATAATGTAGCTGTCATAACATAATTCCTACTACGTCCCGCTGTTCTTTGTAGACCTCCTTTGGTGTCGGTATGATACATCGGGATTCCTGCACTTTGGAGAGGTGAATGCTGCTTGCCGGGGAAGTCACTTCAGCCATAATGCCTTTGGTAAAGGTTTTATGCAAATAATGATAATTGAATTACTTAATCATTAAAACCTGTTGCTTGGTTGCTATATAGAATGAAATCATGATCAACCAAAATCTTTATTTTACACTAAGTACCCCAAACTTTGACTGCAGCTTATTCTTGCTATCGAATACAAATTTCGATTGAATTTCAACATTAAACTTGAAATTTTAATAAACAGGCAAACAGTTAGTGATCCACTATTCCTAGCATTTTAAGACCTGTTCTGTGTCTTAAATTATTGTATATTTTATAATTTTGAAAATTTTAAGAATAGAGACTGCTTCGGTTAGTAATCATGACGTCAAATCAGATTATTGGAGTTCATTTTATGGACCCTGCCAGTATGTATCTTAACCATTTTTTTTTCAAAATAGTATACTGATATTCTCCCGAAGAGCCTTTTTACCAGCTTAAACCTATCGATTCCACACAAGCAAGCCCGCATTGCAAATGTAATCTCAGATAATTTATATCGCTTTTTGTAATACCCAGCCGGTAAAGCATAGGAAATTTAAAAAATAAGTCATAGGAGAGTTAAGAAGTTTGATATATCTTATTATAAAACAAAAAGAATAAAAATCAGGCAAGCCGGCCTGATGAAAGTCGGAGTAACTGAAGTCAGATATCCATAGAGTATATTAATACATACATGAATACGTATAAAAAGTATGTTTATAGTGATAGAAAAGGAACAGAAGAATCAATCAACACGGCTGAAATCTTACCTGTGTCTGGCATGGTTGATACGTCCGCCTGCCTCATGATTGCGGCCACGTGACCTGGTTTATTATCCTCAAGGCATTTAACCAATATGTCAAAGTGGTGATTCTTCTTCTTCGCCAGAAGTAAAAGAAACTAACCAGCTTTTTCTTTCATAGTAGCGGATTGCTTTAAAAGAACAGAGAAAAAAGTTTCCATACATAATTTAACATATACTGTAATAATAAGAATGTCAACACGGCGTAAGAATTTAACCATATATATATATATATTTATATATATATATATATATATATATATATATATATATATATGAATTCCATGTTAAGAACGATTTGGTGTAAAAATGCCCTGATTGTGCCTTATAACTATTTAGGGAAAACGAACTTTATCTAATAACAGTCTTGTGGGGAAAAAAGTACACGATTATCATAATTTAATATCAAAGGAATTTTCATCCGATATCTATGTCATAGGCCAAGTGATTTAGATCATGCGGTTTCTCCTACCTCAATGTTATCTTTTTCCTTCGTGCTGACTACTTGCTCGGATATCAGGCCATCCCAGACCGTTTTATTTAGGTCTAGTAACGTCGTAAGGCCCTCATGGTAACTTTCAAGAATGAATTGTCGCTGAACTGACAGGCTGACCTCAGTTTCGGCAGTTGCCATGGTGATCAATGTTGAATCCTCGCCTTTGTAAAAAAGAAGTGATATTTAATCTGAACTGTTCGTTGGGTTATTTATATATATATATATTACAACTTTTTTTTTGCTTCTTTATATATCTCAAGAAAACGGGGTAAAGCAAAAGTTAAAGGGACTCATTACGATATCTGACTGTCACTCGATAGAAGTTTCCCCTTTCTAGTGCCCTTGAAAAAGGCTGCCCTTACGAAATGACGGTTTAAAATGGTAATGCAGAGATGGTTTGGTTTTTGTCGGTCCCCTCATCGTAACGACACTCAGGCACACAACAAAACACAAGGCAGTGGCTGAACAACAAGGAGTATATATTAAATACAGTGGTACATACACTGGACGACACTAAAGAAAACTCTTGTAAATAGTCCGATTAAACAGAAATACTGGAACCCGGCTGGCGGCACTTCACTTTATCCCAGCTGGTAGCACCTCTCTGGACCCCGGCTTGCAGCACCTCTCTGGACTCCGGCTGGCAGCACCTCTCTGGACCCCGGCTGGCAGCACCTCTCTGGACCCCGGCTGGCAGCACCTCTCTGGACCCCGACTGGCAGCACCTCTCTGGACCCCGGCTGGCAACACCTCCCTGAACACTGAGAAGCAGCACCTCTCTGGACCCCAGGTGGCTGTACCTATCTGGACGCTGGGTGACCGCATCTCTCTGGACAACGGGTTGCACCGGTTGTCTCCACCAACTTCTAGACTCTGCAGGTTCCGCAGACTGTGTGCCTCCACTGAGCAGGCAAATACCCTGGAGACTCATTTATAATCATAAGTCAAATACAAAGCCTCGGCCTGCTTTATCTGCTATGGCCCATCTATATTCATGAGCACGCTGAAAACTAAACAGGCCTGAAACAATGCCCGTAAACAATGGCTCACCTCCCAGCCGGGGACCGCTTTTAATTCCCGCATGGTCTTCATATGATTTCACCACGAACAACTAGTGATCTTTGAATGTGCAGTCAACCACCTTTGGGTACACGTTTTTTCCTGCATATCAACATAGACTCATGTACCCTGTGTACTAACAGCTTGGGGCTAAAAAAGCTTATTGGTCACGGCATTATTAGGACTTGAGCAATCTTAGTAGCTGTTACTTTAAGTTTTTAATGTATGCAGAGTAAGCCAGAATCAATCTTATTCTATAAATGAAGCATGCAGGTGAATAGAAGCATTACGGCAAAAATAAATCGATAACAAAGTCTAAATACTGAAGAACTATGATCTAGATAAATTAAACAATTTATTCAATAAATTAAATCGTGTGGTTTACAAAGGTAGCCAAAACGTATTATGTGGAACAGTCATGGACTTCTCTCCGTCAACGTGTTTGTTTATCACAACAAACAGTATGGCATGCTGTCCGATCTTGCAGACGTCTGACAATTCCAAAGCAAGATGAAAAATATGAAGGAATAGGCACGTAAGAAACACCGGTTGCAAGCTTGAAAAAAATCTTGATTCGTGAAGATACGCGGTACGGTCACCAGTTGGAATATTCAATATGTTAACCCTTTCAAACCATTGACCGCGCCCGGTGCAAATAATTTTCCGCATGTTTATAGGGGTAAGCAAGCCGTGAGAGAACGATACATTGAAACATACCGTAATATTGTTAGCAGAATACACTAAATCTAAGATAACTGATATGTGAATCGGCCCCTTTAACAGGCTATAAATCATAATCGTTTTATATACAAATATATATATAAACATAGTTTCAAATCCAAGAAAGATCTTGAATTCCCCGTATACTTTTGTTTTGTTGTATAAAAGCGAATTTAAGTCACTAATAATCTTTTTGTGTAATGGCCCTCAGAAGTTCAGCTTCACCTTGGCGTCATCAAATGTGGGTCACTAGTTATGATTTTTATGTGGTGTATGCAAAACAAATTATTTCTAAAGCTTATTTCATATCATATAAGTAAAAAATTGAGTTATGTATCTCAAATGTAAAGTATTAGTTGTTACCAGGGTTACAGCGTTGTTGTAGTTCTTCACAGGTACATATTTCCTTCGTGTTTTATCAAATTATTATCTCAAAGGAATTTTACACTATTTAATTATATATGGTTTGCATCATGTGACTCAATGATAAGTGAATTTGTGAATGAACTTTAATTATTCAGACTATAATTTAAATTCAGATGTGGTTGCTTCAAAGTCTTGGGTCAACTTGTTTAAAGTCGATAGGAGGAATATTTTACAATAAATCGAATGAAGTCTGTTTTATATATGCAGTTTATGGGATCAGTCTATTGACTTGAGCTAGAGAAAAACATATTCACTTGCAATTTGTAGTAATTTGTACGTGCAATGGTTAAAAAATATTCATCACGGAAGATCAAGCATGGATAAGTGCGGTTAGCTTTATCAGAAGAAAAGAGATAGCCCAAGAACAAAATACATACCTTACAATGTAAAGGAAGTACGTACGACAAGCAAGCGAAACGTCAGACACTGGTCGTTTCTAGTTGTTGTTTCCAGGACTAACTGGTGAATGGACCCTTATCTCGTATACAAACACAGGAACCTTTCTGGGAGACTGGACTATGCCACGCACCTCTTTTGTGAAATCGTCACTGTGTTTGCACAAGGAATAATTCAAGTGTTTCTTCTGCTTTGACGATCCTATAAATTATCGGTGCGCAAATAGGACGAATAAACAACAAAGCGGATAAAACCATCGTCTGTACCTGCCCAACAGAGTGCTTGATAATGTTTCACAGAACGTTTTGGCTTCGCGTGGATTGGCTCGTGCTTACTGGTTGGAAACTTTGACCAAAAAATTTACTCAAAGGGGACCAATCACCTATCTGACCTTTATACACTTAAGGTAATCCCTTGGACCTTTTATAAAAAAAATAAGGATATCAAACCACACAGGCTGCTTGTTAAGTTTACATCAACGTGTTTATAATATGTGGGGGCCCGCCAAATAATCAAAGCAAATTCAATAAGGGCATCTGACAGCTAGTCTGAGAAGCTAGAGCTTTGCAAATAGCGTCTTGGAACAATTGACTAACCTAAGGTTACATATTTTTTAAGTTAGTTAACATTGCTGTGTTTACAAACATGTTGTTGATAAACAAGTTCATTTATTCTTCACAAAGGCGTTATAAGAACTTTTCACATTCATAATTTCCCTTAGATCATTAATACAATCACAGAGGAAGCCAGATATCAAATAATTATTCTTTCTCAAAAGGTAGGTGAATGGGCACCTTTAGTCATACATAAGGTGTTCTTTGTTTTGACAAACTTTTATTTTTAAGACACGTCATTGCAAGATTAATTAATGCAATGGTACGACTAAAAGTAAAATATGTTTACTATTAAATACTGCTCATCTTTTCATATTTCTTTATATTATTTTTATACATTTAAATACATTTTACATATCATTTACATATAATTTAACGACCTTAACTTTGCCAGAGTTGTCTTTTAGGGGAGGAGGCTGGTACAGGAGACATCAGTACATTTTGGTGGGTGCAAAACTATTATGATTCCAGACACCTCCCACACTCATGCCGCCTTAATTCCATGGAAAAAAAAGTGTAATGACCCGTAACAAGTAATACATATGATGTAATGTACATAATATTCTAGACAATCCATACATGATGCTTTTTAATATAAGCTGAATCAAAATAAATACTATTTCAAACGGATTTGACAGCTTTAGGCGAATGAATGTTTGAAATTATTTTTTACTACGCTTTCTTTCAGGCTGTTAATTAAAATAACACTAAATGACAGACATCTATAATAAAAATTGTCCCAAGGAGTTGCTAAGAAATATATTAAATTGAGGAAATGTAATTTTTTTATAGTTTGTATAATATCATTATATCTCTGGGCAAATGACAGTAAAAAATAAACACAATATGTTCAATACTAATCAATATCAGTATAAAGAAGACCTACCATGGCAATAAAAAATATTATGATAATAATGTAGTATGTGGAATATACTTAAAGCTCATTCAGGCTGGAGCACCATCTCTTAAAATCTGATTATTTTCTCGGTGTTTCCAAAACCAAGATCTTTAATGTCAATTGATAAGTTCATAGGTCATCAGGATGGGGACCATGTTCCGATTTCATGGACATCATATAAGGAAATACTAAACAGGGGTGTAGAAGAATATCAAGTACAAACAGTTACGTCATAAAAGGCAGTGATTGTATTTATTGTTTTATGGTTAAATCGTATATACCAACATGCCTATCAAAAGAAACTGATAGAAATACATATATATATATATATATATAAACTAAATCCATTTAAGTCAAACAGGCGTAGAAAGAAGCATCCAGGTGCAACTTAGGCTGTATGTAGTATTAAGAAGATATTTGCTGCTAAAACAATATAAACACATTGTCACGTCCAAGAAACAGTATAAAAACAACAAATTAGTTCGAACTGGTATTTTCCGTCAGTACAGCTAAAAATTGTCAGTTCTAGCTTTTAAAAATGATTATAATTTCCTTTATTGTCAGTGCAAATATTTGTTTCCTTTTCACAATATTTTATCGAATAAAGGAAAAATACACAGCATCCTCTTCTGCATCATACGTGTCTTTATGGATGTTGAACTGACGGGATTGCTTGAAGCATTGATGACTGACATGACTGTACGTGAAACCTACACAATCGGGAACCATCGTGCAGAGCAGAGCGCAGTGTGTTCTTGTATTAGACTTCCGTGACACGGATGTGTGGTCTTTCATCAACTTCCCAGTCACGATCAATTGCCAGGTACCCATTTTCATGGCTGATGCTGCAAGTATGATAACGTGATTGGGAAATGGTTTCTTCAGAATATCATGGGGAATATCTTTCACCAGAAAATTATATGGCTAAAAGTTCGATATGAGTTATGAACCATTCAACCTTAATTATAATAGCGAAAAATATTTTTTAAAATTTAATAATTTTATAACGATGCTAATATTTTCCTTATATATATATATATATATATATATATATATATATATATATATATATATATATATATATTTTTATATATATATATATATATATAGTTAACACACATCTTTTTTTAGTTAATTAGTGATAAATGCGCCACAGAATAATTACCCTCACAGTTTGGAGGATGCCCAGACCAAGTGCCATCTCCTTGACACTTGATAAGTCTCTCTCTGGCGCCATCTGCCGCTGAAATGCTGTACCTCGGGTAACATGTGTAGACCACGGAGTTACCGAAGTAAAATCCTCCAGTCATTGTTGCTTTAGATACTTCACCAGGATTACCACAGTATGTAACTATGAAGGAATAATGTGTTCAAGTATTATATTCCTAAACTTATTTTACGCTTCCCATCGGTTTTAGTTCAACGTATATAAAAATAATAACTAGACTTATTGTAACTTTCACATGTCAGTCATAGATCTCCACCCCCACCCCCCAAAAAAGAAAAGAAAAAATGTTGGCAGTTTTTGCAAGAATGTTCAGTTTGACTGCTGACTGTCACTCAGTTACCCTTATGCCAGGTAAATTTAAGCATAGGCGCTTGAATTGCTATTAGTGTAGATTTCGGTTAAATTTGTTTCTTTTATGAGTCATTTCCTTGTACTTATAACTTATCTGATGTTTTCCTGCCGTTTTTCGCACTATATGGTCCATCTCTTTTTTATTTACTTAATATTTGCGATAGGCAGGCATGATGGGATAAGCGCCTGTGATTAAAGAAAGCAATTATGTTTGGCCCCTGTCCCCTCACATGCCCTCGCATACCCACAGAAATGCCAAGTTATAGCATGTATTTTAATAGTTTCTACACCGTGGGAGAAGGATTCCCCCCTCCCCCCCCCCCCCCCTCCGAGCTTTGCTCATGCTACGGCCCCTATTCCGCTGTTCGGTGTTCCCACTTATCTTTGTTTATCTATGTCTAATAGTTTGGATGGAATTTTAGTTATGTAAAACAGAAGTGAAATTTAATCTTTCCATGAAGGGTCTTCAGACGTGAACTAAATGGTGACGTCACACTTTAATAATGTGCATAATAATATGATATGATTCAAAAAGTAATAAAGCTGTATGTAGTAACCAAATTTCCCACTGCACTCTCATATGGCAAAAGACTTCTTTTCTCATAGTTGTATAGTTCTTGGTTTAGCATCTTATGTGAAGATGCCTGCCAACCAGACATGATCGGAGGTGACGTGTTCCAGTAGATGCTTGTAAAACATCAGGCCTACCTACCAACCCTCTTATCTATATTTTGAATGACCCATTAATAAGCCACCTTTATTGTAAAGTAGGTTGGCCACTTTTCTCCTGTGCTTGAATGATCCCGACGTGGGCCCAGTGGCAAACCTCATTTCGACGTGTTAAGGGGCTAAACGTTCAACGACATAAAGTGAAGTTCAGTAGCCGCCGCGATTGTTCTAGCTTCCCTGTTTATCACGTTTTACGGATCGCCTGGCAGTATATGTTTAGGACAGACCTTTCGGCCATTTTCAGGGAAACAGCTTTTATTATTAATTTTATAACCGACCACACATTTAGATTTTGCAGTTTATAAACAAATGTCACCAGAAGAGTCCCAAATGCAGAAAACAAAACACCAGCGGTCGTTTCAATTGTCGTGTTGCAAATATATGGCAAAATAGTACATATATTTGACTATACTGTTGTTAATAATGCTGAGGGTGTAAATCTAAGGAGACATTCAGCATATACCCTTACCACTGTGTGTTAATCAACTATATTTTTCATATGGGTTTTTAAAGCCGATTACACGTTTTTGACGCTAGAATGAACTTATGAATTTATGGCTCAAAAATGCCAGCGGCTTCTTTGAGGGTTTTTGCAAACTAGTTTTTCTCAGAAATTTTCACTTTATATCTTGATATTTTGAACAAAATTTAACCAATTGACATACACATGGTCTTTTAATAAAACAAATATTTAATTCTGCAGGTTTATGTAGAATATTATGAAAAATCTATCTGTCATTTTTCTAAAATGTTTATTTTTTGTTTCACCCTTAGATAAATAATCAAATAAAACCCCCAACAAATGTCCATTTTCAGCATCATATGCTGCAACAAATTGACCCGTAAATATATTTTTAAAGCACTAGCTGCACCCGTGGACAATCCACGGCTCTTTCTGATGCATATTTTTGTAATGAGCTGATAGGAACGAAACGACGCATATTTTAATCCTAAGGTTTTGGCAGGAACTTTTGTCATGTGTTTCACTTATATGATATAAAGATTACTTCTGCTAGAATTCTCCAAGAACAACCTCCCCAAAAATATCAAAATAGAAAGAAATATTATTTTATTCCAGAAATCACCAAAAAAAATAAATTTTGGAAAGAGACGTGAGACATACAGGGTGTACGAAGTTTTAAGTGAGAAGTGTTTTTTTCTTCCGAAAAACAACAAAGGTCTGACGGCTACATTGCTGGAGAAACATCGTAGATTGTATAAGAGGCATTCTACACCGTGTAACTATATGAAAGATGCTTTGCATTAGTTGAAGCTTAGGCGGCATCGTTAAACACGAAGATTTTTAGTGTAGTCAGTTGAGGGTATAATCTAAGGCATGAAACAGAGACATGCATTATTTGTAAACACATGCATATGTCGTTGAAGTCACTTGTACACGAAACGTAAAACTGCCAATGTTAAAAAGATAGGCCCAGAAAAATATATTCCAACAGTATTAGATTTTTGGTTTAAGTACTGTAAATTGTCATTGAATAAGCAGGTCTGATGCAAAATTGACAACTCTCCTAGATAAAAGAAAGAAAGTTTATATATTTCGGTGAAAGCAAGTAAAGAAACCACTTCAGATTAAAGCTGCATCCGTAATCCATTGCATGTTTGGAGGTAATTGGAATCACCATAATATATTTTAAGTGCCATAATCACAATTCCACAAAGGAATAATTATAAGGGGCCATTCTTTTGTCCCTGAGTAGAAGCCGCCCATTCGTATGCAGTTGTTCTGCCACTCGCCTGGTGAGCCCGTGTTTTTGAATCATGACAATATTTTACATTAAACATGCGCGTATGAACGAACGACAGCTAAATAGATTATGGCGGGGGTTTCAAAGTCCCGAAGAGATTGAGGACCCTTAGAAGTGTGTGAGATCCACCCCCGCCCCCCCCCCCCCCCCGACACTAAGGGCTTCCTTTCGTAAACACATTTTTCAAACACCCCATAAATCGGCCGAACTATAAAAAACATGGTTTTCATGGAAAGTTATTTCTGAATGTATAAAAATCAACATACCTGTAAACCTATAGAACGGTTATCGTGTAAAGGGTCTCAGCTCTTTGTGTCCACTCAACGGAAAAGTGCTCCCTATTAAAAGATTCATGTGGACATGTGTTCCGCGCTTGAATTTAAAATCTTTACTTCCTTTTGACAGAGTAAAATTCTTTAACAGAAGATATAATGGAAATAGGGTTCAGTGGGGATTACAGGTCGCCTCCTGCAAAAGCGTGGCAGGCGAAAAATGTTTTGCTGAACATTTGTAGAGGGTTAGGATAAGACAACTCAATAGTCTATTCATTTTGGAGGTAATAAGAATCACCACAATTTATATTTTCTTTTAAACCATTATTTATTTATCAGTATTTATTTGTTCTGCCACTCGCAAGGTGAACTCGTGTTACTGAAGTATTACAGTGTTCACACATAAGACGCATGCACGTGAACACATGACTGTTATTTAAGGAGATTCTGGTGAAGGTCTGTACGCCCTGACTACAGATGCTAGTTTATAAGTTGAAAGATTTACTGGTGATATTTTTTCATGTTTCACCGTCCCTACAGACAACGGATCTTAACAAATATATGTGAACACCCCCCCCCCCTCCTCCAGACCCCACCCCCACCTAACCCTAATGATAATTAATTTGTGGGGCTTCTTTCAAAAGAAATAATTAACTTCATACAACACATGACTCGGCCGAACTTTTAAAACCACATTTATCATGGTTATCATTGAATGTATAAAATTCAACATACCTGTAACCCATAAAAATTGTCAAACGGTGGTCACGTCACTGGACTCAATGTCCAGTGATGACCAAACTGAAAAGTCCTCGCATTGAAAGCCGAGTCATATAGTCCAAAAACCTTTTATTTCCTTTTGAAAGAAAAGATTCCTTTAGAGGCGTTACAATTGATATGGGGGATAAATGGGGATTACGCGTGACCGCGTATTGCACGGAAATGCCTTTTGGGCAGGACATGCGCTCTTGCCACGGTCTTAACAGGCCAGTAAAAATCCCCGAGGCGCCTCCTGAAAAAGCGTCACAGGCGTGGAGGACCTTGCAGCACAAAAGAAATAGGGGCAGTGGGCCTAAAGTTGTCTGTCTGCCCACTGTCAGGGATTCTTGACTTGACTTGCTTGTCTTGACTTGGGTTCCGGCTGTCGGGGTGGTCTTGTCTTCTCTTGGCTTGTCCCAGGGCTACCAGTCTTGGCTTGGTCTTGGTCTTGAGGCTTGGTCTTGAGGCTTGGTCTTGAGGTCTTGGTCTTGTGGCAGGCAGCGGACCTAAAGTTGTCTGTATGTCCGCTGCCAGGTCTGTGAGTGATTGATTAGTCCTTAATAGGACTGTTGGGGGGGGGGGGGTACTCTTAAAGAGGACCTTATGGGGGGTCTTGTCTGGTCTCTCTGGAGCTGTCCCGGTGTAGGTCTGGGTGGTCGTCTTGGTGGTTGCTGTCAGTGGGCGGATGGGGTGTGCGCTCGTCTGGGTGCCCTCTAAACTTCCGCTGGTGGTGTAGGGGGGGCTGCCGCTGGACTTGCGCGTCGATGTCGGATGCTGTTGGTGGTAGTTATCAGGTGTAGTTGTTGTCCGTGGTGGGTGGGTTGGTGGGGGGGGGGAGGCCGCAGATTTCTTTATAATTTTATGCTGTTGATAACTGCAGCTGAAATACCCATGCTTAATAGGGCGTATGCACTTAAGCTGCGGGCAAGCTGATGTAGGGGCAAACAAGCTAGGGGCACAGCATCTGGACATTGGTCAGATGCAGGCTGTATCACTAGCTGACCACTCAAGGTTACAGTCCTATCATTAATCAATCTTCAAATATGGATACAAATTTCAGCAAAAAATCTGTTAAAGAGTTACAGTCATATCTGAAAGAAAGAGGGGTTACAGCAGCACAAGCAAAGAAAGCTGAGCTAATTGACTTGTGTAATGCTAGCAATGAAATGGGATTAGAGGTGGACCCAGATGGCTTGATTGAGGACAGGGAGGAAGTACTGGGTGATAAGTTAATTACATCTGACAGAATTCAGCTTGAAAATCCAGGAAACTTCAAAGAAGGAGGCACACAAAACCTTGGTATCTTACCAGTCCTGTCAGTGTTTGACATTTACAATTATTTAATATCGTTTGATGAGTACAATATCAGAAACCTCAGGGAATACTATAACATGGAAGGGTACACCATGGCAAAGGATGGATATGTGAAACACATCGAGGTACATCAGTATCACATGGATACTTACTTTGCAGTAAAGAGTAAAGTAAAGCCAAGAACACGGGAGAAGGACCCTGTCACTAATTTAAACCACTACAACGTATGGGTGATTCTAAGCAATGTCTCTGATGCCAGTCGCATTCATGCAGGGTACTGTTCTTGTAAGGGGGGCCTAGATGGGGGTTGCCGACACGTTGTAGCTACATTGTTTGACATTGTTGGATATATGGATGATAATTCCACCACAAGTGTCACCTCGGGCCCATGTATGAGGACTAGAAAAGGGAGTAAAAAGGAAGAGTCTGTGCCTGTGACCCTGCTGGAGACATCTATTCAGGGAAAATCTAAGAATGCCAGCTCAGCCACCGAAGACATGTACAACCCTGTACCCGAGGGAGTGAAATTACCTTCTGCTGATGACATTTTTAAGCGCATACAGATTTGTTGCCCAGAAGCCTGTATCTTAGATACAATGTTTACAAACAAAAGACAGAAGCAAACGAATGATACAGTAACACCCCTTACAGTTTTGTCACCTATAGATAACATAGGTATATACCTCTCCACGCACAGCAAATGTGGCTCATCATGTTTTGAGAACTGTTTTTTACCTTTAATGAAATACACAGATGCTGAAATAAAGAAAATAGAGTCTGCAACTAGAGGACAGAATGAAAACAAGAACTGGTTTATTATGAGAAGGGGTTTATTGACAGCATCAAAAATGTATCAGGTGACACATTCAACAGATGGTGATAAAACAGTCAGGGCCCTCCTGAGAGATAGTGGTCTGAATGAGGCTGCATTACCTCCTGCTGTCAGATACGGGCGAAAGTTTGAATCGAAGGCTATTAACACTTTTATCAAGTCCCACAGGTATCAACACAGAAAGTGTTCTCTGACAGTCCCGGGCCTGTACATAAGCCCTGATACCCCCATCCTTGGGGCAAGTCCAGATGGTATATTAACATGCAAGACATGTGGTGATAGTTTGTTAGAGGTTAAGTGCTTATACAGTAAGCGTAATTTCCATGCAAAAGTTGCCATGACACTTTCAAACATATGTCAAATGGTTGATGGATTTTTAATCATGAACAAGATGCATCCTTACTATTGCCAAATCCAGGGACAAATGGCCTGCACCGGAATCCACACATGTTTTCTTATTTGTTATACAAACAAAGGAATACATAGTGTCAAGGTTAACTTTGATTTTGACCTTTGGCATGAGTCACTGCACAAACTGATAATATTTTATGAAAGACATTTCTTGCCAGCTATTACAGAAAACATTGACAAACTGACAGAGTGAATGGTGTATACTTAGTGTTCTCCAACAAGATTTATCAAGCTAACCTGTGTTGTAGGTTACAAGTAACTGCTACTACGGTCGCTATTTGGTTAATCAAATACCTCATTTTGATTGGAATGGCATTTGAAAGCAGTTTAAAGGTCTTCATTCTACATATTGCACGTTCCACATGAATTCTGACACTGGCAATATTTCTGGATCTTTTTATTGCCCTTGACCCCAAAGCTTTACCATGGCTGAAAGCTGGCATGTTGAGGGTTGCTTTTCTAGATAATAACAAATGCCGTATATTGAAACCACGATCAGCCATTATATCATCCCCCTCTTCTACTTTGTCGAGAAAACCACTCAGTTTCACTATGGCAACATCAGACACTGACCCTGGGTAGACCTTGGACAAAAATGTAAAGGCGCCACTGGGCATTATTCCAACAAGCATTTTGAATGTGTTGCAATGTTTATAGTTAGACCAAGTTAGTTTCTGAGCTACTGGTCTAAAAGGCTTTTCAACTCGAAGTTCCGTGCAGTCTATTATACACCTTGTCCTGGGATATAATTTGAAGGGTTCAGGCAGATTTTCTCGAACTTTTTGTTTGCATGGCCAAATGAGTAAAGGCTTGAAAGCCTTTGCCAGGAAGTTGACCCATGTGATAAATATCCTGGTAACATGGCTCTGTGATATTCCAAATAAAAAAGACAAATGATGACTGTCATACCCACGTTTTATACGGACCAGTGTCAGTATGTATTCTTCAAACAATGATAGTTTCCTTTTACGAGTTCTCTGTTTAACTGAATTTAAAGTTTTTGCACCAACCCACAAGTTTAATTTTGCTGCTGCCGGTTCAAGCCATTCAAACATTGATTTTAACATCGCAACATTGGGATAACCAGTGTACCTAAAACATGGAGTGTCACCACCGCATATTTCAGCAATAAATGCTTCTTTGGTTAAAGAGTTTATCTTAGGCTTTGACATCACATTAGATGATCCACATTGCTGGCACTGGAAGGTGGACCCCTGCTGCTCTTCTGCCTGGCCTCTGTGAACTCCTGGTTCTTGATTGTTTCTTTGATCACGCAGGGAGAGAAGTGATTCTGCTGCATCTAACTTTGAGAATTTTACTTTGAGTGGTAATGGGCTTCTCTCCAATGGTCTTTTCCTGGCTTTAGGGGTTCTCTGTTTTTGATCATAAGGGTCAGCAGGTAATGGATCGGGATTTTCTGCTGTTGGCCATCTGTCCACAAAATGCTGCAAATTAAATTCATTGATAGTTATTTGTTGCACACATAGTAAATGTATATCAACAAATATGTTGTTATCATCATTTTATTAAATTTCATAGTTTTATTGTGCTGGGAATGATTATTTGAAAAAATAAAAATCTTACTTAGTATGCACTAAAACTATGAAGGTATGTGTTATATGTGATGCCCAGTTTTGAAAATAATTTTTATATATAAGGTAGATTTTCTATTATTGTTATACAAGCAACAACGTTTATACTGGATTATAGTTATATAATATTACGTACCTTTGTACAGATATATTTGTACTTGTCAATTTTGTCAACATTCAGTTGATGATGTGGTCGTCCACAGAGTTTTATCCAGCGTTTACATTTCTCCAGATTGGTCTTTGGCTTGGGGAAGGGTACAAAATCAATTCCCTTCATGTGATCTCTGTGCTTGTATCTTGAATCACTGTTGCATGTGCCCCAAGAACACCTTTTTTTTGTCATGGTGATTACCTTTCTATAGCTTTATGACAAACTTGCAAGTACACGAGAATAATAGATACAAGTTTAGCGATGTGCACACTGGGCCATATGCTAATAGACTGCCCGGCGCCCAGCCCTGCCCCTGTGTTTGCCCCTACATCAGCCTGCCAGCTGCTTAAGTGAAGTGGCCCTATTAGCTACCCCCACATGCGACTTGCTGCAGCGAGAGCGTTCTGCTGACGCAAGTGACCACCGGTCATATCACGGGCACTTAACTCGGCCGCGCAATGCTCAAATGAGCTGCAGTAATCAGGTACGATAAGTTCGTGCGCGTCAATGCATCTCCATGTGACAGCGAAGTCCGAAATGCAATAAGTCCGAACGCGATTAATAGGTGTTTTATGTTTCCGTTCTTCAAAATTGGAATCGACTGTATTTCACATGAAAATGAAATACAAATTCAGAACGAATTGTAAGATTTGGCATGATAGGTTGTATATTCTTGTATTTCATGTCACACTTAAATGAGTTCAATGGGCTTCTCTCTCTCATTTGCAGCTGTTCTCAATAATAGGAATATTTTAATTATGATTATAACTTTACTGATTTTGTGAATTTAATCTTTCGTATACATTCAAACCTCTGCATTACCTTGTGACATATCACACATGTATAACAAGCCTTTGTTCCATGATGCCTGGGAACTGATCTCCTAGTCATGGTCACTGGGTCCCGTATTTGTACAGGCCAGATCCTAATCTGTTAATCTCATCAGGGTAAAGGTGTTGATCTCATCAGGGTGACCACTAATGGGGGGTCCCGTGATGTTTGGTCAGCTAAGAGCACACACAGATAGATGATATCACGATAACGTATAATTACACTGTATGTAGACCTTGTATATGTCAGGGTATAATCAACAAACTCTCATTTCATTGGCCAGTACAGGGGGTGGAGTTCACCTCACCCATCTGACCAATGGAATGAATGGGGGATGTTATTGGTTATATTCAAATGAGAGAGAGAACAAAAACCATGGTATAATTATGTGTTGGCAGATTTCCACTTTGGCGACTCGGCACCTAGGACAGTTTCTGTGTATGGACATTTTTATCATATACTTAATACAAGAAGAATAAAAAATGGTTACCTAAGTTACCGAATTTGTGTGTTGTGGCTGTGTGCCACAAGTGCCACAAACTTGCTTGAACGAGAGCGTGACTGGGAGAAGTTTAGTCAAGTAATATAAGTTTACAGAATGTTCATTAAAGATACCATATTCTATATATTTAATAGAGGAAACAACTATTATAAACATACAACTGCTCATTCCTACAGTTATTAAATTCAAAGTAAAACATTCGTCATACAGAAGACAATTATTGTTGACATGTAAAAACTCAAGTTTCAAATGCTGTATTTTTTGTTTCAGGAAGAATATAAAAATCAACATTCTCCTCCTTGGTAACAATTTGAAATTATATCTCTTGCCAAAGATAATGGCAAACGTTTCATTGCATCAGCATGACATTAACGACACCTTACAAGAGCAGGGAAGCTACCTTCCCTATAGTGAGATCTTTTTAGCAATAAATAATGCCCTAGGACCACTAATTTGTTTCGGCAACAGTCTCGTAATAATTGCGATCTTAAAAAACGAGAAATTACGTACGCCGACTAATTACTTCATCATGAATCTTGCAGTTTCTGATTTCCTTGTCGGCCTAGGGGCGCCATTTTTCAGTCTGGTTCACTATTCAACATTACGTCTTGACTTGCTGAAATACCCTTGTCTTAGCAGTTTCTCAACACTGGTTTTATCTTGCGGTGTTTCATTGGCTAGCCTACTTGGTATTTCTATTGACCGATATATTTCAATTGAACACCCTTATAGATATATTGTATGGGTCAATGCATCCCGGGTCCGTTCTGTAATTGTGTTTATTTGGAACTACGGGGCTTTCTTGTCTATCCTGCCTTTAGTATGGAACAACTGGAAACCGGGTACTAAATGTGGATTTTCTCTGGTGTTGCCAAGAGTATACCTTCTATTGATAGTAGCCAATGTGCTGTCATGTTTGGTTCTAGTCGCTATATTGTATATAAAAGTGTTTCTGACTGCAAGAAAAGTTCAGAAGACGATTAAAAAACAACAACGATTTCACAAAATGCAACACCAAGCAAAGGTCGTAAAGGTCCTGGCCATAGTTCTTGGAATATTTTACCTTTGTTGGATGCCGTTTATAGTACTAATTGGCGTTAGAATGTTCTTCAGACAAAATGAACCAATGTTTATACGAATAGGTTTTCAGGATTTCTTATCACTCGCTTTCAGCAACAGTAGCATGAATTTTATAATTTACTCATGGAAGAGCCAAGAATTTAAAGTTGCTTTCAAAAAGTTGTTTGGATGTAAATCTAACAGGGTGATCCATGTTAAAACTAAGTTTGAAACAACAGGAATCATCCAGATTTCTTCTGTTAAGCATGCCTGAATATTAATCAATATTGCATTATGTAATCCAATACTTCAATGTAGCTTATGATTAAAATTAAGCTGATCTAGCAAAGATGAAAGGGCAGTCGTCATATCAAAGTTCGGATGGAACATTAAAGAACATTACTTCACCAGTAATCCAGTAATCCGGTGTTCTTTTGTTCTCTGTCTTGAGACCTTGTGTTGCAATTATCTCTTTTGGATTTTTTTAAACCTATCCATATTGTGGCCCTTAACCGGAGATAAGATTACAGTAAGAAGATATCCCGGAAAGTACTCAGATGCAATGTATTATCCTTTTATATACGCTCCCCAGGCAGCGGTTATATACGCTGCAGTCGTCCAAGATATCCTGACGTGTAACCACTACTTTCTATGTTCATCGGGTTCTCCGTTTTCCTCCACCTCTACAGACTATACCGAAAGCCATCGGAGCCATGGAGAACGCCTTGATTAGTTATAATAACTATTTGTATAATCCATATAAAATAAATAAGTTTATATTTATGGCAAGTTTCTCTTGGATGGAACACCAGGGTGCGCAAGAGCGGGAGATTGCAATCAGACCAGCGAAAGCATAGTTTTTCATTGTGAATTCAGCCCAAATTTTGAACATACGACACCCGCTCTCATTACCCGATAACACTCAAGAATAGGGCCAAGAATCAGACCAAAGGTGGTACATGGTGATAGAAGACAGTGGTATCATCCTGTAAGATGGTACATGGTGATAGAACACAGTGGTATCATCCTGAAAGATAGCACAGGGGAAAGAATATAGTGGTATCATCCTGAAAGATGGTACATGGTGACAGAATACAGTGGTATTATCCTGAAAGATGGTAAAGGATGAAAGAAGACAGTTATATCATTCTGAAAGATGATACATGGTGATAGAAGACAGAGGTGTCAACCTGAAAGATGGTACATGGTGATAGAATACAATGGTATCACCCTGAAAGATGGTACATGGTGATTGAATACAATGGTATCATCCTTAAAGATGGTACATTGTGATGGAATACAGTGGTATCATCCTGAAAGATGGAACATATCGGTATCATATTGAAAGATGGTACATGGTGATAGAAGACAGTGGTATCATATTGAAAGATGGTATATGGTGAAAGAAGACACTGGTGTCAACTGAAAGATGGTACATGATGATAGAATACAATGGTATCATCCTTAAAGATGGTACATGGTGATAGAAGACAGTGGTATCATATTGAAAGATGGTACATGGTGATAGAATACAATGGTATCACCCTGAAAGATGGTACATGGTGATAGAATACAATGGTATCACCCTGAAAGATGGTACATGGTGTTGGAATACAGTGATATCATCCTGAAAGATGGTACATGGTGATAGAAGACAGTGGTATCATATTGAAAGATGGTACATGGTGATAGAATACAGGGGTATAATCCTGAAAGATGGAACATGGTGATAGAAAACAGTGGTATCACCCTGAAAGATGGTACATGGTGATAGAATACAATGGTATCACCCTGAAAGATGGTACATGGTGTTGGAATACAGTGATATCATTCTGAAAGATGGTACATGATGACAGAAGACAGTGGTATCATATTGAAAGATGGTACATGGTGACAGAAGACAGTGATATCATCCTGAAAGATGGTACATGGTGACAGAAGACAGTGGTATCATATTGCAAGATGGTACATGGTGATAGAAGACACTGGTGTCAACTGAAAGATGGTAAATAGTGATAGAATACAATGGTATCACCCTGAAAGATGGTACATGGTGATAGAATACAATGGTATCACCCTGAAAGATGGTACATGGTGACAGAATACAGTGGTATCATATTGCAAGATGGGACATGGTGATAGAATACAATGGTATCACCCTGAAAGATGGTACATGGTGATAGAATACAATGGTATCACCCTGAAAGATGGTACATGGTGTCGGAATACAGTGATATCATCCTGAAAGATGGTACATGGTGACAGAAGACAGTGGTATCATATTGAAAGATGGTACATGGTGATAGAATACAATGGTATCACCCTGAAAGATGGTACATGGTGATAGAAGACAGTGGTATCATATTGAAAGATGGTACATGGTGATAGAATACAATGGTATCACCTGAAAGATGGTACATGGTGATAGAATACAATGGTATCACCCTGAAAGATGGTACGTGGTGTCGGAATACAGTGATATCATCCTGAAAGATGGTACATGGTGACAGAAGACAGTGGTATCATATTGAAAGATGGTACATGGTGATAGAATACAATGGTATCACCCTGAAAGATGGTACATGGTGATAGAAGACAGTGGTATCATATTGAAAGATGGTACATGGTGAAAGAATACAATGGTATCACCCTGAAAGATTGTAAATGGTGTCGGAATACAGTGATATCATCCTGAAAGATGGTACATGGTGACAGAAGACAGTGGTATCATATTGAAAGATGGTACATGGTGATAGAATACAATGGTATCACCCTGAAAGATGGTACATGGTGATAGAAGACAGTGGTGTCATATTGAAAGATGGTACATGGTGAAAGAAGACACTGGCGTCAACTGAAAGATGGTACATGGTGACAGAATACAATGGTATCACCCTGAAAGATGGTACATGGTGATAGAATACAATGGTATCACCCTGAAAGATGGTACATGGTGATAGAAGACAGTGGTATCATATTGAAAGATGGTACATGGTGATAGAATACAATGGTATCACCCTGAAAGATGGTACATGGTGATAGAATACAATGGTATCACCCTGAAAGATGGTACATGGTGATAGAATACAATGGTATCACCCTGAAAGATGGTACATGGTGATAGAATACAATGGTATCACCCTGAAAGATGGTACATGGTGTTGGAATACAGTGATATCATCCTGAAAGATGGTATATGGTGATAGAAGACAGTGGTATCATATTGAAAGATGGTACATGGTAATAGAAGACACTGGTGTCAACTGAAAGATGGTACATGGTGATAGAATACAATGGTATCACCCTGAAAGATGGTACATGGTGATAGAATACAATGGTATCATCCTTAAAGATGGTACATGGTGATAGAAGACAGTGGTATCATATTGAAAGATGGTACATGGTGATAGAATACAATGTTATCACCCTGAAAGATGGTACATGGTAATAGAATACAATGATATCACCCTGAAAGATTGTACAATCTGTTGGAATACAGTGATATCATCCTGAAAGATGGTACATGGTGACAGAAGACAGTGGTATCATATTGCAAGATGGTACATGGTGTTGGAATACAGTGATATCATCCTGAAAGATGGTACATGGTGATAGAAGACAGTGGTATCATATTGAAAGATGGTACATGGTGATAGAAGACACTGGTGTCAACTGAAAGATGGTACATGATGATAGAATACAATGGTATCATCCTTAAAGATGGTACATGGTGATAGAAGACAGTGGTATCATATTGAAAGATGGTACATGGTGATAGAATACAATGGTATCACCCTGAAAGATGGTACATGGTGATAGAATACAATGGTATCACCCTGAAAGATGTTACATGGTGTTGGAATACAGTGATATCATCCTGAAAGATGGTACATGGTGATAGAAGACAGTGGTATCATATTGAAAGATGGTACATGGTGATAGAATACAGTGGTATAATCCTGAAAGATGGAACATGGTGATAGAAGACAGTGGTATCATATTGAAAGATGGTACATGGTGACAGAAGACAGTGGTATCATATTGAAAGATGGTACATGGTGTTGGAATACAGTGATATCATCCTGAAAGATGGTACATGGTGACAGAAGACAGTGGTATCATATTGAAAGATGGAACATGGTGATAGAAGACAGTGGTATCACCCTGAAAGATGGTACATGGTGATAGAAGACACTGGTGTCAACTGAAAAATGGTACATGGTGATAGAATACAATGGTATCACCCTGAAAGATGGTACATGGTGATAGAATACAATGGTATCACCCTGAAAGATGGTACATGGTGTTGGAATACAGTGATATCATCCTGAAAGATGGTACATGGTGACAGAAGACAGTGGTATCATATTGAAAGATGGTACATGGTGAGAGAAGACAGTGATATCATCCTGAAAGATGGTACATGGTCATATAGAATACAATTGTATCATCCTTAAAGATGGTACATTGTGATAGAATACAGTGCTATCACCCTGAAAGATGGTACATGATGATAGAATACAATGGTATCATCCTTAAAGATGGTACATGGTGATAGAAGACAGTGGTATCACCCTAAAAGATGGTACATGATAATAGAATACAGGGGTATAATCCTGAAAGATGGTACATGGTGATAGAAGACAGTGGAATCATATTGAAAGATGGTACATGGTGATAGAAGACAGTGGTATCACCCTGAAAGCTGGAACATGGTGATATAGAATACATTGGTATCATCCTGAAAGATGGTACATGGTGATAGAATACAGTGGTATCATCCTGAAAGATGGAACATGTTGATAGAAGTCACTGGTGTCAACTGAAAGATGGTACATGGTGATAGAATACAATGGTATCATCCTTAAAGATGGTACATGGTGATAGAATACAGTGGTATCACCCTGACAGATGGTACATGGTGACAGAATACAGTGATATTATCCTGAAAGTTAGAACATGGTGATAGAAGACAGTGGTATCATCCTGAAAGAAGGTATATGGTGATAGAAGACAGTGGTATCATCCTGAAAGATGGTGAAGGTCATAGAAGACAGGAGTATCATCCTTACAGATGGAATATGGTGATATAGAATACAATGGTACCATCCTGAAAGATTGTACATGGTGATAGAATACAGTGGTATCATCCTGAAAGATGGTACAGGGTGAAGGTTGAACAATAATTCAAAGCAACTCTCACTTTGAATTCTACGGTAACATCGTATGGAACAAAGGATGAAAAAGTTGTATCTTACCACATATTAGTTACACTATTTGTAACTCCTATGTTGCATTGGCAATCTGATGCTCCACAATAAATCTGCGTAGTTACTAATATATTATTATAGTATTAGATATTAGATTTTCGAAGCATTATTATATCAATACATAATCAGTGTATACGCATCAGATTATTATGTTAGATGCACATGGGAAGCTTACAAAACACAGCTTACATTTTAGAATAATGAAATGTGTATTGGTGTATAAGTAAGATAGTATAAGGCCAAGACAAGAATTCAAACTTGATTCGTTTATGAATTAGTTTTGTTATAAATGCATATTTATGTCTACCCCTCTGATATTATTTTGGACACAGCCCTTGCATGTTTAATAAATACTTTCATCGAGAGTACAGCGCAGAATAACCAAGGCATTGATCCGGGCCAAGACAGTACCTTATTACTTTTTGTCAGTGGTTTTGATATTAGGTAGTCTTGTAATTTAGTTCAGTGCACGTTTTTCTGGCCACTCTTTGCTTTCGATTAAATTCACTCATATTTCATGACACTGCCTCCTGTTTGGACTGGTGTGTGTGTGTGTGTGTGTGCGTGAGGGGGGGGGGGCTGTGAAATAAGAGAAAAATAACCATCAATATCTTCAGTATAGAGATAATAATAGGAAAAAAATTGTCTCACAGGAAGATATAGGCAGGATCACGGCCATTTAGAGGAAGCAAAAAAAAGGTAAACAAAGAAAGAAATGTACAAGAAACGCCACAATCACTTTGAAATATTAGAAACGTTTAAGATCGTAAGTTTTTATAAGTTTAAGCTTAATAATGACAATTGTACCGATATTACTGAACAGCAGGTGATAACTAAATAAAAATGTCGTCCGTGACACCTAGGCTCTGAATAACATTCTTCTACATAAAATATTTAGAATACTGTTTTGTAGACAGGTAAAATAGACGAAAATTTAAAAAAAAAATCACTGTGGATCGACAGACTGGATATATCTAACATTTAGCAACAAACAGCAGTAAATGGCAGGGTCATTTTAATATACATACAAATATCTCAAGGATTATTATTTTTTTTTTAATTGAAGAGTCATCACATATATACAAAAAAATATATAAAATAAACACGTTTTTGATTACATTTCCAAACATATATGCAAAATGGGCTATAGCCTCGGTGCTTTGTGAGAAATATCTCTCAAGATGGTATAATCATTATCAAACTGGTTTGAGGATATGGCCAAAAACTGTTTAAAGCAGTAATACTAAGGCCAAAATAAAAAAAAGGTATGGTTCTCAGGCACTTTTTTTCAGAAATCAATGCGGGCGGGCGCTTTTTTTATTTTAAATTTTTTGGTATGTTTCAATAAAAATGTCAAATGATAAGGGAAATGCATGAAAATAACAGTTTTATTTTGCTAAATAAGTAAAATCACTACAAAATAAAGGAAATTGTATGGATTTATTTTCTTGAAAGAAATGTCGGAGCGGCAGCAGCTCAAAATTGGAAAGTTTTTATTGAAAATCAAAATAAAAATTTTTGATGCGGGGGTTTAAAATTGATGCGGGCGGTGCCTGAGAACCATGCCTTTAATTTTTTTTGGCCTAATATCATTTTAGTTGGCTGACTGAATTATGAATACAAGTGACATATACATGAAATACTTCCATATTATGATCTGCTCTGGTTTTCCTACTCGTAGATATGTTTTATCCATCATTTACAGCACAAGGGTTTTATTCCAGAGCCTGTCCACATGTAATTAGATCACAAGACAATGCATACTTGTTTTTAATCAGTACCAGTTAGGTTTTGTCGACAATTTCATTCCTTCCACATTAGTGTCGGTAATTGACGGCAGGTGCCGCTACCGCACTATGCCAAAGCCTCGAGAGCTGAGCAAAACTGCCAGATGTTCCCCTAGACTGGTACCCTGTTCTATTAGGCCCTCACCTAGAGCAGCGCTGCCATAATAGAGCGGGGTACCAGTCTAGTTGTTCTAGCAAACACATAAACCACTTGACAAAAAACTGCATGATAGCATGTAAGTCGCAACCTTGGCCTTGTGTTGTGTGTAATATAGAGTATCATTCACTTGCTTAGGGCCAGTGACAGCAGTAATGATTTAGAGTGTTCGGTTGTGAAGTTCTTGAAGTGTGTTGCTTGATCCGCTGCACTTCCGCATTAAAAGAGCATAACATTACTTAAGATTTACTAAAATTAAGGTAAGCCTGTGATAACTCTTTATCATTTGTACAGTTTAATTTACATTACAATTAACACTTAAACTTCCGTAGTTAATATGTTAACTGCATTGTACTGACAAATTACCAAGCATTAAAAGGGAGGTCATTATTTTGTTGCTGTCCAGGTCCATAGTCCAAACCACAGGCACTTGACATGATAAACACAGCCTATGGGCGATAATAGAAGTACGACAGCGTCCCTCCCTTCCCCGCTGTTCAAGGATTTCTTAGCACTAATAAAACTAATTTTTCCCTACTTTGAGTTGTCTTTCATCTGATATATATATGATTATCTAATTGAAAAACAGAGTCTTTTAACATGACTTCTTGGAACCCGTTCTCTCGGATGAAATTATAGCTATAATTTCATCCGAGAGAACGGGTTCCAAGAAGTCAAGTTAAAAGACTCTGTTTTTCAATTAGATAATCATATATATCAGATGAAAGACAACTCAAAGTAGGGAAAAATTAGTTTTATTAGTGCTAAGAAATCCCTGAACAGCGGGGAAGGGAGGGACGCTGTCGTACTTCTATTATCGCCCATAGGCTGTGTTTATCATGTCAAGTGCCTGTGGTCCAAACAGAGGCTTATTGGTACATTTAGTATATAATATTAAGATTGTGGGCCTGTGTCTGCCTTTGCATGAGGCAGCCAGAGGTTAAGTTTGTATCCATAAGGGATATCTTGTACAAAGTAACGGGTATATACATGCGACAATATATATTAATAACGTAGGCCTACCGTTAACGATACAAGTACATGCAGACACTTACTAGTACGGCATAACGAAATATACATATGAAACCATCCCCCCACCCCGAAACAAAAATATAAATGTGTATATATTACATGCGAATAACAATACTGATTCATTGTAAAAATGGGTCATTAACCGGCGCTGAAAACATACCAAAATCTATATGCTTACAGTATGAAATGTGGAGCATGGTTAGTGGTCAGTTTTTGGTGAACAACGTTTAATAGCAAGACCAAGAGTTAATATTGGTCGCCATGGCAACTGATAGCAGAGAGCTTCTTATGTCAGAGAAGCGACGATCAATTCTTGAAAGTTGTAGCGAAGACCTTGCGAAGTTCATGGACTTGAATATCATGGTTTGGGCTCGACTAATATCTGCCAAAGTGGTCAGCACCTCGGAAAAAGAGAAAATCGTAGTAAGGAGAGTTATTTGACCAGTATATATACGTTGCATCCAAACAAATTGATATCGCACCTCTCTCTCTCTCTCTCTCTATATATATATATATATATATGTGTATATATATATATATATATATATATATATATATATATGTATATATATATATATATACATATAATAATAATAACAATTATAATAATAATAAATAACTCCAATTCCTTCGTATCAGATCAATTAATTATATTCCGGAAATCTAATTTGTCATTTGCAGATTACGCTTTTTTTGGACTACATATCACTATACGCATAGAGTCACATATATAACTGAAATTATATTTAATTTGTAAAAGCGATCTGGTATAATGGAAGAACAGGTTGTCCAGTTTCTTGCACTTTTGGCGAAGAAAAAGAACGGCGACTTTGACATCTTGGTAAAATGCTTGGAGGATAACAACCAAGGTCACGTGGCCAACATCCTCAGAGAAGCAGACGCATCAAGCACGCTAAATAAAGGTTAGCTTTTAACCCCTGCGGATCTATTCTCCTGTATGGCTGGCTTTCTGTATGTGATTTTTAGTATAATGAGAGGTTTAAGTGATTTGAATAAGGTGAAACTCTTATCATAGGGCACGTTAACATTATCCAGTTGAAGTTGCACTAGTGCGTCATCTAAAATATCACCATTCCTGATTTACCGCCGACCCTACGGAGAACAGCTGGAATAACCGCTCAGTCATCTGGACGTGTGTGCCTTCGGCCTGAAACTGCCCTATAGTTTTATGTTTGTAGACGTTCTGGTGCCTGATGTTATATAGATTTGGTTCATTCACTGCACATGGAAATGCTTTAAATAGTTCTCCGTGACTCTCGTAGTTGTAAATAAAATCCAAAAATGTGTTTACTCAGTTGTCTAAGACTATGCTAAGCAGTGTGTGTGGTAAAATGTTTCTTGTTTTCTTTTTTTTTTTGTATGCTTCCGTGGTCATCTTTGTTTAAATCATTTTAAATATTTTACCTCATTCCATTTTCTTACTGCTTCCAAAAGTCGGCTAAGCATTATACAGCTGCCATGATCGCGTTTAAGATGCTTAGCCACGATTTATTGAGTGGTACCCTGTAGGAGAGGGGCAGTGAGCGAAGCCTTTACAAAATGATTATGGTGGTTGAGGTGTGGGTTATTTGGTTTAAATATGAATACAAACCAAAGAGTTGTATCTTTACAAAATAATATACAACTATAGTGCAACTACAACTAATCCTATTTTGATGATAGCGTGTACAAAGTAAAATTCAAACCTATCAAAGTTACTTTAAGTTGGTCCTCCCCTCTGCATGAAACAGATACGCAAAGCACTGTGGTGGAAGTGACGTCACAGACCAGAAGTACCCATCTGTCGGAAGGTTCCAGTTCAGGGAGGATCTGCCCGACACCCATGGAGTTCTACAAAGCAAAGAAAGACGAGGTTAGTGGACAGAGGCTTGTAACACACACAGAGGCAGATATGGCCTCAAGTGGCTGCTGTTATTGATTATCATCTTGAGATAAGCCTCATAAATATACAATATATATATATACTTGTTTCAAAATTATAATTTGGTAGTATCTGTAAAATATTTGCAGATATTTTTTAAATTCTCCTTTCCAATAAATTTCAAGGAGATTAGTAACAGTCATGATCCCTTAATAAAACAAGGATAATTAAAAAATTATTAATCTTAAAACAGGGAGATTTCTAAATACATTCATAAATATAATTCGTTATTATATAACTTGTTATTAAGATAAAATAAATTAATAAGCTGTATAAGTTCACTTGTAAAACTCATTTCACTAATGCTAAATGAACATTTATTTGAGCGCTTTAAGAAAGGAAGATCGGCCCAGAAAATTCTCGAAATTTAAAGAAATATACATAATGCAAGGGTCTGATAGTTGTCCTCTTTTTTTACATTTCGTTGAAGCAGTTTAAAAACACCACATAATGGAGAAGATAATACAGATTCTACAAAATTACCTCTGCACTGCCGTTACATATAGGTTGTGTAAAGCCCTTTAAATATTCAGAGAAGAGAGAATATTACCCATGCTTAAATTTGTTGTTTGGCCGAGTGTCCGACTTAAAATTGTTGCTTTAATTTTCTGAGACGATCTCAGAAGGATTTCAGTTCTAGATTTTCCTAAAAGAGGAGTAAACATCATTTGCATGTATGTCAAACAAAGGAGTGAACACTAGCTGCAACATGAAATATTCCCTTAGCAACCTGGAAAGTCCAGGGGTAAAACACTCGGCTGTCTCCGCTGGCTACCCGGGTTCGATTCCCGGAGTTGCCACAAGAGTGGGTTATATTGGCCCGTCCAAGGTTAGTGGTTTTCTCTAGGTCCGCCAGTTTCCTCCGCCTCTGCAGACTACCAAACGCCTAAAAACTAGAATACTGGTTGTCGACAAGCGACTACTGTATCCGCCGAAACCAGAGTGGGACGGGTGATGTGAGGCATGGATTGAGTGGCAAGGGGAAATAGAGAGAGGTGTGCTGCATATCGGCATGGATGTCTCCAGCCGAAATGGGTATGTAGGTGGCGCCACCTGTCAAAAAATCGAGAAAGCTATCCAAGATGTATATTGCGCGTGGCGCCACCAGTTTTGCTTATGATAAAGAGTTATGTGAGATCTATACACATGCAAAATTTCATGAGGAAAGGTCAAACAGTCCTGAGATATAAGCCTGGATGTCTGCAGCCTGAACGTGATAGTAGGTGGCGCAACCTGCCACAAAATCGAGAAAGCTAAACAAGATGTATATACATTCAAAATTTTAGGCAGAAAAGTCAAACCACTGCCGAGATATGAGTAATTTTATCCCACGGCCGACAAACAGACGGATGCTGTGCAAAAATGGTTGCAGGTGGCGCCACCATTTTTGTATATTATAAAAAGCTATGTGAGATCTATACACATGCAAAATTTCGGGAGGATACGCCAAACCAGTCATGAGATATAAGCCTGGATGTCTGCAGCCTGAACGTTAATGTAGGTGGCGCCACCTGTCATAAAATCAAGAAAGATATCCAGGATGAATATATATGCAAAATTTCAGGTGGATAAGTCCATCCACTGTAGAGATATGAGTGATTTTATCCCAAGACAGATGAAGAGATGATCACTGTGCAAAATGGTTGCAGGTGGCGCCACCGTTTTCTATGTATATTATAAAGCTATCCAAAGGCTACATTTGTGCAAAACATTTTTTCCTGATTGGTCAAACGAGTCCGAAGATATGTGGGTTAATGTGTCAAAACAGACGCACAGATGGACGCACTGGATAGAGGAAAGGTCAGAGGTCAACGCAAAATATTTTGGCACAAGTTCACATGTGACCAGATAATCGTGTAAAGTTTCGGAAAAATCTGTCCAGTGGTCTCAGAGTTCCATTTCGGAAGCGAACGCGGCGGCGGCGGAAACAGGGCAAAAACATAGATATAATTAACTACATAAGTGGTTTACCAATGTTACAGATACCTTTTCGTTGCAGAGCTACGACATGGCCGGGGAGAGAAAAGGGATGGCCTTGATCGTGAATATAACGAAAGGTAAATATCAGACAACAGGCAAAAAGTGGCGAAGAAGAGGGTCCAAAGTGGATGCAGACAGTCTTGAGGAGCTTTTTGAAGATCATAAATATGACGTGGAATCATACGAAGACTTAACACTTAAGGTAAATCGAAAAAATTAGTATCCGTTTCTAAAGGTGTGCCAAATGGTAATGACCTGTCATCTGTTTTTCAAGAATGACGGTATGATATTGGTGAAATAGCTCTGGCAAATTTTAAAATCAATTACGTTTCAGTATTCCTTGATGTTATAATACTTCCTATAAAAATGCTTGTGATATTTATTATTCACGACATAAAAACAATGAAGTTTGAAAACACGCATGACATGAAATTTGCACGTTGTATTACGATAGGTATTTGAGGGGTTTCTGCGAGGTAGTGTAATGCCATTGTCCAAGATTACGGGCTCAAAGAAAGTATTATTAACGATTCCATCAAAGGCTATTTTGCATTGCAGACAGATTCAAATGAGGGATCCCCCAGAGTACCTTTGAAACATCGGTACAAAAAAATTATCTTTTGTTTTAGCAATTTATGAACGCAATGTATAGTGTCGCCGAAAGAGCAGATACGGAAGATGCCAAGAGCTTGTTTGTCGTTTTGATGTCTCATGGAGCTCAGGTGGAGGGTAAACCGGGAATCTGCTCCAGCGACGGAGTCTATTTCCAAGTCATGGAAACACTGCGAAAAATCTTTGGGTCCGAAAACCTAGCAAAACTTGCAGACAGACCAAAAGTTTTCATTCTACAAGCTTGTAAAGGAGGTAAGAATCTGTTTTGTCCTTGTCTATAAATGCATATGCTAGCATGGTTCCCAGCCTGCCTTGCCCTACGCTCACGGAGGCATGGCACAAACCCTTACGTATTCGTCCCACAATACACGCGAGAAACAACAACAGAGCCACGTGTCAGAATGTTTACACGTGTTGGTCTGCTCGCTTCGAAACACCGTGATTTACACTTGTCAGTTGGTGTTACGTATTCGAAAAAAGCTTTGCCTTTTTATGCAGTGCCTTAAAATATGTTATAATGGGACTTCTGAATGGTTTCTGAACAAAAATAGGCATAATAAATGCGGTTTCTACACTGGCAAAAGCAACGTTAGGACGCGGGCTATTGCATGGCACTAAAATGGACAGATTTACCTATTTTTGACGTGTGTAATTTGGATTTTCCGTCTGCGGCGTTTTAACTAGACTTGGCACGTAACTGCTTTGATATATCAACAATCACTGTGCCAAACGACTTTGATATGCCGTGAATGTAAGCATGTTTAATTTGACATCGAGATGTGTGTATTTCAGTATTTAAGACCGTCTTGACGCTGCAAAGAAGAGCAGCCAATCATTGTATATTTTTAAATTTAGCATGGTTTAACGCGCAATTAAGACTAGATATGTTTCATTAAAATAATCATTTAAATAAATTTACATTTGGAAAAATATATTTAAGGAAAGGTTTATTTTTATGGAAAATATGTTAATCATAAATGTGTATTACATCAGTGTGACCCCCCCCCCCCCCCCCCCCCGGGAAGGCTATAAACTTTGTAAATTCAATAAATGTATTTTTTGCAAATGAAATAAAATATGTCTTGTTTATGGAAAAACAGAAATAAATGTGCTCATGCATTACGTGGTTCATATTTTTGAGACAGCATACTGCCATTTACGACCCTCATGTAAGCCCTCCTGGGTATGAAGAACTTCTTAAAAAGAATTTACGAAGTTATCCAAATAGAAAAAAAAAATTCATGTGAGTATTATTGAATGGTTTGTCTGCATTGTGTTGAATTATGTTGACTCCTTAATTGTATACACTGTGAACTTGGAAATGAACAAATTCAGTTGAACTGTTTAGAAAATCATAATGAGTATCACTGTCGATATGAGTGCCTTTATTATGGCACAAACCTTTACGTCATGGTCCAGTTTTGCGACCCTGACCCCAATTTATGGAACTGAGGACCTTTTAGCTGTGCCATTATTCCTCCTGGTTTTGAACTGCCTTTTCCAAAATCCTAGATAAGCCCCTAGATTACATTGACATTTGATATATTGGTTGCTAATAAATGAACAAATCAGTTGCATAAAACTTAATTTGTTTGTTTTGGCGTAACATGAATTTTACTATTGAAAAATAAAATAATAGTCATCTTACATTTTCAGCTATATTACAAAATGAAGCATTATTAAGCCTAAGCAGTACGGAGGGAGACTTACAGGGGGTGATGATCAAATTTAGTTTGCATAAATACCATTTAATACATTTTTTTCATTTATTTTCACCTTTGTTCTCTTTGTGTTTTCGCTAGATCTCCAATATGACCGATTATCAAATCATGACTTTGGGCACAATAGTAGCCATAGGTGATATATTTGCACCTGATTATTTCTTAATCACCTTGACCTTATTTCCAAGGCCATACACTGCAAAGCCGATTCTTCATTATCTCTCAAAAGGCAGGTTAGCAGGGACTACAAGTCCCAACGAGCCAGTCCTTCAGTCGTCCTCCTTTAGTTACGTGCGTTATATAGTTGTATAGACTCCGGAAATTAATTCTAAGTCTAAAAGTGAGCACTTCAGGCTCAGCTCGGCTCCTCAAAAAGTGTAAGAATTAATATGGAAATACACTGAAAGTACAACGTGCTGTTATATCACATTATTTCCTTTGAATTGTTTAAAAAACACAAGGTATGTTTTACGCTTTAGGTACGAGAAATAGTAATTTGAGCCTCAAAGTTTTTAAATTTACCATGTACCGGTATATACATCTTTCAATGATGGTTCAACAGAAACCTTGCGTGACCAGTAGTCCCATTTCCTCAAACTCCCTCTTGATTTTTGCGCGATTTCCCAGAACAACTGGAAACTGAATTTTGGTCGGAGTTATAATAGAGTGTCACCAATAACAGATCTGCATCTGTTATTTATTTTAGACTTTAACCTACTTTTTTAATAGTCTATATGAATTGTCCCTATTACTGGTCAATTGCGGGTAACCGGAAGAGGGATTGTAAGAGCAAGGGCAAAAGGTTGGAAGGGCGATGGCTTTTTTCGCTTGCGATCCCTTGGTGATTGCAGATGTCTAGTATTGCATGTTGCGTTTCACACACAGACATACACCCAGGTTATCATAAATATCAAGATAATATCCGGTATGTTTATATATATATATATATATATATATATATATATATATATATATATATATAATTTACGATGTTACGTCTTTGTCACCAGAGGAAGTGGACTGTGTTGAGCAAGGCTGTGCCGATACAGAGGAAGATGCATTACGTTGTGATGAGCCAAAGAAAAATCCGAAGGCACCATCGTTTGCTCATTACCTAATCGCTAACGCAACACAGGAAGGTAATCTCATTGGCAGATGTTTTCCTTTGGTTGCATTAGATAAATTGATTCCAGTCTCCGTTAGTTACTCATTCCCGGGTTGTATCCGCGAGCTAATAATTTGAAAATTTGCAATTCACATATCGTCATCAAAATAAGATAATCAAAAAGCGAGTATCAAATAGTTTTGTTTTTCTAGGAATCCTTTATTCTGTGTTTGCCGTGAAAGTTCTATTTTATTTATAGAGTTATGATTTAAAGTTTATTTGTTTAATTAGATTTCGCAGCACACCGTGACACATCCAGGGGTTCATGGTTCATTCAAGAAGTAGTGAAGGTATTCAGAGAGAAGGCAGCAACGAAGGACATTACGGAACTCCTGACAGAGGTAACACTAACAAATTCTGCACAAGTAAAACTGCAAGAAAATAGCTCAGGTATTCACTGAAGTTACACTGCAAAAATAAACCGGACTTTATGCAGCCTTAACTTGTGATGAGGACGCCCTAAGAACAAATGAGGTTGAAAAGCAACTTGGACTCAAGGGTCCTTGAATCGGACTTCGAGGGTTTGTACTCGAGAAATCGAGGCTGAATCCGTCTCTAGTCATTTAAAAAAAAAACTCTTACTACAAATATCCTGATGTAGCTCTGCATCTGGAGCTAAATGTAATTAAATATTCAAGTAAGAAGCATATGCTTATATATAGTAAAATATAGTATATAGTAAAATACACATTGTTATCTCATAATCTCAAATTAAGATGTTACATTTCTTTAAATAAGGAGATTTGCATTGACTTGGACTCAAGTTCCAATTGACTTGAACTCGAACAAGGCAGACTGGGATTCGAAACTAACGGACTCGGACTCGAACAAGGCAGACTGGGATTCGAATCTCACGGACTCGGACTCGAACAAGGCAGACTGGGATTCGAATCTTACGGACTCGGACTCGAACAATGCAGACTGGGATTCGAATCTCACGGACTCGACTCGGACAAGGCAGACTGGGATTCGAATCTCACGGACTCGGACTCGAACAAGGCAGACTGGGATTCGAATCTCACGGACTCGGACTCGAACAAGGCAGACTGGGATTCGAATCTCACGGATTCGGACTCGAACAAGGCAGACTGGGATTCGAATCTCACGGACTCGGACCCGAGTAGCCTGGACTCGGACTTGGACTCGGATGGTGTGAATAATTCTACTACATCATCGGTGGTGACGACATAAGACAATCTTCACAGAAATATTATACTTCATCCCTACAGAGTTAATAGTGCAAGAAATAAACGAAATGTTTCCTCTTAGTTACAAAAATATTCCCATATTTTTTTCAGGTTCGTCAGAATGTTTGGAGGAATTACATGAGCCAGAAAGGAGCCATTCAAACGACCGAGGACGTGAGTACCCTGGGGAAGAAATTCTACATTTTTCCTGGCATATGATGACGAAAGGCCGCGACTCACCGGGCAGCTATGATTAAATCTATTCTGTAGGAATGATAAAGCAGAATTCATTCTGAAATAACATACATAACTATTTTAAAAATGCAGTGTTACCAAAAATTAGTTAGAGGTCAATTAAAAAATGTAAGATTACTTAATCGTTCTTTACTATGGAAATTCATCTTCTTGTGTACACATGGGATGAGAAATAATTTATGTCAGAACACCACACTGTCACAGGCCTTCATATTAGGGAATGCTTTCATTCAGAAAAAAATGAATTGTGTTATTCTTTGTGACGGTATAATACTTAACCTCTAGTATCATGTGTTTTCACGTGTAATAATAACTGTTTATGTAGACAGTCTAAATATAATGTACATAATGCATATGATGTTCAACTTTGTATATAATAAGCATTACATAGAAGAAGATCGGAACAATTTTGTATTAAGGTTTATTGATCTCAGCATTGTATATGCACAAGAATAAAATATAATTTTCAATATCTTTATTAGTCATTTTTGGTATTATTTGTCCTATTAGACACCACAATCAGGGGAGCAGAGAACGTAAAAAAACGCGAGGAACCTTAGTGAACACTAGTATCGCGACTATATACATAACCATCGCCTTCTAAAATAAAGAAGAATGCCGCGAGGGACGCAAATTTCTATACTAAGCGTGTTTTTTTCATATTTATTTATATTTTGTATTTTTCATATTAATGACAGAGGCATGCTCTCTTCTTATTCCGCCCCTGGCAATGTCTACAGTCCTTCACTGGGGCAGGTAACTTAATCTTCAAGAGTGCCCTAGACTTCTAAACGTCCACCCCTTTGATAACAAAAGATCTCCAGTAGCGTCAATTATCTGCAAGGGTGGGAGAAGATCACACGCAGACACACACACAAACTATTTATATATATACAATTCCCTTTGAACTACAGTATGACAAATTTCAAAGGTATTAGAATAAAATATAAGGTTTTAGAAAACATCCAATATACGTTATTTATAAACAAGGTTTGGATATATAATATTTAAAAGTTTGTATTCTAATTATTAATATACATGTATTTCATTTCCTGTATATAAATATTGTTCATGAAATAGTAGGGAGGTTATGATTACATTGACCATCCCCCCTTCCTAAAATGTGGAGGGATATATACTCCCGTCCCCTATATTGACGTCCCTGACGCTCACCAACATATCTTTTTATTATTTCGCACTAAATCGTCCAGGGTTCACATTGTTGGACCCAATATCACCATGCACACAAAATGAGAGAGAGAGAGAGAGAGAGAGAGAGAGAGAGAGAGAGAGCTGTAGGAATCATCATGCTGGTTCAGTGTATAGGGCAATGGAACATGAATACACAGAAAAGTCGGACTGCCGATGGGAATCTGACTCATGACCTTCCGATTGCTGGTCGTTTGCTCTAGCCAATGAAACTGACAGGTGAAAGTGAAGCGATGTTGTTTATCCTGTTGTTGAACGGTATGATTTTGTAGTAATTATGTATCTCAATTAATCCTATTTACTGAAAGAACTTCTCCAGGTACATGTATATGTATAAGATGTATTGGCAGGGTTTATAAGCAAGCTGCAACGTTTATGAATCAGAGAGCTATGCCACCCGAGTGCATACTACAAGTAACAGTGCGTCCGTTCATGAGGGTACATGTGAAAGTGCCCTTTGAACAGTACATTCTACTTTCTTCAGTGTTATCAGTTTTCAATCTTTGTACGTTTGGTTTATATCCCCGGGAAAATGTAGAATCTTTTTGTGAGGAAATCCACGTTATGGGTGGTCTGTACGAAGGCCATTTCTTCTTCATCTTCATCTTCCTCCTCGTCCTCAGAAGGTTGTGCGTAATCGACTGTTTTGTCCTGAAATTTACATATATTATTGAACAGTATTGACGCGCATAAAAAAACGTATAAATTGCTTCGCTTTCGGCCTATCAATCACACACACACACACACACACACATATATATAGCCAATGAACATAAAAAGAAGAGAGACATCAACGCCAACATTCCAAACAGTCATATTATTTGGATAACATATACAGATTGTTGCTAAATTTATATAGTTAATCTTTGCGTGTTTTATGGTTTGCGTGGAGGTTACCACCGAAAACAGCTGGCAAAGATCGGATTGTCTGTGTGGTCGCTTCAAGCGCAGGTTTAAGGACTAATATGCATATGAATAACCTCTGCCTTTAGTGACGCCTGACATTTGACCCAGGCTTTGATCCACGTGCGTGGTAGGTTAATGTGAAAGACACATGACTCTCGCTTTATGAAAAGGAGGGGTTTATATTTCCGTTTCTTTATTCAAGAAAAGTTTCCTTGCTTTAAAACGTATATTTATCTTTCACATCTTCCTCACATCAACCTATTCTTTACACGTCCAACAATAGTAACCTGTCAAAGATCATCGAAAATCTGAATGCCCGAGCGTCCCTTTCCGGTTCGCAAATATAAACTTCATCACTGACCAAGTCTTCAAGATAAACATACCAGTGTTTGAATTTCTTGAAACTAGCACGGCGCCACAAAATAAATGTAAAAAAAAAATATTTGCACATATCCTTTTGAGAGAGTTTCCCCACTGAAAATCTATATTTTCTTCTAACTTTTAGAATAACACAATGAGCCAACTTTCCTCATTTCAGTTAATATATCATCTAAACCCCGGTAAAAAGCCCGGTATACCTGGTTTTATAAGCTAATATTAATATTTTATAATAATAATAATCATAATAATAATAATAATAATAATAATAATAATAATAATAATTACAACATACCTTGCCGAATGTTTTCAAAATTTAGTAACGCCTTCTGCACATTTGATCAATACTAGGAAATGGGCCAACCTCCGATGTTAAATACCCCGTTCAAAAGGTATGACATTAAATTTGTCTATGAATTATTTTATTGCTATAAAGAATTTTGGATAATCATTTACAGTTGTAAATGTGCTAACGATAAAGGTACCAATATAGTAATACCACATCATTACATATAAATATATATACAAAGTCACGTAGAAGAAAACGGAAATAAGCAATAGAAATGAACATATTCAACCACAACTGTAACCCCAGATTCTATTAATACGATGGTCTAGGATTCCTATTATTGTCATATGCAAATACATATTCACGGCATTATACACATCACTCTGCGTGTGCCCGCTTAACAGTGGAAAATATAAGTACCGTAATTACTTTTATAAGCGCCCCTGCCCTAATAGAAGCCCACTCATAATTTTGCGGTCACGGGAATAGCTATCCAGTCTTTGTATTTTTTTATTAAATGAAGAGGGCCTCATCTTTATCTAAAATCGGACACACTTTTAATAGTTGGAGCGCTCATAAGGTGTAGTACGGTTTATGTTATTGTCATGCTGATTTACTTGTGTTGCTTTTACCTTCTGCATCTGCCTGGTTCGTTGTTTTAACGCTTCGACTGTTGTCGCTTTAACGACGCTGGCTCTCACCTTAAATGAAGCAACTCAAAGAACAGCAAGAGTATTGAATTAAGTAATTCAATCTTTACATTATTTAGTTGTCCTGTTATTAAGTGGGCCAAAACTTCAGTAGTTATGAAATAATGTGGCACAAGCAGACTTTAGTTAAATTTTTACACACGGATGAGGGAAGGAGGAATTTTGTTTTGGATGAGAAAAACATAAGCAAGCTTGTTTCAAATTAATTGCAGACTCTTTTGACCTCTGACCACAAAGAGTTTGCCAAGAATCAAACTGAGGCCAGTTACTTCATTTTTTAAATTTTATCAAACTCCTTGTATTCCTTGCTATTGTGGAAATACCACAAAGACATCTGGTGAAACTGAATCTTGGTATGTTATGACACCATGTTATGACATCATATTGAAGACGTTGACCTGTGATTTGCATATATTTTGCCAAGAATCGAACTCAGGCATGATACTTTATTGGTTAAAATTTGTAAAGAGTTTTTCTTGGAAATCGGTCATATCCCTGGTAAGATATTGAGGCGAAACGAAAGATTTACGGACGGAAGGATATAAAGAGGACAAGCGGAGTGACGGGTTACTTAAAAATAATGACACCTGCTGACGGTTATCTTTACTTCATCACAACTATTTTATGACGAATTCTATGTATGGTCAAGCCGAGCATTGACGGTATGAAATATAAATATCTCCTACCAAACAATTATATTCTCGATTATTTTTTATATTCTCTATGACAGTGATTCCTGTATTTTCTTTTCTTCATAGATTTATAAAAAAACACATGATATCCATACCTCTGTGAGCATGTCGCACACGTGAGATATGTGGGCTTCCTCACGGAAAACATAATTTATTGTATTTAAGAAAATTGATCCATCGAAACGATCTCTAGCCGCTTGATGTTCTACAAAAAAAAATTCAGTACTGGATTCAATTGTAGTTCTGTGCATTTTTTAATTGTATATATTTTAAAAAAATCAAAAGCAAACGCCATTAAATATTTTCAAATATAGATTGTAAGATGCAAGTGCACTTACTAATACGTTTGCACATGCAACTCTGTGTAAAATGTAATATATACATGAGTGTTGAAAGATTGAAAATTATTCAGAACATGATTGATTTTAGCATTGCATCTGCAGTTGAAAAGACAAATGTTTACTCGTAGCTCTACATTTAAACTCAGATGCGAAGATTACTGATATTACTGAAGTGCCCAAAGATATATTTCATAAAAAGCTGACAACTTGAGAAATTAAAAACAATGGTCAGCTCTTATTCGACAATTCTAGCATTTGGAAAAGGAAATTTAAGGTGTGTTCCCCATAAAAAAGCGAAGTCTCTGCGTGTCGATGGTTTTAGCAGGGTTTGAGCAGAACATTTATATTATATATGTCGGTGCTACCACTAGATTCTGTCACACAACTTCTCTGGCTGAAATCCTTGTTTTAATATTCAGCTGTCGGTAATCATGCCAATTGCGAGATAAAAAAGGTAATTATGTCAAATATTTCCCGTAAATTCTGAGAAATTTCTCATATTTTTGTGAAGAGCTTATTGTAGTGTTATCTTATAAGGGACTACGTGAAATGCATAGGAACTGATAATTTGCTGGAAACAGCACTAAATCAAGAAGGGTGCTGCAGCGCAGTTATTACGTACCAGGCATGGTAGCGAACGCAAACAAACAGTCTGAGTTTGTCGGAAGCAACCGGCCTGATGAAAATTCTTTATTCATAGAATCGGATTGTCTTCTTGGTGGGGGTTTTCCGAAATTTTTGTCCAGAGTGCCTTTATCGATCAGGCCTGCAGTGCAAATTATCTAAGCATTTTTCACAGTTCAACTAGAATACGGGTAGTCGACAAGCGACTACGTGTATACGCCAAAATCAGAGTAGGACGGGTGAAGTGAGGCATGGATTGAGTAGCAAGGGGAAATAAAGTTACGTGTTACATATTAGAATGGATCTCTGCCACATAAACATGATTGTAGGTGGTGCCACCTGTTATTTGAACGAGAAACTATCCAAAATGTATACACATGCAAAATTTCATGTGGAAAAATCAAACCACTGCAGAGATCGCAAAGCAGACAAACAGATGGACGCTCTGCAAAAATGGCTGCAGGTGGCGTATGTTATAAAGCTATCCAAGGGCTACATTTGTGTAAAAGTTTTTTCCTGATTGGTTGAACGAGTCCGAAGATATATAAGCATGGATGTCTACAGTGTGAACGTGAATGTAGGTGGCGCCACCTGTCATAAAATCAAGAAAGCTATGCGGGATGTATACGCATGCCGAATTTCCGGTTATTTGGTCAAACCACTGCAGAGATATGAGTGATTTTAACCTAAGGCAGACAAACAGATGGACACTGTGCAAAAATGGCTGCAGGTGGCGCCATCTTTTTTGTGTATGTTATAAAGCTATCCATGGGCTACATTTGTGTAAATTTTTTTTCCTGATTGGTCAAACGGTTCCCGAGATATGAGCTTGGATGTCTGCAGCGTTAACGTGAATGTAGGTGGCGCCTCCTGTCATAAAATCAAGAAAGCTATCTAGGATGTATACGCATGCCGAATTTTAGGTGAATTCTCAAACCACTGCAGAGATATGAGTGATTTTAACCTAAGGCAGACAAACAGATGGACACTGTGCAAAAATGGCTGCAGGTGGCGCCATCATTTTTGTGTATGTTATAAAGCTATCCATGGGCTACATTTGTGTAATTTTTTTTTCCAGATTGGTCAAACGGTTCCCGAGATATGAGCTTGGATGTCTGCAGCGTTAACAAGAATGAAGGTGGCGCCACCTGTCATAAAATCAAGAAAGCTATCTAAGATGTATACGCATGCCGAATTTTAGGTGAATTAGTCAAACCACTGCAGAGATATGAGTGATTTTAACCTAAGGCAGATGAACAGATGGACACTGTGCAAAAATGGTTGCAGGTTGCGCCACCTTTTTTGTATGTTATAAGGCTATCCCAGGGCTACATTTGTGTAAAATTTTTTTCCTGATCGGTCAAACGGTTCTCGAGATATGTGGGTTAATGTGTGGAAACAGACGCACAAACGGACGCTGGGCAGAGAGGAAAGGTCAGAGGTCAAGGTCACTTGGTTAGGCACCAGTTCACATGTGACCCGATTATTTGTGTAAGTTTCGGAAAAATCCGTCCAGTAGTCTCAGAGGAGTTCTCCGGAAACGAACGCGGTGGCGGCGGCGGCGAAACCCGGTCAAAAACATAGTATCCGCAAAACTTCGTTTTGGCGGATACAATAATCTATATGGATTTCACATATACACTTATCAGTCGTTTATTCGTAAACCGCGCACAAAGGAGTAATCCTTTTAGAAATATATTTTTCCGTTAAATTTCAGTTCACTAAGAGATTAATATATAGATAATGAACATTTAATTTTAAAATGCGTAGAAAATTTACAAACCTCCCATACAAGACTGTATAATAAACACTTTTGGTTTGTCTATCAAATGTGGAGCATTTTCGTTGTTGAATATATCCATGAAAGCGCTTTGAAAGAAATATCGGCTGTCATCGGCAAGCTTTACGTAGAGGTTTTGCCTGGCATCCCTGCCACCGTGGGCCATCAGCACAACAAAAACACTCTTTGTTGAAATATTTTTCTCATCCGTGGCAAATAATTCCAACTTATTGTCCATAACCTGAAAAAAAAGAAAAGAAAAGAAAAGAATTAAACTCTCCCTCGATGTTTGCGACTATGATATATCAAATACATACTTAAATACAGATTGTTTTGTTTTAAATAATTAGTATAGGAGCTGAACAAACCTAGCTTTGAATGCAATGATTTATGTTGCTAAAAGAAGCTCTGAAAGTTAAATGATTTATACAAAAAAATGTAAACTCTTCATGTTTCCTCGTCCATAAAACGAACCAATCAGTGTAAACCGAAACGCTTGTTTAGGATGCTGGCTGAGGGTGTGTTATCCGACTATTTATAATTTAATATTATTGCTTTCTGAGAGCTTTTTTTAATATATCATTTAGTACTGAAAGGGATTAAGTTAACGCCATAAGGATAAGAAATAATATTCGTCCCCAGATAAGGCTGTAAAGCCCATTTTCTAATCACCAACATTTATTTGCATACAGCATTTTACATGCATAAACAGAACTATGTTTTAACAGTGTGTGTCATGAAACACAAAGTGTTACACATTCTGGCCTACGTTTCGGCATGGGTCTTTCAAATTCTGTACATCGTATCCAAGATCTGTGAAAAGGTTTTCCATGGTGAGTTTGTCAACCTCACTACCGGGACGTCCCGATCCAACATTGATGATCAACGCTCGTCCCTTTAATTCCCCAGTCATATCATAACTCTGAATGTAAAATTATGAACATAAACCAGGTATTCTGCTCACCATAAGATGATTTACTCGGTCCAAATACATGTATGATAAAGGTAGTTATTTGGTCGTTGACAGCAGGATTAAATACAACACATTACCAAATGAAGGTGATCAAAACAGAATATTTGTACGTTATATTTTATATTTTTTATCATTTATATATGGAGTAAAATATGATTAGTTATATTAAGTATTCAAAGTTAATTAAAAAATCATTGTACAGTATTGCACAAAGTAATAGCCTGAGGAATAGAAATAGCTGCTATGACTACCCTGATGATGGCAACATATTAAACAGTTTTGTAGTGGGTGTAATTAATACCTGAATATACATTTGGTTTTCTAATATACCTCCTTATTGTACAAGTCAATACACATATTAGGTTTCTATTGTGCAAATATTCTACTTAAGAACAAATTAATCTTTCTGCAAATTTTCCATTCATTTAAGGTGATTTAGTTCCATCACAGTGAACGGCGCAATAAAAATTAGAAATTATAAACTACAATATTTCAAACAACTGAGAACTTAAATTTTTAGCACTGAATAAAAATCTAACATTAAAATTCCAAAGCTTAAGCTGACCATGTTGATGTGTATACTTGGATATATATAAAGGTCTACGGTATATGTAGACGTACTTGAGTGACCTCATCATTTTGAAAATTTTACACATGGCTGTGACTGCACCAAAGTTAAGGTTCTAAAAGGAGGTGTTCTTAGCACAATGTAAATGCATTGCTAAAACCCGTTAGTCAATGCAGCTTTACTCAATTTTCATTACTATCTGATTACCTGATTTACTCTTTGGAAATTTGGATTTCATTTAATTCTCTGTCTTCTACTTCAATAAGGTTGCATCTCTGGCTAACCACTTCGATTAGAATCCATTCAAGGGTTGCTATGAATTCTTAATAGACTCCATAAAAGATATAACATTTTAAACCAAGTAAGTTTTTTTTAAATATTATATGTAACGTTTTTTCTTTCATTATTTTATTTCTAGTTTCATTATATATATATATATTTTTTTTTTATTTTTAATATTATATTATATATCATTATTTTTGTATTAATCAGATTATATCAAAGTAAAATTATTTCAATTTAACGGACTTATTCTAATATACACACATATATATATATTTATATATATATATATATGTGTGTGTGTGTGTGAGCTATATAAGAACATAAGAGCTAGTCAAATATTAGGGTTTTTATGAATAAGGAGCCGCCTTTGTTCTATATCGTGACAGAGCTCACCTGTGACTTAATCATGCAGTTGGTGAACCGTGTAGCACATTAATATATTGTGATTATGATTTCAGGCGGATTTATTTATGTGTTGTTTGACTTCGTCTAGTTAAAACGTTTCTCACCTTGTGTTTAAGCACCTGATACATTTCTTGTTGGCATTTGCGTATTTTACCGTACCGTAAAGGGTCATCGATAAATTTAAGCCGCGTGGCAGCTTTCATGCTTGACTGTTTGCAGGATTCTAAATTGACCTCCATGAGTTCTTTCTCAAATCTCTGTCTATCACAGTCTTGGGAAAGTGAATTACTTTCTTCGATCTCTTCTGAAAGCTTTGCCAATACTTGATCACTCCTTGCGGAATGACTGTTGTCTTCTAATCCTCTACAGACCTCTGTTGTCTGTTTCCTTTCCACCGACTCTGAGTTTTCTTTTAAAGGAGTTTGAGTATATGTCCATGTATTAATACGCTTAGGGACTGGTTTACTCCTGTATACATAACCTTCCGCGCTTCTCCGCCTGTCAATACCAGATTTGCTGGTCGGATTCGCCACCGGCATGCATTTCTGGTCTTGTAGTCTATTTATCTCTGCCAATGCCGCATTTTTCATCAGTTTCCGTTTCTCGAGCGCTTGTGCGGTATTCTCCATCCTGTTGACCTCTCGAAATTACGATTCAATACTTTTAAATTGAATCATGTCTGAGTGAATACCTGATCGATATCAGCTAAACTTAATAAAATGTAGACCTACAGGTATGTTAAAATGAAGATACAATTCCTAGACAATCCTTCGCAAAAAAAAAAGAAAAAAAAAAAAAACTCGCTGTCTTAATGTTCAAACAGTTTGTATTACTAAAGGGTATTTCTTTGCCAAAGGTTCCTGCCTAAAATCTTAAATATGAGTGATAACATACCTGATTGTGACTTTTGAAACATCAGAAAAGGGCTGATCCTCCTAATACTCCTCCGTAATCGTGACATTCGTGACTCTTCATATGGAGCTGCATGTGTACATTTGTCAGAATATGAAATACACCAACGTTGTGTACTAAATTGCTTTAATTTTGGAATTTATTAAGACCAACAATTTAACATGGATTCATTCGACTATTTAATGACCTTGATCAGATAAATCTAACTTTTGACAATTTTACCAAAAGGATCAGAAATAAAAAAATATGGCAAATAAAATTGGAAAATATATAAGGGAAATTATAAATTGTAGACAATGTTCATTGTAAAGTTCGATTTTTCTATGTTTTGTTATCCTTTTGCTGAATAAAATACAAGTATATACTTGATTATTTCTATTGAGATAACAACAACATGAAAGCAACTTTAGTAATGTTATGGGATGAGTAGATTTTACCTTTATTGTCTGTAATAGATACTTGTACAGCTCTCCCGAAGAGATCCAAGACTCCGTAAACGTCCTCAGGGACCTTCGTGGCCGCCGTTCCTTGGTCTTCCCCGTTGATATAAAAGTTTAATGTTCCGTTAGATTTACGGCAGACGCCGACTCTGTCCCCTTCCCGTACCGTATCCAGGTTGTAACTATAGTTACGCATGGTTTCCTTATCATTATGAAAGATGCTCGTCCCTGCCATGTACCAAGTGTCCTGTTGCATCGACAGAATAGTCTGGGGCAATTCCATTTCTTCGTCGGTGATGGCGGCGACCCCAATCATAATGGACCCTTCCCATGAGCGGCATATTTTGTCGAGCTGGATTTCAAACAATTCATCAGACTGTAGCACCCTCTCCGTTGCAAAGATTCCATTATCAAATGTGTTTTCTGATCTGAAAATACATTTACTGTTATATAGATTGCATCGAGGGATCGTGGAAATCTTTCAATGAAAATTGAAGAGAAATAGGATGTACATGTAATTTGCTCAATGTAAGAAAGCGTTTTTATGTTTTTATTATTATTTTTTTTTCAAAAGGTCGATTTATTTCGATCGTTTTTTTTCTAAAGCATGCAAATACTCTATGCATCATGATGTTTGTTTCACTCCTGTGTCTGTGTTTTTCAACCTAGGATAATTAATGCCTTTAGGGAAGACTCTAAACTGCTCAGGATGAATGGGGATAAATAATGTAATTTGTCGTTATGACTCTTATCACTCTGATGAACTGTTTGTGTTTAATGGAAAAATAACCATTTATAAACTTCTGTTACACACATAAGTTATAACTCACCGCTGAGCTGTACTTCCTTCATCGAGAAGCGTTCCGTTTATTCCGCATCTAGGATGAAATATCATTTTCTCAAGACGACATTCCTGTCTGTCAGGTGATACCTTTAGGCTCCCTACAAGTTAACATAAGCTGTATTATATCTGAAGGAGGCCACACGACTTTTGTCCCTCTGTGGCCAAGCTTTAGGTCGTAAACTGTAGTGATGCACAGTGTGTATTAGGGGGTTATTTTTCTTATTTCTCAATATCAAGAGATATTTTATATTTTTTTAAAGGGGCTATCTCAGCACCACCTGTCAACAATTACGACTCGACTGTGTATCAAGGAGAAAGCAATTTGTTACTCTAAATCAGGCCTTAGGCTCCCCGCCACAGTGTTCGACCTGTACGTGACGAAGCTCTATAGTCCTCCAGAAGTTGTAATGCAAGTAGAGGACAAAGAATTTCCGAATTTGTCGAAAGTTAGGGGAATATATGACAAATTTCAATGCAAACTGAAAATGGCGAATTACCTTTCTTAAGTGTACGTTCGGACATTAAACAAGTGTAATTACTATGAATAAAACGGACCTAATATCGCCCAACAAGAATATTTTTTGTGATACCTTTTCACTTTCTGAGACTTACAGAATCAGACATTAAAAATATTCCGTTGTTTCTCGTTTCGGCCATTTTAACGGCTTCCACGCCTTCAAAACACGTCCCCTTGATTACCCCTTTTGAGCTGGGGGGGGGGGGGGGGGAGGGAAGAAAAAAAGTCACATAGAGCAAGATCAGGCAAGCATAGAGTTTGCTCCAGTATGGCGATGTTCTTCTCAGTCAGGATGTAACTGTAGAATGCTTCCAGCGTTGTGAACAGGTGTATGCAAAATCAATAGTTACAGTCGTGTTGATCACGTTCTTGGGTGTTAGGGATATCTTCAGTGAGTTCTTGCCACGTGACCAGACGATCATTCAGAAAGTCTACAAAGAGGTCCTGAGGCGTTTGCTTTGCTCAGTGCGCGTGAAGAGATAAGACCTATCGTGGCTGCTTCACCAAGACAATGCATCTGCTCACAACGGCAGTTCTAGGCCGAGAAGAACATTGTCATGCTGGTATAAACTCCCTATTCACCCGATCTTGCTCCGTGCGACCTTTTTCGTGTCAACAGGTTCACGGGGATCATCAAAGGGATTGTTTTGAAGGCATGGAAGCCATAAAGAGGGCCATAAAAGGAAACAAGATTAATTCTTCAAACATAACACAACTTTACAAAAAATGCTAGACCATTTCAACTTGATAATCATCTGTGATCGCCATAGCCATTAAAACTTCCCTGACTCCCCTAACTATCACAGAACTCCCTGAATCTTTATGAAATTCCCTGACTTTTCTCTGACCTTGAAAAAATCATTTTCTTGCTCTCGCTAGCAACCCTGTATGGCTATATAATATATATATTTGATCATATTTTAGTAGAGAGCCGATATAATACTTATCAAGATATAAGAACAAATGTATTGAATTTACCTTTACTTGACCTGTTGCCCATGTTGTTGTCATCTGCAGAATGTAATAATTGGTATTTTTTAAGCCGATTCACACGTTCTGTGATCAAGAAATTCCGTATGAAACATACATGTTTATATATATATATATATATATATATATATATATATATATATATATATATATATATATAAAGCGCCAAGAAGTGCCAACAACGTTTCTGCCTATGCCCCCTGTTGTTACTTTAATGCTATAAACCCCCAAGCCTGAAATTCTCCTTCCCTAGCGTTGCCAAGATTAAACGGAGCCTACTGTTTACTTGTGTGACCTATGTTTACTTATGTAACTCGAGTGGCTGCATTCACAAGATGTATTGGATCGTTAAATATCAATACAGTGTTATCTAGAACAAACATGCCAGAACAAAATTCTCTTGCACTCTGATCCGAAGGAATAATAAACGGTCACAGCAAACCTACAAACCACAAGTGTTCGAAAATTACTGAATCAGGGATTAAAGATCATGGGTTAAAGTTCAAGAGTCAAAGACCAGGTATAAACACGATTTTTTTTCTCAAAATATTGCCCTGAATTTATTTCTTTATTCATGTCTATATCCATTTAGCTGTCTATCTATCGATCTATCTATCTAAACACGTATATGAAAATAAACATACTAAGCATATTTTATTAAGAATATTTTATTTTGGGAAAACATTATCCGATGTCTACATGCTAATAACTGCTCAGAATATTCCCAACTTATTTTTTCCCCTTATTTCTGACCTGCGAAAGCAGACTTGCATGATACTATATGCAGCTAGAAATGTAAAGAAGGGCAGTTGTCTTATGCAAGAGGCCTTTGTAATAGAGTACACCATATTAAGACCCCCTTCCCTCATTTTCTCAATATAATGCAATAATAATAATGTTTTCAGTGGTGATTCCAACGCCCAGTTCTGGAGGGTGGGGAGTATTTCCAACTCGTGCGGTGTGGAAAATTTAAACAAAAATTAATTCGAGATATAAGAAATTTTGAAGCGATTTGAGTATATACTAACCGTGAAGGAACCATCTACCCCCCCCCCCCCCCCCCCATTAGGAGCCCCTGGATCCGCCCCTGTATATATTTGTATTTTGGATTGCCCCTGACAAACACTATTTATACAGAATGATCCGTGTCCAAGTATGATACAGACAGAACATCAGTCAGTATCTTATTAGCTTTTCCTCATTTTATTATGCTGGTTCGATGGTGAGTGTCGGTTAATGATGATTGGTGTTTTATAATGATACACAAGCTCTATGTCTGATAATCAAAGAGTTTGTAGCAATCCTTGTTTTTTAATGTATAACTGGAGTTAATCAAATTGATAATGATACAATCAGATTGGTCTGCGTCTAATAAACATTTAACGAAGTCGGGTGAAACAGTGAGTGTCACTGACACGTCGTAAACTTTCCGTTATTAGCAGTTTCGTATTATGTAGATATTTTTAGATATTGATGAAATAATACTTTTTACTTACGTTAATCCTTATGACACACTGACGTGAGGCACACAACTCAACGCCCGTGTTTACAGCAAGCGTGTAGCTGGGAAACCCGACCTTTGTTCACTTGGCCTTGAATACGCGCTTGAATAGACAGCCTTTATATGTCTTTTTATTGGTAAAACCCTGATAGAGACGTCATCGCGACCTACAATAGATACGCTTTAGAACTAAATAAACTGCATTCTAGAGGATGCAAGCCTCCGCTACCTCCCTATTGTGGGATATTTTATTGCTCCCAAAATTGCGTTTGCATTCGCTTAGTCGGCCCATATTCCCAGGTTCATTCCTGCATAAATGACAAAACATTTTTTAATATTCCTTGATTATGATCCTGAATGCGAATCATGTGCCGGATCTCAACCAAAATTTAATCAAACTTTCGTTGGCCTATTATCGAAATGCCCTGAAAATAACACGAGATTCCGCTAACGACTGAGCGACAAACATGTACGTGTTTTACATGCCGTCTGAGTGTCGCCACCTGGTGGCAAACCTAACAGCATACGGGTGTATAAAAAATGTTTGGATAACCATTCTATGCATGTGCCATAGTAGAAACCAAATCTGATAGGATATAAAATCCCACAGATTTTACCTCTACCATGACCAATATACCCTGTATTAATTATAAAGATTTAATAGATTTACACTTCATACTTTATAAAAAAAATCGATTATATAATTATCTTATACATTACCCTTATATCTGCTGTGAAGAATAGAATATAACGCATTGACTGAGTGAATGAAGTGTTACTCTGTTAGGTCAAGATTATGGCCGGGTTATTGACACATTCAATGCACAAGGTTAAAGGGGCCCAATCACCTATCTGACCTTTATAAACTACAGGTAATCCATTGGCGTTTTTATAAAAATGGGCCAGAAAACATTGATATCACCGCACACAGGCTGCTTGTTTTGTTCATATCAACATGTTTATATTACGTGTAGGCCCGTCAAAATTATCAAAACAATTCACCAGGGCATCTGGCGGAAGTCATACATGCCAGAGCTTTGCAAATGGCGTTTTGCAACAAGTGACTTTTCTACCTCTGCTATTATGCAACCTTCCACCTTAAGTTACATGGTTTCCCGTTTGTCAACTTTGCTGTGTTTACAAACATGTTGTAGATAAGCAAGTTCATACATCCTTCACAAAGGCCTTACAAGAACTTTTCACAACCAAAATTACCGTTAGATCATTAATACATACATAAAAGAAGCCATAAATCACATAAAATTCTTTTTAAAAAGATAGGTGAATGGGCCCCTTTAAGCTTTAAAGCTGTTCCCTATTTTGTGCCCGTCTTTCTTATATTTTAGACATAATTAGAACATAATATCTGGATATAATTACTTGTTTTAGTGTGCATAAATCGGTCATTTAATGACCGATTTAGCAAAATTCAACTAATTTAATCAATTACGATAGAAGACGACCAAACATCGATCAAATTGATTAAATGACATACCACTAGTACGTACGTTACTCTTGAAGACCCAGGGACATAAGCCAAATGCGTGCTCCAAACTACGCAGCGCTCATGTTTACAGAGAGGGCTTAACTGAGAACTTGCCCCTGAAACCAATGGTATATAACCTTAATTATGTGTGCGGTGTGCCGCTCAGCAGAACCCCGATTATCATACACAAACGCCAGAAAAATACACGGGAGGTTCGTTTACTATTGGTGCCACATGTCTCAGCTCGGATTCAATGAACCGGAACGTTGTTTTTTCAGGCCTTATGCAGCTGATAGGACAGGTGAAGCAGTGTATTATAAGTTTCTATATTTATCATAGGCAATTATAACCTTAGTTTGGGCCTTTAAGCTACTTTTCATATATATTTAATTGTGATGCAGGTTTTTTTTTTTGCCTAAAGTTTTATTCAGATTTCTAAATTATCAATGATGAAAAATATGAAGTTTTATGTATCTCCTTTTCGGGACAATGTCATTGGTCAAAAAAGAACCCCAAACGAATATTTGGAGACCATCACTTACCAAAGTTCATCAGTTTTGCAGCATATCTGAAGCAGCTATTTAGAAGATAGCTGGAGCAGTTTTCAGCAGGTGAGTAATCAGTATAATTACAGCATATCCTTCTCAACTGCTCCAGGTCTAATGAGATTTTTGCTGCATATACAGGCGAGGGTCCAGAAGGGGGACCCCCCCCCCCCCCCCCCTGCTCTCAACCAACGACCTTTTTTAGACAAATCTTATGCATAACGGAGGGCTATTTTGGTCGAGATCCCCCTGCTCTCAACCAACGACCCTTTTTTAGACACTTTTTATGCATGACATCCGTTGACCCCTTCCTGCAAAAAAAATCGTGGGTCCGCCCCTGATATATGCTCCCTAGGTGTCTGGAATAAACCTGTATTGCATATCAGTAATTCAGCAGCAATGCAAAGATACAAATTCTTTAAATTAGTGCTTCAATGGAGCAGCTTTTTGTTTTGAATACCAGAAGTAATATTTCAGCAGTTCATCAGTAGAACCTGAGCAGTAAGCTCTATTGAACCAGACCTGTATGCTCTTTCTTCAGTCAATCGTGAAGAACCATAGAGGGTTCTTCTCAGAACCTCTGAAGAGGTTCTTTTTGGAACCTTATAGGTTCCATAAAAGAACCTTCGGAAGTTTCCAAAAAGAACCCCACTTGGAGGTTCTAGCTGGAACCTTAATAGGTTCCCCACTCAGAAGAACCCTTTTTTCTTAGAGTGTACTGCTGTTCTGAAAGTGGGGAGGGTCCTCTTTTATTAGAAAAAAAGTTCTTTATTAGTGTACCATGCTCAATTAAGTGTCTCTCCTTCCCAAAGTTACAGGATGGAACAATTGAAGAATCTGTATGATAATATATTAATATTATTATTTTATCTTTCTTAATAGACACAAGAGAGATAAATTTCAAGACTAAAGTTCCGCCAGGAAAACTAAGTTGCTCACTCTGGCAGATAATTTATAAAAGTTTCCTCTGGCTGCATTCCAATTAAAATGCCCCCGCCACACAAACACACCCACAGACTCACACACACTACTTGGTCTCACAATAGGTGTAAAATCCTTTGAAAACTGTAATGAATTCTGAAAATATAATGAAATATTTTCCTGAGAGTTCAACCTTTAAACAAAAGCCGATCATAATTTTGTTTAAATTTGCTGATAGAGAAAACATATCTTGCTACCTGGAGTAGGTATAATTAAAGAGTGAGCTGCTGTGCTTCTTGTTCCTGGGAACATTCTCCAGATTGTATACATAATAAACAGATTTTAGTAAAATGTGATTCGATGGCCCGATTTACCGACTCGTAAGTTATTACATAACACGTCACTTGTTGGTAATAGGTGAATATACGAGTCATCACGGATTGCAGGTAACATCATACCCTAAAAGCTCGCAAAAGTCATTGCTAAAACTTAAGATTACTCATTTTACAGTATACCAATATGGTTTGTATTGAAAACACATATCAAAATCTCCAAAATCATTATATAAGTAACACAGACACAATGGACGAATAACATTTTTAAACTGTAAAGATTCAACGCAAATGATAACATATCTATGAACCTATCTGCATTGCCTCTGACGTTTCTTCATCTACTTTAAGACAAGATTTTTTTAGAATGATGATACTGACTGAATTTTCACCTTTGATTAGAGCTGTTAAGTCATCTGTATAAAGAACACATTTAAGAACATTATGGTTTTTAAAAGAAATTCCTTGAATCTGATTATTCTCTCGTATTTTCTCTGCTAATATCCCAATACAAATAATAAATAAGTATTTAGAGAGTGAGTCACCTTTAAGCACGCCTTTCTCCACTAAGAAATAACCTGAGGGGTATCCATTGCTCATGATACATCAACTAATGTCGGAATAGAAAAGTTTGACCGACAATAGATTTTCTCCAAAATTAAATAGTTTCATAACCTCTTTCATACAATTCCATTAAAATGAATCAAACGCTTTTTCAAAATCTAAACTGAGAAGTATCCCTTGTTGCTCTACTATTTTTTACGCACTTTTTTTAAGTTTTGAGTCCTTTAAAGATGCGGTCGTCTGATAACAGGGTACTATTCCTAACCACTGGACATAGAATATTTTAACTTGACATGCAGGAAGGTCAATGAAAAGTCTCCTACAGTCTATTCACTCTAACCTGGCACGCGGATGAAGTGCAAGTATTCCCTATGTGCTGTGATCAGGCTGAAATTAGTCACCCTGGCTGTGACAGATCACACACCACTATTTGTGAGTACACACAACCTAGAGCTAACAAAAAAGCAATATCTCATATTAATTTATACATACCTATCTGTGGAAGAAAGAGATTCCGGTTATCAGACATAAATAATAACTTTTTATCATTATATCTCTAATGAAAGAAATATTCTGGGCAGCTTTACCATGTGTTCTGTGCCCTGGGGAACATCTCTACTGAGCGGTAAATTTGCAATCATGTGAATCCTCTTACAATTTATGAACTGTTCTACCATTCTATCGAAGTATCTGTTATTCTATCTATGTATCTATCCTTCTTTCTACTTACCTGTATATCCATCTCTACTGATCTTTGATTTAACTCTCTCTCTCTCTCTCTCTCTCTCTCTCTCTCTCTCTCCATATATATATATATATATATATATATATATATATATATTTAATGACAGTGATATAAGTAATTAAAGATACAAAATAATGGAAGAAAAATGCAAAATTTCAATCACGATTGCTAACAATAACCGTGTCTACTTCATGATTGCATTTATCCACTACCATTTAAAAAAAAAAAGAATTTTCTTATGTTAATCTCAGAGTCTATCAATACCTGTATCACTGGTACACTTGTGTCGCAGTCACTGGTATTAATTACTTATCAGATTAAGTTGTATTTTATGGTAATGATACATATAAGGTTGGTTGCAAGTAATTTTATCTTTAATCTAATAGATTATTAACTGACCAGATCATTGGCACACCTGTGTCACAAGTTCACTGGATTTTAATTAGATATCAGATTTCCATTGAACTACATTGATTTTTTTTTCAGTTTTGACTTTAACAACTTATAAAGGAGCTATTCAATGCATTTCAAAATCCTCGCCTGTTACTTCATCTTCAGAAAAATTACTGGTATCACTGTCACTGTCATGATCTGTCACATTAATAATAACATTATCAACTACGTCATCTATCAAACCGTCAACTTTCCACATTTCCTCTTCTATTCTTTTCATATGGTCACAGGCCTTCCTCCAATCGTCCACTGTAACTGATTCCACTGCTTCAGCACACAGGTCAGCAAGTGAAGACATCTTAAATGATGTATTGTTCCGAGCTGCATATCATTTAACTTGTGACCATATAAGCTCAATCGGGTTCATTTCACAGTGAAATGGGAGTAAACGTACAACAGTGTGACCACGTTCCTCTGCCCAAGTGTCAATTTTGTACTTCACAAAGGTTGGCTTAGCTTTCTTTACAAGTTCATACAGTTCTGGCTTCAGCAGGTCATTGGAACAGTAAACTTTGTGGGCTGTGAGCCAAGCAAGCATATCATCTTTCCTGGTATTACTAGTGGGAGCTTTGTCTAATATCACACTGTGATATGGAGCATTGTCCATAACATTGACAGACTTGGGAGGAAGGTTTGGAACAAACTTTTCCATGAACCATGACTCAAAGTGGGGAGCATCCATATCCTCATGGTAGTCAGCATTTCCTTTCCTGGCTTGGAATGTCCACAAAGCATTAGGAACAAATCCCAGTTCTCCCCCAGCATGGGAAATGATTAACCGTCCACCCTTGCCACTTGGCTGGTGTAATCCTAGTGACAAGTTGTCTTGCTGAGCCTTCCAAGGATTTTTGTGTACCTGTGTTTCTTGCCACACACGACCAACAGGATGATGGGCATTGAGCCAAGTCTCATCCAGGTAGACGATAGTACTACAGATGGGTGTTCACGCAACATTCTTATCATCTAAGATACCTGAGTCTTTGTGCAGGGATATCTGGCTTCTCAAACACAAAAATCTGTCAATTTCTTTTCTGGTATTTAAAGCCAAGCTTGTGAAGTATTTTACATAGAGTAGTCCGCCCATATGGGAATCCACAGTTTGCTTGTTGGATGGCATTAAGCAGTTTATTCAAGGTTGGAACCTCATTACAATGGAAGAACTGATGCACATTCGATCACACTAAGCGTAAAATCATCGATCTGTGAAAATTCGGCTTCCCTGTTGGGTCTTTTTTTTACCAGGGGTGCATAACTGATCCTTTTCTGTTCCTTCCAACCATACTCGTGACACTGTGCGTTCATCAACACCTGTAGCTTCTGCAGTTTTTTCCTAACTATCTTCACAGAGATTGCAGGGTGGCCGAGCTGCTTTTCTCTTTCAAAATACTGATTTACATTCAGTATAATGCCTCTTGCCTGGCTGGTTGAACACTTACCTTGAAACTTTTTCACAGAGCTTTTTCTGTCTTCTGGATTCTTTGTTTTACTTGTTGGTGTTAATGACACTGTGTGCATAAGAGAAGTGTAAATAAAAAGTCTGATCAGGACAGATGTACCATTCAAACCGACTCAATATCAGGTTTGACCCTCTGGAGTGTAACAAGATGCATAATATATCTACTGCAAAGTATCAGTCCAGTGCTGAAGGAACTGCTTTCTTTAGGGACCGTTTACAAAATCTCATTTTCATACATATTCTTAATTCTGTTGTTAAATGAACCATGCCTATGTTCTGTTTAGAATAATAAAGACAATAAATGGACTAGTTTTGAGATGGTCCGCATTGCTGAAGCAAACAACACATGCTGGTACCACAGGTCAGTTTACCCCAGTCCAACTCAGTGACAAGACCATTAATCATAGACATATACAATGAAAGATATGGCAAAATAGTAGAAATCACAATTTTTTTTCAGTTGCTATTTGTAGATTATGTTACATTTGTAATAAATGTAAACAATGAACCACAAATTTGAATGCAGAAATACATTAAAACTAAGACAAAACAAATGGACTAAGTTTTGTCCTTGAATGGATACATTTGACCAGCTGTGATGCGTGTCAGGGAGGACAGGTCATTAAGCTCCCCCCCCCCCCTCTCCTCCCGGGGGGGGTTAACAGATCTGATAGCAGGACCGCATCACATGGGTGAAAATGGTTGAAATCAAATCGCCGTGCCAAGCTAGACTGAATAGAGTATAGTTAAGTTGAAATTAGGTCTCTGTTACCCATATCCTGCAAACTATATGATATGAATGGGATGTACCTCTACTTTGGTGTTCCCTGTAGACGCCAACTGAATCCTTTTGTTAAATAGGTCTTTGCGGGTACTTAGATGTGTAATTGTTACATGGTCTCCCGGCTTGACAGGGGATGTGGCTTTCTTTTGCCACAGCGTCACTCTCATGGTTCCGATCTCGTTTATTGTCATATTTCAGACCTGTGTGGTCCTACCACTTTAATCACATCATGAGGAGTTTCATCCTGAAATATATATATATACCATAAATACTATTTCATTTCAAATATAATTTCACAGTACTGCTACGTACCCATGCTTATATATATATGTGTGTGTGTGTGTGTGACGGGGCTCAACAGGACACACTATTCGTGGAGTAAAAAGCAGCCCGGGACAGTACGTGACATGGCTTTATTCTGTAAAAGGTTACAAATGCACAACTGAGGGACGTGCTGTCCTCAAGGTTCAAATGCCAGAGTCCTACATTAAAATACCGTACAAAACAATAAAACAACTTAGGTACATGCGACATGGCAAGGAATATACAGATTAAATTGTATGAACTTATAATAGTATATTTATTAATACTGTGGCCCCATGGCCTAAATGGGCACTAATACGTGGCGCCACGGCCGTACTGGGCATTAAATATTACCAATAATGTGGCCTTATTATTATAAGGTGGCGCCACAGCCGAACTGGGCATTAAATATTACCAACTAGAATACGGGTAGTCGACAAGCGACTACGTGTATCCGCCAAAATCAGAGAAGGACGGGTAAAGTGAGGCATTGATTGAGTGGCAAGGGGATATAGAGTTACATGTGTTAAATATTAGAATGGATCTCTGCCACATAAACATGATTGTAGGTGGCGCCACCTGTTATTTGAACGAGAAACTATCCAAGATATACACACATGCAAAATTTCATGTGGAAAAGTCAAACCACTGCAGAGATATGAGTGATTTTAACCCCAGGCAGATGAACAGATGGACACTGTGCAAACATGGTTGCAGGTGGCGCCACCTTTTGTTGTGTATGTTATAAAGCTATCCCAGGGCTACATTTGTGTTAAATTTTTTTCCGGATCGGTCAAACGGTTCCCGAGATATATGGGATTATGTGTGGAGCGTTAACGTGAATGTAGGTGGCGCCACCTGTCACAAAATCAAGAAAGCTATCTAGGATGTATATGCATGCCGAATTTTAGGTGAATTAGTCAAACCACTGCAGAGATATGAGTGATTTTAACCCCAGGCAGATGAACAGATGGACACTGTGCAAACATGGTTGCAGGTGGCGCCACCTTTTGTTGTGTATGTTATAAAGCTATCCAAGGGCTACATTTGTGTAAAAAATTTTTCCGGATCGGTCAAACGGTTCCCGAGATATATGGGATTATGTGTGGAGCGTTAACGTGAATGTAGGTGGCGCCACCTGTCACAAAATCAATAAAGCTATCTAGGATGTATATGCATGCTGAATTTTAGGTGAATTAGTCAAATCACAGCAGAGATATGAGTGATTTTAACCCCAGGCAGATGAACAGATGGACACTGTGCAAACATGGTTGCAGGTGGCGCCACCTTTTGTTGTGTATGTTATAAAGCTATCCCAGGGCTACATTTGTGTAAAATTTTTTTCCGGATCGGTCAAACGGTTCCCGAGATATATGGGATTATGTGTGGAGCGTTAACGTGAATGTAGGTGGCGCCACCTGTCACAAAATCGAGAAAGCTATCTAGGATGTATATGCATGCCGAATTTTAGGTGAATTAGTCAAATCACTGCAGAGATATGAGTGATTTTAACCCCAGGCAGATGAACAGATGGACACTGTGCAAACATGGTTGCAGGTGGCGCCACCTTTTGTTGTGAATGTTATAAAGCTTTCCCAGGGCTACATTTGTGTAAAATTTTTTTCCGGATCGGTCAAACGGTTCCCGAGATATATGGGTTTATGTGTGGAAACAGACGCACAAACGGACGCTGGGCAGAGACGAAAGGTCAGAGGTCAAGGTCACTTGGTTAGGCACCAGTTCACATGTGACCCGATAATTTGTGTAAGTTTCAGAAAAATCTGTCCAGTAGTCTCAGAGGAGTTCTCCGGAAACGAACGCGGCGGCGGCGGCGGCGGCGGCGGCGGAACCCGGTCAAAAACATAGTATCCGCAAAACTTCGTTTTGGCGGATACAATAATGTGGCCTTATTATTATAAGGTGGCGCCACAGCCGAACTGGGCATATAGAACTTCCATCATGTTCCTAGAAATTATAACCAATTCACAGAAAATTACTATTTACTATATTATCTTGGAAGTCACAGTTCATAGAAAACCCTGGGACATTATGAACAAGTTAAATAAAGAGTTACAACGATGCCGGATTAGAAAACGGAAGTAAATAACATACCACAATCTGAAGAGTGGAGAAGTACTGAAATGATGCTGGCCTGGGATCTAGATCAGATATGGTTACAAGCTCCCCCCTCTATGAAAATGTCGACCCCGACATTCTAAGCATTTATGTTGGGAGATCTTTTAATGAACAATAGATTATTTTCACCCGCAGTTACATATCTTAAGTAACGAGCAAACAGGCCTGACATTATGTAGTTAAATGCTATTTACCGGTTCTTGTGTCCTACCACAGTCACCAGACCTTTAGTAAGCAAGAGGACGCCTTTCACGTCTTGGCCGGGATATATGAATGAATGAATATTTTATTAAAAAAATATAAGGCCTCAGGCCCATTTTTCCATAAGTGCTTGCATTATACAGTATCAATGAGTGATAAATATAAAAAACACATTTTAACAAATAAACTTTAAGTACATGCATTCAATATAATCAACATATTTTTTCACAAAGAGGTCATTTCTATAGTATACAATTCATATACAGATGTATTTGTATGCAATTAACATTTAAGTGCTCAGATTTTTAAAAATGATAAACCCTTTTCAAAATAGGTTTCAGTAATATTAACATCAATATTAAATAAGAACCATTTTAAATACCTTAATATTGACTTATACCTGATCATTTATTCCTTTAAAAGCATAATATACAAAAGCTGCTAGTTTATTAATAACAGAAGGAATTTTATTTGACATAAGTGAAACAAAAGAAAATTTACCTAATTTTAAAAGAAAATGGTCTCTCAAATCACTGTATTATGGACACTTCATTATAAAATGATATTCAGTTTCATCTAAAGTTTCACCATGTTTTAACCAATAGGTACAATCACTCTCAGTCCAGTGTATCTTATCATGTCTTCCTTTTTCAATTTGCAAATTATGTGTTGAACATTTTAATCTAGCTTAACTGGTTTTTTTATTATTATTTTTCACAACATTTAAATACATTTCCCTGGTTAAGAGTGATTTAAACACGAGTATGATTCTAAACGTTTATCAATTGAAATGTTATTCGACCATTCTTGCAAATAAATATCTTTTAATCTTTGGTGTAGCTCTTACAGAAACAATTGTGTATCCCCTAAATCCTGCAATATCCAAGTGTAATCAAAACTTAATGAAAATAATAAATTTTTAACTTTCGTAGCCCACGTTTTCCTTCCCAGTTCATCAAGGCGACATAATTTACCGTATAACTGTATTTGGTATCATTCATAATATTTTGGTCCAATACTTAATGCATCTGAATACATAATGAATTTACAAAGGCCATCGTCCCAATTCACCAAGAGCAGCAGATGGCGATGAAGAATTAATTTTAAGAATGTATTTGCAAAATTTGTTCTGAACCGATTCAATAGTGTCACAGTTTTCATGGCCCCATAATTCACTGCCATATCATAAAATTGGTAGCACCATTCTGTCAAAAAGAAAAAAAGGACCGACCCACTGTTAAACATTTTTATTTACGAATAAATTTTTTTAATCATTATGACAGCCTTATTGACTTGATTTGCTAAATGTTGTTTCATTCTTGACCATTTAAGAAAACTTGTAAACATTCCCCCTAAATATTTATAACTACTAACCAATAACTACTAACTTGTTTTCCTTTATTGTACCACTTTTCACATCTTTTTAAGACGCCATTATTTCTGAATACAACTATTTTTGTTTTGTCTGTATTAACTTTCATTCCATATAAATAAAAAAAAATTCTAATTTGTTGATTTGGGTTTGTAACCGACCAACTGTATCAGTGAAACATACAACGTCATCTGCAAACATAAGCATAGAGAGTGATTTTGCTTCTGGACTAATATATATACCTTCTCTTTCTGAATGCAGTGTATATATAATTCATTCATAAGAATGTAAACAATAAAGGACTGATCATACAGCCCTGCCTTGTTCATACAGTGCATTGCATGAAAAGTAATTAGTTAAACCTTTTTCAGTTAATACGAAAGATTTTAATTCTGAATACATCGATTTCAAGATATTGTATATTTTCCCTCTAATCCCTATTTTATAAAGAATGTGGTATAATAACTGATGTTGCATACCGTCAAAAGCTTTGGTAAAGTCTATGAATTTTGCATAAAATCTGCCTTTTTTCTTTGATAAAAAGGATTCAATTAATGCCATTAGGGCGAACATATTATCAACTGTACTATAATTTATTCTATAACCTGCTCTTTCCTTATGATTTTCAGCCCACAGTAATAATTTTTTATTTAAAATTTTGGTAAATAATTTCCCAATTGTATTTAAAAGAGCTATGCCTTTGTAGTTATTTGGATCATTTATACTTCCATTCTTATAAAAAGGGAATAAAATTGCTTTGGACCATTCGGTAGGAAACTCCCCACACAAAAAAAAATTTGATTGAATAAGGTTTCTAAAAGTGGTAATAGAATGACTATTTTCTTTTTACAGTTCCACAGAGATACCATCAGGTCCAAGTGTTTTGCCATTTTGTAGCCTAGATATATTTCTTAATATTTCAGTTTGACTTATTTCCTAATTTACTTCCATGTCAAAAGAGTTTGTATCCACTGGTTTACAATAATCATATTTATTAATCTCATTCACATAATAAACATTTATATTAATTGCATTATCTGTTAATTAATCTGGAAAAATTTTATCCAATCTTCCCCTGTTATATTATTTTTAACTTGCTTTCTTTTGTGAGATTTTATTTTTTTTTTAATTTCATTGGTTATAGAACAAGAAGTTATTTGTTCAATTTTCCCTTTTACTGTCTCTTTATGAGATCTTTTGTACTCTGTCTTGAATTTAGCTATCACTTGTTTATATGCAATAAAATCATTATTATTTTTTGTACATCTTAATTTGTTTAAAGCTTCATACTTTTTTCTTTTCAACTAACTACATGCCATATTCCACCATTCTGGATGAGATGTCCTCTTAATATTTACTTTCTCAATTTTGACAAATGTTTTTTTCTGCTATGTAGAGAATTAAGTTTCTTAACTGTACTGCTCCATTTTCTATGTCAGTCATCAAGGTGTATTCTAAATTAACTATTTTATTAGTTACCTCATTGTAACTAAAGACATCATATACACCACCCTTTTTTCCTGTACTGGATCAAGTTTCAATATTTACCAATATTTTCATCCAAATTTACTCTAGTTCCAATTTCAAATTTAGTTATTACAGGAAAGTGGTCTGACAGATCTTCATTCAAAACTTCAAACATCCTTACTGCACAGATTATTGTCCCAGATATTATTCAATTCATTTCCTGTATCTAGATCAATCCCACTTGAATATACATTTTCTGACATATTATGAATCTCAATATAATCTTGAGGAAGGTATGTCTCTCTACTTGTACTACTGACATTATAGAATGAATAAGACGAGACAGAGTAACATGAATGTACATTATTTGTCTAGACATACGTAAGGTGTATCTGTTTGAACATGGAGACTGCAATTCATATGAAAATTATTAACTGTATAATTATTTTCAGTAAGGTTTATAAAGTCACATGTTTCTAAATTTGGGCCTTGGCCCCGCCATTATTCCGCATTATCAGTATGAATTGTAGAACTGTCATTTCTCCCAGCTTCTGATGGTCTGCTCTTTGAAATTAAACATTTCACAACATGGTTGTCCCAAACGTACACTTTGTCATCAATGAGTAATTTATCATCTCTCTGCCGCGCTCTCTGACCCTGTTCTTCTGCCTCATCCTTTTTTGGTTTTAGGTTACTTCTAGCCTCGCGTACTCTTTTCACCGAAATCCTCTTGGACACACACTTTAGAATTACTCTTTTTTAAGTTCTTTACGAGCTGCTATCAGCACTTTTTCTTTGTCTTTATATCTTTCATACCTTACAATAATTGGTCTCGGTTTTCCAGGGGCACTCTATGGCAGTCTCTTCCTCACTGTCATCTAAATTCATTTCATCCCTCATGACTTTCCTTACTTTGGTTTCACAGTCAGCCCATGTTTCTAGTCCCTTTTCTTCCATAACTTCGTAGAATATGAGATTGTCTCTTTTGGCCTGCTCCTCTAATTTGGCCTGTTCCTCTAATTTATCACCCTTTGTTTTCAATCGTTTGTTCTCTTGTCGAACCTCCTTTATCTCTTCTTGAAGGTTTTCTACTTTATTTGTCAAGTCTCTGACATCTTATCAATTTTCTTCGGTTACGATATTGTTTTCTGCCCTAGGCCTTCCTTGACTCTGCATAAAGGGTCTGGCTTCAGGGTTTAACTCGGTTGGTTCCCTAATATTGCTCACCTGTTGACAGACGTGTTCGTCTTGTTTGTCCCTGCTTAACCGCTCCTGGCTGGTGCTTCTAGTGAACCTGACATGTGAGAGAATCGTGTTCTGCTCCGTTCACCGGGCTTATTCTTGGTTACTTTCGGTCCCGGATGACCTGGATTAGACTCCACGCCCCCTCCCTGGAGTATAAGCACGGCCAGGCAGATTGAAAGCCTTAAGGTCAAGGCCACTCCTGTCATTTTGATGAACGGTACCGAGAATTTTTCTTTGATCTTTGGCTGCGTATAGCAGCCAATTCTGGCCCTCCTCACAGAAATGCTGACACCATTTTGTCAGCCTGGTCTGTAAATTCACTTCTAAGACCAGCAGAAGTCTTAAAATTTTTAACATTGTTTTTAGTTCAATATTTTCAAGAGGCTTCTTGCCGGCTGGCCATCCTCTACAAACGACCTTTGACCTCTTTCCGGGATATATAATTATCTTGGTCATTATGAGATGTTCTTACGGGGGATTCTTGACTAGATATATCAGGTGGATAAGCTAAATTATCATTTAAAGAAGAGTTATCATTTGGAGGCTCAGGTGCTTCATTAACAGAGTCTACTGGTTCCAGTGGGATTACCGGAATCATAGGAGGAGGGGACAATATACTTGAACCAGACATTGGTTCCTCAAGATCTGGTTCTTCGATATCTGAAATTTCAGCTACTGTATTAGTAGACATCTTAATCTGAGGGACATCACCTACCAGAGATAGGACTCTGAATAATCCGAAATTGAGATATTGTCACCTGAAGCACCCACATTATCAAGACCTACGTAAGACATATTTCTGCAATGAACAGTGATGATAAGATTATCTTCCTCATCAGAAGTAAAAACAAGACTCATCAGAAGAAGATTCACGGGGTTTTACTTGCGGGGGTTTATTTACAAGAGGAAGACTACTGACGGGTTACAACATGTTTCGATGTAGCGTTTTGCTCGGACCATCTTTCCCTAATGGGGATACAACATATACAGGATGTTACCCTTAGGTTGTTTGTCAATGACATACACGTCATCGTCCCACTTATTTCCAAGTTTCTGTTTGCCGATAAGGCCTGCCTTATGGATTAGTACATGATCGCCTGGCTTAAGACCGAACGCACGCGCAGTGCGGTCATAAAGCTTCTTACGGCGTGTTTTAGATTATACTGATGAACGTTGCGCAATATCATAAGCTTCTGACTACTGATCTTTTAGTTCTGACACATAGGCGTTATAATCTCTTTGGTCAGCCTCGTCTTCTCTTCCTAAAATAACATCTACAGGGGGCTTTGGATGGCGACCGAACTTTAGGAAGAAAGAAGCATACCCAGTGGCCTCTTTTCTCGTACGGTTGTAGGCGTGTGTGAGAGGTCCTACCTGGGATCGCCAATCCTTTTTCTGTTCACTATTAAGAGTACCCAGCATATTTAATAAGGTCCGGTTAAACTGGACTTCCTTGAGGATGGTATGGGCTGGTCCTAGAGTTTCTTATGCCGGCCAACCTGCACGACTCCAGTTGCCTGACTTGATTGCTATGGGTCCTAGTTGGAAAGCCATAATGTTTGACAAACATGCCAAAAAGAACTTTAGCGTTGGGTTTTGCTTTCGTGGTTTTGCAGGGGACTGTCATAGCGCACCTAGTAAAGTGGTCGGTCATCACAAGAATGTGCTCTACGCCTCTCCCCTGGACTGTTCAAGACTTAGGGTATCTATACATAGTAAATCCATTGGCCCTGAAGATGATAAAAAAAAAACAAGGGGCGCTACTTGAGGAGGATTTTTTCTGCGTAGGCAGTAAGGACACTTCATATTATAGTCTGCTACATCTCGTGTCATACTGGGCCAGTAAAACCGGTCCTGTGCTAATTGTATGGTACGAGTGCGGCCGAGGTGGCCAACCTTATCATGGAAACTATTTAATGCCTCTTTCCTTAGACTACATGGAACTAGTAGCTGGTGCACAGTATCACTATTGGAGTCAGATTTAAGCATTTTAAACATTTTAAGCATTCGCAATTGACCTCCATTCAGGCTATATCTGTTAATTAGGGTTCACAAATGGTCTCAAAATCGTGTCTTTTACTTGCTCAGAGCAAATATAATGAACTCCATCCAAAAGCGGAGGTGTGGCAAGTTACAGAGTAAAGTTGGCTTATGATAGTGGTACATGTTAACAGCATTGACAGAAACTACAGGAGATCTTAAATCTGCCTCGCAAATAGCTTTTACTACGTTCTCAGGAATATTCTGTTCATTTTGTTCTTGATCTCTAATCGCTCTAGGAATGCCAGACCATGCGTCGGCATCAATATTATGTCTACAAGCCCTATATTTGATATTAAAATTGTAGTTGGCCAACACCAGCAACCCAGCGTCGCCTGGTGTTATCGGTTTTGACCGTGAACTCTGACCATTATGAATACTCTTTGAATTTGTAGGTGATGCACTATTTAAGGGCAAGAAATTCTAATTTATGGGCTCGATACCTGGACTCAGAAGGTGACAAGCCACGGCTAGCATACGCTACAGGACGCTTTTGTCCATCCTGTTCCTGGTATAAAACACCAGAGATGCCGTCAAACTGGCATCCGTGCGTAGAATGAAAGAGCGGCTGAAATCAGCAAATGCCAATACTGGGAAGGAGGAAAGAAGCTCGATGAGTTTATTAAAAGCTATCTTGTGCTCACTTTCTTAGTGAAAGGATTCACTAGTAGAATTTTGTTTTTGTCTAGAGTTTCTGGTCTTTGAGGGACTACCTCTCAACTAATTTTGCAGTGGCCTGGTTACTTTAGCAAAATTAGGAACAAATCGCCTGTAGAAACTGGCGAAGCCAAGAAACCGATGACATCCTGCAACGGACGTAGGTCTAGGCCACTTTTTGACTACCTCTATCTATCCGGGGTCGGTTTTAATACCCTCTTTGGAGACAATGTGTCCTAGATATTTAATTTCTTCTCGCAGAAAGCAACACTTAGATGGTTATAGTTTAAGCCCAGCTTCTACCAACCGTTTAAATACGTTTCTAACCTCTCAAGGTGCTCATTCAAGGTTTTAGAAAATCTATTATGTCATCAAGTAATAAGCGTTCTTTGAGGTGTAAATCACCCATAACCTTTTACATATGACACTAGAATGTTGCGGGAGCTGAGACTAAGCCGAAGGGCATTGTTTGCCACTCATAAAAAACCTAGAGGACCGACAGTGAAAGCAGTTTTTGCCTTATCCTCTTAGGCGACCTCAACCTGCCAGTATCTAGACTAAGTCAAGCGAAGAAAAGTACCTGGCACCTATCAAAGAATCTAATGTGTCATCAATTCGCAGAAGCGATTGTGCGTCCTTGAGTGTTCTCCTATTTAAGGTCCAATAGCCTAAATCTTAATGATCCATCCCCTTTGCGAATTAATACAATGGGAGAGGAAAACGGTGATCTACTTTCTCTGATCACCTTGGCTTCTACCATATCGCGGAGATGTTCTTTAACTTCATGGTATAGCTGGGGTGGTATTCTACGATACCTCTCCCGAAAGGTAGAGGTAAGAACAACGTGATGTTTGACAAGATTTGTGCGACCTATACGTGTCATTAGATGAAAATATACGTTTCCATTTAATTAAAAGCTGTTGCAATCGTTTAGACTCAGCAGGTGAAAGATTACTGCCCATATTTAAAGAGTTGAAAAGAGACTGGCCCTCAACTAGCACTAAGAATTTTGGTTCTGCTAATTTAGCCTGTTGCAGTTACAAAGGACAGCTTTATTTGGAATTGTTATAGTATGGCCTGTTAAGTTCTGAACCTGTACAAGGACACGATCAGTTGAACCAGTAGAAAAACCAACTTCATTCAATAGAGGGATTAACACAAGTCCCGCAGGTAGGCCTTGAAAAACAGTGGTCTCCGTCAAAATAAGAATTTTGCCTGGATTTTAGACTCTAGATAAATAATTAACAGTGACCGTACTGAATGGGGGAACTTCTACGGGCCTTGTAGAAAAGGCTTGTCTTGAGATAATTTAAAGATCTCTTATTCCGAATTTGTAAACATTTAAAGGCATTTCGCCAAGGTGAGGGCACATTTAACTTCTGAACAAAATTATCCCCACTTCCTTGCTTTAGGAAAGTTAAGGAAGAATATAAAACCCTAGTTCCGATAATAAAGGGGACATCACAGTTAAATTTAGTGTCTTTCATGACCAAAACCGGAACAGAGAATACCTGAAAGGAATGCAACTCTTGAAAGTTTATATCAACGGGCACAATTTCCAAGTAATCAAAAGTGGTAAATTACTAAAAAAACTAGACACGACCTATTCTGAGAAGTGGGACAGAACAGGTACGGGTAAACATAATACTCCTACTAACCAAAAACCATCGATTACAGTACCTCTTGTAGGTAATACACAACTTGATGATGTATTCGCCTATGACGTATAAAGTACTTGTTTGCTGGATACAGGTTCGCAGGTATGTCCTGTTTCTGAAAATTTTTTCACACAACTGCTCTGATCTAGAAACCGTTTACAAAATCATAGATCTGAGATCCCTTTTGGCATGACACATACCAGCCTTAGGAGTCTTACGCTTTCAACGTGTACAGAAAGGTCACTGAGTGTCCTTAGACACTGATCTGGACTGATCTTTCTGTCTAGTAAGGGATTTAACTCTGAGAGGATACATTCTTAGATTTCTCAATCTTAGTCAATCTATTATCCATGGCATCTAATCTTTGAAAGATTTTATCCAGAGATGACTCCAAAGGCTCTTGAGAACAGAACTGAAAGGAAGGTTGCAGACTTGTGTTGGGGTTGTTGTGATTCCAGTCCGACATGTCGTGAATAACTCATTAAAATCCTCGTCACAATCGTATTTATGACTAGTGGCTTCTAGGGTATGTTTAGATTACAATCCATTCCAAAATTTTGACCTGATTAATTGTTCATACTCATGACGGGACATGGGTTGTTTGGCATTAATTGAATCAAGCATACTGTGTAGGCGACAGCCCCTAGAAACAATATCCTCTTTTGGGTCCTGCCTCCTAGAATGGAACTTTTTTTAACAAAATTAGGGGCAGTACATTAACAAAGTATTTATCAAATTTATCAAGTATATCAGTTGGTGAAGTTATCTGGCAGAGAGAGCAAAACTCTTCCTGCCGTGCCTTTCACTTACTGATGTACCGCAGTCAATACCTGAGAGTCAGGAGTGAAATCGTCACTTATGAGAGCTTTCACATTTGATCGCCACTGATTGTAGCTACTTACTTTATCATCATGTTAATACAGGAAGTCTATGAGTGATTAAAGAATAGTTAGCTTTACCGTTACTGGTAGGAAAAGTGTGACCACGTCGAGTTCTGGGCTCTGATGTTAATGCATTAACTTCATTGAGTTTATTGGCTAACTGATGAACAAATCCAACCCCCTTTGAGTTAAGGAAGACAAATCAACTATACATGCTTCCGTGCTATGAGAGAGACGATCTCTGCACGATGACCCTCACAAGCAGGTTCGTAAGACCCTCGTAAGCCTATTTACAGCCTGCGAGGCTGATATTCTGTCATCAAAAACTATATAGCCTCAACATGTATTGAGACCTAAATGGGCCACTTGAACCAACAAATGGTGGTTAACCTTGCCGTTGTGAGAAGTAGTGCCTCATATGTAGCGTCGGGCTCAATACCAGATATGGCCTCACAACAAAACCTACATGCAACATCCTGACTGACAACTCGACAATAAAAAATACCAATTTCGAAAACTCAGGACTGATATTAGTACTGAAAGGATCATTCAGTAACCCGCGTTCATGAATTGTACAACCACGCATGCCGAAATGTCAGCAAGACCTAACAAGGCTGTCAGCAACTAACATCTATTCAACATTCGATGATACTTATCAACAATTGATGACAATTAGTTACTAAAAATATCATCTATTACACCTATCATCTAGCAACTGGCCAACTCTAAACATTACATCAAGTATCGAGTATACTGCCAAGATTTATCAATCTAATTTGATCAAGTCAATTAAATGAGAACTGACCTGACGAAAATGGCAAATTGCTTGATTAAAGACCTACGTAAATGTTCGGTTTGACATTACTATGATGAGCATGCACCGTTAAAAGTAAAGCCTACTGAACAGTAAGCATAAAATCAATGTCAACACAAGCAAAAACCGCAATATACACATGCGCAGGTACAATCAGTTAATTACCTTGACCTTTAAACCCAAATGCAAGCGTGCAAGCGAGCGTCTTGAATTTAAATCCTAGTACCCTTTTAAAAAGACCATGCGCAATGAACCATGAAACAAAACATTAAAGCTTCTCTTACTCGTGTATCTAACATTCAAGTGTGAAGATCTTTACATAAAAATATGCAACCATTAAATTTAAATATCCAACAATTTAGTAAATATGCAACATTCATAAGCACAAAATATGCAATGCATGCGCATAGGCCTAAAACACCCTTAAATGGAGTTAACACTGTTTACTTTTTATGTCCATGGGACTCTTGGTCCTGGCGAGGAGCGACGATAATGCGAGGTTTATAAATGGCGCCTTAAAAACGCAAAATGTCACTCGCGTGAGTTCACAGATAGTCCGGAAGGATTGCGTTCTGGTGGTGTGCACCCCAACATTTAAACAGCTATATTCCTTATGGCGAAAGAAGGAAAAGCATAAGCGTAGTCGCAAAGCGAAGACAGCAAGGGGCAAGCAGCATGCAAAGCAAAGGATATCATAGGGCCTATTAAATTGGCAGCTCGTCGGACAATTCCTGTATGGGCATGACGACGTGCATGTTGTCCAGGTAAGAAAAAGCACATGGCACAAACGTTACTGCGGCAGTACAAGCAACCACCCTCTGCTTCAAAGTGTGACGGAGCTCAACAGGCACACACTATTCGTGGAGCAATAAGCAGCCGGGGACAAAACGTGACATGGCCTCATTCTGAAAAAGGTTACAAAAGAACGTGCTATCCTTAAAGTTCGAATGTCAGTGTCCTACATTCAAATACAATACAATAAAACAACTTAGGTACATGCAAAATGGCAAGGAATATACAGGTTAAAAGTTGTATGGCCTTATAATAGTATATTTATTAATACTATGGCCCCTTGGCCTAAATGGGCATTAATACTAAAAATGTGGCCCCAAGGCCTAACTAGGCACGAATACGTGGCGCCACGGCCGAACTGGGCATATAGAACTTCCCTCACTTTCCTAGAATTTATAACCAATTCACAGAAATTTAATATTTACTAGGAGAACAAAATATGAATAATTAACTCGCTCACCTGAAAAAGGTTACAAAAGCACAATTGAAGGACATGCTGTCCTCAAAGTTCGAATGCCAGAGTGGCGTCACATGACATTCGAAGGCTTATATACTACATGTTGCGTTGTAACAACTTAAAGAAAAATAACCATTAACAAGAGATCACGGTTCATAGAAAACCCCGGGACATTATGTACCAATTAAATGAAGAGTTACAACGATGCCTGACTAGAAAACGGAAGTAAATTTACGAACTAAAACAGAAGGATGGAGAAGTACCATGGAGAAGAAATGATGTTAGCCTATGATCTAAATCAAGATCCCTTTACACTTATATATATATAGATGTATGAATAGACATTCTGGTTCATTGTTTATAGATGGAAATGGTATACACAAAAGTCGTTTCACTGACGGTGGGGATTCGGAATATATATATTCCGAACATCAGGAAGATTGTGTTCCTTAAGAGGGAAGATGTTAAACTCTGTAAGATCTCAACCTGTTGATTATTTAATCTATAAAATACTTAAATTAAGCTGAGTTATAACAAATAACATTAACGTCAATTTATCATGATTTATCACAAATCAAATTAAGATGTTCTTACCATACTACAATTGTCACATGTGGGAATTTTTTCCAGAAAGTGTGAAACACATATTGTTACATCCCTTGCATTTATAACAAGTCCTACAGGCCTAATGCGAACCTGTGCAATGGGATATACATCAGGTATAATGCTTCCATGCTTGACCCATACTTTTCAAGTACAAGCACTGCACATTTTAAACCTGAGTTACTCAAACATCACTGCTGAAATACTTGCATAGGTGCACAGAACACAAAAATAAATTTTAGTGGCACCACCACTTATGAGGAAGCCATAAAAGATGTTTCGAAATAAAAAAAAATTAGGCTTCAAACCACTCTTTGGCTATATGGACAGATGCATGAAACAACTAGATACAGGTAGTCGAAAGCAACTACGCGTATCCATTGAACTCAGAGTAGTACAGGTGAGGTGAGGCATATATTGGGTGGTCAGGAGAAATAGAATGAATTGGATGTCTGCCACCTTAACAGGATTGTTGGTTGCACTACCAGAGGCCAATGCTGCAATTCACTCCTGAAAAAGGGCATTAATTAATTTATTCAACAAATACGGAAATGTAAGTGGTCCACCCGTCTGGTTTACGTGAAAACTTTCCAAGTTGGAAGGACATGCCAAATTTCAGACCAATACCTTAACCCATCCCAGAGATATGAGCAATTTTCACCAAAAAAACCTGTCAAATTGACACCATGGGAAAACGCAGATGGCGCCTCCAGTCTTGTGTACAAGATGAAGTTCAAAATCTATGGATATGCACAATTTCATGCCAATACTGCGAATCACTCTTGAGAAAAGGGCATTAATTTATTCTGCAAAAACGGAAAGGTATGTGGCACCACCTGTCTGGTTTAAGAGAAAATTTTCCAAGATGGATGAACATGCCAAATTTCAAACCAATTCCTTGAGCTCAGCAAGGTAAAACTTAACTGAACTTCAGAGCCCTGACAGTTTCCAGGGCTTTAGGCTTTTGTCAGGTGTCCACATGCAGCCTTGAGGGGCATGAAACCCATCAGGTTATCACATGCAGCCTTGAGGGGCATGGCATCCATGAGGTGATCACATGCAGCCCTGAGGAAAAGCAGCTGAACTGACCTTATGACCCTTGACAAACAGTGTGCACTCATTGAACTCCTGACCGGTATCTGGCTACACTGAGTGAACTCTTGACCTATATCTGGCTGCACTGAGAACACTCTTGACCTCTTCCCTAATCTGATACAGTTGGCAGTCTGCAAAGCTATTTATAGATACAGACAAAATTTTGGCCTGTTGGTAAATCTGTTTACACATACTGAAAGACTTTGGCTAAAATGCCTTTTTTCAAGCTGACATATAGGACTTTTTATCAAAATTTTCAGAATATTATAAGATGCAGTCCTTTCATTCTTAAAGGTCCCATTCTTCTGTGTACGAAAGTCTGGTCCATTAGTCTCCACAAAATGCCAAGAGCACCCTGGGTTTTAGTGTGCCATGTGACTTGGCGAGCAGAGATGAGAAGAGACCCGAAACTTCAGAAAACCTAAAACTCACCATGTGAAGACTGTTGACCACCTGCTGAAGAGAGAAGTTTCCGGCGGGACAAGTCAATCTCCGTACTTGGAGAGTACTGGCTCACTACTAAAAATGGCGACGAGGATAAATAAAAGGGGGGGGGCCTCTCCAGGGCGAGATGTTCTGTAAAAGCCCTGCATCCAAATATTTATGGTTAAATAGAGATCACTTGGATATCATAAATGGTATTTTGTAGTTTAAAAGGTTTATGAAAGTATACCCAACCTTTCAGAACTATTTAGTGGTCCCAGCAGCCCTCGGAGGCTAAGTGTTGGCATTCTTTCATGACCTGATATCATTTGACCAACTGTGTCATTTGCAGAAAGCTTTCTTTTGGTAACAAATGGCAAAAGACACTGATCTGTATATTAAAACTTGTGTCACCTGAAACAAAAACAAAAAAGCCAGCCAAGAAGGCCAGGTCTGGTCTGGTCTAGAAATATATCAAGCAGGTTTTCCAATGGAAAGAATTCATATTGACATTTAGGGTCCTTTCAACCAGAGCAGGGATGGGAACCGTTACATATTAATGGTTTATGACCAGTTTTCAAAATGGCTGGAGTGTTTCCCAATTCCAAATCAATCTGCAGAAATAGTGGCAGAGACTCTTGTGTTGAAATTCTTCGCAATTTTAGGTTGTCTGTTGAAAGTCCATTCTTACCAGGGACAAAATTTTGAATCCAATTTATTTGCTGCCCTGTGTAAAACTTTAGGCATATCAAAAACAAGAACAACACCTAAACACCAAGCATCGAACGGGCAAGTAGAACGCCAGAACAGAACTGTATTGCAGATGATCCTTTACCTTGAGAATGATCTGCCTGCTTGGGATAAAGATCTACCCCTCTTGATAATGACCCTTCATTCAGCCGATCTTGTTTATCTGCGCACTAGGGCTACCAAAAAAGGTCAGTTTCCAAAATTACAGGCCATATGGAAGGGTCCATACCTTGTGATTACTTGTGAACATCCTATCTACAAAGTCAAGACAAAGAAGCTGGATAAGTTTATACATCATGACAACCTGAAACTTTGCGAAGATAGAAATATACCGTTATGGTTGTGTAGGGCCTGTATCCAATTATGGACAGAATTAGACTAATGATGGTGAAGAGGTTTGGGCCAGCACTGCTGAACCCAGCCTTCTTCAATCACCCTTTGTCTCTGCTTCTTAGACCCCAAGTAGGCATGATCAACAGGCCCCTGGTAATTCTGACCAAGCTGAAACAATCAGAGATATCCTAAACAATAATATCCCTCGACATTGTCCTAAGATATAACCTCTAAAGGCAGAAAGGTCCGTAGGCCGGCATATTTAAAGGATTATACTACGTAAGCTTATCAGCATGTGTTTAGTATAAGGAGTTCTCTAATGCACTTCGTAGTTAACGTTTAAGTTTTAACTTTTTTCTCATATTGGGGCCAGGGGTCCGTACTCGTTATTTCAGATAGAATCATGGCAGAGTTGGACCCATTATCTGAAGCTTTGTTCGTCCCAGACTACGAAGAAGAAAGTCATAGTTCTGGTGACGATGATCTACCCTGTGAAAGTAAGGTGCCCTCGGAGGCGAAGGTAGATTCTTACCTAATGTTGGAGATGAAGACGTGATGTCTGCAGAGGTACGATCTCAAAGTTCTCAAGGAACAGCTCCTTCTGTGAGGCCAAAGGGGCGGCAAAAAGCTTGTAACCTATGTGGTTTGGACAAATTGAAGCATCTGGGTCGCCACATCATCCAGACCCACCTTCTATGGTGGCTGTACATTGAAATTGCATGTTGGGTCTGCCGGAAACAGTAAGCCTGTAATAGCACTACATCTAAGTTCCATTCCCATGGAAGCCTGATGGGCAATCTAGGGCCAAACTGTAAGTCCGAGTGGCAGGAGTGGGTTAGGGGAATGTTACAATATCTGGCCGATTCTTTCGGTGTACGAACCCTGGCGGAAGTGCCTATTGGCCCGGGAGGCCTTGTATGTGAAGGACACGTCCCCCACCAAGTTTCTGTCACTCCTTAATGCATATTTCCAGGAATTATCCCGCCTGCAACAATGGGATGTGCCAGAGGGAGAAATCTGTTTCAGACCACCAAATATCATTGTGGCCGTTTCGCATTGGGAGGTTCTCTCCCAAATACTACCATATTAATATTCTTCCATGCCCACTTGGACCGGTTATTCAGGATTCACCACATAAATTCACTAGACAAGTATGTGGCAAAGTCAACCCAAGCCGAGTTGCTCGGGGTCGTGGCCAATTTTGTATACCCCGGAAGCTGGAGCCTGTACCATCAAGTATCCTCTGACCCTTTAGTCAAGTGCACTTTCGGTTTACACCCCAGATCTATAGGATCGCCATATGACATCCAGAAGAGGATCAGTGAAATGGATAATTTTCTGTCTAAATCCCATTGCCTTGGATTAGGCGAGTTCCGCGTGGAACATACTAAGGTCAAGCCCAATCTCATTGGGATCTAACTCCAATTCCTAAGTGAGGCGTTCCGGCTCTTTAAATAGCACACCCACATGCAGGTACAGGTACTCCACTGCAGGGATGCAGGCAGCAGTGAGGCCGCTAGACAAACTCTATAACTGATCAGAGAAAAGGGCATCTCAGAGCACAGGATTCACAGGCACTGTTTTTCTGGAACCGCAGCAGAGCTGAAGAAATGGTCAAGGTTTCTTCCAAACTCTTATTTTGGCTTTACAGAAACCTTATTCCGTAGCAACCATATTACACCGGCAGTCGCTCGTGTGAGTATTGACAGACTGTCCTTATTTATCTGACTCTCCTTAGAACATCCTCCCTGTTGCCTACCAAGTGGCAACCATCTGTGATCTCTCACTATCTTCCGTGTTAACCCATTGTAACAGGAATGCCTCAGTCCTATATGGACTGTTCTAATGTGTTGCAATGGTATATGTTTCTAACATTCCTGTGATGTGTTATGGTGGTTTATTCACTTTTGGCATGGCTGGCGGCCAGGCGTGCTTCCACTTGTCAGTCTGGGGATAAATCTCTATAATACTTGGGAGTTTGTTATGATCATATTTACATAAGATTTCCTGTATCTAGTTATCCTTTTTCACTATTGTTGCTTGTTTCTTAGCACATTTGGGATTCTAAGATCTTTTTCTAGGGCTGATAAAAGTGCTCTAGTGTCATACTCTAAGGAGCATACAAGATATAAATGTGCCATAAAACAGTGATTATTCTAGGCTCCTATATTAATGTTCAGATCTATCATACTATTGTTCCTATAACCGTCTGCTCCTTCAGAAAAGTCATTTTAGGTGACCCAGTCAAGGAAACTGGGAGGAATGTGGACGAAAGTCTCGTCAATTAGACTCCTCAATATGCCAAGAGCACCTCTGGCTTTTGAAGTGCCATGGGACTTGGCGAGCAGAGACGAGAAGAGATCCGAGAATTCAGATTGAAACTGAAACTCACCACGTGAAGACAGACTGTTGACCACCTGCTGAGGAAAGAAGTTTCCGGCGGGACAAGTCAATCTTGGCGAGTACTGGCTCACTACACTTCTGCCAAAAATCATTAAAAAAAAGTACACTTTAACAAAGAATCATTTTTGTGCAATGTTACAGAAGTTATAATTGAAACAACATTTTTGTAGAAGAAGACTATTGCATTCCTCAGTTTGAAATACGCTCAATATTGGCCATAACACTTATTTAGCTTTTCATGACTCTACCAAAAAAATTTTTTAAAATCAGTCTATTCTTTTACGATTGAAAGAATCATGTCCTAGAATAATCTTGTGAAAATTGAACGAATCAGCTTGACAGTTTCATCATAAACATTTTTAAGGTGAAAGAGGCTAATATTATGAGGTTTTTGCCAGTAAATACAGGTAAATGTAGGTGGTGCCACAAAATCTGCAGTTTCAAATATGAGTCATGTGACCAACATTTGCACAATACTTGGTGATGCTAGCTCCAATCATTTCTGAGACTGCTATGTCAGTGTGCTTACTTAGCCAAATGACAACGTTCGAATTCATGTAACTTCTCAAAAATTCATCAAACACAAACAATTTGCACAACCTTGAAAGGGCTTGCCTCAAGGGTCATTTCAGTAAAATATTTAACAATTTGGCTGGACTGTTTATGAGAAGAACACTTTTAAAGGTTTATCAGCTTTTTTCCTATAAAATCTAGGTACATGCAGATAGCAAAACATAAGCTAAATCCCACAACATTTTATATGTGACCAATTATTGCATTAAATTATGGGATGTAAGCTCCAGCAAATCCTGAGATATTATGGGTTATTGTACAGATGACCGATGACCTCCGTACAAAAAAGGTCAATGCAGGTGGCGCCAACAATACCTGAATTTAATGACTCATGTGACCAACACTGGCATAAAATTTGGTGATGATAGCTGCGGCCGTTTCAGAGATTGCCATTTTAGTTGCTTTTTTTTTGGACAGTTGACTAAATTCAACTTCCTTTGACTCGTCCAAAAGTCACTTAACTTTAACCATATTTTAAACAAACTTGAGAGATATGGTATAAGAGATCATTTCTTTGAAATATTGAACAATTTGGCTGGACCGTTTAGGAGGAAAAGATTTTTTAAGGTTTATTAGCTTTTTCTCTAAACCAAGGCCTACAGGCCTAATGCGAAACTGTGCAAAGTTTGGGAGTATGAATGGAGGTTTATTTTTAAAATTTAATATTGATCCTCTTTTGTCCTGCATAACTTACCTTATTCATTATGATTTCAGCAAAATGTTTTTTTGGACCTGCAAGTTTCGGACTAGGAAATTTTAAAACTAGGATTTATCAGTCAGGATATTTCGGATATGTTCTTTTTGCCAGGGGGGATTACCGGGACTGATGAACAAACAATTTTGCAGCAAGGTTTCAAATAAGAACATTTTAAAATGTTTTTTAGATTTTTCTCTATAAAATCTAAGAAAATGCAGTTATCCAAGAAATAAGCAAAATCCGATTGAAATTATTAGATTATTTTTTGCAAAAAATTTGGTGATGCTAGCTCCTGCCCTTTTTGAGAAAGCTATGACGCACAACAGACGATGCCACACCATCGCATAAGCTCTCAGATTCACTAAAAATTGCAAACCAATTTTTTTCTAACAGTTGAAAGATATAGTTCCACTAGTTCTAATCTGGGCATTCTGCGTCTAGATGATGATCACATTGTCTAGACACCAGACAGAGCTAGGTCAGTTGCCATGGTGATGTCTGGACCTCACCTGCTTGAACTGAGTGACCTCTTGACTCGGCATATTGAAAACTTGACACGTTGTCAAATCTGTTTTCAAACACTGAAAGCCTTTTTCAATTGGCTACACTGCTTTTTAAAGCTGCATTTATCCAACCTATTCTGATAAAACTGGCAGAACCCTACCATAGAATAATTCTTGTAAAGTTTAAAACAAATCAGCATAACAGTTTCATCATAAAACAGTGTATAAGCTAGAAGAGTCTAAAATTTTTTGCTTGTAAAAAACAGATCAATGTAGGTTGCGCCACCAATACCTCAATTTCAGATATGATTTATGTGACAAACATAAGCATAAAATTTGACGATGATAGCTCCAGTGGTTTCTGAGATTTTAATTTTAGTGTGCTTTTTTGGATAGATGACGAAGTTCAACCTCCTGTAAAAATGTCCGAACTGGAACCATTCGAACAAACTTGAGAGAGATTGTTCCAGGGATCATTTCTGTGAAATATTGGACAATTTGGCTGAAAGTTTTGGAGAAGAAGATTTTGAAAGGTTTTAAGCTTTTTCCTTAAGATATCAAAGTTAATGCAGATACCCAAAAAATAACCTCAATCCCATGAAGTTTGACATGTACCTGATCCTTACATGCAATTAAGAGCTGCTAGCTCTGACAGTTTCTGAGATAGTATGGGTTAACGTACGGATGACGGTGGACGGCGGACGGACGATGTTGTGCCATCGCATAAGCTCCAGGTTCTCTAAAAATCTACAACTGGAGCAACCAGTCTGCAGGAACTGATGAAACACTCCATAATTAATATGTATGCAAAGAATCATGGTGATCAATGCATTAGTTGTTCTGATACTGGAGCTTTTTATCATTCTTCGGGGTACCATTAAGCTCGAACAATATGGGTAACTGAAACCTAATTTCAGGTTTCCAAGGAGACAGGAGACTTTTTTGTATGGACCTCTCTGGAAGTCAAGTTTGAAGTTTCCAGGCCCAGTGATTATGATGTACGCCCTGTTAATGGACAGACGACGGACAAAGAGTGATTGCTATAGCTCAGATGACTTCCAGTCAGCTTAGCTAAAAATATGAATAAAACTTTGGAATCTTCATAGATGTGAAAAAATGTGTTTTTAATTCAACTAATCATTTTTAAACTGGAAACCAATTCATGAATAAACCTTTTCAGTTAAACCTATGTGACCGCAACAAGATCTAGATGTAAATTTACATCTTAAAAGTATTTGAATAAAACAAGTTTACAAATTGCTCAACACTAACTGGATACAGACCTTTTATATTTTGGCTTTATCCCTTTGGCATGTCTCTGGAGCTGATCACTGTATCCCCTGATACAAAACACACTGGAGCTGATGATCCCCAGCTGCACAAATCTGGAGCTGACCATTTTATCCTCTGCTGTACCAATTTAGAGCTGACCTGTGTATCCTCTGCTGTACCACTTTAGAGTGGACTATTGTATCCCCTGCTGCACCACTCTGGAGCTGACTATTGTATCCCCTGCTGCACCACTCTGGAGTTGACCATTGTATTCCCTGGTGCACCACTCTGGAGCTGACCATTTTATCCCCTGCTGCACCAGTCTGGAGCTCATTGCTGTATCCCCTGCTGCACCACTCTGGAGCTGATTGCTGTATCCCCTGCTGCACCACTCTGGTGCTGATTGCTGTATCCCCTGCTGCACCACTCTGGTGCTGATTGCTGTATCCCCTGCTGCACCCCACTGGAGCTGACTACTGTATCCCCTGTTGCACCACTCTGGAGTTGATTGCTGTATCCCCTGCTGCACACTCTTGAGCTGACCATTGTATCGTCTGTTACACCACTCTGGAGCTTATCACTGAACCTTATGCAGTACCACTCCCTTGTTGATCACTGTGGCAGAACACACTGCCACAGAGCTGGTCCCTAGAGCACCTGCAAGGAAAAAAAATAGCAGAGATCATCTTCTAAAACAACACCATAGAGCTGACCACTCTACCATTTGCTGTACCATCCAGGAGCTGAAAATTAAGTCCCACTAAAGCACCACTGTTGGGAGTTAATCACTGAATCCTGAAGTGGAAGAATCACCATAGCCATTGGCACCGTGCTGTTGAGCATGTTTCCTCACGCAGCATCAGCTCCTACACACAAAGCTGCTCCCTGTATCCCCTTCATGCACATATATAGCAATGTCTGTTATAATTTAAGACAATCATCACCTGATCACTGTTTTACCTGTAGCAGCACATGACAGCTAGTTACAATATCTTGCAGTACACCTGAAGAGTTAACATTGTATTCCATACAGCATATAGCTGACCACATTTCCTAATACATCACTACAGAGCTGACCACATTCACTCCATGGTCCACCAAAGTTGATGCTCTGCAAACATAACGATATACAGCTAATCACACATTCTACACATTTAATATCCCATATAGACATAACCATAGAGCTATCCTAGTTCATGCAGACCACACCAGAGCTGACTCCCCTTCTTCAGCACTCATTGTATCCCATTTTAGATCAAACAGAGATTCACTATATCCTCTGCAATACCTCTCTGGAGCTGATCATGATATCCCTGGAATACCTCTCTGGAGCTGATCACTATATCCCCTGCAATACCTCTCTGGAGCTGATCACTATATCCCCTGCAATACCTATCTGGAGATGATCATTATATCCCCTGCAATACCTCTCTGGAGCTGATCACTATATCCCCAGCAATACCTCCCTGGAGCTGATCACTATAACCCCTGCAATACCTCTCTGGAGCTGATCACTATATCCCCTGCATTACCTCTCTGGAGCTAATCACTGTTCCCTTGCAATACCTCTCTGGAGCTGATCACTATATCCCCTGCAATACCTCTCTGGACCTGATCACTTTACCCCTGCAATACCTCTCTGGAGCTGATCATGATATCCCCTGCAATACCTCTCTGGAGCTGATCATGATATCCCCTGCAATACCTTTCTGGAGTTGATCACTATATCTCCTGCAATACCTCTCTGGAGCTGATTACAATATCACCTGCAATACTTTTCTGGAGCAAACCATTGTATCCCTGCTGCACAACACAGAAGCTAATCACTGTATCCCCTGCTGCACTACTCCTGAGCTGATCACTGTATCACCTGTTGCACCTCTCTGGAGCTGATCACTGTATGCCCTGCAGTACCTCTCTGGAGCTGATCACTATTCCCTGCTGCACCACTCTGCACTTGATCACTATATCCCCTGCTGCACCACTGTGTGCTGATCACTAATTTTTTTCAGCATATAGTTGGTCAGTGATCCCCCACTCACTGCCAAAGAGCTGGTTGATAGATCCCCTGCAAAAACAAAATAGCATTGATCATTAAATCTCCTGAAACAACAAAATAGAACTAACAACTATACCCCTTGCTGTTCCATCAAGGAGCTGACCCAATTGTCAGCTAAAATTTTAAGGCACCATATTTGAGTTTATCAAGGTATCTTGGAAATCATAGAAACATCATGGCCACTACCACCATGGTGTTAAACATGTTCCTCCAGCATCACCAGCACAGAGCCAATCACCATCTCCTGCACACCTGAACAAAGCTGCTCCCTGAATTCAATACATGCACGTTGCAATGATCATTATTGATAATGATCATGATATTTGCATCTCTCTGCAGCACCACCATGGGACTGATCGTTGAATCCCCTGCTGCACGACCGTTGACCTGATCAGTTTCCCCTGCAATACCAGTCTTGTGCTGATCACTGTTACACCGGAAGCATCATTCTGGAGCTAATCATTGTAATCAATGCAATACTACATTGGAGCTGATCATTGTTTCCCCTGCAATACTACTCTGGTGCTGATCACTGTATCCCCAGAAGCATCACTCTGGTCTTTCCTCTAATTATTGTAAAACCAAAATATAGTTGGATATTAATTGTTCCCCTACACACTGCCAAAGAGCTTGTCGAAAGGTCCCCTGCAAAAGTAAATATGGCAACGATCATTAAATTTCCTGTAACACCAATCTGGAGCTGATTATTACACCCCTCTCCAGCATCACTTTGGAGCTGATCACTGCATTCCCCTGCAAGCACAACCATGGAGCTGATCACTGAAATCTTGTAAATCTTACATATTGTTGGTCACTGTTCTCTAACACAGCCATGGAGCTTGTTGATAGATCCCCCCGCCAAAGCAAAAATAGCAATGATAATTAAAGCCCCTGAAGCATTACTCTGGAGCTGATCATTGTACACCCTGCAATACCACTCTGGAGCTGACCACTCTATTCCCTTCAATACTGGAACTGATTACTTTATCCATGTAAACACCACCATGAAGTTGTTTTCCCCTGTAAGCATGATCATGGGATTGCTCACTGTAATTCTTGTAAAACCTTGAGGTGATATACTCAGAGTTTATCACTACATCTTGCATGCTTGGTCAGAGCTTATCACTAAATCTTTTGCAGGCTTGGTCATAGAGATGATCACTACATCTCTGGCAGGTTAGGTCATACAGCTGATCACAACATTTCTGGCAGGCTTGATTAGAATGCTGATCACTGCATGTAACCCCTGCAAAAGTAATCATACAGCAAATTCAGGCATAATCAATGTGATGACAATCTTACCTGCAGACAGTGTCATGCTCATTTGCCTCACCATCATTTGAGAAGACCACTGAATCTTCTGTATCCTAGACCTGATTACGATCAGAAAACAGTACTGGCTTTCTAAAATATCTTCTTTCAACCGATGGCTTGCTGCTTTCTCAAGGCTTAAAGTTCTCTTAATTAGCAATAAGTGGGTCAGTAAATCTACTAAATAAAGAGCCCTGGTGTCCAAGTCCCTGAAAGGATATATGCAATAAACAAATTTCAAGACCCAGGATGTCTGAACACCAAAAATAACATCACAGTTATGGCTAAGATAATTATTTATACAATACATATCAATTGAATTAAAATATGGGTTTTGGTTGCTAAAATGGATTTCTGATTGTTATTATTCAAAAGTACACTTCCTCTCATAGAGTATAAGCAGTGATGTAGTTGCTCAGGCTATACACCACTGATAAAAAGGCGTCTCACTTTGAGTACCGTAAATTCTCTTTTTTCACTGCACGTCTATTTATAGTCGCACCCTGATTTTGCATTAAACCTTACTCATTTACCACAGGATCCTATTAGCAATATGTAGCATTCTGCAGGAACCAAAGTCTGTTTAAGATAATTTGCATGACTGCTTGAGCCAAGCAGATGAGTAGCAGATTTTGGATTCCAACCGAAGTACCCAACAATGGAAATCTGCAATGACATTTTTTTCACATAATTTGATAATGTTTGCCAAATGAAGCACAGTCATGTCATTACTTAGCTGTATGACAGATTTACACAGCAGCACACAGCTAGGTCCTGGAAGGTTTACGTTTTTTATCTTTCAATATGAAGGCTACATGTGATAGGACAATAAATTCCCACTGAAGGAGTACATGTATAAGGTTTTGCATCAAATTTGCTATCAGGTCAGATATCATAAAGTCATGTTGACATCAGATAAGAAATTGCATATGGTTTTCACATGGAATTGTAAAATGCTCAAACTGATAAACTACTCATTCATATTAGCCCAAGTAATATAAAGTAAAATATAAAATAATAAAGTGAAATAGAAAATACAACCATCTCACATTTGGTAAAGGCAAAAATTCACCCTGAATTGCATACATTCACTTGGTAAATATTGATTGGTTCTGCTCTGCTGGCCCTGGCCAATCACAGCCTGTCCCAGAACCTTGCTCAAAACTGGCAGACAACAACACTTTGTGCTACACTAAATGAACCCTATTTGAGTTTCATCAAAATTCTTTACCTTCCATTCTCAGGGGGGCAAGATCCAGGCAAACAATACTGGACAAAATACCCCAGGACAAAATGTACCAAGACAAAGTATTCACAGGACAAAATGATGCAAAAAAAATCAACAAACATCACAACTTACCATAACATTTGGAAACGTCATCATGCATGACCATGCAAGCATCCCTTATTTTTTATTTGCAAATAATAATCATTGTTATTTAAAAACAATTAAATTAAAATGATATTTCTAATGTGTTTTTTAATGACTATTAACATTAATAAAACAACCTTGCCTCAACACTATCTGTCTACTTTATTTTCATTTATATACTTATATGTACTAAGTTATAAATATACTGAACTCTATATATGTACAGTTATTTATTTATATATATATATATATATATATATATATATATATATATTGTGTGTGTGAAAATATAAATATATGTGTACATGTATGAGAATAAATGATTGTCAGTCATATTTCTAGGGTAATAAGAATTAACAGTTTTCAGGAAGAATGATGAATACAAACACATTTGACAAGTTTCATGCAAAAAATCTTTTTTTCAAAAGCTATCTCTTAACTAAAATGGAAGATATTTTTTTAACTAAAATTATAAACTATCAATTCTATGCTTTTATAATTTATATTTCACTTTTAATTGTCTATATTTATGTGTCTGACAGTTATGTTTGTAGGTTTGATGAAACCCTGATAATCAATAAAAATTATCTTTTGATATTCTTAGTACACACTTGCACACATACATATATTATAATAAATATTATATGAATATACACATATATATAATTATATATATTTAAACACACATATACATAGCCACACACACACATATAATGGCCACAGTATACCAAAATACAGTATGGCCATGCATGACTAAGCCACACAAATTATGGTAAATTGTGACTTATTGTTAATTCCACATGCAGTGACAGTTTGTCCCATGTCACTTCAGTGTTGGTACAGTAAATGTCCTGTGGCATTTTGTCATCCAAATGTATGCTAAAGGAAAAATAAATACAGCTGCTGTCAAATAAAGACCTCATGAAACAAACCCTGTGCAAAATAATTCTACTAAGCTTAACAACAACTGGAGATATATATTATATATATATATATATATATATTATATATATATATATATATATATATATATATATATATATATATATATATAATCACTTCATCAAATTCAGAAGATCTATATGGAATCTGGAAAAAAAATCAAAATTTCACTACTTTACATGCTTTCCTTAATTATGTTTTTTTATAGTTCCTTGTTGTCTTAATTTTGTGAAATAACAGAAATATGTCCTTCAGGAAAATGTCTATATATGAAATCGTGTGAAATGTCATGTCTTGTCTGCATTAAGAAGCAGCCAAAATAGTGTAAGGAATACTAGTCTGTAAGATCTTGTTTGTTACAAAATCCTGTATCAAGTGGCAGGTTTTGTTGTAGTGTCTGTCTGTGTAGTGTAATGATCATAAATATGCAACGGTCTGGTCATATATATGTAATTTCTGTGTGATATAATGGGCATAAATATGTAATACCTGTGTGACATTATGCTAATAAATATATGTGTTATGTCATGGTCATATATATGTAATGTCTGTGTACTGTTACGGTCATAGATATGTAATGTTGGTGTGAAGGCATGACCTTAGATATGTAATGTCTGTAGAGTGTTATGGTCATATATCCCTATGTAATGTCTGTGTGATGTTATGGTCATAGATCTGTATTTAATGTCTGTGCCATTTTATGGTCATAGATATGTAATGTCGGTGTGATGTCATGGTCATAGATATGGAATGTCTGTGTGATGTCATGGTCATAGATATATCTAGTCTGTGTGATGTCATGGTCACAGATATGATAAGTCTGTACTGTCTATGTGATGTCATGGTCATAGTTATGTAATGTCTATGTGATGCCATGGTCATATATATGTAATGTCTGTGTGATACCATATGGTAAAAGATATGTAATGTTTGTGTAATGTTATGGTCATAGACAATTTGTCTGTGTGATGCCATAGTCATAGATATGTAATGTCTGTGTGATTTCATGGTCATAGATATGTAATATGTAATTTTATGGTCATAGATATGTCTAGTCTGTGTGATGTCATGGTCACAGATATGATAAGTCTGTACTGTCTATGTGATGCCATGGTCATAGTGATGTAATGTTTTTATGATGCCATGGTCATAGATATGTAATGTCTGTGTGATTCCATATGGTAAAAATATGTAATGTCTGTGTAATGTTATGGTCATAGACAATTTGTCTGTGTAATGTTATCGTCAAAGATATGTAATGTCTGTGTGATTTCATGGTCATTGATATGTAATATGTAATTTTATGGTCAAAGACATGAAATGTCTGTGTGATGTCATGGTCATTGATATGTAACGTCTGTTTTATGGTCATAGATATGTAATGTCTGTGTGATGTCATGGTCTTGGATATGTAATGTCTGTGTAATGTTTTGGTAATAGATATGTAATGTCTGTGTGATTTAATGGCCACAGACATGTAATGTATGTGTAATATTAAGGTCATAGACATGTATGTTCAATTAGGTGATGTGTGATGGGTTATCTACTTAATTCAGATCTAATGTTTCAAACCAACAGGATGTACATCTGAATTTGATGGTGAAATGTTCAAATATTTCAAGTGAAAATTGACCCAATTAAGGTCCCAAGATCATTTGCAGGCTAGATTCAGGCTCTCTTAAATCCCATAACATTGATCAAAATACCATATCTTGCATATTTCTAATAGATTAAAGAATTATCAAGCTATTGGGTATGGCTAAACAGCTCATAATACAAAACTCCATTTCTTTTTACTTCTATAAGTAAAACTAGTTCTTTTCAACAACAGTTGATATGTGTTACACACAAATTTTCAACACTTCAGTTTTAAAAGGCTATTCAAGTAGTTAATCTGGAACTGAATTGAATAAGGCAATTTAAGTGAAGATGGATATGCTTAAGAAAATAATTATCTGAGATAATGTTAAAATAAGTTCAACAAAATATATCCTAAAAAAATGAAAGACAAAAACCAATCCTTGATAAGGAAATTGTAAAGTACATAATAGGCTGGCCATGGTGCTCAGTGATTATGCATGCAGCTTGGTGTATAAGCAAAAAGCTTTTTGTAATCAAAGAAAATGCAGAATTGTTAAATGGGTTGCTTAGTTAGGAAGATTAAAAGTTAGGATGAGAAAGGAGTCTTTTCAGAGAAGTAGCTATTATAATGTACAAAGAAGTTACTTTTCCTTACAGATTGTAGTCATGATGCCTTGCATAAGGCATTCAATACACTGGTCAAAGGGTACAGACATTGCACATAAAGATACTGTACCAGTGTGAAAGTTATTAAAGGATAGATTTTTTCTGCCTCATGACATAGCAGAGCAGGACTTGCATCCTGGGAAGGAACTGATAAAGTTATACAAAGATGAGGTAAAATAACCTGGCACTGAATGAATGACAGGTCTGGATTGTAAACTTGAAAAATAAAACTTACCACTTCAATACAAGTCTCGTAAGTTATAATGCTTGAATAACAGATAAAGAGCACGTATTAATTACTGAGAAACAATTTCTTGGTCTGAATTTTTTATAAGGAGGAAATATATTTTGTGTTAATTTAATGTTAATACATATGATAAGTAGCAAGTTATTGTAGCTTTCATTTGTATTAAATTTACTTGTACTGGGTTATTTGTCATCAAATTTCCAAAGTTCACATGCTCCAAACCATGTTATTGCTCTATTTCCTGCCAAATATCGGTCTATATTTATTCAATTAGGACCTCCCTGGATTTCAAGTTTGTTAATCTTACAAATATTTGTGTCCTATTATTATTTAAAATACTGCCAAGCTTCACAGGAAAACAAAAGGCTATCAATAACAGGGTTAAAAAAATACTACCTGCATGGATATCATCTAGCTCTCATAAAACAAAAATGGCTACCTGAAATTAATTTTGATGATTGTTAAGGTATTTTGAAGATTGTTATAGTATTTTATAGAAACTGACCTCTGCTGACAAAATGATCTTGGGATTTAATTAAACAAACATGTCGTTTATAGAAATGAACAGAATACTTTAAGCACACAATCAGTACCTGACAGCAGCCATATTATTTTTCAGTGAAACAAAAAGCACACATTAGATCACATGTATCTGTCTCCCTGAAAATGGAAGGTAATAAATTTTGATGAAACTCTTTGATGTAGAAAAGGATCATTTAGTGTTTTGAGCACAAAGTATTGCCACCTACCAGTGTTGTGTAAGATCCTGAGATGCCATTCTGTCAGGGATCAGCAGACAGGTCAAGATGTAAACAATTCAGGATGAATGTTGGTCGTTTAGCCTTTCTGACCATCTTGTTTTTATAATGTATTTGTAAAGTCCTGTGTCAGAGCCCGTTTTCTGAAACAGTTTGAATTAAATATCAGGGTTAGACAATGACCTTTATTCCCTGCAAAGACTAACTAGTTCATTAAATTCAAATTCTTAAATGTGCATGTTTTTCAAAATGATAGTTATTGAACCTTGACCTCTTATGATTACTATCCAGGGCACTAATATGTGTTAACAATTTTTAAGAGTGTTTTCCAACAAATTGCTCATTGAGAAATTCCATTGTTTGATTTACTTGGTTTTCACTGATTTTTGCTATCCAATAATTTAAACAACTTACTTTGCAGAGAATTTGAATAAAGTAACTTTGGTAAAAATTAATTAACAAGCTTTTTATATCAATATATAACAACTTCTATATTATAACAGCAAAAATACAAGTATGCAAAATTTCTAAAAGAGAGAGTTCTTTTATATAATCAGAGCTATAACTTTCTTGAACAGATAACCTTTTTAAAATGAAAAAAAAAAAATTATCAGCTACACATCCCATCTAACAATACAATGTACATCAACAAAATTTCTAAATAACACAAGTAATTAAATAAGTACATATATATTTGAAAATAAAGGGAAAAAAACAATCCGATAAGAAACAAGATCAAAACTAACATGTTAAAAGAAAAACTTTTTAACAATGTATTTTGTTAACCTTTCTTAACAATTTATTTTAAATTTTGTTAACTTTTTAAAACTTTTTGTACACCTTTTTTAACAGTTGATAAATTAAACAACATATGATCAAAACGACTAGATACATGTAGAAAGATTACAAAATGAGTACATATAGAGTACAAATGAGTACAAAAATCAAAATATGCAAAGACAGCAAACCGGTTCATTATATTGTTGGAATTTCTTTTGTTTACACTAAATGTTGCTATCCATTAATTTAAATAACATACTTTGCATATTTGAACAGATAACCTTTTAGTATGTCAAAACTATATCAGCTACACTTACCACTTAACAATACAATGTAATACAACAAAATGTCTAAATTGTCTAAAGGTACACAAATAATTAAATGAGAACCAATATGTGAAGATAAAGGAAACAACAATCCAATAAGTTACAAGATCAAAACTTACACTTGTGAAAAGAAAAACATTTTTATGATTTTTTTTAATTGCAATTTCTTTACAATTTTCATTTTTAACATTTTTGTTAACCTCTTTTTAACAGTTGATAATTAAATTGTACAACAATTGAACAAAACTAATAGATACATGTGCAAAGATTTCAAAATGAGTACACAAAATTGAAGATTAAGAAAAAAAAAACAATACATGCAAACACAACAAACTAGTTCATTAAATTCAAATTTCTAAATTTTTTTTTCATAATCATAATTAGTGTAGCTTAACCTCTTACTATTAATGTCTTGGACACTAATATGTGTTAACATTTTTGGAGAGATTTTCAAACACACTGCTCTTTGAGAAATTACACTGTTTGAATTACTTTGTTAACACTGATTTTTGCTATCCATCAATTTAAACACCATTTGAATAAGGTAACTTAAAAAAATAATCTGCATACTTTTTTTCAATATATTACAGTTTCTATATAATAACTATAAAAACACAAACATACCACATTTCTAAAAAAAATTATTTTAGTAAAATCCTAGCTAACTTTCTGGAACATAACCTTTTCATATGACAAAACAGCTTACCACCTAACAATACAATGTAATACAAAAATATTTAAATTGTCTAAAGGAACACGTATAATAAAATGAATACACATATGTGAAGTTAAAGGGGAAAAATCCAATAAGTAACAAGATCAAAACTAAAACTTGAAAAAAAAGGAAACTTTTTTAACATTTTTTTTAATCTGACCTTTTCTTAACAATTTTTATTTTTTTTTCATTTTTTTCACTTTTTTTTAAAACAGTTGATAAATTATAAATCAAATGAACAAAACTAATAGAAACATATGCAACGATGACAAAATGTGTACACATAGGTGAAGATAAAGGGGAAAAAATTCCTGAAAGACAGCAAACTAGCTCATTAAATTCAAATTTCTGAATGCGTTTTCCATTATCATAATTATTGTAGCATGACCTCTTATTATTTATGTTCTTGGCACTAATATGTGTAAACATTTTTAGAAAGATTTTCTAACACACTGCTCTTTGAGAAATTACATTTAGCTGTTTGAATTTTTGTTTGCACAGAATTTTGCTAACCACCAATTTAAACAACATAATTTGGAGAGAATTTGAATAAAGTATCTTTGTAAAAAAATATTCTACATCCTTTTTTTATATTTTTATATATTACAAATTCTAAATTACAGCGAAAACACTAATCAGAGCCAACTTTCTGGAACAGATAACATTTTTATTAACAAAACTATATATGTTACATTAACCACTTAACAACTCAATGGTCATCCATGTTCAAATTTGACCTAGCTGTTGATAAGATGCATCAAACTTGTGTGTTTGATGACTGTACCTCAAATTCTTACAAAGTTATTCCATTTAAACATCATTATAGCAAGAAAACAACATAAGGTGGTGACATCTGTCTTCTGCAGAAAACAATGCTATCAAAGATCTTATGTCAATTTAATTTTTGGACCGATCCATGCATTTGAATCCTCAGTGACATATTAAGTTATCATTTCAGCGTTATCGCCTGTGTGACCTTGAAAAATGCATCAAGGTCATCCATATTCGAAATTGGCCTAGCCCTTGATAAGATGCATCTAAACTATAGGATTGGTGACTGTACCACCAATTCTTTTTGAGTTATTGCCCTAATATCATTTTAGCATAATCACTGCTGTGACCTTGAAAAAATGCATCAATGTCATCCATGTTCGAACTTGACCTAGCCGTTGATAAGATGCAACGAACCTGTGGGTTTGGTGACTGTACCTCAAATTCTTACAAAGTTATTGCGTTAACATCTTTTTAGCAAGAAAACAACACAAGGTGGCCACACCTGTCTTCTGCAAAAGACAAAGCTATCCAAGATCTTCAGTCAATTTGATTTTTGGATCATTTCATGTATGCCTTACTGTGATATTAAAGATTGTGTGAATTTCACCATATATGGGAATATTCAAGGTCAAGGCCCCTCTCATAGGAAAGGTCATGACCCCAAATTAAATAAAAATCATTCCATAATCCATATCTATGTAAATGCATAATATAAAAGAAATCTGTCCATTAGTTTTTTACTTATAATATGCTCACAGTACTGTCAAGTGGCAATTTTGTGGGTATTAAAAAGCACTAAAACAAGTAAAGATTAATAGGTGGTGCCACCAGTTTCTGGATCATGACAACCCTATCCATGATTTTTGATCAACTTGATTTTGGGATCAATCCATGCAAGATTTCTTGAGATATTTAAGAATTTGTGTGATTTTCCCTTAAATTGGAACTATTCAAGGTCAAGGACACTCCTAGTAAAGGTCATGACCTCATTTTAAAAAGGCGTCGTCCTCTCACCCATATCTATACATATACCAAGTTTGATAAAGATCAATGAAACATTGTTTGAGTTATCGCACCAACAAGATTTATATGCGGCGGCGGTGGCGGTGGGACCGTCATGAAAACATAGTATCCCCTGACTTTGTCTGGGATACAATTATATATACAAGATGAGTTTAATCAGAGTCGTAAGCCAATTAAAATTTACAAGGTTTTTAAAAATGATTTAGTGATGCTTCCCATGATGCACAAACTTGAAAATTTTTAATAACACATTACAACTCAATAGTTCTATGACATATCTCAATACATCACATCAAGCACAATGCCAATGGATATTCATATACATCAGGTACAATAACAATGGATATTCATGTACATCAGGTACAATGACAATGGATATTCATATACATCAGGTACAATGACGATCGATATTCATGTACATCAGGTACAATGACAATGGATATTCATGTACATCAGGTAAAATGACAATGGATATTCATGTACATCAGGTACAATGACATGTAATGGATATTCATGTACATCAGGTACAATGACAATGGATATTCATGTACATCAGGTACAATGACTATGGATATTCATGTACATCAGGTACAATGACGATGAATATTCATGTACATCAGGTACAATGACAATGAGTATTCATGTACATCAGTCACAATGATGATGGATATTCATGTACATCAGGTACAATGATGATGGATATTCATGTACATCAGGTACAATGACAATGGGTATTCATGTACATCAGGTACAATGGATTTTCATTTACATCAGGTACAATGACGATGGACATTCATGTACATCAGTTACAATGACAATGTATATTCATGTTGTTAAAAAATTGCGGTAGAACCTCTTATTACTGACACTTTGACACGGACATTTTGTCTGCACTAGAAAGATAGCCTTTAGTAAGGTTGTTATAAATTTGGCAGCCACTTTTAAAGCACTCCCTGTGAGTGCCCTAAATAGGAGGTGACTTAGTACACAGGTGCCGGTAATGAGAGGTTCCAATTAATTTTGTAATATTTGGCACACAGACTGTTAAATGGAAATTACCTAAGCTTGCCATTTCACATGAATTATTAACAACCTTTACATGCAGCAGATAGAATTGCAGGTTTATGTGGTTTGACCTAACCAGAAAAGTAAGCTCTTGTCTAGAAGGATATTAATGCAAACTAGATGGAGGATGCAAAAACATTTAAGTCTCCCCTCCCTATTGACCGCCTTTCTCCAAATTTGAGGTAAAAATACTGACTATTTCAAGAGTCAAATGTTCATAAATAATTTCTATTCTGACTGATTTCACCTGGAAGATTAAGGTCACCAGTTTTTGGTAGAAACTTTTCAAGAGTCAAATTTAAATTTTTAATGTCAGTGGTTTTAACGCGAGGGTAAACAAATAATTTCTATCTGAGCGGATTTGACCTTAAAGATTCAGATCAAGGTCACCAGGTTTTGAACTCATTAAAAAACTTAGTTGAAAAAATTTGTGTTTTAAATATGATAAAATAAGTATGCGATACTTCAAAAGTTATAGGCATTCATAAAAAAATTTAGGCCCATTTGACTATGATGATGAAGGTCAAGATCACTGGTTTGTTTAACTCAACCAAGGAACTGGTAGAAACGTTAAATGTTAATTTCAAGAAAACACTTTGGGTCTTTCAAAAATTATTGCATTAAATTCACAAGAAATGACATGATGATGACTGAGGAAAGACTAAACACTGGGAGGGGAGACGAGATATATTACCAGTACTCTCAAAGAACCCAGAAGTCATTAAAACAATCTTATTTTTTAAATACTTTATATTATAATATAGATTGCATGGCTCAGTGGATATGCTTTGTTACTTTCCCTTGTTGACAAACCTAAGACTTACAGACTGGTAATTACAACTGGCGGGGAGTTATGTCACTGAATCATAGTTCTCTGATTCTGTAAAGAAGTTAATGGCCCTGATATACGTAGCAGCATGAAATAAAAGTTTTGTTACTCATTTACCAATTGCGCTTTTACTGGTAACTAGGAAATTTCTGTAGGACCTGATATCCTGCCCGCATACACGAGAAATGTGTCCTTTGCTTTATGATGGGATTTACAACTTGGGAGGTGACTAATGCAGAATTCAGGGCAAAAACTCACAAATAAACCAAAATTGCACCTACACCTTATCAATTAACTTGAAGGTAAACCATAAGATAGTCCTTATCGATAAATTTGAAATGGATATTAGGAACATTAAGATATTGCTTTGCATATGAAATTATGATAAAAGATTAAAAAATCCACAAAAAATTAATAAATACCAAGTGAGACCAATACCTTTTCACATACAATGACCCATGCAAGTTTCTAAATGGTGGAAAAAGCCATCTGCATGCAAGTTCCTGTGCAAAGAAAAATCATCTGCAGGCAATTTCCTCAGTGGTGGAAAAAGCTATCTGCATGCAAGTCCCTGAGCGATGGAAAAAGCTTTCTGCATGAAAGTCCTTGAGCGATGGAGAAAGCCATCTGCATGCAAGTTCCTCAGTAATGGAAAAAGCCATTTGCATGCAAGTCCCTGAGTGATGGAAAAAGCCATCTGCATGAATGTCCTGAATGATGGAAAAAATCCATCTGCATGCAAGTTCCTGAGCAAAGAAAAAAAAAATCTGCATGCAAGTTCCTCAGTGATGGAAAAAGCCATCTGCATGCAAGTGCCTGAGCATTGGAGAAAACCATCTGTATGCAAGTACCTGAGCGATGGAAAAAGCCATCTGCATGCAAGTGCCTGAGCAGTGGAGAAAACCATCTGTTTGCATGAAATTAAGTTTTGTTACTCATTTACCTGGGCGATGGAAAAAGCCATCTGCATGCAAGTCCCTGAGCAATGAAAAAAGCCATCTGCATGCAAGTTCCAGAGCTAGTCCTAATGGACAAAAGTACGCATGCATGGAAAGGCATTTTCAATGCTGTACTTTTTTTATACTATCTCACTCGGCCCAGAAGTTGAGAATGTTGCAGCTTGTTAAAGATAACAGTTTTGGGTCTTTTACCAACCAGGTGATAAACACTGCATTCAAACCTAAACCTGAATGGAATTTTTCAGATGTACATGTACATGCAGTAAAGCTAGCATTAATACAGAGGACGGCAAACGTGCATTATATACCTGTTGTGTATCTGGTGACCTCTGACCTCATTAAATAAGTGTAAATTTTTATGAGAATATAAATCAAGTGAGAAATTCTACTGGTAAATATGTATGAGTTTAATGAAAATCCATAGGATTTTTGTTAAGTCACCAAGATGCCTCCAAAAGGGGGTGACCTCTGACCTCATTAAATATATATATATAGATTTTGCTGGAATTCAAACTTAGGCCAGATATTATACCAATAAACATTTCTGATGAGTTTAATCAAAATCCTTCATATCCTTTGCAAGTTTTCCTGGCAAAACCACAAAGTAGACGAGTACGTGACCTGTGACCTTATTGAATATGCCTAGACGTTGTCAATAATCAAATTTAGGTGAGATAATATGTTGGTTTATACTTGCGGGGGGTTTTGTGGAAATTGACTCAAGCCCTGATAAGATATCACAGCGACACTAAAAGTTAACGGACGGATGGACAGATGGTGGGTATACCATTATACTCCAATCATATGACAGGCGTATAAAAATTGCAAGCAATTTCCACCATGAAGAAAAATCTACAGAACTACTTATAATAAAAAATACTTGCATCATTGTTTTAGGTTTACAAAGACCATAAGAAGGCTCTCCATATCTTTTATTATATTTATCCAGCAATAGTTCAACTTCTAAGATACAACAAATGAAAACTCAACTGAGAACTGAGAAAAGAAACATTTTTTCATGTGTATATGTATAACACTCCCTTTTTTTACTGCCAATATAAAGTGGTTTGGGGGGGAACGAAAATTCAAACATATCTTGCGAGTGTAATAATTCCAGTGTGATAAGCAGAGCTGGATACTGGCAATCATATAAATTTTATTTCATGTACATGTACTGTGTTAAAAAAAAATTTATACTGTGTGAGTGACCAATGATGTCTCAGATTTAAAGCATTATCTTCATCACTGACATCAATTGGTGTTAGAATTTTTTGTATTTATTATGTAACAGTTACAAATAAGTGAGAAGTAAATACTGCTGCAGAAATTATGGTTTCAAGTAGAGTTCTGATAGGCTATTAAGATGATTAATATATATGTACTAGTTAAATAATTTATGATTATAGGGTAACCCAAAATGTCTCAGATTTTAAGCCTTTCCTTTTGATTTGGCACTCTGTCATCATTGACAACATTTGGGCCTAGATTTCTTTGTATATAAAGAGTAAAATTATAGTGGGAGATATCTTAATGTATATAGTTTAATCATTTAAAATGGGCAAGGAATGCTGATTAACAGTAAGTTCTCAAAAACCTGATTTGCTGTTAAATGTAGATAATTAGCTATACAGTTAAAATATTTATTCATAATATGAGTGACCCATGATGTCTCAGATTTACAGCATAATCTTCATCACTGACATCATAAGGTGTGAGATTTTGTATATACAGTGTAATTGTTAAAACTGTCAGGTGAGAAATGCTGATGAAGTAAATATGTTCTCAGAATCCTGATAAGCTATTTAAATGTTTAATGTATATGTACAGTTAAAATAATTCATTACAAGAAAATTCAAGGAATAAATGTCCTCTGTTTGCACCTTCAAGCGGTGAATAAGTGCAAATAATTTTAACCACACTCAGCAGATGGCAGCACTGGGCAGTTACTTAAAAAAAGTAATTTTAAGTCAACTGCTAACAACTCATGTTGGTGATTTGTTAAACTTAATGTGCTGATTTATCATATTAAAATGAAACAAATTGTATTATTATCTTGTGAGACAGACACTCCAAAACCATCCAAAACAAGTTAAGCATTAGAGCAATCACTGACCGATATCTGAATGAAACCAGATAATATTTTGAAACATTATCCCATGGAAATGAAAGCCTGGCGGACCAACAGACAAAACAGACAGTGAGACAAGAGGGTCAGACAAGAGGAACAGACAGACAAACCCAAGTCTATGTCCCCCGTTCCAAGGAAGTGCCCAGGGACAATACAAATGATTTAAAGCATTATCTTAATCACTGACATCATATGGAGATTTTTTGTATATACAGTGTTATTGTTAAAACTGTTAGGTGAGAAATGATGATAAAGTCAGAAATTCTTTGGAATCCTAATAGGCTAATAAAATATTAAATGTATATGTACAGTTAAAATAATTCTAAAAATGAGTGACCCATGACGTCTCAGATTAAAAGCATTATCTTCATCACTGACATCATGTGGTGTGAGATTTTGTATTTACAGTGTAATTGTTAAAATTTGTCAAGTGTGAAATTCTGATGAAGTCAGTATTTTCTCTGAATCCTGATAGCTGTGCTAATAATTTATTAAAAGCATATATACAGTTAAAATAATTCCTAAAATGAGTGACCCATGACGTCTCAGATTAAAAGCATTATCTTCATCACTGACATCATGTGGTGTGAGATTTTGTATTTACAGTGTAATTGTTAAAATTTGTCAAGTGTGAAATTCTGATGAAGTCAGTATTTTCTCTGAATCCTGATGGCTGTGCTAATAATTTATTAAAAGCATATATACAGTTAAAATAATTCCTAAAATGAGTGACCCATGACGTCTCAGATTAAAAGCATTATCTTCATCACGGACATCATGTGGTGTGAGATTTTGTATTTAGTGTAATTGTTAAAAAACATCAGGTGAGAAATTCTGAGGAAGTCAGTATTTTCAATGAGTCCTGATAAGCTGATAAAATATTAAAATAATTCCTAAAACGAGTGACCCATGATGTCTCAGATTTAAAGCATTATCTTCATCACTGACATCATGTGGTGTGAGATTTTGTATTTACAGTGTAATTGTTAAAATTTGTCAAGTGTGAAATTTTGATGAAGTCAGTATTTTCTCTGAATCCTGATAGCTGTGCTAATAATTTATTAAAAGCATATATACAGTTAAAATAATTCCTAAAATGAGTGACCCATGACGTCTCAGATTAAAAGCATTATCTTCATCACTGACATCATGTGGTGTGAGATTTTGTATTTACAGTGTAATTGTTAAAATTTGTCAAGTGTGAAATTCTGATGAAGTCAGTATTTTCTCTGAATCCTGACAGCTAGGCTAATAATTTATTTAAAGCATATGTACAGTTAAAATAATTCCTAAAATAAGTGACCCATGACGTCTCAGATTTAAAGCATTATCTTCATCACTGACATCATGTGGTGTGAGATTTTGTATTTACAGTGTAATTGTTAAAATTTGTCAAGTGAGTAATTCTGATGAAGTCAGTATTTTCTCTGAGTCCTGATAAGCTGATAAAATATTGAAATAATTCCTAAAACGAGTGACCCATGATGTCTCAGATTTAAATCATTATCATCATCACTGACATCATGTGGTGTGAGATTTTGTATTTACAGTATAATTGTTAAAAAACATCAGGTGAGAAATTCTGAGGAAGTCAGTATTTTCTCTGAGTCCTGATAAGCTGATAAAATATTAAAATAATTCCTAAAACGAGTGACCCATTATGTCTCAGATTTAAAGCATTATCTTCATCACTGACAACATGTGATGTGAGATTGTGTATTTACAGTGTAATTGTTAAAAAACATCAGGTGAGAAATTCTGAGGAAGTCAGTATTTTCTCTGAATCCTGACAGCTAGGCTAATAATTTATTTAAAGCATATGTACAGTTAAAATAATTCCTAAAATAAGTGACCCATGACGTCTCAGATTTAAAGCATTATCTTCATCACTGACATCATGTGGTGTGAGATTTTGTATTTACAGTGTAATTGTTAAAACTTGTCAAGTGAGTAATTCTGATGAAGTCAGTATTTTCTCTGAGTCCTGATAAGCTGATAAAATATTAAAATAATTCCTAAAACGAGTGACCCATGATGTCTCAGATTTAAATCATTATCATCATCACTGACATCATGGTGTGTGAGATTTTGTATTTACAGTATAATTGTTAAAAAACATCAGGTGAGAAATTCTGAGGAAGTCAGTATTTTCTCTGAGTCCTGATAAGCTGATAAAATATTAAAATAATTTCTAAAACGAGTGACCCATTATGTCTCAGATTTAAAGCATTATCTTCATCACTGACATCATGGTTTGAGATTGTGTGTTTACAGTGTAATTGTTAAAACTTGTCAGGCGAGTAATTCTGATGAAGTCAGTATTTTCCCTCTATCCTGAGAGCTAGGCTAATAATTTATTTAAAGCATATGTACAGTTAAAATAATTCCTAAAATGAGTGATCAGTGTAATTGTTTAAAAAAATCAGTGAGAAATTCTGATGAAGTCAGTATTTTCTCTGAATCCTGATAGGTAGGCTAATAATTTATTTAAAGCATATGTACAGTTAAAATAATTCCTAAAATAAGTGACCCATGACGTCTCAGATTTAAAGCATTATCTTCATCACTGACATCATGTGGTGTGAGATTTTGTATTTACAGTGTAATTGTTAAAACTTGTCAAGTGAGTAATTCTGATGAAGTCAGTATTTTCTCTGAGTCCTGATAAGCTGATAAAATATTAAAATAATTCCTAAAACGAGTGACCCATGATGTCTCAGAATTTAAGGCATTATCTTCATCACTGGCATCATGTGGTGTGAGATTGTGTATTTACAGTGTAATTGTCAAAACTTGTCAAGTGAGTAATTCTTATGAAGTCAGTATTTTCATTGAATCCTGATAAGCTGATAAAAAATTAAAATAATTCCTAAAATAAGTGACCCATGACGTCTCAGATTTAAAGCATTATCTTCATCACTGACATCATGTGGTGTGAGATTTTGTATTTACAGTGTAATTGTTAAAACTTGTCAAGTGAGTAATTCTGATGAAGTCAGTATTTTCTCTGAGTCCTGATAAGCTGATAAAATATTAAAATAATTCCTAAAACGAGTGACCCATGATGTCTCAGATTTAAATCATTATCATCATCACTGACATCATGGTGTGTGAGATTTTGTATTTACAGTATAATTGTTAAAAAACATCAGGTGAGAAATTCTGAGGAAGTCAGTATTTTCTCTGAGTCCTGATAAGCTGATAAAATATTAAAATAATTTCTAAAACGAGTGACCCATTATGTCTCAGATTTAAAGCATTATCTTCATCACTGACATCATGGTTTGAGATTGTGTGTTTACAGTGTAATTGTTAAAACTTGTCAGGCGAGTAATTCTGATGAAGTCAGTATTTTCCCTCTATCCTGAGAGCTAGGCTAATAATTTATTTAAAGCATATGTACAGTTAAAATAATTCCTAAAATGAGTGATCAGTGTAATTGTTTAAAAAAATCAGTGAGAAATTCTGATGAAGTCAGTATTTTCTCTGAATCCTGATAGGTAGGCTAATAATTTATTTAAAGCATATGTACAGTTAAAATAATTCCTAAAATAAGTGACCCATGACGTCTCAGATTTAAAGCATTATCTTCATCACTGACATCATGTGGTGTGAGATTTTGTATTTACAGTGTAATTGTTAAAACTTGTCAAGTGAGTAATTCTGATGAAGTCAGTATTTTCTCTGAGTCCTGATAAGCTGATAAAATATTAAAATAATTCCTAAAACGAGTGACCCATGATGTCTCAGAATTTAAGGCATTATCTTCATCACTGGCATCATGTGGTGTGAGATTGTGTATTTACAGTGTAATTGTTAAAACTTGTCAAGTGAGTAATTCTTATGAAGTCAGTATTTTCATTGAATCCTGATAAGCTGATAAAAAATTAAAATAATTCCTAAAATGAGTGACCCATGATGTCTCAGATTTAAAGCATTATCTTCATCAATGACATCATGGTGTGAGATTTTGTATTTACAGTGTTATTGTTAAAACTTGTCAGGTGAGTGATTCTGATGAAGTCAGTATTTTCTCTGAATCCTAATAGGCTAAAATTCATACCGAATCCTTATAGGCTAACATGTTTATTGTATTTGTACAGTTAAAATAATTCATGAGTGACCCATGATGTCTCAGATTTAAGCACAATCTTCATCATTGACATCATGTGGTGTGAGATTGTGTATATACAGTGTAATCGATAAAACCATCAGGTGACAAATGCTAATGAAGTTTCTCAGAATTCTGACAGGCTTATTAAATGCTTAAATGCTAGATGTATATTTACTGTCAAAATGTTTAATGTATATATAAATTTAATATGATTAATGTGCATGTCCAGTTTATATAGTTAATGTTTTGGTACAATTAAAATTGTTTAATGTATATATGTAATTCAGAATAATTAATAAAATTAGTGACCCATGAAGACCCACACTTCATGAGGTTCATTATCAGCATGTGGTGTGAGCCTGTTTTACATACAATAGAATGATTCAAAAGTGTCATGTGATAAATGGTGAGAGAATTGGCATGTCCTCAGTGAGAACCCTGAGAGTCTATCTTAGCTTGATTCCTTAGTGATGAAAATCTTTAAAAACTTGTGCAATTGAGAAAAATGGAGAATGCAAGGAATACTGAATTTTATAGTTCAAAGACTTGATGGATCATAGTATTGCAATAAATTGACAAAACATAGCTGGAATTGTTTAAGCTGTCCTCACAGTAAGAAAACAACAACTTATTTCTGCGCTGTTCTCCAGCAGTTTAAGGACTAAGTCCAACAGGATCATTACTCAAAAGTGCTCTAGAAAGTTAAGTATACCATAAATTCTATGGAACCACAACCAAATTTTGCCATCCTGGTCCCTTACACCACAGCTTTAAAGAAGCCTTATCAAAAATAGTTTTTGTGCACTCAGCCATTAAACCATACCCCCCCCCCCTAACATAGCAGATTTGTCAAACCAATACTTGTTGAAAAAAATGACTAAAATGGGTTTTTTCATGATCTGTTGAGACTAAATAAAATTATATGACACATATGAATAGAGTGAACAAGACTGAAAAAAAAAACTGACCAGGCAACACTGGTGAATCTAGGTAATATCCTGATAGGCTAATAAAATGTTTAATGTATATGTACAGTTGAAATAATTCATCATATGAGTGACCCAAGATGTCTCAGATTTTAAGCATTATCTTCATCTCTGACATCATATGGTGAGAGACATTGTATATACAGAGTAATTGTTAAAACCATCAGGTTAAGAAATGTTGATGAAGTCCGTATGTTCTCAGAATCCTGATAGGCTAATAAAATGTTCAATGTACCTGTACAGTTAAAATATTTCATAATATGAGTGACCCATGATGTCTCAGATTTTGAGCTTATCTTCATCATTGACATCATATGGTGTGAGATTTTGTATGACAAAAATTGGTTTTCATTAGATCTGATAAGCCATAACAGAATTAAATGACATATGAACAGAGTAAACAAGATTGAAAAAACTAAACTAACCAGGCAACACTGGTGAATCTAGGCAATATCCAGACAGGCCAATAAAATGTTTAATGTATATGTACAGTTAAAAAAAATCATAATATGACAGACCCAAAACTACCCAGGCAACACTGATGAATCAAGGTCAATCATGAAAGGTTAATACAATGTTAAATGAATGTGTACAGTTAAAATAATTGGTAATATTAGTAACCCAAAACTGACATGGCAACACTGTTGAAACTAGGCAATACTGCATAAAGTCATGAGATTAAATTTGATCATGAGATTTTTTGGTTAAAGATTTTTTTTTTAACAAGCTGACAGAGAGGAGTTGAAATGACAGTAACAATTATTCATGATGTCTCAGAATTTTATTGCATCTTTTTCTCTGACAATTTGTTCATCATTGACATCATAATGAGAGATAAAGTTATTGGATAAGAAATAAAAATTCTGATGATGCACTATTGTCACAGCACAAACAAAGTATCACCATTACAGATTGAATAAAGCAAAGACAATGTTGAATCTAGGCAATGCAGGCTAAATACTGAACCAAAAAAATTGAAGATGTGATTTCAGTTTAATATATATTTATATTTTATTTATGATGTCTATTTTTTTATTTTCATAATTATCATCAATGACATCATTAATGAAGTGAAGATGAACATGAAGACAAATGTCATAAGATCACAAGTTCTGATTCAATGCACCAATTATTCCTGGAAGTTGGTATGAATGCTGGAATGAAAATGTTTCAATATCCAGAAAGCTTTTAATTTCATGGATTTTTTTTTTTGATAATGTAGAGAGCCTTGTGCAATTTTTTTATATTATTAACAGGCAAGGATCATGGGGAAGGTACATTTTCTAAATTTTTTTTTTTTGCATCATCACACTTTTCAGCTTTCTTTTTGTAACAACCCCAGCTGTTTGTGGGAAACAGTTTTTCTTGTTTTGGGATTGTCAAGAATTTTTTTTACTGCTTGTGATGGCAATATTTTTTTTTTCAATCACCACACTTTTCAGCTTTTTTTGTGTAACAACCCCGTTTCTTGTGCAAAACATTTTTTTTGTCTTGGGATTGTAGAGATTTTTGTATTGCTGTGATGGTGATGTTCTGTATTCTTTGTATTTTAAATGTACCCATCCCACTGATTTCATTTACCTGACAGGTTCTTTTGAACTTGGTAGACTTATCTTTTTAGTATCACAGAGACTCACTTTCTCATTTGAAAAAAAACAGCAGAAAATTTACTAAAGTCTCAGTGTTGTTCTTGTGACTTAGGTAGACTCATCATTAAATGAATTTCATCTTCAAATGGAAACTTGGTGCAAGGAATCAAAGGGTAAAATCTCCTCTCTCACTTTAGGTCTCAATAAAAAATTTTTTGCTAAATAAAGTGAAGTTGATCAAGATACTGCTTATGAATTTTAATAAGGAGATTGCTGGAGATGATCACTTTGGATCAAACCATGTTTATGTCTCAAAATTTATGTGTCATCTTGTGCTGTGATATTAGTTCATCACATGGTGAAATAATGCACACAGGTAAAGGCAATGGCAATTCTGATGAAGAGCTTGATCATCTAATGAAACAAGGAGAATGAAAGAACAGACTGAAAAACACAGAACATAAACAAGGCAACAGTGTTAAATCTAGACAACACTTTGAATACATAATGCAGGTGTCAAACATGATTAAATCTGACCATGATTTCTATTTAGAAAGAAATTTAAACATGTTTTAGATGTAATGAGAGTAAATCATGATATATCAACAAATGCTGTGACCGACTGATCATCATAGACATTTTGGGAGGTTCTATTTTTGGTAAATATAAAGTTCAACTGCTAAAACTGGTTTGGTCGGAAATGTTGATCAAGCTAAAATGTTCTATGAATGAACCCTCAGGTGGGCTAATTAGTTATACGAATGGTCCAATAACTGTTGATGATTGAAACCACTGCATAATAAAATGAAATATGAAAAAAATCCATGTTATGTGCTACTTTCTGAATCAATGAGGCAAAACAGACAGAAAAATAAATACAAACGAGTAAACTAAACAGGGCAGAACTAGGCCAACAGACTGAAAAAAAAAAAAAACCAGGCAATACTGCTGAATCTTGACAATGCAGGTTGAATATAGGTTAATATAAATCCCATGTGATACTTCATTTTTTATGAGATCTGTAGCTTTATTTATGATGCCTCAAATATTTTCCCTTTTAAAATTTCATTATAATCATCACTCTAATCATATATGAAGTGAAGATGAAAATCCTATGAAGAAAGACAACATCAGAAGCACCCAGTCAATGCACAAAATATTCTTGAATTTCTTTTTTTGCTGGAGAGAGAGTAATTCTGAAGCATAATTTTGTAAATGTAAACAGTGGTTTACATGTCCTTTTTTAAAGTCATATAGAGGATTGTGGGAGGTGCATTTGCATTTGGATCCATATTTTCATTCTCTCACTTGATATGTTAATGAGAAATTCTTAAATTCTGAGACATAATGAATCAATATAAATAAACTTAATGATCACAGAGTTTTGTGGTAGATTACATGATGCACATCAATAATCAAACAAGAAAAACTGTTCAAGGATTAAAGAAGTTGCCAATGCTGAAGGCTTAACATTAAAAAGAGCAACTCATGGTACCAACAGTTGCCAAACATATCTGTTCAGTAATCTGCACATTGAGAGGAGAGACTTATTGTACCAAGAGTTGGGAATAAACATATGTTCTGTAATCTGAACCTTTAGAGGAGTGACTCAAAGTACAAAGAGTGGGAAATTACACCTGTTCAGTAATCAGAACTTTGATAAGAGTGACTCAATGTACAAAAAGAAGGGAACAAACACCTGTTCGGTAATCTGAACTTTGATAAGAGTGACCCAGTGTGCAAAGAGTGTAGAATAAACACCTGTTCAGTAATCTGAACATTAAGAAGAGTAACTCCATGTACAAAGAGTGGGGTATAATCACCTGTTCAGTAATCTGAACATTAAGAAGAGTGTTTCAAAGTTCAAAGAGTGGGAAATTAAACATCTGTTCAGTAATCTGAACTTTGATAAGAGTGACTCAATGTACAAAGAGCTGGGAATAAACACCTGTTCAGTAATCTGAACATTAAGAAGAGTGACTGAATGTACAAAGAGTGGGGAATAAACACCTGTTCAGTAACCTGAACATTAAGAAGAGTGTTTCAAAGTTCAAAGAGTGGGAAATTAAACATCTGTTCAGTAATCTGCACATTGAGAGGAGAGACTTATTGTACCAAGAGTTGGGAATAAACATATGTTCTGTAATCTGAACCTTTAGAAGAGTGACTCAAAGTACAAAGAGTGGGAAATTACACCTGTTCAGTAATCTGAACTTTGATAAGAGTGACTCAATGTACAAAAAGAAGGAAATAAACACCTGTTCGGTAATCTTATCTTTGATAAGACTGACCCAGTGTACAAAGAGTGTAGAATAAACACCTGTTCAGTAATCTGAACATTAAGAAGAGTAACTCAATGTACAAAGAGTGGGGAATAATTACCTGTTCAGTAATCTGAACCTTAAGAAGAGTGACTCAAGGTTCAACGAGTGGGAATTAACACCTGTTCAGTAATCTAAACTTTGATAAGAGTGACTCAATGTATAAAGAGTGGGAAATAAACATCTGTTCTGTAATCTGAACATTAAGAAGAATAACTCAATGTACAAAGAGTGGGGAATAAACACCTGTTCAGTAATCTGAACATTAAGAAGAGTGTTTCAAAGTTCAAAGAGTGGGAAATTAAACATCTGTTCAGTAATCTGAACTTTGATAAGAGTGACTCAATGTACAAAGAGCTGGGAATAAACACCTGTTCAGTAATCTGAACATTAAGAAGAGTGACTGAATGTACAAAGCGTGGGGAATTAAACACCTGTTCAGTAATCTGAACCTTCAGAAGAGTGACTCAAAGTACACAGAGTGGGAAATAACACCTGTTCAGTAATCTGAACCTAAGAAGAGTGACTCAAGGTACAAAGAGTGGGAAATAACACCTGTTCAGTAATCTGAACTTTGATAAGAGCTACGCAATTTTTAAAGAGTGGGGATTAAACACCTGTTCAGTAATCTGAACATTAAGAAGAGTGTTTCAAAGTTCAAAGAGTGGGAAATTAAACATCTGTTCAGTAATCTGAACTTTGATAAGAGTGACTCAATGTACAAAGATCTGGGAATAAACACCTATTCAGTAATCTGAACCTTTAGAAGAGTGACTCAAGGTACAAAGAGTGGGAAATAACACCTGTTCAGTATTCTGAACTTTGATAAGAGTTACGCAATGTTTAAAGAGTGGTGATTAAACACTTGTTCAGTAATCTGAACATTAAGAAGAGTGTTTCAAAGTTCAAAGAGTGGGAAATTAAACATCTGTTCAGTAATCTGAACTTTGATAAGAGTGACTCAATGTACAGAGAGCTGGGAATAAACACCTGTTCAGTAATCTGAACCTTCAGAAGAGTGACTCAAAGTACAAAGAGTGGGAAATAACACCTGTTCAGTAATCTGAACCTTTAGAAGAGTGACTCAAGGTACAAAGAGTGGGAAATAACACCTGTTCAGTAATCTGAACATTAAGAAGAGAGACTCAAAGTACAAAGAGTGGGAAATAACACCTGTTCAGTAATCTGAACATTAAGAAGAGAGACTCAAAGTACAAAGAGTGGGGAATAAACACCTGTTCAGTAATCTGAACATTAAGAAGAGAGACAAAGTTCAAAGAGTGGGAAATAACACCTGTTCAGTAATCTGAACTTTGATAGGAGTTACGCAATGTTTAAAGAGTGGTGATTAAACACTTGTTCAGTAATCTGAACATTAAGAAGAGTGACTCAATGTTTAATGACTCAGAAATAAAAATCTGTTCAGTGATCTGAACCTTAAGAGTGACTCCAGATATCAACAGTTTGGAATAAACACAGATATGCTCAGTTATATGAACATTAAGACAAGCAATTGAAGGTACTAACAGTGGAGAATCAACAGATGTTCAGTAATCTGAACATTAAGAAGAGAGACTCAAGATATTAACAGTTGAGAAAAAAACAGATCTGTTTAGTAATATGAAAATTAAGCCAAGCCTGTGTCTGTATGGAAAATTAGAGGTGAATACATGCACTGAAGAATTGATGCATTCAATTGCAACTCCTCGATTAAACTGTAATTGTTCATTTACCTCTGAATCAATTCATGATATTTTAGCATGTACCATATTACAAAGTGCTCTGTGAGCTTTCAAATTTGAAGGAGAGACTGAGGAAGATCTACATTTTTATTTATTTGCTGAAATTTACTTACATCCATTTTGGTTAAAATTGCTTTTATTTTTTAAAGTCTGAAATTTACATCAAGTAAGAATTGAATGGAGAATTGAAATGAATGTAAAAAATCAATAATTGAATCAATTCTAAATTCCCCAACAATTCACAGCCCTAAGAAAATGTTCTTTCTCTCAGTTCTCAGGAGACTGCGAGTGTCTCATTGGTTTTGTGGATGATGTTACTTTTGTACCTCTTACATGAAATATTAAGTCATGTATGGTCTTTGCAAACAAAATTACTTTCATAATCCTGCTCAAATTATCGCTTCATTTGCTTACTACATCAATACACTAACATGAATGGAGCATCAAATGATTGTGAAGACCTAAATCACCTAAGAATATTTTAAACATGTTATATTTTCAGGTATACTTAAGCTGTAGTGAGGGTCAGGTTTGTAATGGTCACACTTGGTCAAAACTGAGTAAAATTAATGTAAATTAAATGTTCACGATTCAACAGAGATGAGAGGTCAGAATAGAGAAAGCCCCATAAAATTCTTTATCTATTAATGCAAGGTCTCATCTAGTACTAATCACTGGTAGTTCTATTTTACAGATTTCAAATGATTGATTAAAAAAATGACGAATTCTTGAAAATACATGCTTAAAAGAAACAAAAACTAGATTGAGGTTGTTTTTGCATAAATAGCTATAGGTATTCTTAAGATATGGGGTTCTCAATAAATTTATCTTGCAGCCTTTTTTTAAATTGTCCATGATATGGGTAGTTCTAGCAACAATTTCAATTTCAAATTTCATGGAAAAATACTGAGTTAACACAAAAGCTATCGCATACACAATAAATGACACTGCATGACAACAATGGATGACGACAGACCAAATAAGGTCTTTCCCTTGGGAGGGGCTACCATTCTTACTTGAGTATAAGTTGGTCATAGAAGCAGTGCAAAAGTTACAAAATATCCATTCACTTTTTCAACTGTACCAGAAAAATAATTTCTCAGGGCTAAAAAGAATTTATAATCTGAATATAGGTAAATCAACTGCATGCATGAACATACTCTCTGGGGATTACTAGCTGACCTGGCAGAACAGGCAGCCATGTCCAGCCCACTGAGCCAAACTGCAAAACAACTGAATGATCATCGCTGGAATGATATGATACACTGATGCCTTAAAACTACAACAACATATCAAATTATTGGTCAGCCTATTTTAAATTTGAGAAATTCCAATGCACTGGTTTTTTCAATTAAAGTTATTATTTTCTTAATTGACAAAATTCTTCTCAATTTTTAAGTGTACTCATATTTTCATATAAAGTAGATATTCTAATGAATAACTTGTTTGCTTTGTTGGTCAGATATTGAGTTATGATTCAGTGTAGTATATTTGAACATTTTATAATATGCAGAACCATGCTAAGCTTATAAATACAAGCATAGACTGAGGAATTAATAAATTGTAGAATCCTCTGGACCAAAATTTAAGATAGAAGCCTCAATATTAATAAGTTTAAACAGAGGTTTCTTGTTAATTTCAGAAGGGAACATTTATGAGTGACATTGCTTCAGGTTTGGTGAATTTGCTGGCATCTAACATTATGTCTGATTTGACACATGACATATTCAACAGTTTAAAGTGGTTGTCTGATAGACAGATATATGATTATGGGTGGTTGCTATAGCTCAGTTAACTAAAAGTCAACTGAGCTAAAGATTTATATTTTTCTTGCATCAAACTGCGAAATCTACTGGCTGCATGATAGTTGTCTTTTTCTGACAAAAAGTTGTGTATACTAAGTATTAAAGATAATAAGTAAAATTCCAGATAGTCATGGAAGCACTTCACTACAGATTTTCCAAGAATTAAAATAAAAAGTACTTGTTGAGCCACACAAGAAAACAAACTGTTCTACAGACCCTCCAACAGATATAAATGACCAAAGCAGGCAAGTTCTTTTGAAAAGAAACTTAAATGTCTAAATAAATATTTGGAATTTTGCAAACTTGCACAAATATTACAAAGATGGCCTTTTGTTTTCTTTAAAATGGTGCATAAATGCAAGAAGGCCAAACAATTTAGTTCATATTATTTTCCATGTCACAGTACTTTTTAGAATTCTTAGAAGGATCAAGACCACCAGTTTGCAACATAACCAAGGACAGGTTGTCTTTAACAAAATCTGATCCTTTTACAAACATTATCCACCAAAACATATAGACCATAGATCTGTAGAACAATTTTGTGTAGCCTTATTGACAAAATAAAACATTTGTGAGGTGGCCATGACTGAATGGAGGGTAAGGCCTGTGACTCCAGGCAGAAAATTATACTCCATCCCACTTTCACTGTCCACCTTTTTTTGTAATAATTTTTGTAAAAATGTCCCCGTGGCAATTCAGACAGACAAATGTGGTGATTATCTGACAGCAAAGTAATAATCTTACATTCATTGATGAATGAATTCACTGGTTAATTAAAAATTAAATACAACTGAACAGATACCAGGCTTAAGACAGACTAAGATAATCTGTCAACACTGACCCAGCATCAATGAGTAAATTTGTTTATTTCATACTTTTTTAAACTAACATAAATCACCACATTACTTCCTGTTATAGCAGCTGTAATGCTGCAGCTAACAAATTAAATTTGAAAGAAATAACGTGAAAAATAAGGTGGACAGAGTTGCTTGAACAGAATATAATTTATAACTAGTGACTGGCAAGCTTGAGGTATCTTCAAATTAACAAGTCATGTGTGCCAATTGACAATTAAATAAACAATATTCAAACAAAACCTTATAATTATACCAGTTATATATATATATATATATATATATATATATACAGGTAACCTAGGCTTAGCAACAGGCGCGTATAAAGGTGCAACAAATACATATATATATAAACACACACATAAAGGCCAGGTTCCCAGCATATTTCCTGAGATTTCCAAAATGAATTATCAATATTAAAGGAATTAGTAAACTATATCCAATTTGAATTCTTCAGTAAATAGCTAATACAGTGATAATGTTCGATTAAAAAAATATCAGACCATAATCATATGTATGATTAAATAGGTATATAATTTGTACATGAGAAATTATTTAATAATGATCACTCCTTTTCCAGGCCCTATCAGAATTTTTCAAGATCTGATAAATATTCACCTCAAATTCTGCAATTTATTCATTATTTAAAAAGAAATTCCCTTGATACCAAATTGGCTGGGATACCCAATTTATGCATATATAAATATATATATATTTATCAAAACAAAAAAAAATAGCTGGGGGAGAGAAAGAATCTGAAACTTGCTGTCATTTTTGTCCAGGATATCATTTGGAATCCCATTAACATATGATCAACAATGACAAGTGATCCATGGGTCATGACTTTCAGTGACCGACATGTTGGTACCATATGCAGCAATGATACTAGATGCATTTATCTTTGGCACTAGTTGTCCTGAGGAAACTGCCGTTATAATTTTGCTGTCTCAAAATATATTAAAAATACATGAATATAGAAAAAAATTAAGATGTTGCCAAATGAAAATGATTAAATTTAGTCATGCTCAGTAAGCATGAGAAACATACCATTGCTGTCATTTGACAGTCTCAACAAGGAACAAAGGCACAAATAGTCCCCTGGTTATGCTTAACTGTTAAAGTATATCATCAGTGATGCCCAGATATCCAATATCTTGGCTAGAACAAATTTAAATTTAAAACTCTAGATGCATATTACAAAATGGATTTGAAAAATAAAATGCATTAATTATTAATTATTTAAGTTTTCAGATCACCCAGTTTCAACAGGGAGTGATGGAGGATTTAAATTGTAAATTACACAGTTCCCAGTTGACAGGTTATCAAATATAGGTGGCAGGGTTTTGGCTGAAAAATATGCCTGTCACATTTAATGCTAACAGGTCTTGTTGTTTTGATACATGGTATGTACTAAATTTATGGTTACATTATGTATGAAGACACAAGAAAATTTTTGAGGATGGTAACATTAGGAAATGCATACAGAAGCCATTATGAAAATAAACTATTAAAGTCACACACATTTAATTTTCCTTGGCCTAAGATGCAGTTGACCATTAAAGGAAAGCTAACATTTCAAGATTTTCAAACAAATTCTGGAATCAGGAGAAAATACCATTTCAGATAGGCAAATTCAAAACTGCTGGTAAAATCATTTATAAATTAAATTATTAACATGTTTAGATAATTTGATAATTAGTGATATAGTAATTCATCAGATAAAAGGTAAATATTTGCACCAAATATGAAAACATAAAATCAGGAAATATTTAAATCAGCAAACTTTAATTCCATTCAATATAATACTCATTATTTGCCCTAGCTGAAAGGATTGAATCAGTTTGAAGGTTAACATGTTTTTATTTACTTAACTGAAAGGCAGTGGAAAAGATAATTTTGGACTGCAGAAAGTCATAAAACAAATGGTGCCACTTGCAGGTTATAATCATATGTAAGTCAAGGGATCAATATGTCTACATAATCTGGAAATGATTGATTGAGTTATTCCTCAGAGTTGAAGTCAGATTCTCCACCATGTATGGAAACATGTGAAATCAGAAAATTTTGCACTCAGTAAAATTGTAAGTGCTCTGGAAACATAAAATCCTAAAAGAATAATTACTGAATTATAGGTCCCCCTCCTATGGTAGGGGAATAAAAATTAAGGAAAGAATGCAATAATAAAAGGGTCAAAACACAATTGGTACCAACAGTCATGGGGAACTGATGCAACGATGTATATATATGTATACAAATATATGCAAGACTGTATCAGTTTATAAGGGAAAGAGAAGAAGAAATAACAATTATTTGTTGCACCTTTATAGTTCAGTGAATAGCTCCCCCTAAAATGCACCACAGCTGGAATTTAAAGGCATTTAAGGTATATATACTAGAAAAATAAAATAAAAGGTTATTCTAAAATATGCAATAAGAAAAAATGTTTAATGGTACAATAGATAAAAAAAAGAGACCCATGGGTCACAACACTCAGCTGTTGTTTATGATCATAATATATCATTTTGAAGAAGGGTAGACAAATTTTGGTTTTGTATGGTAATTCAAGCTGATTTATGAGGATGATGGCATTTAACACAAGTTACGTAAAGATTTTGATAAAATCCTAGGAGATGGAAGAGATGCTTTTTATTGAAACCTAAGATACTAAAAAAGTTAAGCACTAAAGGTTCTTATCAGGTCAAATATTGAAAGACAAATAGCTGAATCCAGACACTGATTCAATAATAGGACCAGAGGAAATTGCAGAGAGAATGCATATGGAAGATGGTGGAAAGATGCTGTGCTGATTGAAGACACTCAGAAAGGGCAGACCTTTATGTATGTGGGAACAGAAAGAATGGTGTATCTTGTAAACTTTGCTTGATCTCATTAAATGTGTGTGAATTTTGCAGAGAAATCAATTGAGATAAGAAACTACTGGCAAACTTGTATAAGGAGTTTGATGAAAATCCATAGGATTTTTGGTAAGTCACCGCAGGGCCTCCAAAGTGAAGTGACCTCTGACTTCATTAAATATGCATTGATTTTTCTAGAAATCTAACTTAGACTAGAAATTTTATTGATTATCATTTCTGTTGAGTTTTATCAAAATACATAATATTCTCCATCAGTAATGCCGGCAATACCAATTTGTAGCCTAGTGACATCCGACATACAATAAAGCATGGATTTTGCCATTGATCTTTAGAGACAATCCATTGGTAGGTAGTTCTTGTGAATTTCATGAAAATCCACCAAAGCCCTGGAGATTAATCAGGGGGAGATTTAAAGCTAACAGACAGACGAACAGGTGAACGGACGGTGGGTATACCATAATACTCCTGTCATATGACAGGAGTATAAAAATCAAAACAGATTTCGCATGTGAAAAATGATAATGCAAATTCCAGCCATGATGCACAAAATAAAAATATAAAAACCAACTGAGTAAAATGATAATGAGACATGAATGATATGATTAATGAAATATGGATTAAAACCCTCCCTCCCCCTGTTTAAAATATCAAACAAAGTGATCCATGGGTCAAGATGCTCAGCTGATCAAGAAGACATTCACAAAATGAATTTTATCATCTGAATGCCAAATTTTGAAGGTGGTATCCCAATTCAACTGAAGTTAAGGGTGGAGGATATGTGTACCAGAGACCTAATTTAAGGTTTCTTAGGAGCTTCTTCATGGTTCTCCCTGGAGATCGGGTCAGAAGATTCTATGTGCAATGTTAACGATTTGTTCCCTGTTAACGGAAAACCACATCTTTGAAGGTCTCAAAAATAGAGAAAATGTGTAAATTTAAAAAAAAAATATCAAGGGGGAAGCATCAGTCTGCAGGAACTGATGAAACTTTCCATGATTAAAATACATACAGAGAAACATGGTAATCAATGCATTAGTTGTTCAGATATTGGTGCTTTTGTATCAAATTTTTAATTATTATGGGGGGCAGGGGGGGGGTGTATTTCTGAGCCCGATAGCTCAGGAGATATGGGTAACAGAGACCTTGTTTCAGGTTTCCCAGGAGATTTTCCAGGGCTTTCTCTGGGTGTGTAGCTAGAAATTTCTAGTTCTAGTGGTATGATTTGCAGCTAGTTAACAGACAACTGCAGCATGGAAGGTCTCGAAAATTGAGAAAAAATGTGTAAAATTTGGTGCCACAAGTGTACAGGAAATCATTTAACACTGCATTATCAATATGCAAGCAAAGAATAATGCTGATCAATGCATTAGTTCTTCTTATATTGGAGCTTTTGTATCAAACTTTTAATTATTCTGGGGTTTTATTTCAGAAGATATTGGTAACAGAGATAAATTTTCTGGTTTCCAAGGAGATTTTTTTATGGATCTCCTTGGATGTCAAGTAAGATTATTCTAGGTCCAGTGTTTTCAATTTGTGGCCTGTTAATTGACAGACAGACAGACAGACGGACAGACAGATGGACTGACAAAGAGTGATTGCTATAGCTCAGATGACTTTCAGTCAGCTGAGCTAAAAAGTACATGTACATTTTTACCGAAATGTATAATAGACCCACCCCCCATGAGCCCCAACCCCCCTACGAGCCCAAATTTTGAAACCGAAACCAACAGTACATGTACATTTAACTTTTAGATGGATAATTGATGTACTCTCCCTGAAGTGTAGGGTGTCCAGCCGTGACCAGTTCTAGCCTAGAGTCCAATGAAAATATGCCAAAAAGAAATAATCATGAAAATCTTATAAAGGAAATTATATATTAATTAAATATATAAATACAAGTTTATCTTATACCAATTTTAATTATCCAAAAGAACGAGTGCCAAAAAATCATTTATATATATATAAACCATTTTAACCATTATTTAAACCTTATTTTTTAACCTTTTACAAGTTTATTTCATGGCCCTTTTATAGTTTTGATATTGTAGTCTTTTGTGCATTGAACTCTTGGCCTGATGGTCCTGGCTGGACACCAGAGCTGTTAAGAGGGATTTAGGATTGAAGTATTAGCAGGTGCAGAAGGGGCGAGTTGGGGAGAGGTCTTCACATCACCACAGCTCTCTCCCTCCACTCCTGCTAATACCTCCAGGGGGGCCTGGGAGAGGCAGAAGGGGAAGGCCGGGGGGAGGTAGCAGACTTGGGAGGGGCAGAAGGGGAAGGCCGGGGGGAAGTAGAAGACTGGGGAGGGGCAGAAGGGGAAGGCAGGGGGGAGGTAGAGGACCGTGGAGGGACAGAATGGGCAGAGGTAGAAGGAGAGGGCGGTGCACGTGAAGAGGTGAAAGGAGAGGGCCGGGGAGAGGTGGAAGGGGCGAGCCGAGTGGAAGTAGATGGAGAGGGCTGTGCACGTGAAGAGGTGAAAGGAGAGGGCCGGGGAGAGGTGGAAGGGGCGTGCCGAGTGGAAGTAGAAGGAGACGGCCGGGGAGAGGTGGAAGGGGCGTGCCGAGTGGAAGTAGAAGGAGAGGGCCGGGGAGAGGTGGAAGGGGCGTGCCTGGTTGAAGTAGAAGGAGAGGGCTGTGCACGTGAAGAGGTGAAAGGAGAGGGCCGGGGAGAGGTGGAAGGGGCGTGCCGAGTGGAAGTAGAAGAAGCGTGTATAGGTGAGGCAGAAGGAAAGGGCTTGGGAATGGCGGAAGGAGGTCGCCAGGGAATGGAAGAAGAGCGTCGGGTGGAGGTAGAAGAAAGCTGTGGAGAAGCAGAGGGAGAGGTGGGGGAGGAACGTGAACGAGGTGAAGGGTGGGGAGGAGGTGCCAGGGTGCTGCGGTGTGGAGTGCTGGTAGAGGTAGATGGTGAAGTGGTGACAGGGGGGGAAGATGGTGGTGCTAAAGAAATGGTAGGTACATCAATTATACTATGAACCCCAATGTCCCCCCTGCGGCGCTTTGCAGGGCCAGAGTCGTCAGAGTCGCTGCTCCTCTTCTGGCCCTGCTGATCTGAACGACATGGCATGACACTATCATCTGTATTTTTATTAGAGCTATTCACTGTGACCAGAGCCCCACTGTCATTTCGGGCTCTGGTCGAGCGCAGCTCCTCCCGACATTTATGGGTTTCCTGTCGGGAACGATCCAGCTGGTCACGGGCCTGGGTCAGTCGGTCACGCAGCTGTTGCCCTTCCCTCTCAAGCTGCTGGATATGATCCAGCAGCTTGCCTTCTCCCCGCAGTTGCTGGCGCAAGTCCTTCAACTGTTTGTTTAAATCTGCATGGTCTTTTGACAGTTGCCGGACTTGCGTCTGCAACTGCTCCCCATCCCCCTGCAGCTGCTGGACCTTATCCTGCAGCTGCCCCTTGTCAGCTTGAAGCTGCGTGACCTGACCCTGGGCCGTGGTCAGCAGGTTCTGAAGCTGCGTCAGCGCCTGCTGATGAGCAAGGTTACCTGCAGCCATACCGTCAGCCAGCAAACCGGCCACCACCTCGACTGAATCAGCTCTCTCTGTGAAATACAGAAACGAGAAGACCGGTGAATATTTATGGACAAGTATGACCATAAGCAAAACACAACTAGGAAAATTCAAACTGTTAAAACCATAATTTAAAAATGCAGAAGTATCATTTATCGGACTTATCTCAAATATGGTATAAACAAATTAAAAGAACTTAACTTGGGCCCAGGGACATATAAAGCTCATTTGTGAGCCATTACAATATATGTATTTGACAATAATGACAAGACCACCACATAACTGCAAATTAATTCTTTTGTATGCCTTGTGAACTCATTCAAATTAAATTGTACACTGTTTGCAGAAAAATGAACTCAGGTTAGTCACTTAATTGGTTAACTAGAGACCCATGGTTCTGGACACTCAGCTGAATTTGTCAATAAGACTTTTTTGCAAGTTTTTTTCTAAATGTTGGGCCTGTGATTAAGTTTGATCAAGGTAAAAATCAACAGATTTCTTACTTCATGGGTGGCCATATAAAACTCAAATTTGAAACCAATATTTCATCTATAAACCATATGTCATCTGGAAACAAAAGACGGACAAACAGGGAAATGGAAAGGGTGATTAATATAAGGCATCCAAGAATTCAAGTGGGGCCCTAATAATCACAAAAGGTTACAGGACAATAGATGAAGCATCAGTTGAGAATTTCAGTCTTAATATGGTTTGGTAGTCTCAAAATAAAGGAAACAAGAGCACTGCAATTGGTGCATGCATAATACATCCATTGTATATTTTGTAACCTCTGACCACATCATATAGGGGTGGATTTGCTGAGAATGCAATTCAGGTGAGAAACTGTATTGGTTAATACTCCCCATGATTTACATGGACTGTTGGTCAGCCAGGGTGGTGCCACCCAAGTAAATATGCATGGATTTTGCTTAAAAACGAACTTAGGTGAGTTTATTGATTAACATTTCTACTAAGTAGTATCTAAAAATCCATCATATTCCTTGTACGTAATCATGGTGAACCCACAAATTGGCCTGTACAAAGCAGCCTGGTGACCTCTGACCTCATTAAATATGCTGAAAATTGATAATAATTTTATTGGGGCTAAGAAACGTAATCATGGTGAACCCACAAATTGGCCTACAGGTACAAAGCAGCCTGGTGACCTCTGACCTCATTAAATATGCTGAAAATTGATAATAATTTAATTGAGGCTTAGAAACATTATTGGTAAATATGTGCAAGGATTTTCATGGATTTCAAGGAACTCCAAAGTGCTGTGAAATCTGAACCTATTTATCATGCATGGATTTTGCTAGAAATCAAACTAAGGTGAGATATATTACTGATTAACTTTTTTTTTATCAAAATCCGTCATTATTGTCATAAGTTATTGCAGCAACACCCCAAAGTAGCCTAATGATCTAACTTTGACCTTACTGAACTTACTCTGACCTTACTAAATGTTTGTGGATTTTGCGTATAATAGAACTCTGGTGAGACATCTATTGGGAAGTGGTTATGAAGATCCACTTAAGACCCGGAAGTTATTGTGGTGACACAAAGTTAACGGATAGATGGACGAACAGCATATAACAAGTGGCCCATGGGCCATGATGCTCAGCTGAATTCAAGGAGCCTTAAACGATTGGCAGAAAGACTCCCAGAGTGCTCAAATTCATGCATTTTGACAACAGGTTACAGTGACCTTATCCTACATAAAGCTGCTACCATTTGTGCCTACTTGACTGAGTGTTAAAATTAAGTTCTTTCACACAGCTTGTAGAAAATGGATCAGTGTGACATTTCTGGTTTCCCAGGAAAAATAAGGGACCTCCCTGAAAGTCATGTATGAGGATTTTAGGCCAAATGGATACAATTTGTGCCCCATCTGACTCACTTGGTGGTTAAAAATCAGGTTTTCTCTCCTTATTTGCAAAATATAGATAACAATGACCTTATTTCAAGTTTCCAAGGATATCATTCATGGAACTCTAGGCCTGTCAAGTAAGAAGATTCTACTTCCAACACTCATGATTTGTGCCCTGTTAATGAACGACTGCTTCATTTGAAGTTCTCAAAAACTGACATTAAAATGAGAAAAAAATTTGAAACTAGAATTTTTTTTATGCAAATGCATAAAAATTTAAACTGAAATGGCTTTGTTTCTGCAGTGCAACTGTAACCAAATTTGAGGACAAAATGTGAAATACTTGGTGTTCACAAGACAATAACTATAATTTGGCAGATCTGACCTTGAAGATTAAGGTCAAGGTCACTGGCTTTTAACTTTTCGGATATATTTTTTTAGAAATAAAATGTTAAATACAGTCAAGCTGGCTTACTGTCATGTCAATGGTGCATGCATGCACAAATCATGATAATAACTGGGATGTGACATTACTGGGATGTGACAATGTCACATCCCAGTTATTATCATTATGCGGGCTTCAACATCAATGTCCTTTTGAATCATTGAAGAAGTGTTATGTCTCAAATGATATTAAATAAATCGTCAATAAAAAGGAAACAAATGTTTATGAATATTTTTTTTATGCACAACTGAATATCAAATTACATTTATGCGCACCTGACAATTTATTTACTGTAAGTTTTGTGCCGCATGCCGCAGTAACTGAGAAAAATCCGACTTGCCAACAGAAGGAGACGTAGCGTCTGGGTGGTGGGGTCAAATGTCTGGAAATATGCGGCACAGTCATCACGTTATGTGTAGGCAAACTATTTTACTAGATAATTCTTTCCCTGACTATTGCACCTTATTTTTCGGATATCATATTAAAGACTCAAAAATTCCATGATTGTCTTAATGAAAGGACTGTTTGCGGAGCGGGTATCGTCTCACCGCGATTGAGGTTTTGGACCAGGTATCTCCTCCAGTGCTCACCAACCCCCAGCCTTTCATTACCCTTTAAGAGGATTTCCAGTCGTAAGCATTGTTTAGAGCTTGTGCTTCATATCATCTCGGCGAAATGTGTAAATTTCGGCCTTTCAAAGGCCAGGAGTTCATTATGTTTGATATGTGATCGCATTCATCGCCCTTGTTAACATACGAAGAAGCGCAATTGTCTGGATTACCGTTGTATCTTTAGACGTTAATTAGCTAAGTGACGGGGAGTGACCGGCATGTATCACTGCACTTACCTGCCGCACACAGGTGGGAGATGTGATCATTTGATACGCCTGACCGATTACAGGTTCTTGGCCTTGTTGATCGCCATGTCGGCATTTGATGTGATATTAACTGCGAATGAGTATCACTGCCAAGGGCATGACAATAAACGGGATTATGACAATATTCCATGATATTAAATGGTCAGATTTACCATTGTTTATATAGGAAATGGTCTGGGATTTCAGATTTATGTGACAATAAACAGGATTTTCTATTAACCGGTATGACAAAGTCCATGGGCTATACTGTACTTCTGAAGTTATTGTGTTCACAAGACAATAACTATAATTAAGCTGATATGACCTTGAAAATCCTAGTCACCAGGCTTTGAACCTGTCCAAGAACTTTGTAGAGACAATAGGTTTTCAAAATTTGAGGAAAAACTTTGGATTACTTCAAAAGTTATTGAGTTCACAAAAATGTTACCTTTCAGCAGATTTAACCATATAGAGTAAAAGCAAGGACACCAGGTTTTGAACTCCAGTGGCATTTTTGTGGAACAATGAGTGTTTTAATTTCTAAAGGAAAATATGCAGTCCTACATGACAAAAACTAAAATCTGGCTTATTTGACCTTGTAGATCCTGGTCAAGGTCACCACTTTTAGACTTCTGAGATCTGAGAGCTTGGTAGGATCAATTGGTGTAACAAATTTGAGGAAAAATGTTAAATACTTCAAAAGTTATCATGTTCACAAGACAATAATTATAATTAAGCTGATTTGACCCTGAACATCCTGGTTAAGGACACCAGGTTTTGAACTCATCTGGGAACTTTGAGGACAAAATGTGGAATACTTCAAAAGTTATGGGGTTTACAAAAAATTGACATATTATTTCAGCAGATTTTACCTTGAAGATGAAGGCCTAGGTCACTGCTTTTTTAAAGAATTCTGAGATTTGGATCGATGAACATTGAACGTTTCAAATGTTAGCAGACAATATGCAACCCTCAAAGATATCACTTTCAAAAGATATCTTGCAGATGAAGATGATGATTGCACTGAAAACGTAATATGCCTCTCCTGGATATTGGGGGGAGGGGGACATAAAAATCCAGATGGCATCACCAGTTTGCAGAACTAATAAACCCCATGATGAATATGCATGCAAGGAATCATGGCAATCAATGCCTTAAGTTTTTAGATACTGGAGCTTTTGTATCAAACTTTTCATTATTCTAGGGGGGGGGGGGGGTACTTCTAAGCCCTAAAACTTGGGATGATTTATGGTTAATAGAGACATAATTTCATGTTTCCAAGGAGATTTTTTCATGCAAAGAATCATGGCAATCAATGCATTAAGTTATTCAGATACTGGAATCGTTTTTATCAAATTATTAATTATTGCAAGGGGTACTTACTAGCGCAGGTGTTATATGGTTAACAGAAACCTAATTTCAGGTTTTCATGGGAACTTTTCATGGACCACCCTCGATGTCAAGTTAGATGATTCTGGGTATAAACAGTAACAATATGTGCCCTGTTAACAGATGACCACTTCATTTGAAGGTCTCAATAATAGAGAAAAACTGCGTAAAAATTAAACAAGTGACCAATGGTTCATGACGCTAAGCGGACAAGCATGAGATAATGGCCTTATTTTTGCAAATGTTATCTTATTTAGAAAAAAAAGTGATTGCAAATTTTGAGAAAATTTTGGGGAGAGGTAGGAAAATTTGTATGCATAAAGGGCATTACTTGATGGATCAGGGGAATAGTGATACTAGGTATGACTGAACATTTGCCATGACCATGACCTTATTTAAGGTATGGAAAGATTATATTTTTAGTAGCAGCACAAGTTTTCAGTAACTGACAGAAACAATCATAACAAGGCCTACTGGCCTAATGCGAACCTGTGCAAAGTTTGGGAGTATGAATGGAGGTTTATTTTTAAAATTAAATATTGATCCTCTTAAGTCCTGCATATCTACCTTAGTCATTATTATTATAACAAAATGGACATTTCTGACCTGTACCATTCCTCCCTGTGAATTTGGGAAAGCTGAAGAATGCTGTTTTGAGTTATTGCGCGCAAAAGAAATAAGCCAATGGGCTGTGACTGCCACACTGTACTTCCAACATGTCTGTTATACAACAGATCTGGAGCTCTCATATGTACCAATCATCCCTGTGAATTTCGGAAAGCTGAAGTATGTTGTTGTTGAGTTAACGCATGAGAAGGAAAATCAGCTATTTGGCTGTGGCCGCCATAATAGAATTCTGACATGTCATTCAAAAGGTCTGAGGCCCTCATATGTACTAATCATCCCTGTGAATTCGGGAAAGCTGAAGTATGTTGTTGTTGAATTATTGCGCGCAAAAGAAAATCAGCAATATGGCAGTGGTGGCCATATTGGAATTCCGAATTCCGACAATTGGTTTGTTATTTAATAGGTCTAGGCCCTCATATGTACCAATCATCCCTATGAATTTGGAAAAGCTGAAGTATGTTGTTATTGAGTTATCGCGCTAAAGAAAGTGTCACTGACGAAAGGACGGAAAGACAGAAGGAAGGACTGACATGGTGATCACTATAGGGCACTGCTTGTCAAGTGGGGCCCTAGTTATTGTGGGGATTATTCTTGTAAAATATTAAACAAATTTGCTTCAGTGGCTTCAGTAAAAAAAAATGATTTGCAGGTTTATAACTCGATCATATAGGAAGATACAGTAAACTGGCTAAGATCAGCTTCCTGTAACTCAGCCAAAAAAAAAAAAAACTGAGCCAAAACCACTTGAACAAACTTGAATTATCAACATCTGAGGATAATTAATGTGCGAGATTTTACGAATTTGGCCACGCAGTTTTGGACAAGATCTTTGTAGCCACTGAGCTAAAATGGGCTGTTATAGCATATGACTAAATTAAACTTTCCATAACTTGTCCAAATGTCACTAAACAGAGACCATTTGAACAAACTTTAGAAAGCATTACCCTAGGATCATTTCTGTGCTATATTAAATTATTTGGCCATTATAATGGTTTCAGAGAAAAATTTTTTTGTAGCCCTCAGTATGATACAGCACTGATCCCTACAAAAAAGGCCGATGCAGATGCAACCATCAATACCTAAATTTCAAATATGACTGGTGTGACCAACACTGGCATAAATTTGGTGATGATAGCTCCAGCCATTTCTGAGATTGTAATTTCAGTATGAGTTTTTTAACAGATGACTCAGTTCAACTAACTGTAACTTGTCAAAAATTCACTGAATTGGAACCATTAACACCTACTTGAGAGAGATGGTATAAGAAATTATTTCTGTGAAATATTAAACATTTTGGCTTGCCAGTTTTTGGACAGATGACCATGCCAGTTTAACTTGGCCAAAAATCAAACAACTTAAATCATTTGAACAAACTTGAGAGATTGTTCCAGGAATTTTTTCTGTGAAATATTTAACGAAGTGGCTGAACAGTTTCAGAGAAGAAGATTTCAAGATTTTTTAACTTTTTCCCTATAAAATCTTAGAAATGCAGTTGGCCAAAAACAAGCAAAATCAGATGGTTTTTGAGATGACTAATTTTTTACATAAAATTTGGTGATGCTAACTCCTGCCGTTTCAAGATAGTATGGGTTAATGTTCAGACAACGGACGCCGCCACACCATCGCTTAAGCTCACAGGTTCACTAAAAATCCAGGTGGTGCCACCAGTCTGCTTGATATGATGAAACACTCCATGATCAATATGCATGAAAAAAATTATGGTGATAAATGCATTAGATATTCAGATATTTGAGCTTTTGTGTCATTCTGGGGAGTATTGTCAATCCCCATAGCTCACATGATATGAGTAACAGAGACCTAATTTCAGGTTTCAAAGGAGATTATTCATGGATGTCAAATTAGTAGATTCCAGATACAGTGGTTACATTTTGTGCCCTGTTAATGGAAGGAAGGAGGGACAGACAGTTGGTCAGACAAACTGACAACAGACAAAGAGTAATTGTTTTAGCTCAGATGCCCCACAAGTCTTGTGTGTAAGAAAGCACTCAAAGATGTATGGATTGACATGAAAAATTTCAGGCAGATACTTCAAACCACTCTTGAGTGGAAGGGCATAAATGCATGAAATAAAAAAAAACAATTGCAGATGGTGCCGTAAGTCTTGTATACAATGAAAATATTCAAGATGTATGGACAACTGAACATGCATAATTTCAGGCTGACATGTCAAATCACTTAGACATGCCAATCTATCTTGTGTAGAAGAAGCAATCCGAGGTGTATAGATAAGCACAGTTTCAAGCTGATATAACAAAAGCCCTCCTGAGAAATAAACACTGACATAGACTGCAGAATTATTGAAGGTAGTGCCACCAGTCTTGCATATGAAAAGCTCTCGAAGATGTATAGACATGCACAATTTCAGATTGATCGATATATCAAATCCCTCCTGAGAAATAAGCAGGGATATAGACCATGCAAAAACCTATGTTACAGGGCGATTTCACAATCCCTGTTTTTGTCACAATTAGGCAAGCACGGTTGTTTATCATGTACTCTAGTCAGTGCATGCATTTACAGGAATGGCCAATTTCAGTTAGCTTTGAGCCAACTAGTGAAGACAATTCAAAGTCGGGAAAACAAACGTTTTTGATTTCAAGTAGGTGGCTCGTGGTCATCTGTTGCCATTCTGTCATAAACCTTGCTCCAATGTGACTGCATAAAACGTTGCAGGAGGCACACTTGAGTATTTCCGTAGAGTATGAGCTTTTGCTACTGGTACGCTATGTACAGTTTCACTTTAAAATGTTTAAGCTTGTCAAATAACCAGTAATAATTTAAGTTGAAACCAGTACAAATGTTTAAAAAGCACCGACTTATATTCGTATACTGCATTGCGTTAAACTGTACTATTTTCTTCGCTTAATTATAAGTTATTAAACTGTATGAGGTTAACATAACATACTAAGCTTTATAAGCCCAGAAGGCTGTATGTAATATTATTTACGGTAAAACAGTGTCTGTAATGCAAGTTACATTGACAGGTATTTTCAAGGTACAAATATATTATTGCTACAGCGGTACATCTTGCAATGATAATCACAAGGCATGTGGCCATCATGAGGGTTCTTGCTGTCATGTTCAACACAGTTTAGCCTCTATCCTCTCTTGATAGGGCATGACTTGTTCCATATTGTTCAGGCATATTATCTATGGGATATTGTGATATAAGGCATATTATCTTGTAAATTGTTGCCGCAATTATAATATCTCAGTTGAATTTCTAATGTCAACTGTATTTAACGCTCATATAATTTTATAAGAAACTATAATAGAACCGGTCTGTTGAACAATAAATAAATACCAATAATGATGTACCTAACACTGTTACTGAACCGGTCTGTTGAACAGTAACGGTGTAAATAACACTTCCCATTTCATGTATTTCAACAGGGTTTTTCTCTTCAATATGACTAAACTGGTCATCACATACTCTTGGCCTTGGCAGTCTGATTTTCATGCCCGGTTTTCTATGTGGTGTTCCCTGTTACACCTTTGTAGGTGGGGACACCAGTCTTGTGTAGAAGAAAGCCATCAAAGATGTATGCATGGACAGGCCAAAAAATCAAGCTGATACACAAAACTTCTAATCTTTGCCTGTTGGCAGTATCTGTTTGCTCTTACTTTACGACTCTGGTTACAATCCTTTTTTCATGCTGATATATTCATCAGATTTTCTTATAAATAGACCTACAGGCCTAATGCCATCCTGTACAATGGGCCATTACTTTTCAAGTAGGCCTACATGTCTTGGATATGACCAAGTTACCAGAGATGTATACATATGGTGAATATCAGGCTGATATCCCCTCCTGAGAAATAAGCAGGGAAATACACTGTGCAAAAATTATGGTAGGTGGTGCCATTAGTCTTGTATATGAAAGATCTTCGATATGTATAAATTTGCCCAATTTCAGGCTGACATATCAAATTTCCTCTGGAGAAATAAGCAGGCACATGCACTGTGCAAAAGTCATTGTAGGTGGCAACACCTGTCTTTTGACTGAGAAAGAAATCAAAGACCCATAGACAGGTCAAAATATCAGGCCAATACATCAAACTTCTCCAGTTTAATGCCCCCCGCTGACCAGGCTTAGGTGAGAAATTAAAGGCAGTTGCCCTGAGTAAACTGTGACAAATTGCTGGCTCAAGCTACAGTACTGAGTGAACTCTTGACCTCCACCTGGCTAGACTAAGTGAACTTTTGAACTTAACCTGGCTGCACTAAGTGAACTCTTGACCTGTTGCATAATCTGGCACAGTTGGCAGTCTGCCAAAGCTATAAATAGAATCCAGCTACTGCAGCTGAGTGAACTCTTGACCTATAGCTGCACTGAGTGAGCTCTTGACCTGTTGCCTAATCTGATACAGTTGCTAGTCTGCCAAAGCTATAAATAGATGTAGGCTGACCTTTGGACTGTTGCAAAATCTGAAATAGTTGGCAGACTGCCAAGCTATTTAACCAGAAATCTAGTGGCATGATGTTATAGATACTGATAAAACTGGTGCCAGACTAGATGTTACTGCTTCACACAGCTAAAATATATGGTAAAATGACTATTCAATCTCCATTATTCAACCAAAAATCATTCATGAGGAACTATTAAAGACATTATTATAATAAGAATTATTGTGGGGATTTTTCTTGTAAAATTTTAAACAAATTCACTTTTTTTCAAGTTTATCACTTATATAGGAAAATAAAGCAAACTGGCTAAATTCAGCTACCCGTAACTCAGCCAAAAAGCACTAAACCAAAACCATTTAAACAAACAAAAAATTATCAATATCTGAGGATAATTAATGTATGTGATTTAAGATTTGACAAAGTGGTTTTTAGAAGATCTTTGTAGCCACTGAGCTAAAATGGGCCATTATGGCATATGACTAAATTCAGCTTCCCATAACTCAGCAAAAATTCACTTAACAGAGACCATTTGAACAACCTGAGAAAGCACTACCCTAGGATCATTTCTGTGCGATATTAAACAATTTGGCATTATATAGTCTCAGAAAAGTTCTTTGTAGCCCTCATTACAATACAGGCACTGATGACCCCATACAAAAGGCCAATACAGGTGGCACCACCAATACCTTTTAAATTTCAGATATGACTCATGTGACCTTCATTGGCATAAAATTTGGTGATGATAGCTCCAGCCATTTCTGAGATTGAAATTTCAGTACAATTTTTTTTACAGATGACCAAGTTCAGCAAACTGTAACTTGGCCAAAATTCACTGAATTGGAGCCATTCAAACCTACTTGAGAGAGAGATGGTATAAGAAATTATTATTGTGAAATATTGAACATTTTGGCTGGCCAGTTTCAGTTCTAAAGTTTTTTTTTAGCTTTTTCTCTATAAATCTAAGAAAATGCAGTTAGCCAAAAAATAAGCTAAATCGGATAGAGTTTTTCAGATAGCTAATTTTTGCATTAAATTTCCTGATGCTAGCACCTGTCATTTTTAAGATAGTATGGGTTTATGTACAGATGACTGACAATGGACGCCGGACAATGATGCCACACCATCACATTAGCTCACAGGTTCGTTAAAAAATGTTTAGAATAATACCAGATACCTTCTAAGAGCAATATGAGAATACAGATGATATTTTATTCATGGATTCAGCTTACACATAAGTTGGATATGGACACCCATAATGTTGCTTATATATCCACACAGCTCGATCGGTCCTCTACAACAATAAATCTAATAGCTTTGTTCACCAAAGTATCTCAAAGTCCTCAGACTGTCCAATAAATCATGCAGGTAAAATTCATTAAAGTATACTTTTATATCACCTAAGGATAATGTCTGTGCAATGTTACAGGAGTTGAAACAACAACATGTTTTGCAGAAGAATACTATTTTAGCCCTCATTTTGAAAGAGGCTTAATTGGCCACAATTGTGAAATCAAACTTCAGCTTTCCATGACCCTACCAAGAATCAACTGGATATTCAGGGCTTAAATTGCCACCGGACATTGGGGTCTGGCAGCATAAAAATAGTGCCGAACCTCAAAGATTTTACCGGACCCCACTTTTTTAAAAAAGAAAAAAAACCTATATTTGGCTCTTCCTTCTAAATTTATTACTTGTATTGGTATGAATTGTACTATTTTATATGACTTGTTAAAAATAAATAATCATGGCATCTGATGTTATCCCTATCGTGCCCCTTATTTTCTTTTTAAAAGAGTTTTTTTAGTGCGCCTGAACGCAACCTAAACCACGTTCCACTTATTATTCTCAAGTAGCCAGAGAATAAAGATCGAGCCACCACATTTCGTTAAAGGCTGTCTCTTAAAAATGTCACATGCCATTACTTACAAGGTAGGTCACGCTGGAAGTTTTCAGTGTTGTATCAACTCAAGTAGAATAATGCCGTTTTAAGCAAAGAGAAAAGTTTTACCAAACAAATTATCGAACAGTGCCGGTGAAGTGTACAAGGCGTTGTTCTGTTTAATGTCTGAACCCCCTATAATCTGATCAAATAATTCAACCATTTGATACACACTGAATGGTTAACGGAACAGCCAAATGGCGCTGCCTCTCTGTAGTTGTTTCGAATGCCTCGTGGAAAGATTCTTGACGACTATTGCAGCATTCCTCACTGTAATTGCCCATAAAAACTTTATTGATCCAGGTACTGATGAAGTGACATGACATGATCATATTCATAACATTAAATGTCTGATACTATAATAATTACATGACTTAATGTCAGTTTAGTGTTAAATTAGGGTTCTCAGAGAGGATTCTCCCCGTCACCTCTCCCTAGAGGTTGTAACAGACACCTAATTTCTAAGATTCCAGGTTCAGCGGTTATGATTTGTGCCCTGTTAATGGACGGCTGGATGGCTGGATGGCCAGACGGACGGCCGACAGACAAAGAGTTATCGCTATAGCTCAGATGACTTTCAGTCAGCGGAGCTAAATAGAAGCAGACATCACTGCTTTACAAATATGGATAGCGAAAAGAAATCTGTTTATACCGAAAAACAATTAACATTCACATTATATTTGAGCAAATGAAAAGGTTCATGATTTCCTCTTGTTGATGTTTTTCCTGCTACTTGCCTAATTTATAGTGCTATGTGCGCGTATTATTATCTTAAATTTCATCAAACCCGTGGGAAACTTGTCTGGTTTTGAAGTGTTTGGCCCACGAGATAGGTCTGGCTTAATTAGAGATCCTATATCGGATCCTCATATAACTAGCCAGCAGGACAGACAGATTTTATTTTTACATTTGACACTTAATTACCCATACAAAAATATTGAGTGGGCAGCCCATGGGCTACCCATGTGCTACACATGTGCTACCCACTGTTTGGTGGGTAGAGACTATGTGCAGCTCCTGCCCACTGATTTTACAGTAGGCAGCTTAGTGGGCAGCTCCAACTTAGGTTTTGACTCAGTGGGCAGTGAGTAGGCAGCTCCAACTTAGAGTTTGACTCAGTGGGTAGTAAGTGGGCAGCTCTGACTTAGTTTCTCTAACAGTTGGCAGTGAATGGGCAGCTCCGACTTTGTTTCTTTAATAGTGGGCAGTGAGTTGGCAGCTCCTTTTGTCTCAGCAGGCAGCAGTGTCTCTCTTTAACAAATGTGATTGGCTTAAATAATTTTGGAGGGAAAGGCAGCCATTTTTGCTATCATGTGGAAGTTCTGGTTTGTTCTCTGATAAATTCTCATAGAAGTTTAAAAAGAGCAACTCTGTGATAGGTCTAGCATATTCATTGGACTCATTAGACCAGATAGAATTTATACAACTTATATTTACTTAGTGAAATGGGATAAACTAGGAAGACGAGAGGCTAACAGCTGTACTCCACTGCACAGTAAGTTTGAACTCTGTCTAGATCTCTCTCACTGTCTCAGGAGTCAGGGGGTCTCTCTCTTTCTCTCTCTCATGTTAATTAGTATTGTATCTATATAATGAAAATCATAATTCATACATGGTCTGTTGTAAATTGACAGAAAAATCTTGGGGCATTGACAATTAAGGGAGAAACCTTGATAGAGAACTCACATGTAGCTTTTTGCACTGTATTACAAATTATGAATTTTTTTCACACAAGCTTGAATGAAAATATATAAGGATCAACATTGTTCCTTATGTCAATTAACCAAAATATCATGGAGCTCAGCTAAAACTGACCTTGAAATAAAAAATATAAAATAATAAGAAACAAGGGACCTATGGGTCACGGCGCTCAGCTGTTATATATGATTAAAAAATATGATTTAGGAATGAGGCATATGCTGGTTTGGTGTGGTAATAAATATAAGCTTTATTATGAGTTGTTGGTGTTTAGCTTATGTATGATTATGATATTATCTTTGGAGACAGGGAAGAGGATTGATTTCATTTATTTTATTAACAAATAGAGTACTATTGTCACACAGATTTTGACTTGGCCATATAACTTATAAGCAGAACATATGATATAAGAGTTTAACTATTTATTAAAAAAAATTACAAATATTGTCCCAAATATAATTTTTATAAAAAAAATAATTAGAGAATCTTATGATTTTTTAAAATGAAATATAACTGAAATGATTATTAAAATAATATTAAAGAATATATTCATGAATGCATTCATGAATACATTTTGAAAGTATTTGCACTGGTATTCATATACTTTCATTTTTACCTGAATTCCAATTCTTTATGCAAGACATTTTATAATGGAGTACATATTCATATTCGTATTTAAATACAATTGCAAAGTATTCCCACCATTACTGGCATTTATTCAGTTTTCACCAAACAATTATGTTGAGAATCCAGAATATACAAAATTCACACATTTAAATTATGATCAAAAGTACCTGGTTTTATGGCTTTTATTAATTTGGGGTATTCAATTGAATCTTGATTAAATAATGTTACATCCCTGGCAAAAAACTCTGGCAATCCCCTTGTTAAGGGAGTAAATATATTTTTTGAATTTTTACATAGTGCATTATGTTTGGGCCCATAACTTAAAACAATTACGCAATACTGACATCATTTCTGGCATATGCATAGAGAATGTATAGAAAAATATGTATATTATATATGATTAAAGTCACATCAGTGGTTTTGATATTAGGCAGTCTTGAAGTGTAACAATGGGTTTTTAATGGAAAAATGAAGTTTTTCATTAATATCTCGAGGGTATTAGGTCCTAGTGACCAAATTCTTGGCATGGTAGGGAATTTTGGAGACATTTAATTGTATGCCAAATTTTAGGAACTGAGAGCTGAAGCTGGGGAGCTAAGCTCTTGCAAACTGCATAACACTAGCTTGATGTAAACAATTTGTTACATGGTGCTTGAAAACTTGAATAAAATCTACAGTTTTTGATCAACTGGTTTTAAATTTTTGGTGTTAACAGACAAAATGCTAACAAAAACATGCTGAGAAAATTAAATCCACAGTACTTACAGTAAAAAAAACGTGCCATGGTCAAAGTTGGGCAAAATTTAAGGTACCAATTTTTTATTTTTGTTAATATTTTAAAAAATTTAAAAGATTTTGATCTAATTTTGGGTATACAATTTAATTTTGATAAATTAAAGTTATATTACTGGAAAAAAGTCCATAGCTTTAACAAGTTTTGTGTTAAGTGATCAAATATCTTTCCTGATTTTTTACAAAATGCATTATGTTTGGGCCCATAACTTTTTTAAATTATATAATACAGACATAATTTCTGGCATGTACATAGGAACTATATAGAAGAATATTTATGGTAAATATGAGGGAAAACAGATGAGTGGTTTTGATATTAGGCAGTCCTGAAGTGTGAAAATAAGTTTTTAATAAAAAATTGAGGTTTTTCCTTAATTTCTCAAAGGGACGAAGTCGCAAAGACCCAGTTTTCGGCTTGGTAGGAGATCTTGGGGACATCTAACATTATGCTGAATTTTGGATTCCTAGGTCTTACGGTTTCAAAACGTGCCACATCTACAGACGGACGGACGGACGGACAGACAGACGGACGGACGACGGACAATGGACCACGACTATTGCTCAGATGACATAGTCAGCTGAGCTAAAAATGATGATAAAATCTGAGAGGATCTAAGATACCTATATTAAAGACCAGGGATGGTTGATATGACTTTTTGTATTGATGAGTAAGAAATGTTCGAAATGATATTTTCTAATCTGACCATGCATGTTTTACTGATGTTGAAACAAATAGGTATATGTGAGCAGTCTGTGAACATAAGATCTATCTACTTATTTGCCATTATCATTGCATGGTTGGCTCAGTGATAAGCTGTTGACAGTTCAGCAGTTTGCATCTTAAATGTTCAATAATGTCCAGTTATTTGATTATATCATTTTCTTCTCAATTTTAAACAAGGCCTACAGGCCTAATGCAATCCTGTGCATTGGGAAAAACACCAAGCATAATGCCCCAATGCTGAACCATTACTTTTCATGTATATGAACAATGCAAGTACTAAACATTTTGAATAAGAAACAATTACACAAACATCACAGCTGAAATTCTGGCATGTGTGCACACAACACAAAAACGATTGTGGCTGGCAACACCAGTCTTGTAAACAAGAAGCTATCAGATATATGCCAATTCTCAGACTCATATATCAAATCCCTCCTGAGAAATAAGCAGGGACACACATCGTGCAAAAATTATTGCAGGTGGCACCACCAGTCTTGTATACGACAAAGATATTCCATATGTATAAATATGCCCAATTTCAGGCTGATATATCAAATTCCTCTGTAGAAATAAGCAGGCAAATACACTGTGCAAAATTAAATGTACGTGGCACCACCTGTCTTGTAAATGAGAATACCATCAAAGACGCATAGACAGGTCAAAATATTATTCCAATACATCAAACTCCCCCAGAGTTTGATGCACTGGGCTGACAAGGCTTAGGTGAGTAAGGCAGTTGCCCCCGAGTGACCTGTGACAAATTGCTGCCTCAAGCTACTGCACTGAGTGAACTCTTGACCTGCACCTGGCTAGACTGAGTGAACTTTTGACCTGTACCTGGCTGCACTGAATGAACTCTTGACCTGTTGCATAATCTGACACAGTTGGCAGTCTGCCAAAGCTATAAATAGATTTTGCCAAATATGATGCAGTGAGCAGTCTGCCAAAGCTATAAATAGAATGCAGCTACTGCACTGAGTAAACTCTTGACCTATACCTGGCTGCACTTCTTCCAATCCTGGCACTGTGCCAAAATTATTTATAGAGCTGACATCATCTTGGCTCATGGCCAACATCAAGGCACTGGCAATCTGCCTATGGTAAACCAAGTGCTTCCATCTGAACACAAAAGTGGTCCCTACTTGAAATAACTTATTTATTTTCCCAATACAAAATGCTTTTCAGCTGACTTTTTATAAAAAAAGAAATCAGGAATATATGTAAAATTATTACGGTTGCATACTGAATGCAAAATTAAAATACAGATATATCTCACTGATGGCAAATTCTTGAATTAAGTTAAGTAGGGATACCAATAATTTATAATCTACGTACAGTTGTCTTTATATAGCCACAGAGAGCTGAATATCCATGATTGTAACATTGCCTGGTATGAATAACTTAAATCATAAATCTTATTTTTTAAAAGTTTTTGAGAAAACCTAATTTTCAATATTAACCAAAGATAACCTGAAATCTAAATGTTTAGTGGCATGATGAAATAGATGCTGAAAAACTGGTGTCAGGCTAGATGTAACAGCATCACACAGCTAACATATATGGTAAAATGACTCAATTCAATCTCCATAATTCATCCAAAAATAAATCATTCATGTTGAACCATTAATGACAATTATAATAAGAATTATTGTAGGAATTATTCTTGTAAAATATTTAACAAACTGGCTTAAGTGGCATCAGTCGAAAAATGTTACGCAGGTTTATATCTCATATAGGATGATACAGCAAAATGCCTAAGTTCAGCTTCCCGTAACTCAGCCAAAAACCACTGAACCAAAACCATTTGAACAATCTTGAATTATCAACATCTGAGGATAATTAATGTGTCAGATTTAAAAATTTGGCCCAGTGGTTTTTGAGAAGAAGATCTTTGTAGCAACTGAACTAAAATGGGCTGTTATGGGATATGACTGAATTCAGCTTCCCATAACCTAGCCAAAAGTCACTGAAAAGAGACTATTTGAACAAAATTCAGAAAGCACTACGCTAGGATCATTTCTGTGCGATATTAAACATTTTGGCCATATGGTTTCAGAGAAGAAGTTTTTTGTAGCCCTCAGTGTGATACAGGCACTGATAACCCTGTACAAAAAAGGCCAATGCCGGTGGCGCCACCAATACCTCAATTAAGATATAACCTATGTGACCAACATTGGCATAAAATTTGGTGATGATAGCTACAGCCATTTCTGAGATTTAAATTTTAATATGCTTTTTTGCCCAGTTAACAAAATTAAACCTCCTGTATCTAGACAAAAAATCTCCGGACTGGAACCATTCGAAAAAACTTGAGAAAGATTGTTCTAGGGATCATTTCTGTGAAATATTGGACAATTTGGCTTGAAAGTTTCAGAGAAGAAGATTTGTAAAGCTTTTTTAGCTTTTTCCCTATAAAATCTAAGAAAATGCAGTTAGAAAAAAAAAATAAACAAAATCCGATATAGTTTTCTGGATGACTGATTATTTGCAAAATATTTGGTGATGCTAGTTCCTGCCGTTTTTGAGATAGCTATGGTTAACGTACCACTCTTGAGTTCACCATGGAGGAGTCCAAGATCTATAGATATATATGCATACTTTCAGGACAATGGGGCAAATCACTCCTGAGAAAAGAGCATTACTTTATTCTACAAAAACGGGATGTTAGGTGGTGCCACCTGTGTGGTTGATGAAAAAGCTCTTTAAGATGGATGTACACGCCAAATTTCAGACCGAAAACATTGAACCACTCCTGAGATGTGAGCAATTATCACCTAAAGCAAACGTACAGATGGAAGCCACACAAAAACGATTGAATACAAGATAGAGGTATCCAAGAACAATGAACATACACAATTTTAGCCCAATCTGTCCATTTGTTTTTGACTTATTATGCTCACAGTACTAGTAGTCAAGTGGCAATGATAGGATATTAAAAGGTGAAAAGGACACCAAAAAAGGACAAGATGGCGCCAAATGTCTTCCACAGAAGACAAAGCTATCCAAGATCTTCGGTCAATTTGATTTTCAGACCAATCCTTGCATTCTTTAATAGGGAAATTTATGATTTTGAGCAATTTTCTCCATATATTGCAATATTCTAGGTCAAGTCATACATACATCTTCCCATAAACCATGTATATGTATATGCATAATATCTGTCCATAAGTTTTTGACTTATAAAGCTCCGAGTACTGTCAAGTGGCAATGATGGGGGTATTAAACAGCACAAAAACAAGAAAAGGATAATAGGTGATGCCATCAGTTTCCTGTATATGACAACACTATCCAAGATCTTCTGTCAAGTTGATTTTTTTTATCAATCTATTCAAGATTTCTTGAAATATTTAAGAATTTGTATAATTTCCCCTCCGTGAACCTATTCAAGGTCAAGGTCAGTATTAATAAAGGTTACGACCCCATTTTAAATAGGCTTCATCCTCTCACTAATATCTATGCACATGTAAGTTTAGTAAAAGTCTGTGAAATATTTTTTGTGTTATCACTTCCAAAAGAAATCACTGCAGCAGTGTGACTGTGCTTATACCATAGTGCCCCGACTTTGTCTGGGGATACAATGCCCAACTTTGTCTGGGGATACAGTGAATTCTCTCTTCTTATGAGAGAACCCTACCCTAGGAGAAATCTTTTTGTTTTATTAAACAATTCAGTTTGACAGTTGCATCAAGAATCATTTTAATACAGAAGCTGAAAGGGGCTATAATTAGGGTTTTGCCCATAAAAAACTGGTTGATGTAGTTGGCATCACAAAAACCTAAATTTCAAATATGAGTCATGTGACCAACATTTGCAGAAACCTACTTCCTAGTATTAGTTCCTGTCAGTTCTGGGATTTTTATGTTAATATGCTTTCTTGGCACGATTACAGTACATGACAGCAAATGTAATTCATAAAACTCCTTGAAAAAATCATCAAACTCAAAACCATTTGACAAGAGAGCTTATCTCTGGGAGTATTTCTGTGAAATATTGAACAGGTTTGCTGAATGATTTCAGAGAAGAATGTTACCAAACTTTTGTTAGCTTTTTCCCCATAAAATTAAAGTCTGACGAGTCCCCAAGGAGGTTTTAGTTATGGGGTCCCAATTTTATGTTGATATGAAATTAAAAATACAAGAAGGTGACTTACTGAACTGGCTGATGGGTGACCAGGCTTTGTTGGTTGGCCAGTTTGCTGGCTGAAGGTGCGGCTTATATATGGGCTTACGCCCCGGATTAAACTCATCCATAATGAACATTTTTAAAGTTTCAGCGTTGACATCTGCAAAGAACAATAAAAATATGTTAAATTGATGAAAAAGGAGGGGGCATTACAATAAATTCTGAAGTAATAAAGGCTCATGGGTTCATGTGCTTGTTACCAATATAAAATACCTGACAAAAGTCGCCCCCATATTAGAAGTCTCACCCTGAAGGGAGAGCCTTATGTTTCTTGACTTTTACATTAGTTTGTCTGCCTAAATTACTTTGAAGAATTTACATGAAACATTCATTCATTGTGAAGCTAAAAGTCACAGAAAGGTTCACAATGAATTTTTTTTTCATCATTTACTTCAGCAATAGGGAAGTCTTAACAAAGAAAAAACTATTAGTTGTTTTTTTAATTTAGACATGCACCATTTAGGTCCACATAGAACTGGATGGGCCTACATTCTTCTAAATTTGACAGCTGGCTACAAGTGTAGATGATGCAATTTCTTAATTTCTTCTGATTAATCATAGAATAAGCCTGAATGCTCCAAACAATTCTCATAAGCAAATATCACACAAATGCTCAAAATTACAGATGTGTAGGTGGCACCACCAATTTGGTTTGCAGTGCAATTGGCCCATGGAACACATATTTACAAAAAAATTGAATTTGCACTATCTAATTTTCACTATCTGTCCATCCAAGCTGCTCACAAAAGCTGTTATTAGGTAAAGGGATGCATGGTCAATGGGCCATGATGCTTGTCTGAATCCAAGGAACCTTTAACAATGGGTAATGAGACTCCCAGAGGGCTAAAATCATGCTTTATGCCAATAGATCCTAAATAAAAGAAAAAGTAACCTTATTCTGCATCAAGCTACTACCACTCGTGCAAATCTGACACAGTCTTAAAATCCTGTTCTTTTACACTGCTTGTATAATATAGGTCACAGTGACATTATGGCAAGGTTTCCAAGAAATTTTACAAGCACCTCCTTAGATCTTAATCAAATTAGAAGTTTCTAGGTCCAACTGTTATCAATCATGCAAATCTGTCCAACAGGGTGCCGAAATCATGTATCTTAATATATCTTGCAGAATATAGGTCACTTATAATGACTTATTTAAGGTTTCCAAGGAGATTCCCAATGGACCTCCCTGGATGTCAACTAAGAAGACTAAGCCCAATGGTTATTTGTGCTTTGTTAACAGACGACCACTTCATCTGAAGGTATCAAAACAGAAAAAGTGAAAAAAAGGAAAAATGTACAGGTGACTGATGCAACACTCCATAATCAACATGAATGCAAAGAATCATGGTTATCAATGCATTAGTTATTCAGATACTGGAGCTTTTGTTTCTTAATATTTTAATTGTTTTGGGGGTATGTACAAACCCCATAGCTGAAGGATATGGATATCTGATACCCTAATTTTAGGTTTCCAAGGAGATTCAGCTGGAAACTCCCTGGATGTATTCCTGGTCTTAAGGTTACGATTTTTGCCCTGTAAACTACTACATTAGGTATAACAAATAGAGAAACCAGCAAATTCTTGGCATTAATGTCCCCCACTTTGGAATCTTGTTGTCTTTCATGCTTGATAAGCAACCAAAATTATGACGTGGAGAAATCTTGAGGGCACATGAAAACTTAAAACAGATTCACTATGAAATGTCATATAGGTAAAAAAGAACTACAAGTAGCTCAAACGAGCAGCCACGACGAGACATCTGCAGGTGAACATTAAACTAAAACACATTGAGAAAAAGGACCAAAATGCACTATGACATGTAGAGACATCTGCAGGTGAACAAAAAAAAAACAAACACATTGAGACATTGGACCAAAATTCAATAATTTTGTTTTTTACGCCCAGAGCAGCTAGTAATGTTAATGTGTCCCACAATTCCGATGAAAAGCGTGTTTTACTACAGACGACCCGTGTCCTGCTTTCTGGCACTAAGGGGATCCATGAGGCTAGTGTTGTTTGACACGGGTTCTGTTAGGTCATATGTGTCTTCCGCCTTGATTGACAAAATTGGACCAGAATTGGTTTCTACTGACTGGGTCTCTTATTGTCCCTTTGGTTCTAAACATCCTGGTCAGTCAAACTTAAGGAACATATTTAAGTTAAACCTTAAAGATGTTAATGGCTCTTTTGTTTCAGTTTTGGCCACAGAGATACCAAGCATTTGTTCTTCTATATACTGCCCTCGGGTCCCAGATGAGATACTACAAACCTTTGGTCAATTTGCCTTTGAGCACCACAAAATTGGCAATTTAATGTAGATATTCTACTTGGGTCAGATGTGTATTGGAAGCTAATAACTGCAAACACAAGATACATTAGGCCGGGTTTAGCTGCACAGGAGACTGTATTTGGGTGGATTTTTTCTGGCACTTGGGATGAATCCATAAGCAAGGTACCTGCTGTATCAGGCTCAGGGCATCAGTTGTGATGTTTCAGTAATGTCTCTGATAAAACATTGCATAAATTTTGAGAGCTTGAATCTGTTGGCATTACAGATGACATGTCTAAAGATACAGATCATATACTTTCAGATTTCATACAGCCGGTGAACTTTTCAGATGGCTGTTATGAGGTTCCATTGCCATGGAAATCAGGTGAGGTCATAGGAAAAGTCATGAATAATGAGAAGTTAGCAAGGAAACAACTCGACAGTTTGTTTAAACAGTTAGCCAAAACCCCTGATTTAGAACGTGGCTATCAGGAAGTATTTACAGACATGGAAAACTCTTGTATCATAGAATAAGTTCCTGCATGTGAGTTGGTTACCCCTAATCCTACATTTTACTTACCCCATAGACCTGTCGTAAGAGAAGATAGTTTAACCACCAAAGTTAGACCTGTCTTTGACGCATCTGCCGCGGGATATAATGGCATATCTCTGAACCGTTGTATGGAAACAAGACCTAGCTTGAAACCCAACTTGGTCAGCATTCTAATCTGTTTTAGGAGATGGAAGGTAGCAATTACTGCAGATATTACAAAGGCTTTTCTCCAGATCTGGGTTAGGAAATGTGACCTAGATGTGCATAGATTCCTTTTAAAAGTTGATAATTCAGAGAGAAACATGAGGTTTGTCAAAGTCCTTTTCAGGAATCGAGCCAGTCCTTTCCTCCTAAATGCAGCTATCATGTATCACCTGAAGACTCCAGAGACACGTGTTGTACAGGAGCTGAGAGATAACATGTATGTTGATTACTGGCTGTCCAGGACTGATGACGATTTGGAAGCCTGTGGCATCATTGAGGAAGCATCCAGTATCATGGAAAAAGCCGGTATGTCATTTTCAAAATGGTGTTCTAACAGTGAAGTAATGTCTGAAATGTTGAACACAAAATTTAAAGGCAAAAGCCTAGATTCTGGTTCTCTTAAGGTTTTTGGTCTTCAGTGCATAGCAGGAAAAGATAGCTTTTCTTTTGACTGAATCGAAATTCCTGAATATACTCTAGTTACTAAGACAGTGGTCTTGAGTTTTGTGTCAAGGGTATTTGACCCTTTATGGCTCATTGCTCCCTTTGTTATGCAAGGGAAATGTTTGTTCCAAGATATCTGGAAAATTGGGTGTCTCTGGGATGATGAGCTTCCAGATAACTTGAAGAGACAATTCCTTCGATGGATTAAGGACCTAGAAAAGCTAAATAAGATCCTGGTATATTCCTAGAACATACTCATATGAGAGTTGGAAAGATAGTCATGGTATCACCCATCATGCTTTTGGTGATGTGAGTGAGAAAGCTTATGGGGCATGTGTGTACATTGTTGTCAAGTGCAAGGATGGGACTTTGAAATCCAGTTTAGTCCTATCAAAGGCTGGAGTTGCACCTCTGAAACAAATATCTTTGCCCAGGCTTGAACTTCTTGGATCTTTGCTCTGTTGTACACTACTCATGTTTGTTAGGGAGGCGTTACATCTCCCTGTCCATGTGAGTTACCGATGTTGGACAGATTCAATGGTAGCTTTAGCATGGATCAGAGAAAAAAACCATAGATGGAAGGTCTTTGTTAGAAACAGAGTCACTGAAATACAGAATCTTACAAATCCTTCATCTTGGTGTCATTGTCCAGGTATAAAAAATCCTGCTGATTTGTTAACAAGAGATATTTACAGCTGATGAGTTGATGAATTCCCCTGTGTAGTTGTCTGGTCCTGTGTTTCTTGCTGAGAGACAAGAAGACTTCACGGATGACTGTGAACCTGTTGATACTGTGAGTGATCTGATCAGTGCTGAACAATGTAAACAAGCAACAATGGCCACTTTAGTTGCAAGTAGTAGCCCACAGTCACCAGTCTTTGATGTAACCAGGTGGGGTACCTTTGAAAAGTGCATCTGCATTGTTGGCTGGGTTTTAAAATTCCTGCACAATCTTAAGATTTCGAAATCTCAGTGTCGTACTGATCGTCTCACATTTGATGAACTGAGTACAGATAATCTCACAGTTTTCAAATCCATTCAGTTGCGGGATTATGGAGATGAGACACCTGCTGTTCGAGATGGTCGATCAGTACCAAAGCCTTCTTCCATTTGGAAACTCAATCCTTTCATTGGTCAAGATGGCCTTCTGCGAGTAGGAAATAGGCTACAATTTGCTGGTTTGTCATATTATGAGAAATTCCCCATCATACTGCCTAAGGGGCATCTATCACTACTGTTAGGGAGATTTCACCATATATTGCTTAAGCATGCAGGGGTTGACAAAATGCTGGCTATTCGGCATTGTCATTATTGGATTGTAGGAGCTCGTCGTTTAGCTAAACGGGTCAAAGCTGAATGTCTGGCTTGTCAAAGATATGATTTCAAGGCTTGTAGCCAAGTCATGGCTCCTTTACTGGGAGACATATTGACAAAGTCTTTCCCCTTTGCATTGACTAATTTGGACCACACAGGACCTTTATATTGTGTAGATCACCCAAGACAAGTTTAATGTGTTATTATTCACATTTGGGGTTGTGAGGGCCCTGCATATTGAGCTGGTGAATTCACTGTCATCAGAAGATTGCATGTTAGCTTTGAGGCGATTCATTTCACGGCATGGATTGCCTTACGTGTAGTGTTCAGACAATGCCAGGTCATTCAAAGCAGCTCAATGTAAAACAAGGGACCCATGGGTCACGGCACTCAGCCGATCATGATAGGACTATAAATGTTTCTCCACTGTGATACTATATAGAGTCAATAAAGCTCATGAATATCATGGACATTTTGGGCTTTTATAAAGGAATGTAATGTAATATGTGAGTAAATGATAAATGAAATAACCTGACTGATGGATTAATAGAGTCAAATATAGTGGTTTATTTTTTATTTATTTAGGAGGGGTTGAAAATTGTGATATATTTGAGCAAATATGAATGCAATGACAGCAGTAATAAGCAGTAGCAGAATGATGATAAGGCTATTTGTTGAAGGATCTAAAGTGTATGGTAGTCTGCAAGCTTTCAATTTGACAGATATGATGTTATGATTAACTATGCTGATGAAGTGAATAATGAATTTGTGACTGTATGACACAATATCTCTGTAGTCTTGACAAGGTACATTATTGTGATGCCCGCTATGTCTACATATTACACAATACTGACATAATTTCTGGCATGTACATAGGTACCTAAGGACGAATAGTTATACAAAATATTAAAGTATGAATATATCTGATTCATCTTGTTCTTGCTTACTGAGGCTGACTTTGGGATGGGGTTCGGAGAAGGGAAAAATTAGGGCAGCACGAAGGTGGATGTAGAAATATTCTATTGTAATGTTTTTCATTTATATAAGAATTTGAAAAGCTAAGAGGAAAGGGGCCCTCCTACTTGGTTATTGTAAAGTTCTAAATATATGATTGCAAACTAATACTCTGACAAGACTGTCATGAAGAAAAACAGTTAAAGTTTTGAGATACTGTGATGCATATGAAAATTTACAGATGGACAGGCAAGTTGACAGAATGGACTAATACCTTTATTTCACTTTCAAGGGAATAATGCATTTAAGTTTATATATAATCCAATTTTTTTTAAGCATATCCACTTTTTCCATTTTATCTTAATCATTTTTTTATTTACAGGTTTTATAAATTTTTTAATTAAAAAAACCTGAAAATATAAGTTAAAATATTAGAATTGTTGCAAAAGTTGCAATCATTATATATACAGAGTAAAAAACTGAAACTATAAGTTAAAATATTAGAGTTGTTGCAAAAGTTGCAATCATCATATATCCAGAGTGTAGCTCATATTGGGTCATATTATGCATACACGTATATTTTATTATTTTTAAATCATGAATGTTTAAACTGAATTTAAAAGAAAATAATGCCACAACATGGCATCTACAAGAATATTCCTTTAATCACTATTAAAACATTTTGCACATTGGAGTTTTCAGTACATTCTTAATTTTATTCACCAAAATAAAATAAAAGATTCAGTAAATTTGATAAAATAAAACATCTTTTAAAATAAAGTATACACACTGTTGGTTGAATGAGGGACAAACAATATCATTGTACTAATTACTATCCCAGTTTTAATTTATTACTGGAATTAATAGTCAATTTCACACCTGGTGAAGTTTTTACTCCTCTGAAGTAAGTACTTATCTCATGAACATCAACTCTTTCATAGCAATACATCACTTTGAGGACAATTAAATGTACACTTTAATCACTGTAACCATGATGGTACAATACAAAATCTAAAATGTAGCATAGCCTAGAATAAGAATGAATCAAATACAGAAAATAATAACATTCATCTAGTTTATGCACCATCTGGGGGGGGGGGGGAGTGCTGGGCAGAGGGGAAGCCTGCTGGTAGTGGCCAAGCTGACCCGAGGCAAGCTGCCTGGGGTGGGTTACATAATGCAAGTGAAGGCTGTACTACTAGGTGGGCTAGATGTAAACAACACTTGACATGGTGTATGAAAACATGAATTAAAGCTATTCTTTCCAATCAATTTCTTTGATATTTCAGATTTTAAAAAGATTAAATCCTTATGTATATATGCTGTGAAAATTAAATCAACAGTGCCAAAGTTGGACAAAATTTAAGTAGTGATTTTTTATTTATGCTAATAACTTGAAAAATTTGCAAAATTCAGATCTAATTTTGGGTAAACAATTGAATCTTGATTAAATAAAGTTATATTCCTGAAAAAAAGTCTATGTTCAGCATCTCATGTTAGGCGAGTAAATATATTTCCTGATTTTTTAAAAGATTGCATTATGTTTAGGCCCATAACTTCAAAATAATACCCAATACTGACCTAATTTTTGGCATGTTCATAGAAAATGTATAAAAGAATGTGAATACTAAATACAATCAAAAACAGATCAGTGGTTTTGATATTAGGCAGCCTTGAAGTGTAACAATGGCTTTTTTTATGGAAAACAGTTTTTTTCCCTAAATATCTCGAAGGAACAAAGTCCTAATGACCCAATTTTTGGTAAGATAGGAGATTTTGGGGACATCTAAAATTATGCCAACAGCCTAGGGAGCATAGAGATGTGCACTGAATGACCTACAGTCATCAAAGTGGACTGCTTGACAATGTAAGGGAATACAACAAGAGCCTAAAAAAAAATTCAATAACTAGCCTAATTTTGCAGCTTTTATTTTCAAATTTCAGATTTTAACAGATTAAATCCTTATGTATAGATGCTGTGAAAATTAAATCCACAGTACTTACTAACGTGCCGTGGCCAAAGTTGGGCAAAATTTAAGGTACCAATTTTATATTTTTGCCAATATTTAAAAAAAATTAACAGATTTTGATCTAATTTTTGGTATACAATTAAATTTTGATTAATTAAGGTTGTATTACTGGAAAAAAAACCCACCCTTAACACTTATGGTCTTAAGTGACCAAATATCTTCCTGATTTTTTACAAAGTCCATTATGTTTTGGCCCATAACTTTTTTAAATTATACAATACTGACTTAATATCTGGCATGTACATAGAAACTATATAGAGGAATATTTATGGTAAATATGAAGAAAACCAGATGAGTGGTTTTGATATTAGACAGTCCTGAAGTGTGAAAATAGATTTCTAATAAAAAATTGAGGTTTTTCCTTAATATCTCGAAGGAACAAAATCCTATTGACTCAATTTTTGGCATGGTAGGAGATTTTGGGGACATCTAACTGTATGCCGAATTTCAGATTCGTAGGTCCAACGGTGTCGAAACATGCCAGTCTTACGGACTGACATCCAGACGGACAAACGGACGGACGAGCGGGCGGACGGACGGACGACGGACAATGGACCATGACTATAGCTCAGATGACTTATATGACTTATATAAAAAACTAGTAGCTTTGAATGAAGCTGTAACTCCCATGAACCAGAAAAGAAATGATGAACTGCAAAAGGTTGAGAGGTCTAGCTATTACTGAGAATGTTTGTAAGTCAGTTTCTCAAGACATTAAGAATATGCTTGATAAAATGGAGCATAGAATTATGATGTTAGAGATGGAAAATGACAAACTGAAAAATGACTAACTAGGCCAAAAAGGTCAAAGTCTCAAAGAAGAGTTTTGTGAAAATAAAGCAAATACCGTAAAGGCACTGAAGCATGCAAACAGAAATTACTAATATTCCAGAAAAAAAAACTCCCCATATTGCTGAGATTGCAGTGGATATTAGATTTCTGAATAAGCACCTGAACTGTGAACTGAATATCTTAATGGTACAAGGGGAACATCATGTAGGCAACCCTGATAAACCAAAGCTTGTTATTTTGGTGAAATTCAGTGACAGAGGAGCTAGAGATTTTGTGCTGAAACAGAGAAAAATTCTTAAAGGGGCCAGGTATAAAGAGGACTTGACATTTGAAAACTAAATAACTGAAAAGGCTGTATGGAGATGACCTCAAATTTCCTCACTTATCAACATAAACATCATTAAAATAAAAACTTCCTTTGAATATCAGTTGCTCATTTTTATTTGTTCTTTCTACACTAAACAACTGAACAGAAAACTTTCAAGTATGATGAGCAACTTTCAGGAAATAAGATGTGCTCACTTGACAGGCATGTATTTTTTTTTTTCAATGGGTATTTTCTGTTAGGCTTCAGCTATACAAAGAGTTTAAGAAACTTGAAACAACAAGCAAATATGTGGAATTAATGTCCTCCGCTTTTGGATCTTGATGTCTTTCATGCTTGATAAGCAACCAGAATTGTGACATATGAAGAAAATCTTGAGGGCTAATGAAAACTTGAACAGAATCACTGTGAAATGTGGAGACATCTGCATGCAAACATAAATCTAAAACATTGATGTTTAGAAGATGTGTCATGACAATGTCTAGACTCCAAACAGAGCCAGGTCAGTTGCCATAGTGATGTCTTGACCTCACCTGGTTTAACTGAGTGACCTCTTGACTTGGCATGTTAAAACTTTGAATGTTGGCAAATCTGTTTTCAAAAACTGAAAGCCTTTTTAATTAGCATCACTACTTTTTAGCTCTCAGCCCTAAGGCTGATAGGCTATTGTGGTCAGCCAAGCTGTCCGTCCGTCCGGCGTCTGTTAACTTTACCTTGATGGGTGACCTTGACCTACTTTTCTATGTTTCAGAACTGATTACAGAAACAGTTAGAAGCTTAAACCTCTGGAACCAGTGGGTGGATTTTCACAAAACGTACTATGCTCATTTGGGCTGATGGTTTGTACCTGCTGCACATAATTGGAGGCGCCACCAACAATTTCTAATGTTTAAATAATTTAAATTTTATCTGATTTTTCAACTTTGGCCTTGTCAGTGGGATATCGCCAGAGATATTCAACACAAGATCTTCATTTCTTCAGTGCTGATGCATATTAACAAAATATTGGTCAAGTTCAATGAAGGGGGGCCTTGACCTACTTTTCAAGGTCACAGTGCTTAGAAAAAAAATTATTTTTCAAGGTCACAGAGCTTTCATTCAGGAATTTTATCGATGCCAAATTTTGTAGGTGGTATCCTCATTCAACTTGAGAAAGCTCAAAGTATTCGGTAACAGACACCTAATTTCAGGTTTCAAAGGGACTTTTCATGGGCCTCCCTGTATTTCAAGAGAAAAGTTGCTAGGTCCAGTGGTTACTATTTGTGCCCTGTTAATAGATGACTGCATCTTATGAGGTATCAAAAATAAAGAAAAAAATCGTAAAAATTGAAAATGACACAGGTGGTGCCACCAGACTGCAGAAACTGAAAAAAAACATTCCATGATCATTATCCATGCAAAGGATCATGGTGATCAATGCAATTGTTGTTCAGATACTTGAGCTTTTGTATCAAAATTTCCAGTATTCTGGGGGGTACTAAGGAGCCCAGTAGCTCAGAGGTTATGGGTAACAGAGATCCTAATTTCAGGTTTCCAAAGAGACTTTTCATAGGCCTCCCTGCATGTCAAGAGAGAAGATTCTAGAACCACTGTTTACGATTTGTGCTTTGTTAACAGATGATCACATCTTAAGAGGTCTCAATAATAGAGAAAAAAATTAGTAAAAATCGAAAATGACACAGGTGGTGCCACCGGACTGTAGGAATTGAAAAAAAAAACATTTTATGGGCTTCCCTGGAGGTGAGGACAGAAGATTCTAGGTCCAGTCATTATGATTTGTGCCCTGTTTACAGATGACCAAATGTTTAAAGATCACAAAAGTAGAGAAAAAAAATCGTAAAAAATAAAAAAAATATAGGTGGCGCCACCAGTCTGCAGAAACTGATGAAACACCCCATGATCAATATCCATGCAAAGAATCATGGTATACAATGCAATAGTTGCTCAGATACTTGAGCTTTTGTAACAAAATTTCCAATATTCTGGGGGGTACTTTGGGGCCCTATAGCTCAATGGTTATTGGTAACAGAGACCTGATTTAAGGTTTCCAAAGAGACTTTTCATGGGCCTACCTGCATATCAAGAGAGAAGAATCTAGGTCCAGTGGTTACTATTTGTGCCTTGTTAACAGATGACCACATCTTAAGATGTCTCAAAAATAAGAGTAAAAATAAGTAAAAGTAGAACAAATACAGATGGTGCCACCAGACTGCAGAAACTGATGAAACATTCCATGATCAATGCAATAGTTTTTCAGATACTTGAGCTTTTGTATCAAATCTTCCATTATTCTGGGGATACTTCGGAGCCCATGAACACAGAGGTTATGGGTTATACTGTTCATGTAGCTACATGTTCATGTATCTCTGATACTGTTCATGGATCTCTGATACTGTTCATGTATCTCTGATACTGTTCATGGATCTCTGATACTGTTCATGGATCTCTGATACTGTTCATATAGTTCTGATACTCTTCATATAGTTCTGATACTGTTCATATAGTTCTGATACTGTTCATATAGTTCTGATACTGTTCATGTATCTCTGATACTGTTCATGGATCTCTGATACTGTTCATATAGTTCTGATACTCTTCATATAGTTCTGATACTCTTCATATAGTTCTGATACTGTTCATATAGTTCTGATACTGTTCATGTATCTCTGATACTGTTCATGGATCTCTGATACTGTTCATGTATCTCTGATACTGTTCATGTATCTCTGATAATGTTCATGTATCTCTGATACTGTTCATGTATCTCTGATACTGTTCATGTATCTCTGATACTGTTCATATAGTTCTGATACTCTTCATATAGTTCTGATACTCTTCATATAGTTCTGATACTGTTCATATAGTTCTGATACTGTTCATGTATCTCTGATAATGTTCATGTATCTCTGATACTGTTCATGTATCTCTGATACTGTTCATGTATCTCTGATACTGTTCATGTATCTCTGATACTGTTCATGTATCTCTGATACTGTTCATAAAGATACTATAAAGCCCAAGGTACCTTAACCTTTTCTGGGAGGGACCACCAACCACAAATGAGTGGCCTAGGTAAGAAACCGCACAAGTTTGGGTGCCACTAGACTGTCCAGACCCAAGGGTAACTAGATATTTCTTGGCATCACAGGTGCCGTAGTATCCCCAGACAATTAATCCCCCCACCTTAAAGAATAGGTCCCCCATCTTCAGCAGCATATATATACTGACAATTTGCGAGCGACTTTGGTTTCTTCCATCTGTCAACTTGAGAAATACTTTTCACCAAATATGGAGGCCAACAGGTGAATCACTCTTGAGAAAAGGGGATTAATTAATACTATAAAAATGGTATGGTAGGTGGCTCCACCTGTCTGGTTGACCAGAAATCTCTCCAAGGCTGATTAACATGCCAAACTGCAGATCAACACATTGACCCACTGCTCATTTGTGAGCAATTTACACCTAAAACGAATGTATGCATGGAGGCCACACAAAAAAATGGCAGATGGCACCACCAGTCTTGAATACAAGATGGAGGGGGCCAAGATCGATCTGCATGCATAGATTAAGACCAATAAAGCACACATCCCCTAAAAAAAGAGCATTAATTTACTCTTCAGAATCAGGAAGGTTGGCTGCACCACCGGTAATGAGAAAATTTTCCAAGATGGATAGACATGCCAAATTTCAGATAAATGGTAAATAAAATGAAACACTCTGGAGATAGGAGCAATTTTCACACAAAGCACATGTACAGATGGACGCCATGGAAATTGATTGCAGATGGCCCCACCATGGCCGTGCAGATGGCCGTCTTAAGTACAACATGAAGGAGTCCAAGATCTATGGATATGCACAATTTCAGGCCAACAGGGCAAATCACTCCTCAAAAAAGGGAATGCATTAATTTATTGAACAATAACAAGAAGGAAGTAGTGCTACCTGTCTGGTTTATGAGAAAAACTTTCCAAGATGAATGAACACGCAAAATTTCTGACCAATACCTTCAACAACTTCAGAGGTTTACGTATGGATGGACGCCACACAATAACGATAGCAGATAGCAACACTAGTTGAATATAAGATCGGGGAATCCATGCACAATTTCAGCCCACTCTGTCCATTAGTTTTAGACTTATAATGCTCATAGTACTGTTAAGTGGCAATGACTGGGGTTATAAACAACACAAAAACAAAAAAAGGATGATACGTGGCCCCACCATTTTCTGATACATGACAAAACTAAGATCTTCGGTTGAGTTGATTTTTAAATCAATCCATGCAAGATTTCTTGAGATATTCATTAATGTGTGTGATTATCCCCCAAAATGGACCTAAAAGGTCAAGGTCACTCTCCTAGTAAAGGTCATGAACCCATTTTGACTAGGCTTCCTCCTCTCACTCATATCTATGCACATGTGATGTTTGGTAAACATCCGTGAAATATTATTGAGTTATCACGCAAACAAGTTTTATCTGGGGTAGTGGCAGGACTGAAGTAAAACCATAAGGTATTACCATCTTCCCTCGACCTTGCCGTGGGATACAATTACTACTAGTGTCAATCATACTGTTGTTTTGTGAGTAAATTCAATTATGTATAGCGATTCAATCAACATGTATCACCGCAGCCCTAATTTGCTCATTTTTACAGTGCTTCACATTACAGATTAAGAGTATACTTACTCATTAAATTCTTGAAATCTTGTACACCAAGTTGCAATGTGGTTGTATCTGAAAAGTTAATAAAAATATAAATTATAAATACACAATACAAGATCACAAAGTACAGCAGGGCCAATTTTCAAATTTGGGTAACCCATTTTAGGGTTACCCAATTTTGAAATTGGTTTACCAATTTTGATTGGGTTACCCATTCCATGCTTCAGATCACATTGACTTGGAACATTCAACTCACTGAACAAGCAAATATACATGTGATTGAGCCACTGATGGTTATAAATTAAAGTCAGAAATAAAGATTCAATTAAAAATCTTTGTTCCATACAGTTTATTCAATAAACTGTCAACAGGGTAGAAATGTTCCTTAATTACCTGAATTAAGCATATAGAGGGGTTTTCTTACATAATATGTATCAGTACCCACCCCATTTGTGCAACTCTTAAAGCATGCTGATAAAGTAGCAGCTGGTTTTATTTTAAAATTAAAAAGAGCTACAAGTGAAAAATGTGCACCAGCTTGTAAATGCAAATTGGAAAGATATAAGCCGCCTCTCCTATGCCTTTCAAGTTTGTGAAAATGCTAAAAATTAGACTATCAACACTTTTTTTCCATTTAGTTATAAATAAAATTCATTTGAAGAACAACTAATTTACATGTTTAGCTTTTTGATTCCTGCTTGCATGCATTTTTGTTGTCTTAATTAAGAATACATTATATTAACAACATATTCTGTGTTTTAAAAGAAAGTAAAGAAATTAAGATATTTTTTGAAATTGTTGCACTAATCGTTAACAAACTTTCCCCTCTGATTTCTTATTTGGAATTACATGTTTTTAAATGAAGTCATTGGAGAGAAATGTTGGCTAATGATGTATGCGTGGACAAAGTGGCTTGTAAGGGTCAAAATTTTCAAACAAGTGGACCATTGGCCATGACGCACAGCTAATTTTGACTGGGTGCTCAGGTTTTTTTTTTATTAATTGTTAAAAATTGGTTAATGTTACAGTGATGAAAAAATGGACAGAAAATAAAAATTTCAGGATTCATTAGAGACCTGCCCAGGACTCCCCTGGATTTCACAATAGAGGGTTCCAAGGAATATTGATACAATTTGTACCCTGTATGTCTGGGTGCTCAGAATCACGTTTCTGGTCCTCAGCTAGCAGAACAGAGGTCACCATGATCCAATTTCAGGTTTCCAAGGAAAATTGCCAAGGATTTCCCTGAATGTCATGTTTAAGAGTCTAAGGGTAATGAATACAATTTGTGCCTTGTCTGTCTGGGTGTTCAACACCATTTTTCAGCACATAGGTCACACAATATAGGTCACCATGACCTAATTTCAGGTTTCAAAGGACACTTGACTAGGACCTCCCAGAAATTTATGTTAAAAGATTCTAGGCCTAATGGATACAATTTGAGCCCTGTCTGACTGTCTGGGTGCTTATATGACATCTTTTCTGATAGGATGCAAAATATAGGTTGTGGTGACCTAATTTCAGTTTTCCTAGGACACTGGCCAAGGACGTCTCAGAATATTACATAAGATTTTAGGCCTAACAGAACCAATATGTCCCCTCACTGACTGTCTGGGTGCTAAAATGACTTCTTTTCCTAAAGATCATAAAATATAGGTCATGGTGACCTAATTTCAGTTCTCCACAGACATTTGCCACAGACAATTTTTCATTAGAAGGTTCAAGGCTTAAAAATACAATGTGTGCCCTGCCTGATTTTCTGGGTGCTCAAAATCCTGTTTCCGGCCTGTAGGTCACAAATTGAAGGTCACCATAACCTTATTTCAGGTTTCAAAGGATATTTGCCAAGAACCTCCCTTAATATCATGTTGGATGATTCTAGGCCCAATAGAAACTATTTGTGCCCCATCTGACTTTCTTGGTGCTCACAATCATGTTTTCGGCCCATAGGTCACAAAATAAAAGTCACTATGACTTAATTTCACGTTTCCATGAAGATTTTCCTAGAAACTCCCAGAATATTGAGTAAGAAGATTCTACGCCTCACATATACAATTTGTCACATCTGACATTCAGGGTGCTCAAAATCATGTTTTCGGCCCTTAGGTCACAAAACATAGGTCACCTTGACCTAATTCCAGATTTCTTATGAGATTTACCCAAAACCTCCCTGGATGTACAGTTAAGAGTTTTTAGGTCCAACGGTTATGAATTTAGCCCTGTTAATGAATGGACGGCCAGGTGATTGCTATAGCTCAGATGACTTACAGTAAGCTGAGCTAAAAACTGATAATCTCAAAAAAAAAGATCTTCCAGATATGATATTTGATATTTTAGCTGATTTTCAAGATTATGAAACAATTCTAATCCATAATTGTGTCTAAAAGTTTATTGATATAAGTTAAAATAAACTCCTTGACCATGGTGATTATTGCAATGTTGCACCAACTAAGTTGAAAGATCACTCGTTTGATGTAACTTCTTGGGAGTGCATTTGAAAACAATCTTGCTCCAGTGAGTGAGCTGTGAGGCCAAAATATATCTGAAGAAATTTTATGGGAATGCCTACAAACTCACGAAACTGCCGATTTCGCGGGAAATTAAAGCCAGGGAATTTGTCATTGTCTCAAGTTCCTCCGTACAGCATTTGAGAATAATCCAGTTTCTTTTGGCTATTCCTGCACACTAACACACCCCGTGTATGGCGGTCTCTATACCATGCAATACTGGGGGGTTGAAGCAAATCATGGCACGGCATATACTGGTACCCCGCTCTATTATGTTGTGGATTGGTTACCGTAAATATGAAGTTAAGCCCCAATGCAAAGGGTACACTTTGGTCAAATTGAACACAAAGGGACCGGTATGGTTAAATGAAAATATTCAGGATATTTTTTTTCTGTCAGAAATATCTATAAATCTCATCAATTTCCATAGCTTTTGTCGAGGAAATTTAGGTGAATGAACTAGATGTGTCGGAACGACACGAATGCCCCCGCCTGGGGCAAATTAGAAACATTTGTTAAATTTTGTAATTTTTTTTAAGTTCAGGAGGTGTTGTATGATCAAAAGTAGGTCAACAAGGGCAAAATGCAAACTATCTGTAATGGGTCATTATCAAGCAACACTCAAAAAATCAGGCCAGTATCTGCAGGTATTAATTTGTGAAAAAAAGTCCATACATGAGCATTTTTCATAAAAATTTGTGTCTTTCATAAAATTTTCTATGTTAAGGATCTGTCATATGGTCAAAAATAGGTCAACTGGGAAGAAACGCTAACTCGATCTGTAAGTGGTCATTATGCGCCCACAGACCAAACATTAGGCCAGTAACTGTAAGCATTGCATTGCGAAACTAGAATATTAGCAAAAGCTGATTATCAGATATAAATTTAAATTGGAGAGGTATATACCATGTTTCATAACAATCCACCAAATGGTTCCTGAGAAATAAGTTTCCGAGTTTTTTTTTGTATAATCATCTCTAAAATAAAGAAAAATAGGTCAAGGTCACCCGTCTTTGCACTTGACCAATATTTTGTTGATATACATCTTCACTGGTGTAATAAAATTCCAACGGTGAATCCTTTTAGAGACACCCCACTCACAAGGCCAAAATTGAAAAAATCTGATAAAAATTGATTAAAATATCAGAAATTGCAGGTGGCACTACCAAAAATGTGTAGCACGTACAGACCATTAGTCCCAATGATCATATTAAGTTTTGTGAAAATCCACACAATGGTTCCTGAGATATAAGCTTCTGTTTTTCTATAATTAGCTGGTCAAGGTCACCCATCTTCAAACTTGATCGAGATTTTATCAATATACATCTTCACTGATGAAATAAAATTCCAACGGTGAATCCTTTTAGAGATATCCCGCTCACAAGGTAAAAGTTAACAGACGCCGGACGGACGGACGCCGGACGGCCGGACAGACGGACGGACAGACGGACAGCTTGGGTGACGACAATAGACCATCAGCCTATGAGCTGAGGGTAAAAACGGCCGTAAATGTACATTTGTCATGAACATTTCAATTTTCATGAAATGTTCTATGTTCAGGAGCAGTAAAACGGTCAAAAGTAGGTCAACTGAGACGAAACGCGAACTCGATCTGTAACTGGTCAATATCTGCCATTACACCACAAATCAGGCAAATATCTGCAGGCATTGCGAAAAAAAGTCCGTACATGTGTACTTGTCCGTAAATGTGTATTTGTCATGAAAATTTATATTTTTCATGAAATTTTCTAAGTTAAGGAGCCGTAAAACGGTCAAAAGTAGGTCAACTGGGACGAAACGCAAACTATCTGTAACTGGTCATTATCTGCCCACACACCAAAAATCAGGCCAATATCTACAGGCATTGCGAAAAAATGTCCGTACAACTGTTTGATTTCGGAAGGACGGAAGGACGGAATGACGGACATTGGTAAAACTATATGCCCCGGCCACTTTGTGGCGGGGGCATAAAAACCATTTGCCAATTTGGCCATGTCTGAAAGTACATATCTAACCCTTATCATGGTTAAAGATTTTCTAGCATTAAGCCAGATTTTTTTTTATCAATTGGTTTAATTCATAAACATATTTTGCAGGAACCAAGTAAATCTGCTTCAGGTCTTATTGACATGTATTAAAGTCATAGACAAGAGCTTACACCAATAGTAACTTAAAGCTCGGCTAAAATATCCAGCAGGCAATGGAATAAGATTTGCCATTCCTCCGTGAAATGTATTTTTAGTAGTGGACGGAGTAGGTCACGAATGACTGTGCCATAACATTCCACCTCATTATAACCTCAACACAGATTAAAAAATTGGAACAGTCCCACTCAGTAATCATGTAGCCTGGGTTCCTCCCCTAGCAACCTGTGTTTATTTATGCCTAACAGAGATCATTTCTCCCATTGGAAAACCAACAAAAGGAAGGGGGCGGGTACTAGTTGGTCAAATGTGACCTATTATATCCTCAACTGAAACTCCCTTTCACGGAGTATGGTTGGTTTCAAGTAGGTCACCGTTGACCCATGCTTGACCATCAGACAAAACCAAGCATGGGAAACAAATCAGAACCAAGAGGAACCCATGCAAAACACTGAAGGCAGCCACAACGCCACCAGAGAGCCGCAGGAACAGCAGCCGAGAAGTCGAATCCCACCAATAAAAGGAAACAAAGGTGTCAGACTTTTTCCAGAGACCCTGCTTCAACAAGTTAGAAACCGAACCCCCGGCCACGATGTGCATTCAAAAGCTGGCTTCCTCTACATACTGAATGAACAGGTCTATTATCTGTCGCCACTTCCCATTCTCCATTTTCATCAAAAATAGAAACCTGGGGAGCCAGGCTTTACCTCTCTTATAGAAAGTTTGTCATGCATGGCTGAAATTTCTTGCTCTTATAACTCCCGCTTCTCCAGATCCGGCTGAACGAGAATGTAGCGGGTTCCATCATGCGAGGTGGGGATGAAGTGAAACTTATTGAGAGGCAGTGCCAAATGGTGGGCAAAAGAAATTGGTTGCAAGTTATCTGCTGCAACTCCTTACAAAAAATTACCGGAGCCATGCTCCTGCGGGTCTGACATTATGCAATCCTGGGAGACTGGTAGCCGTTGTTCCTGCTGGAATGAAACAGACTGAGGACCACAAGATGCCTTTCCCCATGCACATGATTGATTCCTGCAGGGAGACCTTACCCCGGCTTGGGGATCTGGTTGATATGACCCAAAGGGGCAAAGCTAACTGCTTTAGCTGCCTCTTCTGCCCTCTTCATGGCACGGTTATACACCCTTTTTAGATGGCCCCCAAAGAGAGTGTTGCCGGTGAACGGCTGTGTGTTAAGCTCCTGGAGCTCTCGGGCATGTAGCTTCAGAGGCTGATGCTCAAGCTGCCAGAGTGCTGCCTGGCATCATAGTAATATGATATCCTCTACAAGACACCGGACCATTAAGTTTAGTTCCTGGAAATTTGGATATAAACATTTTACTACCTCTTGTACCGTCTCTGGCACTAGGTAGTATGACAAGTTCCGACCATTCCAAGTCATTAACCGTTCCAGCAGTGTAGCAGCTGTAGGTTTCCAGGTTCCCTTTGGTTTAATCTGTAGCAGTAAACTCTGTCAGAGTCTGAGGCATGCTGTCGCCGAAAAAAGGCTAGTCTTTTCCCAGGTTCCTGCCGCATAGCTGAAGTAGGAATCGCCTCAAAGGCCAGATACAGTGACATCTTAGGCAAGCTAGTTTGCCTGAAATGGCTTGAAGCACATAGTTGGCAAACGGTCAAGGGGTTCTGGTTGGTTAATCACACTGCCAGTGTCCGGTTATACGTCCTCCAGACCACCCCGTGATGAAAGGATAGGAAATCCAGTGCTTGTTGCCTGAATTTAAGACAAGTAAAGCCTCCCTGATTGCTGGGCGTCTGGGCCAGGTGCTTTTAGACCAGTGGATTATAAGTGTTGGCCTCTATCGTCACCCTGAATCACTGGGCAGCCCGATTTAAGAGGTCAGCCTTGCACTTGGCCCAAACCACTTCCTTTTTTCAGTTTGACCAAGTAATTCAGTGTTTTCTGGCTACCCGAAGACTTTGAAGTCCACCTTCTGTAAAGTCAACAGGTGGCCTTGCAGAGGACATGATGGACTACCAGGCATCCGAGTCGCCCGTACCTGTGACTCTGGGTTTGGGTGTTCTTACTGCCCTGCCGGGACTGACGCTGCGGGACGCAACTCAGTCTAGGTTACAGCTGCGGATTACCTCTGTGCCCGGTGCCAAGCAGCTCTCCGCTGAGGAGGACCACTCCAATGCCCGTCTGGAGTATGATATAGGAAAAACGAACAACGCATGGCCAGGTGCTCTTCACGCATAAACTCTTCCCATGCTGATGAAATCATATATTTGATATAGCTCCTTAATGGTTGGGTTTTCCGTCAACTGCCAAGGCATCACACAGACAAGGTCTGGGGCGGGGAAACAGTCGATCGATGACAGACGGCATAACGGAAACGGAGGACTCCATAATTACCATAGCCGCCAAAACTGGAAGGAGGGGCTAAAGAGACCTTACCAGCTGCCTTGTCAGGCCCCTTTTTTGACTCTCTTAAAACCAACGCGTTTACTTGTAAGACTCAACACAGGAGGAATGGTGTGTTACACAAACACATACATAGGTTGCTAATAGAGGTATCGGGATAACAGGGTAACTGAGTGGGGGCTGTACCGATTTTTATATCCGTGTAGAGGTAACAATGAGGTGAATTGTTATGGCACAGTAAATGGTGACCACGTATTGAAAGTATCATGAACAAAGATGTTTTACCTCCAAACTGTAGACTCGTGACCTGCTTTTTTTTCTGCATACGTGTAAGAATATGTATATCTTGGTGAAATGGATCAAACCACCTTAATATACTATCAGCAGGTTTGGTGTTTGGCCCAGCTGTTTTGTGATTTCTAGTCACGAGGATGTATGCATCCAACCGGGTGTGCGGAATCAATGGACATTTTATGATTGATCATCAATAAAACATGGTTGACATCTATCATCAATAAAACATGATTGACCGCTACTGACATAATTAGAACGAATTTGTTGTTTAGGAGGAGGATACTTCTGAATTTGACCATATAGACCTGACATTGTCCAGACTATATTCAGACCTGTACACAATTTACATGATATTTCTATAAATAAAGGCTTAATATACAGTGAAGTCTTATTATAATGGGGTCCATTACAATGGAAGCCTCAAGTTATGGACAAATCTCTAGGGTACGAATGAGTCAAAGTTAAAATTGGCTTCGATAAAACTAACAAGGCCTACAGGACTAATGCAAACCTGTGCAATGGGATAAACACCAGGTTTAATTCTTCAATGCTGGACCATTACTTTTCAAGTACATCTGTAACATATATATGAACAATGCAAGAACTAAACATTTTGAACAAGAATCAATAACACAAACACCAATGCTGAAATTCTTGCATTGGTGCACACAACAGTGCACCACCAGTCTTGTATACAACGAAGTGATCAGCTATATACATACGCCCAATTTCAGACTGATATGTCAAACCTCTCCTAAGGTATAAGTAGGGACATCAATGTGCAAAAATTATTGTAGGTAGCGGCACCAGTCTTGTACACGTTAAAGCTAACTGATATGTATATATGCACGATTTCAAGCTAATCCCTCAAATTATTCTTTAAAAATAAGCAGACACATACACTGGGCAAAAGTCATAGTAGGTGGCGACACCTGTCTTGTGAACCAGAAAGCCATCAATGATACTTAGACAAGTCAAAATATCAGGCCATTACATCAAACTTCCCTTGAGTTTGATGCACTGGGATGATCATTGTAAGAAAGGCAGTTGCCCTGAGTAAACTGTGACAAATTGCTGGCTCAAGCTACTGCACTGAGTGAACTCTTGACCTGCAACTGGCCAGACTGAGTGAGCTTTTGACCTGTACCTGGCTGCACTGAGTGAACTTATGACCTGTTGCATAATCTGACACAGTTGGCAGTCCGCCAAAGCTACAACTAGATCCAGGCTGAATTTGCATGCCAAATCTGATGCAGTGGGCAGTCTGCCAAATCTATAAATAAAATACAGCTGCTGCACTGAGTGAACTCTTAACATGCACCTGGCTAGTTTGACTGAACTCTTGACCTGTTGCATAATCTCGCACAGTTGGCAGTCTGCCAAAGCTACAAGTAGATCCAGGCTGAATTTGCGTGCCAATTCTGATGAAGCGGGCAGTCTGCCAATGCTATAAATAGAATGCAGCTGCTGCACTGAGTAAACTCTTGACCTGTACCTGGCTGTACTGAGTGAACTCTTGACCTGTTGCATAATCTGACAGAGTTGGCAGTTCGCCAAAGCTATACATAGATCCAGACTGAACTTTGGCGCTAAATTTGTTAGAGTGGGCAGTCTGCAAAAGCTATCAATAGAATTCAGCTTCTGTACTGAGTGAACTAATGACCTATACCGGGCTGCACTGAGTGAACCCTTGACCTGTTGCCTAATCTGACACAGTTGCCAGTCTGCCAAAGCTATAAACAGATCAAGGCTGACCTTTGACCTGTTGCCAAATCTGAAATGGTTGGCAGTCTGCCAAGCTATTTAACCTGAAATCTAAATGTCTAGTGGCATGATGTAATAGATGCTGATAAACTGGTGCCAGGTTAGATGGAACTGGTTCACACATCTAACATATATGGTAAAACTCGATTCAATCTCCATAATTCGGCCAAAAATCATTCTTGTGGAACCATTTAAGACAATTATTATAAGAATTATTGTTGGGATGATTCTTTAAAAATATTAAACAAATTTGATATAGTGGCATCAGTCGAAAAACATTTTGCAGGTTCAAAACTCATATAGGAAAATACAGCAAAATAGCCAAGTTCAGCTTCCCGTAACTCAGCCAAAAATCACTGAACCAGAACCATTTGAACAAATTTGAATAATCAACATCTAAGGATAATCAATATATGAGATTTAAGAATTTGGCCTTGGTTTTTGAAAAGAAGATCTTTGTAGCCATTCAGCTAAATAGGCTGTTATGGCATATGACTAAATTCAGCTTCCCATAACTTGGCCAAAAGTCACTGAACTGATACCATTTGAAAAAAAAACTTCAGAAAGATTATTTTTGTACGATATTAAACAATTTGGCCATATGGTTTCAGAGAAGAAGTTTCTTGAATGATATGGGCACTGATGATCCCTGCAAAAAAAAAGGCCGATGCAGGTGGCGCCACCAATACCTCAATTTCAGATATGACTCATGTGTCCAACATTTGCATATAATTTGGTGATGATCATTCAAGCCGTTTCTGAGATTGTCCAAAAAAGCAGATGACAAAGTTCAACTTCCTGTAGCTCCGCCAAAATTCACCGAACTTAAACCATTAAAAAAAACTTGAGAGATTGTTCGAGGAATTTTTTTTCTGTGAAATATTGGACAAATTTGCTGAACAGTTTCGGAGAAGAATTTTTAAAGGTTTTTAAGCTTTTTCCCTATAAAAATAACAAATCCGTTATTGTTTTTTAGATGAAAAATTTTTTGCATAATCTTAGGTGATGCTAGCTCCCGCCGTTTATGAGATAGTATGAGTTTACGTACAGATGATAAACAACGGCCGCCGGACGCCGTCACACCATCGCATAGGCTCACATGTTCGCTAAAACTCGAGCTCTGGATCTGAACGGACTTACATGAGACAAAGTGAACATCACCCTATACTCAGAATCCTTATTATGAACTAGAAATGCGGATGTCAGGTCCAAGTTTCCTCTGTCGTTTGAACTTTGTTAAACACAGCCGACAATGGCCAGCTAATTAATACATGACAGGGCAGGTATTCACACCCAGGCCATAGTCGAGTGGTTATATTACCCGTGTTTACTCCCTGTCTCAGTTGAGTACACCCGTGTTCATACCTCACGTATTGCTTGATTATTTAGCGAGATCAATGTTAAATTGTTTGATAAATAACCTTGTCATATACAAATGTATGTAACTTTGTAAAATTAGGTATAAATAAAACAGGATCTGGCTCAGATGACCATTCAGTCCTCAGACTGTCAATCAGACTCGCTACATGAATCATGCCACAATATTCAGGATGGACCAGCAAACAGCAAAGAGACATCACCTTGCTATATCTGCTGCACAGAAAGCTGAAGTTTGCCAGTACAAGAATTTCATATCTGCAATACCACATAACTGCATACTTCAATTTATGGAATTTATTTGGGTTCATTATAACAAGACTTCACTGTACTTATTAACCTTGGGCATGAACTTCTTCTAAGGTGAACTCAATGTTCCAAGGCTTGCTGTATAAAATAAGGAAAACATCAATTTCCTTAAACAAAGCCAAAGTTATTTAAAAATCTAGAATACGGGTAGTCGGCAAGCGACTACGTGTATCTGCTGAAATCAGAGTTGGACGGGTGAAGTGAGGCATGGCTTTAGTGGCAAAGGAAAATAAAATGGGTTGTGTTGCATATTAGCATGAATGTCTGCAGCCGAAATGTTTATGCAGGTGGTGCCACCTGCCACAAATTCAAGAAAGCGATGTTGAATTCATATGCAAAATTTTAGGCAGATAAGTAAAACCACTTCTTGTATAGGAGTGATTTTATCCCAATGTAGACAAACAGAAGGACGCTGTGCAAAAATGGTTGCAGGTGGCGCCACCAGTTTTGCGTGTTATAAAGACCTATGTGAGATCTATACACATGCAAAATTTCAGGAGAATATGTCAAACCAATCCTGAGCTATAAACCTGGATGTCTGCAGCCTGAACGTGAATGTAGGTGGCGCCACCTATCATAAAATCAAGTAAGCTATCCAGGATGTATACACATGCAAAATTTCAGGTGGACAAGTCCAACCACTGCAGAGATAGGAGTGATTTTACCCCAAGGCAGACTAACAGATAGACGCTGTGCCAAAATAGTTGCAGGTGGCGCCACCATTTGTTGTGTATGTTGTAAAGCTATTCAAGGGCTAAATTTGTGCAAAATGTTTAGCTTGGTTGGTCAAATGAGTTCAAAGATAAGCGAGTTAATGTGTCAAACCAGACCCACAAAAGAATGCACTGAAGATAGGAAAGGTCAGAGGTCAACACAAAATATTTGGCACCAGTTCCAATGTGACCCGATAACGGTGTAAAGTTTTGGGAAAATCTGTCCAGGGGTTTCGGAGTTCTATTACGGAAATGAACGTCACTGCGGCTGCGGAACCCGGTCAAAAACATAATATCCGCAAAACTCTGTTTTGGTGGATACAATAATAATGCAAAAACTTGACTGATAACTGATTATAACTAGTCATCCGCCCATCACTAATTTAAGTAAACCTGCATATTTAACCAAATGTCATTGGTGATGTATTAGTTTATGTTACTCTTTGTGAGTCAAGATGCATACTAAACCGAATATTATTGGAGATGTACTACTTTTTGTACTCTTTGTTTAGCCTAAGTCACAATCTACATTTTTGAAGGTCATACAATTTCAGCAGGGCTACAACAGATGGAACCGTGATATGTTTCGGAGAGGCTTTCTTTGATTATTTCATGAAATGGTTCACAAATAAAATATATATTATATGACAGTCATGGAAAAAATGTCAGGGCTGTCTAAGTCTAATTGTACACTCTCCCTACAACATTCATATGAAATCCCAACGATGATTGTTATTAAAAAGAAAAATATATCCCCAATTTTCTGTTCCTTAGAAATTATTGATTAATGTACTTATGACCAATGACTTCTGTGCAAAAAAGGTTGATGCAGTTGGGGCCACCAAAACTTGCTTTAAATACGAATTATGTGACCAACATTTGCATAAAATTTTTTGATGATAGTTCCAGTCGTTTCTGAGACTGAAGTGTTAGTATGATTTTTTGGTGAAATAACCAAGTACAGCTTCTATTAACTCAGCAAAAAAATCTCCACACTAGAACCAACCAAAACAATTTGAGAGGGATTGTTACTTAGATCCTCTTTGTGAAATATTTGACAATTTGAACAGTTTCAGAGAAGAAGATTTTTAAAGGTTTTAAAAGATATAACCTATAAAATCTAAGTAAATGCACATAGCAAAAAAATAAACAAATTCTAATAGAGACGTTTAGATAACAGATTTTTTGCATAAAATTTTCCGCTGCTAGCTCTACGGTTTTTGAGATAGCATAGGTTAACATATGGTACACGCCTGACAGACTACACTGCACCATCACACGCTTACAGGAGCCCTAAAATTCATACGAATGTTGCAGGTTTCTGGTGACAGTCATCGGCAATTGTACAACAGACCTACAAGCTTGGCCAGACATAACCTAGCTAAAAAGCTGGTAAAATTTTGAACATGTTCAAAATTCAATGGCAAGGGTCTACAACAGTTTTTACCATCGCACCCCCACCCCCCATTCCCTCCCTGTGAATGGTGGTTTTGTTAGTAAACTGTTGTAATCTTTTCTGTATTAATTAGAATTTTCTCTGTTAAAGTTTATTCGCCATAGTAAGCCAACCGAAAATTTCCCTTATTGGGCCCATTATCACCCACCCCGCCTCGTTTCCGTGTATCTAGGTCACACTTCCGTTTCCTGTAATCACTTTTTTGAAGGCGGAATGAAGTGGACTGGGAGGGAGCGTTGTTTGTTATACAGAAAAGCTCCCAACAATTTACTAACAAAACAACCCTTCACAGGGAGGGAATGGGTGGGTTTTATTACGTAAACATAATTGTGAGCTGTTTCTGTATTAATGAGAATATAACAGATAAACCGTGGGGAGGGGATACCTACCGGGAACGACGGAAATGGGAACAGCACTGCAGAGATCGAGCAGACGAGGACGTCGTCGCCGGAACAGATGTAGGAGTCGAGGACGGTCTGGAGAACTGTAGGACCACACCCGCCGCAATCACAGGGCACAAAGAATAAAGGCCCGAAGCTTGTAACTGGACATCCTACAGATACAAGCAGGTGAAGGTATAAGGCGACTTCCAATAGCCTTTCTTGACCAGTTGGTTCGGGTAATTCCCCGATAAATGGGCCAAAGACGTAGAATTGGCCCTGACGGCATGAGCATTGACGTGAAGCTGCTCCAGTGATGAGGGAGAAGCAGATTAATATGCTGAGACAAGGGTAGCTTTTAGCCAGGCACTAATGGTGATAGGGCTAATTTCTTTGGGTGAAGTAGTGACTTTCGTTGAAACAAACAACTTCTTGCGCCCCCCCCCCCCTATTTGAATGAGTAGCTGTAGGATAGTAATGTAAAGCACGAACAGGGCAAATGGTAGCCCCGTAACGGAACTGTCCGTTAGGGAGGGCCGGAACATGCCAGGTTAACGGAGGATCATCAAATGATGGATCTTCTTATAATTCCGTGGGAAATGTAAGGTGGCCGATGCACCGTCGGCCACAATTCGTGTAAATGGCGAATCAGTCACTAGGGCATGAAGTTCAGAGCGGCGACCAGCAGATGCAAGAGCTAGGACGAAACCGTTGTCCGAGACAAATGCAGAAGATGCGCCGAACGAAGCGGTACCAAGGGGACCGCGGAGGAGAAATAAGACAACGTCAAGACGCCAGGAAGTAGTGACGCAGCGAGGACGAGAAGCGCGGCCATTTACCCCTTTGATAAATCCGTCACCAACGGATGACGGAGGACACGATCGTGACTCCGCGGAAGGAGCACGGACAGCAGGGCGGCACGATAGCCACAAAGAGACCATAAGGATAAACGTTTATCCTGTAGGAAATAAACGAATTCCAAAATCACTGCAATCGACGGATCTAAAGGAGATTCCGGGGTCAGACTCCCAACCGGTGAAGAGACGTCACCGGGAGTTATAGATGCGGTCCGAAGAACGGCGACGTGGAGCCGAGGCAAGGAGAGCAGCCGGACTTGAAAGGGCCTGATCCTGGAGATGACCGATGAGAGTACGAGGGCGCACAGATGGCACGACCGAATTGGACGACGGGCACGTGGGAACGACGGGAGATCGATCCGGAGCGTTTGAAGAAGCGGTGGTCGTGAGAAAAGCGAGCGCCACAGGGGAAACCAGGGAGTCGCAGGAGGAAAGGGAGATGAGGAGGATACGGCGGATGAGACGGGCCACCGGAAACGCGTAAAGAACCGGTGAGATCGCACGGATGGCGGGAGGTCGGGGAGACGGTCGCCAAGGCGACGTAAACGCGTCACAGTAGAAACGAAGACTGGGGGGAGGGAAAATCGAATAGGTCGATATCCGAACGCCCCAGTCTAGTTAAGAGACACTGAAGTACGGAGAGCGGAAGGACGACGGGCGGAGGTCGAGACGCGGGGCGACGTGAAAGGGCGGCAGTTAGAAAGTTCAATACGCCCGGAAGATTAGACGCACGTATGGAGTCCCGTAGCGTGATATATAGATCGAACAAGAGGTAGGACTCCTGCATCAGTTAGGGAGACCGAGTACCGCCCTGCCAGGTCATATATGCCTCCACCGTTGTGGGGTCGGTCATGACGAGTATGTGACGGCCTAGTAAGCGGCGGGGACCAACGGGAGATCGCGCGACGGACGGTGCGAAGGGCGAGGACAATTATATGAAAGAGGCGTGCCGACGGGGACCAGACGCCTGAGGCGTGGAGATCTGCCAGATGGCACTCCAACCGAGGAGAGATGTGTCGGTGAATACCGTACAAGCGATCTCCTGAGAGAAAGGAACTCCCTGAAGGAGAAAGGAAGGTCCAGCCAGGGGCGAAGGGTCTGCCACGTGAGTGGAAACGGGAGGACCGCAGGACGAACCGGAGATGAAGAAGGCCGTGAGTGCGCAGGAAAGACGGAACCGGACGGAGACATAACCGACCGAACGGAACGAAATTGGCGGCTCAGGTGAGAGTGTCGTGAAGAGGAGCAGCGGCATTGATACGGCGAGACACAAGAAAGGAACGAATCTGCGTCCTGAGCTTTAGAGCAAATGCGCGCGGGAGAGACGCAGTCCCTGACGCAAAATCGAGAGGCACACCCAGAAACGGTAAGGACTTGGTGGGAGTGAGCTGGGACTTCACTGTATAGACAAGAAAGCTAAGGTTCCCGAGTAATCGAGAACATGGGAGCGGTGCGCCAGTAAGAGAGAGCGATCGGTCGCAAGGACAAGCCAATCATTTAGGTAAGGGAGCACAGATAAGCCCTGGGAGCGGAGGTAACGAGTGACCGTGTGGACGACTTCTCTATTCCCTGCAGCGTAAAAATCCAGGGGCCACATTGATCCCGAACGGAAGGGCACGGAATTTACACACGCGGTTCGGGCAGGCAACCGAAGAAACGGTAGGGACGACGGATGGATCGGAACGTGACAATCTGCATCCGTAAGGTCTAATTTGAACGCCCATTCCCTCCAACCGATAATGCGGAGAACCAGAAAGTGGTAAGACAGGCGCGGAGCAGTAGTTGCCGATCAGGAGCGGGCCTGCCGGTCGGAACGATCCAATGCACGGACGAAGAGGTGCCGAAGTTGGCCGCCAAACAGAAGATACCCCGTAAAAGGGTGAGCGTAAATCTCAGTCAATGCAGCCGTAGTTCGGGTTTCAAGGTACAAAATGAATGGATACAGGCCGAGAGGCGCAGTAAAATACAACACGCCAAATAACCTGCCGGTGTTCAGCACAGTTATGGGCTGACGCTTGTCAGATATCAGTTAGTGTGGTCGGATACGTAAAGACGGCGAGGAGGCTAGGGTAAATCATTCACCTGCCCTGCCGCCGGACGGCCGAGCCCCTCTAAATCCGACATGTGACGGTCGGTTATCGGGGCGGATGAAGAAAATAAGGGTTTCCCATCCGCGAACGGGTGTTCCAGCCCGGACTCTAGACGCATGGGCGCCTAAGGAACGGCCGGATGATCAGGAAAAGGGATCAAACGATCAAAACATGACTCCCGGTACCCTCGGGAGGTACAGAGGGTGCCGGGGGACCACACCGTATTAGACCTGGGCGGTACCGGGGCCCCGGGAGTGGTCGAGATCGACCCCGAGACGGCGACGAGGTGTTCTCCTTAAAGTTCAACCGTATTAACCGTGAATTCCATACACACCGGCGGTGTGGAGGAAGGCGATTGAAGGGCGGCCGGATTTAATTAGAAACCGGACGCCGACGCCAGGGAAACGCCGAGGCTGGAGCCGACGGAACTTAGGACCGTCTGGTTGCGTCTCCTGCGTGGAGGTAGCAACTAGGTCAAGCAGCGCAGATTTGCACGCACGCCAATCCAGGCACTGGAGCGCGATCACCGACCACTGGTCTGTAGCCAGGGCGGGATCGACAGCAGAAGATGAAGGCGATGCCTGGGAACGCCTTGAAGCGGGATTCAACGATTCCCGTGGAGCCGGAATGACTGGAGGCTGTAAAAAAAAGAAGCCGTTGTCGGCTAGCAGCAGGATCGAGCCGAGAAGCCACAGGAACTGGGCCCACAGGCGGAACAGCAGCCTGAGTCTGAAACAAAGAGGTGGACGGCCGGCCAGAGATCGCAGAACAGCCCGCCAGACCAGCTGGAAGCACAGGAAGCGAGGGCGGCTGAAAGAAAGGAGAAGCAGGACCGGAATTAACCACCTCAGCTGAATGAAGCCCCGAAGAATCCAGCGTGACAGCAACAGCCGGCTCCGGAGACAAGAAAGGAAGCCGGCGGGGGGCCGGCGGGGAGGGCAGCGGACGAGGTGAGAGTAACTTGGGCGGTGAGGCAACCGGACGAACGGACGAGGGTCTAGACGAATCCTCTAGATCCGACATCAGTGAAGATCAAAAACCTGAGAGTTTCGCAAAATGATATTAGCGGACTGGGGTCCGAATGTGAAGCCGAGGGAACAGAGGAGGACTTCCGCTTACGTTAAATTAATAGTAAGATATGTAGCGGTAGAACTACTGGGGAAGTAACTTCACAGGTTGGAATGGATGGGGAACGTAACATGGACGTGTTGCGTCCACCCATGGTAGGATTCCCCCTCCCCCTTATGGGAACAACGGGACCAGATAAGGTCACCGTGTACAGGGAACCCCTACAACCAGGGAGTGGGACTAGGCATGGAACAAGGCCCATTTGTCAGACGATCATGGCTGACAATAGAAGCAGGAATCAGCAGGGCCCCGGTAGATGTCATTGTGTGAACGGCAAGTGAAACAAGTGGGGTGAGAATCCCGAGTTGGGATTTATTAACCACAAAAACAGTAAGGGGTCTCCATGGCGGGGAGGGAAAAAGAATCACTACTCTCAATTCAGTTGGCAAACCCGACTGTACAAACCAAAACAGTGGACGAATCGCGCAGAGCGTGATCACACATCCATACGGGAACGAGGCGGGGTGGGCGATGATGGGCCCAATAAGGGAAAATTTTCGGTTGGCTTACTCTGGCGTATAAACTTTAACAGAGAATTCTCATTAATACAGAAAAGCTCACAATTATGTATACGTAATAAAACATCTGCATTTTGTGCCACACCTTATCATAGGAATTATCGCAGACTGTACGTATATGTGTTGTGCTATGTATGTGACTAAACCAAATGTTAGTGGATATTGTTTTAGTTTATGTTTCTCTTAGTTAGTCAACTCGCACATTTAACCAAATATTAGTGACTTTCAACTTACTTGTAATGGTTGCTCCCAGTTGCAGAATTCCTGTCATGATGCTATTTCTGAAACAAATTAAAAGTTACTGCTTTATGATGAATTCTTCCAAATAACTAGCGGCCCATGGGCCATGACGCCCGGCTGAATTCAATGAACGTTGAACAATGAACAAATTAACTGTCCCAGAACAAAAACAAGGGACCCATGGGTCACGGCGCTCAGCTGATCATGATCACCATTGTTATACTATATTGAGTAGAAAAAGCTTATGAATATCATGGTCATGTTGGGATTTTATAAAGGAATATAATGTAATATGTGAGTAAATGATATATGAAATAATCTGACTGATGGATTAATATGGAGTAAAATATAGTGGTTGATTTTTTATTTATTAGGGAGGGGTCGAAAAAAATTTGTCTGAACAAATATGAATGCAATGACAGTATACTAAGCAGTGGTATAATGATGATAAGGCTATTTGTTGAAGGATCTATAGTGTATGGAAAACTGCAAGCTTTCAATTTGACAGATACAAGGTAATGATTAACTATGCTGATGAGGGGATTTATGAATTTGTTACTGTATGACATGATATCTTGACAAGATCGGTCTTGACAAGGTACATTATTTTGAGGACCCTCACGTCTACATATTACACAATATTGACATAATTTCTGGCATGTTCATAGGTACCTATGGACAAATGGTCAACAGTACTGAACCACCTAGAAGGTTAAAATATTAAAAATATGATGAAATGTAGATAAAGTTTGAGAGGAAGAGGTAATTTGGGCCATGATCGGTTTACATGATTGAAGAAAATGTTGCAAATAATATTTGAGATCTGACCATGCCTTTCAATTGGTTACATTTTTGATAAGCTGTTGACAGTTCAACAGTTTACACATTTGTCTGATGAGATCCAATTTATTTTGTAAACCTTTTTTTATCAATTTTATGATATGTATACAGTTGCCATAGCGTCCCCACTCCACAAGTCCAATGACTTGATGGGGGGGGGGGGGGGTGTTGTGTTATGATTAGAGTTACAACGCCTCTGTCTCTCTGTAGATATTTTCTTTAATTATTAAATTTCATGCTATAGCCATAGAACTATTTTCACAGTGCCAAGGAGCAAAGCCTCAGTGGGATGAAGAAGGGGATGGTGAGAGTTACAACACCCTTGCATGTACATACAGGATATAAAATTTAATTCAACAGTGATTATAAAAAAAAAGTTTATTCATGAACATTAAATATTTAAAACAGGCAGAAAGATGGAGAAACAAAGCAAATCATTTTTTCCCCATTCTACTGAGCCAATAAAAAATTAACAATATTTGCATTTATTCCTTTTTTCATTACATAATTTTATCCAGGTTTACGAATGTTACTATAAATTTACAGTATAAAATACATGTGATTGTAAATATTTCAGTTGATTCACATTTCTAAATTGCATCAACATTTATAAATAATGTATCTAGTTTATAGTACCTGTCAACAGAATGGGACGGAGGGAGGAAGGGAGGCAATAAGGGTGAGAGAGAGAGAGAGAGAGAGAGATGGAGAGAGAAAGAGAAAAAGCAGAGGAGAGAGAGAGAGAGAGAGAATGAAAGAGAGCTGGACTGCCAGAGAAAGAGAGAGAAAAAGAGAGAGAGAAACAGAGGCTCTCTGGTAATTACTGCCTGACCCAGCCTGACCCAGACACTCACAGTGGCAGTAGGTCAGACCTGAAGGTGTTATGTAACTGCCCAGTACACTGCATTTATACTGACCTGATGTAAACAATGAAGACTTAGTACCTGGAAACTTGAATAAAATCTACAGTTTTTGATCAATTAGTTTAAAATTTCAGATTTTAACAGATTAAATGCTAATGTGTACATGCTGTGAAAATTGAATCCACAGCACTAACAGGAAAAATTTGAATATTTTTTTAAATGGTATCAGGAAAAAAAAAAGGTATTCTCAACTATGAAACTAATACGTGTTAAAATTAATTCAAGGATCAAAACACCCAATATATTATACCAGGAGCAAACTGGAGTTGGGAATGTTTAATTTTATGAACTGAAATAAAGGATCAGCAATATAAATTTTGATTATTTAGCCAGTATCATGTAACAACTGATACAACCATGAGTTATAAGTCAAACAAATTAAAATCTTTAATGAGCACTCTGATGAACATCCACACTTTCATAGGAATACATCACTTTGTGGACACAATTAAATGTGCACTTTAATCATTGTAACCCTGGTGGTACAATACAAAATCTAAAATGTAGCATAGCCAAAAATAAAATAAAATACAGAAAATTATAACAGACATCTAGTTTATGCACCAGCTGGGGGTGGGAGTGCAGGGCAGAGGGAAAGCCTGCTAGTAGTGGCCAAGCTAAGCCAAGGCAAGCTGCCTGGGGTGGGTTACAAAATGCAAGTGAAGACTGTATTACTAGGTGGGCCAGATGTAAACAACACTTGACATGGTGTATGAAAACTTGAATAAAAGCTACTCTTTTCAAATAATTCCTTTGAAATTTTTTTAAAAGATTAAATCCTTATGTATATATGCTGTGAAAATTAAATCAACAGTGCTTACAGGGAAAAAACGTGCCATTGCCAAAGTCAGACAAAATTTAAGGTACTGATTTTTTATTTATGCTAATAACTTGAAAAATTTGCAAAATTCAATTCTAATTTTGGGTAAACAATTGAATCTTGATTAAATAAAGTTATATTTCTGAAAAAAAATCTCCAGCTTCAGCAATTCTCATGTTAAGTGAACAAATATATTTCCTGATTTTTAAGAAACTGCATTATATTTGGGCCCATAACTTCAAAATAATACCCAATACTAACCTAATTTTTGGTATGTGCACAGAAAATGTATGGAAAAATATGAATACTAAATATGATCAAAAACAGGTCAGTGGTTTTGATATTAGGCAGCTTTGAAGTGTAACAAAGGTTTTTTTATGGAAAACGGAGGTTTTTCCTTAATATCTCAAAGGAATGAAGTCTTAATGACCCAATTTTTGGTATGGTAGGAGATTTTCGGGATGTCTATTGGTATGCAGAATTTTGGATTCGTAGGTCCAACGGTTTTAAAACGTGCCCTGTTAACGGACGGACGGCCGGACGACGGACAAAGGACCACGACTATAGCTCAGATGACTTATAGTCAGCTGAGCTAAACATTATGAATTTTGTGAATAGTCCGTAGAAATATGTAACTTTTGGACAGATGACCACTTCATTTAAAGATCTCATAAAAACAAAAAAAAAACAAAAATTTGAAAAAAAGTTAGTGTCATAATTCTGCAGGAACTGATGAAACACTCCATGATCAATATATATACAAAGAATCAAGACCATCAAAGCATTACTTATTCATACACTTGAACTTTTGTATCAAGTTTTTAATTATTCTTTGGGGTACTTATGAACCCTCTATCTCGGGAGAATATGGGAAATGGAGACCTATTTTAAGGTTTCCAAGGAGATTTCTTATTATTCTCCCTGGTTTTCAAGTTAGAAGATTATAAGATCAGCAGTTAGAGTTTGTATAATGTTAACAGATGACCACTTCATCTGAAGGTCTCATTAAAAGGGCAAAATTAAAAAAATTGTAAAAAATTAAGGTGGCACAACCAGTGTACAGTAACTGATGAAACACTATGATTAATATTCATGCAAATATCAAGGCAATCAATGCATTATTTATTCAGATACTGGGTTTTTTTGTATCACGTTTCAGCTAGAAAACAGTTAACAAACAACTTGTATCTGCCAAAGTCAGAGAGGAATGGTTGATGAGAGAGATTGAGTGGAATGTCACACCACCACTCCTGAATATAGTCCACTAAAACTTTGAGAAAAGGACATTAATTTAATCAACAAAAACACCTAGTGCCACCTGTCTGGTTTACGAGAAACCTCTACAAGATGGATTGACATGCGAAATTTTAGACCAATACCTTGAAACACTCGGGAGATACGAGCAATATTCACTCAAGGCAAATGTATGGATGAACCCCACACAAAAACAATTCTGATGGAGCTACCAGTCTCAAGGAAAAGACAGAGGAGTCCAAGAAATATAGACATGCACATTTTATGGCCAATAGGGCAAATCACTCCTCCGAAAAGGAAAATTTATTCTATAGAAATGAGCAGGTAGGTGGCGCCTCCTGTCAAACATGTTTAACGACAAAACTTTCCTACATGCCAGATTTCAGACCAATACCTTGATCCACTCCGGAGATATTAGCAATTTTCACCGAAAGCAAACGTATGGATGGATGCCACGCATTAACGATTGGAGATAGCGCCACCAGTCTTAAATACAATGTAGGAGGTATCCAAGATCAATGAGCATGCACAATTTAAGCCAAATCGGTCTATTAGTTGAAGACTTATAATGCTAACAGTACGGTCAAGTGGCAATAATGGGGTATTAAAAGGCGCAAAAACAAGAAAAGGACAGAAGGTGGCACCACCTGTTTTTACTCAGAAGACAAAGCTATCCAAGATCTTTGGTCAATTTGATTTTTGGACCAATCCATCGTCCCTTATTTAGGTATTTATGATTCCTTGCGATCTTAACCATATATGATATTATTCAAGATAAAGGCCATTCTGATAGGAAAGGTTATGACCCAAATTTTAATATACATCATCCCATAACCCATGTTGATGTACATGCATAATATGAAAGAAATCTGTCGATTAGTGTTTTACTTAATGCTCACAGTAATGTTAAGTGGCAATAATGGGGGTATTAAACGGAATAAAAACAAGAAAAGGATAACAGGTGGCACTACCAATTTCCGGTACATGACAACATTGTCCAAGATCTTTGGTCAAGTTGATTTTTGGATCAATCCATGACATTTTTTGAGAAAGTTTAGGATATGTGTGATTTTCCTCAAAATGGACCTATTCAAGGTCAAGGTCACTGTCCTAGTTAAGGTCATGACCCAATTTTAAATAACCTTCGTCCTATTATCCCTATCTATGAACATGTCAAATTTTATAATGATGATTTTTCGCGTCCAAATGAAATGACTGCGGCTGCTGCGCAACCTTGCATAGTTTCCCCGACCGAGGTTTTACCTTCATATCTTAATTTTTCGGAATTGCAGGAGATATCGGGGATATCTAATTCTACACCAAATTTCAAATTTTTAAAAATTGACCTGTTAATGGACGGACAGACAAAAGACCAAGACTTATATAGTCAGCCGAGCTAAAAATTGGAAAAATACAGGTAGCGCCACAAGTATTCAGGAACGGACAGCCGGACACCGAATGAAGAGTGACGTTTCATGACGGTTCAGCCATTCCAATGAAATCTAGTCTTTTTGTAAGCAGTCGGCTGACCTAAAATGATCATGCATATTTCTGAAGGACATCCCTTGATATCAAGACAGAAAATGCTAGGTCCAACAGAGAAGAGAAAATGTAAACATGGAATACTAGTCATTTGAAATTATGACCTTTTTACAGGAATTTCTGTGTCTCGAAGGGAAGGGGAGAGTTGCCCTTAAGGCATAACAGGTTTTCCATAGGTTTCAGATACATACACAATGTTGTACACATTTTACATCATTAAAAAAATCATAAAATTCTCAAATAAAATGTCAGGATGGCTAGATGCTTTCGAGTCATAAAAAGTGAAAAATTAAAAAATTGTCAGTTCTAAGTCCACTGAAAAACATCTTACGTAAATTCTGTGAGATTTAGTACCTTAATCATGAACTCTCTTCTGTAACCATAATTATTAAAATGACGTTAAATTTAAGATTGCTGACAGTCTGTTATTCCATACTTGACGTTGGCTGTGCAGGACGGCAGTTAATATAACACTTACGTTACCTCTTCCTATTATCCGGTTTTAAACAAGCCTACCGGGCTGACTTGTGTGAATGCCATTCCGTTGCTAATTACACAATTTGAATTATATCTACTTCATAAATAATGTAATTTGACTGAATAGTAAGATTTTGGCTTCAGTGAGAATAAAAACAAGTGACCGAAGGTCATGATGCTCAGCTGACTAGGAAGAGATTCACAAAATGAATTTTATCATCATCTGAATGCCAAATTTTGTAGGTTTTATCCCAATTAAACTGTAGCAAGTTAATTCTTCAAAATCAACAAGAAAAAAAAAATTCATGATATGTTCAGCAATTACCATGAAATCTAGTCTTTTTGTAAGCAGTCAACTGACCTAAAAATAACCATGCATATTTGTGAAAGACATCCTTGGATATCAAGACAGAAAATGCTTGGTCCAACAGAGAAGTGTTCTACTGTGTCCGACTGTCTAGGTGCTTAAAATGTTTTTTAGGCCTAAAATTTAGAACTTCATGACCTAATTTTAGGTCTCCATGGATATTGTTTAAGATTTCCTGTATATAACATTGGAATATTCTAGGGCCAGCGGATACAACTTGTGCCCATCTGACTTACAGGATGCTATAAATCATGTCTTTGGCCCAAAGTTCACGGAATATAGGTCACCATGACCTAATTTCAGGTTTCCAATGAGACTGGTCCAGGACATCCCTGGATGCACAGTGAGAATTTTCTAGGTCTAATGGTTACAATTTGTGCCCTTTTAATGGATGAACTGCTTCATCTGAAGGTCTCGAGCAAATTGAGAAAATCAGATAAAATACAGGTGGTGGACCAGTCTTCGGGAAATGATAAAAACATTCCATGATCAATATGCAATCACCACATAAGTTATACAGATATTGGAGCATTTGTGTCAATTTTTTATTATCCTGGGGTGTACGTTCGAGCTCAATAGCTCAGGGAATATAGGTCAGAGTGATCTTACTTCAGGTTTCGAAGGATATTTTACGGACCTTCATTGGTTTTCAGAATGAAGTGTCTAGGTCCAGTGGTTAAAATTATGCCCTGTTAACTGACAGCAAACAGACTGACAGACAGACTTACATATGGACAACAGACAAAGAGTGATTTCTATAGCCAAGATGACTATCAATATGTGTATAATTGCTCATTCTGTGTAAAATTTTTAGCTTGTGCACTGACCTCAGTGGTTGAGGAACGGCTTGATCTGCTTTACCACTCTGCTCAGTAGATCTAGCTTCAGCTTCTGGTCAGGTACCTTAGACACTGTTTACAAACACAAAAAGCCTTCATGAAAAATGTACAGAAAATAAATTGTCATGTAATTAATGATCATCTAAAATGTGTAAGAATCCATGTGTACCTTGGACAGACCAAGGTCCTATTGACATAAGCACAGACCCTAGAAGCCCATAGCTCAATGGGTTAAGGAAGGAGGGCCAAAGGAAATGTGGACATGGAATTCTAGTCATTTGAAATTATGACCTTTTTACAGGAAATTCTGTCTAGAAGGGAAGGGGAGAGTTGCCCTTAAGGCATAACAGGTTTTCCATAGGTTTCAGATACATACACAATGTTGTACACATTTTACATCATTAAAAAAATCATAAAATTCTCTAATAAAATGTCAGGATGGCTGGGTGCTTTCGAGTCATAAAAAGTGAAAAATTAAAAAATTGTCAGTTCTAAGTCCACTGAAAAACATCTTACGTAAATTCTGTGAGATTTAATACCTTAATCATGAACTCTCTACTGTAACCATAATTATCAAAATGACGTTAAATTTCAGATTGCTGACAGTCTGTTATTCCATACTTGACGTTTGCTGTGCAGGATGGCAGTTAATATAACACTAACGTTACCTCTTCCTATTATCCGGTTTTAAACAAGCCTACCGGGCTGACTTGTGTGAATGCCATTCCGTTGCTAATTACACATAATTTGAATTATATCTACTTCATAAATAATGTAATTTGACTGAATAGTAAGATTTTGGTTTCAGTGAGAATAAAAACAAGTGACCGAAGGTCATGATGCTCAGCTGACTAGGAAGAGATTCACAAAATGAATTTTATCATCTGAATGCCAAATTTAGTAGGTTTAATCCCAATTAAACTGTAGCAAGTTAATTCTTCAAAATCAACAAGAAAAAAAATTTTCATGATATGTTCAGCAATTCCCATGAAATCTAGTCTTTTTGTAAGCAGTCGGCTGACCTAAAAATAACCATGCATATTTGTGAAAGACATCCTTGGATATCAAGACAGAAAATGCTAGGTCCAACAGAGAAGTGTTCTACTGTGTCCGACTGTCTAGGTGCTTAAAATGTTTTTTTGGCCTAAAATATAGAACTTCATGACCTAATTTCAGGTCTCCATGGATATTGTTTAAGATTTCCTGTATATAACATTGGAATATTCTAGGGCCAGCGGATACCACTTGTGCCCATCTGACTTACAGGATGCTATAAATCATGTCTTTGGCCCAAAGTTCACGGAATATAGGTCACCATGACCTAATTTCAGGTTTCCAATGAGACTGGTCCAGGACATCCCTGGATGCACAGTGAGAATTTTCTAGGTCTAATGGTTACAATGTGTGCCCTTTTAATGGATGAACTGCTTCATCTGAAGGTCTCGAGCAAATTGAGAAAATCAGATAAAATACAGGTGGTGGACCAGTCTTCGGGAAATGATAAAAACATTCCATGATCAATATGCAATCAGTACATAAGTTATACAGATATTGGAGCATTTGTGTCAATTTTTTATTATCCTGGGGTGTACGTTCGAGCTCAATAGCTCAGGGAATATAGGTCAGAGTGATCTTACTTCAGGTTTAGAAGGATATTTTATAGACCTCCATTGGTTTTCAAAATAAGTGTCTAGGCCCAGTGGTTAAAATTATGCCCTGTTAACGGATGGCAAACAGACTGACAGACAAACTTACATATGGACAACAGACAAAGAATGATTTCTATAGCCAAGATGACTTTCAATATGTGTATAATTGCTCATTCTGTGTAAAATTTTCAACTTGTGCACTGACCTCTGTGGTTGAGGAATAATGTAATTTGACTGAATAGTAAGATTTTGGTTTCAGTGAGAATAAAGACAAATGACCGAAGGTCATGATGCTCAGCTGACTAGGAAGAGATTCACAAAATGAATTTTATCATCTTTTATCAAATTTTGTAGGTTTTATCCCAATTAAACTGTAGCAAGTTAATTCTTCAAAATCAACAAGAAAAAAAATTTTTATGACATGTTCAGCAATTCCCATGAAATCTAGTCTTTTTGTAAGCAGTCAGCTGACCTAAAAATAACCATGCATATTTGTGAAAGACATCCTTGGATATCAAGACAGAAAATGCTAGGTCCAACAGAGAAGTGTTCCACTGAGTCCGACTGTCTAGGTGCTTAAAATGTTTTTTTGGCCTAAAATATAGAACTTCATGACCCAATTTCAGGTCTCCATGGATATTGTTTAAGATTTCCTGTATATAACATTGGAATATTCTAGGGCCAGCGGATACAACTTGTGCCCATCTGACTTACAGGATGCTATAAATCATGTCTTTGGCCCAAAGTTCACGGAATATAGGTCACCATGACCTAATTTCTTGTTTCCAATGAGACTGGTCCAGGACATCCCTGGATGCACAGTGAGAATTTTCTAGGTCTAATGGTTACAATTTGTGCCCTTTTAATCGATGAACTGCTTCATCCGAAGGTCTCGAGCAAATTGAGAAAATCAGATAAAATACAGGTGGTGGACCAGTCTTCGGGAAATGATAAAAACATTCCATGATCAATATGCAATCAGTACACAAGTTATACAGATATTGGAGCATTTGTATCAATTTTTTATTATCCTGTGGTGTACGTTCGAGCTCAATAGCTCAGGGAATATAGGTCAGAGTGATCCTACTTCAGGTTTCGAAGGATATTTTAAGGACCTCCATTGGTTTTCAGAATGAAATGTTTAGGTCCAGTGGTTAAAATTATGCCCTGTTAACGGACAGCAAACAGACTGACAGACAGACTTACATATGGACAACAGACAAAGAGTGATTTCTATAGCCAAGATGACTTTCAATATGTGTACTCATTCTGTGTAAAATTTTCAGCTTGTGCACTGACCTCAGTGGTTTAGGAACGGCTTGATCTGCTTTACCACTCTGCTCAGTAGATCTAGCTTCAGCTTCTGGTCAGGTACCTTAGTCACCAGTACAGCAAGACACTGTTTACACACAGAAAAAGCCTTCATGAATAATGTACAGAAAATAAATTGTCATGTAATTAATGATCATCTAAAATGTGTAAGAATCCATGTGTACCTTGGACAGACCAAGGTCCTATTGACATAAGCATAGCCCTAGAAGCCCATAGCTCACTGGGTTAAGGAAGGAGGGCCAAAGGAAATGTGAACATGGAATTCTAATCATTTGAAATTATGACCTTTTTACAGGAAATTCTGTCTAGAAGGGAAGGGGAGAGTTGCCCTTAAGGCATAACAGGTTTTCCATAGGTTTCAGATACATACACAATGTTGTACACATTTTACATCATTAAAAAAATCATAAAATTCTCAAATAAAATGTCAGGATGGCTGGGTGCTTTCGAGTCATAAAAAGTGAAAAATTAAAAAATTGTCAGTTCTAAGTCCACTGAAGAACATCTTACGTGAATTCTGTGAGATTTAGTACCTTAATCATGAACTCTCTACTGTAACCATAATTATCAAAATGACTTTAAATTTCAGATTGCTGACAGTCTGTTATTCCATACTTGACGTTTGCTGTGCACGACGGCAGTTAATATAACACTTACGTTACCTCTTCCTATTATTTGGTTTTAAACAAGCCTACCGGGCTGACTTGTGTGAATGCCATTCCGTTGCTAATTACACATAATTTGAATTATATCTACTTCATAAATCATGTAATTTGACTGAATAGTATGATTTTGGTTACAGTGAGAATAAAAACAAGTGACCCAAGGTTATGATGCTCAGCTGACTAGGACGAGATTCACAAAATGAATTTTATCATCTGAATGCCAAATTTTGTAGGTTTTTTTCCTAATTAAACTGTAACAAGTTAATTCTTCAAAATCAACGTGAAATTAAAAGTTTCACGATGTTTTCCGCCATTCCCATGAAATCTAGTCCTTTTGTAAGCAGTCGGCTGACCTAAAAATGACCATGAATATTTCTGAAGAACATCCCTGGATATCAAGACAGAAAATGCTAGGTCCAACAGAGAAGTGTACTACTTTGTCCGACTGTCTAGGTGCTTAAAATGTTTTTTTTTGGCCTGAAATATAGAATTTCATGACCTAATTTTCAGGTCTCCATGGATATTGTTTAAGATTTCCTGTATATAACATTGGAATATTCTAGGGCCAGCGGATACAAATTGTTCCCATCTGACCTACAGGATGCTATAAATCATGTCTTTGGCCCAAAGTTCACAGAATATAGGTCACCATGACCTAATTTCAGATTTCCAAAGAGACTGGCCAAGGACCTCCCTGGATATATAGTTAGACCTTTCTAGGTCAAATGCTTTCATTTTGTGCCCTTTCCATGGATGAACTGCTTTATCTCAAGGTCCAGAGCAAATTTCTATTGGAAAATTTAAAAAAATACAGGTAGTGCCACCAGTTTTGAGGAAATGATAAAATCATCCCATGATCAATATGCAATCAATACATGTTATACAAATATTGGAGCATTTGTATAATTTTTTTTATTATCCTGGGGTGTACGTTCGAGCCCAATAGCTCAGATAATATAGGTCACAGTGACCTTACTTCAGGTTTAAAAGGATATTTTTTATGGGCCTCTATTTGTTTTCAGTATATAGTTTCTATGTCCAGTGGTTGCAATTTGTGTTGATAATTACATATACTTTGAATTATATCTACATCATATAAAATGAAATTCGACTTAATACTTTGATTTTGGTTTCTGTGACAATAAAAACAATATATTCATTTGCCAGTGTTAAGCATGTGTGCCAGACTGCCGGCAAACTCAATTTCCCCTGCCGGCTGTTTAGCCGGTGGGCTAAACTGCCGGCACCCTGCCGGTTGTTCAGCCACTTCCTTATTATATTTCAGATGTGGCAAAAAAAGCATTCTTTATTTCTACTTCCCGCGCGGCGGTGGGGGGGGGGGAATGGAAATGAGCACTTCCTTGTTATAATCACAACTTAATTAGCCGGGATCTTAGTCTGCTGCTACTGCTACCATATTTCTACTACAATGTGATGGGCCACTATTACAGTTAATGCATTCCGACTGACAGGTGCCTAATGCCCCTACATAGAGCTATTGAGTTTTAATAACCTATAGTTTAAAATAAACATAATGACACTTAATGAGTTAATCTAGTTAATATCTTATTATTGTGCCTGTTCTGTGGTTATTGTTTACTTTTTTAGGCCAATTGAGTGCAAGTCATATAGACCCTGCATTTGTAGTTGTTAGGCCTGAGGCGAAGCCTACACTGACGTCGCGCATCAGCCTTGATCTTGATTTTGTTCTATACTACAGTCTATGACCATGTAAATGGTAAAATATGGCACCTTAAATGAATAACATCAAAATGGTGTTGTATGGTGTTATAAATCCTGTTTTATTTCTAATTGTGTAATTGTAAAGGTTGTTTCCATATGCGCGTGTATGCAGACTGGCAGACGTATATTTGTGTACAATGGTATCGAGCAGGCCTTCTACAAAAAAAAGGGTGACCTGATTTTAGCCCGAGTCCCGAGTTCACGCAGATCCTATGCGTGAAAATCGCTCCTGTGACGATTTATACGTATACACGCACATTCGCAAATACGATGACGAATACATCGAAACACCCCAGTTGACAAATCATATATGAGCGATGTTTTACACATATACGCGCACATGGAACACATCTATGATTACGGTTGAAATGAACGCTTATTCTGAGATTATTATGTATGGGAGAAATAAAACACATGCACATTTTCTACTTGTATGTATACAAATTATCCGTTCTACGTTTCAAAACTGAGATGTGATATCAGTATTATAAAATTTGTTTAAAATATGTTTTAACTAGTTTTATATTGTTTCAGGAAAACTATCTTTATTATGATTACATTCCCCTCGGTCATTTAAAATCTATCGATAATTCTATCGATAATTATACGTGATGGAACGTTTTGCAGTAAATTATATTTTATACCGATATAGTTATCGTGGATTTTACACACTCATTGTTCATTGCATAAATTACAGAATTAAATATTACAACAATGTCCATCTACAATAAGGGACTGAAGGTACATTCTCAGCTCGTCTTTTATTATATGGCTGATTTTGCCTCTTATTTTCCATTCTCATGCAAGCAATATAGATAAATGCAACACAACAAAAATATCCTTATACCGGTATGCATTTAGAAAATATTTGCACCATAATCACGAGCAATTTTCCTCACTTCATTGGTTTGTTAGGTGCTGTAAACCTTCAAATGATTCGGAATGTGGTCCAGGTATGCGGTCGCGGATAAAATACATGTATGTGTAATGTAAAATATGACTGGATAAGATTAAGAAAACGGCAGCTTATATGTAAAAATGAATTGACAAATCAAGAGTGGATCATAAGGGAATGTTTTATATACATTTGCAATGATTTCGTTTCCAGGCGAGGACATTTTTCCTTATGGTTTATAACGATTAACACATTTAATTCTGGGATACCCCAACTAAAATGTACCTGGTTGCTCTCCAGACCCAATCCGCGTTTAAATTTTGTTATTAGACGGGTCGCTATATGATCCAACATTTTTTTGTCCGATGTCCGATGAGGCCGGATATGTTCCACAACCGAATAAAAGGAAACGGTATACCTCGTAAATCATAATTTTGACTCGATCCACAATCACGCCCGTACCGCATCCGCAACCCCTTAAAGGATTCGTAGTTCTGGGTATATATGTTAATATTTGAATTAGTTAAATGCTGTTAAATGTTATCTGCTTTCCCAACTTTGAACAAGAAGAGATAAAAAACCGATAGCCGTCTTACATGTAATTAATATTTTACAATAAAATATTTTTCTTCCGTTGTCGCACTATTTATTACGAATAATGGTATTTTCATTCGCTTGCAGCTCTAAAATGTGTATTACATAGAGACAAAGGTATATACAATGTATATAAATTGTCATCACAACTATTGCAATAAACTTCCATGCATGGATGATTGCGTTCGGTTCTCTAGGAAAAGAGGGATATATCAGATCAATATCAATATATATATATATATGTGTGTGTGTGTGTGTGTGAAAATGAAGTTATAGGTTGTAATAATTTGTTATTATTTTCACGTCATTACATATGGTAGGTACGGCACAAGAAATGTATTAGGTTGACTAATCTCAGTCGGGTAAGTAGAAAAATACCGTCTGACGACACTTGTACACGTTTTCGATACCGTAACGGATGGTCCGGACCGTCCGTTAAAATAACGAAAAAATTGAGGCATTTACGAACGAGAAGAATTTAAAGAAAGTTTCGAGTTACCCAAAAAATGTGTAACGATGGAGTAACGAGTTCGTTATGCATTCGTTCGGCTTACGAATGCTTCGAGTTCACCCCCCCCCCCCCCCTCCCCCGTCAGTGATGGTTTACGTTGCGAACCAGAATGAGACGCGGAGGCATACAGTGTTTCGTTGATATTTGACTGGTTTCTATCTTTGGACGTATAAAGAATAGGTTGATGTGAGAAACACATTAGATTAAATAAATTTACGTAGCAAGGAAACTGTTCCTGAAGAAGGAAACAGAAATATGCATACATCGTAAGTAGCAGAAGCGGACCCAGCGGGACGCCATGAAGTGGGTCCGTATTCCATTTTCAGACCCCCGACACCACCCCAGCCTTGTTCCTGATTTCGGGACCTTGAATTATAGGTTTTGTCGTTAATCATCTGGGTTGAACTCTCCATTTCATAAAGCGACAAACATGTGTTTTTCTCTTTTACTGACCACGCACGTGGGTCAAATCCCTCATTGAAAGCAAGCGTTATTCGTATGAACAATAGTCCTTAGTGTGAGAGGTTAAGTGACCACGATGCACGCATTCCGGTGATTGCCGAAGGCAGTTCGGCTGTGCTCGGTGAAAAAAGGGAAAAATCACTCAAAATTATATGTATATTAAAAATTATTTATTTTCATATCGCCTATGTCACTGCGGGGATAATAACCTTTAAAATGATGTATGGCACAATATTGTACACAACGCGGTTTTAAAGAACACCGCGAACAAACGTGAACTGAATTCCTTTTATAAGTATTAGATTCTGAGTAAAATTTACAGCTTGTGCACTGACCTCTGTGGTTGAAGAACGGCTTGATCTGATTTACCACTCTGCTCAGTAGCCCTGGTTTCAGCTTCTCGCAAGATATGTTAGTCACCAGAACAGCAAGACACTGTTTACAAACACAAAAAAAACCTTCATGAATAATGTCGGAAAACGAAATGTCATGTTAGTAATGATCATCTAAATTCATAAAATTGCTTAAAATACAGGTTGCACCACCACTTTTCGGGAACTGACAAAACTAGTCATGGTCAAGATTCAAGGCAAGATTCATGCTAATTCATGCATTAATTATCAAGATATTGGAGTTTTTGTATCAATTTTTTTTTATTCTCGGGGGTACCAACAAGCCCCATAGCTCAAAGGATATAGGTAGCAGTGACCGAATTTCAGGTTTTAAGGAGATTTTTTATGGACCTCCTTTCAGTTACAGGCATCTAGGGTCTGCAGTTACAATTTATGCCCAGGTAACAGATTGCTGCAGGGCCAGACTGACGATAGACAAAGCGCCATACCTATACCTCTGATGACTTACAGTCAGCTGAGCTAAAAATACAGGTTCTTGCTAGGGTGGTGGGCCATATGCAAGTCATATTGGACATCCATATGTCAATCCAACCTGGAGTTATCATCTGAAAAAAAATTTGTGTGGATGGATGGTTGGAGAGACAGACAGCTTAACAGACAGAATGGCTGATTACTGTAGGGCATCCACTTATGATAAATAAACACACCAGGTTTTGAGTCACTAGATGTAATCACAGCAGAGAAGCTGACATGATTGTTGTCATTTTATAGTAAGAACTAGTGGCCCATGGGTCATGATGCTCAGCTAATTTTGACCGGGTGCTCATGTTTTTTTTTTTATTTATGTTATTTATTGTCTGTGAGAATAGCCTATGGCTAAAGTTAGTGTTGAAAAAAATGGACAATAAAAAACTTCAGGATTAATAGAAGACCTGCCCAGGACCCCCCTGCATTTCACAATAGACAGTTCTAAGGAAAATAGATACAATTTATACCCTGTCTGTCTGGTAGCTAAAATCATGTTTCTGGTCCATAGTTAGCAGAATATAGGTCACCATCAGCCAATTTCAGGTTTCTAAGGAGAATTGCTAAGAATTACCCTATATGTCATGTTAGAAGAGACCAGGGCTAATGGATACCATTTATGTCTTGTCTGTCTGGGTGCCCGACACCATTTTTCAGCCCATAGGTCACACAATTTACGTTACTATGAGCTAATTTCAGGTTTCCAAGGACACTTGACTAGGACCTTCCTGAATTTTATGTTAAACGATTCTAGGCCTTATGGATACAATTTGTGCCCTGTCTGACTATCTGGGTGCTTATATGACATCTTTTCTCATAGGTTGCAAAATATAGGTCATGGTCACCTAGTTTCAGTTTTCAGAGGACACTGGCCAAGGATGCCTCAGAATGTTACATTAGAAGATTCAAGGCCTGAGAGATATAATATGTGCCCTGACTGTCTGGGTGCTTATATGACTTTTTTCCTAAGGGTCGTAAAATATAGGTCATGGTGACCTAATTTCAGGTTTCCAAGGAGATTTGCCTAGAAACTCTCAGGATATTGAGTTAGAAGATTCTAGGCCTCGCATATACGATTAGTCCCCATCTGACTTTCAGGGTGCTTGGAATCATGTTTTCGGCCTGTCGATCACAAAATATAGGTCACCATGCCCTCATTTTAGGTTTCTAAGGAGATATGCCAAGGACCTGAAGGACCAAGGTATTTCTGAGCCACCTTGCTCAGAGGATATTGGTAACAGAGACCTAATTTCAGGTTAAGTAGGAGACTTTTCGTGGACTTCCCTGCATATGTCATGCAAGAAGATTATAGGTCTAGTGGTGACGAAATATGCCGTGTTAATAGATGACCACATTTTAAAGGTCTCAAAATAGAGAAAACAAGCAAATTTAAGAAATTTGTCCCTCCCTTTCGCCCCCTAGCCTGGGATGATATGGTTATTGAGTGAAAATAGTTTTTAACCACGCTCGAAAGATGGCTGCACTTTGTGGCGGGGGCATAACATTTCTTAAACATTTTTAAAATGCAGAAAATGATGAAACAACCCATAAACAATATGCATGCAAAGTATGATGGTTATCAATGCATTAGTTGTTCACATAATTGAGCTTTTGAATCTAATTCTTAATTTTTTGGCTGCTTATTTAGCCCCATAGCTTCAAGGATATGGGTAACATAGACCTAGTTTCTGGTTGCTTTGGAGACTTAACATAGACCTCCCTTGATGTCAAGTTGAAAGATCCAGGTCAAGTGATTAAGATGTGCCCTGTTCACAGAAGACCACATCTTCAAAGGTTTCAAGAATAGAGAAAATAACTTTAGAAAAATCGAAAAATACAGGTAGTGCCACCAGTCTGCAGAAACTGATGAAACACCCCATGATCAATATCCATGCAAAGAACCATAATGATAAATGCATCAGATATTCAGATACTGGAGTTTTTGTATCAATTTTTTAATCATTCTTGGGGGGTACTTTGGAGCTCCAATAGCTCAAAGAATATGGGTAACAGAGACCTAATTTCAGGTTTCCAAGGCGATTTTTCATGGACCTCCAGGATGTCATGTTAGAAGATTCCAGGACAAGCGGTTACGATTTGTGCCTGCATGGTTGACGGACAGACGCCGGACAAAGGGTGATCACTTAAGCTCAGGTGACTTTTAGTCAGTAACAGTAACAGTTTTGAGGTACTGTGTTGTATATGAAATATTTACAGATGGACAGACAGGTGGACAGAAAAGAACTGAAACCTTTAGTTCACTTTCAGGGGAATAATGCTTTCAAGTTTATATTAAACCCTTCTTTTTAGCATATCATGTTTTGATAAATTTTAATCAGATTCAATTTTTAATTTTACATTTTTTTTTTTAATTTACAATAAACAGGTGACCCATGGACCATGATCCTCAGCTGAATTCAAGCAGCCTTGAACAATGGGCAAAAAGACCCCCTTAGTGCTCAAAATCATGCTTTTTGCCAAAAGCTCTTAGATATATATAGGTTAAAGTGGCCTTATTCTACATGCAGCTACTACCTTTCGTGCCTACCTGATTAATCGAGTGTTAAAATAAAGTTCTTTCAAACAGTTTGCAGAAAATGTGTCAAGAGTGACATTTCAGGTTTCCAAAGGAGATTTTTTTTAACCTCCCTGAAAGTCATGTATGAAGATTTTAGGCCAAATGGGTACAACCTGTGCCTCATTTTACTTACTTGGTGGTTACAAATCATGTTTTCTCCCCGAATTAGCAAAATATAGGTAACCATGACCTAATTTCAAGTTTCCAAGGATATTTTTTTTTCATAGAACTATGGATGTGAAGTTAGAAGATTCTAGGTCCAAAATTAATGATTTTTGCCCTGTTAATGGACAACCGTTTCATTTTAAGTTCTCAAAAATAGACTGACTTGATGGTTTCAAATCATGTTTTCTCCCCTAACTTGCAAAACATAGGTAATCATGACTTAATATCAAGTTTCCAAAGATATTTTTTTTCATGGAACTCTATGGATGTGAAGTAAGAAGATTCTAGGTCCAATACTTATGATTTCTGCCTTCATTCAAAGTTCTCAAAAATAGACATAAAAAAATTGAAACTAGAACAGCATTGTTTTGGAGCTGGAAAGCAAATATATGTCTCTCCACCCCCCCTACCTATGGGCCATCCCAAAACATTAGGGGTTAAATATTCAATATCTCAAAACAATAAAATTAGATTTCAGCAGATTAGACCTTGAAGGTCAAGGTCACTGCATTTCAAACTCTGATGACATTTGGCAGAAATTCAAGGTTGAAGAAACAATCTTCAGTACTTCCAAAGTTATGGGGGTCACAATAAGCCTAAAATTGCATAAATCTGCCATTAAAGATCCTGGTCAAGGTCACAGGATTTCGAACACATCCATATTTTTAGTAGGAACAATAAGGGTTTCAATTTTTAGAGGAAAATATGCACCCCTTCAAATTGATTGCATTCACAAGACTGCAATTCGGCCAATTTGACCTTAAAAATCGTATCAAGGTCACCAGGCTTCAAACCCATCTGAGAACTTGGTAGTACCGATTGGCGCACCAAATTTGGAACAAAACTGGAAATACTATGCATGCAAAGAATCATGGTAATCAATGCACGAGTTGTTCAGATACTAACTTTTGTATCAAATTTTTAATTATTCGGGGGGGGGGGGGGGGGATTCGGAGCCAAATATATCGGAGGATACGGGTAACGGGACCTTATTTCAGGTTTCCAAGGAGATTTTTCATGGACTTCCCTGGATATCAAGGTTTTAGGTCCAACACTTACCATGTGCTCTGTTTACAGACAACCACATCTTAGAAGGTCTCACAAATAGACAAAAATTGCATTTACATTTTTTTTTAATTCAGGTGGCGCCACCAGTCTGCAGATACTGATGGAACACTCCATGCTCAATGTACATGAAAAAATCACGGTGATCAATGCACAAGTCACCGTTGTTCAGATGGTGAAGCTTTTGTATCAAATATTTACTTATTCTGGGGGTGGGGTACTTCTAGCCCCATGGCTCATTAGGAATTCCACGGCTGAATCCGTTGGCATCTAGCCTCAGATGTACATAGGGGGCCGCCATGGAAAGTATTCCGGCAAAGTTGTGCGCTTGGCATGAGCAAAACTGTATATTTTGTGTAAAGACACTGCCAATCCTCACATATTCTACCTTTAAAGCCACATGCCGAAACTGATCAAAGAAACAGAGGGGATAATCCAGTGTATACTGATACGGACCGCTCAAGGATACAGTTCACACCAGGGATTCCACCTCGAGTGGGCGATGTTAGAGGCATTTATTATATTTTATTCATTTTTAATTATAAACTGAATTTTTTTTAATTACTGTCAGAAAGTGGTAATAGTTTATGTTTAACAACATATAAAACCCCTATAATACACATTATGATAAATCAATATATATTTTTTGTGGAAACTGTGATCTTTTGTTAAACGAGTGGGTAAAAATAGCAATTCGGTATACTAGGGGACACTTATAAAAATTGTTGGAGTATCATTGGGCCATATAAACATCTGAGGCTAGAAGCCAACGGATTCGGCCCCATGGCTCAGAAGATAAGGGTAACAAAGACTTCAGGTTTTCACAATTTTTCATAGTCCTCCCTGGATTTCACGTTGGAAGATTCTAGATCCAGGGGTTACGATTTGTGCTTGGTCAACAGACAGATAGAGGCACGACAGACCGACGGACACCAGACAAAGAGTGATCGCTATAGCCAAGATGACTTTCAGTCAGCTGAGCTAATAAACTGTAAGAGGATAAGGTAATAAATAAGGCCATGGCTGGTTGAAATGATAGGTTTGACATGAAGAGTAAGAAACTGTTGCAAATATTTTTACTTATATTTTGTGATAAGACCATGCATTTCCTAATGTTAAAATTGAAGCATGTGAGCAGTTTGTGAACATAAGATCTTATATGCATATTATTACCATGATCATCGGTTGGCTTCTTGATACATTTCAGATCAATACCTTGAACCATTCTTGAGAAATGAGCAATTTTCACCCTAAGAAAACTTACAGGTGGATGCCACAGAAAACAACTGCAGATGTTGCCACCAGTCTGAGTACAAGATGGAAGAGTCCAAGATATATGGACATGCACCATATCAGGCATATACTGCACACAACTCCTAAGAAAGGAGCATTAATTTATTCTTTGGAAAAGGGAAGGTAGGTGGGGCCACCTGTCTTATTTATGAGAAAACTCCAGGACGGACTGACATGCTAAATTTCAGACCAATACCTTGAACCACTCCTGAGATATGAGCAACTTTCACCAATTGCAAATGTACAGATGCATGCCACGGGAAAATAATTGCAGATGGTGCCACCAGTTTTGAGTACAAGGAGTCCAAGATATATGGACATGCACAATTTCAGGCCAATATGGCACACCACTCCTACAAACAGAGCATAAATTTATTCTACAGAAACCGAAAGACAGGTGGCACCACCTGTCTGGTTCACTAGCAAGTTACCTAAAAACATCCAAATATGCTGGTTCCCTCATAAATCGCCTAAGGATTGACCCTTCTTAGCCTTCCCAGCATGCCTTGCAAGGCTGGTAACAAGAGCCAATGGAGGAAGCCATTGGAATTGTCTGGTTTTCTTGGGTTAAAGTGCCAATATTTTCATGCATACTGAACATTTAAGTTGCAATATATCTCTCAAATGAGTAAACACTACTGTATTATGCGTTACATGGAGGGTTTTTGCACGTCCTCCCCGTCCCAAAGAACGCCGAATATCGTGGTCTGAACCACTTTGGTCAGTTCTGACCAAGCTTAACAGGGTAAACTGTCCACCTAAGGAGCTGTAACGCAAACAAGAAAGAACGAATAGATATATTTTTTTGCGTTACAGGCCTGTAGCTACAGTCTGACCAGAACGTCATTCAGAAGGTTTTTTGCTTGCCGGAATCAAAGATTTCGGCAAGCATATTGGTCAGTTGCGTATGTCTGTTTGTCTGTTTGTCTGTCTGTTTGTTTGTCATCACTCTCCTGGCCACAATTTCGCCACAATCACCTTGAAACTTTCAGGGATGATGGACAAACAAAATTCTAGGTGCCCTATTGTTTTTGGTCAAAATAAGTTAAAGGTCAAGGTCAAGGTCATCAAAACTTCTCAAAACGGTTTTTTCTTCATGGCTTTGTGACTATTAGTCGTATCTACTTCAACAATAGCTCATTTTAATCGTCATTCCAAGGCCTGTCATCTGGTGTGTAGCTGACTCAAATTTGCCGTAACCATGGTTACAAATTTTGGGGGAAAAGTCATGATATTCGAAATTAAGGGGTCTTATTTTTCTAACTTTGTCAGTTTTAAAGCTAGAGAGACCTAGTTTTTTGCATCAGGTAGCATTCAACTAGTACTACAAGATTTTATTACAAGTCTTGCAGTATCTCGTAAAATATCTCGTGAATAGAGATATTTCGAGATTTCATTCATCTTGCGCCAAAGGCCACATTATTTCAGGAATCTTTTTGAAACTAACATATCATAAGTCCTACACTAGTATCTCGAAATTGTTTTTTCATTTTTTGAATATGGCTGCTAGGGGGCGCTGCACACAACCCTCACACATATATCATTACATTGGCCATATCTCTAAAACCCAAAGCCTCAATTACATAAACTATAGCTTATTTTTTTCCTCTGAGTCTTCTCCATAAACTGATAATGTCATCTGGTCTCAATCTTGTGTCACTTTGTCAGTGTGTCTGGCTGTTTCTCAGTTGTCCTGAAATTCGCCTGCTTGCTGGTTCTTGCGTCTCACAATAGCATTCTACAGGCCACAGTTTTTTAAAGAAGCATTTGAAAACTGATGCATATTATGTTTTACAGAAATATCTCAAAACATATTTTTCATTTTCCGGATATGGCCGCTAGGTGGCGCTGCATATGACCCTCACACACACACATATCATTATATTGACCATATCTCTAAAACCCAACGCCTCAATTACAGAAACTATGGCTTATTTTCTTTCCCTTAGTCTTCTCCATGATCTAGTAATGTCATCTGGTCTCAATCTTATGTCACTTTGTCAGTGTGTCTGTCTGTTTGTCAGTTGTCCTCAAATTCGCCTGCTTGCTCTTGGATCTCTCATATAGCATTCTACAGGCCGCAGTTTTGAAAGAATCCTTTTGAAATTATTACATCTTAAGTCTTACACTAATATCTCAAAACCAATTTTTCATTTTTCAGGATATGGCCGCTAGGGGGCGCTGAACTCGAACCTCTCCCAACATATCATGCTTTGGCAATATCTCCAAAACTATAAACCTCAGTTACATAAACTGTAGCTTTTTTCTTCCTTTGAGTCTTCTCCATAACCTGGAGTAATCATCTGGACTCAATCTTGAGTCACTTTGTCAGTGTGTCTGTCTGTTTGTCAGTTGTCCTAAAATTCGCCTGCTTGCGGGTTCTTGCGTCTCACATATAGCATTCTATAGGCCACAGTTTTGACGGAATCCTTTTGAAACTATAACATCTTATGTCTTACACTAATATCTAGAAATAATTTTTTCATTATCGGGATATGGCCACTAGTGGGCGCTGCACACGACCCTCACACACATACCATTGTATTGGCCATATCTCTACACCCAAAGCCTCAGATACATAAACTATAGCTTATTTTCTTCCTTTGAGTCTTCCCACAACCTGATTAAGGCATATGGTTTCAATCTTCTGTCACTTTGTCAGTGTGTTCATCTGTTTGTCCGTTATCCTCAAAGTCGCCTGCTTGCTGGTTCGTACGCCTTACATATAGCATTCTACAGGCCACAGCTTTGACGGAATCCTTTTGAAACTGGGACATCTCATGTCATACACTAATAATACGAAACGCATTTGTCGTCTTCGGAATATGTCCGCCAGAGGGCGCTACAGTGGAGCCTCCCAAGTATATCATTAATTCGCCATACCTCCGAAACTAAAAATCTAAATTACATAAATTATATCTCATTTTCTTCCTTTGAATCTTCTCCATAACTAGGTAAAGTCATCTGGTGTCAATCTTGTCTCACAAAGTCAGTATGTCTGTCTGTTCGTCTTTTGTTGTCAGCTTTGTCTGCTTGCCTGTTCTTTTGTCTCATATGTCATTTTACAGGCCACATATTCTCAGCAATGTCCCTGAGAGTCATTCCAATAATAGAAAACCGACAATGTGTTCTGTCTGTCCGTCTGTGTTTCACTTCCGAATTCCGGCAAGCGTTTGACCTATGGTCGTCTAGTTTTTTAACTTATCTTGTCATTGGGATTTTTATCAATTATATGAGGCACGCATATCAGCCATAGTGAGGTTACAGTGGGTACCTTAATTGACCAACCAGTACAATGCTGACGAGGTAAAGTTAAGATGCCATATTAGTCTTCTCAGTGCTCAAAACCTTTTTAGCTTTCAAAACAGATCAAACATAGGATATAGCCTCATGACATAGGTGCGACCTTTTGGTATTAAGATATTCAGTTATAAACATGCAATCGCTTTTGACCACCACCTTGTGTATAAATCTCGTGAAATGTCACTAAAACGGCGAGAAAACGCTTAAAAATCAAGAATCACATACCTACGTTGTCTCCCGCGAACGAACTATAGACGAATGACGCAGTTTGTCCGTGGAAGCTTTGGTTTGATACCCTAGTGGGCAACGAGGGGTGGAAGGCTCAGGGGCACAAGGAAAAACATAATAGAATGCTAAGTATTTCAGCGGATCATCATATCTTTTTTAATAAGTTTATTCAAGTTATAATTTGTATATACGAACTTTCTGTGGAAATCCACGAAAAACAAATGGTCTTTATCAAGCGGACCCCCCCCCCCGCCCGGCTGATATATTGGACTTCACCAAATTTTTCGTCGTGTCCACTGGACACACACTACTAGGTTTGAACCCGATAACCTCGGTTAGGGCCGGGTCCTTGTTTTCTTGCGGGGGGGGGGGGGGGGGGTTGGCACTGCTTGAAACTCACCCATATGTAAATGCTAGGCCTGTAGTACATGCTTCATCAAGACATGTCCATTATACATCAATTAATTATGCAATTTAAGGTAATTTAACATAATTGTGTATGAAAATTTGATAAATAATCTACAAGTTTTGCAAGTCATGGTGGGGTTGCAGCCCCTCCGTAACCCCTCTGGATCCGCCCCTGAGCTTTAAGAGGATTTGGATTGTCACAAGCGCTCTCCTTTGTTGACTGCCCCGGCCACACTGTTGCTAATGTGCTCGCGTTCGAGACAAAAAAGAAACATCGAACGCGTGAGCACAGGCGCTTGAATTGCTTTTAGTGTAGATTTTGGTTAAATGTGTGATTTTTTGGGGTCATTTCCTTACAACTGTTACTTTCCTAGCGTTTTTCACACTATATGGTCTATCTCTTTATTATAAAGACATTTGAAAAGGGACATATTTAGGGAGATCGCGACACCAAAATATACATAAAGGACATTGATATGAAAATGTTCGTATATTGCTATCTAGTTTAAGGATCTCCCTCATGTCAGTGTCAAAAGTGAGGGCGCTATTGGCAAATTGCTTTTAAAGTCTGCCATATTTAGGCACGGAGACATCTGAACTGTCACACATATAGGGGTAGGGTTACATACATGTCCCTACTTACTTAACATTCAACATATTCCCTTCTAATAACCTTTTACGTATTGCCACATAAATATCCCTGAAATGGAAAGAGGGACTGATTGATTAATTATGAATTGATTAATTATGTATTTTTATTTAAATGTATAATTAATATTGGCGCTTATTGGTTAATAATAAAGACTGTTTTGTCTAGCTGTGTGATTCGTCTTATTTCTTTATTGAGGATGGCTAATTAAAATACATATAAGTAATTCTCTAATTCTATAAAGACCTAGTTTTTTTTAAAGAAAAATAGATGATCACTTTAAATCCTTTATCAAGAGGGCACTCACTAAAGCGCATACCTCTGTCAAACTGCAATGCACTTAATACCTGTTTGATTTATCGAGCAGCTGCAGGTTGCTGTAGTCAGGACCTCAGCCCTGAGCGCTCCTTTAGCGTAATCTTGGAATGAGCCAATAGACGTGTTGCCACCAAGGCAAGCAGGGAGCCGCGAAAGGCCGCCACCCTTTTACCAGCACCGGTGACCCAGGAAAGCACTAGCACCCACACGCTCACAACCCCGTGCGGGCCACGCACCAGCACCGGTCCTAGCAGTAGAGACCAGTCCAGTCAAACCCGACTCTAGAACTCGATCTCGAACGATTAAGAGCGAACATATTTTTCTTCATAAACCATTAACTGATATAGATCTACATTTAGTAAATATTTATCTAGAGAAGTGTAAAGCGCGCATTGAAAAGCAAACAGGAAAAAAAATCAGAGCCAATTGAACTATTTGCCTGCCGATTTAAAAATTCCAGTCAGCAATGAAATACAGAGCTGAAAACATAACCTGCTCGGTCACGACAGCGAGTCACATAAAACCTGAAGTCTGGTATCTTTTACTATTGTATGAATAATTATCCCTACAGCTGTTAAATTTGGGATTTGAGAGCAATTACTTCTACAACTGCATTTAAAAATACACTGTGCAATATTTTTTTATCCAAGAAAGCCCGAAATATCTTCTTTGGTGGTATACGACGTGATAATATTCTACACACGCGGTTACGCTCTGACTGCAGCACCCTAAACAGTTTTCTGTTTTAGGGCAACTAAACTGAAAAGCCAACTTGTGAATGTGATCTCGCCGACGAAATTGTTGTTCATTATTTCTTAGACTGCCCACTTTATATTGAACAGAGACGCACACTTCTTGCTAGTTTGCAGGAATTTGGCTGTTTAGCATTTCCACACATATAACTGAAAATTACTCTAAGAAAACTAAGTTAGAAAGAGTTCGAATTTTTCTTTATGGCAGCTGCTCTTGGACTACTACAGATAATTTCAAACTCTTGAGTCACGTGTACAGACACGTAAGGGACACAAAACGATTTTGATTTTGATAGTAATTTCATTTCAATCGTCTGACACTCTTGTGGATCTGATGTAACTATGTAATAGGCACTTCTGTATGTGCAGAATATGTGTATGTGTTTTTTAACGAATATGTTTGTTCACACTATGTCAGTGTTACTATGTTTACTTTTCATCGCCATGTATACGAATATTTAAAGGCAGTTTGTTCCATAAAAGGCAAGCAGTTAGTAGAAATGAAAGTCTGCTTTGTTCTTTTTTAAAGAAGGGTGGGCGAAGGTCCCCCTTACCGCGAAGGTTGTAGGGTACTGTTGTAGAGGTGATATTGGGTACCAGGTTACTTAAATAAGGTGGTGCCAAACTATGGAACTTCGTTGAAACGTTAGAATTATTTGGAATTCACGTCTGTTTTTCAGATTAGGCCATTTCAGTTCCTCAGTTAATTTTTGTGAGCTTGTTGAAGTCATAGCACCAATACATATCCGTGCTGCTCTTTCTTTCAGGCTGTCAAGTTTATTTGCAAGTTTCGTAGAACAATTTTTAAATAACCGTGATCCGTACTCTTGGAATGGTCTGCCCATTGCCTTATATAACATTTCTAATGTTTTCATGGACAGATTATATTTATAATATTTAAAAATTCCCAATCGGTTAGATGCTTTAATGCATATACGATTTATGTGATCCGCCCAAGACAGGTTGTATGTCAGTGTGACTCCTAAATGTTTTACACTGTTAGTCTTAGGTAATTTAATATTATTAAAACACAGAGGTGTGTGGTTGACTGTAGAAAAACAGTTTTATTAGAAAACACATCACGCCTGCTTTTTATTAGGATTAAACATAACTTACCACATTTGTGCCCACTGATTTATTTTTCTAAGTCCCTGTTTAAGTTAAGACAGTAACGTCTGGATTAATAAATGTTGCGTACAATCATGTATCATCGGCTTTCTCCAAGTTATTTTCTAGTCCGTTAAATATATCATTAACGTATACTTAAAACAAAAGTGGCCTAAAGATGGAACATAGGGGCACTCCTGACTTAATATCCGAATAGCTAGACTGAATCCCATTTAGTATCACGCAATTTTTTCGTTCGCTTAGGTAGCTGTCCATAACAAGTTAAGTAAGGCGCCCTGTATACCCATAAATTTAAGTTGTGTCAAAGACCTTTGTGCCACAATAAATAATTAATAAGTATACTGCAGAATCATTTTTTAATATCCTGTATTAAATGGCGAGAGGGGTGTATTTTTAACAAGATAATCATATAATCCATTATATAAAATCCGTTCTAGAACCTCTGATATGTTATTTTAAAGCGATATTGGTCGATACTTCTCAACGTTATTTCGTTCTCACAATTTTGTATACCGGTAATACATTTGCCTTTTTCCAGTCCTCAGTAACAATCCCTGATTTATACAATAATTAAAAAGTTTACCAAATGGAATACCTAGAATGTCTGATGTATGTTTAATCACAAAGTTACTCAGTCTCCCACAGTCTTTATTTAGTTTTACTTTTAACATTGCTTGGAAAACTTCAGTTTTAGCGATAAAATATATGTAATTTTTGGGCATCCAATACTTTCGATATCTGGAAGGTCCCTGCTTTAAACCTTGTTATATTGCAAGGCAAATTAGTCATTGAATATTTCTGCTTTTTCAGATGAATCGGTTATTCTATTGCCATTATGTTTAATTGGTGGTATACTTCTCGCCGTAAAGCCTGCTGGCCATTGACCACCAAAGCTTGGAATCTGTATCGAAATCGTTAATTTTATTACGAAAAACGAAATAGTGCTAGTTTTTTTAATATATTTTTCCATATAAGTCCATGAGTTTTCTCATGAGTCTTTTTTAAATAGCTGTTCATCAATGTTTTGTCTTAATTTTTTTCATATATCTGGAATATGGTTATTTATTGCAGTTTTTAGTATGACACTATAATAATCAGTTATGTTTCAAAAGGTACGACCAATGGAACAGTTTGGAGGGAATTTCATAGATCGTAAAGATCAGCTTTGTCGTAATAGTATACCTGTCGCCTAAACAGGGGCGGCATTTTATATTTTAAAGAAACGGTCGATATCAGTGTGCTATGATTACAAAATGACAGGGGACTTATTATTTCTAATTGTTGTACATTCCTGGAAAATCAGTTATTATGAAATGCAATAATGAGGAAGAATATTATGTAAATATTCTAGTCGATGGATTAACTAGTTGCACCAGACCATTTGCGGCCACAAATTCGACAAAATCATTGCCTAAGTCACTATTTCAATGTGTTGATTGACACTGGTTACATCGATCGTTAAAATCTCCAGTGATGAAAAGCGCACATGGTCCCTCCTGTAAAGCAATCTCCACACTTTCAGAGAACATATCTAAAAAAAGGTCAGGTTTGTTTACTTCTTTATATTGTTTAGGCGAAGGGGGTATTTAGCTCGGAGAGCCGAGTCACGACTGATGCTTTATCAAGTATTCTTATGTTGATGAAGCCGTCAAAGGCAACGTATCTGCGATCCGTTTTTCACGTCTCAGTCGTCTTGCTTCTTAGACGACTCCAGTTCGTTGCTTAGTTAAAATCCTTGTTGACAAAGATCCTTTAACTGCCCTCTGCAGTGCGGCTTAGTTTGCGTGCACTAATAACCTAGCGTTTTGCATTGTAATTTTTACACTTGACCAGTACTTCTCTTGGCCTTTTGTCGGAACCCTGCCGACTCAATGCACACGGCAATAGTCAGACCCGTTTATACTGGTTTTCAAAGTGTTTGTTAAGAGGTCTTATCCATATCTGTGACACCATAGAAAGCAACATTTCAATTGAATGATCTTTTTAGGAATGTCCTGAAGTGATTGTAATTTTCATAAATATCTCTGAATTCCCTTTAACAGAATTCTTCAGTTCTTCACGTCGCATGTTTGTCCACTTCTCTCAGAAGGTTTGGATATACGAGGTCATATTATAACAGGTTCTGCTGTTCAGCTGATCGACATGGTTCCTAGGGCTTGTTTATTTTTTGTATTTTTCCTGCTTTTAACGTTATTGTCAATTGTAATGGGCAAATAGAAATATTGCCAAGGTTTAGAACCTTCAGTGCAGGTTAATTATAGAAAACAGTCTAGGATTCAGTATCATAAGTAGAATAAATTAATCAAGTCATATCCATATTCAACTAAAACAGTTTGATAGATAATATGAAAAGAATTAAAGCATTTCTCATTGAAAGTAGGTAAATGGCAGGATTATAGCTAAAATCATATTTATACTAATATCCTGTCTTTATGACGAATCCCTCGGTTGAAATGAAAACACGTCTGTTGAGGATACACATTTTGTATTTAGATATTAAGAAGAGCCGTTAGCATTATGTAAAATAAAGTGTGAACAGATGAGCCGTCAAAATGATTTAAAATATAGTGTAAACGGAGAGCCGTCATCATGATATAAAATGTGTTGTAAACAGGAGAGCCCTCATCATGATAAAAAATGTATTGTAAAAAGGAGAGCCGTCATCATGATATAAAATGTGTTGTAAACAGGAGAACCGTCATCGTGATATAAAACGTTTTGTAAACAGGAGAACCGTCATCATGATATAAAATGTGTTGTAAACAGGAGAACCGTCATCATGATGTAAAATATAGTGTAAACAGGAGAGCCGTCTTCTTGATGTAGAATAAAGTGTAAACAGGAGAGCCCACATCATGATAAAAAATGTATTGTAAAAAGGAGAGCCGTCATCATGATATAAAATGTGTTGTAAACAGGAGAACCGTCATCGTGATATAAAATGTTTTGTAAACAGGAGAGCCTTCATCATGATATAAAATGTGTTGTAAACAGGAGAACCGTCATCATGATGTAAAATATAGTGTAAACAGGAGAACCGTCATCATGATATAAAATATAGTGTAAACAGGAGAGCCGTCATCATGATGTAAAATGTGTTGTAAACAGGAGAGCCCTCATCATGATATAAAATATGATGTAAACAGGAGAGACGTCATCATGAAATAAAGTATAGTGTAAACAGAAGAGCCGTCATCATGATATAAAATGTGTTGTAAACAGGAGAGCCTTCATCATGATATAAAATTTGCTGTAAACAGGAGAACCCTCATCATGATGTAAAATGTGTTGTAAACAGGAGAGCCCTCATCATGATATAAAATGTGAAGTAAACAGGAGAGACGTGATCATGACATAAAATATTTTGTCAACAGGATAGCCGTCATCATGATATAAATGTGTTGTAAAGAGGAGAGCCGTAATCATGAAATAATAAATTGGGTAAACATTAGAGCAGTCATCATGATATAAAATGTGTTGTAAACAGGAGAGCCATCATCATGATATAAAACATCGTGTAAACAGGAGAGCCGTCATCATGATATAAAATATAGTGCAAACAGGAAAGCCATCATCATGATATAAAATATAGTGTAAACAGGAGAACCGTCATCATGATGTAAAATGTGTTGTAAACAGGAGAGCCGTCATCATGTTACATTGTTACAAACGCATAGGTCAGCGTGGTTGTTTGCGGTCCAGAGGCGGGTCCGTGTTTGCTCTGTGTCTGAACCAGCTGAGAGACCATATTCCTGAGCGTATAACGACAGTGTCTGAGGACGGCCTCTTTGACGGACATCAGAGTGGATATTGCGTTTGGCGAAGGACTGGTAATCCGGCGATGTGTGATTACTGTTAGTACACCCAGTAACAGACCAGGGCGATACACGTGAAATTATAGAGATACTAAATATCGTCGTGCGAGGGCATTTTCAGGTACTTTGTGCTGGATTAATTCAGGTGATATCAACTGTGAGAGAAATGTCTTCAGTAATCCTACAGAGGAGGCTGTGAGCTTATCAGTCAATGCTTTCTGGACTTTGCCTAGAGTTGCAGGCACATGCTTCAGTGAGGAACTGTGTTGATTGACAGCGTGCGGCGCCGGCGAATCCCTGTGTACGTATGCAGTAAGGGCGGACTGAGCAAGAACTGACATTCCAATGTCACATGAGCCCGTTGAACATTTGATCCGGAGAAGTGTCAACAGTGTAAAAAGTGAACTTTCGTGTGCTATGAACACAAAAGAAGTAAACAGGACATAGTAATTGTTATTGATTGGTGGACTATTGTGATCATCGATATATATATATATAAGTGAGGAACGCCTCTCAAGAGAAATGTAGGTGCATTTTAATATATTTTGTTTTATCTTCTCATTCCATTTTCAAGCCGGTTTCGTTTACCGTTTCAAAGAAACTGTTCTCTATACTTCATTTCTTTGGTGACCTTGTCCTTCTTGGGATGATGCCAGTTAACATCATCTCGATTTAATGAATATCGCATATCAACGACATGTATTATTAACGCAAAATGCACATTATTATAACATTATAATACGACGCTAGGACATATTCAATGGCTAAAGTTATGTAACTGATGGAGAATCCCGCTTGACTCATCATTTTTTAGGGCCCGGTTCCTCGGGACTTGCCGTTTATGTAAATGCTGGGTATAGCAGGGGCGTATTCATGCCCCTCCCCCCCCCCCCTTTGATTCTGCTAAAATGTATGCCAATCAACTATTGGCAAGTGTTCTGTTTGTAAACTTACATTTATTTTATGTTTGATTATATAAATATACGCACACATCTATAAAAATGGCATTTAAGTATATAAATATATGCAAGCCTCTCTATGGATGTGGTTATGTTATTCCCATGGTAATATGCAACGGTATGCTTTATTCGGATAACGGGCCATTTTTTTAGCTCAGCAAACTGTAAGTCATCTGAGATACAGCGATCTCCCTTTGTCCGTCCGTCCGTTAACAGGACATAAATCGTAACCATTAGACCAAGAAACTCCTGACTGTACATCCAGGGAGGTCCTAGGCAAATCTCTAAGGAAACCTGAAATTAGGTCAAGGTGACATATTATGCGACCTACAGGAAAAGATGTGATAGGAGTCATATGTCAGATTGGCACAACCCACATATGTTAGGCCTTCTAACGAAACATCCATGTAGGTTCTGAAAAAATCTCTTGGAAACCCTAAACTAGGTCATGGTGACTTATATTCTGTGAGCTATGGGCCAAAATTATGAATTTGGGCACCCAGTCAGACAGGGTACAAATTGTATCCATATTCCTTGGAACTATCTATTGTAAAATCCATTGAGGTCTTTGGTAAGTCGCCTTCGAATCCTGAAATTCGGTCACTTAATTCTTATTATAAATGTCAAATACAGTCAGATATGAATGTATGAATCTTCTACGCAACAGAAAGATCCTGGGCAAATACTTTTGGAAACCTGTAATTAAGTCATGGTGACATACATTTATTCTGCAAGATACAGGCCAAAAACATGATTTGAGGACCTTGAACGTCAGATGGGAACAAATTGTAGCAGTAGGCCTAATATCTTCTAACGCCATCCAAAGGGTCTTTCGCGAATCTCCTTCGAAATTATAACTGTGGCCACGGTGATCTATATTCTTTAAGCTTCCAATCAGGAGTATGATTTTTAGCATTTAGACAGGGCACAAATTATATCAATTATCGCTAGATTCTTCTAAAGTTACCAACTATTAACAGGGTGCGCAAATACCACAAAGGCGTGGTATTGTATTGTGCAACCGGATTTTAATCATGCGACACCCGCTCTTGTTGGTGTGATAACACCCGTTCTGGCATAGGGCTAAGAATCAGATCAATTTGAGCTTTTGTCAAGATGTAATCACACGAACATAAGTTTTTCTTGATGCACAATACCATGCCCTTTGTGTTCTGTGCGCACCCTAGTGTTGCTGCCCAGAAAACCTTGCCATACCAAGCAGCGGTTCTACGAAACGATGTCTGAGGATACTGCAATGTATAACTGCAGCATAATTACATGCATATTACTGTAAAACGCAATATGAAATGTACTGTAAATTACGGTCAGTTACTGCAGTGCGGCGACAAACTATGACAACACCAACTAAGCATTCTGAAGACAAGATTAGCCGTTTGGGTCAAACAGATTATCACGGATTTTTTCTAAGAAAATCTCGAGCTGATATGTAAGAGGTTAGGACATTTTCGCGACTGAGGAAATAACATGGGTTACCTTTGGTTGCTCCGCCTAAAGAATCGGCAAAATAGGACCCATAAACCTCCATATCATTTCATCTATACTCATTCATAATTGTGCTTAGATTTGTTCAGAGATAAACAATTTGCCAAGTATAACGAGTGAAGAGAGCTAAAAATAGACAGAAGAATGCTCTATCAGCAGTCGGAACGCTTATTATAGTCAGAACGCTAATTAAAGGACGGAAGCTGTTTATGCTTTATCACTCCATTCCTCATAGTAATTCCTATATTATATATATGTGCATTATGAAATAAAGTGGGCTTTTTCAAAGTATACCACGATATTATAATACTCCGATACGTATATAGGTTCCATATAAAAAACATGGACCTACACCTGTCCATTTTAATCGTAGCGTCTTTGGTACTATTGGTAGAGCCATTGCCAGTCACATAACCACATGAATATCATTTCTTACTAGTTAAAACATTCAGTTTGTGTCATTGCTACAAGTTTGTTGTTATAGTAGGGAACCCTAACGAACTGTACAGAAAAGAAGTTGTACTGGTTTCTGGTCATATACACGTGTATATTCTTGTACTTGCACGCGTTGTACGTTTAACATTGGACACGATGGCCATTATCATATTCAAGTGAATTTCCTCCAAATACAGACCAATAACAGCACCGACATACTCCACGTATGTCCCGTCTGTCTTTAATTTATACTCTGAATAATGATGGGTATACCCACAATGTAAATGTAGGAAAAAATATATTAACAATAATTGGGAATGTAAAATGCAACACTATATCAACAGTTATCTTATCGCCCCTGCCTATAATACCTGGCAGTTTAACCCTCTTCATATTGCATTTAAAGAAGTACCAAAGATACTGTTAAGTAGTGCCCCACGAAGGGCTAAGATGCAACCTACATCTGCCTCACAAGAAAAGAGAGAAGCCTGAAAAAACGAGCTGTTTGTCCATTAACCCAGCACCATCTCTAAGCTTCCTCGTCTGTAAAAGACTCTTTCGAACCAGTTTCGGCCTCGCTATTCATCTCTGAACTGTAATCCCGGACCCTGGGCAACAGAAGATCGTGCTCATCATCTCTAAAGATGGACAAACATCAGAGAGTACCAAAGATTTTTTTATGTGAGAACTAGGACCCACCCCTCAGGCTGACAGCAATAGGTTCTACCGAGTGCAAGTGATGTCAAACTTAAGAGTAACTTCGAATAGAACTAGACCTGCTTTAAAACTACCACTCTTGTTTACGAAGTGTAAGATTTTTTTATTCATCGATTCAGATAATTATTATAAGACAACTACTTGTAAACAGTAATACCTTAGTGATAATAGTGACGACCATTTCAGTACAGTTTTCGGCATGACCCCTGTCTGGTCCAAAGTAGGCCCGATCGGTTTAATTAAACTGCCTATCGATTTGAGCTGTTACGGCTATCTTTGAGGTCGAGATATAAGGGGTTGTAAAATGATCGTTGCCTTTCATATTCTGTAGCCAGTCTTATCTCTCGTACATACTTTTTCATCTCAGCGCGAAAAAGACATTTCTTTATACGAGAGAGAGAGAGAGAGAGAGAGAGAGAGAGAGAGAGAGAGAGATGGGCATATGGTGCAATGTAAAAACAATAATAGCGTAAATTTTACGATTCATTTTACAGTAGATATGAATAGAATAGAAGAGGAAAACTTTAGTACGATCCTGCGATAAATTCCACCAATGATAAGTTCCATGTGTGTACAGGTTTGTGTTTGAATGTGTAAAGGCAGCAATGTTATTGATTTAACATAAATCAATTCACTGGAGAACACGATGCATGTGTTATATTTATGATTTTGTTTTCCTCTTTTCACAACAACAAACCAGTCGATCACGGATGCTCTTATTTCTAACTTTAGTTCTGATTGACAGATAAATCTATTCTATACAGCATCACTGATTTACATCCCAAAAGGTCTAATTTCATATAGAAACGCATATATCAAGCGGGAACGCGTACAATTTGCTTGTCTACACTGTCACCACGTACGTCTCAGCTTTCGCTTGTTCTGCAGTAAAACAAACTGTAATACAACTGATTATTTTATATTCACATAATTTTTCAGCATTTTGTCCCATATTCCTTATAATTGTCATTTTCCTTTTTATACAGTAGCCATTCTGATTAGAATGATTACTTAATAGATATATAACAATTAGGCTGACGCTTGGTGCTTCCAACTTACTTTTTCCCCCAATAAATACCTCAAATATTAATCTAAATATCTCTATTTTACGGAATTTAAATAAAAATATAAATATCCGGTTCCATAGCTGTACATAGACCCTGTTGTTTATAAATATATATATATATATATATATATATATATATATATATATATATATATATATATATATATAAGGTAGTGTTACCCTCCGATGTAAAGTGCTATATGGCCAGTAGAGCTATGTATTATGTTCCAGTATCGCACGTGTACCCCGACCAATCGTTTTGTGCACCCCGACAGTGTCAGCCTTTCACATGCCCCCACCCCGCCCCGAATCGCACAAAGCATAATGTTGTAATCTCATAAAGTCTCGGCTTTTCAAACCACGCCGTTAGCTTTCATTCTAAGCACATTCACCTGATGATCGGGTCGCATCCCGTGAAACAGACAACTTTGTTGTTTTTCTTCAGAGTTATATATATATATATATATTTATATATATATATATATATATATATATATATATATATATATAAACCTTCTTTGAGCGGCATATGCCAGGTGAACAACTGCAGCAATATAAACACTGGCAAAAACAAAGTAAAATTTAATAAAACCCCATGTTGCAAACTCTGCTGAAATTCCCTGATAATGTTCAAAGTCAAATAAAATGAAATAAAAAGAAAAAGCATGTATATATATATATATATATATATATATATATATATATATATATATATATATTAATATACATATATATATATATATATATATATGGAGAGAGAGAGAGAAAGAGAAATAGATATAAATATATAATATAAATATTAAATATTTAAAATAAAGTTTTGTTGTTGTGTGTGTTAGAGAGGGAAATGGTCTTTGCGAAGACAGTGACAATAACTTATAACGAAATAACTTTCATTGCAACAAATGATTTAAGTAATATGTAAACTTTTGCCACATGTTCTGTATGGCCGTCGACCAGTCTTCCAGTACGAGCCAACACGTATCTGTTAATAGTTTAACCAAATTCCTGCTAGACGTAAAGGAAAAACTCATAGGTAAATGGTCCCTAGGTTCTATTCAGAAAGCTCTACTTGATATAAACGAGATCTTGGAACAAAGTGCGAAATAATAACGATTTCAATGTTATCAGTTTCCTGTTGTATATGACCGCCGTAGAGGAGCTAGCACCTAGGTAAGTACGACGTCGTAAATCAGACCACAGACACACGCTGCAGAGTAGCAGTTGACCAGTGCATATAGCCCACACTCGGATGGTTGGCACCCTCCTTCTTGGTACCCATACTCAGAGCGAACGTACAGTGAAAACTGAATAACAAGGTATTGAGAATAATATATGTACAAAGTCATATCTAATGCTATATTTCTAAAAACATTCCTTTAATATTGTTTGTAAAAATACTGTTAATATTGGTTAAAATCAGTATATAAAAGAATAGGCTAATCCGAACGCATTGAATACAGCAACCATACAGCTTATATTTAATTTTTTATTATTTTGATTCTTGAGATTTTGAAAGTTTACTTTGACCTTAGTCATTAACTGTCGATTATCAATTATATCAAATATGTTAAATTTATTATTGGTATTCGAAATGTTTGAATATCAATAATTTCAATATGTTTTAATATATATATATATATATAAATATATACTATATATTGTAATATATTCATGTAGACACCAGTATGTGATTGTAATATAAATACATAAATATCATATACAAAGCGGTCGACAAATTACAGTCCGCGGGCTATCTATTGCCCGCAAGGTCTTTTTGCGAGGCCCGCAAACGTTGTGTTGCCCCAGACATTCTTACTGAATGAGATCGACATTAAATTTCACGACCTTGTATACAACATTACTTGTTTACATATATTAATAATGAGTAATATGTATATTATTGTATTTTTGTGATGAAAAGAACTTTAAAAAATTAATTTTTTTTCCTGGCAAAAACGGGCCTAGGGAGTAATATATTCCCACCTGTGATATATATGGCATAGATACAAACTGGAAGAGCCCTTGCTCTGAATAATTTCTTACCAATGGGATATCTCTGTGGATCCAGAGAAAAATGTCACAAGAGAAGAAAGTGATTCTGGTTACTGGTGCGACAGGACTCGCGGGGAATGCCGTACGGACGGTCGTCAAAACGGACACACGCGAAGATGAAACCTTTGTGTTTTGCAGCTCAAAAGATGCTGATCTCACGTGAGTATACTCTCGTCTTATTATATACCAGCGGTTCATCCACCTGATTCGTTTACACAAGTAGATTAAAATTCAGATGTTTTGTACAGTGGCAGATCCAGGATTTTGCTATACGGGGGGCACCAGGGTTACACAAAACTTTAACCCTCACTTCAATAAGTATCTTAATAAATAGGAACATCGAATATCTCAAGGAAATATAACAAAGCCACGTGTTCAGTCGCCCAGTATCCTAAATAATGGCACTTGTTAAACCGGTGACATATTAGGCCGATTTTGTCATACGAAAAAATGGGTTCTATCATCCAAAATGAAATAAAATGAATAAAATAAAAATTACCAATTGTTGTAATATAAGCTGTTATAACACTTTTTGTAATGAAAGAGATGTGAGTTGCGCCTGACAGTCCATCGACCAAGAGGTACTGTAACAGGGTTGCTCTGGGTGATTAAGAGAATTGCTAAAATAGGTGGACATTAAGGGAGAAGTACTTAGGAAGGGGATAAACTTAATATAAGATTGATCTCTAATGTCATTTATAGTTGAAATACTAATTGACTAAAAGGGAAGCACGGAGTATGCAAAGCAGCATAAAAAATTGGAAAGCTTAAGGTGGAGGGGTGCACGTGTCCCCTGTCCCTAACGGATTCGCCTATGTTGTAAATATGAAGGCAGTGTCCGGAAACTATTCGTTCGGGCTGACCTAATGAGGCATCTGTGCCATGTAGCCCGCCTTTATCCAGGCAGTGATATGGGCTAGTCAAGAATACCTCACCATGTGTACAATGGTATATTTTTATTCACTAGCGGTATACCCATAATTGTTTCATGCGACCTGTGGGGGGGGGGGGGGGGTTACAGAGTGAGTGTGTAAAAGTATTGTGGTGAAAGCAGTGCGGTGGTGTTAGCAGTGCCTTGGGGTTAGCAGTTCGGTGATTTTCGCAGTGTGGTGTTTTAGCAGTGTGGGGATGTTATCGGTATGGGGATGAAAGGAATATTGGGTGTTAGCAGTGTGCAGCATTTTAGCAGTACGTGGGGGCGTATTAGCTGGGGGGGGGGGGGGGGGGGGGTTAGCAGTGTGGGGCTGTGCCGTAGGGTTAGCAGTTTTATGGTGTAAGCAGCTGGTTAATTTAGAAGGGATGTGATATTAGAGGTGTAGTGATGTAAGCAGTGTGATAGTGTTAGTAGCGTGGTGGTTTTAGCTGTGTGCAGGTGTTAGTATGTGGGGATGTTAGCAGTATGCAGGTGTTAGCAGTGTGGTGGTGTTATACTGTTAGCAGTGTCGGCGTGTCAGTAGAATCGTGATGTTACAAGTTTTGGGGAGTTAGCAGTGCGGAAGTGTTGTTTTTTTTTTGGTCATGTAAGAAGACAGATGGTGTTTGAAGCGTGTTGATGTGTATGGCAAAGTTAGCAGTGTGGTGGTGTTAGCAGTGTGGAGATGTTAGCAGTGGGGGGGGGGGGGGTTAGCAGTGAGGATTGTTAGCAGTTTGGGTAGCTTTATTTACCCTAAAGTGGATACATATCAATCAAAGTTAAACGAAAGCTGATATCAGTCATTTATCTTGCAAAAACTGCAAGATCCTTAAATGTAATAAAACAATACACTTACCGCTTTATTAGTACGTTACAGCTTGTTTTACTCGGACAATAAGATAAACCGACAGACAATTTCCATGTGCTATTTTCCAGTAATTTCGCTGAAGCCAAGGCCTTATTTGAGCGTGTTAAACCAACACACGTGATCCACCTGGCGGCACTTGTTGGAGGATTGTTTGGAAATCTCAAGAATAATCTCAACTTTTGGGTAAGTAGGTCTAATGAAACTAATAAAACCTTACGTTTTAAGATACTGTCATGTATCTTTATAGTAACCAGCTGTAAATTGCAGTTACTGTGCTTAAATGGTGTCCTTTAAAGAAAATATATATTGATAATATTATAATGTCATATGAATATGAAAGTAAAGTTCATAAAACGTATACCCCCGAAAAGAACAAATTACCAGGGTTAACGTATATATATATATATAAATATATATATATATATATATATATATATATATATATATATATATACAATCAGAAAAAAAGTACTAAAGTTAACGTATGTGTTTAAATATATAAATGTTTTATTGTTGCAGAAAAAATACTCTTTTTTGTCGAAAACATGATTCATTAACTCTTTTGCTTCATTATCACTGAAGAATTTAAGGAATAATGTCCCGATGTCCTTGAGATATTTCTCCTTGTATCTATACCTTGATGCCCATTGCCCTTGTTTTAAAAAATAAAATTTTCACTGCCACATATTCAGTGTCTAATATCAGAAAAAAAATTTCTTCAGTGTAGCATGTAGAGTGAGACCGGGAGTTAAGGGTGGAGGGAGAGGGCTGGGGCATGTCGCCCATATTAATCGTGCTTGCTTCCGCGCTACTTCTTCCTCAGGCATAGGAGCCGATTTCAACGATAAATGGAATCGCGAAAGAACATTTGCAAAATTCCAGTTTCTGGTAGGACACACGCGGCATAGTTCCTTACACTAAAATATGGGCACTTCTGTGTGTGAAGGAGTTGCATAACCACGATTTATTGCCACCTTCCACTATTACACAGATTCAATAAAACATTCATTTAGTACCAGTAAAATGCAGAATTACCTTACGTGTCTTTCTAGGTGAAAAACATGGCCATTAATCAAAATGTCCTAAAACTGTGTTACGACACCGGAGTGAGGAAGGTGGTGTCCTGCATGTCAACCTGCATGTTCCCAGATAAAATCACATACCCCATTGATGAAACTATGGTAAGGCTTATAATGTGTATGTGTGTGCGTGTGCGCGCATGAGAGAGAGAGAGAGAGAGAGAGAGAGAGATAGAGAGCATGGTTGACAGACAGTCGTACAGAGAAAGAGAGATAAAGCATAAAAAACATGACAACGTTGAAAAGAAAATGAAATTTAAAAAGACACGCATATTACAGATGACAGACCAGGAGATGATTATTGGCAGGAAACAAAGCAAGAGAACAATACATAAGACCGAGTAACTGACGGAATGAACGAAGAAAAAGGGGAGAGATACAGCTACATTAATCAAAATAGTATGATTTTAATGGTGGCACCATGGCTGCCAGAAAGAAAGTGAGAAAGAGAGAAAAGGAGGGACAAAGTAGCACAGAGATAAAAAGATAGAAACCGTGTTCCGGTCTTTCTGATATTTTTTACTTTCTTATTTCCTATGTACATTTTGTTACAGATCCATAATGGTCCACCACATAACTCGAATTTCGGATTTGCTTTCGCCAAGAGAATGATGGATGTAATAAACAGGTGGGTTTGTGGAATAGGTGAGTTAGAGTAACAGGTGGGTTAGGGTGACAGGTGGGTACAGTTTTCAGGAGAACATAGAATGTTAACTGTGAAAGTAGGAAATACCTGTTCCAAAATTTACGTAACTTATTATATTTTACAAAATAGGATTCCATCACTTTGCGTTACATTCTGGAGGGTTTTTGTTAATTTTCGAATATAAAGAACATGATAAAGGCAAATGGATCATTCCTAATTGCACGTTTAAAACTTAAGTTATCATGTACAGCCAATATTTATTATTCACTCCACAGCTTCCATACCTGAAGCGGGGTCTTTCCTTTTTATTTTGAATATTCACTTAATTGAATCCTAATAAAAATTAAATTTTAATTTAAAATAAATATAAATTTCCAATAAGGGCCTATAACCAGCAAGGAGGATGCAAGTTCATATCCGCCATCCCGACAAACATGTTCGGACCCAACGACAACTTCAACATTGAGGGTGGACATGCTATGCCAGGTCTTATACATAAGATTTATAAGGCAAAACGTAAGTCCTAATCTGTTTCTTATTTTCAATGCAAGGAAACATAGAACGATTTAAATATTATTCACGATTATTGTGTTTTAACTGAGTGAGAATATAACAGGGTGAATATACAAAAAAACACAACGATAATGTTCATTAGTTTTTTTTCAGTGGGGCAAAGGGACATGTCAAACTTATTTTTAAAAAGTGGGTGATAAAGTTCCCTTTTTTACCCATAAATCTAATGCTTGGAAATTTTAGGATATGGTCAGTTGCCTGATAAAGTTGTCATAAAATGCAGCTCATTGTATGTTACTGAATTTTCGTAAATGGTTTGATTTAAATAAGATGTAAAATATGTAAAGAACATGGTGAAAACTGAGCACACCTTTATATAACCACAACTTCCATTACCAATGGTACCAATGAAGAAACCTTTTTATCCTTGCAGGGAGGGTGGCTTTTGTCCTTTTAGTGGTGCACTATGATTGGGAGGTTTCCTGTAAGGGTTTTTTATGTGGTGGGTTTGATTCGGCATTGATTGCCATGATTCTTTCACTACATATTAATCAAATAGTATTTCATCATTTCCTGAAGACTGGTGGCGTCACCTGTATTTTAATTCTCTTTTCGAGACCTTCATGTGAAGCAGTCCGTCCGTTAACAGGGCACAAATCGTAACCGTTTGACCTTGAAACTTCTAACTGTACATCCAGGGAAGTCCTACGCCATTCTCCTTGGAAACCAGAAATAAGGTCATGGTGACCTATATCTTGGAACTGCAAGCTGAAAACATGATATAAAACACCCGTTCAATCAGATGAGGCACAAATTCTATCCGCTAGAGGTTCATAAAAATTCTCCTTGGAATCTGACATTAGGTCAATGTGACCTATATCCATCAAATAATAGCGGCTCAAAATTACCCACCCACCCCCAGGAATAATTAAACATTTGATACAAAAGCTCCATAATCTGTATAATCCGACCGTTGACAGGGTACAAACCGTGACCGGTAAACTTACGATCTGCTATCTGTACAGCCAAGGAGGTCCTAGGCCAATCTCCTTGGACACCTCAAATTAGGTCATGGTGATCTCTGTTTTGTAAACCATGAGACAAATCATGATTTTGAGCACCCAGAGAGTCTCAGACAGGTCACAAAGTGTATTTAATTTGCCTTGAATCTTCTAACATGACATTCAGGCATGTCCTGCCCAATTCTGCATGATAATCTGAAATTTGGGAAATGGTGACCTATATTTTGTTAACTATGGGCCAAAACATGATTTTTAGGACCCTGAAAATCAGATTTGCACAATTTTTTTTGCTACCATTAGAAAGTTCCAATGTCATAGACCGGGAAGTCTTAGTCATTCTCATGAAAACCTGACATTAGTTCATGGTGACCTATATCACCTGTCAAAACATTTTAAACAACCAGAGTCAGGCACGGCACAATACTGTTGAATCTTCTGTCTTGACATCCAGGGACGTCCTTTAGAAGTATGTATGGTCATTTTTAGCTCGGCTGACTGCATACAAAAAGGCTCAGGTGTCATGGGAATGGTTGGACATATAATCATGAAACTTTTCCTTCTTGTTGATTTTGAAGGACTTTAAATGCTTCAGTTGAAATGGGATACCACCTATAACCTTGGCCACTTAGATGATAAAATTCCTTTATGTGAATGTCTACCTAGTTTGCTGATCGTCATGACCAATCGGTCACCTGTTTTACTACACACTTGTTCATTGATTCCAGAAGCGTCAGGAGCTTCAATTACTTTGCATAGCGGGGTCCTTTATCATTTCTGTAACATACCTCTGTTGCATATCGCACATTGCGACAACACAATACTTTCTATTGACTGACAGGTGACAACACGACATTTACGGTGTGGGGTACGGGCTCCCCGCTCAGACAGTTCGTCTACTCTCTGGACGTAGCCCGTGTTCTGCTATGGATGCTCAGAAGTTATGAGGAGGAGGAACCCATCATTGTCTCGGGTGAACCATTAATCCTATCTTTGTGATTGTGTGTGTCTATGAATGCGTGTATATATATATATATATATATGTATAGATAGATAGATAGATAGATAGATAGATAGATAGATATACATATATTACTTAAAGGGTTCGGTTGCCATTCTGGGAACAAATTGTACTAGATCCATTAAAGTAGAGCTGCTATTAGTTCATAAAATGCATTAATGCATTAATGTCATACCCATTTCACTAGGTTCGTGCGCACTGCGTGGCACTCATCAGGTGACTGAATGATGTTGGTTTGTGTTTGTTATTGTATGGGTGAGTTTGCGAGATTATTTACGGTTGATTGGTTTTGTGCTGTATGATGCCTGCAAATGTTAAGTCGTTCACTTTGTGTATTAAGGAGTGGCGTTCTTTTGTACGTCATGATTTGCAGCTTCTCCTGTTCGCAAAGGGTACATCTGTTTACCATTGTTGGAATTGTTGGATAAGCGATAATGGACCATGTAATACTGTGTGAGGTGCCTTGGCGTTTGAGTTTCCTCAATTTTGATAGTTCTGTTTTTTTATATTGCTCGTGTTTAAAGGACGTCTTGTGGTTCGCATAGCGGCTATAGAAAGTACTTCGTATATTTCCATTGTATGAGGCAGTCCCATTGTTTGCTGTTATATCAGCTTTGTAAACAACACTGGTTTTTAAGCAGTTTACTGATTGTCCTCTGAACTCATTTGAGACTCATATCAGTAACAATATAACGTGTTAAGCTAAATCTAACAAATGTCATATTTATAAGGCTAGATTCAATAAGATGTTGATTAGTGACATATAAATGAGCTATTCGTTCTGTCCGTGGAGAGAAAATGTGACTCGAGCAACCCTCTAGCTTCTCGATCTCCGTAGATGAAATATTTTTTTTTCGCTGGTAGAGCGTATCTGGAAGAGGTGTTGATTTCTTTGCGATATCATCACCTGAACATATTTTAAACCAAAAAACATAAGAAGGCAATGTTTTTATCAAGTTGCCGTCCGTGTTTTTCTAACAAGGATTAGAAAGTATACAAAACTATTTTTAGTCCATAAACTGGAACAAAACAAACGTTAGGTCGATTTTTCCGATGATACTTTTTTTCTATTTTTATTTTATTTAAGGAATCAGTCAGGAGACCTTGTAAGCAACCTAGAACGGGCCATATATTAAAAAAAAAAAATATTTTTTTTCTCATTAAAATAAGAATGGCTAATTCGTAAACATTTCGTAACATGGCCTAAAAATATATACATAAATCGACATAGAAGGTTACCATTTAGGTTCGTCAATATGTTTCTCTGTGTTTCAGTCTCTGAGGAAGACGAGGTGTCAATCAAACAGGCGGCGGAGACAATTATTGAAGCCATGGACTTCAAGGGAGAAGTCGTTGTATCCTTTAACTGAGAAAAAGAAATTTGTTAAATATAGAATGACGCTCGATAAGGCCCCCCCCTAAAAAATTTGCTTCCTGCGTCTACCCTTATCTCATAAACAAATCGTAATTTTTTAACGACTTAAGTCTCCTGCTTATGGACTGTCAATGGAAACTGTTGTCAATATTTCATTCTCCAACAAAATACCTGTTTGGGAAAAATATGTATGTATATACCAGAGTTGTATTATATACAAGAGTACTTTCTTAAGGAATGCCACTATATATAGTCCGTGAACAGTGTGCAGTTCTCCTGCTTTTTAAACACACACCAGGAAAAGCTTATTTTACACTTTTACAATATGTCAGGTTATTTCCTTGAATCACCTCAGTATGATACGACAAAGTCAGACGGACAGTTCAAGAAAACAGCGGGCAACGCAAGGCTGAGAAAGCTACTCCCCGATTTCAAGTTCACTCCATTTAAACAAGGTATTTTAATTGATTATATATCTTATAGATGAGGAGGTCTAATGCTTATTTGGCAAAAAAAAAAATAAATCGGTTGAAGGAAAAGTAGCACCTTAACCAAGTTCAAATATTTCTTCGATATCATGTGTTTGTCTTATGAGACCATTTTTTGGTTCGTTCAACATAGACCTTTTATTTTACTCAAAGTGTTCTTACAAAAATTTATTACATATATTTATGATTTAGAATCTGTAAAATGTTATTATACATACCTTATATGAAGAATTAAAACAAGTCACAACAGGTTTTACTACATAACCAGTTTTCTCGTAATGTTGATGTCACGTTGGATGAATAAAGGTTTCATTACCAAACTCGATAATTTTTTTCATAATAGAGTACTCCAGATAGTTAACAATTTCTTTTACATTTTTTTTCAGCCATCAAGGAGACCGTGACCTGGTTCCAGGAAAATTTTGAAACAGCTCGTACATAATAGGTGCAAGGAAGAAACATCGCCTATCGCTAACAAAACGGTTTTCTTTTTTGAGATTTTCAAAGTAACCTCGTTTGTAGACTTGTTTGCCTTTTCAGAAAGGTGGAGGTTTATAAATTCACATTTATTTGAACTTTAAAATATAAATTTAAGTTAACAGATGATTAAACATTTCTTCTCAATGTTGACAAATTGAGTTTGAAGAAACTCTTAAACTGGTGCTTCATTTTTCGATAGACAACAGTAATCTACGATTCAGACCAAAATGATCTGAAAGAATATGCAGTGTTGCTTGTATGTATCACAAATGGAATAAACAAGAAACTTTGTAAAATACATGGCTTCTCATATAAAAGTTTAAATGTTCAGTCTGTATTGAAACCTCACTGGATGGTCGAAAAACTGACCTCTGTCTTTCTTCCAAATACCACTAACCTACTGAAAGGATATTCAACGTGCTCAAACTGGTTATATAGTGCTGTTGCCCATATACCCTTGAGTTGCTAACAACTCGCAATGAGATAAAAAAAAACATGCCCATGGGAATGTTAACATTAAAACAGTATAAACATTAAATCAGGAACGTGGAAATTGTCTGAACAGCAGTTGGTCATCAGTTTTCTGTGTTTTTCTTTATCGGAGTTTGATTTTCTTGTAAAATAGAAACCTCACGCCAGTCAAATATTTGATCACCCGAATGGCCACCCATCGATCTCCTTTGCTGAGTAAAGGGGCTCTAGTTATAAAAACTACATTTTCGATATTCATATTGACCTTTTTTGAATATCTTCTATTTTTTTATTTACAAAAGACAAGGTGTTTATTTAGTAAATAGATATTTCCACAGGTTTGCGCACTTCCCGCAATATCGTCTGGTGGATTTTCGTCACAAAAGTTGCAAATCAGAGTTTCTCAAATCAAGGTAAAATGATCAATAAGGAGACCACCTTGAAGATAGTGTAGATCTTACACATTTTTCAAATACGAACAAATATGTTTTTCTCTATCAGTGCACAAAACCTAAAGGTATCGCTGGCGTAAAAAGTCTATTTGGCTTCACGTCAAGTGGTCCTTAAATTTAAATGTTACATCTGTAACCAGGCCAACAAAAGCGTTCCTACTGGCCTTGCTAGTAACGCTTGCTTCATTAGCAAAGCGGTAGAACATCTGACCTGTGTTTACGGGTTTGAATCCACCTTCGGGCTTCGTTACTATTTTCACCCGCTGCAAAGGTGGCAGAAGTGGGATCCGGGGAGTCAATGTCGAGGCATGATGCCCCATCCAGTTCACGATTGTGACCCCCGGCTAGATTCTCACCTTCAGGGGCAGAGCGTCCTCGAAAAGGGTTGAATGTAACCGGACACACAAATGCATTCCTGCTGGCCATTGGGGTGAAGCTAGATTTGTTAGCGAAGTGATTAAACGTCTGACTCGTAGATACAGGTAACGGGTTCGAATCCACCATCGGGCATGGCCTCTATTTTCATCCGTTACACATCTGTGAAAGAATTAAAGTTTGGTCTCTTCTTTAACATTGTTTTTACTTCAATTGGTCGCCTTTAAAAAAAAGGGTATATGTAGGGTGTAGCTAAATCGAGATTGTTTACGATAACTTGATTTTGCCAAGGTTAAACAGTTAAGACCTTTGCTGTTATAGATTCAGTTTTCCAAAAAAGTTACAAACTGCCTTTGTCATTAAGTATCTCAAGATAATTATCTCGTGATAAGTATCTCATGATAACTATTTCATGATAAGTATTTCTTGATAAGCATCTTATGATAAAAATCTCATGATAAGTATTTCATAACAAGGTCCTCATGATAAGTGTCTCTTGATAAGTATCCCGTGATAGTTATCTTGTGATAAGTATTTCATGATAAATAATTAGGTCTAAGAATCTCATGATAAGTGTCTCGTGATAAGTATTTCATGATAAGTATTTCGTGATAAGCATCTCATGATAAGTATTTCTTGAAAGGTATTTCATAAAAAGTATAAAGTGATGAATATTTCTTGATAAGTATCTAGGGATAGGAATCTCATAATAAATATTTCATTACGAATACCCGAGATAATTAACCTTTGATAGGTATTTCACGATAAGTATCTAGTGATAAGTATTTCTTGATAAATTACTCGTGATAAGAATCTCATGATAAGTATCTCCTGATGAGTATCCCGTGATAAGTATTTCATGATAAGTATTTCATGATAAGTATCTAGTGATTCGAATCTCAGGAAAATTATCTCGTGATAGGTATCTCGTGATAAGTATATCGTGATAAGTATTTCATGATATGTATCTAGTGATAAATTTTTTTATGCGTCATTCGTGATAAGAATATCACGATATGTATCTCCTGATAAGTATCCCGTGATAAGTATTTCATGATTATTATCTAGTGATAAGAATCTCAGGTTAATTATCTCGTGATGAGTATCTTGTGATAAGTATTTCATGATATGTATCTAGTGATAAAAAATCATGATATCTATCTCGTGACAAGAATCTCATGATAAGTATCTCGTGATACGTACCCCTTAACAAGTACCTCGTGACAAGTATCTTTTGACAAGTATTGCGTGATAAGTATACCGTCATAAGTCGCTCATGGTTGCTCAATGGCTTTAATTCGTATTTATAATTATACAACGCGTAACCGACATTACTGTTCAACTTAAAACAATGGTTTCCCAAAATATTCTTAAATGAAATAGTTTCTTTCATCCAGATTTTTGGAATCAGTGTGGTGTAAAGCTACTTGAATATGAATATGCGCATGCATGTCTGCTGCATGTGATTTCATTATGAATTTTTAGGTAAAAATAAACAAACTTTTGCATCCGATCGTATCTTTTGTACAGATGTATATAATAAGATTTTAGTATAAAAAGGCCGGCTTGAACAAAACTACGCGAAGGTTGACATCAGATATTTTGACTGGTACAGCCATGATCAATTTTCTATGTATATATCCACTTTCTCACAATTGACTGAACCCGAGAGTTTGCCGTTATAATCAAAGTCAAACTGGAAATATCAGCTTGCAAAGCCAGAGGTCATAGGACTCTGAAACGAACCCATTATCATGAAAGCAATAACTGACAGAATATATCAGTCCTCTCTCTTATGATTTAAGACAGAGAATGCATTCCACGTAATATGTCCCTACGGTCACGTACAATAACCCGCCCTGTTTTAGCTTCCCTGGTTGAGTTCCCCTTACACGTAGTCTCCTACCTGGTGTAAGGCAAAAAAGTGCATTTATGGCCGGCAATAAACAGACAATAAAAAGACACATAAACTTTGGCCATAGGGGCTTTTATATGTTTCATGAATAAATGTTCTGGCATTGTCGCTCATCCAGGATGGCGGGAGTTTTGAGGCATTGGTTGTTTTCGAGTGTTGATTGAGTGAATGATCCGTGCAATATGTTTTTGTGCTACATAATTTCAAATGCTACAAATATTTCAAGCAAGTGTGTTACTGGCAACGACACACCAAATCTATACTCGGTCAGGGCTGCTGAAAGTGTGACAATTCCTGGTATATCCGAGGTGATACTGGTTTGCAAGCTGTATCTAGAAAATGATTAAACCAGTTTCACAAAAATAAACAAGAATGTGTTTATACCCTGTAAATCAGTTTACAGAAACAACTTACATGCCGGTAGAGTGTTGAAGTATGTACAACTACATAATGGGGAACTTTGTGTGCCAGTCAGGGTTACCTATTTTTCAGAAGGCACCTGTTAACGTATATCGCTACTCTATGAGCTGGCATTAGTATCAGATATTAAACCAACCAGGGTAGCGATGTTGTAGTTAATGCGAAGGGTGGCACTCAGAATGTTATGCACAGAGAGGACAGGCATAATGCTGTTTATTTTTATGACACCATTGTGTATGGTCTCAGGCTATGTTCTAGAACCAATGACATTACCTTAGCTGAGAAAAAAAGTGAAATACTGGAACTGTTATTGAGTGAGTACGATTATATATGTGCAGCTTCATTTGACGAGCTTGGCAGGACTAATAATGTGCAACATATCATAGACACAGACATATCATAACCAATTTGTCAGCGCTCCTACCGTGTGCCGAATGCACAGGGAGACTCAATGAAAAGACGACCAGATGTTGATCACTGATATCATTAGCCCGTCAAATAGTCCACGGGCATCGCCAAGGAGTCGCAATAAGTAAGAAGTCCGATGAGGACCGCTTTTTTGTCGATTTCAGGAAATGTACTATACACAGTATTACAGTACCTTAGATGTTCGCTCCGATTATTGGCAGATTGAGGTCAGACCAGAATACTGCGAGAAAACTGCGTTTACGACGCCTTTCACTTTATTCGAATTAAATGTCCTTCCATTTGGTTTATCATCGGCAGCCGGAAGTTTCCAACGCCTGATGTCGATGTTGCTGAGTGGAGTACAGTGGCGCACCTGCCTCATATATCACGATGATGTCCTGGCCATCTCCCGCACATTTTCAGAACATGTAGTTTGGTTACGCAAGATATTTGCCGTTTCAGGGCAGCTAACCTAAAGTTGAACCCAGCTTAGTGCCATTTCGCAGGTCATCGGTTGTGTATCGTATATAATTATAGTCATACAGCAGAGTGTGCAGATTTTGTGTGGACGTCTGAATGTGAAACCGCTTTCTGCTCACTGAAAAACGCCTTAGTGAGTGTCTCGGTGCTCCAGAACCCAGACCTTTCGATTGATTTCACTCTTGGAACGGATGGGTCTGATCAGGGATTCGGTGCTGTACTTTTACAAAAGGGGCAGGTTATTGGGTACGCCAGAGAACATGAGAAACATTAAACATTGCGCTAATGTTTAACAAGAATGAAATAGGCCAAAATCTGAGCCATGTGGAACTTCACATTAGAAAGTGTCACAACTTGATTAGATATAATTGTAAGAGATATATTGATTGCGATTTTGGTAGATAACTCATAAACCATCTGTGGGCAGTACCCCTCAGTCCATATTTATGTAGTTTGTAAAATAATATTGCATGATTTAATGTATCAAAGGCTTCATTCAAATCAAGAAATACATCAAGTACTATATCCATCTCTAGATGTTTAATGATTTTGTCAATTAAAACAAATAAAATATCGTTCCATGTTTCTCCATTTTTCTAGTACTTAAGAGAATAATGGTAAAATTGACACAGGTCTGTTATTATTAAATGACATATTATCACCACTGTTGAATGATAGAACCAATTTAACAGTTTAAACTGATCCGGATATATCCCTTGCTAAAGTAACTAATTAAAATCATGTCAGTATCTCCACAAATAAATACATGCTCCTTTAAACAACTTTAGTTGAAATGTCATACTAGCCAGCACTACTCTCTTTCAAACAAGCAATAATATATTGAATTTCTAAATTATCAACCGACTTGAGAAATATAAATTTGTTACATTTTCGGAAAAATAATTTATTGGATCCACAAATGAATGGTCCAGATATTTGTCGAGCCAAAGTGGAACTTACATAAAAAATTATTAAATGCATCTGCAATTAATTTTTCATCAGGAGTAGTTGAACTATAAATAATAGATTTTAAATTAGTACAGTCGGATTTTTTCTTTTTAATTAGTTCCTTCATTATAGACCAGGATATTTTTTAGATTTTACTTGTACTTTGTAACAAACTATCATATTTCTCTCTTAGAGCTTTCTAAGAAGACTGTACAATTATGTTCAGACTCCAATTAATTTATTCTGTTATATAGTGTTTTAACTGTAATTGAATATTTAATTACTTAATTTTTAGTTTTTATATAATTTCTTAAGCCATATGTTAGAAATGATTTTCTCTTTCTATAATTCTTCTTATTTTTTTAATTGGAAAACAATTATTGTAGACATTACTGAAAATCTCAAGGTAACTTGAATATGCCATCTGGCAGTTCTGTTCAGCCATTACCACAGACACGTCAATATTCTGCATTTCATCATGAATCCTATTCATGGATTTCTCATTGTACAGTCTGCGAAAGCTTGCACTACTGTTACATGTTGTATATGCAACACTTTTCTCAAGTTCAATACAATATACAGGAAAGTGATTAGTAATATCAGTTACACATATTTATTGATGGAAGTTATAATTCTGATAATTTTAACAGGAAATATAATCAATCAAAGTTGCTAATGAGTCTTAGACCCGTGTAGGCTTTTGAATTAATTGTAAATAAGAAAAGAATATAGATTTCCATAAATCCAGCTGTTTTGTTATGACTCTCAGCATTTAATAGATTAATATTAAAATCACCACATATACATGCAATCTAATTTTTTAACTTGACAGTACTTAATATACAAGTCATATGAGTGAAAAACATATAAAGATCAGTGTTAAGTGGTCTGTATATTACAACTACAATTACGTTATGTCTTTGTCCTATTGTTCATCTCTATAAATAAAATCTCAACGTAACTATCATTAACATCTAAATCAGTTCTTCTATAATAGTCTTTCACAAAGATGAATACACAGCTCCATGTGTTTAGACCTTAGCCCCAGACCGAATGGGGAACCGTTAAATTTTTATTTGTACTGACTATTTGTACTGACCATTTTCCAGAGGATTTCGCTGTTTCTTGTGCCACTGCCTAGGCTATAGCAGAATTGTTCGTTGAACAGATTGTGTGTAGCCTCAAGGGTACTATCTTAAAGATAAATAATCAGGATCAATATTATGCCTATTATTTCTCACTATCAGATCACTTTTGTTTTATACATTAGTTTCCCAGCAAAACCATCCCAGCACACAGTCTCAGTACCTCGTATGCAGCTGTTTAGCAGATTGTTATTGTTCTGCATGTTCATAAACACAGTCCACGTATCTATTTCCCATAACAAGGCCTCTTGACCGGAGGCCCGATTGTGACCCGCAACACGCGATATTTCAGCCAGCGGTAACACGTATTACAATTTTTTTTGCAAAGCAAGTAAAGGAATCTCTGGATTGACACGTTGTAGCCAGGAAGAAGCACTTTCTCTGTTTATGTTGACACATGTTATCGTTCCCGTTTACACTGTTTTAAACACTCGTTTACAGGATTTAGCTAAGGTTGCAGGGCATTATTTTGGCAGGTACAGTTTTATTTCAAAGGGAAGAAGTTATCTTTGGTGTCAATGCAACAAATCGTATAGGTGATTGGGCTCCTTTAATATCTGTGAACTGCCTGGGACGTCCAATGTTTGAAGTAGTCCGTACCACCCACAGACTGACGGTGCTGTGGAGAGGATGAATATGAATATGAGGAATATATTTTCAAAAAGAAAACAAACATTCCTTCCAGAGGACAAATTACTAAGGTTAGACCCACTCCAGTACTCACATAAGAATTAACGTACATACCTAGGAGCCAGGAGTTCGAGGTTTTTAAGCGTACATAGGTTCTTACATACAGATATAAATGAAGTCAAACTTAACTGCTACTCCGAATAAACCAGACGTGTTTGACTCCATTGAAACCTTCTATTCTATTTTACAAAGGTTAAGATTTCGTGTTTGCCGAGCATACTGTTGGATCCCCCAGATTGAGAAATTTATTAAGACAACCAGTTGTGAACAGTACTATCTTTGTGTTACTAATGACGACCATTCCTGCACAGTTTTTGGCATGGGTCCTATCTATCCCAGGGTAGGCCCGATTGAATTTTAACTGCCTAGTGAGTTATGTTGAAACCGTTATCCCGAGGCCTGGAGCTGAAGGTTTGTAAAATGAAAATTCCCAGTATGATTCGGTAGTCAGTCATATATCAATTACATGCGTCCTCATTTCAAGACAAATATAATTTCTTTATAGACAGGTTTGTGTTGAATGTGTAACGGCAGCATTGTTATTGATTAAACATCAATCAGTTCAATAGAGAGTACGACGCACTGTGTTAGATTTATGATCTTGATTTCCTCTTCCCACAAAAAAAAAACAATCGATCACTGGTGTCCCTATTTCTGACGTTGGTTCTTATTGCCGTTGGTTCTGATTTATATCACAATTAGGTCTACATTCAAGACGAAAAAAAATCCATTTTGCTCTGCGCGGATGGTCTATATGGTCACTACCTACGTCCTACCGACAAACAACGGGTAATTTATTTTATTTTTTAATATACACATAACCTTTCAACATTTTTTTTCACATTAGTTGTTTGGGTCATTCTCTTTTTTATTCATTAGACATTTCTAAATGCTTGCCATTCTGATTACAATTATCACTAAATAGATATATTACATATTAACTGACGTTTTCAAATGATTTTTTTCCGGTAGGTAACACAAATAATACAATGAAAGAAATACAATGATCACTTAATAGATATATTAATTGACGCTTTCAAATTTTTTACTCCGGTAGGTATCCAAAAATATTCGTAATGCCTGTTTTTTCAATGAATTTTAATAGAAATGAAAATCGATGTCAAAATATTTGGTTCAAGAGCAACACGTAGACCCTGTACTTCAGATATAGTCCAGTTAAAATTGCCCCGAAATTGCCGAACCTGGAACATGTTGCAATAGTTTGTTTTATGATTGCATTAGATTCAATAGGTCCATCATAATGTCCAAGGCGGGTTCTGACAAACTCGGACCACCGGAGTCCGCTGTTTAACATATTTCTCAAAGGCCGCCATACGCTTCTTAGAGCATCAATATCTCATGAACAGTACATGATTGACACTGTTAATGTATTACCAACATAAAGAAGAGACCCAAAGAAATAAAAATATCACATAAAAATCCTTGTTTGAACTCAAATCACCGAGATATCACGCATTTTATGTAACATTATATCATCTTTTTACTTCGCCATAGTCATTATTATTCAAGCATGCAAGCAAACTAACATTCTGATGTTATCAGCGAAATTTATTGCAAAAATATGGCGAGTTAAATAACTCTTTTGTTGTAACTGTTCTCATTTGCATAAATTCAAAATGGCCACCGCGGGCTTATTTGAGGGTTAATATCTGATAAATCGTTCTATCTAGAACCAAAATGTTTAATTGCAGATGGAAAAGTAACCCAACGAATCGAAATACGTCTTAAGAAATTGTTCATCCTAGGAAATAAGTGGGTTTTTTTCATCCTAAACTGTATTTAGTAATTTTCATTGTTTTAACTGTTTAAACCAGGCATGATATTCGTTAACACAATGAACAAGTGAGTATATTTTATAACTTTATACTGATTAACTTATTTACCTGTAATTTAACCGAATAATAACCTCTTGATTTTGTGCATAGGTTATGTATATGTACAAAAATAATTCAAACCGGGTACTCAATGAACATCAGTTTATATGTATCACTCAAATTCCTGCAAATCCCTGGCTATCTCTTTTCCGGCGCACTTTGGTGTCTGCAAATGCTTGCACAATTGCACGAGGCTGTAAAACCCTCGTAAAACTGTAAAAACTCGCTGCTCTAATTGTAATTACCACCTATTCCTGATACAGTAAACACGCGGGATTTTTCATCCTGATATTGCTCCAGTCACGGTCTTGACCTGTATAATATCGCTGTAGGTTAGAAGCCTACTACTCTAAGATTTGCAGAGGAGCAGATTTTTCATGTAGGACTCGGCTCATAAAGGAAGCATTGAATGCATTAGTTAAAAGACTATATGAACTCGACCGAAACCTTAGGAAATTTTACCATAGCTTGCACCTGACAAATCTTAATAATTGCTTTGTTTTTAAGTTTCATAAAAAATAGGTTAATTCAATATCAACTGGATCGAAACCATTAGTTTAATCAACAAATCAACCGCCTGCTGAATACCTACTACGTACATACCATTAAATTTATAGAGTGATTATTTTTTAACCTGCAATGGAAGAACAAAGTTTTCCAATATGCCTGAAAGCACTAGATGATGGCAGAAAGACATTCATTTGTCCTGACTTAGAGGGGTGTCTCTGATGTCACTGACGCAGGACAAGCCAGAGATGAAGGCAAAAATGTTACAGCAGGCAAAAGGATCCATGGTGATTGCAGATGGGACTTCTGCACCAAGCAGTCCATCAAGTCGACATTGAAAAGGAACAAAGGGACAGAACTAAAACACTACGAATTCGTCGATCCTGGAACCTAAGATCGAATTTTCTTAGCAATGTTCTCTGTGCGGATGTTAGCTGATACCAAGACTGATCATGTTTTTACTGTTAAATCGTTGGACCTTTCGAGTCAATCATCAAGTATGTGATGAATGATCGTCTGACGAACCCTGGGCGGATAACGTACGCGGACGGTTGGCATGCTGCATCTACTTTCATGCAGCCGATGCGACTTATCATGGCAAATGCAGCGTAAACATCAGGGCTGGAAAACAGATTCCCATACGTTACAGACGCGACATATCTGAATCTGTACCTCTCAAAAAAAAGACACACGAGGACAGTTCGCGTGAGGAGGACTAGCAGGTTGTAAATGACCTTCGGTAAAATGACTATGTGCAAACTGCTGTAACAGGTTTTTTTTTTTTTAAGATATGTCTAAGCTGTGTGGTGGACCAAATCCAGCAAAGTATATGCGACAAAAACAAGCAGAACATTTTGAAGTTAGTTTAGTGATCACAAATATTAACGGGACAGAGATTGTTTTGACATACAGGTCTGCAGCTGCGCAGATTCTACAGGAATTTTATGAAACACCAAAAATGGAGAATGAATCTGCTGAAAAGCTTCGGATAATCAAAATTGCAGTTGAACTTATTAAATCAGATATAAAATGTATAAATACTTTAACGTTTGAGTATCCAGACATAAATCAGTTAGGATCGGTAGAACATAACTTGAGGTATATGCCTGAATCGGACAGGCTACTTTTGTCCCATCTCTTCCGGGGTAAGTCTACAGGGCTGAAGGTAGCTACAATCGTTCAGTGCATGATGCAGTGTACAAGGTCTAGGAGTGTTCTTGTCCCTTTCCTATTTGAACAAGGTTTGCAGATGCATCATTTATAAAGTTCTAGATTTTTGGTAGACAGTCATTACAGTCATGGAATTTGCTTGTCATATGAAGAAAGTTTGCATTTCTCACAGTGTGCAGCAAGTTCTCATGAAAGTTGTTATGTATCTAGTCTCTGCGCCCACTCTATTCCGGACAACGTAGATCACAATCTCCGCCCATTAGATTGACGTGGAACATTTCATGGAATGGGACTATTTGTGGCATTCACACCAATGATGCAATGACAGCACCATGTGCCAAGACTCCCAGACCAATCCCAGGGTTTCCCTGCAGCTAGGATTGATATACGTTTTACCACGGTTTTATTGGGAAAGATTCTTCACTGCTTTACAAGAAAATACCTGATATAATTGCAGATTACCTGTACTCTAATTCTGTTTATCTTCTGTGGAGGATATCCCTCCCATTTCGCCCCAAAAGGCTGGGATGATCATGAATGATGCAGGTTAATTGCAAGGCTGACCATCTAGGCAAATCATCTGTTCACTTCCTCCGTATGATTGACATGAATCCCATTAACGTGTCTTTCTTATACCCCACATCGCTTTTTGTTATCTCTGAAAGCATGGCACAGAACATATCCGGACGTTTGACTTACCATTATTGCTTAAAGCGCGAACGATCATTCATCATGAGGGAAAGATAGCGAGCTAAAGAAAGTCGTGTTAAAGGTAGGGAGTTTTTACACGAGTATGAGTTATCTCGGATACATGGGGCACCTCATGAATGCTTAGGTCTTGGGGAAGTGCTTGAACTTATTAACACTGAAAAGGAAATTTACCACATCCTAAATGGTAAAGCATATGCCAGGGCCTTTAGGACACACACTTTTGTAAATGCGGCATTAAAAACAATGCTCGTATCAGAGGCATATGGTATAAAATTCTATGGCTGTGAAGCCTACCAAGCACATGAGAAACAGTTGAGTGAGCCAGAAGACCTGCACCTAGATCTAAGAGAGGTAGCTGAGATTTTCGACGATGTATCTGTTGATAACTTAACAACCACAGATGTATACAAAAATGATGTCATCCATAATATTAGTATCGTCCTAGATAAGTATAAGAGCAAAGTAGCTTCTTTTATAACCGGCCAACTTTGGCTGCAGTAAAAGTCAATGACCTATCTCCTCCATTAGTTTTAGAGGGCAGAACGTACAGAAGATTTTCTTCTTCACCTGTCATCACTTCATTCTTACTACACCAAACCTGCTGAGGTCTACATCTCGAACATGATTTAAATATGAATTGGCGAATTACCCTTCATCTTTGTTTGACAAAAACGGACTTCTTAGAGAGACTAACAAGAGACAACCTGCTGATGCCCTTGAGACCTTACTCTAATAGCAAAATTAAATGACCTGACTATAGTCCGTTCCACCAACCGTGACACTAAGTTTTTTCGCGATATTTTGAATCAGAATCAAAACAGAACAAAGATTTTTGGTAAGGAGTTAAATTTGAACGCGACCTAATTTTCTGACAGGAAAAATGCCACATTCCCGAGATGATTAGCCTGTAATGAACAAAAATCAAAATCCAGGAGAAACTCTGCAGGCGTTTACGACATTTTGTGCCTGGTCAACTGATTTGATTCTGCATCGCACGCGCGTGACGTCATAAGCGGTGTTCCATTTTGCAGATTGGAGGTTCCCGCTGTTTGGCGATGTGGAGAGGTCAATCAATATTAAATGCAGCAGTACATCACTGTCATTAGTTACATGTATATAGCCTGGTTCTACGACTGTACATTGTTTCTGAGTCAGAGGAGATCCTTTTTAAGTTTGAGAATACAAGACACTTAATTTTTTTAAAATTAACAATAAAATTATTTTGATGTCTCGGCTAAAAAGTGTCGTATTCATCATAAAAGAACGCGATTTTTTCATAAAGTGTTCTCCACCCTCCCCCATTTAACATATAGATGAAAGGGTAATATCCTTTTGAATGGTCATAAGCGGTGCAATAATAATAATAATAAAACACCAGAAACTTGTACACCGTGCCTGTGTGCCCTAGATTTCTCCCAGGCACGTGTACCGGGCATGCAGCGCCAGCGATTACCTTTTACAATGTATCACCGGTGGCTCTATGAGCGGGGGTCGCGCAGTCCATTCGTGTCAATTTCAAGCTCGGGCATTTTTTTTTTTCAGTGAACTCTGTTCACTCTCAAACAGTAATTTGAATATATGTACCTTACATTTTCTGGCAAAGTTTAAATTAAAAGCGGTCGCAAGCACAGTATTTGATTAACATGGTGCCAAGCCTGCTTTGCGTTAATTTTTGTACGATTTTCCTTGGGAATGGATTTAAATTCTTGTGTTTAGGCCTAATCTGAATTTATTGGCTATCCCAGAAACATAGATTCATTACCATGCACTACCCTTTTTTATGGGACACATATCCAGTGATTATGACAAAAAAACAATTTGTGTAAAATGTTAATTTTGAACAAATGGTTTTATTTCTGCCTGAATTTAGTCCTAACCTGGGTGTACGGACTAGGATAAATCTTTAGTATCTTAAATAATCTAAAGTGTGTGGGGGGTCATCCCAACCTTGAAATGGGATCACCCATATTGCAAGGCAAGTACGCACAAAGCGGTAAAAAGTTAGGCGAATATTCTGACCAGTTCATTTTAAATAGAGATGACAAGATGCCAGTGCCGGTGCCTCGGGGTCCTCAAATACGTAGATTCGCATGAAATTTTGTAAACTTTTTGCATTTTTTGTTAAAGTTGTATTCGTTAATTTGACGGGAATTAAAATTCGCCTTTTCAAAAAACAAATGTGAATAGATTCCCACCGGCTGTGGCTAGAAAACTTGTAGTCCAGAACTAAACGCTGACGTCACGGGCCTCACAAAGCGATTTTTCACGCATATACCATCAGTAACATGAATGAAGCTTCGGCCATAGCCATGACTGGGGCTCTGTGTACCATACAATATTTAAAAATCGGCCATATACAGTATTATAAAATAGAAGAGCTCAACTTTGGCTGCTGACCACGGTGCCATCTGCTGGCCTCTTCATAACGTGTGTTCAGGAAATTTCACGCGACGACCGTGACGTCACGGTTACGTCATTCCTTTATGACGGCAAAGTTTTCACATACAGCGCATAGTTGGCCATGTAGTTATCACATAAAGAAAAACAACAACACGGCGTCGTGATGTTAGTTGTTTATCATTAATTTTTGCTAACCTTATACAAAATTAGGTCGTTTTCTCAGCCTTTGCCGTACCGCTATGAACACACATTAGAAATCCAGGGAGAGAAGAAAACCCGAAAAAAACCTAGTGTCACGGTTGGTGGAACGGACTATAGGATTACCTCCTTGATAGAATCACATGGTAGAAAAATGAAACCTATGACTAGAGTCTGCACAGGGTCTTTCCACAAAGGATGTCACCGATGAGAGGAGAACAAAGGGTAAGGTGGGTTCATGAGTTTTGTTCTCTGCAACCATGCCCCTTAAATCAACTAAAGAACAAATCCTGGCCACCGAATCCAACGCCAAAAACAAACTGCTCTTGAATAATTTACTGATGGAGAAAAAGGAAGAGAAAGGCATAAAGTCCAGAGGGAGATTCTGATGTCCTGATAGCAAAGACAAGGATAAGTCTTCTGATCAGAGAAAAAAAATGAGAAGAAAAGAAGGCAAACAAAAGAATATGGAACATTATTCACCTCGGGCAGCAGTTGAGATAGAATCTGTGTCGTCTGCTACCGGTAACTCACGCCCTTGGTTGATGTGACACAACACCTAGGTTGTTTGGCATTTGCAATGGAATACCTATGAAAAAATTCGAAATGTATGACTTTAAGAAATAAGTGGCGATTCTGACCAGAAGTGGACTTTCTGCTGCTGACGTAGAGAAGGCGCGAGAGCTTACTATTGCTATGTTGTATTTGGGAACATTCACTCGTACAGGGTTTATTTTCAAGCCCAGATTTAGATAGGTTCTGAGGATCTTAGCCCGAGAAATTGGGGATGGCAGCTGTCAGATGGTCGTCTGCTTTCAAAAAAAGATGAACTTGCTGACTGTACCATACCACCTTCTGAAAATCATCCGTTGTCAATGCAAAGGAGACTGTGACACTTTACTTTGTTTATTTTGTAAGAATGCAATAGAGTGTACCAGTTTTTGCACTGGTTGCAGGGGTTTGCCTGTAATAATGCTGCAGATTTTGCTCATGACAGCGACCCTGACGAAGATTTAACACTCTCGTGCAAAAATAAATGTTTGTTTGCTTGCATGCTGTAATGTTTACAATGTTATCATAACGATGAAATATTTTAAATGCGTCATATCTTGATTATATGATGTCACACAAAGATTCTGATGTCTTGTTTTAATATTTGAATTCCTTAGGGTCATTTTCCTATATTTCGTTAATACATTTAAAAGGTCTACCATGAACTATTCAGGAGATATTGGCCCTGAAAGAAGCAAATGGCAGTCATTTTAAATTTATGTAAAGAAGGTACTTCCTTCGGTCAGATTTTGTCCGAACTTGCCTTCGAAATTTAATGAACTTGAAAAAGGAACTTTACTTTTTTTATTGCAAAAACGGCCAACTCGAGGTATTTCGGTGTTCTATGTGGCCTTAGGGAAGTAAAGTTTTCCTTCCTCTGATATATATGGCAGAGATACAGACTGGATGAGCCATTTCTCTGCATCTTGTCTTACTATTGGTTGTCTGTGTTTGTTCAGAAAAAAAATGTCACAAGAGAAGAAAGTGATTCTGGTAACTGGCGCCATAGGACTCGTTGGGAATGCCGTACAGACGGTCGTCAAATCGGACAGGCGCGAAGATGAAACCTCTGTGTATTGTAGCTCAAAAGACGCTGATCTCACGTGAGTATAGTCTTATCTTATTCTTAACCAGCGGTTGAATTAAAAGGAGAGAGCAATGTGTGCTGGAGAGTGAAACCAATGTTGCTTGCGATCGTGATAAGAAACCTCGCACTTAGGTATAAAAGCTCTTTGATCTGACTACCGGCTCATGCCTATTGCTCATGGGTTATCCCTGATACATTAAATTGTTCTTGCCGAGGATACCGCAATATCGCTATGCAAGAAAGATGTAATCCCCCTACTGGAGTATATTTAATTAAATGGTATTAATCGGAAAGACTATAGGTGTTATTGAGTACAGTTATAGTGTGGGTCGCTCCATACTAAACGTGGTTTTCACTGACGCCAGAAAGAGATTTTGTTCCCATGAAAAAATGTGGGAAAAAAAACTTGTTGTTAGGGCACGGCGAGTCATTTCCAAGCCGGGACATGACAATATTTAGGCACGGATTGCTTGGTTCACCGAAAAGATTCACACACAAAAAAATCAGTGGGAAGCACATAAGCTTAAGTTTACAGGGAAAATAAAAACATTAGTATTAATGTTAGATAAAGGCAGATATCTCTAGAATACTTTTTAAAAAATCTAATTCTTTTTCGATGGTTCGTCTATGGGAATGGATCATGCTGATAAGCTTTATAAGTCTGATAACCCCAACTTTGACACACCTTCTGATGGATCCAACAATAAGCGTTGCTAATTGTTTGTTAAGAGTGTTGTGTTTGTAATGGTGTGTGGACTTTATAGAGAATGGTTGTGTTACCTATGTGGTGGTTTTACCAGTCTGGTCAAGTTAGCTGTCTGGTAGTGTTAAAAGTTGGCTATGTAGGAAGCGAGGAGGTGTTAGCAGTGTGGTGAAGTTATGGATTTAGTGATGTTAACAGTCAGATTTTACAAGTGTGTTTGTGTTAGCAGTGTCGTTGTGTTAGCCATGTGGTAATGTTAGCAGTGTGTGGGGATTTTAGCATTGTGGATGTGTTAGCAGTGTGAGGTTAGTAGTTTTTATGATTTGAAGTGTGGTGATGTCCGAAATTTGATGATGATGTTCAAACTATGGTGGTCGATGTTACCAGTTTGATTGCGTTAGCAGTGTCGTTTATGTAAGAGTATGATAGTGTTAACAGTGTGGGTATGTTATTAATGGGGATGTCAGCAATGTGATGGTGTTAGGAGCGTAGTAGATTTATATGCATCATAGGCGACAGATGTCCATCAAAGTATATATATCGCTGAAGTCAGTCTAAGTATAATGAAAATATTGCATTCACTGCTGTATTATTAGGTTATAATTAAGTTTTGCCATATGACCAAGCTGCTATAAACAATTTTTAGTGCTATTTTTCAGTAATCTTGAAGAAGCAAAGGCCTTGTTTGAGCGAGTTAAACCAACACACGTGATCCACCTGGCGGCACTGGTTGGAGGATCGTTTGGTTATCTGAAGAATTATGTCGACTTTTGGGTATGTGTAACTCGAATGCTCGAATAATTCATAACCAATACAGCTTTACGTGTTGAGATATTGTCATGCAGTTTAAAACTAGCCAGCTGTCGAAAGCTGGTGTACTTAGAAGAAGATATATTTGTTTTAATAACTTATTTTCATTATGAATATGGAAGTAACAGCGTATAAGGTTTATATTAGACATATATGAGTTTATTATTAATGTTAAACGACTTTTTTATGATTATGAATGAGGTCAACATTCATACATATGTTTTATGTGTATAACATTCAATGGAAAGAAAGGTTTTGCATACTCGGAGGTTATATTCTGGACGTGAAGATTATAACCCAATTACAGTCATGTTCCACTTTACATGTTTTCATCAACACGACATGTACCAAACTAGAATTCTGCATTCTTAGGAATACAAGCCTCCGTCATATGTTTGCCTTTAATTATTAGGTTCCAGGTGTATTATTTCCAGGTTCATTTGTGCATAAGTGAATCTACATATGTAAATATTCATTGATGACGTTCCTTGATCATGGTCATGTGCAGGATGCACTTCCAAATCTTATCGATTCTTATTCGGGCCATTCCCTGAAATGCCCGGAAATTTTCATGAATTTCCATCCATGATAGCGTGAGTAATGTTGTGAACAGACACGCACAAAAACACACAAACCAACGGACATGACCGCATACCCTCCTGGCGGAAACAATAAAACTAATGAATGATATTAATATATGTTTAAGTTTCTTAAAAGTATATGCACCAGGTTTATATATATATATATATATATATATATATATATATATATATATATAATTAAATGAAATATTCACAGCCAAATTATCCGTGTCTGATATCAGAAAAACCTCTGTTCATAGTTAATGAACAGGGTTCGGGAGCGTGACGCCCATATCATCCGTCCTTGCGGTAGGACACGTCCGCGCGACTTCTTCCAAAACAGGTTGTTCTTGAACCGAGATTATCTCATTGACCGAGTTTGTTTGGAAGGACGCTCTCGGTATAATTCCACCTCCAATTATAATATATTTTAATATGACATAAAATGCAGGATTTCCTTTTGTTATTTTCTAGGTGAAAAACATGGCCATTAATCAAAATGTCCTCCATCTGTGTAACGAGACCGGAGTGAGGAAGGTGGTGTCCTGCATGTCAACCTGCATGTTCCCTGATAAAATCACATACTCCATTGATGATACTATGGTAAGGCTTATAATGTGTATGTGTTTGCATGAGAGAGAGGGGGGGGGGGGGTTGCAGACGGATGAGCAGAGAACGAGAGACAAGAAGAAACAGTAACAAGAGACAGATGGAAACAGAGAAAAAAAGTGGGATTTAGATATAGAAATAGAGAGAGAGCGGGCTTTGTCTGACAGAGAAATAAAAACTGGATGAAAGAAACAAGATCACCTGAAACACATAACAATGATTAAGACAGATATAACTTAATATAGATATAGAGTTGGTTCTTTTTTTAATGTTAGAGTGATTATAACAGTAATGGTTCATGAATAATAACTCAGTGTAGGCATTCTTTTTTTCTGACTATACGTTATTGGTAAGTATGGTCAGATTGACATAATTCAAGATTTAGCGATTGCTACATCCCTTGTTATATAGAGACACTTTATGCAGCATTCTATGATCACTTCGAAAGAATGTTCAGTTGATCCTGCAATTTTAACTTTCTTATTTCTTATTTATTTTTTACAGATTCATAATGGTCCACCACATAACTCGAATTTCATGATTTCTTTCGCCAAGAGAATGGTGGATGTTATGAACAGGTGGGTTAGGGTAACAGGGGGGGTCAGGATAACAGGTGGGTTACCGTTTTCAGAGGATCATAGAAAGTTAAATTAAAAAGTGTGTGAATTAGCGGTTCAGAATAAAAAATTAGCGTATTGTATTGTTTAACAAAGTAGGATTCCATTACTTTGCGTTATATTCTTTTGGAGGATTTGTGTTAAATTTCAATTATAAAAGAACATGATAAAGTGTATGAGATCATTCGTTATTGTACGTTAAATAACTTTTGTCCCTATGTCCATCCATTTTATTAATATTCACTCAACAACTTCCATACCTGAAGCAGGGTCTTGTATTTTTACTTTTCAACATTAAGTTAATAGAATCCAGCGGCAATTGCAATTCTTTATTTCTAAATTGTTAACTCATTAATTTTCAACAAAAGATACAAAGGGTCTCACAAAACTCTTTTACTCGATGAACACGGGATGGTACTGGTTAAAGAATTACCATTGACTATAAAAATTTTGTCAGATAGATCGTCGGAACACTGTCAAATTAACCTCACTCTTTAATTCTTTTTAGAGTCTACAACCAGCAAGGAAGATGCCAGTACATATCCGCCATCCCGACAAACATATTTGGTCCTCAGGACAACTTCAACATTGAGGGTGGACATGTTTTAGAATGGTCTTAAACATAAGATATACAAGGCAAAACGTTAGTCTAATGTGTGTCTTATTTTATGCCAAGTTAGCACAGGACGGTTTCATTTATGGATTTATTTGAATAAAATGTATAATATGTAAATAACGTGTCGAAAATTGAGCAAACCTTTATATAACCAAAACTTCCATAACATGTGGTACCAGTGAAGAAACATTTACTTCTTTGCAGGGAAGGGGGCTTTTGTCCGTTTTTTTTTTGGTAAGGGGTTTTGAGCAGGGATTCTTGTTAGGGGGGGGGGGTATTCTGTCTGTACTCCTGTGTCATTGCTCAATGACATATTATCAGTATCAGTATAATATTGTTATAACAAGTGAAACGATCTAATCTTATTTATTTAGGTATGCATATCTAGTACAATGACTGAGTGGTTTCTCCTTAGCTACCTCGAGGAATTGTGTTGTGTAGCTTTTTAACTACCAACTTGTTAATTTATTCCATAAGCCTCGAGAACTTCCTTGACGTTATATACCTGGGTCGTTTGGCATTTCTATAACAAATCTCTGATGCATGACGCGCATTGCGACCACACATTTACATTCTTTTCTACATTGACTGATAGGTGACAATACGACATTCACGGTGTGGGGTACGGGCTCCCCGCTCAGACAGTTCGTCTACTCTCTGGACGTAGCCCGTGTTCTGCTATGGATGCTGAGAACTTATGAGGAAGAGGAACCAGTCATTGTCTCGGGTGAACCATTAATCCTATCTTTGTGATTGTGTGTGTGTCTATGATTGCGTGGATATATATATATATATATATATATATATATATATATATATATATATGTATATATATACATATTTATAAATATATATATATATATAGAGAGAGAGAGAGAGAGAGAGAGAGAGAGAGCACAAATTTGACAGAGACTGTTTTACGTGGTTTTACTCCGTCCTCTTAGACGTAGACGTAACAACTCGGCAACCATTTATATTGGTCTTGTAAGCTAAGTGCGCTGGTCGTAGACCCTGATATAAGAGGGCTGAAATGGTGCTAACCCAGAAGCTGTTTTAAGAATGACTGACGAGCAATTTAGCTACTATCATTGCCGGAAACGAAAGAATACACAGGACATATATGTGTGTGAAGTACTTTAATCTGTTTATCTGAAGCAAATTAACACCAGAATTTTGCACAAGGGAGTGCAATTCCATGTTTATCAGTCCCTAACGAAGATATTCCACACCAAGAATTCACCTGTTAAACTAAAAAGATTTTTAGTCCAATCTTCTTTTCCTAGATGGCAGCAAAGGCGGATTCTAAACACTTTATGACTGACCCCCCCCCCCCCCCCCCACCCTGCAGGAAGGGAGGCTTATAGGTGGTGATGGGTCTAATTCTATATCTATATGTAGGTAGCATATTTTGTATGTGAACTTAGTTTCACTGAGTGGGATGGATTTTATTTGTGATTCTTTTTCTTTTCAGCCTTCTGTTTTGGATAGATTTAAAGTATGGTGGGTTTTCAAAGCTGTCAATTGGGCACAATATGAATCCTAGGCATACATTTGCATCTGAAATTTACTTTTACCTTGACCTTTTTATACGCTCTTTACACAGCGCTTTACCTATAGGGCTACTTCCTATATCGTAAGGCGCTGTTTGTTATGACCTCGTATCCTGCTTTGCAACACCAGAGGGGAGCACTGTATTTTTGTCCAATCAGATGAAACTTTGTGCTGGAAGACAAAGCCAAGCGAGGAATACACGGAGCCAATCATATTCATTTCTTTTTGAGTGACAGCTCATCCCCCAGCGTAACCGTCTAAACAGGCCACAGGCTCAGAGAGAATTGCCCCTGACGTGGTTTGCTTAGGGCCTTGGGCACATAGGATGCTCGGCCGGTGAGCTGTAATTCAAACGAAACGTAACAACAAAGGCTGCGTGCACACCTCGCTGGCTGGTTTCAGTTCTGCAGACAACAGATACATGGCTACGCTAACACAGTCATAATGTCATAACCGAATCGGTCGATGATGCGAGAATGCAGAGGGAGCAATTTAAATTCGACCGGAAACTCATCAAACGGCGCTTGAAGCGCGGCAATGGGCGGAGCCAGGATGCCTGTCGAGTGTTTGTTTATAGGCATCTGATTGGCTGCTTGTCACATCGTACGCACGTTTATTTCAGTGGCCAACAAACCGCCATCTGGTGTCTAAATATATCATAAACGGTCAAAGCTGGCAGCGTGAAAATCAGTTGCTTCTTTAGAAGCGCAAGATTTCCGCTGCCTCGGGAGCGTAACCTTTTTATTGTATTTCCGTCTCTCTCTTGTCTCAGCCTTACATTCTGTAACCCCCCCCCCCCCCGCTCTCTCTCTCTCTCTCTCTCTCTCTCTCCTAGCAGTTATAAGCCTTTCATAGTAACAGCAGTGTCTTAGCAACATTATTTAAACAGTTTTAAACGGAGTTTAATGAAATTGCAGGATAGCCTGGCAATGATACAAGGAACAATTGATTATATTTTTCGGTTGATTCGAGTCACCATCTGGATCCAGGGACTCTTTAAGGTAAAAATGCCTTATTTATCACAATTCTGCCTTGGCGGAGGTCTGTGCTCTCGGAGTGCTTTTATAGTTTTAGACTCATTATATGTTTTAGCTAAACCTAACAAGTGTCATGTTAAAAAGTGAGGCTACATTCAATAAGATTAACTATTTTATATAAACTAAGTAAAAGGTGATGAGCGGCAAATATATATTGTGCAGTTTGTTCTTTCCGCTGAGAAAAATATGACTTCAGTAATCCTCTCGCTTATCGTACGTTGTACGAGAATCAATCATTTTCGCTGGAAAAGAGTATCTGGAACAGGAGTTGATGTAATCGCAATATCATCACCCAAACATATTCCCAACTTAAAATAACAACAATTTTAGTAAGACATTAAAATTTCTTATTGTAGATATACAAAATATGCCAGAAGAATGTATTTAAATATACGAAACAGTGTAAACAAATTTGACAACTGTCTCACAAAATAAATTGTTTACGCACTTTTGGCCGTCCATACGAAATACATGGTGTTTGCTAACGCGGATTATAAAGGATACAAAACTATTTCAGTCCCGAAACTGGAGCATATGAACAACACAAAAGTTAGGTTCATGTTCAAATATACTTGTCATGAAGGATTTGAACAAAAACCTGTAGTAGCAACAGTACCAGAAGAATGATCAAAATACGAGTACCGAATCCCCGGAACAAACAGTTGTACTATGAAGGCCTAGGTAAATAACTAAAGCACTAGGGCATGGAAGTTAAATATGGCAATTATGTTAATGAGTGAGGGTTCTTCTGTGTTTCAGCTTCGGAGGAGGACGAGGTGTCAATCAAACAGGCGGCGGAGACAATCATTGAAGCCATGGACTCCGAGGGAGAAGTCGTTGTATCCTTTACCTGAGTCAAAGAAATTTGTTTATTATAGAATGACGCTCACTAAAGCCCCCCACCCCTTAAAATTTGCTTAACCATGCCTACCCAAACTAGGTTTTGTGGAAAACTGTTCAGTGTCTTTGTGTAATCCGGGGAAGATGAAAGAACAGACACAAATGAAGACATCACCTCCTTAAGATAGCTGATATAAATAATATTTTATTTATTTATATCATGAATAAAATAAACATATTTCCTGTAGAAGGGGAAAGGAGCACTGCAAAGATTGAATCTGATAAATATTTTTCTGTTTAATGGCTGAAGTCTCTAACTTATGGTCTATCAGTGGAAAAAGAAAACGTCTGAAAAAAACTTGCTCGGGAAAATTTGTCTGGTATTGTAAATCAGAGTTATATTATATACAAGAGTACTTTTTAAATGAACGCGACTCAATATTGAGTGCATCGATGCTGGTTTTTAAACATACAGCGATAATATGACCGTTCATTTCCTTAAATCATCTGAGTTTGATACGACAAAGTCAGACGGACAGTTCAAGAAAACAGCAAGCAACGGAAGGCTGAAAACGCTTCTGCCTGATTTCAAGTTCACTCCATTTAAACAAGGTATTTTCAATTTATGATATGTCTTAATAGGCGAAGTCTAATGTTTAATTCGGAAAGGAATATATCGATTGGAATAAAAATTATTCCAATGACAAAGTTCAAATATTTCTTCGATCTCATGTGTTTGCCTCATAAGACCTTTTGTATTGCTAAGTTCAACATAGGCCTCAATGTCTTGTTGACCAAAATATTTCATTAATTGTTGATTTAAAAACTGTAATATGTTTTTTCACATACTTTATATAATTAATAGAAAAACATGTGACAGTAGGTTTTACTGCATAAACAGTTTTCTCGTAATATTTGTATCAAGTCACACAATGAAAAACGTAACTAAATTAAACTTGTGTAATACGAAACTCAAGATTATAAACAATTTATTGCATATTTACTTTTCAGCTATCACGGAGACCGTGACCTGGTTCCAGGGAAATATTGAAACTGCTCGTACATAATTAATACATGGAAGAGACAGTTCAATTGACAGTTCAAATGCTCAGTCTGTAACAAACTTAAGGGATGGTCGAAAAAATGACTTCTTTCTTTCCTACAAAAAACACTGGCCTACTGAAAGAAAATTCAACGTGCCCAAATTCGCTACATAGTGCTGTTGCCCATATATCCTTAAATTGCTTACTATTCGCAAAATGATATGAAAAACATGACAATGTGTATTTAAACATTTAGACAGAAAACCAGAAACGTGAAAATATTGTCACAACCGCAAGTGGTAATCAATTTACTGGGTTTTCTTTCACTGAATCCCGGTTGAATTATCTCTTAAAATATTTCCCTGACGCAAGTCATTCATTAACTTACTTTAATATACCCTGTAACAACCAGATAGTGCAAAAGCGGATGCTCCTGTAGTTCACAACTTTGTCCATCCTCGAGTATACTTTAGTGTTAATCATGAGAAGTTAAATATATCAACTGGAGAGATTGTTAAGTGGTCGTTGAGGGATAGGGGAGAGCTGCCGAAGTGAATATTGAATTTTAGTCGAACAAAGAGCGAACGGCTTTTTCGAGGCATACGAGATCGTTAAGAAATCGGACGAATATTTCACCGCTCAAATGTTCACCAAACGACCAACGGGGTCCGGGGCCCTAGTTATTACAACTTCGTTCACCATCTTTTTATTTTTTACCTTTTTAAATATTAACAACTGTTTTAGTTGCAAAAAAACAAGCCGTCTGTTTAATAAATAGATATCACCACCGACTCCACCGCAATATAGTCGGGTGGGTTTTGGTCACAAGGGTTGCACCGTGAGGTTAATCAAATGAAGCTGAAATGACCAACAAGGAGACCACCTAATAGATGATATCGATTTTAACCATCTTTCAAATATAAACAAATATGTCTTTCTGTATCAGTACACAGAACCTGAAAGGTATCGCTGCTGTAACAGGTCTATAAAACTTCACGTCAAGTGAATCTTAAATGTCTAATGTTACATCTGTGGAAGACCTGAAAGTTATGCCTCTTGGAGGCAACTTAAGACTTAATTCTTTTACATTGTTTTCACCTCTGGAGGTCGTCTTTTTCGAGCAAGGCAGAAAAATGGAGGGTTTATCAGCTATTGTTTTCGATAACATTGTGTTGCCTCAGATTAAACAATTAAAAACCATGTTGTACAGATTCAGTTTTTCCCAAAATTGTACATTTTGTACCCTTAGTTCATCCCTATCTCGTGATAAGACTATCATGATAAGTATCTCGTAAAACGTATCCCTTAACAAGTATTTCGTGAAAAGTATACAGTAACAAGTATTTCGTGACAAGTACCCCGTGACAAGTATTTCGTGGCAAGTATTTCGTGATAAGTATCTCGTGACAAGTATTTCGTGACAAGTACTCCGTGACCAGTATTTCGTGACAAGTACCCCGTGAAAAGTATTTCGTGACAAGTATCACGTGACATGTATTTCGTGACAAGTACCCCGTGACAAGTATTTCGTGACAAGTACCCCGTGACAAGTATTTCGTTACAAGTACCCCGTGACAAGTATTTCGTGACAAGTATTTCGTGATAAGTATCTCGTGACAAGTATTTCGTGACAAGTAACCCGTGACCAGTATTTCGTTACAAATAACCTGTGACAAGTATTTCGTGACAAGTAACCCGTGACTAGTATTTCGTGAGAAGTATCCGGTGACAAGTATTTCGTGACAAGTACCATGTGACAAGTATTTCGTGACAAGTATCTCGTGACAAGGATCTCGTGACAAGGATCTTGTGAAAAGTATTTCGTGACAAGTATCTCGTCCTAAGTCTCTCGTGGCTTTAGTTCGTATTCATAATTACATCACATGTGAGCGATTTTACTTTCCAACTAAATACAAAATGATCCCAAAATATACATGAATAAACTAGTTCATTTCATTCAAGTGTATGGAATCGGTGTGGTTTAAAGCTACTGGCATATGCGCATGCGTATCTACTCCACGTGATTTCATTTTCAGTTTTTTTTTTTTAATTATAATTTTAGAAAATAGTAAGCACAAACTTTGGCATCCGATCGTATCCTTTGCATGCACTTATGTATATAATTAGCCAATTGTATGGAAGCCCGGCTGAAGCCCCTCAACGCGAAGTTTGATATTAGATATTTTGACTGGTACATGCAGCCGTGATCAATATCCATTGAATATAACCACTTTCTCCCCATTGACTGTACATGAGAGTTTGCCATTATAATCAAAGTCATACTGGAAATGACAGTTTGCAAAGCCATTACGCTACAGGTCAAAGGATCCTAAAATCGACCCCGTCAACATGAGAGCAATACCTATCAGAATTTCAGCCATGGCTCTCATTGTACTTGACACAGAAAGGACTCCACGGTGGGGGGACCCAATGGTCACATAAAACACCCCGGTCTGTTTAAACTTCCCTGGTGGAGGTCCCCTTAAACGCAGTCCTGCCTTTATATCACAGTTATTCATACATTTGCCGGTTTAATTAAAACAACATACTTTTTTTCTGAAAACTGAAAACTAAATTATTGTTTAATAAAGTCAAAGCTTAATAGAAAAAATAACTGAGACACAAGGAATATATTTTCAAAATGTAAGCAAACACTCCTTCCAGGGGATAAATAACTGGGATTAAACCCACTTCAGTACTAATAAGAGGACATATGAACATGCACACAAAGAATGTCCTGAGAAAGCTTCTCAGGCATCAAACTGAATAGGTTATTAATGACGACTTTTGACCAAAATTAATTGAAAAAAAGGCGACCATTGTCCGTAATTTGCAAGTTTTTTTGACAAACATGTGTGGCCAAGAACAAAAGCGGACCCCGAAAAAGACCCCGACATGCCGTCTAGATCTTCGCCTGGACACCTCAGGAATTTATCATGCTATAAAGACGGACAAGAACTAGTTCCAGCAGTTCCAGTGGTTAGTTATATTTTGCTTTAACTCACGAACATTAACATGCACATAGTTGAATTAAATACACTGTAGATTTCATCATTTCAATGGTTACCAATATCTACGAATCGTATTATTCCACGCATCTATTGTGCGAAAATATCAAGGGAGACCGACCTGTTTTAATGTATGCTCTTCCATGTCAAAGATGAAAGATTTCATCATTTCAATGGTTACCAATATCTACGAATCGTATTACTCCACGCATCTATTGTTAGGAAAATATCAAGGGAGACCTACCTGTTTTAATGTATGCTCTTCCATGTCAAAGATGGGAGGTAGGCTATTTTTTACTAATAATTAAACATTTTTTCTGCGGAATGGAATTTCTCTCCAGGATATTTAAAGCTCCAGAATTACCTTTGAAGATCGATTTTCCGGACACGCTCTGGTTTTCGTCCTAACGCCATCATAAAATGAGCAATACACAAACGGATACGATCGAAAGACAATGTACAGGGGCTTCAATACAGCGGGGAAGGGGTTATATATATCCCCCCACGTGTTAGAAAGAGGGTATCACCGATGTTATCATACAACTGCCCCCCCCCTTAATATTACGAGAAAAATGTTTATGTATTGGAAATGAAATATATATTAATCATTAGAGTAATAGACTTTGATTTCATTTCTTAGTTTACTATAAAATATTTTATATCTAAACCTGGTTTAACCCCCCCCCCCAAACTGGAGGTCATTGGTTTCATATAGAATTAAACAGTACACCACCATGCTTAAAATATATATTGATCATGTTGTAGCCTTCGTACTCATTGAACACTCACCGTCACCTGGCGGCCATGGTTCACCCTTTTCAACAGAGTGAATTACCCAATATACCTTTGGAATATTACCAGTCCCGCCATTATGAATTAAGCCCACATTATTCCGAGTCGACTGGAACCAGTATTGTTGTAAGTGGTCGCTTGTACATATTTAATGAGAGTGTTAAAGTTATATAGATGTCGGGCCACCAGCTGTTATAGATAGCATGCCCTCGAACCGCGGTGGGCATATCTGTGCGTCTAACCATCAGACTGATTTATCGGTTCGTTCAATGGTAAAGTATTGCTGTTTTAGAATGTGTGTTCCCGCTGTGTCGAGTCATGGCCACTATGGCATTTTGTTTTAAGTGAATTGCAGGTCAGGTATACGTGAAATACCATGTACCTTCTGCGCCATTCTGGGACCATGTATATCACGCTTAACGAGCTTGTACCATGTTAAACTAGCCACGATTTTAGGACAAATATATTGTACTAGCGTCACAGAGATTTCATATATTGCACATAGTTTACGTACTCATTTTCATGCTTCGGTTTGTCAGGTACTGATATTGTTTGACTTGTAGTTAGTTTTAAACAACAAATCCTCTAAATCCATATTCTGCGGGGAAGGAAAATGGAGCACCGTTATTTCAGTGTTGACAAAGCACTTTTAGATACAAAACCTATATATGACTTAGAACTGTCAACGGAGAAATACATGCACCATTATAATGAATACGAGTTATATCGACAGAAATCCATGTAGACAAAATTGTACCCTAACAATTAATTGTTTAAGGCAATGCAAAACAATACCACTTGAGGTGGTACTAGTTAATGAGAGCTATAAATTTAAATGGTTACAGGAATTACTTTATGGGAATATATAATGTTCACGAAAAGTCAGTAATAACAATTATCACAGATTAATGATTCGAGCTCAAATCTTAATTGCTTCTTCGAAGCATCGTTCAGGAAAATCCTTATTCTTATACTTAGAATTATCCCTTTTATCAGACATCTGAGTGAAAATCCTAGATTTGGATAACATTGCGACAGAATCTGACTTTCAAAGAAGATAGTTTAAACAGTTATCTTATGGATGCAATTAAGGTGGTGCCAGGGATCTTAAAGCGTCGGAGCTTCCTCCTTAGAAGGTACGAGGATTTATGATGGTGACCTTGTGATGACAATTGATTTCCTAGAAGTCAAGCCAGGACTATACGTATAGATATTGGGCAGTTTGAACAGCAAATCGAGAGTGCCGTAATTGATAAGTGATATTTACCTATGTTCGATGAAACGGCAAAAACAAACAAGACCAGATTACCATATGGAATATATTCTGACAATATGTACGCAACATCTGGAAGTAGAGTCGATGCCAAACTTTGATTAGCATAATCCGTTGTATTGGGTATCTGATACTCAGTTGCAGTCTACCTACTTTAAAGGCCACCTTATTATTGTTGGTATGTGGGATTTAAAATAGCACAAGGGAAGGATAAAATATTAAAGCATGTGTATGCACAGTCAGACAGCACATACTCATCCTTTAACACTCATTAATTAATTATTTATACTCTGTGCTTTTGATTATCAATCGAACAATAACAAGCATTGACGGCAATGCTGCATAGCTACTGCTATAACAGAACATAAGATGGCCCTGTTCCTAGGGACTATATCAGGAATCTTATCAATTTTTCAGAAGCGGAGAGAAGCATTTTTTACACTAAAAGTATCATGAAATGAACTCAGCAGGAATAAGGATTAGTTTGGGATAGATTAAATACACACCATGCCATCAGTTTTGGATAAATGCGGAATAACATTAACTTGCACTGATAATGATACTTTAAATCGATTGCATGTGACTGCATGATAGAAAGGGATACGGAAAGGATGCAGCAAAAAATTTAGACGATTCACAGATTGGATACAATTTGTTTTAAACTGTGCAGGTAGAGAATTATTGACTTTTGTTATTGAGTAAAACCAAGTAAAAGTACTGCTTTGTATAGGACCAAACTGGTACATCGTTTACGGTTTTGGAGAATATACTACCAAAGAGCAGTTATTAAGCAATCACTCGTTGCTTGTGTATTCACAGCACTCCTGTCCACAAATCAGAATTAAGCGATTTTCATGTGTGCTTATAATATGGCCACGTGGTTTTTGGCATTCTAAATGCGTCATCCGACTACTGTGCCGCAGTAAAAAGGGGTGCTCTAGCAACTGCGAAATGCTGGACAATTGATACGCCCTCACTTACGGAAAGTTAGAATAAAGGGATGCTTTGTGTGACCTTAATGTTATTGGAAAGTGAATTCACTGGCTGCCTCTACTGGAGTAACATAAAGTAGTGATTGAACAAATGATGCTTCTACCTTAATGGTTATGCTATTAAGGTTATTCTATGTACATCGTCATCGGATTTCCATTCTTTGTCAAAGGACCGTTGGAGGCTGCCTGTCCAGGACAAATAATGCAGGTAGCCATTCACTTGATCGCTTTGGTCTATGCCGATTCACGGTAAACTTTTACCGCCTACAAGTCAGTCTGTGACCAGGGATTACCACTGACAACATGGTAAACGTCAACGTCATGGCAAAGACGTTTCTAATCATCTGTTTAGCAGTTGTTACAGGAAACCCACCAAAGCAGATCAAAATAGGTAAGTGTATGACGAAGCATTTAAATATTTGATATTTGAACCACATATACATGGTAAACTAAATATCTGTTTAATCCGTTTAAATTATTTAAAATGACCATTTGTGGGTTTTAAGGTACAAGTTCTATTTACTTAACCAGTAAAAGTTATCTTTAATTTCAGCATTGATATTTAGAGTACATGGTTGAGTTCTCGTTAATTTAAGTCGCATTGGATTATTGGCCCATTACTGGAGATAGTTTGATATAACCTAAAGACGCGCTCTTGATTCTAAACAACAGGTTATGACTTCTGGGTTATTCCTGTCCCCATGCAAATAAAACATGATATCCAAAAGGCCCTATAATAACATACCATACCTTTCTTATTGTATGACCCATTTTATCCACATTCAATATGCTGTGACATAAAAGGGTCAGGGACCTTCCCTTCAAAAAATATTATTATTTTCTCATTAACATATTGTAGTTGTACTTGTTATGTCTTAAATATGAAGACACAGTAAAACATCTCTAATTGATAAATACCAATTAAAAAAAACATAAACCAGGTTTCCCTTACCGAAGTTAATTTGAATGATGACTGTGATAGAAACCACAATCCCCAGCAGTATGATCTTTACCAAATCTTTAATAGATCACCAAGATAGGAAAGGCCCTATTACAGATGAATAGATCTATTACTATGAAATATCCTCGTGTAACAATGATATAGAATCCTTTGAGTCAAAATCAAATACTTTTTTATTTTTTTAACTGTACGCTTTTTTAAGCAGCCAGTGACAGCAAGACACTTTTTAGCGGGCAGATATAAAGGTATATTACACTATCTCAAACGTTTTCTGTTTTGTTATTTCGTATCATGTCTCTATCTACCATGAAATGAAATTTTATATTTTTAATGCTATATATCACTGGAAAACAGATTATCTGTATTGGGAGATGCTCTGTTTGGAATTTAAAACCGTAAAACAATCAATTATGTTTGAATCTTCCGTGATAACATCGGATTTTTAATTAAACTGATAAATGGTCAAGTATATACGCATGATTCCGAGTCAAACGATAGCTATGAAAACTGAAACTAGCTAAAATTAGTAAAACACGAGCTTAGTTTATCCCGCTTCTACCCCTAAAGGTGCATCCAGTAGTAAACGATTTAGCTCTCTTTTCCGCTCAGTATTGACCTAAGTGTTCACAGCTGAGTTATATTTGTTCTTTCCCCACGCTGCTCAGTTACACAGAACTATGTGTACCTTAATTGATTATTAATACGCGACTTCGAGGTTATGTTTAAACAAGTTTCATTTTATGCATAGATATGCAATTAGCAAAATAAGTACCGAATGCACTTGGAAATACCTTAAAGGGCCTATTCATGTATAGAGCGTGTTTAATTAACAAAAAATAGCGTCTTTTCATTGAAATAAAATGGTTCCTGGCAAAATATTGCCCTGAACTGATGGCTTACTGCTGTACAGGAGTGTTAAAAAAGTGGAGAGGATGCGATCATTGGCGCCAATATAAACAGAGCGGTTACACCACCTGCATGCGTGGTCCTTTCTTTCAGACTTACAGCCGGTCATTTACAACCGTGCACGTTCATATTCGGATCACAACGCCTATCAATCAAGAGATGCCCTAACTGATTTTGCCCCCCCCCCCTACAAAAAAAATATAATACATTTTCCCGCTGGATGGAACATCGCGTGTTTCGGTGGTTCAGGGACCCGGTACACTGGGTCACATTACCATTTCACCTGAGACGCTGGCCCATCGTATATTCTGTTGCGATAGATTCAACAGTAAATTTACATTCTGCCGGTGGACGGTAATGTCCATCCAGTAGAGATGTATCAGGACATGAGGGTCCATGTATAGACTAGTTTGTACAATTATTTGTTTGAGATTTGCCCCGCATGCGCAAAATCGGATCTCCGGTCACGTGGCCTTGTTATGGTAAACACGTGGACCGTGTTTACTCACACACAGAACCTCAACAAGCTGCAGAGGACGTACTTAGTCAGTGTGCTGGAATGGTTTGTAGATAAACTATTTTATAAAGCAAAACTGTACTGATAGTGTGTAAGAATAGGCATAATATTGTTCCTGATAATGTCCCTTTAACTAACGAAACCGGTCAATCCAAGACCAAGCACATGGAATACGGGGCCAGGACCGAGACCATGGATCAGCTATTCGAGACCATATATTCCCCAGACCAAGTATATTTAGTAATGGAACGGGACCAAGACCATGGATCAAAGATCCCGAGACCATATATTTCCCCTGATAAAGACCATCTATACGGGACCGGGACCGAGACCAAGTATAAAAGACCCCGATGCTATATATTTCCCCTGATAAAGACCATGTATGCAGGACCATGACCGAGACCAACTATCAAAGAACCCGAGACCATATATTTCCCCGGACAAAGACCATCTGTACGGGATCTGATCTGGACCGAGACCAAGGATCAAAGACCCCGAGACCATATTTTTCTCGAGACCGTGACCTACTTTTACGGGACCAAGACCATGGATTAGGTACCTCAAGACAGATTTTTCCACAGACCAAGACCATCAAATACGGAACAATGACCGAGTTCAAGGATCAAAGACTTTGAGACCATGTATTTCTCCAGCTGTTATCTACTTCCTAACACCGAAATCAAAGTTTAAATGTATAAAATTTCTGTGAACCATGAACAGCGGATGTTATTTTACAATCAGACAAAAAGGTGTTTACATGTTTTATAAAACACGATTTTCTAATCGCCCGTCTTTATGACAAAACCAGAATAAACTCAGGGCCATTTTTCTTCGGTAACCAGGAACATCAAGGATATTGGTTACACTCTAAGTAAAAAGGGTTCTTTACGGTTCTCCTAACAGCCCAGGTGGTTCCTTCTGGAATCTCTTTTCCTGTGTATTGGTTCTAGCGGCACTACTGAGGTTCTTAGTGGGCTGAGGTTCCAGAGGAATCCTGTGAGGTGACCTGATGCTCAGATAATCCTGATGCGTATACGAGGCTAATTTATATAACAAGATAAAAATGTTCTTTATATGCCGGTCCAATATGTATCAGGGATCCATTTCTTTTACTCATATTATTCCTCCGCCTGGAAGGTATGCATCCATCGCCGTCCGTGTGTCTTTGTGTTGGAGTTTGTTCACGATATAACTCCCGCAATCATGAACGAAATTTCAGGTCTTCTTGAATATTGGCATACGAAGAATAGATTAGATTTTGGTGTGGCTCCGGCACATGACCCGGATTCAGGAACGTCAACAAGGAATAGTCACTTAAAATCACTTATGCACGAATAAACCTGGGAAAATATGGGCCGAATAGGTGAAGGAAAACCGAGTTGTTTTAGCATCAAACAATAGGGACCTCCACACGAAGAAGGCTGATTTCTAGGATTAAATAAAACCAAAACCCCTGCTTATAACATTTCACTCGATAAACTGGATTCGTCTCAGCAATTGCTGTTCTGTAGCTTTTGAACACGGTAGACCAAATTTCCTCGCTGCGGATCAGTGCAAAGTTTAGCATAACACGGTACATAAATAACAAAAAGACACGTTTGCTAGGCATTCATCATTTGTCACTTAAAAGCATATTAAAAAACACACATATGTTGTCAATGACCCACAATGGATTATTTTCAGAAAAAAAAATATCCCGCATCAACATATTTGTATTGTTATGGACTCCATGAAATCCTTTGAAGTGTTATGTAGGATGAGCTATCCTTACGAGACGTGTGCAAAACTCGCTTTTAATATATTGGTGACTCATGTGACTTGTGCACATAATTCATCAAGATACATTCAAGCGAATCCCATGGAATATATCGACTCTTTTAGTCTGTACTCCTATTTTCAAACCATAATTTCAGTTGTCCCATATTAGTAACCAAGGCTAGAGCCAGTTATTCACATAACTTTCCTGTAGAATTTGTCATTTCTGACCTACTCTACTTACATATATATAAACTCTTGGTAATTCTTGTTTAAAAAATTATAACAGCTCAGTGAAAAATGTGAACGCATGCTTTTATCCGTCTGTTATAAACCTGTACCAGTGTTGATAAACTAAAAAATTATGTTAGCTAAATTATATGGTTGCACATGTATGACAGTTGAAGGTCACTCTTGAAAAAACACCGATTGCAAAACTCTGGTGCGTCAGTGATGCCGCCAGATGTATAATTAATGTATGTGTTTGGGTTGTTTTGACCTCGCGAGTGGCGAGTGATACAAACACATTTATATAAACATATCGAGCAGCCTATGTGCGATTGGATCGGCGTTTTCTGGGCTTATTAAAGAAAAGGTTCAAGGATTACCTATAGTTAATCGGAACAGGCCTTTTATAGTATCAAGGCAACATGTGTTGTTAATCTGAAATGAGTGGTATAAAAAAATTAAAGGCTGTCATGTAAAGATTGGTAAAGTCAATATTTCAATATTTGCACTCTCTCTCTCTCTCTCTCTCTCTCTCTCTCTCTCTCTCTTCTCTCTCTCTCCTGAATTGTCTAACATTGTGGGCATAAAGGTAATATTATCACAATATTGCAAGCCAATAATGTTCGGAATTTAAACATGCTTTCGATCGCTAAACATATCTTACAACAAGATAACACTTTATCACTCTTTAGTTTGGAAATTAAAACAGGTTCCCCTGTTAACATCACCCCCTCACATCAACTATACAAGCACAATGTCAGTGGTATATGTACTTTAAAAAAAGGGCTATGCCTTTCGTGATAAAACATAAATAAATTAAGAAAACAATTTAGAATCTGATTTATCTTCATGAAGGGTCTTTATTAAGGGGGCGGTTTAGGGAAGGGGGAGTATCAGCAGAAGAGGCGGGGATTCGTAGGACGGGCTTTCGTCATATATAATTATGTAGGTTCATAAAAGTGTCCCTGGCCATTCAGACGCTGCTCCCTGGTGCCCCTGCTGTTGATCTATTGACATGACATAGTTTATCATTCAAGAATATCGGTTAAGGCCATATGCTGGTAACAGGTGTATAAACATCAGGTGATCACTTGATCAGCCTGAATTGTAATGTGAATAAATACAATACGTATTTTCTTTCCAATAAGACCATCATTCTTGTTTAACTTGCTTAAACCGGTTCTCTCCAAGAATTAATTAATTTTCACTTAAAAAATGAATATCAAGTTTCGCAAATATAATCTAATAAAATCCTTAATATCCACGTTATCATACCGAACCACCTATATCATTGTTACATGTAAAATGCAACAAAACATTTTGACACAGTTCCAAAATATATTTTTCAAAAATCTGCTTCAAGGGTGTCTTGAGCATACGTCTGTAGTGAAATAGGTTTGCACCATTAAACAAGTTAGCGATGTTCCTTTACAACATTCGACATGCGACATCCGAATTTAGTCCTTACGATATGCACTTGGAACACCTCAGCCGAATCCGCTGGCTTCTCGCCTCGGAGGTATATGGACCAGCCATGTATAGTATCCGGCAGGGAAAGGTTTAAGGCCAGGTCCACTGCACACCTGTTGTGTGCTATATAACAGCAAATCAAAGTATTTTGTTTGCAGATATCACCAGTCCTCACAGATTCTACCTTGCAAGCGCTAAAAAATAGGGATTCAAGAAACAGAAAACAAGTCCCAGCATCTATGACATTCAAGCAAATATCCAAGATAACTACACAGTCGGAACCTGGTCGTATTTGATGTTCTGCAGCATATAAAACCAGAATTATACACCTTATTTTGGCTTATTTATGTGGCTTATTATTCGACGAGTGAGTGGAGAAAGCAGCCCCGGGGGATATCCTGGCGAATGATATCGTAATTTTGGTGTATGAGTTGGCTGTACATACATTTGAGGCCTGATCGGCAACTCTCGGCAGAGGTCTCCCGATTGATGAACAATGGCGGCCACTGAAAAGCTGATGAAATGCTTGTGAGTGATGAATCAGCAAGCGTCCGATAATATGACACTGAGATACTCAGAGGATGGTGTCAAAGAGCGGGCCTGTTTGATAAGATTTCGAACCACAGGCGCATTTTTTTGCCCGAGCTATAAATAAAGTGAACCACGCTAGAAATCATTAGCTGAACTCGTTTCCTTGCTTTAAGTGGTTTCTACCTAACTACATTAAGTTCCTACAAAACATATCATCTAGAATATTTTATCTTTTTTTCTATGACTTATATACAGTGGCCTTACGGTGGTTCGTATAGGACATGCACAAAATAATTTTTATCTCGATCCCACGCGTTAGTATCACGTGGCCACGAGATAATTATCTCGTTCCCACGCGTTACTATCTTGTGTCCACACGATAATTATCGCGTGGGAACGAGATAAATGTAGATAGACAATACAGAAAGACCTACATCTCAGATCATTAGGGCATGTTTCTCTACACTGGATGAAGACTATGGTCAATTATTTGCATGAATTTGGAGCGGGCTTAATATGCTGAGATCTGATATGATGCAACCGGGACTCGTACAACACTCATGGGCCATGTTTGTTTAGAAAATGTGTGAGCGGGGAAAGGGGAGGGGGTAGTTCGGGTAAAATATGTGTCATAATAAATTGTCATAATATGAATTACATAACTGAAGTTTTATTGTGGAAAGAAAGATGTGAGGGGGAAGAATGAGCAAATTTCTCGTAAAAAGGTCAAAGGTCTACTTAACCCCCCCCCCCCCCCCCCGAAGTCCTATGAAGTGGCATGGCTGAGACCTTTTGTTGTAAGCTTCTCCCCTGAGACATAACACAAACCGACATGTTGTTTACCCTGTTCGGTATAACCGAAATAATATAACCCTAACCCTAGCCCTAAAAATAAATTTTCTGTGAAGGTAAAATACAAACAAGTGTTTAAGTTTAATTCATATATTTAGTACACAAGGGATTATATCACCCTTACCCTAAAACAAACTCAATACAGTTTTCCATAAACAAATAAAAATGGGCTAGTTTTACCAACTCAATGAAATGATGAACTAACGCAATGAAAACTGTTGAAATTTACCTCAAAGCATTCGGCGCAAACGCACATACAACGAATTACATACAAACAATTAAAGCTGCATCGACGCTCGATGTACAACAGACCACAGACATTCTTGTCCAAATGATGGCATAAGCTAGCATGGCATACTAACTCGTGTAAATAGTATAAAACTGTTTCAAGTGTAACATATATTATATTGAAGCTTGACTCCTTTGGTAACACATCAAACGTGTAACTGAAGGGGTAAGGCCCATTCCTTACAAATTGATAATTAACTACCTATAAGCGTATTGTCTGATGAACGTTTCCACTTGACTGTTGGACATAGTTTTTAGAAAATATTAGCTGTACAATAACTAAAATAAACAGTCTTGTGCTTCATTTGTATTCAAACACATTTATTTTAAAAATATTGTCCATAAAATTTCAAAATAAAAAAAAAAGAACATAACTGAAGATTCTGTGCGTTATGCAATATCAGTAGTATAAAGAAAAAAAAGTTGTTAAACCAGAGTATCAGCAGAAACTGACAAAAATCTTCATCCGAAAGAACAGTGTGTATGGGTTTGTAACAGTACACATGTCTAGTTCAAGCCTTTGTAACAAACTGAAATACACCGGTATGATGATAAACACTCCGTAGGAAATTAATTATAAAAAAAAGGATGTCCAAAGCAACACATAGGGCACAAATGAAACATCTTTTATCTTGACCACAGGCGGTTGAATTGCTATTAGTGTTAAATTTGTTCCTTTTCTTGGTCATATAACTATTACTTATCTGACATTTTCCTGGCGTTTTTCTCACTATAGGGTCCATCTCTTCATTATTTACCCAATATTTGAGATAGGCTGGCAAGAAGCCCCCGTTGTAAGACCCGTCACCCATGGCATAACAACCGAGGACGCACTTTCTGATTGGTTGGTATGTCTACTACGGTAGCATCAGATGGTGACACTGCTGACGTAACAATGGTTCAGCCAATCACGCATGTACTCAAAATTTAGCCTGAAACTGATGTGCCATGGCTGTCGGGGCTGACAAGGGGGGGCTTCTTGCCAGCCTATCTCAAATATTAAGTAAATTATAAAGAGATGGACCAAATAATGCGAAAAACACAGAGGAAAAGCAAGATAAGTAATAGTTATAAGGAAATGAACCAGAAAAGGAACAAATTTAACCGAAATCTATACAATTCAAGCGCCTGGGTCTTGACTCAGAATTGGTTGTAACACGAATCCCCTGCAGAAATGAAGTACCTATATGTTTAATTCCTTTGAGATATCTTCCAAACAAGGCAAACATTTATTGAAAATAAAATATAAATTAAAAAAAAATAGGATACTGCAGGTGGCGCCACCAACCGGATGCAGCAGTTAGAAACCTTCATGGCCAATAAAAATACCATATTCATAACGGCTCATTGAATGGGTGCCGGGCGGACGCAAGATGGACGTCATGGTTAACGAAAATAGCCCATCAGTCTCTACAGGTTGAGGGCTACGATGTGTGCATGTAACAACTGCTTATAATATGATATGAGTTTATACTTAACTATAGTGCTTATACTGTGAGTTTTTAGCATTGTTGCTGCGCAATTTCTAGAATGTTTAAAGTCTAGGCAGCCCACAGAGTCGGCTGCGATTACCTTAGTCTAGACATTTCCCTTACATATATATAGCAGGATTTAATTCTATTGCGGTCCTGCACGGCACTTCATTTAACTGTCAGACCGAGTGGCAGATTCGATGGACCCGTTTGTCTGTGTGAATGCCAGAAATGCGCAAAGTATTCATTGCGTGCATGTGTGGAAGGGATGTATCAACATGACATTTCAGCTATGTATTATTTACAGTATAAAGTGCACGGTGTGTGATAAAGAGAAAAACTCGCAGACATACAAAAACCATGTGTCCATCGTGAAAGGTGTAAATTTATTCTGCAACAATAGATAGCAAACAAATCACTGGATATGATGTCCGCCAGTAATAAATGTTACATGACCAGACGATTTAAACAGGACGTACCATGCAACTTTAACTAACACTCTACGAAGTTATCGATGAACCGTCTATATCCAATCATTTTCACCTGCCATTTGAAGGACAGACGATGCCTTACGTAGGCGCCACACAGGACATTTGATACATTTTTGATTAATGCATTGTAATTTACTTTCGAGCAAAACACTTCACACAAGAAATAAAAAAGCAACAAATCATTGCTTCCTTGCCATAAATCAAAGTTACATAAGTGGGCATGGAATTTCATTGCAGCCCGTCCATTGAAAGATTTTTACAGATAAAGCCCCATGATTGCTTGCTCGGTATCGGTTTTCACAAATAGATTTTATTATTTCCCTTCAAGCTCTGCCAGGTTCGGGTGACACTCGTGCAACAATCCGAAAAATTTAAAGCTGACATGAATCATCACATGTTTTGGTTTCTTTACAATTGCGAGATGGGGCAATCGAGATTACCAGCATTAACTTGCATTAGGTTATACAATAAATATATATTTTCGAACGGGATGAAGGTTTTCAAAATGTCCACAGGTGTCGTCTCATGAAAGCCGCCTTTGTTTTGTCATGGAGTGCTTACATGTGATGCAACTCTCGATTAATTGAACCATGTTACACACACAAAGAATCGATATGGATCCGGGTTGTCCGGAATATTGGCGGGACTATGCGGTATCTGAGTACTTTCCAGGTACAAATCTGTTCTCTGCCAGGTGAACTCCCAAGCACTTCAAAATTGTTACTCCCATCTGTCGCTGTAACCCTGATTATTATATTAATTGTTACGTATGGTTACTGGTTACCAATTCACCGAACCACAGCTCTCTCTCTCTCTCTCTCTCTCTCTCTCTCTCTCTCTCTCTCTCTCTCACACACACACACACACGCATACACACAAGCACAGGCGCTCTCTAAGTTGGGACTGCGTTGGGACTACACAGGCCGTACTGAGGTGTGTGACCAAGCGGGCCACGTGCGAGTAACCACGCACAATGTCCATTATGACGGACCATCAACGGATTCTACAAAAGCCTGTATAGTCCATGTTCATGCAGGTAAACTGCTCATCACAGAACCACCCATAGAAATGTTATGAATCTTTATTGAAGAAACCGGCTCACCAGGCTCAAATGATGCATAAATGTGAGCTAACTGTCAAAGATCTGAGGAGTATATTTCTTTTATGCTAGTATACTTAACTAAATGAAGACAGATCGTTTAAATCCTAGCACCATTCCGGCCTTCTAATATTAAAGGGTCTACGACCAGCGTACTGGTTGTCAGGCTTATCAGCCCAATATAAGTGCCCACTGAGTCGTGCACTCAAGGCTAGGTTAAATCCCCGCGTGAACGTTGATATTTCATCTTCATATCGGCGGCATGCGATGTCTGCTGTAACAGCAATAGCAGGCCGTAGAGAAACACTCTGACACATTATGTCACTGAAGTTGACTTGAAAGGATTCTCTTATGTACACTCTTTTAAGCACCTTTCACAACGGGCCTACGTAGAGTTGCGTAGTGCGGGGTACCGACCACGCCGAGCTTACGCTTTCCGACGCTCTGTCTATGCTGGCCTATGTGGCAATACGCTCAGGGACGCAAAGGGGTACGCGAGATGGACGCATATATTTTAACCAGCTTATTTATTTTTCTTTTTGCGTACTATCGACGCAGAGCACTGGACACAGAATGTACGCAGTTTTTTTACGCACGTCCACGCAACGCTACGCTAATGTACACAACTGTACGCAACTGTACGCTACTGTACGCTACTGTACGCTACTGTACGCCATGCCTAAGCAAGAATACGCTACCCTACGCCAGTCAGACGAAATACGTCATCGTACGCCAGCATTTGCATAACCTACGCACGGACAACTCCGATCCTGCGCGTGGCAACAATTATTTCATGGGTACGCAGCCTAATTTCGGTTCACTCGGTTCTCCGCAATACGCAACTCTACCTTGGACCTGTGTGAAAGGGGCTATGCTGCTCTAACAAGCAGTTTGACCCGTTTCATTCAATACCATTGGGGAATAAGAATTGTGTCGAATTACGCATAGAGTCGGATACCGTGGCAAGCAGATTTCAAACAAGGACAGATAACTAATGATTGTGAAATATACACCTTTTATTCAACAGCAAATTTCAAATTAAAGTACATCAAGATTAATATTAGCACGGTTGAACGTTGAATTTCCGAATCTCTATTTTCCGAAAAGCGGAAAAACTACATTCGGAAAATATTTTCCCCAAGTCACCGAATGTGACTGCGATGATACCTGGCAGAGTGACGTTCAATCACCCATAATAAAACACTAGTCTGATAAAGAAATAGAAAAAAATTATAAAGAATTAAATTTGAGACAAAATGTATTGTTGAGATATTGCAGGATTAGATTAGCATATAGGAAGGCTGTTATGCTTAAGCCTTCCTGTAGTATAGTTATTGAAAATGGTTCACCTCGCATATCCGCAACCTCCATTTTATGTCCCCGAACAATGCAGATATTCAAGGTTCTATTTGGAAGAGAGTTACAGTTAAAGTGGAGCCTGACTGAATTACAATTTGTCTAATTATACCACCCATTTATACAATGTCCACCACTGGAATTTAGACCAGTTTGGTCTTGTTACACAGGTTGCACCCTATCATTATGTCCTGTGCACGTTTTGCCTGGTTTCATATTCGTAGATTTAGAAATTTCCCGATATATTTCATTTTTTGGTGTTTCACGTGGGTTTCATTTCGTGATCTCACCAAATATGGATGCCTTCAGTATCAGATTTCTAAAATCATTCACGGAATGCAATATCAGGTTAAATAACATTACCCATGTTTGGAAGATAATAAAGCCATGCTTTCCCAAACTGTTTTTGTGTCATCCCTGATAGCATACAATATTTTATACAAAAAAACACCTGTCATCGACAGGTATACCTTGAATGTGTGCAATATAATATATATGATTGTTTAGCTGTGCACGCACGGTTGTTTTATTCATGCCGGTTTCTTTTCCACGATTTTACCCGTTCCGGAATATTGGGAAATTGAAACTATCATGATTTCAAAGTAAATCCCAGTATAAATTCAAATAGCTGGTACACATCGTGCTTGAAAACCTTTACGAATTTCAAAGGCTACAGGAAACAGTGATAAATATTAAATTTTTAATAAAGATATCTCATTTCATGAGGGTCAATGTACCTCTCTCTTTGACACATTTATGATTCATCAGACAAGTCCGTGGTCGTGAATGGGTCATTATATATTTAAGACCTAATCCATTACAAACCTTCCTACCTAACTACTGGTGGCACGCTCTCCTACGACCACACCTAGGTTGATAGGATCTGCTAACATATTATATTTCTCATCCAACTCGATTGTTATTCCATGTTGGAGATTCATACAAATATAATATAAACAGCAAATTACAATTAAATCTTATTAGGAACAACCATTTCTTGCTTTGTCCAAGGGAAAAGAACACATGGGACAGCCAAATATTACATATATTATATATACATGTGTATGTGTGTGGCTACAACATACGTTTTCTCAATCACAGACATTAGTTTCGTAAAAATGAACCCTCCAGATCACATAAATACTTTGATTGTTGTAGAACCAATTTTGAAAACTGAATTATAAGAACTCCTGATCGAAAGCGATTTTGTTGTTCCTACACAAACGTTTCTAAACAAATGCGCTGCCTTTATTAAAATGTAGATTTTTGCATCAATAAAAAGAATGATTGAAACTTTTTTTGCTGACATTTTATTTTAAATACGAACAATGTTCGATTATTTAGGCTTCAATCAAACGTATTAAATACTAATTTTATGCTACGCTCATTTAAATGAAAAAGCAATTTCAATCTTGATTGCATTGTAATCCATCATGTTTACTACTCAACGAGCGGTGCAATTTGAGTAATCACTTCAATTTGTTAAATTAATTGTATACTTATTATTAGCTTTTTGTACGACAGTGTTCTCACGTGTACCGCAATGGACAGTGCTTGTGTTGTGTCCTATTTCCTTTCCAGCCGTTTTTCACGCAACAAGACACATATAATATTCTTAATTATTAGGATGAGCCTCCCCCACTCACAAGTAATGGGATTTAGGCAAATGTAAAGAAATATACTTCTAGTGAATAGGCAAAAAACGACGTGGGAAAAACGCATAAATATTGGGAACTATAATAATTTTCCATTATATTTCCCATTAATAGAGGTGATAACCTTTCCTGTTTTGTATTAATACATGTTGTAAGGAACGGCTGTGGAGTTGCAAAACAAAGATCACTTTCTTTAACAATATTGTCCCAAATTCCAACCCCCTTAATTGTATTACATTTCAGGTTATACAGGTAATACTTTGTTCTAGTATCCTATTGTGACGTCATTGAAAATATGGCAATTATAGCCATTAAAACCGAAGCCAGGTATAACACGTGCCGATCACTAATATCTTATTTTGACGTTATTACGGATGCTCTTTCAGCACAACTTGCACTTTTAATGTTATTTATAAACTGCTGTTTTTGCAGATGCGTATTTCACAGCAATTTCTCAGGAGATGATGTCACAGCGCTTTTCTATCCGCTTGCCGCTATATTAAAGGTATCTCATTATGACGTCATTGCAGGTGCGTTGTTCAGCGACTCCAGTGACGACGATGGGGTTGTATTGTCTTTCCAACTGGCCGTTGACTTCATCAATAACCATCCATCAGTTCTTCCTCGCACCAATCTTACCTTCGTCTACAACAGAACCAAGGGATTGCTTACAACATTTGAAAATATTCAGAGTGGCAAGTGGTTTTGTTTTGGTTTTTTCTTCACGCTCATTTGCTAATAACTTAAGTTAATATATTCTAAAAGTATAAAGGGGATTATTCAGGTATATGTGGTAAGTAAAAAATGAAGTATAGTGCTTTCTTTTATTGATATTTGCCGATATTTTTTTTCAAAAACCGTTTGCTAACTCCTGCTTACAAGTAGAAATAATCTTGCACCCTGCGCGATCAGTGGAGCAAAACATATAGATGGTGCTACCCGGTGGCCGTACCGCGCAACTTAACAAATCAAGATTTGTCAAGCTTCCGAATGGCCTGTGTTCCGTGATTCCTCTATCATGTTTCTTCTGCTTGTTAAGGAGTTGTCGCGCATGCGCATGATTGGACCTGTGGTGATGCAGTTGTGTTATAGTAAACAGAAACAAGCGGAATGTGTAAATTAGTACACAAAACCATAAAAGCGTATAAAACAGGTGCACTGAGATTGTATTCAGCCAAAATGAACCAGAATTGTGTGATAATGTACATATTATTGCAACTGCTCCTTTAAAATATGCTATGTAATTGTTCTTTGAATGGTTTCGTTTTCCAATAAAATATTGAACCCCCCCCCCCTCCGCATCCCTCTCTATAATAATACACTTCAAAAGCCAAGTCTTGTAAAACTTGTGTCCAATCGTGGTGTTATATTTCTGCATATGTGAAACAGACAGATTGAGTCCCAAGTAAGTGAATCTTTTTCAAAAGTAAAAATCTGGCAACTCAGTATTATAGTGATTGTTTTGTTTGTTGTTCCTTCCTATATTCATTCATTGTAATTTACGGTACATTTTTGCAACAACTCCTTGCAAATCCAGAGGACGTAATCACCCACTGGAATTACCGGGCTCTATCGTCAAAAAATAAAAATGTTAAAGTAAGCGTGATATTTTCCTTCTTGGATGAATGATTCTAACCACATTAAATTATATTAAGAAAAAAAAAACACGAAGAGTGTATGTTAAGTAACCTAAATTAGACAAAACTCCCATATGTATATACAGTGGAACCTGTCTGAAAGACCGTACATATGTTAAGACTACCCTTGAGATGAAAAATTTTAACACTGGTTATAATTAAGCTGTCTAATAAGACCACATGTGAATTAAGATCACTTTTTGTCAGTCCCACAGGTGGTCTTATAAAACAGGTTCCTTTTCCACCACGGTTCAATTTATTTTGATTATGATAGACAAACATAAAGTAATTCCCTGAACTAACAGGTGTCTTCAATTAATGTTGTAAACAAGGTACGGTGCGGTAAGTGTTTGAATGGACGCTGTGCACCGGATTTAATATCGATCACTCGCACTACTTGAACTCTCCGTTTATCTACATTTCAGCAATTTTACCAATATCGCGTTTCTTTACTTGCATCTGGGCCTTTTGTAGCTGTATTATTAGCATGCATCGATTTTGGTATAATTAACAATCTGGTGGATCAAAGTGAACGCCGCCAATTTCTCTGAATGTTTAAAAATTAGGTACATTAATAACAGTATTTTGAAAAAGTTTCTCGTGACAGATTATCAGGCATGAAAGAAACCTATTTAAGTATTCAGGTTTAACATGGGTCTGTAAAAGCATTTAATTATCCATAAGCCATCACTGAATCACTACACATTATGAAAGTACCTATTAAGGGTACTAAATGGGGTATTCTCTGAACATATAACAACTGCAAGAAGGAAAAAAAATATTCTTTTATAAAGCTTGTACAATAGACTGTGGATTTTTTATTAAATTTGCAAGAATTAAAGTACAAAATCAGTTCAAAGTGATTTACTGATAATTGTGATCGATTCTTGATAACAATTTCCCTCTCTCTCGTATTACTCTATGTGCTTTTGTTTGCCGTCTACCTTTGCCTATGTATATTCTTTTTCCGGCTGCGCATTATATGGCCGTGACAAAAACAACCCTATCGGCATTTATGTTGTGCAGGTTAGCTAGTTCGCTTGTCGTAGACTCTCTAATGTCAGAGGGCCCAAATGGAGCTACGCATTATATATCAGGAAGATTTGTGACAGTACGGAAGTTCTGTGCCACAACACTTTTATTGTTCCTGTGGTAATTCAGATATCTGTGTTAAGCCTTTAAACAAATAAGTTTATTTTCTCTTGATATGATAAGTAAAGCATTATTGAAGTATATAAGTGTATTTATTTAAACAAAACATCCTTTACCTGTAGTTCTGACAAAGAGTCGTTATAATATAGTCGTTAAGCTTTTCTGCTTAGGAATTATCAACATGTCTATGAAATGCACACAGAATAAGCCAGAAATCACAGATCTACTACAGACAGGTAGATGAATATCTTACTTTTATTAGTGTAGGATAATGCTAATTTCCAGTCAGTTTTTACAGGACGCCATTGTGTATGACGTCACCACTTTCTGTGGTTCTGTGTACCCGATATTTGGGCCAGACAATGTGTGGTTAAACTTCGTTATGGTACTGAAGTTATCATTTATTGTGTAAAACACGACAATTAGTACCTGAAAATATAAAAAATGAGTCAAGAGCAAACAATCCTAGCTGGCTAGTTTCATTATGCCACATCTATAAAACACAAAAAGGTGACACAGAATTTACACAGTTCAATCAGGGGCGAAGCCATGCCCCCCCCCCCCCCCAGGTAATAGTATAAAACAGTGTGAATGGTGCTGAAACCGCAATCTCAAAACATCACGTATTCAACGGGTGAGTGATAATACAAGCATCACAGGGCCCATCCCTCTGTCATCCATCTAACCAACCTTCCTATTACCTACACTTTTTTCCCTTAAAAACAAGTTTTCAGTCTTTCCGCTTGACCGCTTCCTCTGATGCTCTTATTAAGCAAATTTAGCGAAGTGGAAAGAATAAAAACTAGTTTTAGTTTAGAGGTGCCTATAGCAAAATATAGATGGGTAGGCATTCAAAATAGGTAACCAAGTTTAATTAGATTGTTGGTTCTTTTGTTGGTAGTCAGTTGGGCCCTGTGATGCTTGTAATATAGCTCACTCGGTGAATGCATTGTGTAAAACGCCTGTGGATAAAACATTCATACCTTGGGCTAAACTTCGTCTAAATCAGGCTCTTAACGTAATGGATGTGATAAAACCACACCTGTATCTACATACAAAATTCATGACTGGCGTGGTGTCACGCCAAACAGAAATCCTCACTAACCCCCGCCGATATGGATCCGTGGATAACCGTTGCCAAATGAGAAACAAGGCTGTTTTGACGCTCCCGTTAGATTGCTTTCAGTCTTAGTGTGTGTAGGTTACGTTTGGAGTTTATGTTAACGTTTCTAATATTAATGCAATAGAACGTTGCCAAGTTGGTCAGTCATTTTTTTAGAATGAGCTAAAACCCTTCTTATCTTCAGTTAATGCTTCGGGGTGATATGTATGTATGTATATATATATATATATATATAACACTGAAGAAAAACAACACTGTCAATTCATACACACACTAAATTCTTGAATTTACAGTGTTGAAGTGAAGAAAAACAACACTGTCATTTCTTACACACACTAAATTCTTGAATTTACAGTGTTGGTTTTCTTCAGTGTTATATCGCTCTTACCTTAGCTGAAGGCCTTAAAGCACTTTACACCGGAGAGTAACTCTACCTTCTATATATATATATATATATGTATATATATATATATATATATATATATATATATATATAATTGGTTGCCATAATATCAATCTCGTCAAACGCTTCGTAGAAATAATTTCAATATTTTGCTGGCGGGAGCATGTCAAGGAGGTATAAATGGCGGGGTATGGTAATAGAGAAAAATAAACGGACATATAATAATCAACTGTAATTAACTAAAATTCTTGGAATTTACTTGGTCTTAGAATTCAATGAACTATTCTGTGATGGGAGACCAAAGACTATGTTTCATTTCACTTTTAAATTAATACACATCTAAACGTCTTGCATGCAAGAAAGGCTCGCATACAGACAAACAAACACACGAACTGAAGACCTGCAGGACTTTAAATACATTACCTCCGCAGGGTTTTTTTATGATATTTATGGAATTCGGGTTAATGATTCATTTTAATTTTATAAAAAATGACATTAAGCTTGTAAGAGGTATGGCAGACCATGATTCGATAACTCTTTTTGGGTCTGGGCCATGACCTCAACTGTTATGAAACTGATTATGTGTGTTTGTCCACAACATAACCCAGGAAATCATTTTTCGCGTTTTTGTGTGGATCTGGAACATGATCCGGATTCAGCAAAATCATTAATATTTACAAAAGTACAGTTACTTTAACACAAATGAACCTGGGAAAATTGACATAATAAATGAATGCAAACACTGTTCTGGTTACATCCAACAGGAGGGACCCCCAACATTGTGGAGGCTTGCATTCCCTGAAATGCAGATTTCTTGTTTATCCATGTTTATGGTTAGCATGACGTCCATGTTGTGGAAATATTTGCTTTTGTCCGTCATTTTAACTTTACTATTGATTCATCAAAAGATGATTCATCATTTCCATGCCCAAGCTCCCAGGGAAAATAGTTAAGAGATGTATTTAGTTGTAAAGCTGTCGAAAAGACGCCCATAGTTAGTGATATTTTAGAATAAAAAATGGGCAGATTTTGCAAGCAATTTATGTTTGTAATGTAATAAAGATATTGCTACCTGTGTATTTACGCTGATCGTGAAATCTCATATCTGCGGTGCAATATATATGATTAATTGAAATAGCATAATGGCAATGCATGTTAAGAATAACGAGGTTTAAGAGCATGGCCGTGCGGATCAGAGACATTAAGGGTCACGGGGCCCGCCTGAGCTTTTAGACTTAATTACTTGTAATTAATTCAACCAGAAAATGGACAACTGGATACTTTAGACATATCGGAATGGCCATGTCATTCAACCACATTTACTCATTTACTGAACGCAAACAGACATAAAACACAACTCAATTAACGACAAGTGGTCTATGGCAATTAATGTGGTTTAAAGGGTTATCGAAAATGAGGAGAGTAAGCATGCGCGTTTTGGTGATTAAACTGGCCAATCTCACTCCGTCGAAGAACTTAGAACAGGCTACATTTTCCTCTCCCTCTCTCTATATAAATATTGGTACGAAGACAAATTTGTCAGGGGAAAATATAGGGCCCATTTGGGATTCTCACTAGCGAGACAGTTCGGTCCGCTTTTATGTCACCCCGTAAACATCTACTAAACAACCAAACAGCATCTTCCATATGTGGAATACGTGATATCGCTAACACCGATACTCTCGTGTGTGGAGGCAGTAAATGACTGCCTGCTTTAAAAACTGCAGGCTAACAACTAGTGTCCCCTAGCGTCCAGCCTGACCAGCCCATTCATTCAACACAGCAGTGTGGGCACTGGACATAGTGTTTTTGATTGCCGATCATCCTGATACTTATTATTCATCAGATTTATTTTGCCGTGTTAAACCATAATACAGAACATGAAAAGACATAAGAAAATTCTGCATTCGGCACAGTTTGCATTAGAATTTGATCTTGAATCAACTGCCTTGTAGTGGATGATATAAGGGAAACTTAGGCTACACGGGGTCTTTAATCATTGATAAACGTCATATTTTGCAGGTTTCCTTGAATTAAGATAAATTATGGTACGAAACAATTGTAACCTCGTATTTATTAATTAAAGAGATTCCATTGCACGTATAAGCTTACAAGTGTAGACTGTCAGTTTCGTCCGTGTTAATGAGTGTCCGGCTGAATCACGTTTGCCTGCACAAACATGCTTCCGGCTGCGCAAGCCAGTCGTTTTTCTCCTCCATCTACACGAGAAGCTGCATTAGTGATATCCCGTATTTTATACATGAGATCTGTTACATGGTCCTTAATTGGTTGGATTGAGATTTTACGAAAACAAAGACCGTTTCTCATATACTGATTTAACTTATATTTAAATTAAATTTGATATGTTTGGTTTTGAGGTTTGTACAAGTTAATAAGGCTTATGCCTCAATCCTAGATTGCAGTCTTTGCTCTAATTATGTCATTTTTTTTCTAAATAACCGCCAAACTTCAATGAACAGCCCGTCTTTGAACAGCCTAGTTGGATCATAGAGACATATTCAGCATTGTAAAAACATCTTGATTTTCAGATACTTCATTTTATCTTACTCAGATCATGGAAAGCTGCATCTTATTTTGTTTATCCGTCTTAGGAGAGAGCCACTATAGTGGCCACTATATATATATATATATATATATATATATATATATATATATATATATATATATATATATATATATATATATGTATATATATATATATATATATATATATATATATATATATATATATATATATATATATATATATATCAAGGCTGTCGACTAGAACTCCATTTTTGAAGTATTAGCTGATGTCAGACATAGTGCATGTTTATTTAAATGATCAATTAACCTATAAGACAAAAAATCTCTATAGAAACCGTAAAAAAATTGTAAAAGCAAAGTAAATGATGAACAAGATATTTCTTGTAATTTAGATATAAATAAGGTCCAAATTTATCCAAAATAAAAAAATGTTAATGGAAAAGGGCTGAGATACGAATATTATTTTAAAATGGTTGATCTATCAAAGGTAAGATCGAATGTTAGACCAAGGAAAATCCGAATGCAACTGATTACGGTAGTGTTAAAATAGACTGGCGTCCCCACTCAAATATATCCGCTGTTTGATTTCCTGTTCAAGGTAACAAGTTGACCTTTTTTAAGCATACATACAAAGGCATCTCTTCGGGCAGCCATAAAATTATATATTTGCTTTATATTGATCTTTACGTGACAATCTCGACTGTGCACGTACAAGGTAAGTAGTCATCAATCCAAATGGCTTGAGATCCGGTAGCTCGGTATTAGCGATTTATGTACGCTCCTAATATAATGGTCAAATATGATGGTAGCCTTGGAAATAGTTCGTCTTCAATAGGTGGGTAAATATTGAACCTCTGGGCAGCGTAGAGGCCCATTCATAATTCAGTAATTTAATATAAGCAAACTTCATCGCGCTAATCGGAATATTGGAATATACCATTAGAGAGATCAAGTTGGTGCGATTTCATGGACTTCCATAGATATCACGGCGTCATTCAGTGCTTTTCTGGTCAACTAATCGTTTTTATCATTTATACATATCAAAATTTCCTCGAAAATTTGTTTGGTGGGCATTGTTGGATGAACAACCAAAACAAAGAACTGAAAAAAATTATCCCTCTAAAGTTATCCTCAAGGTTTAGTGCACCAAATTGAAGTTATAGACATATGTTTAATTACATTTCATAATGTAGTTTCTAGTTATATTCATTCGTCGGTCAGTCATTCATAGCTGACCGTCTCAGTCAGTACAAGTACATTGTTCTATTGACCCCACGACCTCTTACGCTTTAAATATTCATGTGACCCATGCCCTGTTTAAATTTTCCTCTCTCTCTCTCTCTCTCTCTCTCTCTCTCTCTCTCTGTTTGTCTGTATATTTTTGTGGAATCGTTTACCGTGATTACACTTTTTTAAGCTTCAGAGATTTTCCATCTTATAAGAAAAAATGTGAATGACTTATGTATCAGTTGTGACTTTTATCACTTTTGATCGTTATGACCTTGTATGTGAATTACTAGTATACCGCGTGAATATCGTGATTGATTATAAAAGAGACGAATTTCGGCATGAGTCATTATTACTTCATTTACTATGACATTGCTGTTTAAAAACATAATAATTTATTAAATAAAACAGCTTGACGTTCAACCTTCTGGAACGTTCGGATTGATTTAAAGCCGATACTATAGCGGTAACTCACATCACAGACAAATTTTCAGGTTATTATAACAAATTGATTTACACTGTCATTACTTGCGTGATTCACAAATCATAGAATACAGAAACAGAAGCTGTTAAGTTAGATAAATATTTGATACATTTTGCGACTGCCTATCTAATATATCACTCATGAAACAAGATACATTGTAATATTAAAAAATATGTCAGTGTAAAACTTGTTTTGTTACATTGAACAAGTTGACCTGGAAATACAATGATAGATGGTACATTGTATCAATCCATCAAAGCATTTTGGGTGATTAAATAAAATTTTAGCAATTCAATGTCAAATAATAGAGAACATAGCCATAACGTCAAATATTATAGAAAACGTCCATATCATAGAATCCAATGTACTATTATGTGTAAAAAAATCTCTCAGTCATTATCCCTGAGTATTTCAAATTTAAAAGTGACCGAAATTTAATTAATTTCTTGGCCAACTTTGGCAAATCTCTTTACAAATAAAACTTTGTAATCTTTTAAGTGTTTGGAATTAGGGTGAATTTTTATATCAGAATGATTGTTAAGATATTTGTTTTCCCCTCTTGTAAATAAAATATTAATTATCAAGGACGTAGTTAATTACATGAAGACAAATACCTTTTACTCTGCCTTGTGGTAAGATACCAGGTGACCATTTACCTGAAGTTCAGAAATGGGGAACCAAATATTCCTTTGTAATACCATTTTGTATCTGGAATTGGAAACTCCCTTCTTATTTGTCATTCAAGTGGAATTTGATGACCGTAGGTTAGTTCGCATTTTGAATCAAGCATTGGTGTCCACGCCTGATTAGATGAGAACCTTAGGTTAAGTTAGGAATCAATAGCGACTGGATGAGGTGTTAGGTGTGGATGAGGTGCTAACGAGGGGAATCCATATATAAGGCGTTTATTTGAGGTTGACCTGGTCGGTCTGCCTTTGATCAAGAAATGATCTGGAAATACAAGGACACGGTTACAACCAGTGGCGTTAATAATATGTTGTGAAAGCTTTCTCAAGTTGACAAAGAAAACACAGGGATGTATTAAGAGGGGGCGCAACCCCCCCCCCCCCCCCCTCCATACACACACACATGTTCGTCTTACAAAAATAGGGAATACATGAATAGACGCATGATATACTGAAGGCGGCGCCGGAATTTGCATACGAGAGCTATGCTTAAAGTGTACTAGCGCTCAAATAACACTTTCTTACCTGTGTCAAGGTGCTGAGTCCCCTTCCTTCTAAATTTCTGTATCCGCCCCTGATACAAGGAACAATTTGGTTGGGTGCCATCGTCTAGCATGTCTTACCCAACCCATAAAACCGTTTACACTGTAAACAGAAAAAAAATTGTCCTCTAATTGTAGGATGTTATTGTGCGTTTGTTACATGGACACTCAGTCCACACAGTGGCGGATCCAGGATTAAGGAAAAGGAGGAATCCAGCCCAGGAGGACTTTAATAAAACTTTAATAAACGGTTCCCAGGTCCGGAAAGGGGAGGGGATCCAGGACGCCAATAAATGGTCTGAAACCCTCAAAAGAATGGAGGCTGCTGGAACAAAAGGGGCTCTGGACCCCCCCCCCCCCCCCCCCCCCCCCCGGATCAGCATTCTTACGGGTGTCATTAGGAACAGATACCTCAGATGGGATAACTATAAATTGACATTAATTGACATTGTGTAAATTAGGAACCCGTACGCCTGGGGAGATATATAGTTTTATTAACATTTAATCCCTTTTCAGGGCACTTAACTCATGCCTGTTGTGTATTCCTATAAGTAACATTACAGGATATATTTTATGTGCATGGCGCCAGTAAGTCCAGTAATACATATATAATTTCCTCAGATTAATTTGTCAGAATAGGAAAATTTATTGGCTTTTCAGCCTCGAACCTTCTGTATATCCATTTTTTTCCAAGAGATATGTATATTTTTACACTTATCTTGTTATTAAAGCTCAAATAAAAACAATTGAAAAGAAACATAAAGAAAAGTATCGGAAAAAAACAAAAAGAAAAACCAATATTATATTTAAATATATAACATAATACAGATGCGAAGTTAGATCTGACTTACGTCTTTGGACATGTTTATCCCCTCTGAATTGTTCCAAAACAAAAGAAACATTTTGCATCATGAATTTTAGTTAATGTACAATCTTTATTTAACCATCTTCTAACTGGAAATGTGTTTAATACTTTCATTCTAGTTTGCCGCCAGATGGAGCAGGGTGTCTCGGTGATAATTGGTCCAGCGTCGTCAACAGCGGTCAAGGCCACTCATCCAGTCAGTGCCGGACTACATATCCCACAGGTGGCGCCCTTTGCAACGGATCCTCTGTTGTCCGTAGATGCTAGCGAGTACCCTTATCTACTGAAGGTATGGACCTTGAATATTAATTACCGTTAGTGGTCATTTTCCCCCATTAAGTGAGTATTTATTTTTTTTCTAAAGTAGTTACATGGGGAACTTTATGGTAAAATTATAACAGAAATATGACAGATCGAGCTTCTATAGAATAATTTAATACGCTAAACAAAGACAAGCAACAAAGTTTTAACATCACCTGATGTATAATCCAAACAAATTCATGACCTCACACTAGTGCAACTTGTGTTTGGATTAGAAACTTGAGCTAAAAAAAAAACTTGCTGAACAAACCTTCCCCTGTTGTATCCACCTGTCTCCATGATAGATCAACCAACCGTGCGAAAATAAATGATAAACCAGTATCGCCGTAGTTGCTTTTCGATCACCTGATGAGCCGAAGAGGCGAAACTGGCGGAAGTGACGCAGATCTTTTACATACCTCAATATATATAAATATGCAAATATACATACATACATATATATAAATATATATATATATATATATATATATATATATATATATATACGATTCGACTGCATCGTAAAATTCGCTAATTAACAAATTACTTTAAACACGATTCGTTCCTTAAATTATCCCTTTGACGTCATATAAATTTGACTGACATATTTATTCTCTGCATTGTAGATTGTATACTATTAGTGGATCATTTATTGACTGCCTCATTTTTGGCAATATATAAGTATATAAGCAAATATACATATACATATATATATATATATATGTATTTATATATACATGTATATATACATAGTATTACTATTATTGACTAAAAAGCCTGTTTGCTTCAAAAGCTCGTGTTTAAATAAACAAGCTAGTCTATTTAAAAGGCCATTTACATATATATATATATATATATATATATATATATAAATATATATATTTATATATATATATATATATATAATTATACATATATAACTTTTTTGATAAAGATGATGTTCTTGATGATACACGTCAACTGTAACATGTTTACTAATTTTAAATAAAAATAGTCCAGAACATAATTTGGAGTTAGTTAACTCGTTTGCTTTATTGCATATCCTCAAGGCAATTTTTCCTCTTTAGATGTCAGCACCGGACAGTTTTCAGGGTCGGGCTATCACCGACATGATTCGTTGGTTTGGGTGGACACGGCTGGCGATCCTGGCCTCCATGACAGACTATGGTGATTATATATTATACCTCATCTTGTTTTTAACCGACTATGGTCATTTGGTTTGTTCGTATGTTTGTCTGTTTGCAATTTTCCTCGATAGTTTTGGAAGGAGGTTATTATATAAAACAACTCTATGGAACACCATATGGATCCGATAAATGTTTCAGTGTTGTTTTATTTTGCAATTGGGCAATTACTTTAGCAGAAACAAAAGTCCTGGGATAAGTTGTCAGGATATAAATCCCCAAAGGGTTTTCATGAATCTAGCTGGCAACATACATCATTTTAAATCTAATGACCTGATCAATTTAGATTCCAATTTGTCATTCCCCTGCAGTTTCAAGGTCAACAAGCAAGGTCATGGCTTTTAATATTAATTTTATTCTTTTCAGGGTCAGTTGTCATTCCTTACTTATTTCGGGACTTACTAACACTTGGAAAGAATTAATAATAAAGCCAATTTTAGATTTATATGGTAATAAGCTTTATAATGATGCATGATTCTAGCTTTAATTCCCCACGGAATGACAACTGGCCCAGGACGCTTCTAGCTCTTATCATGAATTTCCCACGGAATGACAACGACCCTGGACTTTTCTAGCTCTTATCATGAATTTCCCACGGAATGACAACTGGCCCTGGACGTTTCTAGCTCTTATCATGAAATTCCCACGGAATGACAACTGACCCTGGACGTTTCTAGCTCTTATCATGAAATTCCCACGGAATGACTGAGTCCCAAACCGAAATGGACTCTGCTATGCACATTGTTAGATGTTAAAAAGGTAAGAAATGAGGTACCCTGGCAGTGGTTTTTGCTCTCCCTGTCATAGTATACGTAATACTTTCTCTATCAATATTGGAAGGAGGTTGTGTATTAATTTGTACTTGTCAGTTTTTCTCTCAGGTCATTTTTTTTGTTTTTGTTTATTCCGTGTCTGTCTAAAGCTTATGAATCTTTGGATCTTTAGATGTTTCCAATATCTGCTTGGTATACTCTATACCTAATTCGAATGACATTTCAGGGCCAGGTATGCAAGGTTATGTTTCTGATATATCTATAGTGTCTTAGTTTGTTTTCTCTTTTTTGTGTGTGTCTTGGCAGTGTACTTCATATTTTTTAGTAGCTCATAAAAAAAAAACGAACTGCATGGAGAGTTTAAACTTGACTTGACTCCTCTCTTGATCCTCCCAGGTCGTAATGGTATACAGGAAGTCATCCAGCAAGCCGCCACGGAGAAGTGGATCATCTCGGCTATTGAATACTTCCATCCAAGCGCAAACGTCACCAGTCTTGACGTCACCAGCCAGCTTATTAATATCAAAAAGTCCGGTAGGTGGCGCCAAATTGGTTTCTGATTATACTGATACAAGTAATTTGATATATTGAATTTTTCTTTATTCCTGTATCAAGAATTATTTTGAGCTATTCAGTAATAATATCGTTCTATGCTGTTTTTGCCATCTCTAAAATTGACAAAATTAAGAGTAATTTTCTTGACCCGTAAATTTTTTCAATCGCCCTCGCCCTCCTATATTTTGACGCGTTCTAATATGATATGAATCCCGATATGATTCTCTCTTTTACATGATGTAAAGGTGAACCTGATTTCCTGGCTGTTTACAAGTTTGGTATAAATGTATTTATTTAAGAATTAAAAACAAGTAAATACTTATATATGTGGCTTTTCAACTGTCTCCATTTAAGATTTAGATTCTTTATTTTAAATTTTCTTATTAATAAATTTAGTGTACGGCTAAGTAATGACAATTTTTCACTTCTCCGTTCCTCCCTGTGATCAGGAGCACGTGTCATCATTACTAATTGCCTGGCGCCGTACGGCAAGAAGATCCTAGAGCAAGCCAACGTGTTTGATATGACGTCGAAAGGCTGGGCCTGGGTCGTCACTGACGGTATCACCTCGATCGTAAGTGTTGTTTGCATAATGGGGCTGTCCCACTTAGGCGACTCTACAGGCGAATACAGGCGACCAGGCTGTCGCCTCATGGTCGCCGGGGGTTCGCTTGTATGGTCGCCTGTAGTCTCCCGAAGTCGCCCAAAGACGCATGGTCTCTTACCTGTCGCCGCTGGATTTTAACATGTTCAAAATTCTCAGGCGACAGCTTTTTTAACGCCAGTGAGCGTAGCCATTCTTCTAATGGCGTAGGTCATGTCGTAGGCTGTCGCCAGGTGACGCGGGTTGTCGAAGGTCCTGTAGTAGGTTGTTGCCAGGTGACGTGGGTTGTCGTAGGTCCTGTCGCAGGCTGTCGCGAGGTGACGGGGGTTGTCGTAGGTCCTGGACTGGTGTACTTGATACAGAGCCCATCCTTGTCTCCGGCTCTTCACATAGCACAGGATAGAGACTCGTCGAAACTTAATTCTGGTGTCGTAGGTTGTCGCAAGTGTAGTCGTAAGTTGTCGTAGATGTGGTCGTAGGTTGTGTTAGGTGATTGTCCTTTGTCGCGGCGATTGTGTCGCCGGTTGTCGGCAGCTTGTCGTAGCTTGTCGTCACAGAGTTGTCAACCTGTTGTAGCTTGCCGTAGACTATTGTCGTAGAGGAGGTCCTGTCGCCTGTTTTTCGGCGACCGTTAGGCGACAACCTGGTCGCCATATATATATATATATATATATATATATATATATATATATATATATATATATATATGATATATATATATATAATTTTCTTGTTTTAATGTAAGGAAGAAATAGTTCCATATTGAGGGGGTCATATATGTTGCATGGATTTCATAAAAATCAAATTACATTTTATAGATCATGTTTATAAACATGTTTTCTTGATGGAAGTTAAAAAATATCTTTCAGAACTGATGTCTAACTCATGGAAAATACTATAGTCAATTAAGAATTTACCTTACCCATGGGAGGATTATGATTTTTTCCCTTAATCATATGCACAATACACGTTAATACTGCGCTTGAGGTTGATTGAGTGATATATTCAGTGTGAGATCTGCCCATATGCAGATTATATTTTTACTTGAAATTTTATGGTTTCCACCGGCTGGATTTTTATTGAAGAATAACTTTCTTTGGTTACTAGGTACCTGTATGCTTTTTGTTTTTTGTATCAGGTATGAATTTCTGCGCAGGCCCACATATATTAACAATACAACAATGCATAATGTTGCTTTATATATTTATGTATTATATATTACTCTATAAATAAAAATTTATAAAAAAAAACATGGATCTAAAGAATACAATTTAATAAGAGTATTAACAATAAAATTAATGTACAAAGTGTGAAACGATTCAAGGCTTTTAACATTTCATCCGTAAACTACTTTTTACATATAATACGCCATCTAAAAATTGATGTATGAAATGGAGTGGGTGCATGTGATCTCATAAACACTGATTCGAGCGCAAAAACTGGTAGCACGTTTAGGAAACGAGTATAATCGATAGTCATTTCCGACTGCTATTGCAACAATCTAAAGATATATTAGCATCTGTTATAATGTAAATTTACACTTTCAGACCTCTATATATTCTCCAAGTGAAAAGAATAAACTATAACATACTGGTGAATCCAAAACTAGGACTATGGTTACTTAAACTGCAAATGACTGTATGAGTAAGAATATTGAAAAAAATGAAAATGCTTACAGACTTGTTATAATCGTTAATAAAATTTTAGCTCAATGCATTATTATTATTATCATTATTATTATTATTATTATTATTATTATTATTATATAGAGTGTGATCTGCCCTTCAGATACATTTCACATTTTTACTTGAAATTTTAAAGTTTTCACCTGCTGGGTTTTATTGCAGAATAACTTACTTGTTTGGGTTCCTTGGTCCCTGCATCCTTTTTGTTTTTGTGTACCAGGTATGAATTTCGTGCCAGCCCACATATATTAAACGGTAAAGATTTTTTTTTAAACCGTAAATGAAATGTCAGGTCTGTCACTCTTTTGCTCATCAACTAACAATGTTATAGTTTGCCAGTCATTTCTGTTGCATTCATAAGAAAGGGCCCAACGATTTTTGAAATCTGAAATTTGAAATTGTGTTTGAAATCTGTCTGTCTGTCAAGCAAGATCAAAACTTCAACTGGTCTAATGCTGCGTTTACACTAGACCACGATTACCACGTTTGATCATGATGTTTAAATCGTGTTAAGATCTCAATATATCTTATAGCGCGTAACAGAGCGTAGATCAAAATCGTGCATGATGATCTTGAGGTCTCTCCATGATCGTGAGACATCTTAATGATCGTGACCCAAAGTTAAACCGGCTCAAAGTTTTGCCGCGATCATGCCAATTTAAAAAAAAAATGTTTCATAGTGCAGAGTTGCGCAGTAGAGCAAAGGCATCTAGATCATATACCAGAAAATAGGACACATAGGTTCCCGATGCAAAGGGAAGATTTATTGCCGCGTGGTGTGTCCCAAGACTTGCAAGACAAGTAAGGTAGAGACGTCTGATGCTCGATATGGAACAAACTATTTTTGTCTTTGTGATAAAGACGCAGCACGCGGGGCCCCGCTTAGGAAAATTTGGCGGGGCGGGTGCAAATTGACAAAAATCATTGTATAACTGCGGGGCGGGCTGATTTTTTTATTATTATTTTTATTGTGGGGCGGCGGGCTGCGGGCTGACTGTGCATGATGCGGGGCGTGAACTGGTTCAATTTTCTGGCCCGCGCATGGCCCTAATGCTATTTTTATGTTGTAACATCTACTGATGGACACCTACAGCTTTGTTGTGTAAACGCCCCTAAAACGTCACTGTAAAATAATTAAGGGTAGAGATTGAAGTCCGAACCACTCACATACATACCCTGTGTAAATTGAGTATACCTTTATTGTGTGCGCGTCTTTGTGTGTGAGAGAAAGAGAGGGATAAATATATATATATATATATATATATATATATATATATATATATATATATAGATGCAGTGGTTATATAAAAACAGAGGTGTAATAAGGACATCCAGAAAAAAATGGGCCCACTTCATCCTGACTGCAGTCTTGAGACCGTTCTTATATTATGCCTGCAGTCCCGCGTTTGTGGTGCGGTTCATTGGATAGTTACAGCAGTTCTACCAATACTCATGAACCGACCTATACCTGCCGGAGCGCCCTGCCTGTCGACCATCACTCGTGGTTACATCACAGGCGGTCATCTGATTGACCGAGCACCCGTGACGTGTGGGACACGGTAACGTGATACGACAAGCGGGTTCATGTACAAACTGCCTCCTCATTGAAGCGATATGCTGATGACGAAAAAACTTGCTAAAACTTGCATAACTGGGTAACCCGGTTAATATGGTCCAAATGGCCGAAACTGCAAGTACAATGGCGATGGGTCTCGAAACAGTGTCGTTCTCAAGATCGAGTTCGGCTCTCCAATGGCATGGCTGGGTCCCCGCTGCTGGGATCGGTGGAGAGAATGGGGGTTGCTTCTTCTGCCTTTGCGGCTTTGGGTGCTGCAGCTTTCCAAAAGTCACCGGCTCGGGATGTACGGTGGCGGCCTCTCGCGGCTCTTGCTTAGCTTGGTGTTGCATTGCGTCTGTTGGCTCATGAGAACGTGCTTAAGGAGCGCACAGGGCTGAGGTCTTGACCACAGCAACCTGTAGCTGCTCGACGAGCGTAAAACTGAAGCGATAACGATATTAGGAGAGCGGTCTCTCTAAAACACAATGAATCCGACTTCAAAAACAATCCGTGTTATATGTTCAGGTAAGTTTTGAGAGTGTAAGCAGCCTGATGAAGTATAAACTATAAACATGGATTATGCAACTAGTTATCATAACTAAAACGAAGCACTCTCCATATATAACTTCATTTTCTCAGTTGTTAAATAGTTACTGAAAAGCGTTATATTGGAATTAAATAAAACATGGACCAAAAAAAGCCAGATTGCTCTGGTATGTTACATTGTTAAAAACTTTATTTATTTTACATGGATTGTACAACTAGTTATAATGACTAATACGAGGCACTCTCCATGGCTCGGATGTTGGCGCTGGGTAGTTGGTAACGGTGGAGGAAACCGGAGGACCCGGAGAAAACCACCCTACTTGGACGGGCAACTACAACCCGTTCTCATAGCCACGCCGGGAATCGAACCCAGGTCGCCAGGGGAGAAGGCCGAGCGTTTTACCACTCAGCTGTCTAGGTCCCATTATCTCATTGATTTATTTAAAAATTATATTTTTATTTATATTTTAGGTTTTACCATAACAGATGGTTCACATTTTGGCCCTCTGTTATCTCTCATGAAAGTTGTCGGTATTCTCACCATGCTCAACTTTACATCATTTATCTTTGACCGTGACAAGATCCTTCCTACACGGGTCATGTTCGGGACACATTTGCTTAACTAATTTTCCATTTTGAGAATCAATGGGTTTGTTACTTTTGTATATCTAAACATGATTGATTGCCATTGCATGAACACCGAAAGCACATGTATAAACACAATGTTCAGAAAATCACCTAGCATTTGACATCACCTTAAGGATTCGCCTTCGGCTCCCTTAGCCCGCTCCCGCCAAAATTTTGAACAATTGTGCGGAAGATGAAACTGGTGCGGATGCATACCTGGGTCAGTGTGTAGGCACTATGGATGTTACATTGACTCGTTGTTTACGGACGACAGAAAATGAAAATGGGTTAAAGCTGACAGGTCTGACCGTACCTTTATGTTTCCTTTTATTTTCAGAACGGCCTTTACAACCCTTGTGCAGAGGTACCACTTCACATCCGGGGTCTGATCGGAACCCGCCCTGCGTACGGACGTGGCTCCCTCTATCGGCAGTTTGAAGAACTTTGGAAGAACAGCTCCGGTGCCAAGATAGGAGCGCAATTAGAGGTTGGGCAGAATTCATCGGCTCCATGCTCGCAGGAAACTACACTATCTATTTGCCCGCCATGCAGTCCTCAGCCAGTTAGCGTATGTCAAAATATGAAACAAAAGCTTGGCTTACAGCTTCTCTAATAGCTGGAGTGTATAGTTCTTCATTTCGTTATGATTGTTTTAGCTGTAGACAGTTTCTGTTTCAGCCTGCTTCTCACGAGATTAGCTCAACTAACAACCCTTTTGTTGTACTGCCACTTTTTTTTCAAATTCAAGAATGTTTTACTTTTCTATTAGAAAAAAAGATTCTAATTTTCTCTGCTGTGACTCTATTTTTATTGTCATTTTATCACTTTTTATATCAAATGCTATATTGATATTTTCAGGCTACTGATTATCAAATAAGGAGAATAAAAATGATTGGCCCGACAAACGGCAGACTATTATATTTCTATAAATCACCATATTATATCTATTTTGTGTAAATATACATATGACAGAGCTGGCTATGGGGGAAATATCAGTAATTAATCAGTATTAATATCGAATATCGGTTCGGAACTATAATGAGAGCTATCTTCAAAGCCCTAGAATCCGATAATTAATTCAGACAACCGAGCATGGAAGAAACGTTGTAAATTAATATAAGTATAGTACTGTCTTGGTTATGACCCCTAGTTAAAGCCTTTATGATTTATTTGGCCCTTCTTTGCCTCAAAATATCCTTTAATATAGAATAGACTATTTTTATTGAAATTGGAATGTTTATACTCATGGCCAAAAGAAAGTGGCATGACAACTCCTAATAATGGATAATATCATTTTTTCATGCAGGTTGCTTTGTTATTTTTGCAAAGACATCATGTAGCTTTTCATCCTAGTTCATAGCGTAGATATCATCGAATGCATGGCATGTCTGCTCATGAGTTATTACGCAACCCGACGAGTCAGTAACAAACTTAAAACCTGGCTTCAGGTGATAAATCGGTTGCACATTAAGCATAGCTCTTTTTTTTGTTTGGTTTCAGTTCGTTTCGCACTAACGCTGTTGCCCTGGGGATGCTCAAGAAATTGTACGTTTATCATGTAAAATCACAGATCAGTCCCTACAATTAAGCTACAACTGGATATATTTAGAGATAGGCCCAGTTCCTTAGAAACCAAAATCGAATTTTGCAAACTATTGCAATAAAATCAGTGTATGAGAAAGTCTATTTTTCATAACTTTTTTCTAACTGCTGATTGGTTGATGTTTGTCATAAATATTCTAAAGAAAATTGTCAAACTGGGTGTGACAATACCGTAAGAACAAGAAGAACTTATAAATGACTGTTATCTTTCTAGAGAACTTAAACATATTTACATAGTAATTTAGTAAATTTGTAAGTTAATGGAAGCAATCTTGAAAACTAAGTACCGTCCGTCATACGTGTCATGTCAAGCATGATTTTTATAATGCTTTGTTCATGGAGTTATACAATAAGTATATAACTGCATGCTTTGACATTTACGCTTCTTATTTTATTCCAACATGCCTCCTACCCTGGTCCTGGATTTTAAAGTATGCATTTTATAATTTATACATTTCGTTCTGTTTTAATTATCATAATGATGTATTGTACATTTGAATATTGCCTTGCTAAAGGCGTGTTCGTCTCTGAAATTTTAAGTTAACTGATCTCGACCTCAACAACGAAATGTTAATTTATAAATTGACAGATTAAGCACAGCCAGGGTTCTCAGGCACCGCACACGTTAATTATTACCTACAACATCGAACATTTTTTTTTATTTTGGTTTTCATAAGAAAATAACCAGTTTTGAGTTACAGCTGATAGAAAATCTCTTTCAAGAAGATAAAATAATACAATTTTGATCAGTTTTCCTTTGTTAAGTAGTGCTTTTACCTGTTGAGCAAAAACAATTCTTTTATTTTCATGCTTTTCTTTGATCATATGACATTTTTATCGAAACATACAACATACATACAGCAAACAGCTTGTACTCAAACTAAAGATTAGCACGAAGGAGGTATTTTTAGGTCAAGAATTATGGACAATTATATGAAGATGTATGAGGAGGTAACAGATAATATATGAATCTAAGTACAGCGCAAATACTTTTAGTGTAAAAGTAAAAAAATGAAGAGATAGAAGTAGGAGAAACCAACCTTCCCTTAACCCCAAGCATATCAGAGCCAGCATCGTTCACTCCAGGAAGAGTGGCCCTAAGCAAGCCATACTTCTGTGATAACAATGAAGAATATAATATCTTGTTTCTTTCAGGAGCTTCCTATACTTTATCCATCGGTAAGAATTATTTAAACGTAGGTGCTTCAGGTCGCATCCGCATTGGCACAAGGTGGCGCCTTTCTTTGAATTACAGTGGGATAAAACAGAGTATTTGTGGTAGAAACTATTTCGGGCTCAGCTTCTGTGCTTTGCTTTTTTTAATTATTCCAGTTTAAACAATTTGTATGTGCATTTCGTGCTTTCCAATGTACATGTATATATATATATATATATATATATATATATATATATATATGTATGGTTAGCTTTTGTTTTTACATTTTTACCAAGGTGATGATTAAATACATCGATTCTATGTAAATACAAATTTTTGTGTATATCAGGCATCTTGTATAACTTGAGTGATATGTCATCGGTACAACTGTTCATTACAAAAACGTCTTTCATTATTACAGCCTCTTTACCTAATGTAAATATTACCATGTTCCCATACAGTTATTACTATAACTGTATAGCTGGACCCGGTAAGTAGACTAAGGGCTACGATATCGCGTGGTATTGCAATGTGCGTCCATGCGACACCGCTCTCGTTGGTCTATGCCAGAAACGGTGTAATCAGGCCACCGAGAGCGGGTGTCACATGTTTAAAGTTGGAGCTGGATGCAAAATCCGATACCACGCTCTCATTCGTCTGACTACAATTCTTTGCTCTGTGTGCACCCTGGTGTTCGAAGCCAGAGAACCTAACTAAACAAAGCTGCGGTTACACAAGAGGAGATCCGGGATGGCTGTAGGGTATATCTGCTGCTTGAGGAGCGTATCTGAACCATTGGTGTACGCCCTGTAATAGACTTACACCTTTACTAGTCCTACCATCTAGTATGTGTGATAAAAGGGTTCTTTATACATTATAAATGTTCAGATAGAGCCAGCTTTCAGTTAGTCCTAACATTAGAAATGTCGGAAACTGTATTACAAAAGCCAGCCAAACGGTCACAATGACATCGCTCTACATAGCGGATTATCTTAACATTATGTAGTGTGTAAGGCATTAATACAAAGAAAAGCATGCGCATGTACAAACAAAAGTGTAAATCTCATCTTATCAATGAAGACCGTTGTCATTTCCTTATAAATGACGAAAATATGTTTCATCATAGGGATTTTTTTTGTGCTGTTTTTGATACGACAGGATCTGCCACTCTAACATATAGGTTCCCTTTTTTTATCAGAGGAACAGAACTGACGTCACCATCATAAATATTTTTTTGTTTCTCTTAATTTTCCTTTTGCTTGTACGAATACAGTTTCATATTACTATTAGTCTTAGTCTTTGTCAGTAGTTAATGTTTGTTCCTGTACGTGATAGTACACATTTCTTGTCGCCCTAATTTAAGAGGGTACAACGTTTTATTTAGACTTCCTTGTATTTATAATAAGATTTTCCTTTAATTTAAACCAGAATTGAAATGTTTAAATAAAATATTTATCATCAAAACAATGGCATTCATTTAAAAAGTAAATTACAAATAAAATTTATATTTCCGCGGTTTTCTTTTTTGTATGTTACAATTTACAAAGATACCCAGTTTTAAATCTGAATAAGCATTAAGGAAAAATTAAATGTCTTTGACACAATTTTAAAAACACCACACGCCATTTAATAGTCTCCATGGTCAGTTAATAGTGAGTTTGTAAACTTCACATAAATTGATATTTTACAGAAGTGAAATGCTAATACCTGGAAACTGCGTAACTTTGGTTATTGTTTCCATGTTGACAGCCGTACGTGATGAGGACATTTGATGCTGTATTGGTGACGGCTCACGCACTACACGCTTTGCTGGAAGACAACCAGACATTAACGGGGCCCCACTTCACCACAGGCGTCTGTACAGCAAACAATTTATCGCCCTGGACCGACGGTAATAAACTGTACCGGTACATGAAACAGGTACGATAATCTATATTATAGTCTATGGTGCTGACACTGAAATTTTGTCACGGAACTCCTCTGTGGCCACGCTTCGGATTTCACGTTTTTGGTCTTGACCTATCAGGAATGATGCAAACTTTGTTCCAAGGGGTTTTCATTTTCCTTGTATTTCTAAAAAAATTGGATATTTCAAAATATTTTTCGAAGGGGCTATCGCAGCGCCATCTGTCAGTAACTACAATGATGTATTAAGGCGGAAAACAGTATGTTGCTCTGATTCAAGATCTGAGGCCCTCCGCCCCCGTATTCCGACCACTGACGCAGCTATTTTGTTCCGCTGCAAACATTGCGAGAGGAGGACATACAGTTCCACATGAGGTTTCCGGATGTCGAAAGTCAAGCAAAGAGAATGCAAATTTCAGTGCTGGAACAAACATATACCAGCTATTGCTGCATAACGGCAAATTACCTTTCTTAGATGTACTTTCGGACTTAACGATGAATGAAACTTCATATTTCTTAAACTCATATAGTCAGACATTAGAACAAAACGGTCAGTTGTTCGTAGAGCATCAACAAACAATTTGGTTCATTTAATCAAATATGTGGTAAGTACGATTTTAAATGAAACTTTCTAATATCTGTTGCTTATTAATTAACAAATTATCTTTGAGTGATAACAATGTACAATAATGTCCGTCTTTTTTTGTTTTTATAGGTATCGACAGATGGAGTAATGAACTTCCTGAACTTCACGTCACTCAACTACCCAGGCTTCACGGAATATGAGATCGTTAACCTACGCGAGACCGGCTGGGTCAAGGTCAGTACTTTTACGTAACTCTCCGAAAAGGTTATGAAGCTGTATTTTTCTTTGAAATATTCGTAAAAAGGCAACTATATTTACGAAGCATTTATGTTCATTCCTGGTAGCTACAGAACGAATTTGGTGACATTTTGTTCAAATCATATAAATTTTTTCCTTCGCTGAGATATTTCAGGGCGGTTTTTGGAAATGCATGTTTTGCCACTCCGACATCTAGTTTCTTACAGGGGGAAGCTAACACATGGTGTTATAGGTGAGAGGTTTAAACAGTTGGATGAAAAGATAACAGTATTACATATAATAGTATATGTATGGATTTGCTTGTTATAAAAAGAATACACTGACGAAGTAAATAAATATATAAATTTATATAATCGTATATAAAAGATGGTTGTCTACAGATTAGTTTTCCGCAAAGGATCGGTTTAGTTATCAGATTGCTGACACGCATGAACTCTCTAAAGTTCTTTTTTTTTGTTTTTCATCATTTGTAAACGACCGATATCGAACAAGAGATTTCATTTGTTTTAATAGATGGAGCGCTGGGTGATTAGAATCTCTAATGATAGCATTCGCTTTTTTTGCAATTTTATTATGGGAAATCAATTAAAAAAATGGTCCTGATTATCCACCAAGCCGTTTTATCAACCCTATTAAGTAAATTCCGTTCCTCGGCATTGATGCATCCTCCCCACACAGTGTCAGAGAACGTCCAAACACTCTATTACTGCTCTAAAAGATTTCAGCAGAGCCAGTAAGACCAGACCAAGGTCTGGTGTCTCCTTAAAAAGCCCCCTATGTCTCTTACAGCCGCTGTTGCCGCAAGTAGCACATGGCCTCATAAACGTTTATTGGGCCTCGGCTTCCATCCTGATATTCAACAAAAATACCACTCATTTCAAAGAGGGCGTATACCAAGGCCGAAATAAAGTAGCAGCAAATTTTTAAAACTTAAATACATACATATGAGAGCCAAGTACGGTCTTCCTGTATTATACGATCATAGCAAGATTACACAAGCCGAGGAGTCATTTTACAGCGGTGTCTTAATTAATTCTATTCGTTGGTACTCATCAAAGGTTATGAATTTATGAACAATCATTTTGTTTTTACTTAAATTCAAGCAATAGACTTTTTTTTTGTCTGAGCACGTAAAATACAGAGGGATGTTGTATTTCTCATGACCAGATGCTATTAAAACTATGACCTCCCAATGTTTACTACCCCTGGGACCCCGGTTTCTTTAATCCGACGTTTATTGATATATTTTTGTAGGTCGGAGACTGGTCCCCTGTCCGTCCAAACAAACTGGAAATACCTGACGGTACCTCCATCACATTCCCTGGAGATACGGCTTCCGTGCCTAGAGATACCTCCGACGATCTGAAGAACGTCACGTTCAAGATCGTAACAATCGTGGTAAGTATAGCTAGACCCAACATTGCGGACAATGGGAGTAATTACATATATCGACGGAACCCAGTTACGGGAACCAATTACAAACACCCACGACAACTAATTACGGACACCGACGGAACCTATAAATATGGAACCATCTGGAAATAAGTGTGAACACCTAAGACACCTAATTACCAACAATGACGGGACCTAATTACGGACACAAATGGAATCTGAATACAAGTACCGATGGGGTCTTATTGCGAACACCTTAAAGGCCTAATCAGGACACCGACGGGACCTTATTGCGTACATCTAAAAGACCTATTTACAAAATAAAAACGGGATTCAGTGATACCCATCGGACCTTATTAGGAAACCCGACGGTACAATATCGGACACCGATAGGACTAAATTAGAGACAATATTACAACCATATTTGCGACAAAGATTGGTACGACGGGACCGAAGGTTTCATCTGTGATTGGGTTGTGCCGTATCAAAGAGGTTACGGACCAGTTATCTGAGAACCTACTTTTCAGGTTAGCTGTAGGGTGAGTTTAAAAAGAGTTGTTGGGGATATTTCCGATTAACTTAAGACAAAAAATGGTTGTTATGAATGAAACACCCTATGCGAAGAGTTATGTCAGGTTCAATTAATTAATTAGGGATTTTTTTCTCAAGTAAATTACATTGCTTTTGAAATTCTCCTTCTCCTGAAGCTAACATTAATTCAGCATGGTAATATCATAGGATATCACAATTGCAGCAATAAGGGTTATATTCCTATCACAGGACTTGAGGTCTGAACAAATACTATTTAAAGAATTTAAACGTATAGTGCATTTGGCAGGTTTAGAAGTTTATCGCTTGAATTCTTATATATATATATATATATATATATATATATATATATATATATATATATAATTGTGCATATTTCTTCTTCCCTTTAAACTGTTTATTTAATATAACAGAAAAAAAACCTGACAAAAGTCCAAAATATGACGTAAACACTATATTGAAACAGACACCCATTTCTGCAAGAATACCCGCAAAGTAACCCGCAATCTTACAAACATTTCGTTACAGGAGGAGCCGTTTTTTATGCCACTACAAGATGATGAGCCGATCATCTGTGGCAATCTGCCCTACAAAGGCTACTGTGTAGACCTGATATGCGAATTACAAAAAGGCCTCGGATTCAACTTTGACCTCCACGTGGTGCATGACGGGAACTATGGTGGCAGAATCCCGTCCACCGGTCAATGGAACGGCATGGTCGGGGAAATTATCCGAGGGGTAAGCTTTTTTTACATTTTTACCTTTTTCTTGGAAGTAAAGAACCTCCATTTTATTTAACCATGATATTGTTTCCATGGTGTGATGTGTATATCACTTTAAACCTGATGTAACTTTTAACAGTGTTTGTATTGATGGGATCTTCATTCATTTTATAAAAGCAACAGTATCTGAAAAACTAACCGTTTGTTACCATGATTTTCACCATGCATGTGGATCATGGATAGTTTCATAAGTTCCAGAAGATTGGTGGCACCACCTTTTCTTTTTACTGATTGTTTCTCCATTTTTGAGACCTTCGAATGAAGCAGTGATAAAAGTTTCTCAACATGGTTTCATCTAGTGTCGTCTAACCATGTATGTATAAAAATAATATGATGTTTTATCAGTTGCTGCAGACTGGTGACCCCACTTGTATTTTTTTCTAATTTTTACGCATATTTTCTCTTTATTTGAGACCATCACATGAATCAAATATATCAGTTTCACAGCCATGGTTTCGTCTAGTGTCGTGTAACTTTGTATGTTTTACATATTGTGTCTGTTCTTCACCTGTAAGCAAACATATTATCTAACCTCTCACTAGCCCTCTTTTAGTTCAAACTGTCTTCCCGGTCAACTGAGCGTCATGACCCATGGGTCACTTGTCATATGATATTTCAATATTGCATCCTTATTACTTAAACTAATAAATCCTTAAAAAATTTAAGCAAAATTTTAAGCACCCAGTTAATGTAAGAAATTTTTATTGGACCAGTATTAGGCTATGTCCCATAACCTATTTTTTTCTCTACCATGCTCCTTCCTACTTACATTTGAAATATCTAAATTGAAATTAAAATTTCATTATTACGTCAATACACCATTAGAAAAAGAAAAAATATACCAATATAACGCTTGTAAAATATCCAAAATACTTACTTCTGTTATCCTGCACAAATAAAAAGATAAATTTAAGATCGCTAAAAAGTTTTAATTTTCTTTGACGCCACCAGGAGGCGGACATGGCACTGGCTCCTCTTACGATCAGCTACGATCGCCAGCAGAGTGTAGACTTCACGGCGCCGTTCATGGACCTAGGTCTGACGATTCTCATGGCGAGGGAGACACCTACCAAAGACGTCCTAGCCTTTTTACAGCCGTTCGAGCGTGAACTGTGGTGTGCGGTGTTCGGGGCATTCGTACTGTGCGGTGTAGCCACCACAGCTTGTAGCTACCTCAGCCCGTATGGCTATCATGGCCGATTTTCTCAGCGCTTTGACAGACGAAAGACCCGTCACGAGGCTGACAAGGATGCCCTTAACCTTTATAACGGACTATGGCTGTCGTATGCTTCCTGGATGCAACAGGTAATCGATATGTATATTGATGAAACGTGTTTGCTTTTCGTACGTAAGTTGCAAGAAAATTAATATGTTACAAGTATTAGCGTCTTAATTGTCACGTAATGATTGGGAGTTATTAACTCAAATAACACAAAGCATTTAGTCGGCTTTTAGGAATTTATAACTTTTCAGCGGGGCATTATGACAACATACTAAGTTTCTTTGTATTTAATTTAATTTTTATTTTAAAGTGCTTTGAAGCCTTAGCGGAATTACTTTCAGGTGCGCGCCAAAAGGAGCTGAGATCAAACCGCGCGCACCTGATCACATGCAGGGACTTCATATGATCAACTACTGAATGAGAATACAATCGAAGTTTTTTTTCAGATTTATTCAACTTTGCCTGTTACAGGGAACAGACCGGAGTCCAATCAGTTTTTCCGGGCGTTTCTTACACGGCGTATGGTGGTTCTTTGTTATGGTTATCAGCGCAACCTATACTGCAAACCTGGCAGCTTTCCTCACAGTAGCGAGACTGGACACAGGTAGGTTACTGTTTACTTAACGATGGCCCTATTCTTCAGTAGTTCTTGTGCATTCAGATATATGTTTCCTGCTTGAACAAAGTTCACAGACAGTTTCAGACACACGGTCGCAGGTCCGCTATCCATTAGTGTAGGAACGCCACCTGGTGCGCATGTGAGATACTACATGTATCCACTCCTGGGATGTGGAGTTTGGATAGTATAGAGACTGGCTCTAACTATAGTTAAAATAAATTATAATACAATGCACGCCGGGCCAGTGAGAAATGTAATTATTTTAGACTCATTTATTCATGCAACATCGGGTAGATTCTAAAGATAATTTGTAATTATAAAGTAACGTTAATGACATGTACCGCACATACATAAACGAATCCTTATTTGTTACACTTATTGCTTTTAGGGATTAAGTCTGTCATGGACCTTGCGAATCAACAAGAAATTCTTTACGGCACCGTATCAAACTCGGCCCCTCGCGATTTCTTCGCAAAGCAGGCCATCAACCCGTACAAAAAGATGTACAATTTTATGACGTCAGAGAACACGTTCGTTCCAAACGTTTCGGAGGGAATCAAAAGAGTTCAAGAATCTCACGGAAAACCAAAAGGTAAGTGACGTAAGTTCACAGTATATGGGTCAATTTGACCTAATTTTTAGTTTCAAGAATATTTTGCAAGGACCATCTTAGATGTTTAGTTAGACGTTAATAGGCCCATCATTCATGATTTGTGCCCTGTTTGACTTTCAGGATGCTTAGAATTATTGCTTGATTGTATTCCAATAGTTCACAGAATATAGGTCACAATGACCGATTTATGGATTTCAAAAGATATTTAACCTGGACCTCCCTGGATGTTACGTCTGAAGTCACTAGATACAACTTGTTTTTATTTATGCCTATCTGACAATTTCATGATTCCGAGAATATGTGCCCAAGACATTCCTGAATTAACATGGTTCTAGGTCTGACCGCTACGAGTTGTTTCCTATAATTATGGCACGACGGCCGGATGGACACGGGCCAAAGATGATCGGTATAGCTCAGATGACTTACAATCAGCTGAGCTGAAAATCAAATGCTTAATTATACACTGACGGACTAGGCTATTGTGGGCCGATGGTTCAAATCTAGAGTTAATGACATGACCTTCCTTCATTCAAATTTTCAGAGTCCGTTTATCAACCCAGCCAAACCTAAATTCATACCAGGTATTTATTATATAATTATCAAATTAAACAGGTATCAGCATCGTATTAGATTTGATTATAATATAACCATGAACCAATATTTTGTTTCAGGCAGAAGTACTAATAGGAAAGGTAGCGCGTTTGTGTGTTATTTTAAGATTCGGTGACTGTAATTTTTTTATTATATGGTAGAAAGGTAATACCAATACTTGCTTCGGGTTTCTGCTTCTCACATAACTAGCATCTTATTTTGCTTAGTGTCATCCGCACGAGCATTTAAGGGCAAGAGTTTTCATGCTTCGTAAGGCTTATTATAGAAAATTAAACAGAACAAGTAAATTAATTAGTTAGATGCCAGTTATACTTATAGATCCGCAGCTTCATTTTTATGTATCTATATCTAATAGCTTTAAATTAGTTACACAAGCAAAAAGATTTACCTCATATATATATATATATATATATATATATATATATATATATATATATAGAAATATATATATATATATATATATATATATATATATATATATATATATATATATATACATTAAAGATGGTTTTATATCTTCTGGTCAAACTTTTATGAATTATCCAAGTGTCTGTTTAGGTTAAGATGATTATGATTACGATTTTTGTCCGTATTATTGTTATTATTTTCAAAACCCAAAAGTTATAAATATATAGAAAAAAACTCTTTACCGTCCGTGCTGCCATGTTGTATTTCAGACATGGGGTCTATTACAGTTGTTCTATTACTATTACTATTACTATTACTTTCAATTTCTGATATTACTATTACTATTACTATTACCACATTTTACCTTCTATTACTATTACCATTACTATTACTGGGGTATCTATTACTATTACTATTGCTATTACTTAAACTGATTGGAGGATTCTAGACCTTGCGCAGCCAAGAGTGCAATAAACTAGCACTACAATCACATGTATAAATAATATTACAAGCACCTATATCACCTAGTTACATACACAATTTCTTATACTGTGTCTGTCCGTTAAAGTCACATTAATGATACTCAAGATCTTTATCATTTCAGCTTCTTTATTTCTGTTCTTTTATGTTTTGAAACCTCAATGATCGTTATTGGGGTGTTTCAAGTAAAAATTATAAGATATTTGCATGAACTCTTGAAAACATGTCACTTTAAAGCAACCCAATCAATGTGAAGGTCCTGGCATATGTAAAATATTGATTTATAATTATATGTATACTTGAACATGTTATATTTCACATAAATTTTTCTTATAGTACATATTTTAGTTTAAATTTCATCCTCTTTCTCGTAGCCAGTACATAAAGACTTTCAGTGTAACTTAAAATTGTCACCAGAGGAATTATTCATAATTATCGCATATTATTATTTAGTATCAAAGCTGACAATTCAGTCCTTCATGTATGTATCAGGAGAGGAATTTATGCATGGCTTCAGTGCCCCGTTTCCCAATCCTTATTAATAATTTCACTAAAAATACTGTTTACATAAAAAATTCTGGACAAACCCAAACTGGAGACAAATGTACCCCATCTTCTCAGGTGTATGTTCAGTTAGATGTGATGCCATGTTTTATTCCATTGCAAAGTACATATTGAGAGTGGACAGAGAGGTGGTAAACTTCACTATACTGGTAGCATGCGTGGCCTTTATTTCTTCAGGCCGGCCCTTCTTCATTTCAGAAAAAAAACAGCATAGGAAATTTACTGAGGAATGTGGAGAGATATTAAAACTTACATCAATTTTACAAAACAAATAAAGTATTATTTAAATCACATTCATAATAAATTTGGTATTAAAAAATTTTGAACTTTTTAATTTTGCACATAACAGGATTCTCATAATTATTTGATATCAAAATTCAGTTATAAAATAATAAAAAATGAACAGTCATTTATGTTTTTAAATTATTTAATCAAATAAATTAATATCATGAAAAATAGGTTCATTTAATTTTCAAAATATAAATTAACATAATTTTTTATGCTGAATGAAGGTCTGCAAAACTGGTACTATAAAATAACAGACAAATATTAAAATAATAGTTTTAAAAGAATATGTATATAAATTAACTAGATAATACATGTGCTTGTAGGTTAAATTTATCCAACTGATTGTAGTATGAGTTCATAGCATTATAGGCTTTTATAATTTATGGGTAGTGAAAACACCATAGTCTTATCATAAATATTTTGGGTCTGCACTGTATCTGGTTCTATATTATATTTTTTCTTGAATGTGTGTTATTGCAATCTGTATTATTAAAATGCAAACTGGCTGGTGAAAACAAATCTAGATCCATTTCAGAATATGCTTATGGACTGATGGATGTGAGATAAGATGTACATGTCACAATAATAATACACTATTTATCTGACTCTTAACATCAAAGATGCCTCTGTTTATCCATGGTTTAGTAATAAAAGGTCAGATTGTGCTTGGTAACTTATCTGTCCAGTACTCTTATGTAATTAGCACCAGTGGTCACCAGCTGTATGGCAGCTGGCCCATGTTTGCCTCAACAATAGGCACATCCTGGGCAATCACTGGACAAGAACTGAGTCTGTTCAGCATTATTTGCTGATATGCTTCATGATCAAGGGGCTCACAGGAAGTAATAGAGAGTAATATGTATTACTCTATTACTTTGCCTCCTGCTTCTATTACTATTACTATTACAGCTCAAATTTTTGAGTCTTTTACTATTACTATTACTATTACATGGAAAAAGCTGTAATAGTCTATTACTATTACTATTACTTATTACTATTACCCCATGTCTGTTGTATTTATGCAATATCCGGAGCGAGTGAAAACAACACAGTTCGTCTGTAAAACAATGATATTATCCCATTATTTTATTATCTAATGCCCATATAATATGCAATGGTTAACAAATACAATATAAACGAAAATGTCATTGACATTGCACCTTGAGAGTATCTTTTTCCCATTTTCAGCGCAGTTTTCCCAGCATCATTTATCCAGAATTGCAATCATCCAAATTTTAATCAGCATGACTTATATGACTTTTATGTACTTAAATAATGCCGCTTTGATCGAGTGACCAATGATTCGGATACATTGACTTTGTTCCTATGTATTCGGATTATCGATACTCTACTGTATCTCTGTTTTAGGGGAGCGTTTCGCGTTCATCTTTGACTCCACAATTATGGACTATATTTCAAAGAACGAGCCGTGCAAGACCATGACCGTTGGCCGGCTTTTTAACCAGTTCGGATATGGAGTCGCTTTCAAGAAGAACTCACCTTACGTCAAGAGAGTGAGCTTAGAAATTCTCAAACTCCGGTCCAGCGGATACCTTGAAGGTTTGCAGTCCAAGTGGCTGTCTGGTCCCTGTCGAGAAGTGCAAGGTATGTTGTTTGTGATACGCCTTGCCGCTCTTTTAATGATGACTCTGTTATTCACTCCCCCCCCCCCCCCCCCACAAGTATGTAATAGTGGTGTGTCTTTAGTGGTGTTTTCTTTCATAGTCGATTAAATTGGTCGCATGTTTGCATTATCGACCACAATCGAGTTAGTAGGCACATGCAAAGAAGTGATAATATCAAGACCTAACCCTGTATCACAAATGGGAAAGACGGGATACAAAGAAGCGAACAGAATTTAAACTGAATTTTGTGAAGCGAACAATTGTATAAACAACCAGGCAGTCACCGTGACCATACAGTGTGATTAACCAATCGGGCTAAATCAACTCAGTCAATTTTAAGGTATAATTCTATATAGAAGATTTCACGGTAATAGAAATAATTAGAATTATCGATTAAAAATAGATACTTTTATTCCGTTCAGTCATCGAGCATGATTTACCAACAGTTCCACTAGTATGTATGTTCCACTAGTACAAATCAATGATTGCATTCATTAATTAACATACATCATTAAACATCTAGCTTTGATCAGATGTAAAACAAATGCACAAGACCTCGTTCTGGTTTGTATACTTTCATTTTCAATATACTATTGAAAAAAAACTTAAACTATAGAAAAAATTAATTTTTAATAATGATTTCTATGGTACTGTGTTGATAAACCAGGTAACGTATTAACGCAATATCTCGCTCATCTGTTTCTGAAATGCATGATGTCATTCAAACACAATCATACATGTACACACAGACAGATAAATAGTGGCATGTGGCAGAGTTTACTGATCTCCATTGTTTCACATGGAACTCAAGAATGAAGTTTTCGCATGAAAGACACGAAGGAACCACTCAAACTGAGATAATAATTATAGACTCTCATCACCAATATTGCCATTATAAACTTTTCAATTAAGGTCGATTTCATCATTGTCAGGTCGGCATTTCTGAAGTCATAATAATTTGGAAAAAAAAGTCAAAATAATCATTCCTTGTAATCTGAGGGGACGGCATCTACGGACAATACTCTGTGTTAAGTTATCACTGCTTTCCGGATTCTGTGGCTAGGGGTAGAGCACAGGACTCAAGGCCGGGAGATCGGGAGTTCGAATTTCAGTCGAGACGGTGAGATTTTTCACGGGTCGGTCCCGTCCAGGGTGACCGCTCTGCAGGCTTAATGGGAAGGTCGTGCCCAACGGCTGTGTTTCACTAACATATGAGGGCGCCTTTCCGGGTTCCCTAAGTGGTATGACACAAAAGCGATGAATACACACCCAGGACACCGCAGGTGTACTAGTCACTATGCATGGTTAGCTACAGGTTATAAAATTACAGGAAGCGTGTGATCTTGCCCTGTCACGTAGTCCAACAACGGAATTGAATTCTGCAAACCAAAAAAAATACTCAGTTAAGCTAGCATTAAAACAATGGAGGCGACCCCCCCACACACACACACAAAAAAAAAATAATAATAAAAAATGTTAACACCATTTCAGTTAAAAAGTCTGTGTAACATAGAGCCTTGTTGAATACTTCTCTGACAAATTATTATGAACATTCACAACTTAAATAAACTCATTATAATCAATTATGTAAAAAGGGGACGGGTTATACGGAACTTTCCTTTATAAAGTTTGATAGGGAATAATTAATCCTTAATGATGAGGATCATAAAATGCTAAATTCCCTAACTGGTAATGATAAATTCCTGGCTCATCAGCATTTTTTTGTGGACAGCACTGAACCTCTAGTTCTGCCTGTAATCTTGTGACTGTGTAAAAAAATATGCTTCTTGTACTAGCTGACTCCTGGCATACATAACAATGATCAAGTGGCAAGGTATATTTTAATATATTATTTTCCAAGTCGATTTGTACTTACAGTAACATTACAATATGTTTCATTCTGGTGAGTTACGCATTAGAAAAGTTGCAGCGTGATGAATAAAAGGACATAAAATAGGATGAAACATGAAAACAGACAAACTCATGTTTGCTCATGTATTGTGCCATTATCTCAACACCATCAAATTAATTTGTTACCTTGTAAGAGTCATAATTCAAATCTTGACCCTTCAAAATTTTAAATGACACAGTCATAATGTATGAAGGTAATATTATCCTAGCCCCAGTTGTGACTCTGTAATACATGTGTATTAGTATATACGACTCGGTCTGCTATAATTATTGTTAAAATTATAAGCTTTTAAAGATATATAAGAGAACACCGCATATATACAATGCTTCATGCCAAGAAACATGTTCTCTTTAATATATATGCTCTCATTTCGGATATATATATATATATATATATATATATATATATATATATAAATATATATATATATATATATATATATATAAATATATATACATGTATATATATATATATACATGTATATATATATATATATATATTTATATATATATATATATATATATATATATATATAGATAGATAGATAGATAGATAGATAGATAGATAGATAAACAGATATGTAGTATGTTTATAGTTAGATAGATAGATAGACAGACAGATATTATATTTTTGGTTATCCCCTTCGATACTATATATATGCTTCTCACCCGCTTAGATTCCTCAGCCAGCACTAAAGGTGAGAGCGCCAGCCTTACCAGTATGTCGGGGGTCTTCTTCATGCTGTTCATTGGTATTGGGGCTACACTGATCGCGCTGGTTACAGAGTACATCGTTGCCTCGTGCAGGGACTCAAGACGCAGGCTGGAGGAAGAAGTGAGTATAAATATCCTGTCACAAACATTTACTGGGCTTGTTCTCTCTAGGGACTGACAATGTCACATGTTTTTTCAGACGCTGCAACCTTTTTTTTTAAAGGATTCTGACCAATTTTGCGTACTGGACCTCCCCCCCCCCTCATTTTTCCCGACCTGGGGACGTCATTTTTAGGTTTTGTGGTAAGCCTTCCAAAGTTGGACCCCTCCTTTTCCTAAATCCTGGATCTGCCACTGGTCTCCCCTATGGCATACAAAATATCACCAATGCCACCTTTTGGACTACAGAACGCAACCTAAAGAATGCAACCTACAGATCGAAAGTTTTGTATTCAGCTAAATGAACTGATAGCGAGAGGTATCACACATATTATGGCACACGTTTATGCACCGTTAAAAGGCGATGTGTGTTTGACCATGAAGGGAACACTTGCAAATTGAAGCTGAAAATATACAGGACGCCCGCTGGGTGTCAGAATTGAAGGCCGCTCGACCCGAGAAATTAATGCCGTTTGTCATTCTGAAAAAGGTTTCTAAACAAATATGCAGATCCACATGTAATGACGTGTTGGTAATCGCTCGACCTACGACCCCCTCCAGCCTCCCCCCTCCCCGGCCCTGGCAACTGAGCGATAATGGAGAATCGGCTATGAAGTGTACGACCTTAAAAAAAGATAGAGGTAAAAATAAACATCAGGTGCAAATTTGTTTCCAATGACTAATATTATGAACAAGAGTCATCATTTGAGTTATAGCACAGTCTAGGCCATAGAAAGAAGCCCCACAAGTTTGATCCTTTTCTTTTCTTTTTTTCGGCCATGGATAAACTTAGACAGCCTTCCCCGGTACCTAAGGTTATATTCCGTAGGAAGAATCATGTTTTTCATTAAATTCCATTTAAGATGCAAATAATGAATATTCATCTACAAATGAGTATATTGAATTGCCTGATTGTTTAACTGATTAATATATGGGCATTTTACAGGAAAGAACTGTATTTACAAGCTTTTGGAAACATTCTTGAAGTGTACACACACATATTTAGAATTTTAATTATTTCTTTTCTCCTAGGGAGTTGAGATGCCATTCAACGAGGCGCTGTGCAGACGACTTCACTATGTGTCACGTGACTTACAACATACATTCTGTCGTTTCTGTATTCCGGGCATGCGAAAAAGATCACCCAACAGGAGGTCCCATCATACATGGCGAAAGAAACGTCCAGCCTCGCGAGATGTACGTTCAGAAAGAGACTTGGACGAGACTAGATCAAATTCCAACCATGTTGGAGAAAATAACCATATTTCTCCAGTAGACCCAAATGATATACAACTAAATCCAGATTCGCATTTAAATGGATTTACAATTTATAAACCACATGACTCAGCAGATCCCGTGAAACGAAATCCTATTTATGACGATACGTTATGATTCAAGCGTGTAACGTCGTTCGTGAGGTATTTTACTTGCCACTTAAAAGAGATATTACATATGACTCAGGATACGTTCTAACCACATTCATTTAAATGCAGTCATTAGAGAAAAAACTGTAGTTCGGCTATATGCATGGAGGAAGATGGCGATTCACTTGCTCCTACCAGACCAAGACAAACTGTTATCTACTGGGTTATTTAACAACAGGTTATTGGAGGAATGTGTGGTTCCAACTCGGAACTTAATAAGACTGCTTCTGAAACAGCGTGCCAGACACAACCACTGCACATTTTTAATGTGTTTTCATCCAGCCAAAACTTGAACCGATTTTTTTAGTAAAAAACGTTATTAAATATTTATGAAGTTTGAAAACAACATTAGCATATACATATGTATACCACCAATCATATTGTGCATACAACCAAATTGTATTGATACATAACTAGTTATCAATGATACAGTATTTCAGTACTTATTCTTTAAATCAAAATAGAATGATGTTGCCATTTATATTCATCAAGTTTCATTCCGCACACACACATATATACATGTGTGTGAACAACAATTCAAGCATTTATTTTACTTATAAATACATGTAATTATAAAATATATAAATTATTGATATAAAAGAATATACAGTGTATAGTCATCAGTCAAGGTCGCAGTTCGTATAAATCGTGATGCAAATTAACTCTTGGTCTGTTGATATAAATATTTCCAAGGAAAAAGACGCATAAGTACCATAGGATGCAAAGATTTGTATTCAGATTAAAAATTTTGTATCAGGTTTTGTGAATATATAAATATTTTTCTTTCTTTAGTCTGTGTTGTTCTTTTGTAAGCAAAGATATGTCACATGTAAATCGTAATACAGGAGTGACCGGTTAATATTGAACTGAAACGCAGAAGTAGAGCGCATATGCCTCCGCTATATCGCACTGAAGACCAATAGGAGAGGGCATTACTTAACAATCTTTATACCCGGACTTCCAAATTTAAAGCAGTGTTTCCAGGTGCGCGTATATGCGTGTGTGCCTATATGCGTAAAAAACGGTGTGTTTCTATATGCGCGCATACGCCGGTCGGCAACGGTCCGGGGTAGCCGGCCGGAACGGGCTTCTACCGGCCGGCACAAAGCTAATATTTACAAAGATCGTCACAAATGGGCTAACAGAAATGAAACTTTGGATATTTATTACCAAAAATTTGTACCTCATAAGTATGTTAACAAAATGAATCAATCGAGAACCAAAATATTAATTAAAATTATAGCCCATTATCATAGAACAACGCAAAGATAAAGCTTACATATTCCGAAACCGAGTGTGTGTACCTAGTGAAAGTACCTGACATGATCATAATTTATGGGTGATGAAATGGTGAATACCCCAAAATCCTCTCTTTGATTAGCTAATTGCAGAGGTAAGTTCACAGTGCACATCCAGAAAGTTCCAGTTAACAGCTCTGTTTACAAGTCGGAGAATCAGCGGAGAATCCACGGAGAAGGTTCGGAGAGTTTTTGAAGGATGGTTTATACAGTTGATAGTTAAAAATAAAACATTCCGTGGTTTATACAATTGAAACTTAAAAAAATAAACATTAATATTGCCAGAAAACATGTACCATATTACTCTTAGCATGTGTTTCCACTGTTAAAAGACCGTTATAAATAACAATTCTTGCATAATTAAGTACCCCCCGCCATGACCACCTCCGTTTACTTCGCTAATGTCCGTAAATTCTGAAATGTATATATGTATCCCGGGAGCATATTCTGTCCTGTCTTAGTGTACGTCTGTCTACTCAAACTGCACGGCCCATCATGGTGTACACCACGTTTGAAGCCCAGATTCAGCACATTTCAGCTCTCACAATGACATGATATCAACCCTTATTATGTTATACAAAATCTTAGGCACAATTTTGTATTTTATATGAGTGATTTTAATAAGATTTTGTATAACATAATAATATATTTCCAATTTTTTCCTGAATAAACCAGAAAAAAAATTCTTGCTCCATATTATGTAAGCAGCTCTGTAGAGCAAATGAAATTGAAAGAGCAAGAATTCAATATAATAATTGAAAAATTCAATTTTTGTGGAAATATTAATTTTACGATATGATGTGATAATACGTTAATGTTGTTTTGACTGTCGGCAAATATCACAGGAATGGCATCAACTGTTGATTGTCTGACTTGTTAGTAGATTTTGGCGTTAGACAGCGCAACCTAGTTTATGTTTACTGCTGAAATTGTATTCTCAATTCACTCTTTAATTTCATGACCGTATTTTATGGTATGGCACAGAGTGAACATTAAGACCTCTGGGGCTCTTGTTTTAAGTCTTCATGTAGCATGGTATGGAACACTGGAATCACTTTTCGTATAATTTAATTCAGCTGTAAATAATGCACATGGTTTTTAAAGGGTATTTAAACTGATATCAGAGGGTTTTTAAAGAGGTAAGCGTACAAATCATTTTTTTTTATATATAAAATTGCTCCCCTCCGAAAGTTCCCATTTAATCTACATGTATATGTCTTTTAGGGAATTTTGTATTATTAAGGCGACAAACCTGAAGATACGTTATCATCATGTGCCGATAATCGGGCACGAGTTCGTTATATTATTGCCGTAGAGTCATATCGGTCATACCTACGATTAGCCAGTTGGTTTTATTTTCATAAGTTGATTGTTCATGAATCAAGCACTTGGTGTTCTCCGTCTTGACAATTACACCATTCAACGTGGTCACTAATGAAATCTCTGATGCATTCCTAATTCAGACGTCTGAAATCCTAAATTCATGGCGTATAATAGTTGTTAGTACCAGACAAATGTCGCTTTAGCTTCTTACAATCATTAAACTGGGCAGCGTCAATCGCACTAATACGTGCGTAAGCGGGGGGTCTCATGTGAGGGCAATCAACAGGTCTCTCGGCACAAAGAAAAGCCTGTTCGTTAACACTGAATATGTTAAGGATTATAAAACTTGGCGACATAGCTAGCCAATTCTTATCCGTATATGTGTATATAAGGATATTTTTCCCAGGGTCTGCAGGTAATAGAGGTTGTTACCTTTCAGATATTTCCAGCTCCAAGAACGTTTCACTCAAGGCAGTGGAAATACGCTTGAATATAACAGATTGGGGTACGTTGATGTCCCCCCCCCTTGTTCGTCATCACTCAAGTCTTTTTATATACAAGTCTGGCATAGTACCCGAAAAAGACATAACAAAATGAAACCTCTGGACCAATGGAGTACACAAGAATTAGACGAACTAAGAATCAAGAAACAACTATCAGCAAAGGTAAGAGCTGACACAATTGAACTGAAAAAGCAAGTTAACGGTATAGCATCTGAGCGAAAAAGGTGTCTTGCGTATTTTGCCAAAGAGCGTTTGGCTTTAGAACGTCGGATTTCTCACTTACTTTCTGCAAGAAATGTCCGCGTAAAAGACCGAGAAGAAACGTTAAATCGTGAAATTAAGACAAGTCGCATAAATAATCAGATTATTCCATCAAAGAACGACACAGGATCCGAAAGTAAAAGACAAGCGACATCCTTGTTAGTTGTAATGTCTCCAACAGAACATGAAGATGCAAGGCAGGATTTATCAGGAAACCATTCAGATGATACTGTCATCAAGGACAATTGCACAGAAACAGATGATGAAATGCTCACATTATCGCAAAGACGCACTCCCCGTAGGAAATCCATGGACCCGAACTGGAAATATGCTGAACCAATTTCCCTGTCATTGCAAAAGTTTAACCAAGTTAACAATCGACCTTTTCCGAAAGTCCGCCCCGCGTCATCATTTGTGTCAAGATCATCGCCAACACAAGAAACGGCCTCTACGATCAGTTGTCCTTCAAGTGCCCGTGCTTCGAGTCGATATTCTCAAATTCTGTTCAATAAGAATAATAGCGTTCCTTCATCAACAAAATTAACCGTGAGATGTCACCAGGCCTCATCCCCACAAACGTGGATTCAAGAGAGCCCTAAAAAATGTACCCAAAGACCCAATATACTAAGCGCTGATGCATGTTTTCTTATAAAAGACACCCCGGAGCGGACGAGAAAACAGCGATCAAAAAGCGTGATTGGATTGTCATCTTGCTGGTCATCCACAGATAACGGTTCAGAAAATCCGACAGTTTCACAAAATACGACAAACACGCCGAGCATCAACAGAGAGGAAAGTGATGCTAGAAAGAAGATTGACTTTATAAAGTGGGCGCTCAGTGAAACGTGGCCAAGGTGTAATGAACGACTCTCAGCAGACACAACAGGATGATAACAAGTCGTTTTTAGCAACATTATAAGACTCTGCTTGTTCAGTTAGCATGTGTATTAACTTCAGAACGAAAATGAGGAATTTTTTTTTGTATTCTGAACATTGTGATCGGAGATTGGAAAACTGGTAGTTTTGGTGGTTATACGCATCTCAGTTGTTAAATATAGAGCACTGTATATTGTTGTATATTTTGTATTTTTGTTCAGTTTATTTGAATAAATATGTTTATATTACCACATTGTGTACGACGGGTTGGGAATAACATACCATGCCCAATGACAGTCGACTGTTCCATCCAATATCCATGTACTGAAATAAGTGCTATTGTTAGAGACACGACCACTTACTTTTAAAAGAGAAATTGTATTATATTTTTAGAAAACATTGCAACATTTTGAAGCATATTATCAATGTTTAGTTCCCACTGCAACATATTGACAACATGCAGTAATTTTTTCCTCAGATATTCTGTATTTTGGTCCAGAGACACACATACCATACTACACATACGTCTATGACATTAGCAGTGAGAACGTATTTTTGGCGATATAGCTTGCTCAACTACTCTTGTATTCATGGCTTTAAGGGCCTTTCAGGAAAGGTGTCTTGCGTATTTTGCCAAAGAGCGTTTGGCTTTAGAACGTCGGATTTCTCACTTACTTTCTGCAAGAAATGTCCGCGTAAAAGACCGAGAAGAAACGTTAAATCGTGAAATTAAGACAAGTCGCATAAATAATCAGATTATTCCATCAAAGAACGACACAGGATCCGAAAGTAAAAGACAAGCGACATCCTTGTTAGTTGTAATGTCTCCAACAGAACATGAAGATGCAAGGCAGGATTTATCAGGAAACCATTCAGATGATACTGTCATCAAGGACAATTGCACAGAAACAGATGATGAAATGCTCACATTATCGCAAAGACGCACTCCCCGTAGGAAATCCATGGACCCGAACTGGAAATATGCTGAACCAATTTCCCTGTCATTGCAAAAGTTTAACCAAGTTAACAATCGACCTTTTCCGAAAGTCCGCCCCGCGTCATCATTTGTGTCAAGATCATCGCCAACACAAGAAACGGCCTCTACGATCAGTTGTCCTTCAAGTGCCCGTGCTTCGAGTCGATATTCTCAAATTCTGTTCAATAAGAAAAATAGCGTTCCTTCATCAACAAAATTAACCGTGAGATGTCACCAGGCCTCATCCCCACAAACGTGGATTCAAGAGAGCCCTAAAAAATGTACCCAAAGACCCAATATACTAAGCGCTGATGCATGTTTTCTTATAAAAGACACCCCGGAGCGGACGAGAAAACAGCGATCAAAAAGCGTGATTGGATTGTCATCTTGCTGGTCATCCACAGATAACGGTTCAGAAAATCCGACAGTTTCACAAAATACGACAAACACGCCGAGCATCAACAGAGAGGAAAGTGATGCTAGAAAGAAGATTGACTTTATAAAGTGGGCGCTCAGTGAAACGTGGCCAAGGTGTAATGAACGACTCTCAGCAGACACAACAGGATGATAACAAGTCGTTTTTAGCAACATTATAAGACTCTGCTTGTTCAGTTAGCATGTGTATTAACTTCAGAACGAAAATGAGGAATTTTTTTTTGTATTCTGAACATTGTGATCGGAGATTGGAAAACAGGATAAAAATGCATTCTTATAGTTCAAAAATAAATACATGATTTTAATAACGTGTACACACAGATTGAAGCTTGACAAAAAGGATGACTTTTACAGGTACAATTATAATCGTGAATTTGAGTTTTACATTGCAAAAAAAGAAAATGATCATCATTTAATAAATGACCTAAAGAAAAAGACAGTACCATGAAATACTACCCGAGAGATTATTACTAAACTTTCTTGTATTATTCTGATTATTAGGCCTAATCTATCGCCATATACGTGATCCATGAATCCTGAATATTACATCCATGGCAGCATAGGCACCCAAACAGCCTACCACCGTGCATCCGCGCACTGAGATACAGAAAACTGCCATCTTGACAAAAGATATATAATATTCGACAGGGCTTCTACATATCTCTTTGTTATTGTGAGTCATCTATAATGTTAGTTGGAAGCTGAACTTATCACCTAAAAATACATTTAACATAAGTTTTGGAATGCTGAGGAAATTAAAATACTCGTATTAATAATGTGTGACTCTTATAAAATTAAAGAGATCTATTCATATTCCAGGTGTGATAAATATACGTATAATGTATAAGTGATACACAATATAATATTTATTTCCTAAAGATATAATGGTATCTGCCCATATTTCATTCCCAAACCGAGTGCTTACACCTGCATACGATCGAAGATAAGATGGCACGGGGAGCCATCGATGATGCAAAACATAGACATTCCGCTCACGCCACCTGGTGACCGTACGCCAAAACTTCACAAAATCAAGATTCCAAGCTCCAAGCCGGATACACGTGGTCTTTATTTACTCACATATAAAATCACAACAATGTATAAAACAAGCGAATAAGAGACAGATGGGCCGGGATGGTTTTTTTTTCGAGGAAAAATTGTGCATTTGGTCAGAAAGAACTAACTGCGTGAGAAAAACCACATATTATTGCAAATTTCAGAATATGTACCTTTAAGTTATCAAAATGTATAATAAATATTAGCTTTTTAATAATGAATGGTAGCTAAGCTGGTTATACGCATCTCAGTTGTTAAATATAGAGCACTGTATATTGTTGTGTATCGTTGTTAATTTTTTTTTTTTTTTGTTCAGTTCATTTGAATAAATATGTTTATATTACTACATTGTGTACGACGGGTTGGGAATAACATACCATGCCCAATGACGATCGACTGTTCCATCCAATATCCATGTACTAGAGTGAGAGCTATTGTCAGAGACACAATGACTTGTGAATAAGTGATACACAATATAATATTTATTTCCTAAAGATATAATGGTATCTGCCCATATTTCATTCCCAAACCGAGTGCTTACACCTGCATACGATCGAAGATAAGATGGCACGGGGAGCCATCGATGATGCAAAACATAGACATTCCGCTCACGCCACCTGGTGACCGTACGCCAAAACTTCACAAAATCAAGATTTCCAAGCTTCAAGCCGGATACACGTGGTCTTTATTTACTCATATACAAAATCACAACAATGTATAAAACAAGCGAATAAGAGACAGATGGGCCGGGATGGTTTTTCGAGGAAAAATTGTGCATTTGGTCAGAAAGAACTAACTGCATGAGAAAAACCACATATTATTGCAAATTTCAGAATATGTACCTTTAAGTTATCAAAATGTATAATAAATGGTAGCTTTTTAATAATGAATGGTAGTTTTGGTGGTTATACGCATCTCAGTTGTTAAATATAGAGCACTGTATATTGTTGTATATTTTGTATTTTTGTTCAGTTTATTTGAATAAATATGTTTATATTACCACATTGTGTACGACGGGTTGGGAATAACATACCATGCCCAATGACAGTCGACTGTTCCATCCAATATCCATGTACTGAAATATGTGCTATTGTTAGAGACACGACCACTTACTTTTAAAAGAGAAATTGTATTATATTTTTAGAAAACATTGCAACATTTTGAAGCATATTATCAATGTTTAGTTCCCACTGCAACATATTGACAACATGCAGTAATTTTTTCCTCAGATATTCTGTATTTTGGTCCAGAGACACACATACCATACTACACATACGTCTATGACATTAGCAGTGAGAACGTATTTTTGGCGATATAGCTTGCTCAACTACTCTTGTATTCATGGCTTTAAGGGCCTTTCAGGAACACGGCGGTTAGCGTCTGTGATGCTCGAAATCTCACCTGGACGCTCGGTTCTTGGGCTTCAGGCGTGCGACCGGACTTGCAAGTTTTCTGGCCGTTAGAACGATAGAATCAGAGTAATCTCTTGTGGTATTCACTGTCCATTACCGACAAGTAGTCTAACGGGTCTCTCCAAAAGTAGGTGAATCTGCGGAGTGCCGGAGAATCATCGGAGAATTTTTGGAGAGTTTTTGAAGGAAGGTTTATTCATTGATGAATAAAAATAAACATCAATATCGCCTGAAAACCTGTACCATATTATTACTCTTACCATAGCACAAAAAAATATGGCACAGTGACGTCATTTTACCCTGAATCCCTGAGTTCACGCAAACCCTGTGCCTGAAAATCGGTCTTGTTGAGGTTTTCACGCGTATACGCACATACACATGGAAACACTTCAGTTACGGCCATTCTTCAGTCATCTGTCTCCGCCCTCTGGGCTTATTTCTCAATGAAATTTTTTAAATAAAAATTTAATATCAATCAAACAGAAAATATATTCACTCGCACATGCGCATGCCTAACATAGCCTTGTGTGATACCGTGAACTACGTCGAGACTTCAGTTGGTCGAGAACGAGATGGCGAGACCGAATTTATACCTCGGGTATTCCACGTGGACATGCCGCTTAAGGCATTTAGGCTGTTTTTCATGTGATCTTCAAAGCCGTCAGTCGTATAGTCAGATTTCATATAAAGTAAATATATCTTCTTCTTCTTCTAGTATGCAAGAAACACATACTGAATACAAATATATGTTTTCTCACTTTTTTTTTTTTTTAAGAAATGGCAATCGATATGATCGTTGTGTCTATAAAGAACCGTACCAGGACAATGTCAGCTTTGATCGCTCTGCTCGGCTCACTTATAACTGTCACAGTCTGTCAATAAAATATCGTGTAATTTGCAAATCCAGGCCATGATCAAGTGTGGCAACCTTGACAGGTTATACCAGAAAAAAACCAATACTTTTTACCGTTATCTCTATAGTTGTCTGTATTGCCGAGTCAGTTTGAGCATGTTAACGGCACAAATGTATAAGCTTAACACCTTGTCATATGTTGCTTTTGCAACTGTGTACAGGCAGATATTGCAATATTATTTAACCTTTGTAAATATGTCTCGAGATTATGTACACAATAGAATGCTACCCAGTAGAGCGCTTACCTCTGCCAACAGTGCCATCAATTCATCTTCCAGGGCAGGGGGATGAGTCCTACACACACACACACACACACATTGTGTGTGTATATATATATATATATATACAAATATACTGTTTTAGAGTATGTATTACACTTTTTAAATAAAAACAGGTAATCACATTCCAAATAATTAAGTATTAGGTTTTATTATTTCTTATTGTTTAAGTAAAAGTTAATTATAAACCAGGTCTATATATTATATTTTATAGTAAACTCATAAATGAGACCAAAATGTATAATTTAATTTATTAATATATGGAGGGGGATATATAACCCCCCCCCCCCCATTTTTCCTTTATTGACACCCCTGTTGCCAAACAAAATAACCATATACATTACCCGATCCCTAATCCAGATCCGCGACGACGTTTAATGTAGTCTTGTGGCGCCAGTCTCATCTCTAAACCCTAAGGTATCGTGAAAGTCGAACATTTCGGTTATGATAAGAGGAAATAATTATAACGTACCAAGCAAACGCCACTAAATTGTCTTGTCGCCTTACTTACGGTGGTGATACAGCCGAATATAAGAGGTCTGCAGTCTGCAGCCCCTAACGCAACAAATACGGAAAAGGAATCAGGGCATATGACCTCGAAATTTGGGCCATGGTCACAATTCAATATCAGATGGAAATCATTTACCTGCGACTATAGTTCCTACTTCAGATCCGTTATGAAAGCTTTCGAAACAAAAAAAAGTAACAGAAATCCATATGAAATAAATGAGCAATAGTTAAGGCAAAGTTTATTTCAAACCCTACTTACCACATGTATTTTAATAGAATCAATCTCTTGTTTGTTGATGCTGTAGGAACAACAGAACATTTTATATATCATTAATCTATAACATTACATGTGTGAAGCAGTAGACCTGTATATTTTTAGCAAACACAATAAAACAAACATGTGGCTTCAAGACTGCGAAACATTGATTTGGATAAAATGGTTTAACAATGACATACGGGTTGACAGCGATCCATGGACGTTTTCAGGGTCCGTTTCAATTATTGTAAATATACATTTTTTAAAGTTCGAAAGTGCATCTAAGAAAGGTTATTCGTCATTTGATGCAATTTCTGTGTATACAGGTCTTGTTTCTTGGGAAAACATCACCTGGAACTCTTAGTCATCGTCTGGTACTACTTTTAGCGGAACAAAATAGCCGCGTCACATACCGGTCAGAGGGCCTTAGGCCTTGATTCAGAGTAACTAACTGCTTTCTTTCTTGCAACACGAGCGTAGATACCGGCAGATGGCGCAGCGATAGTCCCTACGAGAAGTTATTTAAAATCTCTCTGGATTTATTAGGAAATGAGAAAACTATCCTCTTTAGGACATACTTTCTCTATCATTATCGACAGGTCAAGACCAAAAAACATGCAGGAGTTCCGTGACAAATAATCAGGGCCACCACCGTCAATCATAATATTGATACACGAATGTGTCCTGCAACAATTTAAAGCAAAACATGTACGACTGAATGTTTGTGGTTCTGAAATTTGTCTATATTTCCATTAGCTTGAAGAACGAACGCAAATTATGTCCCTCCTGCAAAATTAAGACATGACAGACAAAGCAGGACCTTTCAGTGCAATATAAATGCCTCCAGAGTCGTGAATTTACGGCTTCTGAAGGAAGAGTGCTTCACACCAGAACGTAGCGCTGGGCCTGTATCTCACACATAGTCTTTTGCTTGAAGTGACATTTAGTATCATCCCACCCATTGATGACGCCGAGGTACAGCATCCGGACACATTCAGACGGCCCCAGGACCTCATCCGGCTGTCCGTTCATCCAAGATGTATAACCCATTGGCTCTCCTGTCGAATTCCATATCCACTGGCCTCCGACTTTTCTTCCGGAAATCCAGAAATTCTTTTCATAATCTGAAATAGTAATAATAATAATGATCATAATAACATATAATATATATGATATAATTATAAAAATAATAATAATATCTTAATATCTTTTAATCATTAAATTGACTTCATTTAAAGTTCATGATATTTAACATTCACATGTTAATTACCTCCGCAAAGCGGCGAGGGTTATGTTTCTGAGGGCGTTTATTTGTTTGTTTGTTTGTTTGAGTATTTGTTTGTCTGTTTGCAACATTACTCAAAAGATTAGAAACGAAAATTTTCATGAAAATTTTAGGATAGCTCGGCATTGATGCAAGGAACAATTGATTAAATTTGAGGGTGATCTATATCACAATCCGGATCCAAAAATGATTTAAATTTATTTTTGTCATATTCTGCCACCTAGTGTGAAATCAGTAAACAAGGCAGCTCTTATAAAAATGATGGGCTGCCTTGTTTACTGACTCACGCCACATGGCAGCACATTTATCCTGAGTGTGTATGCTTTCAATGTGGCTCTTCTTCATCTAGATTCAGGTATTATTAAGGGAAAATGCTGCATATCTGACAATGTCATATAGGGGTAATGAGTAGTGGAGGGCCGATCATCGAGATTTATCGAAATTCAGTCGGTTTGCTGTCAGTTCCAAGCGCTCGATTACCAAAGGCAACAATCGATTACATCATAATCAAGATTTTTTTCAAGAATGCCTTTATGTTAAAGGCTAAAATTATTCTTCCTTTTTTCACAACATTCCGCGCTTCATATAATGAGTCTGTGTTTCCAAATAACTTCCGTTTGTAACTGAGTATAACACGGTAGATGCGAGAACGGAGGACTTAATAAACCTGTAAACTGACAGGGAGCTGCAGAATCAGCGGAGACTTTTGTAACGAGATGTACATTGCACAATACGAGCGGTATGGCGTTAAAATGCTTCATTCTCCAGGTCTATGCCAATCTTGCAAGATTCTCTTAGAAATAATCTCGTCAACTGATGCCAGATGCCGCTGTTTAGGCCATTTGAAAAAATCTTTGTTGGGGCTTACCCGGCCGGTCGAGTATTTTAGATGTATGGGCTTTAAATTTTTCTAGCGGGCCTGTGAAACCAGTGTGCATGACGGCAGTCATCATAAATGTTATAAAACGAGAGTCCTTGGTGGCGGTGAAGTTAAAATAATACGCGGGAGTATTCATGAGGGCCAGCAAGTAGATGTCCTGGATGGTGGCTTAATTCTTGATTATTATAAATAATTCAAATGAAACTTTGAAAATCATATCTTACTAATAATAGGAAAATATAAAAAAAAGGCAAAAACTTCTTTTCTTAATGTAGAATTTCTAAGACATGAGGGTTAGGTTAAGAAAGTACAGTTTCACAGATAATTGAATATTTCTTTATATTTGTCCGAACCGATTAATAATCGATCATCGATCAGTTTGCTCAAACCGATGATCGATTATGAAAAAAGAACCGACTCTCACCACTAGTGATGAGCTGCCTTGGCGGAGGTCTGCACTCTCTGGGCACATTTCTAGTTTTGTATCTGTAATAAATAAATTTTCTTACCGTTAATTTCTTTTGAAACGACATGTTCTACGTGTTTCTGTTCCCTTTCGTTTTCGACAGCCACCAGGTCGGACCCGGTTCGCTTACACTCAGCGCGGGACTGTGGCCACGTCATCGTACTGTGGACAACTTTGTAGCAAGATTGCGTGTCCATAAATACATGACCATATCCAAACGGACACGTAGCGACACCTAGAGTATGAAAATCAAAGATTTCATGATATATCTGTGACATGATACATTGTTTTTTATACTTGTTACATACATCTTATTAAATTTGAATTATTTCTTCATAGTAACAATCAAGGTTTAATCAAATTTCACAGAGTCCTTATGGAGACTTTTAGATTATCTTTGAGATTACCGACGTCCGATTACCCATGTTAAAAGAAGATTGTTTTCAACTCTATTCATCCGTGTCCGTCCGTTCGATCGTGATCGGCATGCGAATGAGAGGTATGGTCAAACAAATTATCACGTTTGTAATGCTGGCCGTATTTTTTTATTTTTGTAACATTTCTTAATAATTTGATCAAGCATAGATTTCACACAGACTGTCATGATCACCCCACCCCCTTTCCACCCGTAATGTGATACCGGAGCCACATTATACCATAAGCCCGATACCAGTAAAAATAACTTTTCAAAAATAATTGTCTGCATACGGTTCAACGATACCCGTCCCTTGATTTATCACGATACAAAATGAAATATCCTATCGATTCGAATTCTATCTAAGGATTTTCATTATTTCCATGTAATGTCCGATTACATTTAAATGAAGAGTCTCTTATCACCATGAATGTATATAAGTAAAAACGTGATCAGTCTGAATGAAGGTGAACGGCAACGTCTTTCCTGTGGGCTTCACATAAATATGTGTTTAACCGTTCGCAAACTACAAGGTTGATTCAGAGGTGAGCTCTTGTGGGTGGCCCTAATACCTGTAATTGATAATATAGGCACCCTTAATTAAAAACATATCATGGTGATCAGGATTACCTCAAACACGTCATGGATTGTTCCTTGGGCGTTACTCTAATTCTCGCACAGTCTGTTGAAGGCTTTTTTAAATACCAATTTCTAGAGGCAAAAGCGCTTTGTCTCGGGTTGCTCTATTGAGTTAATTGCCCCCGCTTCCTCGGTACGGGGGGCATTGATTTGGGTTTGTCTGTCCATCCATCTGTCAGGTTTTCGTTTCCGTGCGATAACTTTCCTAAATATTACCTGATGATATTCAAATTTGGGTCAGTGATTGCTCTCATGCATACCCTGGTCGGAATTGGTTTGGAGTGTCTTTCTGAAATTTTTTTTCACCAGCTCAAAAACAAATAAAAATGTCCCTTTAGTTTCCAATTCACAACAAATTATGACATGTGGAGACATCTTCAGGAGACAATGAAAACTAAAACACAGGCACTATGACATGTGGAAACAGCCTAAGGAGAAAATAAAAACTTAAAACATATTGAGAAGGCAAGCATTAAGATTATAGGAAGCTAAAATAACAAGAGGCGGTAGCGTAGGACATAAATTCCACGAATTAGCTTCTTTGCATAGAAAGGGGTCTCCTCAAACTGACTAATAGGTCACAGAGGGGGATTCCCGCCAGATATAGCTGACCCAATTAATTGGCTACGGACGAGCCAATGGAAAAGCGACTGCAAGGTAACGTGGCAGGCTCCGCCTTCACTGAAGGTCTTTCCGGATGAACTCATCTGACCATCGACAACTTACCAAGAGAACAGTCTCGGAAATTGTTCTCAGGCCTGTTACAACCTTTGCTGATTATCATTTATTTGGTTTATTTAATTTTTTATTTAGTGTTACATTGTAAGAAACGATATTTTGTCTACTTGGACAAAAGTTGAATAAAGGCAACAATCAGGAGCCAAAATATATTCCCTAAAAGCCAGTCTTGTCTTGTTTGTTATAATCAATTACCAGAGCTCGTCATCCCTAGAGTACGATTCCTAATATAGAAGAGGGGTAACTCCGAGACAAAAATAACTAACAGACAAACCAAATAATCAGCCAGGCACGATGGAAACATAAAAACGTACGGAGTAAAGATGTAGCCGGCTGTAGCTGTAAATGTATATATATATATATATATATATATATATATATATATATATATATATATATATATATATATATACCTTCAAAGTCCTGCAGAGTACTTGCATTTTCACTTAATACGATGTAAGCTGTCCACGCTGGTGTCACTGTCCTGGCAACTGGTGACGTCATGGCCAGCTCACACTGACCAGCTTGTCCATGATTGACCGCCCGGCAGCCCGGGTATAGATTGCACGTAAACATACAATAATGGCCGGTAACATGTCTTACAGCAGTAGTCATGGCAACCGTTGATTCCATACGGGAACGCGGGTACAAAAGATAACGGCGCCCATGGGAAACTACAGACGTTTACACATGTAACACAATCTTAAAAGAATTAGACATGAATAAAGGATTTTACAATGTATTCAAACTAATTATTTATGCGCATTTCTTTTTTTCTTAAGAATTGGTCACTTTCAAGTATTAGTCACAAACAATATAAATATAAACCAGTTCTCAATATAAATAGTACCTAATAGAAAGTATTGGGTCTATATTTTGTCGACGTTTGAGCAGACCATAGGATCGTATACTATAAAATCATTACATTTCTCACATTCAATGATTTCAGAGGTCCCAAATGAATTAAAAATTACTCAATAGAATGCATGGTGCACAGTAGCCCTTTGATGAAATTCTACAGCCGTTCTTTATTCTAAAATAATATTAATCTTATAAATAATAGCGTGCCGATGATCTCCGAATATTCAGCTTTGATAATAATCAAGGCCTTAAAATACACTAAAAACAATAAATAAAATGCATCTTTCACAAAAGATTAGTATTTTTGTTTGTTTCTGGGTTTGTACGTACCTGTTCCGGCCAACAATGAAAAAAGGGTCGTTATAAACAAAAATAGGGACATCCCAGTAGATGTTGCCCGGATATTCTGCGTCCCCAAATACTAGTTTCAAATTTTATAACAAAATGGACCAGCGATCAAGCCGCCTGCTCTACACATCCCGGCATCTCCGGACAATGGCCTTGATGGCACATTAAATGAGGAATGAAGAAATCAGGCACATTTTGTAGCACTACATTTCCGTAGATACCGTTGAACAACAGTCAACAGTATGGCTTGTCGATTGCTGCTGTGTTCAAAGTAAAGTAGATTTGCGGAAAATATCAGTGATGTGTTCACTATTGATGAATTTTCTCTTTTTTTTTCTGTCAAGTAAAGACAACTATACAGCAGCTATGGAAACTTTAAAATAAGAAAGGAACAACTGACGTATGTTCTGTAGAACATAGGCTAAACCCCAGTATAAGCACACTGCTCATATAGTTATTAGGCACGTTAATGTCAATTTTCTTTTATATTGGCACTTTTATATTTAATGCCCTTTTAACGGTAAATATCAAATCGATTTAATGGAATGCATAACTGTCAGAACAATAATAACAGGACAAGGCATGGCTTGGTCGATTAAAACAAAGGGTGATGTTAGGGAGCTTTTATACATTTGAACAGTATAAATGAAATTATAGACAGGCTTTTATTCGTGTTTTGTCAATACCTGTCATCCTGCGTAAATAAAACCCAAGTAATGGCTCACTTTAAGTTTAGCTAAAACACAAGTGCATACAGGTTTTGAGGATTCAGCTCATTTGGATCATTTGCTTTGGCATTTCGTCAGCCAAAAATGCGTTCAGAAATGTATTTACAAAACATTAATTTCCAAGTATGTTTGCTCATATATACAGTCAATTTCATATATTACATAGTTTTGCGTGTGAGTAAACACGGTCCACGTGTATTTTTACCATCACAAGGCCGGTTGACATGAGGTCCAATAAAACCTACGAATAAAACGGCTAACACGTAGGCAGCTAACCGAGTAATCCGGCCTCCGGTCCACCAGTCTTAAAGCTTTGTCGCATTCTATTGAAACATACGTACAGCGCTGCATGACCGGACTGCCAGGAGCGTCAATAAAGGGGGGGATGGGGGGTATATATCCCCCCCCCACTTTTTGGCAAGGGGGGATGGTCAATGTAATCATCCTCCCCCCCCCCCCCCCACTTTTCAGAGAATAATATTTATATATTTCAATTGAAATATATAAATAAATAGAATTATAGACTTTGGTTCCATTTATAAGTTTTCTATGAAATAGTAATATCTATATCTATATACCTTATTTTTTAAAACCTTATGCTTAATTGATATATATATTCTATATGTCACACGGACAATGAAAGGCATATATATATATATATATATATATATATATATATATATATATACGTCTGTTTTATCCCAATTTTGACTACCCTCCAAACCAGTCATCCACCCCCCCCCCCCCCCCCAACCATTGCGAGCCATCCCCCCCACCCTTGAAGATAAATTGACGCCACTGCGGACTGCCCTATATTTAAACATCGGAATCAACTGACAACACCTTGGCTGTTGCCTGCATGAACAGACGTTGGTAATAATGTTATGGCAGTCCTATACCAATATGAATAATATGATTATGCCGGATCCCAGGATCAACAGCAAGGCAGACTCTAGGGCCCTGCGCGAACCAAAAAAATTGAACCCGCACCAGCCTCGTTTTACGCACTGTTAGCCCGCAGCCCGCCCTTCAATCAAAGAAAAACAATTCAGCCCACCCCGCAATCGAAGAAAAAAATTTAGCCGCTGGTACTATGATTCTCTCTGGTCCGAATCCGTCCCCCCCCCCCCCAAAAAAAAAAAAAAAAAAATGCCCCGTCCCGCATGTTCCAAGCTTCAGGTCCGCAATCAAGATGCACACAAAAATAAAATATTTGAAAGATTTAAAAGCTGATCCAAAGGACCATCAACAAATCCAACATGGATCAGTCATGCTTTTTTATTAAAATTGTATGAGACGTCTGATCATTGGAATTAAAAATGAATTATAATACATGTTTTAGCGAAGATATTAACCATAGTTCATAAAATATTTTAAAATGCATGTTAGGTTGCTTACATGGATTTAATATAAGCATGCATTCAACACATTTTGAAACATGTTTTCAAAATTTACAAGGGAATAAGCAGGCCCTTTTGTATTCTTGAAATGATCATATAAATTAATAAAAAGTAAAAAGAAAAAACATCAGATTTCTTCAGGGTATGTGTACCTAAAGTTACCCCTAAATGTGAAGCCTTCAATGTGAACCCTAAAATTAGTATTGGCGAACCATATCCTACACAACTGCTGGGATGCGTTTGCTAGGTCCATTTTTTTGTCATAATCTGCCAATTAGCTGAAAAAGAGATCAGTTATAGGGTCAGGAGAATAAGTGGTAATCTGATTGATGTGGTTCTAGCTCCAAGTTATACACTGAAACAGACATGAAGAGAGCAGGAATTTTCTTATAGCCGACATGATCACATTATACTTTGCCCAAGCAGACCTTATGACCACCTGGTGGATTATGTCATGATGGCCCATTAGGGGCGGACCCAGGATTTATGAAAAAGAAAGTTCCAACCCAGTTAGACTAATAACAATACGGTCTCCAAATCTGGAAACGGGGGAGAGGGGGGAGGGGGTCCCGGCCGCAAAAATTGGTCGGAAACCTATTGAAAAGGTTGCGGCGGCCGAAAAAGGGAGGTCCGGACCCATTGGACCCCCACCATCTCTCAATCTGCTTCCGTCCATCCATGCATAATAAGCACGTCAAAAGCTTTTTTCAGTTCTAGGTCGATTTATTCCCATTAGAGGCAGCTGTAGCCGCACATTGTCTGTTACAAGATCGAAGGCAATCATGTATCTATTCACTTCCAGGTGTATCATATAATATGTGAAATCTGTCACAAGTACAGAGATTACAGTCTATACACAACATCAGGCCAGACCACCTTTTTAAAGTTATGCCCAGCTGTCACTGCTAAGAGCAGTTGTTTTAAAGTTTGATTTCAAATTAATGATGCATCATCATATATTTTGTATAAATAGTTGACTAAAGTACGTTAAACATAAACATTTTCATGGTGTATGTTACAACAACCACTCAGATATATAAAACTAAGGTATCATCACTTATATGTGTTTGCAGGAAAGGGGCCTCCCTTGCTTTGCCCTGTATGACTTTACTTGTTACTGTGCTAAATGTATCATGTATATGGTGTATCTTTCTTTATATATGAGCTATGGGTATAAATGGTATAAAAATGACCGTGAATATTTTAAATGGATCAACTATTTGGTTCCCAGTTTGGTCCTATCAGTGACTGCCCACGATTCAATGCTTCGATTGTCATGGCGACGATAACTAATTTTTATTAATGTTAATATTAAAATGTTCCCAATTATAAAACCATATTTTCTAACATTATGCGTAGAAGCAATACTGTAGGCATGATATAATTTTGTGTTATTTATGACTCCGCCCTTCTCACAAGTGTTCAGGCCTACTTTTACCGTGACGTGATTTTTCAGTATATGTGCACTGGAGTCCATCGTGTGCTTTCACAAATTTCATTCCGTTATGGGCAAGTGAACCTTAACATTCTGAGAATTGACGAAGACATTACCTACAGAAGGTATTCACGGATGAACTCTCGAGAAATCTTGTTAGATGGGTCGTTACTTGGTCAGAGGTCATGGTCTCACTTCTCTATACTAAAGTCGTTAAATGTCGTGGGCTGTCGACGTGTAAGGGCTGACCTTTCAACTGTAACGGTCTCTGTGCAGTCACCCGGTCAACTTTAACATACACATATACATACACACATACATGCATACGTACATATATACTAAAATAAATATTTATACAAATCAGAGAATTGTAAACATGTTTTGTGCTTCAAAATATACATACATACATTTATATACCTGTACATACGTACATAAATACTTTAATATACAATGTCATATATACATACATACATACATACATAACTATGTACATTCGTATATACATATTACTTAAATACTTGTATATAAAGGACATACATACATACCGCGCACATAAATGCATGTATACGTACATATAAAACGCATACATACATACACACGTTATTGCATGCATATAGTCATAGCTGTCTTTATGCAAATATTATGTGGTATCTTTCAAAATAGATCACAGATAATGTGTTTTTGCGAAGTAGAATAGCTACTGCGTTTTACCTTATGAGATTAAAGGTATGCACAATTTTGCACACACAAAAAATAAAAAAATTTAAATAAATGACATAAGGCACTTTACTGAACTTTAGTCCATTAGTTACTTCAAAGGGACATAATCTGGAGCAATATTATACCTATTCTTTCACACTTTCAGTTCAGTTTTGCTTTTTACAAACGTTTCCCAGCAAAACCATCCCAGCACACAGTATTCGGCTATTTAACACCTTGTTATGGCCCTGGGTGTTTGTAAACACAGTCCACGTGTTTGTTTACTATAACAAGGCCGTTTGGCCGTAGGTCCGATTGTGAGCCATAACACCGATATTTCAGCCTGCGGGAACATGTATAACGTTTTAGGAAATAAGTCAGTCCGGGCATCTCAGGATTGGCGGGTGTTGTGCCCTTGCAATGCACAGAGTTCCATCCGCTGTGTTTAGGTTGACACCTGTGATCGCGCCCAGGCCATTGTTTTTAACACTTTTTATTTTAAAGGAAAGAAGCTATTTTTCGTGTTAATTCAACATGCTTTTTAGGTGATTGGGTCCCTTTAAGAGTCCTCAGTTATACAATTTGAATTAATTTCTTCTGGATCGGTTTCGTTAAGTAAAACACACTTTACTAGCATAAACATTGTCTGCAAATTTGACAATATTTTTAAATGTATATGTTAATGGTCTATAAAGATGAGTCTAATGGTATAAATACCGATAATTTATAAAAATTAAAATTTCCTAGAAACCAAACATCTTTTTATCTGAACTGGCAGCGGTTGAGATGAAAAACACAGATAACGGATACTTACATATAAGCACACCATAAGCTTTTATTTTCAGGCCTCAGATTACTCGAGAGTAGTAAATCCACGTGTGGGATGTTTTAAATACAGTAATCCGACAGCACATTAGCAATGTTCCAATGTTTTAATACACAGAAACACATATACATTCATACATGTATATACACAATAACATACAAAAATAGAAAATTTATGGACAAGGCGACATAAAAATATATAAACATGAAGAAAATCTATCAGCGCCATGCAACTTATTTTTAATATACTTATAATATATAGAAAAATGCATGATATTATGTATTTAAATAATGAATTTGTCAGTATCTAACATATAGAAGACATCAAGTCAATCTAAGTCTGACCACATTTGTCCACATTTGTACGTTCACATTAAAAAATCAAAGTTAATATTAATTTTCTGAACCCACAATAGATTTCAGTCTGGTTTGAAGAGGGTTTGAAGTTTTTTTTTAGTTTTCCTTATGGTACTGCGACATATTTTAATGGAATAGTAATTTTTAATCGGGATGTCCCAACAAAGAATTGATAGTTGCTAACATAAGTTCATTTACAAAGACTTGAAGTTGAGGCTCTATCTTGTAGGAAATTATAGAATTTCTTAGTTAAACGTATAAATTGCCCTTTTGCCTTTTAACAAACGTGAAAATGTTTCCCGTATATTTCTTGGTGTTGCCCAGATTCCTCTGTCAAGTTTTCTATGTTTTGTTTAACTTTGAGACAGTAAAATCTGTATTATAAACAGATGTTTAACCAAACTTATTCACTTGTCTTCGTTGGAGGGAAGGGTAACTTGATAAGTGAGACGTGACGGTTTCTATGCTATTTGCCCGATTCATATGTCTCTATGCGCTCTTTATGCGAAAGCATAGAGACATATGAACCGTAGTTTCTTTTGTGCGAGATCATTGGGCGTTTCCGTGGCAACCCACGTGCAACCAGCTGTGTCAGGTGATCATTTGCCAGCAGCCTCAGCAGACGACACTGGACACCGCGGCAACGGGCTAAGCGGTAAGTATCGTCTTGTTCGGCTTCAACCAAATTTTACTAAATATTAATGTTGTTCACTAATCTTTATTAATTATTTTATCACTGTAAGATCACGTGAATAATGGGGTAATAAGAGAGCTCAGTAAAATATAAATTATATGATGAAACCTTAAGAACTCTATATAATTAAGGCCTTTTGTCAGACCAAAATACAGTATTATGATAGAGCGAAGCTGCTCAACATAATATGGGTATTATAAATAGGAAAAAAAAACGCTTCCGAGATATTGTCATAAATTTTGATAGTAGTTAACTAAAAAGTGGCTTTCTGTTACTCGGTGCTTAAATAAGTTAGCTTTTTAAATATTTTTTAAATGTTACAAAATCATGTTGAAATAAATGAAAGGTTAAAGAACAAAGTGCCAATTTTTAAATGATGTGTACTTTAAAGGGTCTAATGTGAATTTACAGCTCCATCGTGGACTATACAAATAAGACCCGAACACGCGTGTTAATCTGGAATTTCAAACTTTTTTCGAGCTTATGTTTTAAGTTAAGTTTAAACTTAAGGCACATACGCATATGTAAAAACACTGTCTTGTTCGTCTGAAGATTATATTTGGTTTAAGACACTGTTATTCGGACACAATATATAGCTTATAGAAAATAAAGCAAATTTGATTGATGACAGTACTGATTGAATGATTTGTTTATTTATTTCAGGTTTCTTTACAAATATCTTCTGATTGTCTGTCAGTCACGTGACCACCATGTTGAGGGCAGGACTTTTCTTGCTTCTGGCCTCCCTGGTCGCAGGTATGTTCACTTGAATTTCCATTTATCAAGGCTTAGGAACCGGGTGCAAGCGTCTGCGACGCGAGAAATGTCTTTCGGACGCTCGGTTCTGGGTTTCCCATCGAACGCGCGGGTTTCTAGTTGTAGGACCGACAGGCTCTTCTAGTATTCACTAAACCATGCCGACCACCTCAAATCATTAAACTGTGTAAACACTGCACAAAAAAACTGACAGCTGACCTTTATCATCATAATTCATATAATCATATAATGACATTATATATAATCTTACCATAATTATGTAATATATTAAAGCATATGATACAATTTTACAAAATGCCTCAAATTTGACAGGGGCCCCTCCACTTCGGACGCCCCAACATCTTATGTTCTCTCCAAAATTTTGGAGACTTTTCCTACAACTGAAAACACTGTTTTTTAAACTCATCTGACTGAGAGTCATCTGAACTATAGCGATCATTCCTTGTCCGTCGTCCGTCCGGTCGTCCGTTAACAGCGCACAAAGCTTAACCGCTGACCCTAAAAACTTTAACTTGACATCTCCCCGGACACCTGAAATTAGGCCCTGCCACCAATATCCTCTGAGCTATTGGGCACGTAAGTATCTCCAAGAATATTTAGAAATTTGATACAAAATCTCCAGTATCTGAAATACTAATGCATGGGTTGACATGATTATTTCCATGCATATTGACCATGGAGTATTTCATCAGTTCCTGAAGTTTCTCTATTTTTCGGACCTTCAAATGAAGCAGTCCGCCTTTTAACAGGGCACAATGCCTAACCGTTAGACCTAGAAAACTTCTGACTTTACATCGGGGGGGGGGGGGGGGGGGTTAGACAAATGGAAACTTGAAATTAGGTCATTGTAACTTATTTTGCGAAAACATGCCGAAAACATGATTTTAAGCACCCAGTGAGTCAGATGGGACACAAATTGTACCCGCTAACCTTAAAAATTTCTAAGGTTATATCCAGGGAAGTCTTGGATTAATCTTTATGGAAACCTGAATTTAGGTCATGGTGACCTATATTGTGCAAGATATGTGAAAGAACATGATTTCAGCAACCTATAGGACAAATTTGCATGATTGGTTGCAGTTGGACCTAGAAACTTCTGATTTGATTAAGATCCATGGAGGTTTCTGTAAAAAAAAAATCTTGGAAACACAAATACTGTCACTCTGTCAGTGATCTATATTTTGCGAGCTATGTGAAAGAACATGATTTTAGTAATGAATTAGTAAGATGGGCACAAATTGTAGCAGTTGGACGAAGAATCTTCTAACTTTGAATCTAGGGAGTTCCTGATAAACTCTTCTTGGAATCCTTAAATAAGGTAACTATAACCCCTCTTTCTACGGACTATTGGCAAAATGCATGATTATGAGCTTTCTGTGAGTCATTTTACACATTGTTCAAGGTTCCTTGAATTCAGCTGAGCGTCATGCCTTGTAGGGCATTTGTTTCAACAATTCAACACAGGGCCGCGTGGTCATTATATACATCTTTATCTCCACAAGTCCCTGCTTGTTCCATTAATTAATATTTTTCCAAAAACAAACGTAAACATATAAGAAATATACTAATTATTCAGTATTTTAATTATAATGGTTTGAGCAGAGGCGTTGGCTAATAAAAAAATATTAATTCCAACGTTATCTGAGCAACTAAAAATACTAAACGACCAGAGGTCGGAAATAGACAAAATAAACAATTTAAGGTGGGAGAGAAAATATTAAGTAATATTCAAATAATACCCAATGCAGAAAACTAGACCATTCTAGTAAATAAAGAATCACTGAATTATAGCCATTTCGTGAAATCTTGTTTGTCCACAAATGTCGACAGATTTCGCATTAATTGCAGATTTATCATGTCAAGCTTGTCAAATGATACACAATGTCAACAACTAGACCTCTCTAGCGTAGAATTTGAAAGAGTTATAAACATTACCTAGATATCTCATTTGTTCTCTTTTCTAAAATATATCGCCAGATTTCGCGAGATTTGCAGTTTGCTCATATCAAGCAGTTTAAGTACTACCAACTGTCGAAATCTTGGCCCCTATTGCTAAAACGTGAAATCTCGTTTATTCTCGTTTGTTTAGAAATGTCGGGATATTTATCATATCAAACAAGTCAAATGCTACCAAATGTAAAAAACTAGACCTTTAAACATTGAGTAACTGAGATGTAAGCTTTTTTCGGGAAATCTCACTTTTTTCTTGTTTGACGAGAAACGGTGCGAAATATGGAGAAATTTGCAGCTGGGTCACTGAAAACTTATCAAGAGCTTCAAGTGACAAAAACTAGACCTCTATGACTTAACAAATGGCAAAGTGAGAAATATATTTTTATACTTCATGAGCTTTCCCTAAAAATCTGTAACCAAAGTAACAGCAGAATGACTGAATATCAGTTAACTCTATCATTTCCTAAAGAAGGCAAAGAGGAAAATGAGCCATAGTTTGTAAAGATAGGACCAATATTGACAAAGTTATGAGAAACATAAGTGTTTTGATGACCTTGACCTCGAAGTTTGATCTATCTATACACAAACAGCTTCCTGGAAATGTCCGATATACGATTTGTGTAAGTTATATAGTGATTCCTGTATAACTAGTCTGTAGAATGCTATTTATCAAAGACAAGAACCAGCAAGCAGAGGAAATTGAGGACAACTGACATACAGACAGACATACTGATAAAGTGACACTAAGCTTAGTCGAATTAAGCTTAGAGTTAAGTTATTAAAAGGACGAAGAGGAAGAAAATGAGCCAAGGTTTGTGAAGAAAGGTGCAATATTGAAAAAGTTATTATGAAAATAAAATGTTGAAGTTTTTTATGACCTTCAACTTTGACCTTGGCCAAAACAAAAGACTTATAGAACTTTTGATTGTCAATAAACTGTGTTAGTTTAAAAACGATTGCTGCAAAATTGTCAATTTTAAAATATCTGTAGTTTTTCATACTATCTATAAAAGAAAATACGCCTTTAGATCGGTCAAGAGGTTTTAAAATAAAACGTTAAAAAAATTAATTATAAAATAGTTCATTCCTCGAAACTGTAAATGTAAATGTGTATCAAAAATGTGCATGAGTGATAATTTTAATCCGAATTTCAAAAATATACCAGGAAATATTTCCTAGGTTTAGGTTTTCTTATTTTCAAAAGATTTTCATTAAAATTGTTTCGATTTTAATTATGTTCAACGAAAGCAAAACAAGATCCATAATTTTAATAAACAAAAGCAATAAACTATTCACTTGCAAAAAAAAGAAACAGAAAAAATTAGCTCAGATAGGTAATTAGACAGGAAATCATAAGTAATTAGGTATATAAATATAGATAAATAACATGCGTATTATCTTTCAGGTCTATTGTACGAGGATGAGGACCCCTGCTTTCAGCCTAAGATCGTTGGGCCGTGTCAGAATGAAATCTCACGATTTTACTTTAACCAGAAAACCGGCGCCTGCGAAGTTTTCCGCTACAGCGGCTGCGGTGCCAACGACAACAACTTTCTGACCATGAACTCTTGTAACAAGGCCTGCAACCGTAAGTTCTTAAATATTAATTAAGAGTCAGGAGCATCAATATGGGGGATGAGATATATATCTTTCCCCCTTCTTTTTAGCAATGTGATCACCCCCCCCCCCCCCCTCCCCTCCGATATTGAAAGAGTGGTAGTGGTAAACAAGAGTATGCCACAGTCATTGGGTTCTTTTTTCTTTTCATCAAATAGATGACTCTTTTCTAGCTCTAGACTGCTAGGAAAATTCATATATCTATTAAGAATAATACATGTTTATTTTTATTTAAATACATATTTATTAAGTGTTAAGGGTATTTAAGTGTACTGAGATAATAAAGAGGATGGATATATCATTTTTTTATGAATTACTTAATCTTAACCACAGGTCATTGACAAATATATGACGATGAGTCGTAAAATTTATATTTTTACCTTTTCTTAAAATACCCCACTCTGGTATATATATATATATATATATATATATATATATATATATATATATATATATATATATATATGTGTGTGTGTGTGTGTGTGTGTGTGTGTGTGTGCGAATATATATGAATTTTTATATGCACTACACATATTACATAAAAAGGTATGGTTCTCAGGAATTTTTTTTTTCAGAAATCAGGGCGAGTGGCCGGTAATATTTTTTTTACCTTTTTTTGTTTCGATAAAAATGTCATATGGTCAGGGAAAGGCATGAAAATAACAATTTTTGCTTAACAGATAAAAGCACAACAAAAATTGTATTGTTTATCTTCTTGTAAGATAAAAATCAAAATAAAAATGTTTGGTGCGGGGGGTCAAATTGACGCGGGCGGTGCCTGAGAAACATACCTTTTATTTTTTTGCCTAATTTCCATCATTTAATGTAGCAGGCATATTGTATGTTCGGGTGTATGTGTCTTGGTGTTTTTCTGTGTATGGAAGTGTGTGATGATACCAATTCGGGTATTTCCTCATATGCTAAGACATTATTCCGTTTTCAGCAAGGGCCCAAAAAGAGGATGACCCCTGTGACCTCCCACGTGACCTTGGCACCGGCATTGACAATGTACCCCGTTACTATTTCGACAGCGCTTCGAGTTCCTGTCGGCTTTTCAGATATACAGGAGAAGGGGGAAACACAAACAATTTTCCAAATCTAGGAGCTTGTCAAAGACAATGCGTCGGTAATGACATTTCATTCAAATTGACATATTTCCACAAAACAGATAATTATAATCACTCATGTTATAATAATTATTATAAAAACACCACAACCAACAGGAACAATAACACTGATGGTAATGTTGAAAAAAGTATTATTATTATTAATGCTATTGATATTTATTATTATTTTATTTTTATTATTATTAGTATGATTGTTACATTATTATTATTAAAAGTAGAAGAGAAGTAGCAATAGTAGTAGTAGTAGTAGTAGTAGTAGTAGTAGTAGTAGTAGTAGTAACAGCAGTTGTACATGTATAAGCATTATTAATATATAATTACTGTTGTCCCACAAGAATGGAAGTATATTGTAGAAACGACAAAGACATACTTATGAAATGTAGGTGCCAGTGTTTTTTTTATTTTTCAGGAAATATCGCAATGCCTGTGTCCGGAGGAAGTAAGTGTTTGATACAGTTCTCATCGAAACATGATAAATAATAAAAAAATAACATATAATATAATTTATTTATAATATATAGAGTTATACATGTAGTCAAACCCCTCCTGCCCATTTCAAATTCCGTCCATAACTTTTATTTAAGTTGGGTACAGAAATACTAACCAAAAACCAAACCAACGACGGTAAAACCATTGTTATACATGCTTGCTCAGGGTATGACGAGAGTAAGATTCATGCCGTGATACATAGTGTTGTTATGTAATTAAAGTAATCATTATTGTAAAGCTTGTACATATACCATCTAAAATGTTTTTACACTGTAAATCATATGTTATCACATTTGTTATAATATACTGAAACCTCGGCTTAGCGACCACCTCGGCTTAGGGAACACCTCAAAATAATCATCACTTTTTACGTGACCCGATTCTATATCGCTCTTTATATCAGACCTCCCTTGGACGATCACCTCGCGACCGCTTTATCGAGGTCCCAACGGTGGTCGTAATTTCGAGGTTTTACTGTAATAAAAAAACTGACTATATTCGTTATTTCGAGGTTTTACTGTAATAAAAAAACTGACTATATTCGTTATTTCGAGGTTTTACTGTAACAAAAAAACTGACTATATTCGTTATTTCGAGGTTTAAAGGTAACAAAAAAACTGACTATATTCGTTATTTCGAGGTTTTACTGTAATAAAAAACCTGACTATATTCGTTATTTCAAGGTTTTACTGTAATAAAAAAACTGACTATATTCGTTATTTTGAGGTTTTACTGTATTAAAAAAATAATTGACTATATTTTTCTAGTCAGCGTGGTGGGTGAAGTAGTGTCCACTAAAGCAGTCTGTCTGCAGCCGAGAAAACCCGACACGAGGAGCCCATGCAAGCCGCTGGTACCTCGGTATTACTTCAACAAGGCCGCGGGAGTATGTGTACAATTCTACTTCGGAGGGTGTGACAAAAATGGAAACAATTTCGTCACCATGGAGGAGTGTATGGAGACGTGCATGCGTGAGTAACAGCATTTTATTTTTTCATTTTTTTTTATTCTTAACGTTTAATTTACATGCAACTAATATTATAGGAATCAGGGTAGGGGTATTCGTAGGCAGTAATTGCCATTAGTTATGTCAACTTATTACATCTTGAAGTGTAATTGTAATTGTAATCAGTTACATATTGTTTCAGAGTGAAGTAATTGTAATCGTTATTAATTAGTTATTGTTTCAGGATTATTATAAGTCATTATAAACTTAATCATTTATACTTTGTGTCGGAATAGAGTAATTGTAATCGTAATCAACTACATATCACAGTTATATCAGTTATATTAGTGTTATACGTAGTTAAGGATACATATAAGATCTGGTTATGAATGTTACAGTCAAAGATAAAACTATTTGCTTGTTTCTGGAACATTCTTTTAAGTTAATAACATAGGTTGACATTTCCAGTTATAAATACTAAAGTTTATTAAAAGTAACGAGCATATCACATTAACCTGTGAAAATGCAATGATTTTAGCTTAAATTCATAGTCTATTCGCTTATTTAAGGAAATATAAGTAACGAATACCAGCATTAATTGACAGATTTCTTACGTGTTGCCGGGAAAATCTTCCGTCTAGAAAGGTGCTGCTAAGTATCCAATCAGTGTAATGATAAAATGGATTTAGCTTGACTTCATAGTCCATTTGTTCACATATAAATCAAGAACATCATGTAATTTGTGTTTTTTTGTGTGATAGAAATCATGATTACTTGTCAAAACCATCATAAACTTAATCAGTTACATTAATATTTCATGTAATTGCAATTGTTATCAGACAAATTTTAAGAAATCGTAATCATATATCAGTACAGTGTCGGATAGGCATGTAAAATACACTGAGGTTTGTAAAAATACTTGTATACTGAGGTCTTTACAATACTGTCTTTTTCGATGAAAAGGATCGGGCATCAAATTCGCTGAATTTAGATTATTTTATTATTAATATTGTCATTGTTGTTCATTTATCACGCACAGTAGTCTGCAATACCTGAAAGTTTTTTTGATAATGAAGCTTGAAGATTTGAAGCTCAACGAGGTAGTCATGAAGTTCACCGCCAGAGTGCAGCAGCTACCACCAGTATGTGCGGAATGTGTTTTCATTGTTTCTTTATTTGCTTTCAGCCAACTACAATTCATTAGACGGAAGGAAGAAAATCCGTAAGTCTAAATATTTCATCAATATTTTCTCACATGAATTCCACATGATCTTATGAGTTTCTCATGAGAATTAGGTAATATGATGATCCATATGAAAAAAAAAATCATAATTATAATTCAGACAGTTTATGTCAAAATTATTTGATTATCGAGTATGGCATCATCTTTCTCCAACACAGCAAACAACCTTAATTAAACGCTTACACTCTATTTACCCTCTCCCTTTGGTTTTATTTATATAACTTTAACCCGGAATTTCTCACAATGAAAAGTCATTCACACAATATTCAGCAAATCTTAAGCTTCGAAAATAACTACTTTACTAGATCTGTAAGAATTTTATTAGTTCCATCCATCCATTATCCCAGAATAAAAACCGTCCATGACAGCATTCTCCTCCTTGGACGACAGTCATTTTTTTTGTCACAAACAATTTGAAAATGGTTGACACGAAAATGCCATGTATAAACATGCATATAAAAATGCAATTAACTGAGGAATGACGTGGCGACATCTGGTGTCAGGACTCACAGATACGAGTGCTGTACGCTGTTAACAGTAAAGTTTTGCCATCGATTCTATATTACCATGGTAGCCAAGGGGTGCATCATAGGGCTATGCAAGGCCCCTCCCATCCCCCAAGGGCGACATCGCGTGTTATATTTACGACAGCCTTTCCAGACAATTTGTACCTACAGGGAAAAGTCTACACATGAAAGTGCTGGTTATGTTTACATCTAGATTAATAACTGTACATTTTAACTTGCAACGAGTTAAAGATACGAAGGAACCTATCCAGGGGCCGTCATTTCTGATTTTTTTCATGATATATGTGAAAGTGAATCTTGCATCTAAAAAAAATAATAAACAAACACTTTTTACTCATTGTCATATTTATTTATGCTTCGGCAATCTTTTCTCCTTTTTTTTAACATTAAAAATTTTTCATGAATATCAAAGTTCAAGGCATAATCTCATCTAAATCTATTTTTTAATCTCGACACCAGGTGTTGTGCTTCTACTTTCCAGGTGTTTTTGGTGTTGCGAAAAAGGCATGGGACTTTGGCAAGAAAATCTTGGGAGGTTTTGGCCACAAGTCAAAGGGTCCGGTTAACCCCTGCACGCTGGACGCTGACCCTGGCCCCTGCCGTTCCCTTAAGATGCGGTATTACTTCAGTCACAAGCTTGGACGATGCTTGACCTTCAACTACGGTGGCTGCAAAGGCAACGACAACAACTTCCTGTCTGAGGTGGACTGCCTGAGAAACTGTGGGGGTAAGGATAAATCTAATACGGCATGTGGCTCAGTGTTGTGTTCTTGATTGTTTCTCATGGGACTCATGTTTTCTGAACAACAATATTCTGCACATTATTAGTAAGCTTATTTTCGGAAGAATAAGGATCTGACATTTTCAGATGTAAAAAATTTCCGGAAAAATTTCCTATTGAAACATATATATTTGCCATAGTGAATGTTATTGATTTGACAATTGTTGGCATTTTTTAAGTAAATGCTCAAATTGAGACAGTAATTATTGGCTCTTATTGGCTCTAATATTGCCTGAAAGAACACTATATATTCTTCAATTTTGGGTGATTTCATCAATGTCAGTTCACAATTGTGTACGTTATAACATTTCGAAAAATGTCAAAATGGTCATTTCTCAGTCAGAGGGGACGGAATCTACAGACGATACTCTGTCCGATTTTTTAAGGCACAGTGTCTGCGTGAACTCAGGGATTCAGAGTAAAATGACTTCATTTTCACTATCTTTTTGTGAAAAGGTCTGCTTGATCCACTGTAAAATTTATATATGTTTGCCAGTTCACGCGTATACGCATATAGGCGCACATTGAAACACACCTATTTTTCACGCAAATACGCGCAGATGGAAATGCTGCTTTAGAAAATTTACAGCATGTTTGAATTAAAGGGCTTAAGGTATGTTTCCATGTGCGCGTAAATGCGTATGTGCGTGAACTGGCACACTAATATACATAGCAGATTAGATCCTGAGGTGACGTCATTCAACCTGAACCCTGAGTTCACGCACACCCTACGCTAACGGACACACGGAAACACCCCAGTTACAAAATCATATGAGCAATCTTTCACGCATATACGCATACACGCGCACATGTAAACACCCCTTTAAAAAGGGATGAAACATGAAAACGGGTAAATTCTGCATGTATTTCTTGTATTGTGCTTATTTTTCCTGCAATAAACTTGATCTGTAAATTTGCAAGAATCAAAATTCGAAAGAAGACCTCAAGACCTTTAAAATGATAAATAAGTTGTGATGGTACATTAATTAGCGTTCAAATAATATGCTGTTAAAGATATATTTATTCTCGAGAACACCATGCTGTGCTACATGCCATACATCATTCAATATGCATGTGTGTGTACGTGTGTGTATGCTTGTTCGAATGGGAAATGCTGTTAGTTTTATATAACATTATACCTTATATGACGGACTTTTTTCCTGCTAGCTTATGAATTTTTTTAGTTCTTTGCCTGAACAGAATGTGAGCTGAATTACTTTTACGATATACGACAGTTTTAAAAAAAAAAACATATATTCCGTTTTTGTCGCGTAACTCAAAGTAGGCCACATCATGAAATGGGGTTAAACAAGATGGGCCAAAAAACTAACACAAGGCGCTATTCACCAGTGGCCATTGGACCATGACGCTCATTTGAGACATCTTGCTAGAGGTCACAGTTACTTAAGCTAGAAGTCCCGAGTAAAATTAACACACTTTCCAGATCTAATGGCTCCTATTTATGGCCGACCATGGGCTAGACCTCCGAAATATAAAAACCGGTGTCATTGCACTGATTGCACCCTAACTCAGAAATCACTGGGCATAGCGAACTCTCGTCAGGTCGCCTGATAAATCCCATCGTATCTTGACGTGGGCTGATTGTTTTAAAAAGCGACTTTTCTTTCCCGGCTGTCGTTCTAAAATATACAAGTGAAAATGCATAAAATCTGATAAGTTCTATATAGCGCCTACAGTCTTCTCAAGCCGTTAAACTGTCATGCCAGATTATCACTTCAAATGTCATAATAAATGGTCCAGCATTTCCTAAGATATTTGGCATGTGATTTTTTAACTAAAAGAAAATAAGTTACATTGACCTCTTAAAGAATCCATGACGTCTTGTCAGCGTGTCTGATTAAGTCTTCTATGGGAGGCTTAGTTACCATAAACACGACAAACACACGCGTCCGTTTTGGAATCAAGCAGTCCTGGATTTCTGCGTTTTATCGCACGGCAAACGCATAAGAATTCCGCCTAAATGACGTCATATATGATATATCCCCGAACCCGTGCTGTCCTTGTGTCTTTGAGTCCGTTCAGCAATGTAAGGGGACATGCGATTGCTGCTCGGCAAAAGATTGCAGCTAGAAATAGAAAGAATGAAGCTGGGTGTTGCCAATAGCCTGTTGCAGCTGGCAAAATTTTCCTAGAGCAATTAACTATCTGAATTTCATGTATATCCATGCAGGTTTACTGATTATTCGGGGTTTTTTTTGTATGGATACATGAGCTTCTGACATACTCCTACGTGTTTATATGCATCAAAATCATCACATTTGAATTTCTTTATAGGAATTATCAAGAACTGTAAGTCTGTAGGTTTTTATATTCCCTGGTCTAACGGTTAAGATTTGTGCCTTACCAGTTTTAGTTTAAATATTGCTGGCGTGGTCACAAATTCTTCAAGATTCATTAGCATGTCAAATTGCATGACAACCCCACAAGCCTTTACTGAGAAATCTGGCATTTTTTCCATAATATTTTACTTACATCAGTTAATGCTGAAACAAGTCATTCCGCTCCGTAACTCTTAGAACATAATTGAGCCAATTTTTGGTATATAAACAGCATCTGTTAGGACTGTGAAGTTTCAATTTCCTTTGCCTTAGGCCAAAAAATTTTAAGGTTTGGTTCTCGGGCACTTTTTTTAGAAATCAATGGGGGCGGGCGATTTTCTTTTAACCTTTTTCCTGGGTTTTGATAAAAAAATATCATATGATCAGGAAAATCATGATAATAACAGATTTGTTTTTTGCTCAACAAGTAAAGGAACTACAAAACAAACGAAATTTTATCAAAATGTATTTTTGTATCTTCTTGAAAGAAATGTCCGAGCGGCTAGACCTCCAAATTGGTAAGTTTCTATTGAAAATCAAAATAAAAAATTTTGATGCGGTGGTTTAAAATTGTTGCGGGCGGTGCCTTAGGGCCATAACTTTTATTTCTTTATAGCCTTATGGTTATATTTGTGCCCTGTTAACGGAAGAGCGGATAGACGGACGAACGGACAGGCGGCCAGACAGACCATGGACAAACTCCAATCGCTATAAACCAGATCCCTTTCCTTGATAAAATTGTTATTTCTCATCTGGAATGTTTGGTACTCAATGCGGGGGAATTCTTCGAAAAAAATGTGTGTGTATGTGTGTGAAATTGTGAACCATCAACCCATCACAATTACACACGAGGCAAATGCTAATAGCATAAAGGTCAAAAAAGACAATGGTCTGTAACTTGCTGGTTTCTTTTCCGGGTCTTATTGTATTTAAAATATCTAGTATATCTGAGTTAACATTAAATGAAACCTCCCCGCGGCCCGCATCTGAGCAGAAATTCTTGTCAGCCCATTCCATATATATTTGCTGCATTATCCTGTGAGCAATTGTCCCTCTTTTGTGCAGTCTGTCAGCGCACAATTTACCATTCATGTATATATAAATATATATATATATATATAAATATATATATATATATATATATATATATATATATATATATATATATATATATTCGGATTAACGAATAAGCGAATTTTATAGTGATACTAGAGTTTACAGTAAATACATGTCATATGATAAACATTAATCTTGGTTCTGTTTCTTTTCAGGAGGCGCTGGCGTTGGTGTTAATGCTGGTGTCGGTGGTGGTATTAATGCTGGTATCGGTGGTGGTATTAATGCTGGTATCGGAGGTGGTATTAATGCTGGTATCGGTGGTGGTATTAATGCTGGTGTTGGTGCTGGTATCGGTGGTGGTATTAATGCTGGTGTTGGTGCTGGTATCGGTGGTGGTATTAATGCTGGTGTTGGTGCTGGTATCGGTGGTGGTATTAATGCTGGTATCGGTGGTGGTATTAATGCTGGTATCGGTGGTGGTATTAATGCTGGTGTTGGTGCTGGTATTGGGGGTGGTATTAATGCTGGTATCGGTGGCGGTATCGGGGGTGGTATTAATGCTGGTATCGGTGGTGGTATTAATGCTGGTATCGGTGGTGGTATCGGAGGTGGTATTAATGCTGGTATCGGTGGTGGTATCGGTGGTGGTATTAATGCTGGGATCGGTGGTGGTATCGGAGGTGGTATTAACGCTGGTATCGGTGGTGGTATCGGTGGTGGTATTAATGCTGGTATCGGTGGTGGTATTAATGCTGGTATCGGTGGTGGTATCGGTGGTGGTGTCGGGGGTGCTGCCGGCAATCCTTGCATACTGGATAAAGCTACTGGTCCCTGCCGATCACTGCTGCAGCGGTACTACTTCAACAGGTTTTCAGGCAGGTGTGAGCAGTTCACCTACGGCGGTTGCCAGGGCAACGCAAACAATTTCGAATTCCTTCGTGACTGCGAGGCCCGATGTGTCAGTATGTATGTTTAAAAAAAAAAGTGAAACCTTCAGCTGAATTAAGCATATTTTAATCTAAAAACTATAATCCCTGTAACAGCAGAATTTCAAATGTTTTTCATCTAAAAATCCGCATACGTGTTACAAAGTTACTGACCTCCGCCATAGTAAATTATCTACATGTTAGTACTACGGTCACATTGAATGAAGGTACTGGACTCCAATAAGATTTTGTCGAATATATATATATATATACATCTCACGATGCAAATATACGAATGTTCCAAATAAGACTTTCTTTACTGGCGAGGCGGTCAGAATGCCAGACTCTTTTTTTTTTGCGCGGTGCGGGTGCGATTTCACGATCGACCAATCGGTGATTCTGATCCAATGACATCTTATTTTAAAAAATAAATATTTTAATACTATAGTGTGTTTCACCACCTGCTGTCCACCTGTTTTTTGTGGATGATTTTCTTAAAAGTTTATATTTTTCAATATTTTCCAAGAAAAAACATATGGAAGTGACAACCTAATATGGCAATTAAGGATCTTACAATAAATCCCCGTTTATGTTTCACAACATTTTAGTCTCTTCACTTTGATCTGGCAGATATGATGTGTCCCTCCATAAGTAGCTATATTTGTTTTAGCTGGTTATATTTTTTAGAGTGTTTACACGAGATCATCCAAACAGAAGCTGTCAGTTGAGGTTGTTTTTGCATGTGACCAATGACCTTGACCGCCATAAGTGGGTCTGATATGTGGTAAATGTAGACATATTTCTCATATTTTCAAATAATTCTGTGTCTAAAATAAGGTGTTAGGTAGGTATTTATTTACCTTTTTGAAAATTAGGTCCTTTAATCCTCTACACTACAATTGAATCCCTTGAAATGTAACTATTAAAAATTTTCATAGCAAAATACAGGTGGACATGAGTGGATGAAATGGACTATAGCTGTTTGTGTCTTTCAAAAACTGTTATAGTCTGTTCCTTGCCTCCTGTCTGCCTGCTTTTGGGGAATATTTTTTTATAGTTCTTTGGAAAAATGCATCATGGGCGATAGATCTAATTTACGCAAGGAAGATAAACATTTATCTTGAATCGTATTTAAGAAATATATTTAAGAAGGATATGAGAAATCCGTCTACATTTCACCAATTATCAGCCCACATAAAGCGGTCTAGGTCATTGATCACCTGTAAAAACATCCTCAATATGCATCTGCTGACTGGATGACGTCATGTATGACTGGATGACGTCATGCATAGCTTGATGACGTCATATATGACTAGCAAAAACAAAAATGGCTACCCGTGCAGGTCTGGCCTGTTTATTCATTTAATGAAGTCCATACGGTAGAAACATAAGCTGGAGATTTCGTATTACATTAGTGATTGCAATATTAGGTCTTCACTTCCATAAGCAACTTTCTAAAACATTATTGAAAGGTATTATTTTAAAGTAAATTATCTCTAAAAATAATTTGCTCGGTTTGATGTTACAGGGAATAGAACCATTACATTGCTGTTAGTATTTATTAATAAATATTGTATATACAGAAAAACCTCTACTAACGACCATTTCTGTTTAGCGACCACCTCAGTATAATGACCACTTTTTCACGGTCCTAATTCGATTTTCCCTTTATATCAGACTTCGCTTAGACGATCCCCTCGATAATGCAACCACTATATCGAGGTCTAGTTGGTGATCGTAATTTCGATGTTCCATTGTGTATTAATAGCTGATTATATAAAATTCAATCTCAGCGTATAATTAGGGGTATATTATTTAATAACTGATTAATTCTGTTCCAGACTATGAGCCCCCTCCAGCAGCGCCTAGGCTTCCATCAAGTAAGTATATGTTTTGCCACTTCAAGTTGGTTTAAGACGAACAAGTCACTACAGTCAAAATGACAACAGCTGTATTATTTCAAAACGTCACTGTATAAGACTTGTAACCATCGCATCGGAAGGCCTGCTAGGAGATTTTAGGTGACTTTCTTGAGAGTATGCTTTTTATGAGAAAGGTACCAGTCTTTAAGAAGTTCAACAATTGATGTTTATAAGTCTGTTGGATAGGCCGAGGGTGACAGTGGGAAAAAAGTACTTTTACATGGCTTCTTTATGAAAACATGAACCTTTCCTTTATAAAAAAAAATATGCGTGGCGCAGAGGACAGTATGATTACTGAAACCAAGACTAACGTATTCCAAACTCATTATATAATTTTTTCTCTGAGAGTTTTCACCCTTTTTTTTGGCCATTAAAACTAGAGGTTGTTTGATTTGTTACGGGTCGTCCGTGGGCAGTTTCAATGTAATTGATTGTAATGTCAATGCAGTAATGTAAACCACAGGGCTCGTGCCCCCCCCCCCCTTAGATTTCATTGTTTTTCTTTTGTCCAGCATACCTCCTACGTGTCTTTCAGTCAATTAAATTGGAATTAATAACATAAAAGATCATTCTAATACCAAGATAATCCCCTTCCTCACTATTTCTTATATAACCAATTCTTCCTAACCTAAGGTTCAGCCATATTTCCCTTTTAAGAGAACTCAAAGCAACCCAGTGCCTGGAAACGCGAATTACCTCTTGGTCAATGCACTGTCAGACGCCACTCACATCTTTTTGACTACATTCAGTTTTGTTACAGTTTATTTGCATTTAGTTTTATTTTTAATACATGCAATTTATAATTTTTCTTTTATTTATTTTTTTGCCCTCATTTGGGCCTACAAACGCTTTTTTTTTTTTTTGGCTTTATATATCGTCGGATTGACAATTGGCATTATTTAGGATATGGGCAACTGAACACATGGTCTTGTTATATTTGCTTGAGACATTTGATTTCCTATTTATAGATATGCTGATTTCTTTCTTACCACTGTGCCCTTGTACAGCAAACACCTGGATCAGCCACTGTCAACGGTCACTAGCTGCAAAACTCTCAAGATTTGTCTGACTTGCTGCCAGATGCCCGTGTTGGATGCGTTTGAATTATTTTGTCGGGCCCCCAATATATTATATAAACATGTGAATTTAAACCAAATGCACAACATGTGTCGTCATTTCACATATAGAAGGTTAAGAGGATTATCTTAAAGCTGCCCATTCACCTACCAACAATTTATTTGATTTCTAGCTTCCTCTGTATATTGTCAATAATCTAGGAGTAATTCTGATTATGAAAAATTCTTATTCCGTCTTTGCCAAGTTTGTATAATCTTGTTTATCAACAACATGTTTGTAAACACAGCATTGTTGACAAATGGGGAAAAACATGTAACCTAAAATGGTAGGTTGCATATATGCAGAGGTAAAAATGTCACTTGTTGCAAAATGCCAATTAAAAAGCTCTGCCTTTCCTGACTTACCGCCAGATGCCCTTGTATAATTGTTTTATATTGGCGGGACCCAACATATATAAACACGTTTATATCAGCAAAACAAGGAGCCTGTGATATCCACGTTTTCTGGCCTTTTTATATAGAAGCTCAAAGTGATTACCTTTAGTTTATAAAGGTCAGATAGGTGATTTCGCCCCTTTAAGTTAATCGACCACAAATATCGAAATAGACCCCTTTAAAATGACAATATCTTCCTAAATAATTAATGAGATGTGTGTTCGAACTGGTATGTCTCAAAGTTACTGTGTTTCTAAAAATAACTGAAAATGTTCCCTCTTTTTGGAAAACCTGGCATAAACGCTGATAATTTGGCCTCTTTTGGACAATCTGACATATAAAATTACCATTTTGATTCTTTTGGACAATCTGGCATATATAAAGTAAAAATTTACCTCCCTTGAACAGTATGGCCTATAAACTTAAAAGGTTGCCTCCTTCGGACAATCTGGCATGTAAATTGAAAATTTGGCCTTTTTTGAACAATCTAATAAAAAAACTGAACATTTTGATTCTTGTGGAAAATCTGACATATAAAGTGATAATGTTGCCTCTTACGGAGAGTGGTACATTTTACATCTGGTACCTCCATTTATTTTCGAAAAGATAATTTAATGGCCAAACAACATTCCAATTTGGCTAGTGTCGGGACAAATATGTTGTATCAAAAATTATGTTTTTTTTAATCGCAGATATACGGCTACAAGACAAAAGAAATAATCACCCGATTAACCTTGAGGTTTGCAATGTTACCGAAAATTCCCCAAAGTGGACACGGCGTTCAGTCTGTACTCCGCCCGGTTTATGAATCTTTCAAATAATGTATAAAATCGAAAACTGTAATACAAAATTTTAGCATCAGATCTTGGTTTTTCTTTTTAGAATGCTGGGCCATCTACTCTGACATTAACTACAAAGGGAGCCTGTTTGCACTTATCCCCGGGGCGGCGTTGGACATCACTGATATTCAGCTGAAACTAGGCGGAAGGATCGGTTCCATTAGACCCATTGGAGATCCAGGTAAAACAAGGCTTTCCTAAAGGCAAGCTTGGGTCAAGTAAATTAACTTGTATTTGGTACTTGTACTCAAGTACAAATTTATAATTACTTGTCCGCAAGTGTACTCAGCACTTTTAACAAGGTACGTTACTTGTACTCTACTTGTACTTTTCACCCATTTTCTTGAAAAAAAAAATCCAGACGTTGCAGGTGCCGGTCAAGTAAAGTTATAATTTTTTTTTCTTATTTTGTTTTAATAAAAACAGACATGTATACTTGTTTAGAATAGCTGTGACAGAACGCTCGAACAAGCCATGCGTTCACCATTTTAATGCCCGATATTTATCTACGTTTATAGCATTTATATAATTTCTTTCTTGCTCGGCATACATTTAATGCACTCTATTTAGTTCCTGTAAAGAAAAGTCCTTGTAACATATCTTTGATGGATGAATGAGCTTGTTTATCTTGTTAGTAACAGAGCAATATTGACAACGGTTAAAACCATGAAGCCTAAAGTGGTTGGTGGCATATGTAAAGAAATTGAAAGGTCATCTAGTACAAAATACCATTTGCAAAACACTGGTACTTCTGACTTGCCGCCAGATGTCCTCGTTGAATGTGTTTCGATTATTTTTCGGCCACCACCCCCCCCCCCATGTTATAGGGATCATCTCTAGTTATCAGAAATCATATAGCTATATAGGCCCCTTTAAGCAATATGAACCTTAATAACTATTCTGACAATTTGTTTTCGCTTTATTCTATTTTAATTGAATTAAATGAAAGTATTTATTTCAAGTACAGTACGTAGGACGTTCCAGGGGACTATCTCTGAATACTTGTGAGTTTAATGATAAATGCATGAATGGGACATGTATGTATATGCACGCGAGTTAAACCGTAGACCGTTTTGATATATGTTCCTGAATATTAGCCGGTTGAACCAGTAGGTCTTTTTCGTGAATGAATATTTGCAAGTTAAAGCGAAGTTCTTTTTGGAATCTGTTCCTGAATGTTTTAAAGTTAAAAAGTAGGCTGTTTTGGTGCTTGCTCTTGAATGTTTGCGAGTTAATCTATGTAGGTCGTTTTGTTATCTATTCTAGATAATATTTGTGGGTTAAACAATAGGCCGTTTCCGTATATGCTACTTAATATATAGCAGTTAAATCATAATTCGTTTTGGTATCTGATCCTGAATATTTGAGAGTGAAACCGTAAGACGTTTCTGTACATGTATCAGAAACATGACACGCTCTCGAAACAAATAATACTTATCTTTATTCATCTGGATTGAATATCATTGTGTGCGTGTGTCATTTTATAGTCATTTATACAAATCTTTAAAGACTTGTGTCATTCTTTGTTTCAGATTGTTTTCAAAACGAATATTTTATTTTTCTCGAATTTATCATTTGACATTTATCTTCCAACGAAAAATTTTTCTCCGAGTCAGGTTTTTCACTTTTTTTTCTTACAGGTGATCTTGAGATATTTGGAGTGGCAGGTTTTGCTGGAGGTGGTTTCAAGATTAACGTGGCTTACCCGACTCTGTTTTCTCTGAAGTGTCCTCTTAAAATCGGCGCCAAGATAGTGAAGACTATCGTAGGTGGCGCTGTCATCAAGTCACTGCGGTGTATAGGTAAGTCTGCACTAGCAACGGTCCGTGGAATGATGTCACAGCTGTTGTGGCCTACCTGGTCTCTGCAGTCAAAAGTTTTAATTTTTATGTCTCCCACTGTCGTTTAGATTGATACACAACGCTAATTTGGATCAATCGGTAGGAAATATGCACACTTATTTTTGTCCATTTTGCAATGATTGTTCCCATTTAGTTTTACTGCTTATTTGCGCCCACGGTGAATATTGTGTCCTGAGCAAAAATTAGATTTATAATACAGATTTATTTTTGTATAAACTTAAGATGATCTAAAAATTAAACGGTTCATAATATATGACTGACCCCGGTTATTTTTAATTTGCTTGTTTATATGTCTGCGTTGAGTAACATATAAACACTGACACAAAGAGCAGTTTAGTTATTTTATTGTCTATTCATTTTATTGGTCTACACGCGTGTGTGCTTTGATTAGATATCATATCAGTTTTACACATATATTATTTGTTTTTACTCACAGGTACCGTCGCCGGGAACTTTGACCTAAACTTAGGTAAGGTTTTCAAGCAACGTTGGTTTTACATGTACCTAAAACCATTATTATTAAGTTAACCAAACCAAGGGAAGGGAATCTTATTCAACAGTGAAGTTTACAATTGTGTTGTTAATTTTTGTTTGAAAAGAATGAAAAGTTATTTAACATAAATTCAACAGGATTTTCGTCAAGGAAAAAAAGTAAACCCCTTCCTAAATATATTAAAAAATATATTAAAAATATTTAAAAATTAAATTAATGTCACATGCACAAATGAATGTATTTATCCGACACGAATTGAACGCTAGTGTGTCAACACTCTTAAAAACAAAGCTACAACTGCCAGGCCTTTTCTGGCTGTTCATTTAATATGAAACTCGGTCTCTAACATCACATATTTGATTAGAGTTTAGAAAGTATTAAACCTTTATTTAGAATTCTGAAATTTCTGCCAACTTAGTGTGTTTCAACAAGGTCTAGATTACGTTGAACCTTTATTTAAAAGCACTAAAGCTTAGTTTGCCCATTGTGCCATCGTAATTGCCACAGTCCCAACTAGATGGCGCTCTCGTCCTGGAGCCTGTGCAGGATGGTGAAAGTGAATGCACGACTTTTTGGGCATGCGTGTTCTGTTGATAGAACCTTCTTTAACCCATGATCCCAGGCATTCTGAATACTGCACTGGAATGGTCATCCATCGTATGGCAAAAAGATTTAGCATTAGGCTAAGGAAAAGGATTAACAATATCATTATGGCAAAGTACGATCCTCTGTTTTAACGCCTCCTTTCCTCTTGCGTCGCATGACGTGGCTCTTATCTTTGTTACCAGTAGGAGACATGCTTTAGGAGAAATTTAATTTGATTTACTTATTTTAATTACTAATTATAGAATTTATTTCTGTGCAAAGGAGATCCCGAAAGTATTACGAGATTCACTGCCTTTGATGCAAGATGATAAAATAATAAATTTTCGCCATCATGCATCGTTGGCTTGTTAGATGGTACACACAAACGAGTATAAGAATGAGACTGGTAAAAATTTGCTTCTTAATAACATTGTGCAAGTTTAACAGGTTCAATTAATTATATACTTGTTCTGAGAACTCTAGGGGCGTTATTATAGAGTAAATATGAACACAGCACAGTTTGATTGTTAATAAAAATCAAACTTGTTGTACTCTTTCTATAAAATATCTCTTTTCTGTCTAAATTTTAATATTTATTATACCTAATTTTATTTTATCTTTATTGTAACTATTATTCATCTAATTATGAACAAAATACATGTTGTGTTGTTAATCTTATTGCATATACGTTATTGTCATTACCATTAAGTGTTTTGTTTACCTGTATTGTTATTGTTGTTCCTATCGTTGATATTGTTAATTTTTTTATCAATAATGATAATATTATCATTATTATTATTATTGTCAGGAAAACCATCAATCCCACGACCACCAATTCATACCGGCATGGGTACGTACTTTAAAACTATCTATAATGAAATAAGATATTAGTAGTTTATGCGATTCCCGCGAGTGTTTTTAAACACAAATGTATTGTGAGTATATCCATTAGAACACTGATCGTGCTTTCCGATAATTTCATTTATCTCAAATTTATCTCATTCATTTCAAATTTATAAATGTTATGCTTTATTCAAATCTGATCCTACTTGTTAATCTGGAGAACGAACTGTACAAACTAAATTTGCTCTTTACATTATGATAAGGAAGCAATACCGTACAGAACAGAACACGACAACATTCTGTTGTCATACAGTACACACATTTTTATCATCAATATTGATTGCGTAGAACAGTCTTTCTTTGCATATACGATTGAAATATATACTACACTCAATAACCTATTGAAATGAGCTAAGAATGTTTAATAGGCTTGTATGATATGATCGGATTATATAAATTACTGCGATATTGTGATAATTTTCTGGCAATGTTGTGGTAAATTTGACTATAACACACTGATATATCATATGGCGTTCATACATGTTTAGTTCAGATATTTATGGAGAATATATAACTCAAAAGTGCGTGCGCTGAAAAGATCATCAACCGCTTTTCGGAAGTATTTCCGACAGGACTTTACAAGTAATGTTTGGAACTATCTAATCATACTTGCAATTCCTGCAATTTAAATGAAATATGAACATACTATTGAAATTAGAATTTGAAGTGGTGTTTAAAATCCTGAGTATGGTGGAGACAATAACTAACTGCCACAAGGAACAGGCTATAGACCTGAAGTAATTTCAATAAAAATCTATTTTAAAAGCGCATGTAGTAGTAAATGCAGTATTCAGCCATCCAGGACCGGACATGCTGATTAGGCCTATGTTAAAATGTTGTTGCTGTCTTTCAGGCGGGCAGGCCGGAGCCGCAGGCTTGATCGGTAATGCGGGTCTGTCTTTCAATGACAAGTACACAGACACAGGTAAATTCTGCTGATTTAAATGTATATTATTTATTTTACAGTAAATCCAATTTATTCAACCATGCACGAATTCCTTAAGGTTGTTGAGGTACAAGGTAGTTAATCTGATATTTACCAATATTGCCCTGTTTATTGAACAATTCATTTACAAGACAACGTTAATTTTGACAGTGCCTATCGAATTTCGATGGGACCGAGCCTTCTATGTTATCTAAAATTGTAATCCTTATTCAGGCCCTCACTTTGACATCACAGGCCAAGGGCATGGATTAGCACGCATATTTGCGAAGGAGACCATATATGTTATTCAGTTGACTACACCAACTAACTTACAACAAGCTGACTGACATGGACTTGAGCATATCCCTCTGCTGTAAAGCAACATGCAGGAAATCTATTGAATTTTCAGATACCTTTGAGTACATTGATCTATAGATCTTCTGGCATTGTTGCCTTGAATAAACTGGTCTCAAAGACAACCTATCTTATAAGACCACCTGTCCTTTAAGAACAAACTTGAATTTACCGGAAACGTTCACATAACTGACTTGTCTAATAAGGCCATATGTAAATTAAGAAAACGTTTACCCAGTCCTATTACACATAGGTCTTATTACACAAATTTCACTCTGTTTGTTTACACACAATTGAACTGAATATACAGTAGATATAAATAAATATAGACCTAAATTGCATAACAAACACCAAAGGTGTTATTTATATTCAAATGAGTTAAAACAGTTGTAGTATGACATAATTGCTATACATTTCTAGAATATATTTAATAATAATTACTTTTTTGGAATATGAAACTATATACATAATACCTTATTTTCAATTAAATAGAACATGGTGAAAAATATAGATAAAAGTGATAACGCATAAACTATTTTGTTGAATGATTTTATATATGTTACTTGTATTATTTTAATTTTATACTATACAAGAAAGTAAGAGTTACAAGTGTATTAATTCATCATAATATACAATTGTTCCTTTGTTTATTATTTTATGTGTTTCTTCCAGCCATGTCATCCGTGGAGTTTATGTTGGATCATAAAGTTGTCCCTGCCTGCGACGGCTGTCGACTTGTCGGCACAAGTAAGATAGACATCCATATATACAGAATTTGAGGTTTACCACACTGGTACACACCATAAATGTCAATCACTTATTCGGACCAAATTTCCAGCTTCCTTATTGCATAATTGACTCACATTTGTGAATAATCCTGCATGACGTTCTTGGGTCCAGATTATGTGTCGGATCCACACCGAAATCTAACCGATTCTTCCTTGGCCCATGCTCAAAATGCTCTGAAATTTTCAGTTATATTGTGAACAATCACGCAAACACACACAAAAACACACCCCCACCAATACACGATCGGGAATGATCGACAATGAGAAAATATCTGTAATACACAATATAGAAAAGTAAAGATATAAAACAAGAGGCCAAACAGTCAAATTGAGTTTTCCCTGTTTTTGGACAATTACCTTCAGCTTATAATAGTTGAGGTTAAAGAAACAAGGTGTAGGGAGAAATAATTATTTAAAAAAAACCAGGCAAGCAGATAAATGTTATATCAGATACAGGAGGATGGGTAATCTATCTGTGTCAGAGGCACCGTATGTTGTTTTTCTTAATATTTTTATTGTTCCTTTTTATTTATTGTTTTAGGTTCTTTTTTTAATTACTTTTATTGATAATTTTCAAAAGTATTTTAATCTCACGTGATTTTGCTTGATATTAGCCCCGCACAAAAGACGGACCTATAATGTAATTGGCTGCCCCAAATCTGACATCATAGCGTCTCTAAAGAAAATATAACTTCACATAAGAATCTAGATAAACCGTCACTTGCCCATAAGTTATTGGAAAACCCACGTTTATGAATTAAATGACCTATGACCTCTCTACCGTACAGAAATGACATGCAACTGGAAATCCGAATCCGATTCCTATATGTCGTTCGGTGGTGATGTGCTCTACGACAACCCGGCCTCAATGAGTTTGGTGGATGCCATGAAGACGGCTTGGACCTACTACATGGGAAACACCAATGGAATATTCTCCAAGCGAGATGACGTGATGGACGGAAAATGCCGCGGGTTCATTCAAGCCCCTAACGGGAAGTGTCGCTTCACACAGTTCTCCAAAAAGCACTGCGACTACGCCAAGAAAAAGGGCTACAAACTGACGAAATATCCCGCCCCCGGCCATGTGTGGCACTACCTGGACTGCAGTAAGTTTCACCCCCTTATATTTACAATTGGGCTTAGTTAATATGGGGATATTTTATACAAATTATAAATTGGTATATCCATAAATACAGTAATATATTCTATGCCAAATATTAAAACAAATATACCTTTTTATTGTTTATAATGATTATATGGATATCTAGTTATAATGATATCATTAGGATATATGCCAGGAAGGAAATTTTCTGTTTATAGTTGATTAAATATTAATAATATCATTAATGATTAAAGATAACACAGAACACATTGCGTTAATCATCATATATAATGTAATATAATATGTAATATTGACTACGAACAGTTGTGAAAGGTCTTTAATTTCCATGACACGTGAGGCCAACATCTATATCATAATTGGTGTGTCCTGAACGATGCCAAGAGTGTCCTTAGGGGATAATCCCAATTTCTTCCCTAAATTCTGAGAGATGTGGCATTATTTTCGCTATGAGCTAATGAGGCGCCATCTGTCAGAAACCAAGAAAAGAGACTTCCTGGTGATTATTATCATATTTAAATCAGTTCCAAAAAAATGATCTCTCCTCAGAGTTTATATTTTTTATTGTCATTGCTATGTTACTGCTCCACATAGGAGACAATCATTTTTTTTTTCGATTATGTTTACAAACGTCTTCACTTATGCAATCTTTACAGATATTGGAGTTAAAAATTTGGATCTTGAGTGACATGCATAAACCATAGCTTAAGGCGGGGGGGGGGGGGGAGAGAAGAGCTCGACGGTGTGCCAGCCCCTCACTTTCTTACAGCGAGCAAATACAAAACTATCATCATTATTATCAAATTAGGCGAATGAAACAAATACACGCAATTTAGTAGAATAATTCACCCAAAAAAATGTAAAAAAAAAACTAGTGTTCGAGAGTAAGAAATGTGCACGATTCCGAACCCAAGACTTTTTTTTATCTCTGTCTGGCTTTTTTTGCCTGTAAATATAAGGTCAGATTACACATATATAAATATAATTATAATTTTTTGCACATCTTATTCTTTTTTAAATACCCATATTATCTATCAATTAGCTGCACTCTGGTTGAATAGTATATTATGGCCATACCGCTAATAGGAAAATATATCCCGCTAAAATGGAATATATCGCTAATACGGCAACATCGCCAGGTCCCGCAGAAATTCGTACTAACAGGATTTTACTATATATAATATTTAAGATAATCAGTGGCGGATCCCCCCCCCCCCTGGTTGAGCTGTTTCATCTCTCATTTTAGGTATTCGGTTTTTTTTTTAATATCAGTTTTTCATATTTCATATTTCTATTTTATTTCCCTAGTAATTAGATTATAAGGTTATACACAGTTTATTGCTTTAATTCATAAATTGTTGCAATAGATAAACAGCTGTCTGGGCTTTTCCGTTAAGAGAGCATAACATTCTTGGCTTAGTATTTTTTTTAAAGACCAAGGAGTCACGGTTTTATGGCTGGAGCTGGGGTCGACCGTGAAAAATCTCACGGCTCTTCGGCTGGATAATCAAACTCACGATCGGTGCTCTGTTGTGTCCTGTGCGCTGACTAAACGCCGAGGCCGTTAAAACGCAAATTTAAAACACGAACATATCAATATGAACATATTATTTTTTTTTAATTCCGAAGATTTCATTTAAAATATGTAATTTTCTGCAAGTTTTAAATGTAGATGCGTATATTTCACCATTTTTGTATTTTCTTCAATTTCTAGATGAAGGTTCAGTCAGCGAGAAATGCTCCGCACCCTGCAGAGCTGACACTGACTGCAAATGTGGAGGCTTCATGTGCCACAGAGGCTTCTGTTCAGGCAAATGCTGACCACACAGCACTGCAAGGGCTGGCCCAGTGACTGCAGAACAAAAGTTCTTCACTGACCATATAACCAAGCATATACCACTCTGAATAACAAGCAAGTTCTGGCGGATAGCACGTATTATTCTGGATAACTTCTTCTTACATAGTCCACATTAAAGAGGTTTCACTGTATATATATATATATATATATATATATATATATATATATATATATATATATATATATATATATATATATATACATATATATATATATATATATATATATATATATAAAATCAATATAATACATTAAGGTTCAATACATCACAGTGAAAGTGCTCTACCGTACGGGGAGCATTAATAATATTATACTATGTGTATAGTTAGCTTGATTTCATGAAGTACTACAGTACCGTTTCGTGGGTTCAGCTTGCTAGCCGGCCCACTCCTCAGATACAAAGGTATATATATATTGGATAGATTGATGTTTTATTCTAAAAGATATTTTTTGTATAACAAATTGAACTGTTTATTTGACATACTGAACTTTGCTAAAATTGTTTTAGAAAGCCTCATATTTAATGTTCCTTTTCAGAATTTTAGAAATATTTGTATCAAACCGTATTCAATTATATGGTTGACATTACATTTTTCATCAAAGTAAATGCCTCTCTGGGTCAAATTATTATACTAAAGATTCCACTGTATTTTGGAAGAACTCATGGTATTTTAAAGAGTGTGGTTATTATCTAAATTACCTTTTGCTATATATCAAGTTATCTTATATAACGTGTATGTAATACTACATGTTACAGATTTGTATAACCCGAACTACATTTTTTGGTTAGGTGCAACACTACAATATATTGTTATCAGGTTACGGAGGGTAATAAAGCTTGTTTACAATACCACGCTGTTGTTATCTGAAACACCCAGCTCCGGTTGACAAAGTAAAGTTCAATTCTAATCATACAGGGCATACAGGTCTGCACTTGAAGTGCGCATGTTCATAACAGCAGAACACGGATCTGTATGATGAATTTGGATATATCTGGGTTTGTCTTTAAAAAAAATATGGATATGTAGTTTTGATCTTTCCTGTATTCAGAAAATGTTCTGACTACACTCCTCACGTAGTGGATATATACGGTCGAATTATGTGTTTAACCGCTGCTTGGTCTAGCAAGGTTCTCTGAGTATGAACACCAGGGTGGACACATAGCAAAGAATTGTTATCAGACCAATGAGAACGTGGTATCGCATTGTGCATCCAACCGCTTGTTTTTAAACATGCGACATCCGCATTCGTTGGTCTGAATTCAGCGGTGCTGGCACAGGGCCAAGAATCAGACCAACGAAAGCGGGTGTGTCGGAGTAATCAGCCCGACGACAGCAGGTGTCGCTTGTTTAAAATGTGGAGCTAATGCACAATGCGATATCACGCTCTCATTCGTCTGATTACAATTCTTAACATACATATATATTATGTGTGTGTGTGTGTGTGGGTGGGTGTGTGTGTGCCTTTTATGGTCTATACCCCCCCCCCGCCCCCGCCCCCTATATTGACGCCCCTGTACCCTGGAAGTATGTGCTGCAATTCTAGTTGAACAAACAAGTAATGTTCTGGAACGGGAACTGTGCAGAGCAGCAATATACACAAAGCGACGAGAAATACTCTAATGCCAAAAGCTTCAAATGTTCTGCAGAACATTTACAATATTACTTTTTAAGATTAAGATTTCAGTTAATAGGGTAACTTATTTACGGTGAAAACACCTTAAAGAATGATTAGGTTTTAAATATTTGCACAAACAATGCATGAAATTCAAACAAATCGTTTTCTAGTACGTATCTTAGCAACTTAATTAAGAAACAGTTAAAATATTTCAAAGTAATATATTCCCCACATTCATTCATCTATAACATTTTATCACTTCAACAAAATATATTATTTGTAAAATTTATTCTTTCGAATATATCAAGATAACAATCTGAACAAATCTATAAATCTAAATTATGATTTTGGTCATCAAATGAGTGACATGGTGCTGTGTACGCTCAAATCGATCCCACGTGACGCGTAATGCGATCATGTGAACACTGACGAGGTACCACGTGACCACATGCACAAAACGCTGTAAATAAACACCATCCGGGATTGCTTAAAACAATATAGACACTGTGAAAGCGCATTACATGTACAATAAATCAAACAAGAAATTTCAATCACAATGGTACCTCTTTCTAAGCTTGGCATTTTGATCACATCACACATATTTACATATTCTTCACATCAATGGATTCTTTTGTTTAAATTGAAATTTTATAGAATATATCTTCTTTGTATAATAATTATAACAAATAACATAACAGGTCTCGTGGACAAGAAAACATGGGAGACATATCAAACCACTCAAGAAAACCATAGTAAAGGAAATCAACGCCGCAACTTTTCAAAGACACCCGTTCGAGGGTTCTCATGAGTTTTGAACCAACAGTTTAACATCAAGAGGCCGTGTATTCTCTCAAAGCACTCTTATTCAGGTTTTTACATATAATCGCGGGATCTGAGTTTCGTTTTCACGAATTGTTTGGGTTGTCTCGTACCAATATTATCATAAGAAAGCAACTAAGCTACTGAAATTTATAAAAAGGGGTATTTGAGTAATGTCTCTCTTAAGCAACAGTGTCAGTTGATAATCGCCCCCATTACCAAACATTCTCCATAAAAGGAGACGGAAAAATCATCTTGAAAAGAGATAATGGTATCAGAGACACCTGTATTGGAGAGAATATGGATATAGCCGAGGGTAAGGGAGTAGCTCACATCTGGTAGAACGGCTGTACCGTACATAACACACAACAACATCTAACTGCTATGAAAGGTATAGGTGGCAGCACCGATTACTACAGTTTCTGTTTTGATCTTAATTATTTCTAGAGAAAGACGAATATATGTGTGAACTATTTTGCGCCATTCTACACCTGTCATGCTTGGGGCCATCCATTTCTACTGCTAAAAAGTAATTGATAACCGGAGCCGCAGAACAAGTATAGTATTCATGTGGTCATGGTTCTATTTAACTGACAAGAGTTTACCAACGACATTAAGATATGAAAGACCACTGCTGATAAATATATTATTCACCTGATTATTACACCATTAGTGTGATCATGGTTATCAAATAAAGTACATTCAACACTCATCCTGATACAAATGAGACCTTAAGGTCTGCCCAGAGACAAAGTACCTATGCTCCTTAACTACCCCCTACCACTTACTGTTGGTATGTTCTGGAAATATAGTAAGATAAGAAAAGGTAATTTGCAATGAAAAAGATGCATAAACATAATAAACAATACTTTTGAGAAACAATTTTATGACACGCCCACCGACGCCAGTCACGTGCATTGGTCACCTGATCAGACAAATATAATGGCCGCTGATTGGATACGGTCTTATTAATACTTAACGTTTTACAAGTCAGGGCATATGGACTAATCCTCGGACGTCGTTAAGCTGTATACTATCTCGTAACGAAGAAGAAGCAATATTAAGGTCACGGGGTCTCATAAATATTCAAAGAGGTTACCAGCCTCAAGCGGGTTAAGACAGCGACACTGTCAGACTTTACACACATTGTGTCATATTCTCTATAAAACCATATATATATATAATATATACAGAGTCACGCAGCAACGTGACTAGTGAGATGTGGCAAAAGGACCTGATAAGCAGAAGAGGTCAAATCTTGCAGTAGCCATCAAAAACAGAATATATTGTTTACACTCAACGTTAGATAACAAAGAGGAAACTTGTTGAACAAATACGCAATGGACAAATACTTAAATTCATTACAACTCAACCACTGAGATAACACATGATTAACCTGAGCTGATGATACGGAATGTGTCCACGAGTTGGCGCCACGGTATGCAAGGCATTCCATTTTATGCACTGACCAGCATTCACATAACATTATGATATTACAGTAACTGCTCTATGAGAAGAATAAGCGGGCGTCCAGACACCCTTCTAATACGGACATCACCTACGCATCGCGGATGTCCGTAATTTTGGCGTTATGATGTATCACTTTACTTAAAGGCACATGTAGCTAAATCTTTGTACAAATATCATGATCAACCTTTGTCCATGGAAATAAATATATATAACTTGGATATTTTTTTATAAACAGAAAGGTTACAGAATTTTATACAAGGAATAACCGTTAGTGTTTCATCCTCTTTTATATGACATACATATGATTTTACAATTTTATTGTTTTGTGCTTGCATTGTCTGAATAAATACCTATGTAATAACCAGTTCAACCTGGTATACCCTGATCACCCAGAGGTGTTGATGTGGAAGAGATGGACATAGCCCCGGGGACATTTCAGAGATAAATCACGTGGTTTCACCTTGATCTACCGTTACTGTTCATGTCTCCTATAGTCTAAACAGATCCAGAACATCCATGTCAGAATCGTGGCATGCTCAGCTCTTCCACCTCATTATCGCCTACCAAAAGGTTTTCTACACGCACATGAACATCACCCAATGACCAAATATATTTAATATACACATAACCCGCTTTATCATAAGCGTCCCAGAGCTACTGAATGTTACGATTAGGTAATATGCCATATTCATTCAGCCATGACTGTTCAACAGAATTAGATCCAAAACTTAATCCTTGCAATATAAAGCACGATTTCGAGTCACACAGGTTAAGGCACTGGGCTTCGACTTGGTGCGTCTACATTCAGTCACTGTCAACAGAGATTGCCATGGAGACTGAAATAGTTCAATGGTGTAGTATAGCATTTAAGTTATACTAGCTGGAGATCGGTCATAAGGGTCAGAGGTCAAACCTGAGCAAGTCCGCCGGGCACGCTGGACGCGCGGGCTTTACATATGAGATACTGTACGACTCAGAACGGATTAAAAACAACTTGTGATTGTGTCAGTGTTGTATAAACGATCTAACAAGTGGCAAACAACTATTCTGATGACGTAGAACGCTGAAGAAATATGACGTCATTACTTTTACCGAGGTAAACCATGACCCGGGCGTAGAATAACCTTACCCGGTTATCCAATCATTGCTTCAATTAGCAACTGGGTAGACGTTTGGACCGATCCAGGCATGGAAATCACTTTACTGACATTGCATGGGTTTAGCAAGCTCTTCGATGAACAAAGGTGTTCCGTGACCTTGCGAATCTTTGCCTGTCTTGTGCTTCAAACACATTCACAGAGTCGCATCGGGTACATCAGTTGAGATGAACAAAAAACTAACAGACTGCAATGTCTTTTGAAATTCATCTAAACATTAGCTCATGGGGAGATGCCAACTCCTAAATATCCGTGAGGCAGGGAATGTTTTTTTTTTCTGTTTGCCTCTGGTCTCACTTTAGGAACTTCATCCAGACCATCCGGGACAGAGATGTAGTTTGTCATGTTCACACGGCTTTCACGGTGCTGAAACATGGAGGAAAAGTAAAAGGATCTTGAATTCGCGGAGACTTCTTGGCGTGAGCGATTATTTGGTCGAGTTCCGGGAATGATAAATACTCTTTCATTCCTGCGGGAATTGGGAGCTTTAGGAGATTCTTAACAAACGTTGCACTGAAACCACAAACACGTTTTCTAATAGCCAACCGTGAGAGGGCGCTCAAAGAGCGGGGTTCACTGGTGATTTCTTTCAGAAACTTTTTCACTTTATCTACATCTCCCAATGATACGTTGAAACATGGATGCCTCCCTGAAAGTATACCGTGCATTTCCCAGTACATACAGTTCGTTGAGCATATGTCACTTCCGGCAATATACAGCATGCGCACTATGGAAGGTATTCCAGTAGCGACGGCTAAGGCCATTGGACACTGTCTACCCATGGGACAAAAGTTGGCGAACATTCCCATTAGTGTGATATCTTGATTAGGATTTGCTTTCGCTTTCAGTAGCATGGCAAGGATCCACAACATTTCAACCTCCGATTGCGCGCATGTGTTTTTAATCCCCTTAACAAGGGCGGTTAGTCCGTTGCGTGCCACCACGTTTGGGTTGGCATTATATTGCAGTAACATACCCGTGGTGGTAGTGTTGGCACTGTGAACTGCACACATCAGCGGCGTCAGTCCACAATATCCAAATTCGTCAGGATCCATGCCCGCTTCAAGCAAAATCTTAACACACGAGTTGTGGTTCTTTAGAATAGCCAGAGCAAGAGCTGTTCCATTCAATCCATCAATGGCCATCCAGTCGCACCCAGCGTCTAGAAGCAGTTTCAGTATACGTGGGTGGTTTGATTTTATGGCACACACAAACGGAGTGTCACCTTCCTTATTGGGTGCGTCAATTTCAGTGTGAGCTGCTAGCAGTGCCTTACAACACTCGACTGAGCCCGTTTGAGCCGCCAGGTGCAGCGCCATCTGTCCGTCCTGGTTTGCATTATTATGTTTCACGCCGTACTTAATCAGCATAGCAACAATTTCCGCGTTTGAGAATTCGCATGCGAGCATCAAGGGACTGTTATCATGGCGATCTCTAATGTTACCTTTGACCTTCCGGTCAATCAAAAACCGGACACATTCAGTCGCTCCGGACTTTGCGGCTAAATGTAATCCCGTACGACCGAGTTTGTTTTCTGCGTGGAGTCGTGCGCCGCGTGTTAATAAAATATTTGCAGTGGCAGTTTGATTGGCCTGGCATGCGAGCATAAAAGGAGTGTTTCCGTTGTTATCCTCAGGGTCTATTTCAGCTTTAAATGCAATCAGTTTGCTTAAACTTCGCGCGTGACCTTTGGCTGCAGCAAAGTGGATTGGTTTCTGTCCCATTTTGTCGTCACCGTTGACGTCACAACCCATTCGAATCAGTTGCGTAATAATACATTCATTATCGGCGCCGTGAAGGAAAGCGTTGTGCAAGTAGTTTCGGCCCTGATCGTCGACATAGTGAATGTCCTTGGTGACCCAGTTAACGAGCGGAGGTGAGCACTCGTGATCCGGGGGACTGTCCGTGTCGTTCTCCATCTTGGTAATGGTTGGCGCCGGTGCCTCCCCCTGCCGGACTTCCATTCTACCTAGAAATATAAAAGAAATACCATTAAAACCTTTTTCCTCGGAAATCGTGTTATAATTGACATTGGTACAACTAGACTTGTGTGTAGCACCTCCTCCATGGAGACCTCTGAGAAATGCCCGGGTTTGGTCTTGAACATTAGGAACAATACCATTTGCGCCCTAAGCAGGTTATTTCCACATATTCCAAAATGAATCATGAGAAATGTGACATTTTTTCCACCAAAAGGGCTATTGTAGCGCCATATACCAGGAAATATTTAAACTACACAGGAACGCATAATATTAGGGTAATGATTAATAAGAATTCGCATATTTTGCTGAGATCTTTTTAATTTCAATTGTTTAACTTGTGTCCCTAAGATAGTCCCCACCTGAAAACATTCAGGTTATATTACATTGTTATACATATGGCAGACAACCCACCAAAATATAATAAACATATATCCGTAACACCAAGAGAACGGCTAAATTTAAGTTTTATCCACTATACATATTTAACCTTGCGGCCCATTCGTTCAAAGTTATAACATTTTACAAGTAGGTGAAAATACCAGAGGACCCCACAAAATAGACTTTTTCGTCAGAGACACTAGAGACTAGAGACACCTTTCGGCGTAGACTGACACTGAATATTCGGGACCGTTTTATCGACAAATAATTACTTATTTTCTTATATTTGGAATCACTGATCCTAATAAACCTACGTATCTTTAACGGTGTGATATACGCGTATTCTCATTGAAAAGTGCTAATAGCCTTTACAGCGGTTGGAGGTGATGTGCACGAGTATATACGTTGAGAGAAAATCGTTGTGATCAATATGTGTAAACTTGTTGTCCGATTGTTCGTTAAATGTTAAATTTCTCAAACATCTGCAATTGACAAAATATCAAATGGCAGCGTGAAACTAAAAAGTTCGTTTGTATATCTCGGAAATCAAACATATTAGCCTTTGGTTGAGTTGTCCCATTTTATCATCCAAAATATTTTCTAGATTTGTTGCTAATACATAGAAATTCACAATCAATATATATGTATATAAACATCTATTCAAATGTTAGGACTGACCCCTAAGTCTATTTGAAGATACCTTCCTCGGTGCGGTCTCCATGGCAACGCTTTAACAGATCGATGACAGGTATTTGGTGAACACCTCACGCTAAATGCTTCATTAAGGAAATATAACGTCCGAGTCGTGAGGGAGTGGTTCCAAGAGTGCACATCTTAAAAGCACCCCATGAGTCACTCGTACTACAGCTGGCTTTCAAAAATGCAGAGTCACGGTACGAGCTGGAACACCTACAGACCTTAATCTTATACCTCTATCTCAAATGTGTAAGAATTACGTTCAAGATAACCCTGGCATGCGTGCGCGTAAGCTACTTAATACCTGATTAGCAAAATTATAAAAGCTCTTCCCATCAGATTCGGGTTTTAAACAATGCTGTGATACGTTTGTGGACAGCTGACTGAAATGAAAAGTTATCTAAATAAAATGATAAACATAATTTTGACACCCCTCTAGCAAACCGATCTACGTTTGCCACGATCCGTGCACAAAGAATTACCTTTTAAAGTCACTCTTGCATAATCACTCTAGCGAACCAAATGACAAACCCAATTCCTGTTATCCATAAAGACATAACCTGATTAGCAAAATAACTGAATACCATTCCTGAAGTACAAAATAAGCGTGGAGACGTTATTATGGCAGGGAAATTCGTCTTTTGCTGCAGCGGGAAACAGTGGATATATATATATATATATATATATATATATATATATATATATATATATATATATTTATATATATAAATAATGCACACTATTGGACTTGGTTTAAAAGCATTTGAATTTACGCTTGACATGCCGTGCTGGTATTTGCATTTAATGCAGAACAGCTGTTTTTCAGATGCAAACGTAGTTATAAAGTGACATCTCCGAATAATAATCATTAAAAACCATTAAGAATCACAAAATAATATTTCAGTAATAATGGTTCCAGTTATTCATTACAACTTTTTGAGAAAAAAATATGCTAATTACGAAAACGTGAGGTCGTCATTGTCAACGCATCCGTCAAAGATCAAGAAGGAACAATTAAATTTCAAGTAAGTCTAGTTTACAGAACTATAGCTATTACTAAATTATTAATAAATCCAAACAGCTTGGTCAATCGGGCAAAAGGCCTGGGTCAAAGAAGCGGTCATGATATCAAAATGCAGATGGCCATATCTCATTAACTACTTAGATTTCAGGATAATTCAGTGACGGTCATTAAACAAGTATACTTTGCTTTTTTTCACTATAATCAGTTTTTAGTAAGCGTGAACACTCTCTCGATACGTCATTTCCGGTCATTTCCGGTCTGCACGAATCTCCCCCTAAACCGTTGAACTATATCAACTGTCTTTTATAATGTAGAAGTACAGATCAAAGTTTGGTTGTGATATATAAATTACCTTTTGGATACCAAACAACGAGAAGATTAGGGGTGGAGTGGGGGACAGGTGGGGATCCGTGACCGTCGTATGACAGTTTCAAGATGCCTAGTTATTGTCTCCACGTGTAACGAAAAAGTGGAGATATTTGTTTGGGCATTTGCAAAACATTTCTACTTGATAATTTCTATTGTAATTGCATCTTATAGTAATAAATCGAATTTGCAACGTCATTTGAATTGTATGAAACATTTCCATTTAAAGGCACCGAGTCGCTTTTGAACCCAACACTAATGGAAAAGCCCTGACTCATTGTGTCTATATGTTCCTGAAGATGTTTATACACGTTTCTTTACACACCTAACAGCCTTGACCTTTAAACCTCTTTAGTCCGCCTTTCTTATCAGATACGGTAAAACAAATAACGCAATAACGGCGATGGACCTGTGACGTTGATTGACAGTCCGGGGAGGCCGCTGTTCACACCTTGATCGAAATTTGCACGTGTTCAGTCCGGTAACATATTTTCTTAATAAAGAACCCTTTGATAACATATGTTTAACCTGTGCCCATCAACACTTAACGTGGTCACTGTGTTTTACAATAATTCTTACAAATAAACTACAGATAAACAAAACCAATACATCTAATTAAGAGAAAGCTACTTTCGGCATCTGAAGAATTTAACACTGTATTTCGGTGGATGTGTATTCACCATCGTTATATATGTGTCTCTACATCACTTTATAGTCTTTACATCATTATATATTTGAATGTGTCTCTACTCCCAGCCCCCCACCCCCACGTGTCACCCTTTCTTCTTTGAGGCACTGGATATCATTTTAATTTCAGGTTGCATTTATGGTTAACCTTTCACGAGGAAATATGTTTCTTGATACGTTTCTTTTGCCATTCTGTATAAAGACATGTTGGCGAGGTTATAATTGTATCCTATGCAATCATGGCCTAGTAAAAAAACACACAGATGACTGTGTAGTAATACAATACATATTCTGAAAGTAGAAATCATTCATGCTTATATATAATATAGAGCCTTTGTCCAAAACTCAAATGAGGGGAACACTGAATATGTACGACAGTCCAGCAATAAAAACAACGAAAACAAGTGTAGGTTATTAAGGTTAGCGTCTTACATTCAGGATGACAGCTACAGAAGCTGTATGAAAACTACTGGTTGGGCGGTCCTAATGGCCTACATACTCAACCTACTTTTTGTTAAATGCCCAATCAAAAGTATAATTACATGTACTTCCATCATTTATGGTATGCTATATTATTTACGGTACGTCAATGAGTAATGGATAAGAAAGTTTGGTACATTAACGGCAATATTCGGTAAAATATAACATAAGAATCATGATTATATGGAGCAGTTATCCTATCCTACTTAGCTCTTGTTAAGAAATGTGATCCGTTCGTGTGTAGCTACCGGGCTTATATATTATGCACTACACACTACCAGTCTACGGTCTATTAAAGGATTTTCAAGGGAGTAAATCTAACCTAATCAGTTTTGTGTAATATGCTTAGATAATGCCATGTGACTTTATTTTTATTAAATAATGTTAAATAATATATCATATTCCACTCCCTTCGTTTCCCTTCATGACAATGGAGAGAAGGCCTTAAACATAAAGGGACTCAACCACCTTTCTGGCCTTTATAAACGAAACGTAATCCCTTGGAGCATTTATTAAAAGAGGCCAGAAAAAGTGAAGATCGACGCACATAAGCTTCTTGCTTTGTTCATATCAACCTGTTTATAATAGGTAGGGGCCGCCAAAATAATCAAAACAAATTCAACAAGGGCATCCGACAGCAAGTCATATAAGCCAAAGCATGTCTACCTCCGCATATATGCAACCTACGACCTTAGGTTACATGTTTTTCCCGTTTGTCAACATTGCTTTTTTTACAAACAAAATGTTGATAAGCAAGTTCATGCATCCTTCAAGAAGGCGTTATAAGATTTTTTTAACAAACAAAATTACCCATAGATCACTAATATATTCACAGAGGAAACCAGAAATTACATATTTTTTTCAAACGTTAGATGAATTGGCACCTGCAATCAGAGTAAAGCGACACACCACATAAACCATACAAGTATAAAGATACAATTTATTTTTACTCAAAACTTATCAAAGGACTAACAAGTGACCCATCGGTCATGACGCTCAGCTGACTGGGAAGATATTCGCTAAAGGAAATTTTATCATCTGAATGGTAGTATATACCCATTCAACTGAAGCATCAAACAGATTAACCAACAGGCCGAGATTGTGTCTGTATTTATATATCTAAAAAAATAGAGAAAAATGCGTAAACTTTAAAAAAAATACAGCTGGCTCTATCAGTCTGCAGAAAATAAATAAAAACACTTAATGGTCAATATCCATGCAAAGAATCATGGTGATCTCTGCATTAGTTGTTCAGATACTTAAGCATGTGTATCAAATTTTGCATTATTCTGAGGGATTTTTCGAAGTCCTATAGCTTGAATGATATGGGAAACAGAGACTTAATTTCAGGTTTCCACAGACACTTTTCATTGGCCTCCTTGCATGACAAGAATGAAGATTCTAGGTCCAGTTGTAACAGTTTGTACCACGTTAACAGATGACAGCATCCTTAAAAGTCTCAAAAATAGAGAAAATAAATCGAAAAATTTGAATAAAATATAGGTGGCACCACCAGTCTGCAGAAACTGATGGAACATTCCATAATCAATATATATGCAAAGAATAATGGTGATCTCTGCATAAGTTGTTCAGATACTTAAGCTTATGTATTAAATTTCCATTATTCTGAGCTGTACTTTGGAGTGCCATAGCTAAAAGGATATGGGTAACAGAGACCTAATTTCAGGTTTCAGTTTCCATGGAGACTTTTCATAGGTCTCCCTGTGTGTCAAGAATAAAGATTCTAGGTCCAGTCGTTACGATTTGTAACCTGTTGACAGATAACTACATCCTTTATGGTCTCAAAAAAAAAATTGAAAAAATACAGGTGGCGCCACCAGTCTGCAGGAACTGATGGAACACCTCTTGATCAACATGTATGCCAAAAATCATAGCCATCAGTGTTGAAGTTATTGTGATGTTGCAGTTTTTTTTATCAAATTTTCCATTATTCTGGGGGGGGGGGGGGGGTAATGGGGAGCCACACAGCTCAAAGGAAACATTTCATGATCAATATGTATGCCAGAAATCATGACCATCGGTGATGTAGTGAAATAGATATTGAAGTTTTTGTATGAATTTTTTTACTATTCTGGGGGGTACTTTTGGGCCCCATAGCTCGTAGGATATGGGTAACAGAGACCAAATTTCTGGTTTCCATGGAGACTTTCATAGGTCTGTGAGTGTGTCAAGAATGAAGATTCTAGGTCCAATTTTTACAAAATCTGTTAACAGATGTTCAAATTTTTATAGGACTCAAAAATAGAGAAAAATATTCGTAAAAGAATCGAAAAATACAGATGGCGCCACCAGTCTGCAGGAACTGATGGACCATCTCATGATCAATATGTATGCCAAAATTCCTGACATTCAGTGATGAAGTAAAAAAGATTTTGAAGTTTTTGTATGAAATTTTTGACTATACTGTGGGGTACTTTAGGGCCCCATAGCTCAAAGGATATTGGTCACAGAGACCTAATTTCTGGTTTTCATGGAGACTTTTCATAGGTCTCTCAGTGTGTCATGAATGAAGCTTCTAGGTTCAGTCTTCACGATTTGTGCCCTGTTGACAGATGTTCACATTTTTAAAGGTCTCAAAAATAGAGAAAAAAATTCGTAAAAAAATTAAAAATACAGGTGGCGCCACCAGTCTGCAAAAACTGATGGACCATCTCATGATCAAATGTACACCAAAAAATCATAATCATCAGTGATGTGGTTAATGAGATATTGAAGTTTTTGTATGAAATTTTTTACTATTCTGGGGGGTACTTTGGGGCCCCATAGCTCAAAGGATATGGGTAACAGAGACCTAATTTCAGGTTTACATGGAGACTTTTCATGGGTCTCCCTGTGTGTCAAGAATGAAGATTCTAGGCCCAGCGGTTACGATTTGTGCCTGGTTAACGGACAGACGGACAGCTGGACAGACGGAAGACGGACAAAGAGTGATCGCTATAGCTTAGACTTACAGTCACCTGAGCTAAAAATTGCCATAATTTTCTATATCAGCGCAATAAAAGAGCTTTGCTGGACAAAAGAAATACATATATATTGATTCCCTGTATTTCATGACAGAATATCCTTTCCTTCGATGTTCTTAAATTTAAACTAAGTGTATGCTAAAGCTGTACTTATACTTTCAAGCTCCAGTTAAACTTAAAGATCTGTAGTAAATAATTTTGAGTTTGGTTTGAAAACGTTTTGAACCAGTGGTGATTCAATTCTGCAAATCATCTTGTATTTCTAAAATTAACGGAAAATTGGATCACTTTATTGATCGAAATCTACATCATTTTAAGATGAATTTCCGGGTGACCCATCTTGTTAATTTATCTAGAATATGTAGAATAAAGGTATCTTACTCGGGAACCAGTCTATTTTATCATGTTTTAATATCCTTGCTGCAACACCACCAAACATCAGATATAGGGTCACTAAGTACATGTAGACAGTCTCCGACTATAAAATAAATTCAGCTAAATTAACACAGCTAGACTAAATTACACAAAATTGCTGCAAACTATCGCTGTCCGCACTTTGACTGAATAAACATACGTGTCTACATCAGTAGAATTAATCCAGCGGAATTCCCTCCGCTAATAAAAAGAGTGCTTTCCCATCATGTGACAGTGTTAGGGATCCGCCCAGTTTTTTTTGGTTCAAAGTCACATCCTTGGCAGTCATCATGCCTCTTTGTTCGAGATGCTAAATACGCTAATGCCGACACGGCCCAGCGCTTAACAACTATACACAAATATTACAAATACAGAAAGCTACGGTGCTCATGCTTGCCGTATTGGTGCCGTCTTATGCCCAGGTTTCTAAATAAGGGACGTCTGGGTCACGTGACCTTTTGTATGCACATGAGCGGAACCTGCCGTTTTACGACATGTCCCCTACACATTCGGCATGTTTCCCTTGATACAGCTAGGGCTTGCCTTAATATCATACCACCAGCTGCATCTTTACTTCACACAGGCAGTATGATGAAGTCTAACCTAAGATTTAACAACATGTTTGACTAGACTGTATAAATATGCTTAGCTCAAGTTAAAATAAAATGAAAGGATGACAAAATAAACTTCTTCAAAATAAAGTCTTCTATTCAGTATCATGTCTCTGCATTACCTGATTTCGTATCTGAGAAACTAAAGTCTGTTCAACAGTAGGGTGCCCAATGAAAATTGGCAATAATATCTGAAACTCAAAAAAAATAACACATTCTGACTTTAAAGCTGATGAGGGACCAAAGGCCTAAAATGAGATGTAAAACTTTATAACAAAAACAAAAATTTATATATTGCAACTTTGTTTTTCTGAATCTTGTGACCAAGTGACATGGTGTCTGTCATGGGTTGCAGACAACTGCATTTTTTTAATATTTATGACCAATTATCAGCCAATCAGGAGCTTTGCAGTTGTTTGTGCATGTGACCAGTGAGTTCGACTTTCATGAAAAGGGTTTCGGTGTTGAAAAAAAGGAATTGTTTTCTCAGATATTGATTTAATTGCATTATTTTCTCATTTAGGATAGGATTTCAATTTAATTATAGTTATTACGGCCACTACCCTATTCCTTCATTGCATTATTCAAACTGGAATTAATCTGTCAGTTTATGAAAACATTGCCAAATATCAATGGGCACCTTACTGTGGTACAGACGATAGAACCATGTTACATATACCTCTCCATGTCACGAAGATCAAGAAACAAAAACCAACTAAAACCGCTTTGTTTTTCGCTGTCGCAAAACAGATATACCCCCCCCCCCCCCCCCCCATGGCTCGAATCCAAAATTTTCAAGAATAAATATGCACGATTCAAAATGTGATGACCAAAAACCATATAGTTTTACAAAATTGTCCAACTCCGACGAGAACTTGGGTGAAATAATTTGTGTTTCCGAATTCATGGGAATTAACGATGTAGTAATGCTAAAGTTGTGGGATTCACAAAACTTCTAGATTATTACCAATTTATTTTGGTTTTGACTACCATTTATCAAACTCTTCCGAGGATTTGTTGAACAGCTTGTGTATCAAATTTAAAAATGAACTCTGCAATACTTCGAAAGTTATGGGTATATCATAAAAGAATATTCGATTCGGCTGATATGACCATGACGATAAAGGCCAAGGTTATTCCCGATCCGAGATTTTGGCAGAAACAAATTGTATTTCGCATTTTAGGGGTGATTTCTACAGTTACAACGTTAAAATATCCTATATATATACCTGCGTCGGACGATGGCTGCAGGACTGAAAACAACAACTCTCCCCTGGAGGGGTGGGGGGAAGGATTTTTTTTACCATGCATTAAGCAGAATTTAACCGATTGTATAAATATGTTGTTCCAAATGTGCATTAATTCCTAGCAAAGAGTTTTTTACACAAATTAAACATTGGCACGACCCGTTTGCACGTATACATGGTGCACATGGAATAAACAGCACTCAGAGAGCGTTAGGTTTGTGACCATATCCCCTTCACATAGTCTATCCTGCCTGGTCTAAGGGCTGACTAGTCTTAATACTTCCCGCTGAGATTTTTTTTTCCGTTACAGTCCCACAAACCTTTTATTTACCTATTTTCATTCATTTTCATTTTACTTTTTGACTTAATGTTAGCTGGTTAATATGTAAATTGATATATAGTTGTGAGCTCTCCATTTCCCTAATTATTTTAGACTTACATGAACTTTCGGCCTGTGGCCTTTTTCAAGAATAAACCTGTCTGTCTGTCTTTCTGTCTTTCTTACTTTTTTTTCTTTTTCTTACTTTCTTTCTTTCTGTCACACAAACCAGCAAAAATAATAAAACTGATGATGATGTAAAACAGTAGTTTTACTCACACAAACTTACATACACACGGAGCTTGGAAATCCAATTCATGAACTTTCTCTCAACTCATGAGCTGTCTCTCAACTCATGCGCTGTCTCTCAACACATGAACTATCTCTCAACTTAAAAGCTGTCTCTCAACTCAATAGTTGTCTCTAAACTCATGAGCTGAATCTCTTTTGAGATTAAAACCATTTCATTTGGAAGTCATAACAGGGTCATACCCAAATTCCAGGTAATTCAAATCGCAAAGAAAAGTAAAGCCTTAGACAATAATTTTAATTTTCAGGACATAATTTCTCCACACAGAAAATGCATTAAACCACTTAGAAACGTCAAGCCCTAAAGACATAGCAATTTTGAATATCAGGACATTATTTTGTTTTTAATTAATCTGCCAGTTTATGAAAATATTACCTCGTTTCAATGGGCAGCCCACCGTGGAAAAGGCTACAGGTCCACGTGCATCCTCATGTACCGAAAAGTCCGGTCCTGTCAGTGTCCTGATCTGAGGGATTGTACACATACACACACGCATATGTGTAATTCTCAGAATAGGGGTCAATTTCGAGTTCCCAAACAGAGGGAAAAAAGTTGTTGCAAAATTCATTTTTTCTTCTTTCCTTTTCAAGCGGGATATATGAAAGGTCAAAAACTCCCATCAGCAGCGCACTTTTATCCATACTTGCTTTTTTACCACAATAGAAGAATAGCAGTCTTTAGTCAGCAAGTCAACTCCGTTACAGCAGTTTATTTTTTTTAATCACAAAATAATGCGGTAAAAAAAGAAGAATGAATGTGTCACGTATGTAGATTTTACGAAAGTATGGTACACAATCATCATAAACACTAGAGTTTGATATGAAAATTATTCCTGACATTTTTATTAATGCTAAATAATAAGGTGATAGTGCACACAAATGTTTGACCCATAAAGTGCATTGAAGAGAACTTGCTAAAAGAGACAGGTATACGCTCAATATTACTGATCTCCTACAAATTGTCCATCATTTGACAATAGTTTGTAGCGTTATCTTCTGCAAAGTCTGGAGGAAAACGGTCGAATATAGTGTTTGGCTAAAATGTTGCGCTGACTGGAATGTAACGGAGTTGATAACGCACTAAATTATTAAGATATTCTTACCTAAACTTTTAACACATTTGAACAAAAAGTAAACAGATAACTATCAAGTTGTATCATGCTAAAATATATCGACACAAGTTACCCTGACCGGTAAACAAAAGTTTACCATATAAAGTTTATTTTAAACACATAAAGTCAATTAATGTAAATTACTGCTAAATTGAACAACTCAGCTCGGGATTGTTGCGAGAAAGAACTTGCTAAATGCCTACCTACTAGGTATTTAACCATTTCAATATGAATTCAATAAAAACATATTTCTCCTTTAATGACAATAAAATACTTGAGAAAGTAAAGAAATGCCAACATTATCTAAATCCAGGAAAATATTGTTACAATTAAGAGCTGTAACGGAGTTGATCAATTTTCAACAAAAATGATAGTCTTGTTACCTTAAAGAGCTGTGCTATATATGCAACTGGCATTAAAGGCTAGTGTCATCTAAACTAATAAAATATTACCATTAATTTCACAAATATTTAAAACAATAACGCAAATATTATAGTAAACTGATACCAATTTTTGGATTTACAGTGAATCCTAAGTAAAAAGGGCCTGCTCGACCACTTAAAAGGTGTACACAGTAATATGTTCCAAAACTTTCTCCTAATTTAATGCAAAAGACTTCATGTTTTTATTAAGAAGTCATAATTTCCTTGGATGGTCAATGCAATGCTAAAACGTGATGGAGCTGAACACTTTCAGCGGCCTTGTAATCAACCTGAATTCGTGTTACAATAAAAGCTGTCAGGTGTAGAACAGAGAACGGAATACACAACACACAGTGTTCATATTTGGAATGTTCTCCTTTCGTTTGTGGGCTAAGGGGATATTCTTTCTTATATAAATGCCTAACACTTCATTAGATGAATCCAACAGAAAATAATAATGTCTATATACCCTCATTCGTTCTTTTCCAGTCTTAGCCATGGTGATTAGCCTGTAAACCCAATGAATTTAAGTTATAAGCTCATAAACAAACTAGAGGTGCGGACCGGACCGCTTGGACCGATAACACAAAATACCGGACCGCTTATTCCTGGACCGGACCGGTTGGACCGCCGAACTTAATGTTAAAAGAATTAAGTTAAACAAATGTGTTTCAGGATTTAGTTTCACCAACAATCGTGTTATGAACAAGGGGTAATAAACCATCTCAGAAAGACTCATTGGCTACATAAAATATATTTAAAGCAATGACAGCTGCAATAGTACAATTATATACGTGCACATGTATTATTTTATTTTTTTTTCCATCGTGAGTAACAGTTAAAGTTCATTTTTTGATATTAACTTATGATTGAAGTGACATGTTCAGCATTAGATCATTGTCCCTGCTGTGTTGCACAATGCTGATACTTTTGCTTAGTATAATAAGACCAATTTCTATACGATGAATACATTAAATATATTCTTTATATTAAATTATTAACAAAGGATTAATAAGTTTTCTGTATCAGATCGCACATAAACCATTACATAACTTATCAGCTGATGTCAATCTGCATCCCTGCCCAGTATAATCTTTGAATCAGCTCGCCCAACCCTGCACATTAGATTAATAAGTTTTCAATATCAAATCGCACTTAAACCGCTACAAAACTTCATCAGCGTATGTCAGCCCGCATCTATCCCCGCCAAGCAAATTCTTTAAATCAGCTCGCTCCACCCTGCACATTTGGCTTATATTCTATAACTATGCCCCACACAGTAACACAAAATATTTACCACTGAAAAATTTATTAAAAAAAACTGTAATTTTAAATTTGTCATTAAAAATCAAACCCAGATCCTGCGATTAAAGTATAGATTATTATATTACATTTATAGCACGTTTTGTTGTGTATGATATTTGGTTTTGTTAAATATTTGAACAAATATATGTAATAAAAAATATGTAGAACAAACGTTGAATAAAAGGAATTACAATATATTTTAATTTTGATGATATTTTAACAAATGTGCCGAACCCCTTGGACCGGTCCACCTTATGGACCGGAACGCTTACAGCTGGACCTGACAAAAACAGGGCGCTTACTTGGTGCATCGAACGGTCCGGTCCGCACTTCTAAAACAAACTTATAAAATATGTCTAATATATAAGTTTTAATGTTTCTATTGCTGTCAAATTTCAAGACTAAAGCATTTTTTAATTACCAAAATTAGTTATTTGTTTTCAAAGAGCAACAGTATTTTCCAGACCAAGATAAACGCATTAAAAGGGATTATACTATATATCAAGTGGTCAGTGAAGCTGCTTCTTATCTTCAGTGTGCTTATTTATAAATCCTCTCACCAGAGAATAATTTATTACTGGTTGGACTTTTCATAGAAAAAATGTTTGGTGATTCGTCAACTCCGTTAAAATAGAATGGCAACGGAGTTGATCGTAACGGAGCTGATTATTTTTTAAATTTTACCTAATCAACGGACATGATAGACATGAAATCCTTCAAACAAATATTTCAATTCTGATAGATTTACGATGCCTCTCTCTGTTCATGGATGTTTATAGGTTTCAACAATTACTTTTTTCACAAATGGCGTAACAGAGTTGATGGGTGAATTAAGCTACTTTACTTTTTATACACTTTTTCACTGATAAAAATCAAAACTCCGGATTGAAGCCATGATTCTTCACTTTGAATGCCCTACACTGTAACGAATGATATGATCAGCCACTCGATTTGTTCCACTGGATGGCTGTAGATGGCATATTGGTGCAGTTGTAACGGAGTTGACGAAAATTTAGGACATGGCTTCGTTAGTCCAGCGAGTGAAAAATACTGAAGAGCAGCTCATAGAAATTTTGTAGGAAGCACATTAGATCTTGTTTATAGTAAACAAACACAAAAATACCCGAATTATTAGTGATGGGTACTAAATTTATTTATATTTTCATTGGAACCTCTTATTTAGGACATATATCTTTTTATTACGGTTTCATTTTGGATCTTAAAAATTGGCCCTAAAATTGTATCTGGACTTACTCTTGCAATATTACCCTCACATGGGGAATCGAAGTAAATCGTCAAACTCATTCTGATATAATTATAACCATGATTGTGTGTTAATAATACCCTATGAAGCAGTCGGACCCTATTTTGACCCCTATTTGAAGAATTGCACATATACAAACGCAAACTCTCTCTCTCTCTCTCCCTTTCTCCCTCTCCCTCTCTCTCTCTCTCTCTCTCTCTCTCTCTCTGACATTAATAACATCCTAAGCAATTTTTAAAAATGTTTACATGTTATAAGAGATTCATGGACATGGAAAACTGTCGTGTCACACTGACTGTTCGCAGAGAATGAATCATAAACACATGACCTAACACGCCACAGTTCAACGGAGTGCATGACGTCACACCACTCAGCCAGAGTACCCAACAGTGTGTGCCCTCTTCTCAAAAAAAGACGCCTCAACTAAAGTTATCAAATTCTGACAGTCATAATCTCATGTTACATAAGGTGCTGTCATGATAAAAATCAGATTAAGGCGGATACTGCCGAATCATGGCCAATCCTAAAATGCGACTTCTATACTTCTTATAGCCTTCACCATAAACTGAATGAAGCCACATTTCTTTTAAAGGGCCCAATCACCTATTTGACCTTAATAAACTAAAGGTAATTATAATAACCCTCTGTAGCTTTTGTAAAAATTGGCCAGAAAACGTGGATTTCACCGCACACAGACTGCCAAAATATTCAAAACATATTCAACAAGTGCATCTGCATAAAAGCAAGTCAGATAAGTATATATATATATATATATATATATATATATATATATATATATATATATATATATATAATGTTTTATGCAATAACGGACATTTTAACATACAAAGAAAGTGTGCTTTTGCAATAAAATCAGATCTGAGGTAGTTATATATTAAACGACAAATTTAATGTCTTCCTAGTATATTTCAGAACAAGTTATCTAAAACACCTCCTCTCGTTTCAATTGAATGTGTAATAACATGTCATTAACTGACATATGTACCTGTCGTACAGGTATATATGCCTAAGATAAAATAAAACTAGCAACTGCATTTGGTTTTTTTTTTATATATAGAATTCTTTCAACTTTCATTGTCCTTTTAATTGTCTATTTTTTAATTATTACTTCAAATTGATTGGCTTATAAAGATACTCTTTGACAGATCTTATCGGCCTCTTGTTTACATCCGGACATTATCTAAAAGTGTTCTTCATATCTTTCCTTTGTTCTAACAGTATGTTCAAATCAACTTGCATGAGAGGTACCTGTGGTGCAAGAAACCTGCATGCATAGCTAACCAAATAAGGAGTACACGCCTTTTGCTCGTGTTAGCACACTAGCTATATTTTTTACACGGATATTTTATATATATATATATATATATATATATATATATATATATATATATATATATATATATATATATATCACTATCACGTCACTTTTAATGTGTAGAACGTCTCCAGTTATTTCAGAACCATCCATATATGAAGCCCCAATATCGAATAAAAACTGTACTCTGCCATGAAATCAACACATCCCCAGGAAATGGACATAGCAGGAACAGTGATGACGTCATAATAGACTAGGTACACAAGAGGTACGTATAACTCCGGGTGCAGTGACCTGTACAAAGGGGGCCGCCATTCTCCGCACATGAGATCTGTCCATGTTAATCAAGGATAGATATGTTCAGTAAACCTTAAACCTGCTCGGAGGTTGAGGGTGCCGCCATGGAGAGAAGGTCCAGGCCAGGTCAACAGGTCAACATCTGGTGTGCAAAACAATGTATTTTGTGTACAAGTATCCCCCTGATCCACACATAAGACCACACTGGTCCAAGAAATAAGGGGGGAGGGGAATTCCTAGTTCCCCGGTATATTGCGATTTGGACCGCACGTGGATACAGTTCACGCCAGGAAGTGCACCCTAGTGGGCAATGTATAAGACATTTGTGATAAACTGAACTTTCGAGTTCCATTACTGTCGGAACCTGGTTATATTTGATATTAAGCAACATATCAAGCCCATATTATACAAATTTTTATTGCAAATCAATGTAATCAATGCGGAAACTGATCTTTTCTTGAACGTGTCAGTTGTTTCGGCGAACTATATACCATAATTGGTGGTGTATCACTTGGCCATACATTCATCAGATGCCTGATCGGCAAATTTGAGCTGAGGTTTTTCGAATGCCATATATCCTGGGAAATATGACATTATCTTGCCGCGCAATTATTCAGAAAGTACGCCACTCTGCTCTTTCAACTTGGCCCATGGAAAACCGTCCCTCAAAAATCTGGACGAAGTCCCGTTGAGCTGTCCAAACCCAACAACGTTTAATATGGTAGTATATACAAATTATTGCCACACAGTTGAGGGGACTCACTTGATTCAATGCCTCTGTTGTGTATATTAACCTACTATGTTTGTTACCCATCCACACACATAAAACATCCGTCGTTTATCGGCGACGCAACAACAGATATAACTCCTTTTAGTAACCATAGCAGCCTCACATAATATCGAACTTCATACGATCTAGATACACCGGACATTTACACATCGCTTGCAGCCTGGGGCACGCCTTGCGTTTATAAGGATAAATATGGAAATATGAAATATAAATATATAAATATGATAACGTTGATACCCCTCTATGGGACTTCTAAATATGTATATTGAAATTGAACATCTGGCGTTAAAACGTCCCGCACATAGGTTCCATTTAATAGTACTAACAATTTCTTCTTAAACTCAAGTTGGCTTTTGGTTTAATTTGTCAGATGTTTTTTATGACATTTCAGTTCATCTTTCTATGGATTTGCAACGGGCGGTATGGAAGAGCTAATCAATTTTATTCCGTTCGGGTAAGATTTCAAATTAACGACAGAATACCCAAATTATGCGCGGATATAATATAAACTTATTTATTTTACATGTATTGTACAAATAGCTATTATAATTGATCATCGCACTCTCCGTGGCTCCGATGATGGCGTTCGGTAGTCTGTATGGGTGGAGGAAACCGGAGAACCCGGAGAAAACCAACGGCCTTGGACGGGCAACTACAACCCACTCTCATACCCACCCGGGTCGTCAGCGGGGAGAGCCGAGCGTTTTACCCCTCGACTGTCCAGGCCCCAAATTTGCGCCTATATAGTTATGCTCTCTTTATGATATCTTCATTTCATTCACAAAATCTGCGGCATAGAAATGAAATTGTTTCCAGTCATCAAGTACATACAGGTCTCCGCCGCTTATCTATCTGGGTCATTTGACTTGACAGTCAGACACAAAAGATATGCTACTGTACACTGTCACTGAATACAGCTGTAATCCCTAATCATGCAAGCATGTCGTAAATTTGTATATTCCTTACGTATATATATATATATATATATATATATATATATATATATATATATATATATATATATATATATATATATATGTAAAGTCGAAAGGCTTTAAATTCATTGGAAAGGGACAAGTTAAGCCAAAACCTTGCATGTGTTTTACCTAAAAAAGTAATGTCTATATTGGAATTTTAAATCAATAATTATCATGTGATATATTTGAGGCATTGTTTCATACGAAAATAAACCAACCCTGATCATATAAGGCTGAATTTCTGTCAAACGTCTCTCCCTTTAATGTTAGTCCAATAGTTAATTAATTAATTAAAATTCATATAAGACCCTTTAAATTATATATGATTTTAAACTTTGTACATTGTCCATTCTTAATGTAAGATGTAATTTCGTTCATTTTCATATTATATTTTAATATCAATAAAATTTATGAAATTTAAAACAAGAACTCTATTTCGAGTACGAAGTAAGAACATTCCCCAATTTGTTGGTCTGATGTCCGGCTAAATCACCATGTTTCAAAAGTGTTTCATGTCATATGTAAATCTTGTTAAGAGTGATTTTTGTCATTTGTATTAAAACAATGTATGAAATATCAGTTAATTTGTATAGTGATGGGCCGAACATCGAGTTTTATCGAAAGTCAGTCAAGCGCTCGATTACCAAAGGCAACTATCGATTACATCACAATCATGACTGTTTTTTCCAAAATGCCTTAAATAGTTAATGTTAGAGGCAAGAATGATTCATTTTTTTACATTATTCCGCACTTCATATAATGAGTCTGTTCCCAAATAACTTAGTATGTAACTTAGCATGACACAGCAGATGCGAGAACGGAGAACTTAATGAATTATGGTTAATTCTTGATTGTTATAATTAATCAAAATGATACTTAGAATGGCATAGCTTAGTATTAATAGGAAAATAAAAAAAAAGTAAAAACATATTCTTAAGGTAGAATAACTCAGACAAGTGGGCTGGGTTTAATAAAGTACAGTTTCACAGATAATTGCATATTTCTTTATATTTGTCTGAACCGATAAGTAATCGATCATCGATGGTTCGTTCAAACCGATGATTGATTATGAATAAGGAACCGACTCTCACCACTAAATTTTATTGTTAATTGCAAATCATTTCAATATAGTAGCAGAAGATATACGCACTGAATAGGTGGTTATAATGATGAATATTATGGCAAATGATGACAGTACACGACTCATCTTGGTTAAAGGGCATACGCTTACATATATATTTGTTCGCTTTCTGGATAACTCCAGACACCTGTTATATTTAATGCAGCAGCATGTCGCCCAATAAGAATAGTATATAATGGCGTCAATGGCTCTGATCCCGACCGCTAGTGTTACAGTCGAGTCCTGGCGTTTTATGATTCACTCGTCCATAAAACCCTACTTACGACCCCTGATGCTTTACAAACTTACTTTCTGTAAGTGTTCTCATCTCCTGCGTGCTTGCTTTTCCGTGGGATGATACATATTCTGATTTAGCTGATGCTACAAAGCGTGATACGTATAGCTTTTGTCAGTCTAAATTAATTTTTATGTCGCCTGGCAAATATCGGGTTGTATATATATATATATATATATATATATATATATATATATATATATATATATATATATATGTAAATGTTACAGTCAATGTGTAAACAGTCATTTCATGAAATGCCTAAACATTTCAGTTATTTCGCATTATACCTGTGACCACCAGTTATACGCGAAATGACTTTTTGCCAATTAATGTCTAGTTATTATTAAAATTATACTGATAACATGAAAGCAAGAGCTTTCCAAAACCAATAAGGCTATTGATTCAATGAGGGGATCTCAGACGTATGGTATCCTAGCCCCTGCCAAACATTTATGAGTAGTAGCTTTGTAGCCACTCACTGGTGATTATTATATACGATGATAGGCCACCTATGTACAGATGGTATCTTAGTCCCCTGCTCAGCTAATACATTTGTGTAACTATTAGCTACTCACTGATAATAGCTACCCAAGAGACCGATGATGTGTGGTATACTCTTGTCCCCTGCTTAAGGGCAAAATAAAAAAAAGTATGGTTTTCAGGCACTTTTTTTCAGAAATCAATGCGGGCGGGCGGGTTTTTATATTTGATTTTTTGGTAAGTTTCGAAAAAAATGTCAAATGATAAGGGAAAAGCATGATAATAACAGATTTATTTTGCTAAACAAGTAAAAGCACTACATAACAAAGGAAATTGTATGATTTTATCTTCTTGAAAGAAACGTCAGAGCGGCTGCAGCTCATAATTCGTAAGTTTCTCTTAAAAATCAAAATAAAAATTTTTGATGCGGGGGTTTAAAATTGATGCGGGCGGTGCCTGAGAACCATACCTTTTATTTTTTTGGCCTAACATGGAGACTTTCCCCGCTGCTTCTAACTGCTAAAAAGCTACCCGAGAGCCCTCCTGTCGGAGATTTCCTATTTTCCCAAACCCAATTGTGAAACAACTGGCCAGTGGCTTAAATAACTATATATATATATATAAAATGAAAATTATTATTGTCATTATTATTATTATTATTATATAATATATTTCTATTGACGGCGACCTTACATCGTTGTGACGCAACTCCTCCCTGTCCACGAGTCAAAAATGCCAATGTTTTGTCTTGAAGTATTTGACACGAAGCTAAGTGTGTCATGTGGGGGTAATTTCCGTATTTTCCCATAAATCCCCATGAAAGTGTCATTATTTGGGAAATTTCAAGAAGGGTCTATCACAGCGCCGTCTTTCAGATGCCAAGCCAGCGAATCCAGCTGGTAAACTTGACCCGTGGGAAACCCGTTCGGGGCCAACCCGGCCTTAGTCCCAAAGCAAGTGCGGTTAATATGCTAATAATAATAATAATAATATTTTAGATGTGTAACTGTTTTGGTCATTTACAAATTAACATGCCATCATTAGATTCAAGTACCAATATTTTGCACATGCTATCAAAACAGGCATCACTTGTACATTGCCACATCTACATTATAACAAGCTCAAACCTGACTTTATTCTTCCTGCCTGCTGTAAGGTCACAACTCTCAGATTTCTATATACAGATACATAGAACACCAGGTTTTCAGATAGATCTATGCAGCTGTCTTATAACTGTCAGTCAAATGTATATTCTAACTGTCACTTGAAGCCTCCCTCTATGGAGAACTATAGTCTCTGTAAGCCTCCAGTCAATATCCTGGGGTTACACTCAAAACGGCCTGAATTATCATAACATACACGGAGCGATGAGTGTGGTTACCTGGCAGATGTACTGTGTCATTGATACGCGACTTGTACGGATCGATATGTTTACATTAGTGTGGGGCACTGCTCAATAAAGACTGCAGGTATCTGCATGTTGAGAGTTATCCGATGGCCCCAACCACCGGGCAGTGCGGATGGGATCATGTGATATGATACACGTGATATCATCTGTATATCAGATTTCTGCTAGTCTCTCTCTCTCTCTCTTTATATATATATATATATATATATATATACATATATATATATATATATATAATTGGCCGGTCTAGATGTGGGTAAATTTATATATATATATATATATATATATATATATATATATATATATATATATATATATATTGGGCCTATTACCTATACGAAATGGAAACTAAATTTTTATAATATAAGGCCCGAGAAGGGGGTCAATATATATATATATAATTGGCCGGCCTAGATGTGGGTAAATGTATATATATATATATATATATATATATATATATATATATATATATATATATTGGGCCTATTACCTATACGAAATGGAAACTAATTTTTTATAATATAAGGCCCGAGAAGGGGGTCTATGTGTGTAAAAGTAAAGAATGCTTACGCCTTTTTGGAGACTAACACACACACACACACACACCGCTTCCATTCCAGGGAGCACTATACTCATATCAGCAGTAAACTCAAGGCCAGCCGAGCCCGGTTGTTGATCTGTGCATTAGAGTCGGGATAGAAATGAGGGCAAAATGCTACTCGTCGTCCAGTCGATAAACCTCAGAACAAACAGACTTATTCTTGCACTTCAGTGTATTTCCTTACAAGGCAGTCCATATTATCTACAGCATGGATAGACGGTATATAAATCCAACTTTGAAATAACCAGATTCATGAAGACATCATCATATGTGAAGGAACAAGTCTGCACCTCCGGCATGTCTCGTATCTTTTTATTTATCCTGTACTCACCACATGGCAATTATAAAACCATATGATATGCGTGTGGTATCCCGGATATCATATTTACTCGCCTGATATAAGTGATAAGCTGACTAAACAATCCCTATGCAAACTCTTTTATACCATGGCGTCTCATCTATAAAAGGCCCCGTGAAACAGACATACACAGCATACACTATGTGAATTAACAACACTAAAAGCGTACACAGCAGTCATATATTTGAGGTAGCAGCTTGTCATACGGTTTATCAAGAAGTTTACTGTAAACTCCTTGGGATAATATACCTCTGTCAGTGGAATATCCCCCCCCCCCCCCCCGTTGAGCTCTTACATCTCTCATTTCATCTATTTCTTTTCGTAATCAATTTTCATTTTTCTTATACTTGTTTTATTCCCTAGCAAATGGATAATTTAATTATCCAAAGTAATTTATAATGGATATAAATGAACAGCTGCTTCTTCACTATGGCATTACTTTCTAGGCCCATTCAATTTATTTTAAACAAGGCCTACAGGCCTAATGCGAACCTGTTCAATGATATAAACACCAGCTATAATGCCTCAATGCTGGACCATTAATTTTCAAGTATACGTGTAACATGTATATGAACAATGCAAGAACTAAACATTTTGAATAAGAAACAATTACACAAATATCACTGCTACAACTCTGGCATGGGTGCACACAACACAAAAATGATTGTAGCTGGCACCACCGGTCTTGTATACAATGAAGCCATCAGAGATATATACATATGCCCGATTTCAGACTGATATATCAAACCCCTCCTGAGATATCCCGGATATCATGTTTACTCGCCTGATATAAGTGATAAGCTGACTAAACAATCCCTATGCAAACTCTTTTATACCATGGCGTCTCATCTATAAAAGGCCCCGTAAAACAGACATACACAGCATACACTATGTGAATTAACAACACTAAAAGCGTACACAGCAGTCATAGATTTGAGGTAGCAGCTTGTCATACGGTTTATCAAGAGGTTTACTGTAACTTTTAAAATTTCAAGTATACGTAGCTGGCACCACCGGTCTTGTATACAATGAAGCTATCAGAGATATATACATATGCCCAATTTCAGACTGATATATCAAACCCCTCCTGAGAAATAAGGAGGGACATACACTGTGCAAAAATTATTGTAGGTGGCATCACCAGTCTTATATACAACAAAGCTATCCGATATGTATAAATATGACCAATTTCAGGCTGATATATCAAATTCATCTGTAGAAATAAGCAGGCACATACAATGTGCAAAAGTCATTGTAGGTGGCAACACCTGTCTTATGAAAGAGAAAGCCATCAGAGACGCATAGACAGGTCAAAATATCAGGCCAATACATAAAACTTACCTTGAGTCAGATGTACTGTGCTGACCAGGCTTAGGTGAGAAAGGCAGTTGCCCCGAGTGAACTGTGACAAATTTTTGTGAATAATTTTTTGTGCAATGTTACAGAAGTTTATTGAAGGAACAATTTTGTAGAAGAACACAATTGCAGTCCTCAGTTTGAAATAGACTTAGTAATGGCCAATAGACCAAATTAAGCTTTTCACGACTCAATAAACTCAATTAATTCTAATATGATTTAAAGAACCATGTTCTTGGATAATTCTTGTAAAAATAAGGTGATTCAACTTGACAGTTTCTTCATAAACATTTTTAAGCTGAAAGAGGCTAAAATTATGAGGTTTTTGTCCATAAAAAAAACAGGTCATTGTAGGTGGCGCCACAAAATCTGCAATTTCGAATATGAGTCATGTGACCAGCATTTGCACAATACTTGGTGATGCTAGTTCCAGTAATTTCTGAAACTGCTATGTCAGCGTGCTTACTTGGCCAAATGACTAAGTTCAAATTCACGTAACTCCACCAAAATTCATCAAATGTAAACTATTTTAACAAACTTTAGAGGGCTCGCCTCTGGAACTATTCTGTAAAATATTGAACAATCTGGCTGGACCGTTTACAAGAAGAAGACTCTTAAAGGTTTTTCAGCTTTTTCCCTATGAACTCTAAGTGAATGCAGATAGAAAAAAAGACAGATTATTGCATAAAATCTGGGGATGTTAGCTCCTGCTATTCCTGAGAAATTATGGGTTAATGTACAGATGACCGATGACCCCCATACAAAAAAGGTCAATGCAGGTGGCGCCACCAATACCTGATTTCATATATGACTCATGTGACCAACACTGGCATAAAACCTGGTGATGATAACACCGGCCTTTTCTGAGACTGTCATTTAAGTATGCTTTTTCTGGACAGATGACTAAGTTCTTGAGAGAGAAGGTATAAGAGATTATTTCTGTGAAATATTGAACAATTTGGATTGACCGTTTCGGAGGAGGTTTTTTTTAGCTTTTTCTCTATAAAATCTAACAAAATGCAGTTAGCCAAAAAATAAGCAAAATCCGATAGAGTTTTTCAAATGGCTAGTTTTTGGCAAACATTTCGTGAGGCTAGCTCTTGTCGTTTTCGAGAAAGTATGGGTTAACGTACAGAGGACGGACGACGCACACCATCGCATTAGCTCACAGGTTCGCTAAAAAGGCCAGGGAGTCATGTTTCCATGGCTTGGGTTTGGTGCAACCGTTAAAATCTCACGGTTCTTTGGCTGATATTCGGACTCTATTCAGTGTCCTGTGCGCTGACTTAGCGCCGAGGCTCTTATACACATGGCTCACCCACTAACAGGTAAAGAAACGTGTCGATTTTGAGATCACAGGATCAAAGGTCAAGGGACCTACTTCTTGAACAAGCTTGTGGACCCATATTGCTCACCTACTAACAGCTGAAGAATCCTATTGATTTTGTGGTCACGGGGTCAAAGGCAAAGGCGACGGGACCAAACTTTTGTAAATAATTGGGAACACTTTAAGCCTAACCGTTTGACTTAACCCTTTAGTTTTGCACGTATGGCTCACCATTCACTGATGAAGAACCCTGTCGATTTTTAATTCACGGGTTAAAGGTCAAAGCAACAGGAAATTTTTTTCATGTTTTAAAGCCAAACTGTTTCACCAAACCCCTCCATCTTTCACATATGGCTCATCCATCGACAGATGAAGAACCCTATTGAGACCTAGGTTTAGGTCACAGAGTTGCCCTCCTCATTTTCACATTGTGTAATACACACAGTAAAATTACGTACCGTGCAAAGGAATGCTCCGCTTTGAGGTGCCTCTGTTATCAGACAAGAGTTCAATTCAAAATGTTCAATTCCAATTCAAGGACTTTTATGAAACTTCAGTTCCAGTTCAGTTCATTGTGCTGGAGAAAACTATCAATTCCACTTCAATTAAAATAATTTTGATTTAATTCAAATTCAATTCGCGATTCAAAAAGTTCATTTGAACATATTTCACTGGTATGTAACGAGTGTTATCACAGGTGTTCTAATATTTTTGCACATGTACACAAATTAGCTCTGTTCAGATTTGGGGATCTGACCACTGTTATATCCCCTCACAATAGCAAGGTCAACAAACATTGTGCTTGAATGAGCATTCAGGTAGCATGTCATTTTAATGATTTAGTCATCAAAGACCAGCAGTCTATTGGATGTACTTCGTTATCTCATGATTGTTGCTTGTTCTGGCTAGAACAGTGACCAATTAGATCCACTGGTCACCGCATAGATAACAGCTGGTCCAAGCACCCAAGGCCAGCAGGCACACTGTTTGCTAAAACATATAACTAGGCATATACTAGAAAGTCAGTGGACCAGAACTAGCAAGTTCAGTATTATCCGATCACATACTTTATGGCAAAGCAGGGAATGGGAAGTAACAGGAAGAAATGCATATTACTTTTATCTGTTGCCTTCTTCAATAATTACTATTACAGCTAAATTTTATACCTGTTATTTTGTATACTCTCTCGCTGATACAAACAATTCAGTAACAGCTTTTATCATTAGAGGGATTTGAGTTTGACTTTAACCAAATACTGCATGGATGATCTTCTAAGTGACCTTGAGCAACTTCCTATGAGCGATACTTCGGAAAACACGAGACGTTGAACTAGTGTTCATCTAATCACATCAATTCAATGGAGCCTGTAAACCTCAATTCCAATTCAATTCCAATTCATTTTATTTTCATTTTTATTCAATTCAATTCAATTCCAATTCATTAAATTCAATAAACTGTCCCTTCAATTCTAATTCCAAATCAATTCAGAATTGATCCCAGATATGCCTGTTATAGTATGTTCAAGTCTTGACCCCAATGATGGCTCAGTCACATTAAAGAGGTTTCATTGGATATAGTTTGACCCCCCCCCTCATTATTTGTTGGCCTATTATACTAGTAACTGTTTCATTTTAAACAAGGGACCTGTGGGTCACGGCTCTCAGCTGAAATTGATTATAAATTATTTTTATAATGTCCATACCAATTCCCATTCTGAAATTTTGAACAGTCTAAACCCTGATTACGATGTGATCAAACCAACATCCTGATTCAGACTGTAATTTTACATAATGCATAAAGCCTTCTGCCTTCGGCCCTGTGACCTTGACCTTTGACCTCATGACTCCTAGTTACCCCCAAATCAATCAGGTTCATCTTCTTATTGGAGGCCACCTATATAGATATGTGTTAGATGGAAGGTTTGGGATGAAAAATTTGGCTTAAAATACATCCACCATATTTTTATGTAAATTGGTCCTATGACTTTGACATATGACCCCCAAATCAATAGGGCCTTACATTATTGGTGGGTAATATATAAGTCAAGTTTGAAACAAATATGTTATTCCAAACTCGAGTTATCATCTAGAAACAAGTATGCAGACAGATGGCCCCTGTGACCTTGGCCTTTACCTTGTGACCCCAATATCAATCAGAATCTTCCCCCTATTGGCAGGTCAGCTATATGTGCAAGATGGAAAGTTTGAGATGAAAAGTTTTCTTAAAATGTATCCACATTCTTTCTAAAAAAAAGTGGGTTGGTTGACCTTGACCTTTGACCTCATGACCCGAATTGCATAGAGTTATTACGATAGAGGTGGGCCATATATAGGTCAAGTTTGAAATCCGTACGTTAATCAAAACAGGAGTGATCACTAGAAAACAAAATGACCAACGTACAGAGACGAACTGACGGACAGACAGACACACAAAAAGGGCGATTAATATAAGGCACCTGCTTACTCAAGCGTGGCCCTACTAACACACAATCTTATCCAATTCAACAAAATGAAACCACTGTTGCACTGAATTTTGATAAATTTAATTTATTTTGGAATTATAAAAAGGGGAAAAATCGTAAAAAAAAATACACTTTGCGCCATCAGTATTCAGGAACTGAAGAAATCAGTTTTAAACATATACACGTGAGGTTTCATGACATTAGATGAATCTGAATTGAGAAACGGATTCAATTGCTGTCATTTGACAGTCTCAAAAACAGAGGGAAATCCGTAAAAAATTAAAATGCAATAGGTGACACGAATTTTCGAGAACTGACAACACTAGTCAACATTCAAGCCAAAATACAGAGCAATACATGCAATAATTGTCAAGATACTGGAGGTTTTGTATTAAATTTTCAATTGTTCCGGGGGGTACTTACCAGCCCCATTGTTCGAAGGATATAGGTCATTGTGACCTAATTTCAGCTTTCAAAGGAGATTTTACATGGACCTCCCGTGATATTCAGTTACAGGTTTCTAGATTAAATTGTGTCAAACGTGTGAGTTTAACAGACCGACGGACAGACAGACAGACAGACAGACGGGCGAAGAATGGACTCTGACCGATCACGATATATCTCTGTTGACTCACAGTCAGCTGAGCTAAAAAGTTTCTATAGCTTCAACAATTCTGATGCCTCTATAGCTTCAACGATTCTAATATTAAGTGAGTAAAAATATGGCATGGTAGGAGATTTTGGTGACATGCAACTGTATGCCGAATTTCGGATTCGTACGTATACGGTTTAAAAACGTGTCCTGTTAACGGACGGACGGACGACGGGAAAAGGACCATGACTTGAGCTTAGCTGATTTATAGTAAGCTCAGCTAAAAAGCAATGCCAGATATATGATCTTTGGTTTCGAAGACAGAATCTGTCATCTATCTGTCAATTAATCCATCATTACTTTAAATTGAAATATACTAACAAATGTAAGTTTCCGCACTACCCCCTCTCATACCCTCCAACCCTCCGGAGAACCATGGCCCTTCAGATTATGTTTTATCCTCCCCCCCCCCCAACACTTAAAAGATGTTCAAACGCCTATGAATTATATATATATATATATATATATATATATATATATATATATATATATATATATATATGTGTGTGTGTGTCAAGTTGTGTCGTTTAATTTTGTTGGCTTATAGGCCTACCTGTTGGCATGTTCATGAGAGCTTCTATTGTATTGTGCAATGTTTAAACTGGTTTAATCAGGCTTCATACTTTGTCCTCGTTGACCTTAAACTTGACACATTTGTACAACTACAATCTTATCAAGATCCAGCGTTTATCATAGTGCGAGGTCAAGACACTGACCAATAATAAGCGTAAAGGGATATGTCAAAGGTCAACCATTCATTAATCCTAGTTCACTCGTGACCTCCAGCGAGGGGTTAAAATATTAACTGCAATATTACACAAAAGTCAATGCCATGTGCTGAATTATTAATATATTCCCGCGGAGTCTTGAAATAAAACAAACAACCCAATAGCGTTTATGTAAAACAGTATGAGCTATGCACACACAAAAGTAGCTGGTATTGAAATTAGAACAGGTCCATTGACAGCCTTGTATACATAACCTCAATACAGCATTTATAGCACAGCGAACACAAATCATTGTCGTAAAATGAAGTTGATTGAAATATTTTCTACTCACCTCTCTTGCTGCTGACAGTACCCATATTGCCTGTACACTGGTATGCACAGCACACGTGCGCGTGGTTACAACCAGTACAAGTCCGGTACTAAATTCACAACCGCGTGCAGTGTTTTATTTGGCCGTGTTGTTGTGTCCCTGGCTGTATGCTGGTTGAGTGTGGTGTTTACCTATGTCGCGGCGTTCTAGTTCTCGACCTGCCTGTCACATCTCCCCTGTAGGGCCTCAGTGATCGTGTGTACTTCATGTTATGTGTCCTATGCCGGCGCAGGTGTGTTATGACACACGGATTGATTAGAGCTCGCCTCTCTACGATGGCCTATATGGGTTTAATTATTTTTGTAGTAATTTTCGCCTATGCCGCCGCAGGTGTGTAATGACGCACGAATCGATTAGAGCTCGCTTCTCTACGATGGCCTATATGGGTTTAATTATTTTTGTAGTAATTTTCGCCTATGCCGGCGCAGGTGTGTAATGACGCACGAATCGATTAGAGCTCGCTTCTCTACGATGGCCTATGTGGGTTAAATAATTTTTGTTGTAATTTTCGCCTATGTCGGCGCAGGTGTGTTATGACACACGGATCAATTAGGGCTCGCTTCTCTACGATGGCCTATATGGGTTTAATTATTTTATTGTTATTTTCGAAATCGCCAAAATGGAGAGCTTATTGAAGCAACCTCCGCTGCGGGGGTATGAAGTCCAAATTTCTGTTTCTATCAAGGTGTGTAAATGACAGACAGGATTCAACCATGCAAGACCGACCTGTGTAAACGATGGCCTATACGGACTCTTGGGGAGGTATATAATTTTTTATTGCCTTCGTAAATTATATAGTTAGTTATTTGGCTGCATGGTTGGTTTGTGTTATAACAGCTTTGTTCAACAAGTTTTGAAGGGATTTAGGGAAATTTTCAGAGGGTTAGAGTAACATCTAAGAAAAACGGAAACCATTGTGTTCACAATATAATTTTTTTTTAATGATTAATATCATCATCAGATCGGAAAGGGTAACGCCTCCCTCCGGGCCAAGAGGCATCCACTGGTATTAAGGATCATATTCGTTCTATCACTTAGAAGTCACTTTGATGCCGCCATGGAGATGGTAAACGCAAGCCTGGCGGAGGTCTGTATGTGGTCCCGGACTACTTTTCTGGGTATTTTTTCTGTTTCTTTTTATTGAATCTCATGAACCAATTCCCTGTCCGTTGCTAGTTTAATCAGTTTTAATTACATATACTAGTACTTACTCTCTGTAGGGGTACGTATTAAAGCGACATTGGCGCTTGGTCGGCTTCTATATAATGGCCTATAGACGGTTCTTATGATATTGGTTTTTTAGCTTTCCCTTGTGAACATCCTATTGAAGCAACCCCGACTTTCCTTCAGAAAAGCCATCACTTAATTTTGTACGAGACACCTGCATCAAAAGGCGCCTGGGTTCCTATACGATGGCCCATATGGGTTGCATTGTGTGTGTTTGTTTCTCAATAAATATCAGATAGCATAACAATTGAATAAAAAACAGATTCCGTTAAAAGATGAGAGACACGGTTCCCTTTCTTCCTTCTTCTGTTTAGAATATTTTGATGTGTTAAAAAATATCTAAACTGTATTTGATACATCATACCTTGAATAAATATGTTGGCCTATAAATCCAAACTGATGAGGCGCACGTTTAAACGGAACACTGGCCAACAAAATTATGATTAAACTATTTTTTTTTTCTAGTTGATCAGTTATATAATCCCGGTAGCAATTTTATAAGAGTTCTCTCTGTTAATTTCTTCTCCTTCAAATTTTCAGGTGTGACCGAAATTAAGACTCTTGATTAGAAACTTGCGTGAGAAAGCTATTGTACGATGGCCTATAAGGGTTACATTGCGAATCTTACCGCACCGAAGTGCACCTCAAGCATGAGTTTGCTAACATAAAAAAAGACAAAAAAAGCATGGCGGAGAATGAAAAAAGTGTAGAAGTAAGTTTGTCAATTTTCACTGATTCCATTAACATATATTTTCACACAAATACCACAAATTAAACGATTATATTCAAATGTCACACAACGTACAGAGTGGATCAAAAGTGAACAATCAGTCCTACAATCTTCCAGAATATTTCTTTCTTCTCTGGAGGAAGAATGCCAAAAGTAAATGTTTTAAAAATCAATTTTATTTTGAGTGATTAACCTTAGCGTTTATCTTGACCTTTGTTGGCCCCCTTTCCATTACTAATCATTGGATATGATTCCTCAAAAGAGGTCTTTTAATTCTCACTCATGAGAAAATCCGCAATCTGACGATTTGAGACAAACAAAATTAAAAATACGTAAGCTTTGCATGGTTAAGAATAGCGCCATCTGTGTGTCATTTATGTTACTAATCTTAGTTTTATATGTCATTTTATTTACACAAGGGGTCAATTTGGAGGGAGGGGGGGGGGGGGCGTTTGGCCTCTTTTTCAAACAGGGAGACATACCATATTATCATAAGTTATTTCATAGCCCCCATATTTTTCGATTTAAAAAAGTGCCATTATCCCCCAAAAATGGCTCTTAATTAATATGAGTGATCAATAATTGTGTTGCAGTGTTGCAAAGTTTCTCAAAAGTAATTATATCACTGAATTACAGTTTTTTTTATGAATAACTTATCTAATACTTATAAAAGGAATTCGGTTCACGTTTGTTCGCAATGTTCTCTAAAACCGCGTTGTGTACAATACTGTGCCATACATTAGTTTAAAGGTTATTATCCCCGCAGTGACATAGGCGATATGAGAATAAATAATTTTTAATGTACATATAATTTTGAGTGATTTTTCCGTTTTTTACAGACTTGCACGGAGGTAAGACCGAGCACAGCCGAACTGCCTTTGCAGTCACTCAACCTCCAACACTACTTTTGTTCATATGAATAACGCTTGCTTTCAGTGAGGGATTTGACCCTGTCGGGCATTATATTTGAACGAGGCTCTCACCCACGTGCGTGGTCAGTAAAAGAGAAAAACACATGTTTCTGGCTTTATGAAATGGAGAGTTCAACCCAGGAGGATTAATGACAAAACCTAATTCAAGGTCCCAATTTCAGGAACAGACGTGGGCAGGGGTAGGGTTGAGTGGTGTCCGGGGTTTCAGGCCTCAAATTTTGTCTGATACGATGAAAAAATGGTTGCGGTGGCTGAAAATGGGATACGAACCCTCTGCATGGAGTCCTGTTGGTCCGCATCTGCTACTTACGATGTATGCATATTTCTGTTTCTTTCTTCAGGAACAGTTTCCTTGCAACGTACATTTAATACATTTTTCATGTGTCCTCACATCAACCTAATCTTTATACGTCCAACGATAGAATCCAGTCAAATATCACCAAAAACCTGAATGCCCCCGCGTCTCATTCCGAATCGCAATGTAACATCATCACTGACCAGGTCTTCCAGGTAAACGTACCGGGGTATGAATTTCTTGCCACGAGGACAGTCCCACAAAATAAATGTAAAAATTATTTATACATATCTTATTGAGACAGTTTCCCACTGAAAACCTATATTTTCTGTTAGCTTTCAGAATAAAAAAATGAGCCAACATTCCACATCTCAGTTAATATATCTCCCCAACCCCAGTAATAAGCCCGGTATACCGGGTTTATCAGCTAGTTATTCATAAAAAAGGTGGTGTAATGGTTAAGGTGCCGGGGTCATGATCGAGAGGTCGTGAGTTCGAATCCCGGTCAGACCCCCACCGTGCCAAGACCCTTAGGCAAGGTCCCAACCCAGCCGTAGAAATGGGTACCAGTAAATACTAAGAAGGTAACCTGTGATGGACTAGCGTCCCATCCAGGAGGAGTTTAACTCCTAAGTCGCTTCACGCTACCGAAGCCGGGATAAACTCCGGCCTGCTGAGCCATTAGGCTCGGGTGTAAAAGCCCAGCAGACTTTACCTATGAATAACTTAACTGATAATATGACATAATTCATCCGTTTCTTTAAGCCATGAAACGCACAAAATATACAATACATTAGGTTTTATGTATTAAAATCAGAACTTACGTTTTACGGCGAAATAACTGGTAGCGGATTCAAGGGTCTCCCCTTTAATTTTCATACAGTTTTTTTTTCGTGGGCGGATTTTTAGAAAAACCTCGGAAATAGAAATTTCACACTTAAATTAATACCGAACAAAAGCACCAGTTATAACATGTCGCATCGTTTTCTCCCTATATACTTTTCTGGCGTTATGTATGAAGTTTACTGATATTCCTGGTAAACTTGTTTACTCAGCTGAGCCAGGGGGTGGAACTCCCGTTTTATCAACGTGACGGTGTTAAAATCCTCTATCCGCAGCCCCAGGTTTTCCTTTATAATGTTAATATTGAAGCAAGATTATTCCCTGTTTCAGATAATTAAAATACTAATTTTTTCACAACACACGATGCGGACACTCCATCATAAACAAATCAAATCTCACGGCCATTGCACACCCTCAATATATCCAGTCGAGCTCTCCTGATAAGACCACAACCTTTCGCATACTGTTACCTGCTGCCGCTTATCAGCTGATTTCGACACTAATGGAACAAGGCTTGCTGTCACAGGTGCACATGACAAATACCGTTAAACGCTGGTTGAGTGCGAATAAAGGGGATCACCAATTTGGATAATTTTGATTGTACTGGATACCATTCTAGTTTAGCATTGAATAATACATTTTTTTTATTTTCTCAGGATAATGTCTTAATTTTCAAAATATGCCTTCCATTAAAGAAGGTGTGATATATATTCCCTCTTGGTCATTCAACCCCCCCCCCCCCCCCCCCCCCGCGCCACACATGCACAGTACACACATATTTCAGCCAACGTCACCAGTATAAGTAATAAACTATTACATTTCCTGTAATAAAAATGTTTTCATACCACTTTTAGTTTTATTCTTTTGAACATAAATCAGTATTTATCAAGGTGTTCTTAAACATTTATGTGCATGTACAAGCTAGAGCCCCCAATAGCATTGAGTGGAAAGCCGATATGCTCTCTGAATCTGAGCATCACATTGGAAATACCAGAAAAAAGGATGTCACATTCCTACTTTGCGATATTTCTTTTTCTTTTTAATTGTCCCTTGTAGCTTGTAGTCATGGATAAATGATTCGATATCGGCTAATATACCTATAGAGTTTTTTTTTTTAGTTTTGGATATTCTATCCTATAGTCCAGCGGTTAAGCTCATATTTGGAGGAATTGTGCAAGAAAATGAAAGAAGCATGAAAGTTTCCAAAACTGTTCTTTGGAGCTAAATGGTGAATTTCAGATATAGGGCCAAGCTGAAAATAAATTATCTTGGCCAAAATCCAAGATGGCCGCCGGATTAAAAAATGTCAATAACTCGAGTTATAATGTCGCTAGAAAGCATTGCAAGTACTCTATTTTTATGTTTTTTTGGGCCAAGAAATTCAATTTTTTAGGTTCAAAACCTTTCCAGGTACTCATTTTTTGTTTTTATAACAGGGGTTTGGTAATATTCTCATTAGGTCAACGGTTAAGCTGCATATATAAAAAGATTGTGTAAAAGATAAAAGAAGAATGAAACTTGGAATAATAGTAGTCCAGACCAAACTCAATATTTCCAGATATGAGGCCAGGCGGGATTCAGAATATCTTGGTCAAAATCCAAGATTGCGGACAAGATGGCCGCCGGATTATGAAAAAACAATATATGCGGTGTTATTTGTCCTAGAGTGTATTGCAAGTGCACTATTTCGATGTTTTTGGGGTCGAGAAATACATTTATATGGGTTTCAAGTCAGTATAATGACTCTGTGAATGAAATCTGGTTTTATTTGGTATTATAATTGTGCTTAATTGCCTTTTTCATGCACATGGAACGGCAAAACTTATTTGTTGAAACTCTGCTGAAATTTAATATATATGATTATTTCAAATATTTTAACACTGTGTCCCTTTCTATGTTTTGACTGTTAAAAAACGCTCGGCTCTCTTCACTGGCGACGAAGGTTCTACAATCGGTGTTGCTATGGGAGTGGGTTGTAGTGGTTCTCCTTGACTTCTGATTCTAACCATCCCTACTGAACGGGGTTCGAAGTGGGGATCTACAACTCCGATGTCCAAAGCCGTAACCACTAGGCGACGTCCTACCCCTTGATATGTTATATACCTAATGTGGTGATTGTGCATGCGGAATCAGCAAATTTGCAGATACTTGTGCAGTTTGTAATTTACCCACTACTTTGGTGATATGGTAAGATTATCCTTACCAATTAGCTGATATTGCCTTTGCTTTTACCGTTACTGCTTAAAACACTTCATTTGCATACATAATGCACACATTTTATATTACTTACATGTATTTATAAATATAATTACAAAAAATATTTACTACATTTATTTGAAAAAAAAAATAACACCATGTATACATGATGCAAAATTATAGATCGCACTGAGCCTTGCACCTAAGATAAACATAACCGATAGTTAGTAAATAGGAATAACACTGTTGTCCTTTTAGATCTAAAAGAAAATATTCAGGCATAAGTGAAACAAAAGTTGATGGCAATATTACAAAATGTTATGTAATAGGCTATTCTGTTCAGCAGTAATAATATTCAGGAATAATATTCAGAATTAGTCTATTCTCATTGATGTATGTTCACTTGATGAAGCATGTGGTATGAAATAAAAGTTTCCCAATCATTCTGCATTTGGGCATAAAGCTGACAGAAAGTAAAAAATCAATTGACCGCCATAGCACAGCAGCTTCAAGCACAGATCCGTTACATTCACCGATCAAGTCAATGAAAACTCAAACCAAACATTGCACTGAATTTTGATATAATCTAGGTGATGAAGACAAAATGTATGTTTGGAACCTAAGGTGTTATTATATTTTTCAACCTTGTGGTGTGAATTCGAAATTCTATCTTGCGCCTTGCTTTTTCATTCCCTCGTCATACATCCCTGAAACTTCAACGATTAGCTGGCTTGAACACTGGCAGCACTGACCCCTGAAGTTTGATACATGTGGTAAATATTCTAATAATACATGTATGAACTACATGAATCTACAAGTATCCATACCGTTAGCAAATGAAAGTATTTTGTGTGCACCACCACATCATGCAAAGTGAATTCCAACTCGTTAAATTCGAAAAAGTTTTATTTCACGAAAATAGCAGCAACGGGAAAAGGTAGTGATATTTTACTTATACATGTTAATTATTTTGTACGAGCATCATCATAACATCACAATATAAGCAATCTGCAAAGGTATCTACATGTATGTTGATAATATCATGCATTCATCACCATAGCACACAGGTAGCATTCAGCCACGTTATGCTCCTCTAAATGTGTGCTGATTCTGTCTCCATGCCAGCATACAGTGTGAATGCCATCACCTTATGGCAAAAGAAGCAAATAATCTGTACATCAAACACGTGTGAGCTTCTACATATGTGCGTATCCTGTCATGCATGCAGTCTAAATAATTTATGGATACGATTTTCTGTGGAAACACGCATGGTGTTCAAAACATGTAAACCAGTACCTGTATTTTAAATTTCAGCACTGCAATCTGATATTTCCAAACTTCATTAACAAACGTTTACATTTATGTGAAGTTGATCGTTAAATTTACCAAATTTGATACCAGACATAATAGCTTAATTTCTTTCATCCATCGCCTCTAGGGAAATCAAAAAGAAGAAATCAGAAAAATTAATATAATGAAACAAAGCTCAGCAAATGACACTTTCCTTTGAAAATGCAGTATTAAACAAATTTTACAGGATTTTAACACTGGAATTGCTAATGAGAAAGACACTTTAAGCAAAATTCCAAAACGTGCGCAGTAGGCATATAGAAGCTGACAGGTGTGAGCTTCTTATACATGTCTTTGTTCTGCCACGCACGCATTATAAGCTAGCTAAACGTTATTTTATATGGATTGTTTATTTTATTTGTATATATATTTTATATGGATTGTACAATTAGTTATAACAACTATAACAAGCCCCTCTCCATGACTCGAATTGTTGCGTTCGGTAGTATATAGGGTTGGAGGAAATCGGAGAACACGGAGAAAACAACCGTCCTTGCATGGAAGGACCACTACAACCCACTCTGATAGGAACGATGTTGATCAAATCTGGGGTTTTTGAGATAGATGAGCGTCTCACCACTCGACTGTCTACATCGTTACATTAAACAGATATAGATGAAATACTTAAAAATAATATATATTTCAAATGTCAGCACAGTTTTATTAATGCGTGTGATATTTCCCAATTGCACTGAAAATTTTTGCATGAAAGTTACGTTGATCGCAGAATCTAATTACATGATTGTTGATTTCAAATATCCTAATGATTAGTGTTTATGGACATATCAAGTTCTTAATTTTATTTTAGATTTTGACATAGAAGTTTCTTGCGCCATCACCTCTTCAAAGCAATTAAATTTATCAGCATGTAAATAAAGGGAAATTAAAATTGCAATCGAAACTGTTCTCAAATTCAAGCATGAAAATGCATGACAAAACAGACAAATCTAGCCCAGGAAATAACACTTTCATTTGAGAACAATCACAAAGTATGCAACTGCTCAGCAGAACACAGCAAATAATGTTTACTGTTCGATGTGCTAGACAAAGGCAAATTAAGCATAATTTCAAAATAAAAAAAAACAGAATTTAACCATAGAATCATAATACATACTTGAAACCCTTATAAATGAATTTCTTGACCCCGAAAACATAGAAATAGTGCATTGTAATGCATTCTAGGACAAATATAACCGGATATATTGATATTTTATAATCCGGCGGCCATCTTGGCCGCCATCTTGGCTTTTGACCGAGATAGAGTGAATTGCGCTTGGCCCTATATCTGAAAATATTGAGTATGGTAATGACAACTGTTATGCCAAGTTTCATGCTTCTTTCATTTTTTGCACAATTCTTCTCTTATCAGCTGGACTATCCTTCTCATTCTTAAAAAGAAAATAAGTAAAGGTTTTCAGGTTCTATATATTCTGATATAAGGTGCATATTTTCTCGACACCAAAAAAAATTCCAAAAAAAATTTCCATCGAGTTTTCACCCTAAATGGCAGCTTCTTTAATTGGCGACAGATGTCACCACCTGTCAAAAAGTGATAAACAAAATCTTCATTATCCTTCCAGCATTTACAAAAACTCTTCAATTTGCTACTGAATGAATTTCTCCTATCACCAACTTGCTACAGCTGATATATGTATCTTCAACATTTTATGCATCAACTATTCTGGTGCCCTTCACTAATTACTGCCCAAGCAACAGTATATAGGCCTACTGACCTGCACTGCCTGAAAACATTCCACTTTAACCTTTAAACTCCAACACGTGCTAATGGGCGATCTTTTCTAATCATATTCTTCTTCAAATTTGCATTTTTATGCCTGCAGTGAGTGTTTGTTATTGTCATCGTTGGTTTGTTTTTTTTTGTTGGTTAGTTTTGCTCAAAATGATTTGAAAGAACGTTGATGGAATTTGTTCAGGGTCAAAATTCAATCTTTTAGATGTTCTGTTTGACCATAACATGTTTCTGCTATATTTAGAAATACAATCCTACGAATAGTTACATCCAGACGTACCATACTATGAAAAGTAAGACTGGTAAAATTAGTACATGTAAGAGTTTAAATATAGTAGGATTGAAATAAATGCGTGTTAAGATGCAATTTAAACACAACTAAAGACTCGGCATGTTCAACGATGTCAGGTAAACTGTTCCACAGAACCGGAGAAGCAATCCTAAAACATTTCTCTCCGAATGTAACAGTCCGAGCCGTCGGTGTTGTCAACAACCCTTTTTTTAGCAGAACGCACGGACCTTGCTGGAATGTATATTGAGCAAGAGGATCGTGTAAATATGAAGCATCTAGACCGTTCAATGCTTTGTAGATATACATAAGAATCTTTAACGGAATCCGACATTCCAATGGTAGCCAGTGCAGTTGTTTCAGTATCGGGGTAATATGGGAGGATTTCGACGTTCGAGTTATAATCCCGGCAGCAGTATTTTGAATACGCTGTTATCTACTGATGAGAGAACCTGGCTCTCCTTATAGTAACGCATTTCCATAGTCCAATCTGGAAGTGACAAGTGCATTTATAAGTGTTTTGTAAGCATCATCTGTGACATAATGAAGGATTTTTCCAATGTCGCGTAGGTGGAAATAACATGATTTTTAAATTTGATTAATTTTCGAATTCGTCTCCATAGAAAAATGGGTGTCCCAATAGACCCTGCATGAGGTTTCGGACAGTCGAGGATGGCGTTACATCAGAGCCATCTAATTTGAAGCTGATATTGGGTCATGTTTTGTGCCTTTTTTCGACGTAAAAATGATGATTTCTGTTTTATAGTACATATATATATATATATATATATATATATATATATATATATATATATATACAGTGGAATCCCGCCTTGCGACCACCCCATAATTAGGACCATATTTCCTGGTCCTGAATATATGATCCAGGTAACTTAGAATTTCATAAATACGATCACTCTCAAGTTATGACTACTTTGGTCATTCCCGAAGGTGGTCGTAGTTGTGGGGACCCGCTGTATATGTATATATATATGGAGTTGAGAAAAAGTTTGAATGCAGTACACGCCAAACTTTGATTCGGACACTGGGGGAGTTTCTGGGTTTTTATGATCTACATCTACACATGGAATGGAAATACCTATTGTGACATGAACGACTACCAATAAAATACAAGTTTGTTTGTATCCCTTCAACTAAGTTTGATGATGAAGCAATGAGAACCAAAAATACAAATGATTGGGAATTATACAAAAATTCACGTAACAAATTTAATGCCGAGGTCAGAAAAGCCAAAAGTAAATATCCTTTAAAACTAGCAAATGATCTGAAGGAAAATCTTAATAACAAGACAAACTGGTGGAAAACCATGGACGGCCTTATGAAAGGAACAACACATAAGACACTACCACCACTGGACAAAGGAAATGAATTGTATGTTACACTACCCAAAGAAAAAGCAGAACTGTTAAACAACCAATTTGTACAACAAACAATACTAAACCACAATAGCAACTATGTTCCCTTAACACCAAGAAAAACAAATAACAAATTAGAAGAAGTACAATTCGAAATAAATGATATAGAATCAATTATGAAATCCCTAGATACAAGTTAATCTAAGGGACCAGATGATATACATCCCTTCATTCTAAAGACATGTTATAAAGAATTATCATACCCTATTCAAAAAATCGCTGAACTTTCCTTTAACACAGGAAAACTACTTACCCTATGGAAAAAGGCAAATGTCACACCTATCTTTAAAAGTGGTGATCCTAAACAACCAGTAAACTACAGACCCATATCACTAACAAGCTGTATATGAAAAATAATAGAGAAAATTATATTTGCCAGAATGCTTAACTTCTTTAAAGAAAACAGAATTATATCAGCATACCAATCAGGATTTTTACCTAGAGACTCTGCAGTGTATCAATTAACAGACTTGTACAATACTATCACCTATGATTTAGACAATGGAAAAGAAGGAATAGGAATCTTTCTAGATATAAGTAAGGCTTTTGATAAAGTCTGGACAGATGGCCTTCTCAGTAAGCTACTCTCAGCAGGAATAACAGGTAAACTGCACAGATGGTTATACAACTATTTAACAAATAGACAACAACGAGTTATTATAGAAAATGCTCCCTCGGAATGGAAATTCCTACAGGCAGGGGTACCACAAGGATCGATCCTAGGACCCCTACTCTTCTTAGTCTTTATCGACGACACAGGAGAAAAACTCACAAGTAATATTCGTCTCTTTGCGGACGATACAATGTTATACCTAGCCATAGAAAATCCCATCAGAGCAGCCCAGATACTAAATGCTGACCTTGAAAAGATTTACCAGTGGTCAAGGAAGTGGCTAGTCTTTTCAATGCAGGAAAAACTGAATCGGTACTCTTTTCAAGGAAAACAGCACCTGTAAACCTCCCTGACTTATACCTAAATAAAACAAAAATAACTAGACTCAAAATGCACAAACATTTCGGAATAATCCTTAGCCATAATTGCAAATGGCAAGAAAATATAAACTACATTGCAGCTAAAGCTATGAACAAACTTCTAATCTTAAGCAAGTTAAAACATCTCCTAGATAGAACAACCTTACAAAATATATATTTCTCATACATCAGACCCCTCTTAGAATATGGAAACATCTTATGGAGCAACTGTACCCAGGAACAAGACCAGACACTTGAAAAAATACAACTGATAGCTGCAAGAATTGTAACGGGAGGGGTAAAAGGAACATCACATGAACTCTTATATCTTGAATCAGGATGGGAAACTCTCCAAAAGAGAAGAGAAAACAAACAAATCCTCCTTGTACATAAAATGATTAACAACGAAAGTCCGCAGTATCTACGCATTCTTCTTCCACCTCCACATAGTAACATATACGAAACCAGATTTGTAATACACAACCTTACTCCAATACAAGCAAGAACTGATTTATATTTCAACTCTTTTCTCCCAAAATCAATCAGATTATGGAACCAAATGGATCTTGATAAGAAAGCTTGCTTGACAAGTGCCTCATTAAAATACCAATTGAAAAAAATCAGCTCTAAGAACTAAAACACCTATGTACTACAACTCAGGAACCAGAAAATCACAAATAATCCATGCACGCATGAGAATGAAATGTAGTGATCTAAATTATCATATGTACACAAGACATATTAGCGACACCAAAAAATGTCAATGTTGCCACCCATCAGAAGATCCCAACCACTACCTACTGCAATGCCACCTCTATAACTCCACTAGGAAAACATACTTACCTAGGGATACCCCATTAAAAGTTCTACTTTTTGGTGACCCAAAAATAGATGACAAATCAAACAAGGAAATATTCGAATCGGAAGCAAACTTTATTGAAAACTCAAACAGATTCTAACATAAAATAATTTGACGATTTTGACAAACTCATCCCACCAAAACTCTCTCTCCTCTCAACTGGCACCTTACACTTTCCAAATCACACCTAAAAACAGTCATTATGCTATCCACATCTTCCATGATACTTCAGTCATCAATATGTTAACATCACACCCCCCCCCCCCCCCCCCCCCGCCATGCATCAGAAAATTACCACTTTAGAATTCAGGAGCGAGCTTTATAAGCTTTAAGTAGCTTGCGCTCAATCTATTGATACATGTTTATATTTATATATGTGCTTAGGTAGAATACCACATGAATGTACTTACTATGTATTGTGTCAATAAATCATTCAAACAAATATGTTTGATGATCCTGATCGGACAGGTAGAACATCTCAGGACTAGCATTCTCTCTCTCTCTCTCTCTCTCTCTCTCTCTCTCTCTCTCTCTCTCTCTCTCTCTGTATATAAATATTGATTAAATACCCAGATGAAAAACCCGCATATTAAAATTCTCGCGAGGAAAATGTTGAAATCTTAAGAAACAAACTAACAGAGCTGATAATGCTGAAAGGCACTTTCAGAGCTGGTTGGATTTATAAAAAAAACTAACGTACTGGTAGCGCCATCTGTGACTTATTTGTAAACTTTGAGTACTTAGTAAGGTTTACACAAAGAGATTGTAGAGAAATCTTGGTTTACATTCAATGGCTATCATACATGCAGGGGTAATATAAGGAGATCAGATATAACGGCAATAAACGTCTAATCCAGACACCATAGCTTTTGTGAAAGTTTTTAAAGCACGTTGTTAAATTTATTAATTTATTTTTAAAATAACTTAGCTGACTTTGGTAGATGGTTATCGATGGGTCTGACAGGAATAAATGCGGTTACTTATGTGTTCGACATGAATAAATGAGGTTAAGGTTGGGTCTGGCAAAAATAAATGCGGTTACTGATGTGTCGAACAAGAAGGTTACTGATGGGCGTGAATAGATTAAATGAGGTTACTGATGGGTCTGGCAAGAATAAATGAGGATAGTGGTGGGTCTGACAAGAATAAATGCGGTTACTGATGTGTCGAACAATAAATATTGCGGTTATTGATGGGTCTGGCAAAAAAATTAGGTTACTGATGGGTCTGGCAAGAATAAATGCGGCTACTGGTGTGTCTGACCAGAATAAATGAGGTTACTGAGGGGTCTAGCAAGAATAAATGTGATTAATGATGGGCGTGACAAATATAAATGCGGTTACTGAAGTGTCACACCAGAATAAATGAGGTTACTTAGGGGTCTTGCAAGAATGAATGCGATTACTGATGGGCATTACATTTAAGGATAAATGCAGTTACTGAAGGGTCTGACAAGAATAAATGTGGTTACTGATGGGTCTGGCAAGAATGATTGCGGTAACTGATAGGTCTGAAAAGAATATAGGCGGTTACTGATGGGCAAGACATTTAAGGATAAATGCGGTTACTGAAGGGTCTGGCAAGAATAAATGCGGTTCCTAATGGGTCTGAACAGAATAAATGCGGTTACTGATGGGTCTGACCAGAATCAGTCGGGTTTTTTTAAAGATGCTCCCAAGAATTAATTAAATTTCCCTCGTAACTCGTACAATATACTTTTCTCCCTCCCTCCCCTCCCTCTCTCTCTCCCTCTCAGTGCTCTCTCTCTCTCTATCTCACTCTCTCTCTCTCAAAGCGCTCTTTTTTCATCTCTGTCTGTCTCCATCTCTCTCTTTCTGTCTCTCGATCTCTCCCCCCTCTCTCTCTCTTTAAAATTCTCTCTCTCTCTCTCTCAGTGCGCTCTTTTTTCTCCTCTCTCTTTCTCTCTCTCTCTCTCTCTCTCTCATTTTAAGTTTTCAAGGAGATTCAAATCAGCTTTTCTGCTATAAACACTTAATCTATATTCTGCAGATTTCATCTATCATACGTATCCCTAGGGTTGGATTGTGGGGCTTGTATGGGTTGGTAATGTTTCCTCTATATTTAGTTCATTTCCTTTTTTCTTCTGTCCCCGTGTTTGCGCTAATTCTCCAATGTACATCTATATAGATTAAAAAAAAAAAACACGCAACTATATATATGCACAGAGTAAGAGTCTCAGGTGAAGATTTGCATCGGATAATATTTTTTTACCTAAGTTGCCCTAATTGTCAAGGTCCTGACCGGTTGCATGGAAGCTTAATTATATGTATAGGCCTACATTGCGAATGCAGACCTTACGTTTAGTCAGACATTGACCGTAAAGCTTATAATAGCAAGGTAATTAATTTTCATGAATAATTGAACTAGCTGAAGATGATTAAAGCCCGGGGCCGACTTTAGTAATAAGCCGATCTCAAGTTACGTGGGTGACTCGACTCGGCTTGCAAAATGCTGGCTGGTTTAAACTGACCTGAAAGTCTCTTCATTTGACGAAGTATCCGTTTCATGTTACTAAGTATTCGTTTTATTTAGGCTAAACAAATTATCTATATTACGTTTTACATATTGCATCCATTTGACTTTTATCTAGTTTAATACAATTGAGATTAAGCATCGAGTATATATAGTTTAATTTTATCCTGGTGGTTTCATAAGCCAACGTATAATTCATACTTAAACAATCACATCGTTTCCATTCAGTGACAAGAGAAAAAAATTGTTTGTGGCATTTTAATTGCATAAATGTATCTTTCGGTATTATTATTTTCAATATCGGCTCACTATAGGCTTATAAATATAAATATAGGCCTAATCAGTGAAATATCGGTGGCGCCTCCTGAAAAACTTGGCTGGCGGCGGCGCAAAATGGTGTAACAAATGAACATCATTCGAAGGTAACCTATATCAAACAAGCCAAGGCAGCGCATCTCTATACGTGATTAATATTAATTGAATTATTAATATCAGGCGCGGATCCAGGGTGGTTTGGGGGTTGAAACCCCCCTCCCTCAACCCCGCTCTCAACCAACAACCTTAATTAGGCCTTATTTCAGACGAATCTTATGCATGACGGGGGGTTTTGGGGGTTGAAACCCCCCTCCCTCAACCCCGCTCTCAACCAACAACCTTTTGTCAGACGAATCTTATGCATGACGGGGGTTTTGGGGGTTGAAACCCCTCTCCCTCAACCCCGCTCTCAACCAACAACCTTTTTTAGACAATTTTTATGCATGACACCCTGCAAAAAAAATCCTGGATCCGCGCCTGAATATGGTTAAAGTAATTAAATATTAATTATCATTCCAAATATAATTTCGAATATTTTGCAATATGTATATATGCCAAATTTATCCTATAGGCCTTTATCTCATGATTGCTCACGCACACAGATTTGAAGACATAAACGTCGCCTTGCATCAGTAAAAAGCGAGTGTATAGGCCTTTACGTATAGGCCTATATACACTGGTTCATGTAACTGTTCAAAATATTTTTTTTATCAGTGTTACATGATTTAGGGTCACTTTAAAATCGGTTGAGCTCAATCACGTGACTGAGTAAACAACCCTAAGCAGGCTTGACCGGGTCAAGTTGAGCAATGTCCAACCAGGTCGCCAATGACGAACGCCCTCGTGCCTCTGAGCTCACTTTGGTAACTGTATGGTACCTGAAAGTAGTCCCGGGTTCCGCTGACGTCATTATCTTTCTGCAAAATAGAGCACACATCAGGACACGTAATCATACGCATTGCAACATTACCAGTTTGATCGAGCAATGGCTAGTCCAAACTAAATAATATTAGTGTTAACAATACAAATATTTATTGATAAATACAGTTTTAATCAAGCATATGTTCAAATTTAGTGGCTGTGACCAGGAACTATTTTCTTCAGCGCATATATATGTATGAGTAAATAGATCAAAACATAAACTTCGCCATAGCCTTGTGACTGACAAGAACCTGATTCAGATTTAGCCAAGAAACAGCTGACAAAATGAAGTGGGAATACAAAGAGGAACATCCCTTCGAGAAAAGGAGAGCAGAAGGCGAGAAAATCAGGAAAAAGTATCCTGACAGAGTTCCCGTAAGTGTGTAAACAAGTCATAATTTGGACAAGACCAATGCAACTGTCAGTTTTGTAAACAGGAAATAGAGACAAAACTTACAAGAGATTTTGTTGCAATGATGGCCATCGTTAACATGTGACAGAAATGTAAACCCCTTAATGTCGTTGTATATGATCTATGAGAAATATGGGTAATATTACAGGTTGTGAAAATGTGAGTCCGCTCGTTATTAGTGTTGAGAGAACAAAGGAAATGTTGTGAAATGGGGGGGGGGGGGGTCTGATTCAGTGTCCACATGGATATTCCCTTCCTTTTTTTAATAATATTCAGTATTCTTATTAAAATAAACAGTACATTTAGTGCGTCCCAGGGCAAAACCACCCCACTAAAGAGTTAAAGTTATTTCAGCCTCACTCTTTATAATAGACTTAATACTAGTGGATTCTTCATCATGGTAAACTTGTCATCACACCTTTGCCTGATAATGTGGTAAATTTTAAAGGAGCCCAGTCACCTATTAAGCATGTTGAATTAACCTGATAAATAGCTTCTTCCTTTAAAAATAAATCTGTTCCTGCCAAAATATTGCCTTGAACCCATTCGCTTACCCCTGTAAATGAGTGTGAGAAACAGTGGACCAGACAAGATCAGAGTTGCAAACATAAAAACAGCAATAGGGGCGGTTTCTCATCTCGGGGCCACAACACGTGTTAACCAGGAGATGCACTGACTGACTTGGCCCAAAAATGTAATGCATGTTACCAATGGCTGAAGCGTGTTGCAATGCACAAAATAAGAAGGGACCTCCGTTCACGCAGCCTTGTAATGGTAAACAGATACCTGTGAGTGGACTGTGTTTTCCAGCTCACAGACCCATAACAAAAGGTTTAACAGCTGTATGCAGGGGTACTGAGCTGGTGTGCTGGGGTGGCTTTGCTGGGAATAATATAATATGCTGGGTATAATATTGCTCCTTATTATGTCCCTTTAAGGCAGGCCTTATTGGTAATAAGGGATGCTTATTTCCACTCGCCCTGAGCATGATAAAGGCTTGTGCATTGTTTAAGTATTTAAAAAAGTCACCAAATGTTTTTCATTATAAATAAGCAAGTGTGTGCATTATACTCTCTATAATATTGAGTCATTAGTTGCATACATATATATATTAAGTTTTAAATTTTTGCACTTAAAATGGTTTTACTTTTTACATTGAAACATTACTGTATTAAACATAAGTTTCAAACGTATTTGATTTGCTAGAGTTAAACATTTAACCTTTCTATTAAATATGGAGTGTGGAAATAAGTATTGTTTATCTAAACTTTTGGGGGGGGGAGTGGAAATATGCATATGCACTTCCATAATTCAATCAGATGATAAATAGTAATGAATTATAATTCCATAACATTCAAGTTTGGCTTATTGTTGATTTCATAATTTGTTACTTGCTGTAAACTAAACCTAGAGCACAAAGATGTCCTGCATATCAACCGGCTACTGGAGTTAATATTTGGCCCAGGGAAAGCCTTTTTTACCTAACCCAGTGGGTAAAATCTTTTATTTTAACCAGGTATTTGCCCAGTTTTTTACCCAAGCTTTTTCCAACATTTATTTGCTTTTATCTAGCATAAGTTGCTGCATATTAACCAAAACTTAGTTTCTATATAATTCATTATTTATTAATTTGTAAGCAAAGCAAGCGGTTTTGACCACATAACCACTGTCTATAAGGAGCCAGTTACCACTCACACTCCCAATTCATGTTTTGCTGCACAGTGCACATCATTCTAATCAATCAGAATTAGGGGTAAAACTTTTTTACTCAGCCTTCATGACCCTGGGTAAAATGCTTTATAACCCTGGTTTTCCCCCTAGTTTGGGTAAAATATGTCTTACCTAGGACAAAATGTTGTTACACAATTTCTTTCCTAGCATAAGATTTAAATCCTGTCATTTTGTCCTGTCATTGTATATTTATAATCTTCTCTTAGAAAACTTGATATATATCCTGGTGCACATAAAAGCATCAAAATTCATATTGTCATACTCCACTCTGTCAGTGTATTTAGTGCCATTACAAAGACTTAGAGTCACTACCTTACCTGCAGATAGACTGGAGTATGTTCACCATCGAACCACAGCATGCAGGAGCCAGTATTGTTACATTTTATTTAAACCCTGGTAACACACTAACCTATGTGTACAGTGTCAGAGGGGAGGTGTTTCAATACTGAGACAACACCATTCAAAAGCAGTGCACTTGGTTCATGAGTTTGCTTACTCAGGTGACTAAATGGTTTATTAAAGGTATACGTGCAGAGGAACCCGGGTTAAAGTCGGTGATTCAGTGCCTGCTGCGCAAAGCTGTGAATTTTCCTATTAAGGTCACGAGTCATTTGCAGGAAACTGCAGCAGAGTAGATAAGTGTTAATTGCAGACCACTTGTCATCTGCAGAATAAAAGTCTGGATTTGTACCTTGTTTAATCCAAAGACAGTCAAAGTATCCCATTAGTTTGTACATGCTGTAGGTGAACACATAATTGTGATTTAATCAGTTGTCTTCTTACCAAGCTCTTGGAATGGAATAAAAATTAGAACAATAGACTTTTGATAAACTGAATGATTGCCAACCACTTTGTAAAACACTTGATTGTGAAATTGAAAACTGAAGTATATAAAAGGTCTTTAAATTAATAAATTTATACATTTTTCTGTGAAGAATCAAAGTAAATTCCTTTTTTGGCCCTAAACTTTTTATCACCTAAACTTTGGAAATTGCTTAGGTTCTTCTTTTTTTACTGCCAGTATTTTCTGCAATATGTTGCACACTACTAAATATAATAAACTTATAAATTAATACAAATATATATACTTCACACAACAAGCAAGTGATAAACATACTACAACATACTGTCTCGCACAGGGAAGGACTGAAGCAACTGGGTTTAACTCATTTTATGCGTCATTACTATTTTTGGGGCTGATGGTCAATTATAAATGATGGACAGTCAGCTGATGCAGACAATCTGATGATAGATCTTGTCTTGCCTGTGATTGAATACAGCTTTAATTTAACAAAGGTAGGGTGAATATTAGAAAAACATTAGCCAGTATTAGGCATATATATCAATTAAGAGGAAGTACAGGTCTATTATTGATAAGAAATTATAGTCCTAGAGTTCAATTTTTACCGATTACCAGTTATGAAATTACAACTGATTGCCAATACTTCTCAAAAGCAATTGATCAGGCATCAGTTGCTGATATATTGTCATTGAACAATTACCATCAAGGAAGTGACATCCAGCAAAACATGCAAACTTTTATCCCAGTTTAAATTATTGTTACTTGGCCTGACTAACATGAGTGAATCTGTGTCAGAGTGCCATGGTCGGCAGTGACAAAAACTGCACTGTGAGGCCAGGTGAGATCATGTTGATGTAGATATTGCACAAAGCATTATATGCTAGATGTATATTGTCACTTAAAATAAACTTGACCAATCGTAGCACATGTTTGTGTATAAATTATCTAAAAATGCCTAATAGTAATATGTGTGTGTGAAAATTCAACTGTATTCGGCATATTGGATAAATATGCAGGTTTGTTGAATTTCTGACTGCATGAATACCAGCCAGTCTTGTATGGGTAATTGAGTGACAGCTAACTTGTATGCTAAGCAGGAAATGATTTGTTGCTATAGAGATTGTTTTACACTTTGGACTGTCAATTCACATGTATTCTTTTGTGACCATTCATCACTAGTGATCTTATGTAAGGATTACAGACTGTTTACTACAATATCAGTGTAATAGACTGGCTGGCTGTGGCATAGTCATGTATACACAACTCGGGTGGCATTTATATTGGGTTGAAAAGCCTAACCTTTCCATATGTGTCAGGGCTTGATATAAGCACTTGCTTGGAGGCCCTAGTCCTTAGTCATGTTGAGCCATGTTTATCCTGCCATGTTTCTTATTGGTTTCTCTGACTCTATGTACCATAATGTAGTTTGAAAGAGAAGATCATGTAATAGTCATTTTGTTGTTTTTCCAGGTGATCGTGGAAAAAGCTCCAAAAGCACGAGTGGGTGACCTAGACAAGAAAAAGTACCTGGTGCCATCAGACTTGACGGTCGGCCAGTTCTATTTCCTGATCAGAAAACGTATCCACTTGCGGCCAGAAGATGCTCTCTTCTTCTTCGTTAACAATGTGATCCCCCCAACCAGTGCAACAATGGGTACACTGTACCAGGTAGGCAGTAGTAGTACGGGAGAATAATTCAGGCTGCTCTTTTGAAGGCTTGGCACATTTAAAACCTGCCAGTAGAACTAAGCCGTTAAGTCGTCAGTGGACTACCAGCACTTTGGTCCTCTCTGTTGTGAATGTTGTGCATTACCAGGCTATTAGATGAATGAGCTGCAGGGTCATAGCTAGGTAAATTTGAGTGCTGGCTAAATTTACAGACATTTGCTAAGCAAGTGGGATTACACTGGGTGCACACACTCTGTTTTGAAATATGTAAGCTTTATCTTTGCAATGTTCTACAAGTTAAACCTTTTATAAATGTTCATTTTGGCTTTTAATTTAAACATACTGATGAGGTAAAAATTTAATGGAGTTTGGGGTAGTAAACAACTGAAGTTTAATTGCTGGTAGCTGGATTTTGACAATCTTTTGTGCCAGTCGGTCGGTTGCAGTTGTTACCTTTTGTGCCAGCCAGCAGAAACCAAACCGGGCTACCCCCTGACGGGTGCCGACCCACTTTGCTATAATCCTGGGTAGCACATTAAATGTAATTAGGTAGATATAGGACGGTTTTTAACTCAGCTGACTATCAGTCATCTGAGCTATAGTGATGGTCCTGTGTCTGTCTGGCTGGCACATTTTGAAACCATTAGACCCATGAATCAAGAATTCAACATACAGTTAGGTGTCCCTGAGTTCTCCTACCAAATCCAAAACTGGGTCACTGCTACTTGATTCATTTGGGAAATTTATGGAAAACCTCAATATCCCATTAATAAACATATTGGTTTTCTTCTGGACTGCCTATTATCTAAACTGCTTTGATCATATGATCTGAGCTAAAGTCATGGTCCATTGTCCGTCTGTCCATTAAACGGGCATGTTTTAAGACCATTAGACCTAAGAATCCAAAATTGGCATTCTTAAATGTCCCCTAGATCCCCTACCAAACTTAAACTGGGTCCCTGTGACCTCATTCTTTTGAGAAATTGAGGAAGAAAACTAAATTTCCATAAAAACCTATTATCACACTTCAGGACTGCCTAATGTAAAAGGCACTGATCTGGTTTTTTTTTTAGCGAACCTGTGAGCTTATGCGATGGTGAAGCTTCGTCCGGCGGCCGTCATTCGTTGTCTGTACGTTAACCCATACTATCTTGAAAACAGCAAAAGTTAGCATCACCAAATTTAATGCAAAATTTTGGCACCTAAAAAACTCTTATCGGATTTTGCTTATATTTCGGCTAACTACTTTTTCTTAGATTTTAAAGGGAAAAAGCTAAAAAAACCTTTAAAAATCTTCTTCTCTGAAACTGTTCAGCCAAATTGTCCAATATTTCATAGAAATGATTCCTGGATCAATCTCTCTCAAGTTTGTTCGAATGGTTTAATTTTGGTGATTTTTGGCAGAGTTTCAGGAAGTTGAACTTAGTCATCTGTCCAAAAAAGCATACTAAAATTACAATCTCAGAAACAGCTTGAGCTGTCATCACCAAATTTTATGCCAGTGTTGGTCACATGTGTCATATCTGAAATTTAGGTATTGGTGGTGCCACCTGCATCAGCTTTTTTTAGCCCTCGGCCGGGCTATTGTCGTCACCCAAGCTGTCCGTCCATCCGTCCGTCCGGCGTCCGTTAACTTTTACCTTGTGAGCGGGATATCTTGAAAAGGATTCACCGTCAGAATTTTATTTCCTCGGTAAAGATATATATCGACAAAATCTCGGTCAAGTTCGAAGATGGGTGACCTTGACCCATATTTCTACATTTTAGAGCTGATTATAGAAAAACACTTAGATGCTTATTACTCAGGAACCATTTGGTGGATTTTCACAAAACTTACTATGATTATTGGGACTGATAATCTGTACCTGCCAAACAAGTTTGGTGGCGCCACCTACAATTTCTGATTTTTAATGAATTTTTATCGGATTTTTCAACTTTGGGCCTTGTGAGCAGGATATCTCTAAAAGGATTCACAATAGGAATTTTATTTTTTCGGTGAAGATGTATATTGACAAAATCTCGGTCAAGTTCGAAGATGGGTGACCTTGACCTGCTTTTCAAGGTCACAGAGCTGATTATAGAAAAAACATTTAGAAGCTTATTTCTCAGGAACCATTGGGTGGATTTTCACAAAACTTACTATGATTATTGGGACTGATAATCTGTACCTGCTTAACAAGTTTGGTGGCGCCACCTACAATTTCTGATTTTAAATGAATTTTTATCGGATTTTTCAACTTTGGGCCTGTGAGAGGGATATCTCAAAAAGGTTTCACCGTAGGATTTTTATTTTTTCAGTGAAGATGTATATTGACAAAATCTTGGTCAAGTTCGAAGATGGGTGACCTTGACCTGCTTTTCAAGGTCACAGAGCTGATTATAGAAAAAAAACATTTAGAAGCTTATTTCTCAGGAACCATTGGGTGGATTTTTACAATACTTACTAAGATCATAGGGACTGATGGTCTGTAACTGCTGCACAAATTTAGGGGCACCACCTGCGATTTCTGATTTTTAATGAATTTTTCTTGGATTTTTCAATTGTGGCCTTGTGAGCAGGATATCTCTAAAAGGATTCACAATAGGAATTTTATTTCTTTGGTGAAGATGCATATCAACAAAATCTCGGTAAAGTTCGAAGATGGGTGACCTTGACCTGCTTTTCAAGGTCACAGAGCTTACAATAGAATAAAACTTAGAAGCTTATTTTCAGGAAGCATTTGATGGATTGTTATGAGTCATGGTACATACCTCTCCATTTTAAATTTATAACTGAGACATGTACAGATATACATCCATGTGAGAACAGATATTTAGTACTTTTCACTGTTACCACCTCCAAACACTGTTCTTTTGGCTGAGGGCTTTTGTCAGCTTCTGCTGATATTCTAGTTGTACAGGGGTCATCAGTGCCTGTATCATACTGACAGCTACAAAAAACTTCTTCTCTAAAACCACATGGCCAAATTGTTTAATATCGCACAGAAATGGTCTTAGGGAAGTGCTTTCTGAAGTTTGTTCAAATGGTCTCTTTTCAGTGACTTTTGGCTGAGTTATGGGAAGCTGAATTTAGTCATATGCCATAACAGCCTATTTTAGCTCAGTGGCTACAGAGATCTTCTTCTCAAAAACCATTGGGCCAAATTCTTAAATCTCACACAATAATTATCCTTAGATGTTGATAATTCAAGTTTGTTCAAATGGTTTTGATTCAGTGATTTTTGGCTGAGTAATGGGAAGCTTAACTTAGCCATTTTGCTGAATTTTCCCATATGAGTTATAAACCTGCAAAATGTTTTTTGACGGACGCCACTGAGGCCAATTTGTTTAATATTTTACAAGAATAATCCCCTGAATAATTCTTATAATGATTGTCTTTTATGGTTCCAAAGAATGAATTTTGGCTGAATTTATAAAGATTGAATTGAGTCATTTTACCATATAGCTGTGTACATCTAGCCTGGCACCAGTTCATCAGCATCTGTTACATCATGCCTCTAGACATTTAGATTTCAGGTTATCTATGGTTAATATTGACAAGAATGTTTTTTAAAAGCTTTTTAAAAAATGTAGATTTAAGATTTTAGATATTCCTCATGCCAGGCAATGTTTACAATCACAGGTATACAGCTCTCAGTGGGTATATAAAGACGGCTGTACATGGATTATAAATTATTGGTATCCAAACTCAACTTCATTCAAGATTTTGCCATCAATGAGATGTATCTGTATTATAATTTTGCATTCAATATGCATCTGAAGTTATTTTTAGCGAACCTGTGAGCTAATGCGATGGTGTGGCGGTGTCCGTCATCTGTACGTTAACCCATACTATCTCAAAAACGACTGGAGCTAGCATCATGAAATTTAATGCAAAAAATTAACCATCTGGAAAAACTCTGCATTTTCTTAGATTTTATAGAGAAAAAGCTAAAAAACCTTTAAAAAATCTTCTCCGACGAAACGGTCAAGCCAAATTGTTCAATATTTTACAGAAATAATATTTTATACCATCTCTCTCAAGTTTGTTCGAATGGTTCAAGTTTTGTGAATTTTGGACAAGTTAAAGTAAGCATACTGACATAGTAATCTCAGAAATGACAGAAGCTAGCATTACCAAGTATTGTGCAAATGTTGTTCACATGACTCATATTTGAAGTTGCAGATTTTGTGGTGCCGCTTACATTGACCTGCTTTTATGGGCAAAAACCTCATAATTTTAGCCTCTTTTAACTTAAAATGTTTATAATGAAACTGTCAAGTTGAATTGTTCAATTTTTCAAAAGAATTATCCTAGGACATGATCCTTTCAATCATATCAGAATAGATTAAGTTTGTTGATTTTTGGTTGAGTCGTGAAAAGCTTAAGTTGGTCTTATGGCCATTATTATGTCTATTTCAACTGAGGACTGCAAAAGTGTTCTTCTACAAAATTATTGTTTCAATGATAACTTCTGTAACATTGCACAAAAATTATTCTTAGGTGGCCTTTGTTCAAGTTTACTTGAATGATTTTTGTAGAATTATTGGACTTTTAACAATGAAAGGACTGCGTCTTTTATTAAATATTATTATATTATTCTAAATATTTTGATTAAAAGTTTATGAATATGTCACTTAAAAAAAATCATTTTAGCCAAAATCTTTCAGTATGTGTAAACAGATTTACCAACAGGCAATGATTGTGTCTTTATCTTTAAATAGGTTGAGAAACTGCCAACTGTTTCAGATTAGGCAACAGATCAAGAGTTCGTTCAGTGCAGCCAGATATAGGTCAAGAGTTCATTCAGTGCAGCCAAGCACAAGGCATGTGATCACCTCATGGGTGACATGTGAACACCTCATGGGCACTATGTGATCACTTCATAGGTAGCATGTGATCACTTTGTGTGTGTCATGCCCCTCAGGGCTGCATGTGGAGCCAACCTGTGTGCTTGTGCAATGGTGTGGTTACTATTTCAGATTTGGCAACAGGCCAAAGGTCAATCTGGATCTATTTATAGCTTTGACAGACTGCCAACTGTATCAGATTAGGCAACGGGTCAAGAGTTCACTCAGTGCAGCCTGGTAAAGGTCAGGAGTTCACTCAGTGCAGTAGCTGCATTCTAATAATGACATTGGCAGACTGCCCACTGCATCAGATTGGCACCAAAGTTCAGCCTGGATCTATTTATAGCTTTGGCAGACTGCCAACTGTGTCAGATTATGCAACAGGTCAAGAGTTCACTCAGTGCAGCCAGGTACAGGTCAAAAGTTCACTCAGTCTAGCCAGGTGCAGGTCATGAGTTCACTCAGTGCTAGCAATTTGTCACAGTTCACTCGGGGCAACTGCCTTTCTCTCCTAAGCCTGGTCAGCCCCATGCATCAGACTCAAGGTAAATTTGATGTATTTGCCTGATATTTTGACCTGTCTATGTGTCTGATGGCTTTCTCGTTCACAAGACAGGTGTCGCCACCTACAGTGACTGTTGCACAGTGTATATGCCTGTTTATTTCTTTAGAGGAATTTGATATATCAGCCTGAAATTGGGCATATGTATATATCTCTGATAGCTTCCTTGTTTACAAGACTGGTGGTGCCAGCTACAATCAATTTTATGTTGTGTGCACCCGTGCCAGAATTTCAGCAGTGATGTTTGTGTAATTGTTTCTTATTCAAAATGTTTAGTACTTGCTTTGTTCATTTACATGAAAAGTAATGGTCCAGCATTGAAGCAATATACCTGGTGTATTTCCCAATGCACAGGTTCGCATTAGGCCTGTAGGCCTTGTTTTCATATTTTTCATTAATATTTCCCTATATAATTGTATACCTAGACAAAGTTGGGAGACTGTGGTTTAAGCACTGTTGCGCCACCGCGGCCAAGATTTCTTTGAACGCAATAACTCAAAAAATATTTTACTGATCTTTACCAAAATTGACATATGCTTAAATAATGGTGAGAGGAAGAAGTCTATTTAAAATAGGTTCATGACCTTTACCTGGAGAGTAACCTTGCCCTTGAATAGGTCCATTTTGGGGGGAAATCACACAAATTCTTAAATAACTTAATCTTGCATGGATTGATCCTAAAATCAACTTGAGGGAATATCTTGGATTGTGATGTGATTGTCATGTACCAGAAACAGGTGGTGCCACCTGGTATCGTTTCTTGTTTTGATGCAGTTTATTACCCCAAATCTTTGCCACTTAACAGTACTGTGAGCATAAAAAGTCAAAAACTAATGGACAGATTTCTTTCATATTATGCATATACATAGACATGGGTCATGGGATGATGTATATTTAAATTGGGGTTATGAACTTTCCTGAGTGGCCTTGACCTTGAATATTGCCATATATAGTGAAAATCACACAAAAGCATAAATTTCTCAAAAATGAATCCATGGATTGATCCAAAAATCAAATTGACCAAAGATCTTGGACAGCTTTGTCTTCTCTGAAAGACAGGTGGCGCCACCTGTCCTATTCTTGTTTTCGGGCCTTTTATTTTTAATTACTTATCATTGCCACTTGACAGTACTGTGAGCATTATGCGTCTAAAACTAATGGACAGTTTGGGCTGAAATTGTGCCTGTCCATTGATCTTGGATACCTCTATCTTGTATTCATGCCACTTTCTGCAATCGTAATTGTGTGCGTCCATCCGTGCATTTGTTTTCGGTGGAAATTGCTCATATCTCTGGAGTGGTTCAGGATATTGGTCTGAAATTGACATAGTTATCCATCTTTGAAAGTTTTCTTGTAAACCAGACAGTTGGCGCCACCTACCTTCCCGTTTTTGTAGAATAAATAAATGTCCTTTTCAGAGGAATGATTTGCCCTGTTGGCCTGAAATTGTGCATATCCATAGATCTTGGACTCCTCCATCTTGTACTTGAAACTGGTGGCGCCATCTGCATTCCTTTTGGAGGGCATCCATCTGTACATATGCTTTGGGTGAAAATGGCTTATATCTGTGGAGTAGTTCAAGGTATTGGTGTTAAATTGGCTTGTCTATCCATCATGGAAATTTTCTCTGAAACCAGACAGGTGGCCCCACCTTCCTTCCTGTTTCTGTAAATAAATTAATGCTCTTTTCTCAAGAGAGATTCAACATATTGGCCCCCATATTTGGTGAAAAATATTGATTCTCAAGTTGATAGATGGAAGAAACAATATCACTTGCCATGTGTCAGTATATGCTGCTGAAGATGGGTGTCCTATTCTTAAAAGGCAGGTCCATGAGGATTAATTGTCTGGGGATACTTTGGCACCTGCAGTGCCAAGAAATATCTAGTTTCTACGTACAATTTAGGAATTTAGTCAGTTTGCAAAAATTCTTACTTATTCTCCTGTCTCAGTGGCATTGGAATTTGGTTTTAATTAGAATATAAACTTTTAAAGATACATTCAGTCCCAAGAAAACCATACTATGCTACATTCCTCTAAGCTTCAAATGCTAAAAAAACAATATGAAAATAAGTATATTTTACATTTACCAAAACTTAAAAAAAAAAATCAGCTGAGATCCCATGGATCCCTCGTTTTTACAAGGAAACCTTAGTTAAATGAAAGATGTGAATATTTTTAGTTTTCATTTAAGTTTTTATATCATGTATGATGCGTTGTGTTTTCTTTCTTCAGGAGCACCATGAAGAAGATTTCTTCCTCTACATCGCCTACAGTGACGAGAGCGTATACGGGCAGTAGGCAGTGCCCCCTACCATGTATATAACAATCTGTGACTGGCGGTCTTGTACAGACATTCATAACCGTATTTCATTAATAACAACATATTTATCAGCAACCAGATTACACACAAACTATTTACATGGAATGGTGCAAATTCCTGCAACAATTTCACCTTCACTGAGTGTGCAAACACAAACTAGTATGCTAAAAAGGCTTCTGTTTGTTTAAGTTCTGTGACTTCTTTTCATTAAATATTACCCCCAATATGCAAAAGTCATTTGTTTGACTATCAAGTATATTCACTGGCCATCTTAGCCCAGCATTTAGCAAAATATTTATAGAGAATCAAGTTTCCATATTGCCCAAGCCCGCTTGTTTCTATCAAGTACTCTGTGAGTAGGGTATTCTACCATGGGGATATGTGATCAGCTGAGTTGAGTAACTACTTGACATTTCGTATGTACTGTGTGTTAATTTTAATGTATTTTGCACATGGAGATTAGGGGATTCCTTTGTACATAGTCATCATATTTGTTAATATTTGTGTATATCTATATTTTGTTCATTTCTTTGCTTTAATCAGTAGGACTGAATTCATTCACAGTAAAGCTAGTACAAATTTTATAATTAGGAGAAACAATAAACGTTTGCCAAACACATTATTTATTTGAAGGTTTAGAAGTAATCCAGACATCACTGAAAATTAAATGTTTTGTAGCGTAAATCAATTACGTTTGCTTTAAAGAAGTAATCTCTCATAATTTACTTATATGGGTGTATGTTTATTGTATGATTGTAAGGGTAACCAAATATATAATAAATAAAGCTCTTCAGCTTGTTTGGGTGTTTGTCAATTGATTTCTTATTTGTCATGTGTAAAGTGATGCCAGATTGTGGTGTCCCACAACTTTAGACAAGGGGCTGTGACTATACTAATAAACCAATGAAATGATACTGTGTGACAAAGTTTTAAAAGCGTCATCTGGTGCTCCTCCACCAACACGTTAGGAATTTTTATCTGATGTATATAATATCCTATATTTTATAACTATTGGGGCCCCATACAAGGTGGGTGAGATGAAATAGCAGTTATCTGAACTCATGAAAAGGACTAATTTTCAAAATTATTTTACATCTGCTGTTGGAAATAAATGTTATGAGGGGCTTTTTGGCTGAATTTTTAGGAAGGGTTACACCTTTCTATACTTAATATGTATTGTATAACCAATTTTGGTCCCAGAATTGCAATTTAACTCGCCACCAGAGCCCTCATGCCCTGCCCTTTTGACCTACTTATTATGAGCCCCTAAAACGCGCCTACACAGTCGTCAGTGCGAGAGCTGTTTACAAGACAATAATGACGTCAAAAAAGCTAATGACGTAGACGTCGCATTGACTTACGTCATCAACTGGAATCGCTGTACCGATGAATATACATGTATAGCAGTCATTGTGAACTGTCTTGCAATATTATGGATTATTTGTCTCGTACAAATTATATGCCATGCTGGTTAGACATTTTCACTCAGTAGTTGGAGGAATGGCTCCTGCAACCCTTGGCCTGGACTTTTCATACGGTCTCCTTTTTATATATATAAAAAAATCCCGAAAACATGCTGACATTGGTACTGGTACAGACTACACTTGTTCTATTTGGGAGGTGTCTCCAAAATTATGCAAATTTTAGTATTGTCAGGTAACTGACGATTTACAGTAATATTGGCGACCTGATTGGCTGCACGGAACAGGTATACTCATGATTATTGTATTCGCCAAAACAATGTTTTGCGGTAATATGTTTTTGACCAGGTTCCGCCGCCACCACCGTAATCTTTTCCGGAGAACTCCTCTTCTACTACTCGACTGTTTTTTTCGAAATTTAACCCAGTTATCGGGTCACATGTGAACTAGTGCCAAACCATTTGGAATTGACCTCTGACCATTCCTCTCTCCTGTGCGTCCATCTGTGCGTCTGTTTTGACTTATTAACCCACATCTTCGTTTCTTTTGACCAATCAGGAAAAAAAAATTGCACAAATGTAGCCCTTGGATAGCTTTATAACATACACAAAAATGGTGGCGCCACCTGCAATCATTTTTGAACTGCGTCCTTCTGTTCGTCTGCCTTGGGTTAAATCACTCATATCTCTGCCGTGGTTTGACTAATTTATCTGGGTAAACATTCGGCATGGGTAAACATCCTGGATAGCTTTCCTTGGTTTTATGACAGGTGACGCCACCTACATTCACGTTCACGCTGCTGACAGCCATGCTAATATGTCTGGACTGGTTTGACATATCTCTCAGAAATTTTGCAGGTGTTTAGATCTCGGATAGCTCTTTATCATACACGAAACTTTTGGCGCCACCTGCAGCCATTTTCACACATCGACCATCTGTTCGTCTGCCTTTGATTAAATTCACTCATATCTCGGCAGTGGTTTGACTTATCCACCTGAAATTTTGCATGTGTTTACATTTTGATAGATCTCGTTCAAATAACAGGTGGCGCCACCTACAATAATGTTTACGTGGCAGACATCCATGCAAATATGTTACACATCTAAGTCTGTTTCCCCTTGCCACTCAATCCATGCCTCACTTCGCCCGTCTTACTCTGATTTTGGCGGATAAACGTAGTCGTTTGTCGACTACCCGTATTCTAGTTCATTAAATGGATATGTCATTAAGGTCACGTACAGTGTATGGTGAGGTTAATTGTATTGTATCACGAGATCATGCGTCGTTACAACCCGCACCCATTACAAAGTACGATAAAACACTTTAACCGAGAATTACGACCATCAACGGAACCTTAATAAAGAGGTCACAATTTCGAGGTGGTCTATGCAAGGTTTTCTAGAAAGATTAAAAAAGAATGGGGACAGTGAAAAACTCATTATTTTGAGGTGGTCATTGTTCAATGTTATTTCCTGTATATGTTGTATTTCGTGTTCAAAATGTTTCCTCTGGTCAACGTGCAAGAACAGAATGTGCACGTTTTAAACTGTCCTTATTTTTAATTCATAGGTAGGTCTTAATTTAAGATGGGTTTTTTTTTGTGTTAGAAGTTGCCCTGTATATTTAAAGTTAATATTTACTGAATTACATTTTGTTAAAGAATGGGCTAGAGACTTCATATAAAGTACCGAGACGCCTTCAGAAAGTTAATCTGGCCTCTTCCAGTGTTTTCAACCGACACGAAGGTGGCGCCACCTTTGCAGGATATGGTTTACATTCACCAGGATAATATCTGTGCCAAGTCTTAACCACCAGCCATCCAATGATTTAATTGGGGGGGGGGGGGGGGGAGTGCATGGCACATGACCATGTGTCATAATGACCTGATACTGGTTTTCCAATGAAATTTTACGACAAACTATCAGCCTGTTATATTATATAATAACATTTGATATTGTGTCCTAATTGTCAGACCTCTGAACTTAGCAGGTACTAAAGCTTTGTGTCTCTGCCCGTAATTCGAAAACATAGGGTCACCTCTGTCGAGATCCACTGATAAATCCCATTAGAATTTGTCTCGCAGGAAGCTTGAACATGGCTCGCAGCTATGATTTGTGTGGATGACGTAGTCGAGTCTACAACATGTGAGTGCAAGTCCGAGTCAAGACCAACCAAGTCAGAATCTTTTAGGTTCGAATCTAAGTCCTCCTCCTTGAGTCACAGTCACTTTGAAACCGAGTGCAAGTCCATGTCAAATACAAATATCCCTTTTAAAAGAAACCTAGAAAATGGGGATTCGTTGAATCTAGTTGCAGAGGAAGGCTATATTACCGCGTAGTGTGTCAACAGGGCCGTAAGGTAGCGATGTCTGGTGCTCAATACGGAACCAATTGTGTCTTCGTTGTAATGGGCCCAGCCGAAGGTCAGCCAGACGGTATGGTGTTGTGTGACAGATCTGTGGTGTGATGCTGTTGTGTGAAAGAGGAAGGGCCAAACTGGTGTGCATTCTTTAAGTTAGGGCAGCTGACTGATGACGCTGATAGCAAAACTGGCCCACTGTCATGCGTGTTTTCCTGGACAAACAAACAGGAAAAGTTAAGTAGTATATAGATAGATCAGGCTTCGGGCCAAGAACTTTGTAATGTACTCGAGTACGAGTACACAAATTTTAAATTTATTCAAGTACAAATATTTTTAAATGTACTCGAGTACAAGTAAACATGTTTAGAAATACAACACGGTCAACATGTTATCATTTAAAATATATTTTAAAACATTTTATATAAAATTCTCTTGAGGTAACACCATGGTGCATAAATCATGAAGATGTCCATGGTAAGTTTTGAAATAAATACTTGATAAGCAGTATTACTTCAAACTCATGAATAATTTGGAAACTCTCGTGATATAACCACTTGTTTCCCATCCAGTAACTATGAACAATAGCAATAACTTTACTTTTTTTTGCAATTTCCTGATTTATATTCTGGAAACTTAAATTTATATATATGTCAAGGCCCAGATCCCGATCTGGGTGCTGTCCCAGTTCCAATCAAGTTTCAGTCTGGCCAAAACCCCGATCGGGATTTGGGCTGATTCGGTCTGAGTTGACACAAAACTTAGTAATGACTTCATCACATACTTCTGATTAAATTAAGACAAAAATTAAGCCTGCTTAGAAACATAAGTTTATATCGCCACTGACAAAATTTCATTTATGCCATCCCAAACATCAATTCAATAGTTTGTTGAACAAGTGAATAACTGTTGGACTTATACGTGATACGAAATAAAACAATACTAATGATTTTTGTGACACAACCATTGTAAAAAGTATGTTATATGTTAATCTTTTTGAATAAATCTTTTTTCTGGCTTGTATTACCTACATGCATTTTTTATATTTGAATTAAAACAATCAAGTTCTGTATCTAAAATAAACAAAAACATTTAATAAATATAAAAAATTACATTGATTTTATAATTAAAAATATTGTGGACATGAAGTTAGCAAGCAGATACAGATATGGTGGATCAGGGGTGTGAGTAGTTAAAACCTTCATCTGATTAGACAGGAAGTCATTTTCTTTGTTATTTATTAAAAATCGGGATTTAGGCCGGACTGAATCCCGATCTGGAATAGGTCCAGACAAGATCTCGATCATAGTTTGGTCCAGCCAAAATCCCAGTTGTAATATAAATATGTGTGTGTGTGTTTGTGTGAAAGAAGTCCTGCTCACCCTCTTTTTTTTCCCTCTCACCAGGGCGCTCTTCATTTGAAAAATGGCTTTCAATGATAATGACACCAGAAACACATACATACAGAGAAGAAGCAGGCAGTCGCCTGCATTGCTTCCCTCACAGTCCATTACTTAATTTGTATTTAAACGGCTTTTATTACACTGTAATAATAACAATGTAATATAAATAGCCATGGGGATTTTAATGAGTACATAGTATTTTGGTGGACTCTAGTACACGGACGAGTACAAAAAACAGTACGATTACTGAGTACATATGAGTACTTGTAAATGTGTACTCGAGTACATGAGCACCGAGTTCACTGGCCCAAGCCTGAAAATGATGGATAAATGATAAATATTTTAGTTCAGCATGTGTAATTTAACTTATTATATATTTTGTATAACTTAAGTTTGGTAAATTATATGGTCCTTTCGTCTTAAAAAGCTTCCTCGATTTATGTCCCATTATTAAAGCGTTGATTCTGATAAAGGTGTCAAAGATCAGGAATCTACTAAACAGTGAGCTTTTACATCTGATAGCAAATCATTACACCCGTCACCGAACAATGAACTTTCATGTAAACCAGTGCAGTTCAGCTGTTGATAACATTTCTTAAGCGGCAGATACAGATTACACCATCTCCCTGTTCTCGCGGTTGAAATCGACAAGTTTAGCCCCAAGTACGTGATGACCACGTGACCAGGTTAATTATATTTAGCATATTGCTTGTACATCGCCTTTATAATACAACATACTGCGCCAGCAAACGTTAAGTAGGATAAGAGTGACTTTGTATGGTTGACAAGACTGTTTGATAAAAGGTCCTTTTATAAAAATACTGTGATTCAATTTGCATTAATTACAGCACCTGTTGTGCAAGTAGCTTGCATGCATATTTGTGAAATAAGGAATACACGCGGTTTGTTCTCATTAGTAGGTTTATCCATCCCGCTGGCTGCCCTGGAAACACGTTCTTAGCTCACCGATGAAAGTCATTCGGACACCAAAACCTGTGTTTTTTTCACAATATTTTCAATGCTGTACCGAACGTTTTTTTATCTGATAATGTGCGAGCGCCTGACCTAGTTGGGGCTCGATTATGTGTGATTTTGTTACAAAACAGCTGACAGATATGACCTACGACCTTGAGGCGGGGCATGTGGGAAAATTAAGCATAACCAAGAAAAATGTTATGCAAATCATAAAGTTTTATTTTATCATTTGTCAGTTATTGTGAACTCGGTTCCACCTCGCGATGACGTGAATAACACAGTCACGCCTCTTTTAATCTAACGTGATGCATAACAATTCACTGCATAGGCTATAACTAATATTTATCAGATCAGCAGAATGAAAAAAAGACGCGCTTAATAGAGCTTTTCCATGTGCGCGCCTGAAAAGAGCGTCATAGAGCGGAATCCCCCGTCCGAAAGCGTTTCCGGCAACATCCTGAACATGTATCTGTTATGTACAGTTCCCTGTATTCATGCATGTATTTAAAAATTTCGATAATTGTATATATACATATGTATATATATAATCTTTAGTTTGGACAAGAGAGCAGCAATTAAGTATATGTCCTGTTGCCATGATTACTGCTGGGGCACCTACAAGCTTACGTCATTAACATCCTCGACCTCCACAAGAAGACTTACCCGCGCGCGTTTCCGTGTGCATGGAAAAGGGACACATGATTTACACAGGTGCGAATTTTCCGCGCGTAAATGATTTTTTCAGCGGGTTTCTCGCGCGCGTATCCACCTTTAAGTCCTCTTATTTATATAGAAAGAGCCTGTGTCCTTCCGTTAACAAGGCACAAACGCAATGCAGTTTGCTTAGTGTGTTGATGGCTGCCTCTTACACTGTGCGGAATAGAGTTCCAGTTAGTGTTCATCCATTTGTCCACCTGCTTTCTAGGATCTGTCAGAGGAACTTTTTTTTCAAATGTTTGAGCACGTTTGTTGCTCCATTTCGTCCCTCTGACATTAGAGAGTCCACGATCAGCGTACTGGCTCTCACAGTGCCTTTATAACCTTAAACGAAGAAACACTCCTGCAGTCTCTGGCCTTTGGGCCCTTCCAGAAGGAAGTGTAGCTCTTCTCCCCCTTCATCTCCAAGCCTGGTCCCTTGAAGAACAGCACTGTCAGCATCTAAACGAGGAAGTTAAACATTAATGTCAGCTGTCGTACATTATAGCAAGGAGATTACGGACTGTACCCTCCTTGACTACAGTCATTGATCAGCTGTAGATCATTTGAGAGGCCCGTCGTCCCAGCTTGCCATACGAAGTTCTGGGGATTTCTTTCTGTAGCGAATGCTGTTTGCTTCGCATTTTTATTACAATCTGCGTGTCCAGCGCATGCTCAATTGCACCCCAATCTTACCAAAATTTTCACGGAGATAAAAGAATGTTGCAAGAAAACAAGGCATTGCATAAACGATTTAATTTTCCATCCCTATGTGCAGTGAGCCTAAATTTATACACGACGCACTTAGGTATTTGACTGAAGGTATATCATTTGTCTCCCATCTAAGGCAAAAAAAAAATAAAAGGTATGGTTCTCAGGCACCGCCCGCATCAATTTTAAACCCCTGCATCAAAAATTTTTATTTTAATTTTCCAAAGTAAGTTACCAATTTTGAACTACAGCCGCTCGAACATTTCTTTCAAGAAGATAAAATCATACACTTTCCTTTGTTATTAAGTACTTTTACTTGTTTAGCAAAATAAATCTGTTATTATCATGCTTTTCCATTATCATTTGACATTTTTATCGAAACATACAAAAAAAATTAAAAATAAAAAAACCGCCCGCCCGCATTGATTTCTGAAAAAAGTGCCTGAGAACCATACTTTTTTTTATTTTGGCCTAATAGGCATTTATCCCAACATTAGTTTCCTAAAGTATATTTAATTTTAACTCTGACACAGTGTCCCAGCGAATCGTGTATTTTTAATGATTTTAAAAAGTTTTTAAAAAGTTTTTAATGATAATTTTTATATAATATTTAAAAGTCAAAAGAGCCACTTTTTGATCTGCTCATATTGAAAATATCATCATGAAGTGTTGTTGTTGTTAAAAGGCCATACTTTGTCAGTATATGTAAATTTATGATAAAATAGAAAAGAATACGATTAAATAAATATCAGTGTTTCGATTGAAATACTTTTCCCATAATATTATTTAACTATATAAAAAACGTGGAAGAGAATCTGGGAATACAATAAAAAATATACCCTAAAAATGATCACGGAAATTATGTGATCTAGGTCATCGCTTGAACAAAAATTAAAGAAAAAATTATAATTAATGACAGCATGAAAGAAGGGAAGGACAATTATGAGATACCACCTTTAGTATCCATCGGGGCTTGTGAGCTGAGCACAGACTAATTATTACAGGCAGGCGAGCGAGTAGATTCATTGCATGATATATGTATAAAAGAATACAAGCGAGGAAGACTCGAAGAATGCGGTCCATTCACAGACGCTCCGTATTCAGGTTTCATGGTCCTGCACATATACAAGTTCTAGCCATGTATTAAATGGAGCCCACGGTGACCTTATTGGAGCTCACGCCTTGTGCACAGGGAGAGGTTTTCGTGTTAGTCTCTCATCCATAAAGATCCCTACCTTTAAATGAACCGCTGAAGCTGTCCTATTATCATACCAAGCAGCTCTAATGTTTACTCGTAAGTCGTTTCATGAATGGATGGCTGTCCACTTACCGTAGTGAAGGATTTTTTTACGTGTCCGTACAGACAAGACTTGAACGAAACGACAACCAAAGAGTAATTCTGAGAAAAGGTCTGGTCACTGTCGTGGAAAATAATAAAATGGGATTAAATAGGATTACAGGGTACGCGGCGCTGGTTATACTTGTCTGTTTATACGTCAGAGCAGGTAAGAACATGTTTTATAAGTTAAGTTTATGCAGTTATCAACATGCAACACAGGTGTATATATAGATATATTGTCGGAAGAGATATCTCATTTTTTAAATCATTTCATCCATCAGCGACACTGCTCAGAGGTCGTATATACTTACACGTCAGTCTGTCCGTCTGTGTTTCTGTCAACGGTTGTTTACAAGACCATTTGATCATTTACGACAGAATACCTTTGAATTTTGCACAAGAGTGAGTTGATAGTTGTTATCATGATGCGGATGCAACACCTTGTCTTTTTGTGTGTCTGTCTCTAGGAAATAAACCAGCTTTTGCGCTGACATATAGTATAGAAATACGGCACCTTAATAAACATGTGAAACGTGAGGAAATTCGAAATGTTGGGGTTATATTAATTAGGATGGACAGCGCTGCCTGGGCTATATTCACACTCTTAATGCTGTCTATTCGTTTATTCAATTTTTAATTTCATATATATAAGCGAGGAGCTATAAGCTTTCATCCTTATAAGACTAGATGTAAGTAAGGATCTGTTAACTGTACTTGAGAGAAAATATAGTTTAGATATCATCGTTATGTAGTTATGTTTCTCCATTTATAAATGTCTGTTTATCAGTGTATAAATTCTTTATATATTAATATTTTAATCAACATTTGTTTATTTGTTTTATAAAAAAAAATTCTATACCCCAGCTCAATAGGAAAGAATAGAAAAAAAATTATCAAGTTTTTGATATATCCACCTCGGACTCTCTCTTATTTTTAACCCATGTGAACGTGTGTATGTAAATTCATAAATACAGCATATGTTCAAGTTAAAAACTCAGTAGCTTACATATATCATAATAACATATGATAAAAATTCCGGAATACCGGGTTTCTATTTTGTTATTTACAAAGACGTCCAAAATATTTATAAGATATATATATATAGTATAAGGCTCATATTTTTTGTTTTTATTTGAACGTCTAACATCCGTTTATTTGGTGCATGTGGAGGGTATATATCTCCTTGTGTATAAGAAAATCATAGATGGACTCTGATAGGGCCAATTATGTGTATAGTATTTTATAATACCAGGGCGGGCATGTATATAGTCGGACAACTTGCCACTTTTGATTGGATCTGATGAATAGGACCATCACTAAACAAAAGACATTCTTGAATGGTTCAAGATATGTGATACTTGCCATTTCTGTAGTTAAACTTCATGTTATGCATATATCTATCATAGGCGGATCCAGATGGCCCCCACCCCACAATCGATATCGCAAAATATTCAGTATGCTGCCTTGCATACTGAATATACCTCCCTTTCAGTCAAATAGTATTGCACCAATAAATGTCATAAAACATCACATTTATTCGCTTCCAAACCATTTCTCCCCTAAAGTCATTCTAAAATCAATGCAGTTAACGTTACTTCTTCGATATAGTTGACTGATCGCTTGACAAAATCCTTTTTTTGTACGTCGAAATAGACCCCATATGGATTAATAACTGGCATTATTTAGGATATGATCAAATAAATGAAAACAAGGCCTTGTTATATTTGCTTGAGACATCTGATGTTCCTGTTTATAGCGATGCAGAGTGGGGCAACGGTTTATTCTTACCCATCTGGCCTTGGCCCCCCCCCCCCCCCACATATGGCAAAATCCTGGATCCGCCACGGTCCATTCTGCCGTGGATCATTTCTTAGCATGATTTTATTACACGGCTGACTGAATGTCATCTGAGATATAGCGATCACCTTGATCCATCATCCGTCTCTTCGTCCGATCGTCAGTCCGGCTGTCGGTTAACAGGGCACTATTCGTAACCATTGAAGCTAGAAAGTCTTACTAAATATCATGGAGTGGTCTTGGGTAAATACCCTTGGGATTTCGAAAGTCGCATAGACGTAAATGCTGCGAACTGTCTGTCGATCTGTCACCCTATACATAGTGCATAGTAGACCTATCATAAAAACTGTAACAGCTATCATAGTAACAGCTATCATAGTAACAGCTATCATAGTAAAATATTTTGTGATGAGTTGTTCCTGTCATATATTAATCCTGTTGTATATTAAATTAATCCCCGTGAAACAATAAGATGTTGCTACCAGGCTTCAATCTCATGTTTCAATTTGACACGTACTATATCAAGAACTGATAATGCCTTGTCCCTATTCCATGATATGTGCCAATCAGAAAGTATGTATGGCCTCTGAGCAGCGTTCACTGTACCTTTCATGTATATTATCTTAAGAACCAACCATGAAGTTGTAAAGTTTTAAAACTTCTTTAAAACTTTTAAACAACCAAGCATTTTGCTCTGAACGTTTATTAATGTTTTCTTCTTATCGGCCGAAGACCGGCAAAAATTCTAATATGGTGACCAAACTGCGATATAAGATTTAGTTTCGCATGCATCAACTCAAAAACCATTTAAGCTCTTGCTTTGCAATTTTAAAGGATGTTTGCTAATTTTGACACATTGCAAAGCCAGTATATTTGACAAATATATATTTATATATATACAAGCAGCGTTAATTGCACATGTCACATGCGTTATCTGACTATAACTAATTTGCCGTTATTTTTATTTAAAGATCGTATAAGAAGCTGTTTGACTCGAATTTCAAACTCATAAAAATCTATTTTGGACACAAGCCTGCAATGTTAGAATTAAACTCGCACGCATTATATCAGAAGCCATTTAAGCTGTTGCCGCATTATTTCATACGATAACTGATCCCTAAGGGATCGAGAATGACCTTGCATGTACACACGCGTGCTTTCGAATTCAAAGCCGTTAAAAATCCAACATGGCCCCAAGGCAACGATCAAATTTTCCTTTCGTGTGGATAATCTTTAGATTGGGTCTGGCATTTGCCAACAAATTTAATCGGACGATTGGTACCTATATGCATAATTTTAAGCCTATTAGAAATCCAATATGTCCGACAGGCGGTGAATACATGTTTATTCTATGTGCATTGTGCAAAAAGCAGTTCCGGCAAATCCTTCGTGTGCATACTTTCAAGAACAGTTTGTGCCATTGCTCTTTTATTTTGTTATATAGGGGGCATGTGATTTATCGAATACTTATCGTGTGAATTGTACAATTGGGACTACCAATATGCTGACCCATTTTCTCCCAACCAAAATAGGGAATACCGGTATTTTACTTTTTTCTGGATACGCCATGATATATAAGGCATTGGCTTTCAAATAGTGGTTAACCTTTCTTATAACAAGAAAAATGATCTAGTATGAACTATATTTGCCCACTCTCTTTAAGCCAAAGGGTCCTTGCTGTTTTTCCTATGCAAATCAGAATGTATTAAAACTAGGTTAACGGTTAACGTTTCGGTTAACGATTCCTAAAATTAGGTCCAAATAAGGCTAATGTGACCTATATATCTATCTTCTATGGTCTCTTTGTCAAGCACCCCAGATGAGCGTCATGGCCTGTCGGCCACTTGTTCATATTAAATGTGAAGAGTGGCAGGTATATGGTGTTTTCTATTAAATCAATTTCCTGAACAGGTTTAACATAAGGAGTGCTTCCAATGATTTTATAGAGCCATTATCTATCTAAACTGAATATTGTCCATGGTATCGGATCTTAAATGACATGAGCAGAGTAACATTGTATAACTACCCTATCTTCTATGACGATAAGAGATAAGAGAGTTGTAATCATAAGGTATATTGCCTTTTTACTATATTCTTACATTTGCATTATCGAAAGTGTGTATGTCGCTATATTATAAAACTTGCATGGTTTACAAATATAAGACGTCATATGTCTGGTTGATATAAAAGTACTTTAAGATTTAACCAAAGGGAGGTGACATTTTTTTATATATGTTTGAAGTTTAAAAAGTAAAAATTAAATACTTAAAAAATGACATCGTGTAAAGGATCTCTAAGTGTATTTTTATCAAAAGCCTATTTGGTTAATTCTGAATGGAAAATTGTGACTTATCTTGATGAAACAAAGGAAACTTTTTGCATATGTTTAACTTTAAAAACATATATAGGCTAAGCTGGTTTCCTATAAGGATCATTTACATGACTTATTAGGGCTTCGCTTGTCTTAGGGCCCCGCTTGACAAGCGGTGCCCTATAGTGATCACCGTGTCAGTCCGTCCTTCCGTCAGTGACACTTTCTTTCGGGCGATAACTCAACGACAACCCTAATGCAGCTTTTCCAAATTCACAGGGAAGATCGGTACCTATGAGGGCTCGAGACCTATTGAATTACAGAACTGTTGGAATTCCAAAATGGCTGCGACAGCCCGATCGCTGAATTTCTTTCGCGCGCGATAACTCAATAACAACCTACTGCAGCTTTCCCAATTTCTCAGGGATCATTGGTGACTATGAGGGCTCCGAACCTATTGAATTACAGACTTGCTCGAAATCAAATATGGCCAACAGACTACATTCGGTGATTTCCTATTGCATACATTATTTCAGACATGTCTTCTTTAATATCATTTGATCCAGTAGGATTTTTTTCCTTTATGCATATGGATAAAACCTGTTTTTGTTTGTCATATTTTTCAAATTTAAATTATTTTTCACCCACATGTAAACTAGTCCAGCACTACCAGAAAAGTGGGGCCCTCTGAGGACCATTGTCCGACCACATCTATTTCACTTAATTCTAAGCCCTATTTATATTTTAACTATAATAAATGCATTTTTAATTTGTTTTTCACAGATTGTCCGACAGGATACTACGGACCATCTTGTGAAAACGCATGCGCAGACAATTGTGTGGGCGGATGTTTCCAAGCAGACGGCACGTGCACAGCATGTACAAGTAACTATTTCGGGCCAAAGTGCACCAAACAATGCCCGACAAAATGCGAAGGGCAAACCTGTGAAAGAGATAGCGGGGAGTGTGAAATGTGTCAGATTGGTCACTATGGCAGCAGGTGCGACAAGAAATGTCCAAGCACGTGCAACAGGGGACTCTGTGATCCACGAAGCGGCTACTGTGGCGCTTGCGAGGCAGGGTACTGGGGCCTGCGCTGTGAGGGAAAATGTAGTTCCGGATGTAAATACAGAGCATGCGCATCAACAGACGGAAGTTGTCCGTGCGCGATGGGATACTTCGGGGAACGATGTGATCAGATTTGCCCGTGGGGCTGCAATGGACCATGTGACCAAATCTGGGGCCGATGTGAATTCTGCAAAGAGGGATTTTCAGGAGAGTTTTGTGAACAGGGTAATTGGCACATATATTTTGTTGCTTTATTTGGAAATGTCGTGGCATTGTTTTTACAAACAATTGAAAACGATATGCCGTCAAGTGCAAAAGCTAGTATTCCATTTATGCGTTTGAGGTACGTATGCGCATGCAGTACGTTTGCGTAAAGCTGTGTTTCCATGTATCCGCAAAAAACGTATCCGCAAAAGACGTACGTACGTTCCATAGTGCGCAGTCCGCATAAACTGTTTTCATAAGTACGTACGTTTTTCTTGCGGATACCCTTTCACGTGCCTCTTTTGCAACTGCAAGGACGACAGGCAGGAAGAAGGTCAATATGTCTCATCACACCTGGCGCCGGGGCACTGTTGGGGAATATAGGCATTTTTGCCATCCGCAAAACGGATGAATCGCTCACCGATCCGTTTCGATGCTGTCCGTTTTTGTGGATACGTTTGCGGAGCACGTTAAAACGGACATATGGAAACAGTTCATCTTAAAAAGAAGGATCCGATTTTTTGCGTACGAGACCTACGAGATTTACGGATGAATGGAAACACGGCTTAATGCAGCTAGAAAAGGGACGCCTGTTATTCCATTAATACGTTTGCGTGTGCAGTATATTTGCAACAAAATCAGGCCAAATGTATAGAGATGCAGGAGTAGAGAGTATATATATATATCACTGGCGTCAAACTTTACAATTTCCCTTCCTTTACCATGTGTATTACATGCAATCGCGACCCTGGGCGATCGAAACGTGCTGCATACGCAGACGTGTATATGGAATCACTCTGATAGAATATTATTATTATGATACCTAGCTGCATACGCATACGTAACGCTTATATACTGCATACACAGATATGGAATACTACCTTATACCCTATCATTGAAAATGGGTAATGTTCACTGTAATATCTTCTTTCAAATATATCTATACTATTCCCAGCTTACGGTTTAAAATTTTCCCCGATCCACATCAAAAGTAATAATTATAATAATAATAATAACTATAAATATATAGCGCTAATTCAACGTAACAGTTATCAAGAGCGCGTAACATGACTAAGAGCAACAGTTGATTAAACCATTACTAAGAGCACAATTATAGTAAGAAATAAAAAATAATACATGATCCCTGCTAAACCCTGATTTCTAAGTTCTAACAAAAAGCTTATTTTAAAAGGTAAGTTTTAAGATTTCTTTTAAAAGAAGCTAAAGATAGTGAAGCTCTGATTGAGTTTTAAAGTTCATTCCACGACCTTGGTGCCACAGCTAAGAAGGCTCTCAAACGACACATCTCACCTCGTGCCTTAGGAATCACTAAAAGTCTTTGTTCGGATGATAAAAGCTGCCCGACTGGAACATAAAATGTTTAATGCTTCCTGATATAAATTGATCATTTACGACTTTTTATACCCATAATAAATTTTTATAAAATCAATGCTCTGTCTCGTAGGGAGCTAAAGAAGTTCTTTAAGTACTGGTGTCATGTGGACGCGCTTCTTGGCACCAGTTACAAGCCTGTATAGATGCTGCATTCTGCACTCTCTGCAGCTGGTCATGTGATTTGCCAGGAAGACCACATAGCAGTTAGTTGGAACAGTCAATCTTTGAACTGATGAACGCATGAATAAATGTTATTAGGGAATCTTGAGTAAGGAAACCCTTTAATAAAGGATAAAGGCTTTATCCTAGCTATATTACGCAGGTGGTAAAAAGCCAGACTACATATATTATTAACTTGCTTATCAAGGCCATCCCTTGGTCAAAAACTACCCCCCAGGTTTCTCGCACTGTTTGTTGGCACTACCACACAGCCAAATATGTTAAAGGTTTCAACTGACTTTTTTTACCGTTGCTGGTTTGTACCTATAATCAGAACCTCAGTTTTATCAGCATTGAGTGTAAGTAGATTGTGACACATCCAGACACTTATGCCGTGCAGGCAGGTTTCAATGGTAGAGATGATTCTGGTTTAAATTATTCGTAAATTTGACTGTCATCAGCATAAAATGATAAACCATTCCATGTTGTCGTACTTATTCACCAAGCGGTAATGTGTAAATTGTAAAAAATCAGAGGCCTCAGTCTAGAACCTTGCGGAACCCCGTGGGTGATCTGAGTTGGAGAGGACTTAAAACCTGCAACACTTACACACTGACTACGATTGCACAAGTATGACCAGATCCATTTCAAGGCATCTCCAGTTATTACTAGCCTAGATATCAGACGTTGTAACAGGAGCTGATGATCCATTACATCAAAGGCAGCAGATAAATCTAGTAGTACGAGAACGGATATTTGTTGGGAGTCCAAAGCCCAGAGAAAATCATTACTTCAAGCAGACATGTCTCAGTGCTATGAAACGGTCTATATGCAGACTGCTGGTCTATATACAAATTGTTTCCTTCATGTATGAAGTGATACGAGTTGCAAAGAACTTTTCTAACACTTAAGTGTGGAACGTAAGATAAGATATTGGTCGATAGTGTATCAAAACTTTTGCGTCATGACTGCCTTTCTTCAGTTAGTGGGTTACAATAGCTGATTTTAAAGGTGCAGGAACTTCACAATTGGAAAAAGACATATGGCACATTTTAAGAAAATTGGAATGTTTACATCGGCACATTGCTTAAGAAGCCAGGTTGGAAAAGCTGGAAATTAAAAAGCAAATTAAGCTGCACGTTCTGATCTCAAGATACTATGTTGTCGATGTACGTCTATACTGATATTGATATACTCGATTCTCATACACAGCAAAATTTATTAAACGACGCTGTAATCCACAAAATAATTTTACCAGTGCACACGACGTAATTACCACAGCACACAACGTAAGGTCTCGTGCGCATGATTTATTAACTTGTTATTTATTTTTTTTTATATTTTTACTTATGTCTTGAATTAGGCTCCGTTATATAAGTGTCAATATTATTTTATTCTTGTTTCTCCGAGATTTCGTGTTTTCGGCTTGTTTAGTGATGCATAACCTAGAGGGTTAGCCATTCTATTACCCAAGGTCATTTTTTATGCTCTTTATATATCTGACCCTACGCCCTGTCGGCTTTGAACCGAAGATGGTTTTATCACCTTTCATATATTAGCTACTCTATTTAGCATTTTGCTGTACATAACGTTCTAGTTCTTTGTCAAATATATGTTATTTCAATCACCATACAAAAAAAAAATGTTTCTTCTTTTATTTATTTTTTTTTTCTTCCTTTCTTGGCAACTGCAAACTATTTTTATGCTGACGTTTCATGCTGTTTATGCAACAAATGCCATAAACGTATTACTGACGGATCTATCAACACTGATCACCTTACTATTCTTAGTATTATTTTGTAAGATTTATATGTAAATTATTAATGTGTAATATGTTAAATATATATTTAATATGTAAATTTGTATTGTTAAATCTTACCAGGACCATTGACGGGATTCACTGGGTATCCAAACCATCCACAAGTGGGCGCCACGGGCATGAGCGACAACTCCACAAACCGGGAACATATGGCCACGGGTCCAGTTGCGCCAAACGGCCACAAGGGGATCAGTGAAGGACCAACTGGGTCCACAGGTATCACAGGTATTGTAATTGCCTATATAGTCTACACGTCAAGTTAATATTCAATATTATGGGTCCACAGGACTCAGCTGAGTTTACAAAAGTAATCCTTTACTAATTCAATCAGTGTAAGGTTATAGAAATGCTTTTACCCGTCTCTGTGTGCTGAAAGTCTTTGATTAACAATATCAAAGTCTTTCGTGCATCTATTAAATGCGTAGTACGATACCTACCGTATAATTAATGTACCGTTCATATTTGCTGTAAATCGTATTTCTATCATAGTTGTTGTAGAACAGAAAGACTAAAGCGTGAAATCAAAAGCAAATTACCAAACTATTGGTCGTTGGAGCGATGAATTATTAAACAACCAATAGACTCAATCTGAATCTAATGACCAGATCAACGCATTCCGCGTGCGCTGCTGTTAGCCTCATATGACAGAAATGCTGAGCCAAAATAAGAGATTGAGCTCTGATACAATAGCTTTGTGGTACAACCGTTACGCCATTAACTGTATTTAAAAAAGGAAAAGTTTAGATGTCAGTCTCTCGTCACATGAGGTTTCTTATGGATGACGTTCAGTGTTCACCCATTTCTGTCTATATATACGTACAATGAATTCAGTTAAAGTTGTTCTAAGGAGAATCGAACAGCTAGTTAATCAAGCGCCGGTTTCTATCCTAATTAGCAGTATTATTCTGTATGGTTGAACATCTGTCTTCATATAATGAATAGTCAATGGCTGTGACATCTAGTGGAGGGTAATTATATCTTATAAAGCAAAAATGTTTCGTTTTCGCCGTTTTCGCGGATACTTTTATTGGATGTGATTCTGAAATATATCCCCCAAATATTTCAGGTGTTACCACGGACAAACCATCCTCAAATGAACAGACAGAAGGTGAGAAGGAGACAAATACAGAAGACACAGAAAAACTAACGAACCAGCAAGATAACAACACGCTCGTGATTGCTCTGAGCGTCATGGCCGCTGTCATTGTCATCATCTTGGTGGCGCTAGGTGTCGCGCTATTCGCTCTCCGGCGTCAGAAGCTTAGAAACGACAGAGAAAATGACCGTCAGAGAATACAGCCCAGCAGTGATCAAAACAACACGGACGCCGAAATGACAACTAGTCAGTTAGAATGATTTAGGGCAGAGCTTTTATAGTGTATATTTTTTTTATAACACTGTGGCTCGAGTGAATTAGATATGAACAGTTCTTTAGGCCAAAAAAGGTATGTTTATCAGGCACCGCCCGCGTCAATTTTAACCCCCCCCCCCCCCCGCATCAAAAATTTTTATTTCTATTTTTATCTTCCAAGAAGATGAATAGCCGTAACAAACACAACTCAGTTAGGCAGGGCAGGGATCTGGCTGTAATGTCAGAGAGCCGATCTGGCGCTAGAAGTTGAAAAAATACAATTTTGATAAGATTTCCTTTGTTATGTAGTGCTTGAACCGGTATAGCATAATAAATCTGTTATTATCATGCTTATCCCTGATCATATGACATTTTTATCGAAACACAAAAAAAGTAAAACAAAAAATCGCCCGCCCGCACTGATTTTTTTAAGTGCATGAGAACCGTACCTGTTTTTGACCTTAGCTATCTTAAATACAGGTCAAAATTGGGTATTCTGATGCTAATGGCCCATGTACATAAGAGCGTATAAATAATTTGTGACACATTTTTGGATTTCACATTCAAACCGGTTGCACCCGAGTGTATTACGATATCTAACGAGTTGAGTTCGAACTTCACAAGTTTCCAACGAGTCCGGCCGCACCCATGGAGAAAAGTACCGGGTTGGCTACCAGCTTAACTGAGCCTATTACGAGTTTTTTAAGCGTTCAGTACGAGCTAATACGGGTTCAGCACGACTATATAGGGTGGGATATTTCTTCTAGCTTGGTTTCTATGGCAGATGTGCTTTCTTTTGTTCAATGAAAACACTTCCTCTTGACATTGCTAGGAAAGAGCTGACGTGTCGCGGTTATCCCGGTTGACTGTACAAGCAGCGCCGTTTCTGAAACAGGGCATTACTCGGTACAGCTAGGCCATATAATAATTTTATGAGTCCATCACGAGCTGTCACGATTTTTCAACCATTTTGCTGTTCGAGTAACAAATTAGCTACTAGTCGCTCCGACTTTCTCAGACAACTCACGTATTTAAGCAAGTCCAAATGCTCGGAAGTAAGTACGAGTTATGTCGAGCTTACCCGAGCTGTTCCGTGGGTTTACAAGGATCGTTTTGAGCCGAGGTAGCTCGGGGCCCAACTCGACACCACATTTGCCAACGTTTAAGTAAGAGCCACCAGGAGATATTTATGTCTTCATACTATACAAAACTTTAAGTAAATTATAGATATTACAGTTAACACAATATCCTATTTATTTTTATACAGTATTTTTTCTGCCCCCCCCCCCCCCAGCGTACCGCCCTGACGAATTCAGAAATATATATATATATGTAAATATAAAAAATATATATATCAAAGTAGAAAATATTTGTATCAAAGCAAGCTGTCTTTTAAACGTGTTTAAATATAGTATATCCGTTTCAGGATATACGTTTCGGGATCTGTTACGTTCCCAAATTGGATATAGACTAAAGCAAAAACGTGTGAAACGTGTTTTATGATTATAATCTAAACGTCCGTGAACCTGCACTTATATGCGCATGTGAGTCAACATTTGCTTCAGAACACGGGTATGCGAATTGGCCTACACTGGTAAAAGTTTAAAGTGGTGCAGCGTGCGCATGAATCTTTGCTGGACTTTCTGGCTTAAATCCTTCAGCTAACATAGTTACTATATGTGAAAATGCATAGCAGCACATTTATACACCCATATACGCTCATATGCACATAAGGGATTTGCACCTCTTCAAAAAAATAGTGATTTTATTGCATATAAGAGCACATGAATTAGTAATGTAAACAAGTTGACGCATGGTTATATAAATCAGATGTCACACGTCAAAACCTGTGAAAACTGTTCCCAAAAGGTCACGCAAAGTTACACATGGTGCCCGCGGTTCGCTGGTTTGTGTTGACAGTCTTGACCTCGGGTTTATGCACTACGAGCCTATGACCGTTCATGTCATCAATTGTCTCAGAGAGTTTGTTACAGTCTTCTTGCATGGTCAGATTCCTGGTAACTTCAGGATTGACACCATGCACCGTGCAAGAAGTGCATGTGATAAAGTACATACAAAGATAATTCAGCTCTAGATTAAATAAACCATGCATACATTTCTTTCATTTGAAAATGAAGAAACAACATATGCTATATGTTCTTTTGTTTTGGCCGTGCTGGTTCACAGCCTAATTGAATTTTGATATTAAAGTGTATATCTGTTTTGATATGTTACTGTTAGTTAATAGTCTCTGAGAAGCGCTTTTACTAACATGTCATCACTATTACATCCCTAACTCGATTGAAATATCCGCTATACGTCTCCTTGGCCAATAGCGACACCTATCGTCGACGACTGAAACAAAGCTGGGTTTTAGCATCATTCAAAGAAAAATCATACAAATTGGGCCTCTGGCTCTGATGTAACTTGACATATAATTACCTCACAATGCATAGCAAAATACTCGAGTTTCGCAGAATAGGTTTACTCAACAATCACAAAAAAATGTGATGTACATATATAACTGGATTTGTGTGTTAAAATTTAACTGATAAAGCAAGTATTCATATATGCAAGACCGGTTTTTACTAATGGACTATATTTGTATTGTGTGTTGTTTTATAATAAGTATCTGTACAATTTTCTGTCCATTAAAATACTACTGCATGGTATTGGTATTTTGTTGTGCGTTTCCTCTGACTACATTCCCAAAATTGTACGTTGAAGATTATCCTTAAAGATTCGAAATGCAACGACTATTGTAAGAAAACTCAGATTACATTTTGTACGTTTCCCTGTTATGAAAAAAAAATAATATATATAGCAGAGGCGAATCCAGGTTTTAGGAAAAGTCAAACCCAGAACGATTAATGAAAAACCCCTAAAAAATTTCGCCAGGTCAGGATATGGGGGTTCCATGCTACAAAGTTTTGGCTGAAACCCTTAAAAAAAGGTTGCGACGGATGAAAAATGTGGGTCTGGACCCCCCTGGATCCGTTTTTATATATAATTACAATAAATTTAATTAACAGTCATGGGCAACATCTAATCACGACAAGGGCATTTAATAAAGGATGGATTTAACAAAAACAGATTCTGGATGTTTTTACACCTGAACTGTGTGTATAATAATAAATACATCAACTACAGGCGGTAGTTCTTATAACACATCATATATGGACCTGCCGTAATCAGAGACCGTAACATTTTGAATGCTGAAGTAAAGTCATAAATATGAATAATAAAAAGAATGTAACCATGACAATCCGTCTATAGTCGTTTTCCATACAGGGAATGTTATTGTGCAATTAAAGGGGCCCAATCACCTATCTGACCTTTATAATCTAAAGGTAATCCCTTGAAGCTTATAGTATAAAAAAGGCCAGAAAAGTTGGTTATCACCGCACACAGGCTGCTTGTTTTGTTTATTTCAATGTGTTTATTAAATATATGGTAGCCCGTCAAAATATTCAATACAAATTCAACAGGGGCATCTGGTGGCAATTCAGATGAGCCAGAGCTTTGCAAATTGCGTTTTGCAACAGGTGACCAACAATTGACCTTTTTACCTCCGCATATATGCAACTTTCCACTTCAGGTTACATGTTTTCCCGTTTGTCAACATTGCTGTGTTTACAAACATGTTGTTGACAAATAATTTCATAAATCCTTCACGGAGGCAGTATAAGAACTTTTGATAACCGAATTAGCCTTAGATCATTAAAAGGTACACAGAGGAAGCCAGTAATCACAAATTCTTTTTCAAAAGGTAGGTATGAGGCTTCGATTCCGTTTCCAAGCAAAGATTGAACAGTTCATGAACCAGTTTGTCAAATCCAGCATTTCAGAACATATGCTTACAGCTCGAGTGGAACGTTTTTATCCATGCATGTGAAGTTAAAATATATAGAAATTAAATAATTGTATTTAATCTTTGAAAAAATCAACTATAATTTTGGGAAATCCCACAGTTACTATATAGTATATACATGTACCACTTAGTAAAGAATATTTTAGCCTTCAGAAAATATTCAAGTCAAGTGGTCCTAGAGCACCACTTTAGATTAAATTAAGGAAAAACTTAATATTTGAACAGACTCTGAGAGCTCAATGCCGTACAACAAATCGAAGAACACGTGTGCCCTCGTATGTGTAAGCGCGAGTGTTTTCGTGGGTGTTTCGTGTATATTCGTTATTTAAATTGTGGAACATCTCTATGTTTTAATTACCTTATCTTTACGTCCATATAATGTAAAAATAAAACCATTAAAACAACTAAATTTCCATCTGTTTAAAATATGTTTTTGCATTTTAGGCGGGGTAAAATAAGTTAAATGAGTTACTTCCAATACATTTGGGTTAAAATAAATGTCTTCTGATAATTGGCTAATCCAGAGAATGTCAAGTTGTTTGAGAGAATTAACAGTACGAGAAGTTCATATTCACACGGCTCGGATAAGCGGTGACCTGTCGCATAAACGTTAGGCAGTGAAAGCACCTCAAATACATGTACCTGAATTCAACAATATCTCTGATTTTATTTGGGTGAACCTCACATTTTCTTCTTCAAAATATCATGAATCTTCAATTTTGTCTGTAAAATTTAAGATATTAAAAGATTAAAGGTCTTTCTATCGTTGTAATGGGTATTGACAAGTTTTAGCTAAATGTACTTTGCTACTATAGCCTAATTAATATAAATCATTGCTTTCCTGTTCCCTGAATTTTTTAAGCATTTTTCTAATCTTGTTTTCATGCCTGTCATGTTTATGACTTTATGAAATTCTTCTTAAAACCCAACACTTATCCCCCTCGGAAATGCATTTGTGAGGAATATGTTGGTTTTTCATGCCGTCCACTACCGACATCTGGAGACAGTAAGCAAAACTATACCTGCGAGATGTTAGTGACCTCTTGCGGTGGAGATAGGGATTTCCCTGTGGGTTGACATGGCCTTATTTTCGTACAAATTGATACTTACACCAATAATAAATATTTTATTTTGTTCAATTTTTTAGAATTCTTCGATTTAAACATTATTTTTCAACATCTCAACTGCTAATAAAATATCAGATTTAACAAAATTCAAACATTTCAATTATACGAAACAAAACTGGTTTTCGGTGCACAAGTTTCTACGTTACGACAGGCGACATGTCTTCCGTATACGAAAGTGTCTTGTGCGTTAAAAATGAGGTGTTTGTGTATAGAATACCGGCTCGATCGACAAACAGAGGTTACAGGTAAATAGTGCTACCTTAGAAATGTCCTTTGAATTAACACTATGGCTGTAAAATCAGCGGTTATGTTTGGCAAGACGGTGTTTTTTTGCTGGTAGATGTACCGGCGGCTCTGAGACTTGTCTCCGGTTACTGATGTCTGTGACACGCCTCCCGGATACAGCCAGCAGTTACTGTTGCTAAGGATGCTGAACTGTCAGAAACATTCTGTCTATGTTCTGTCAATCGATCCTAACTTTTTATAAAGTCTTTAACATATTTATAAATTAAAGATTACACGTGTGGACATGAAGGGTAGTGGTACTCAATATTCATTGCACAGAAATACCTTTCTGGCCTTGTTTACCCGGGTTGGGTAATATTACTAATAAGTCTAAAAACCCACATAAGGGTTTCAAGGGCAATATGATATAGACTTTGCTGAAAACTGGGAGCCACTATAGAACGCGGGCTTCGCTTGTATTGAGGAACATATAAATAAAATTGTCTCCTCTCATTCCCTATTTTAACTCCTACTTTTCCCTGTAGATGTCCCTACACTCAACTCTTCTAACATAAACAACTACTAAGCATCAGAAGTCGCCTGAATCAGGAATCGAACCTACGATCTCTGGACTAGGAGCCCTACACGCTACTAAGTGAGCCGTGAAGACGAGATACCAGCAGGAGCAAGTTTTGTTCATTTATATCTGCGATTGAAGAGGCATCTATCGCGAAAATGGGAAACCATTTACTATTTGAACAGGAAAATTAAGCTTTAGGTGGGGGCTCCGCCCCCACACCCCCGTTTAGACGGGGAACCCAGGTTCCCCGGACCCCTCCTCCTCTAATATAATAAACTCCAGCTATGAGCAAAATTAAATACGGGAATTCTGAGGAAAATGATATGTATCGGCCTTTTCCAGGAAACAATTTATTATGCGACACCCGTTTTACCGGCGGTAGGCCGAAGCCCGGTTTCTATAGTTCTGCCGAAAACTGTTTGTGTTTTTATATATTCTAAAATATAAAGTATTGTAATATAGCATGTCCTGCAAAATATTAACAGATTAATATCACTGTTTGCATGTGATTGAATTGCCTTGGTGCAAGGCTGAGGAGTGATTGAAATGTAAAGAATCTATATCTGGGCATTTGCTAACGATTAAAAGTGCCTAAGTCCTCCTTTAACCTGGCCATAAATATTGGTAACAATAGAGGATATGGTGTGCACTGCACAAACTTGGTGGCTGAATCGGCAGTTAATTTTTAAGTGGATATCAGCCAGCCTGTGTTGATCATCATTTTCATCAGGGTGGGATTATGATATCCCATTTTTGCAGATAATTACTGAACTATGTATTTAAGAAGTCCCATACATGTACAGAGGGTTATATTTTTTTACAATAAGGTGAAATGATTTTATTGTTTTTAACATGATAACTATAAACAGTGTAAATGAAGTTAGTATAAAAGACTTGCCAACCCTGCTACATTATAAGTTGACACTGAATAAGTTCCAAAATAAAATGATAGCCAGTGGCCAGTTTGACAACCAGTAGTCACTTCTACACCAATTTGTGTATACACCCACAAAGTAATCCACTTTCATTGAATAAAGTCCTGAAAGAAAGGTGAAATGATGGGCAGAGGAATGAGTACTGTAGGTCTTTAGTGCATCATGAATCATGATTTTTTCTCTTTTTTTTTTCAGTCAAATGTATCATAGTTTAATGCTTTATGTGTGGAGTATTATATATCAGGCATACCTCTTGATATTGCTTTATATTAACAAAACAAATTTACCACTGCATCTAATAAAATTCAGTTTCAAATCGACACTATAGTGCCCATTAAACCAAAAAAACCTTGGTTTACTCAGAAAAAACCCCAATGGTGGGGGGGGGGGGGGAGTGGGCCTTATGCCTAAAACCCAGGTTTTGCCCAATCCTGTGCTATTTAAGTCATTTTACAAGATGGTAGCAGAAAGGAGCCCAGATGGGTACTGTTCTATCAAGTTGACATCTTTCATCAATGGGTGTCTGTTGATTTTAATAATCTCCAAAAAAATGAAAAAAAATGTAGTTCTTTCTTAGTTGGTATATGAAATATAAAAAATGCAGTGCAAAATATATTTCTAAGTGGTGAAAAACACTCCATTAAGGTTTTCATTATCCTGTTTAGGTCTGATCATTCTTGCATCTTTGTTTATCAGTATCAAAAGCCATACAAGTCTAGATAGCTAAAGTTGCATCTCCTGGCTGAAACATGTTTTAGTACAATTTTTCATCACCTAAAGATAACAGCTGGCCCATGCTGACCCTAACAAACAATATAGGCACATCCAAGGCAACCGCTGGACCAGAACAAGTTCTGCTTTATCTGCTTGTATATATAATGAGCTAGCAGAAATTTGCAAGAGTAGAAATTAATGTGTATAAGGTACCTATACTCTGATACTCTTATCATTGAAACTGTTTTTGTCAATTACTGTTACTTTGAAAAGCTGAACATTATTTTCTGTAACTAATAATGTAAGTATTATTATTCTCACTCATGTCAGATCATTGACTGATCAAACAAATATAACATTTCCATATATTTTAAGAAGAATAATTTTATTCACCCACAAATATTTTGTTTAAAATCTGACAAAACTTCAGTGAAATATGGTACATGGGTGAATGCAATAATAGGTTATTAATCTCTTGGGCTACAGATTTAGATTTTTTTTTTAATCTTTCTATGCTGGCCAGCTATATTTTCAGCCAGATATATGTTTTCATCATTCTCCTTTGCTCCCTGCAATATTAGCCTAATTTTCCTTTTTCATTTGAAGTGAATTCTTTGAACATTACCTCCAGCCACAGAAACATTCTGCTTAAAATACAAAATTGAAATAGACACACATGACCAGCTGGATACCATCATTCAGTGTTGGCACAACCTTCTAAGAGGGAAAGAAAGGGAAGGGAAGAAATACTTTCTTCCCACCATTTCTTCCCAGGGAAGAAATACAGTCACAATATACATGTCATTTTTTTTTTTTTTTTTCAAAAGATATTTTGGCCTTTCATGTCAGTACAAATCAGGGAGATTGTTTTTACAAACCTTAAAATGTAAAGGATGTGCAAACAAACCCTTCAGGTGTCTGAGAAAGCATACGGGGTTGGGACTGTGGGGCTCAGTGGGGTAGTCTTTTAGTTGAACAATTAAGATGAACACCGTCCAAGGGATGGAATGTGGTTTGTACAGTTTGAACATTCTTCAGTTGAATATTAAAGGTCATCTAAACTAGAGTATATACACTCCAGGGGTGTTTTGTACAGTTGTGCCAGCCTTAAGCTGAGTAATTATACTTTGAAATTGAATTCAATTGAATAATCACTTCAATTTATTTTGGTTTTGCAGAAGCACACACTGAGAAATCACTGACTGTTAGGAATACTACTTATTCATTTGTCCAGTAATGAGCAGATATAACCTGTTGATACAAAACACTGGGGCCTCCCCAAAATGTCAGCTCCAAATTATCTACACTTCATTCACTCGAAACATCTACTATAAGAAATGAGGGGAATCCCAATAGGAATACTGCTTATTCATTTGTCCAGTAATGAGCAGATATAACCTGTTGATACAAAACACTGGGGCCTACCCAAAATGTCTGCTCCAAATTATCCAAACTTCATTCACTCGAAACATCTACTATAAGAAATGAGGGGAATCCCAAGAGGAATACTGCTTATTCATTTGTCCAGTAATGAGCAGATATAACCTGCTGATACAAAACACTGGGGCCTCCCCAAAATGTCTGCTCCAAATTATCTAAACTTCATTCACTCGAAACATCTACTATAAGAAATGAGGGGAATCCCAAAATGTCTAAAAGAACTATTACTTATCTATCACTTATTATTTTTATTCTTACAGATCAAGTTTAAGGATCAAATCCTTTTTTAACTTCTTTAACAAAGTTTGTTCTATTATTTAGCATTATGGACATGTGGGAATCCATTCAACTATTAAGGATTATCAAACTTTAAGGTTGCGAGTGGCTTCATTAATTGATTACTGGTACTAACTGGTTAAATAATAATTATATGTTCATCATATATACCTAGGAATTTAAGGAACATGGAAACAATTGCAAATCACCGTATTATTAGAAGATCATGTCCAGCAGATTTTTTGGGACATTACACAAACCAGTGAACAGAGACTTTGGATAATGCTACAAACCCCAAACGTGTAGTAGATATTTTGGGCAAGAATCCAAAACACTGATCCCAAAACACTGATGGAACTGATCTGTCTCTGTCTTAGGCATAGTGTCAGTGTTCTCATACTGTCAGTTCTATTCATTTAATTAAACTCAATAAAATTTCAGTCTAATTCAGTGTTTAAATAATGAATAAGAATGTGTAAATAATGAATAATTGTATCCCCAGACAAAGTCGGGGGATACTATGTTTTCATACCGGTCCCGCCGCCGCCGCATATAAATCTTGTTGGCGCGATAACCAAAAAAAATTTCACGGAACTTTACCAAACTTGGTTTATGTATAGATATGGGTGAGAGGACGACGCCTATTTAAAATGAGGTCATGACCTTTACTAGGAGAGTGTCCTTGACCTTGAATAGGTCCAATTTTGGGGAAAATCACACAAATTCTTTAATATATCAAGAAATCTTGCATGGATTTATCCCAAAATCAAGTTGATGGGAGATCATGGATAGGGTTGTCATGTTCCAGAAACTGGTGGCGCCACCTATTATTCTTTACTTGTTTTTGTGCCGTTTAATACCCCCAAAATTGCCACCTTACAGTACTGTGAGCATTATAAGTCAAAAACTAATGGACAGATTTCTTTTATATTATGCATATACATAGGTATGGGTTATGGAATGATGTTTTTTTAAATTGGGGTCATGACCTTTCCTATGATAGTGGCCTTGACCTTGAATATTGCCATATATGGTGAAAATCACACACCTCTTATGATATCTCCAGTGTTGATAGCCATATGGATTTCAAACATGACTTATGTATGGCCCACCACTAAAGTAAGAACCCTATAGGTTCTAGGGTCATGAGGTCAAAGGTCAAGGTCACTGGACTGGCATTTTAAAAGATACTGTGGATGCATTTTAAGCCAAACTTTCATCTTAGGTCTTCCATCTTGAATATATAGCTCACTTGCAAGTAGTGGATGATCCATATAAATTTTGGGGTCACAAGGTCAAAGGTCAAGGCCACAGGAGCTATCTGTCAAAAAATTAGTTTCTGGATGATAATTCCTGCTTTTATTGATGTATTGATTTCAAACTTGACTTATATATGTCCCATTGAAAAAGCAAGACTCCAATTGATTTTGGGGTCATGAGGTTAAAGGTCAAGGTCACAGGACACATCTTTAAAAAGATTGTGGATGCATTTTCAGCCAAACATTTCATCTCAGACCTTCCATCTTGCACATGTAAGTCATCTGCCAATAGAGGAAGACCCCTATCAGTTTTGAGGTCACAAGGTCAAAGGTGAAGGTCACAGGAGCCATCTGTCCAAAAATTAGTTTCTGGATGATAATTCCTGCTTTTATTGATGTATAGATTTCAAACTTGACTTGTATATGTCCCATTGGAAAAGCAAGACCCAAATTGATTTTTAGGTTATGAGGTCAAAGGTCAAGGTCACAGGACACACCTTTAAAAAGATGTGGATGCATTTTCAGCCAAACATTTCATCTCAGATCTTTCATCTTGCACATATAGTTCACCTGCCAAGAGAGGAAGAACCCTATCAATTTTGAGGTCAAAGGTGAAGGTCACAGGAGCCATCTGTCCAAAAATTAGTTTCTGGATGATAATTCCTGCTTTTATTGATGTATGGATTTCAAACTTGACTTGTATATGTCCCATTGGAAAAGCAAGACCCAAATTGATTTAGAGATTATGAGGTCAAAGGTCAAGGTCACAGGACACACCTTTAAAAATATGTGGATGCATTTTCATCCAAACATTTCATCTCAGATCTTTCATCTTGCACATATAGTTCACCTGCCAAGAGAGGAAGAACCCTATCAATTTTGAGGTCACAATGTCAAAGGTGAAGGTCACAGGAGCCATCTGTCCAAAAATTAGTTTCTGGATGATAATTCCTTCTTTTATTGATGTATGGATTTCAAACTCGACTTGTATTTGACCCTTTGGAAAAGCAAGACCTGAATTGATTTTGGGGTCATGAGGTCAAAGGTCAAGGTCACAGGAAACCTTTTTAAAAAGATTGTGGATGCATTTTCAGCCAAACAATTCATCTCAGATCTTTCCTCTTGCATATATAGTTCACCTGCCAAGAGTGGAAGACCCTATCAATTGTGAGGTCACAAGGTCAAAGGTGAAGGTCACAGGAGCCATCTGTCCAAAAATTAGTTTCTGGATGATAATTCCTGCTTTTATTGATGTATGGATTTCAAACTTGACTTGAATTTGACCCATTGGAAAAGCAAGACCTGAATTGACTTTGGGGTCATGAGGTCAAAGGTAAAGGTCACAGGAAACCTCTTTAAAAAGATTGTGGATGCATTTTCATCCAAACATTTCATCTCAGATCTTTCATCTTGCACATATAGTTCTCCTGCCAAGAGAGGAAGAACACTATAAATTTTGAGGTCACAAGGTCAAAGGTGAAGGTCACAGGAGCCATCTGTCCAAAAATTAGTTTCTGGGTGATAATTCCTGCTTTATTGATGTATAGATTTCAAACTTAACTTGCATATGTCCCATTGGAAAAGCAAGACCAAATTTGATTTTGGGGTCATGAGGTCACAGGTCAAGGTCACAGGACACATCTTTAAAAAGATCAAGGTCACAGGACCAACATCTTTAACAAGATTGTGGATTGTTAGATGGAAGAAACAATGAATTTGCCAAGTGTCAGTATATGCTGCTAAAAATGGGGGTCTATTTATAAAGGGGGTGGGGGCTTACTATGTCTGGGGTTACTCTTGCACCTGCGGTGCCAAGAAATGTCTAGTTGTAATACAATATTGTGTGATTCGCAGTTTAACGTGTGTATATGTTTAATACGTTTTTGTGGAAAATTTCAAGTTTCTTCCGTAACGTCCTTTTCTTCCCAGAAACTTCCTTTTTGTCCCTGAAATTTCTCTAATTTCCCAGGGAAGGGAAGAAATACCAATCTTCCTGGAAGAATGCCAACCCTGCCGTCATGTGGCTTATTTCAAATATAAGTGACTCTGAATTACTGTTCATATACACATGCATGAAAACACAATACAGAAGAGCTTCATTTATCCAAAAAGCTCAGGGAAAGGGGTTTTGTTCGAATATTGAATCTACAGGATTCACCATGATTCCCAATCTGCCGCGTGGGACTTTACCAGAGATTTAAAGACATGAATTAATGTCAAAGGTAGTCCAAAATAAACATTGGCAACACCATTTTTTTAAGGCTTTCCTTCAATTCAATCAAAACGTCATGTAAAATACATTGAAATTATTGCTAAGTTGTCTTGGAAAATCATGGTTCATTTCAATGTTGCAGATTTTTTCATTGTTTGGATTTTGGATAAACGGTAAAAATTTCTGTTATCAGTTTTCAATGTCAGATAAACAATTTTTTCATATAATGGTTGTGGTTTAATAAATCATCTGTGCCTCCCTTGTTTTAAGTATCATTATTATAGGTATCACTGTGTTTTACACTACTATGTATGATTAAATAATTCCCCAGTTCATTTCTGTGTTACAATGATTATTACAGAGCTGCAGAATGGAAGTTGGACCAGCCAGACTGGGTCGGCCGGTTGAGGGTCGTTGCTGTCGAGAAGGAACTGTTTATAAAATTAGAAGACAAAAGCTCAGGTAATCCAAAGGTTGTAATCATAAATCTTTGATAAGTTTGAATTATTGTTGGTCACCAGGGTTTGCAGGTTTAAGGTTGGTTGATTTTAACCATATATACTGGTGTAAATAACAATACCAAAACTAGTTAAAAGGTCATAAGTTGATTTTTTTTTATTTCGAAGAAGAAAGAAAAACACAAATCAGGTCTCAAATTGATTCTTTGGCATTTTGAAAAAAAAACACCAATCAGACAATTTTCCAGTTTTACTAAGAAACACATTTGAATTGACACACATTATCAACAGTGAAAAGATTTATATTATTAAAGAAAAAAATAATGTGTTTATGATTTATACTGTGAAGCTTTTGAAAGGTCCTCAGCATGATAAGGATAACTCATGAAGAGACCCCAGTTAGGGAACAGATGAACAGGCAGTGTTATGGTGTACAATACAACACATGAATGGAAACTCTTGTTAATTAAGGGGGGTGGGGGCAAAGTGAGTATGAGTGCCAACAGTGCAACTGCAAAACCTGTATGTTCACTTAACCCCCCCCCCCACACGCACACCCACACACATACACCCAACCACCTGTTCTTACTGTGTCCTTTGTACCTTTCTTAAATACTACTGAAAGGGGATATAGATAATTGTTTTATCATGAGTTTGGAGTTGCTTTGAGAATGCCCAGATACTGTGGTTGGCTTAATATTCGCGGTGGTTTAAAATTCGCTATATTTGCGATCGGGGCATACCGTGAAATTAAAACCACGCAGATTTAAACCCTTGCTGTCATGGGAAAAAAGTTTCTGTAGTCCTCACCAGATGGCAATCGTAGGCATTAGTGGAAAATAAATATAATCCAAATGACGATCATGTTAATCGCAGCATGCAACGTGACCAATTTCTAGCTTTAAATGGAATGTATTTATTTATTATTTATTATCATGCAACTAAAATGTATGGGACCATTTTTTGTATTGGTCATTGAAAATAGCAAAACAATTTCACAATTGCTGGGCTCCTTTCCACTTCTTTTCACTTGAAGGTAATGATTCTTGATAGACCGGGCTGTTGATTCACTGATCCCGTACTTCCTTGCAGTTTTGGCTGGTCCGATTTCGATGACAGACTTTGCGATCGCAAACCATTTGTCTTCATCGAGCTGCTTGTATTCTCCCCGCTTATAACGCTTTGTCGGCTGTCGGTCGATCTGATCATTCGCCACTTGGAACAACTCGCATTCACACTCGCGGGGATCAGGCAGATCTTCCGTGCGTGGCCGCTTCAGGGATGGCCCCTTCCCACTTGTAATAACCATGGATGTTTCATTAACCTAATCCGAACTTGATATGATCAAGGTAATGTGTAGGGCCCTATTTATATTGATATGTAATGGCCAAGCTGTGAAACCAGTGCCCCTTTGAAGCGGCATTGCCAAATCCCGACAGTGATGGTCGTTGTAATTTGAGCAAATCATGAGCATTAATTTGTACTCATTCCAAGTAAAAATACCCTCAACATAGGGAGCTTGTTTAATATAGATGGGGCCAGTTTTCCTGTGATGACTAACATGGTTTCTTGACAAAGCATTATTTATCACACCTGCACTGACAGGTGAAATGTGGGGAGGGCCTTCGAGCCAGGAAACTCCTGTTAAATAGCTTACCAAAAACAGTCATGGGCCGTGTGCGTGGTTAATGAGGCGATAAACAGATACTAATACATTTGTGAAATGAGAATTGATAACTATTTTGTCGTTTATATCAAATTATTACTATATGCCCCATCGCTAAAATTAAACCCCGTGAAATTATGAAAATTTGCCTGAGTGCGAAAACTGAGCCCCGTAAATTCAAAGCCAACCACAGTATACATTTCCAAAGTTGAGAATAATGCAGGAACTTAATACATCATATGATAGATATTAATACCTCTGGTTAATTTTATCTTTCACTGTACAACATGCATCTCAGCCAGTGTTAATAATGTTATAATTGTATCCGCCAAAACGAAGTTTTGCGGATACTATGTTTTTGACCGGGTTCCGCCGCCGCCGCCGCGTTCGTTTCCGGAGAACTCCTCTGAGACTACTGGACAGATTTTTCCGAAACTTACACAATTTATCGGGTCACATGTGAACTGGTGCCTAACCAAGTGACCTTGACCTCTGACCTTTCGTCTCTGCCCAGCGTCCGTTTGTGCGTCTGTTTCCACACATAAACCCATATATCTCAGGAACCGTTTGACCGATCCGGAAAAAATTTTTACACAAATGTAGCCCTGGGATAGCTTTATAACATACACAACAAAAGGTGGCGCCACCTGCAACCATGTTTGCACAGTGTCCATCTGTTCATCTGCCTGGGGTTAAAATCACTCATATCTCTGCAGTGGTTTGACTAATTCACCTAAAATTCGGCATGCATATACATCCTAGATAGCTTTCTCTATTTTATGACAGGTGGCGCCACCTACATTCACGTTTATGCTCCAAACATAAACCCATATATCTCCGGAACCGTTTGACCGATCCGGAAAAAAATTTTACACCAATGTAGCCCTGGGATAGCTTTATAACATACACAACAAAAGGTGGCGCCACCTGCAACCATGTTTGCACAGTGTCCATCTGTTCATCTGCCTGGGGTTAAAATCACTCATATCTCTGCAGTGGTTTGACTAATAACATACACAAAAATGGTGACGTCACCTGCAGCCATTTTTGCACGGCGTCCATCTGTTTGTCTGCCTTTGGTTAAAATCACTCATATCTCTGCAGTGGTTTGACCAAAATACCTGAAATTCAGAATGCTTATACATCCTGCATAGCTTTCTTGATTTAATGACAGGTGGCGCCACCTACATTCACGTTCACGCTGTAGACATCCATGCTTATATCTCTGGACTCAATCAACCAATCAGGAAAATTTTTTTTACACAAATGTAGCCCTTGGATAGCTATATAACATACACAAAAATGGTGGTGCCACCTGCAGCCATTTTTGCACAGCGTTCATCTGTTTGTCTGCTGTGGGATAAAATCACTCATATCTCTGCAGTGGTTTGACTTTTCCACATGAAATTTTGCTTGTGTATATATCTTGGATAGTTTCTCGTTCAAGTAACAGGTGGCGCCACCTACAATCATGTTAATGTGACAGAGATCCATTCTAATATTTAACACATCTAACTCTATATCCCCTTGCCACTTAATCCATGCCTTACTTCACCCGTCCTTCTCTGATTTTGGCGGATACACGTAGTCGCTTGTCGAATACCCGTATTCTAGTTCTATTTTGATTTTGAATGTCAGTGAAGTTCTAAATATTTCTCTATATAAACTATGAACATGGTAACAGTCTGTTTCTTCATGGTATATGTTTGTGGCTCATGTGTGTTTATACAGGTGAGATGTACAATTTTGTGATACCTCAGTGTTTGTACAGGTGAGCTGTACATGTGTGTGATACCTATGTGTTTTTTACAGGTAAGCTTTACATCTGTATGATACTTGTGAGTTTATTCAGGTGAACTGTACATCTTTATGATATCTATGTGTTTATATAAGTCAGCTGTACATCTGTATGTTACCTGTGTGTTTATACAGGTAAACTGTACATCTGTGTGATATGTGTGTTTATACAGGTGAGATGTACATGTGTGATACCTGTGTGTTTATACAGGTGAGCTGCACATCTGTATGATACCTGCGTGTTTACATAGGTGAACTGTTTATCTGTAGGATACCTGTGTGTTTATACAGGTGAAATGTACCTCTGTATGATACCTGATATGTTTGTGTTTATTCAGGTGAGCTGTTTGCTAAATGTCCAGTGGATGGTTATCCAGGTGTTGCAGTAGAACAGGTGTTAGACTCATGCAGGTACTTCGTTATACGCATCAAAGATGAATCAGGTAAGAATGTCCTGTTGTTACACCTTCAGATGTGATGATCTGAAACTATTTTCAATGTTATATCAATTAAAGTTACTGAACAGGGAGCCCTACTGCAAGGCTAATAAAGATATATGGGTGTGAATTATCAAAATCTGCCTTAAAATCATTTGTCTCTTTCTCTTTAGTCTCAGTCTTTCTCACTCTTTCTCTCTCTTGTGACCTATTGTATATATTGTATATATAGAAATATGCTAAGGTAGAATATAAGTTAGCACAAAAAATGACAAGGTGTCAAAATTTTACAATAAATGAGGAGTTTACAGTTATGGTAGAGACTTTAATAATTATGTACATCATGGTTTTTGATGAAAGAAAAGGAATGGAATAACAAGGGGACAATACTATTTAATGTCAGTAACATATGTGTTTATGTACCAAAAATTTGTTGAGGTAAATGGTTTATTGTGCACTGGATACCGGTTTGGTGTGTCAGCATTGTATTATTGACAACAGGAAAAAAATATTTAAAAAGATTATATGACATATTGTATGTTAATAATGAAAAATGTTTGACTATCGCAATGTAAGTGACTTTTATTCATTGGAAAAACAGAGAGAACAATCCAGTGACTTGTGTTCACCTGCAGATTTTATTTTTGTGTGTTTCTATATAATTAGTGTGAAGTTATCAGGTGAGCCTATAGACCAATCTGTCTTTTATTATATTTCCAGGGAGGACTGCATTTATAGGAATTGGTTTTGCTGACAGGGGTGACTCCTTTGATCTCTTAGTATCAATACAAGATCACTTCAAGTGAGTATTATACTTAGACCTCTACAGGACCCTTTCAATCAGTTAGTTAAAACAGTCAGTTAAAAATAATTATATTTTAGATGATGATAAACATGTTTTTAGAAATTTTCTTCACCTTTATTTCTGGTCAAACAGACACAAGACCTATACTTACATCCCCTTGCTTATCATTACTGCTTTTGATGTATTCTTATCACAGATTAATGGTATGGTAGGTTGGTGGTGTTTATATGGTATATTAATAATCTCTCTGAATTTTGATCATTGATGCAAAATATTTAAAGTGATAATATTCAGATGAGCAGAACCTCAAGTCTCTGTTGAAAGCTGGTTTGATCAGGGTTCATGTCTTGCTGAAGGACACAGACAGACAAACACATGCACAGAAACACATTTTTCCATTTCTTAGTAGCCCATTAAAAAGATGACCACCACCATCTCACCCACATAGAAATTACAGGTTATCAGTAATGACAGAAATAATCAGTTCCATATATCTTTATAAGTAATTTGCAGGTTTTGGAACGGTCACCTCCAAGCGTTCCTCAGGCTTCTACTCAGCTGACACAAAGCCAGTTTCCTCTAGACTCTCCACTGATAGTCTTTGTCTGGACTCTGTCCTCTGAGTTCTATTTTGTCATATCTCCACACCCTTACTGAACTCTGACTTGTTCCTCCCAATTATTTCCTAGGTGCTGCCATTTTGCATACAGGCTAAGACCCGAATATCACAAGCCAGGTGACGGATGTAAAAATAAAGGGACTAAAAATGAGCACCAGTGACTCATTGTGTCAAAGTCTGTGGCCTTCATTCTCCATTAAAATGTGGATGACACAAGCTGGATGTTGGTCAGATTGTTAAGACTTGGACAATTGTCAGTTGTGAGACCTTAAATTTTCTGTTATAAATAACTGCAGCCCTTTATCCCTGTTTACACTGCTTCATCTGCAATGCATACCAGCCATCTCAAGACCTCCTGTATGAGAGCAATGATGATTGGCTGATTACGCTGACAGTATAAAACGATAAGATAACCCAGTCTTCACCATTGAAAGCAGGTTGAGTCCTGTGTGTGCTCATCACTGTTACTTAAAGGAACTTCATGTGCCATGTTTCAGCATCATTAAGGAAATATATTTGTTGTAGATGGGTGAAACGTGAAGCCAAATCAGAAGAAGGAGCAGCGAGCTTCGATCCCGGTCCTCAACTTGACCTAGGCTTTAAAGAAGGACAGACAATAAGGATTAATATTGGTGTAAGTTATTCCAGTAAAAGACACACAGTGCTTGTTCAGAGTTCAAACACACTGAACCATCATTTGAGATATAATTCAAATAAAAAAAAACGGAAATTTCTTCAGTTTCTGTTTGAGATATCCAAGAAAACAAAGAAAAAGGTGGAGTTTGGGCTTGAGCTGATCATATATAAATAACTCTAGCAAGCCAGGGCCCGCATCAGCTCCCTAACCATTGAAAAAAAGAAAAAAAAAAGTCAGTTTCCAGGTATTGGTCTCCCCATGTTGTAAGGGTAAACTAAAGTGAAGTTTTAGAATAAATGACTAGATGCTACTCCAAATTTAGCGCCAGATCAGCCCTCTGACATTATGGCCAGATCATTGGCTTGCCAGAGTGCCTGGGCATCTAACTCTGAGGATCACATTATTAGGCCCCATTGGGATGCAAATATTTTTGTCATTTTTGACAACGCCTCATTCCTTACAAGTATTGTGTCACTTCAAATAACCCACTAGACCTATAAGTTTCTTATCTCTCCAACGACACCTACCATGTGTGTGAAATATTCCGTTATAACCCAATATATTCATATATTGTTCTGCATGTATGGGAGATTTCTGCGGTCTGCCTGCTGACTGTATGCGGAGATACAGTTATAAAGCGTGGCGTGGACTTGCAGGGCGGTTCTCAATTTTGCTTGTGTCACGACTCAGTAGGGGGTCTTGACTGAGTCGTGTTTGTCACGGCTACTCCAAATTAAGCACAAAGGTAACAAAGATGCATTCCCTGGTTAGCTCAGCTGTATTCTTGGTAAATTCAAGTGCTAGAAATCAGTGCTGGACCACCAAACTTTGGTGGCAAATTTAAGGTAGGTGTGGCAAATTTATTAGCTCTGGCCCCCATTTGATGGTGATTGTTATTGTAATTGGTGCTTGTCTGGATCACACTTCTATCACGCCAAAAATTTATTTGCTGCCTCATTGAAGGAATGATCACATTCAGTAAAGGGTAAACTATGGTCAATATGAAACTGAAAGTATATGATGCCCCAACTAAGTCAGCTTAAAAGATATTTTTGTTGGCCATTCAAATGTAGCATGCCACCATTGATATTATATAAGTGTGCCTGGTAACCATATAATGTATATGTCCACTGCTATTTTAGAATTTCATTTACCCTATACTAGACAGCCAGTGTTTGTTGCTTACGTTTTATACTTAAGGCAATTGAGTTATACAAAGAATAAAATGTGTACAAAACTGTGTTATGTTATTCCTTTCACAAGTAACTGAAAACAGGGTATAACAACAATGTTATATATAACATTGATCAGCTGATTAGACAGCCTATCACAGAGCATGTAAAAGCCTGGGGAACAGGGGTCTGGTAATTGTCCTGTTGGACCTGACTTTAAAGAAAATCTTGCCAATTGAGCCCTGAATCTTATTATTAAAAAACTGTTAGGTACATGGATATTCCTAAATTAGAATTGAAGTGTCTTAAATTTTCTTACCATTAAATACTTATAAAATACTAATGCAAAATCAAATTTAAATTACAGAAAATGAAATCAGGGGAGGAGGGGAAAAGTACAGTCAAACCACGACCAGTAGCCGGAGGATTATCAGGAGGGCTGTTACCGCCTCCACCAGGGGGTGTTAAGCTACCAGGACCATCTGGAAACACAGGGATCAAGCTAGGGGTAACACCACCTCCTGTAACAGCACCTGCAGCAGCTGGTAACAGCATCTCCAATAACAGTAATGTGGACTTATTGGCGGATCTATCAGCCCCAGCCCCTGCACAGCCTCTACAAAGCCAGCCAATGCAGACAACAGCTGCTGACCCCTGGGGGGACTTCACACAAGCATCGTAGGTGTTTTGTGGTCATTTCTTATTCCAGATTTGAAAAAGACGTATTGCACTGGTCAAGCAAATATAGCCCCCTAACAAACTGCTGTGCTCCATAGGCACATATTATGGTATACCCAGGGTTCATTTGTCCGTCCGTTAACATTTAGTGTCGTCAAGTTAACTACCTGGGGCTGTGATGGATTTTCACCAAACTCACCATAACTGCTTACCAATAGATTATCTCACTGGAGTTCAATTATGGGCAAAATCCCCGCATATGTACAAACAGGTCAGGGGTCCCTAGGCTACTCTGTGGTGTCACCCAAACAACTTACCAGGAATATGATAGATTTTGATCAAACTTAACAGAAATATTAATCTGTATAATATATCCCCTATATATTGTGACTTGTAACCATAGTCGAGCCATTCAAGGATTGTCAGTTTGTCATCAAAGCATAAAGCTGTCTGTTTTATCTTCTCAGATTCTATAACTCTTGCCAAATGACAGCCAGTTGATCTTGTTTGAGTTGTATTCTTCTTAATAGTAAAAGTGAAATGATGAATATTGGCAAGAGCAAGTAGCTGACAGAATTGCTCGGGGAAATGAACTGATTTTCTCAGAGAACTGAAACTCAGTTGTATGGCTGGGCTAGCATGCTATGACCAAGCAGAGAAACCTGCTCGAACATAAGCGATGTATGTATACCTTGCTAATGCTCGTGCGAGTAAACTGCTCAGTTATTTAATTGGCCTGACATCCTAACCCTAACAGACAAACTTTGCTCGCTTGAGTACAAACAAGATATGGTTGATGACACCCGTGTCCTCCTTGATTTATAACCTGTCCAGTTGCTTCCTAGGAGTATAGGGAGCATAGTGTTTTGCAGCTAGCTTTACTTTTTTCACCTTTGCCCCGGCAACAACATCGGCCAGGAACTAATAAATTAGGGTCACCAGTGGACTTAAACACCTGACTGCTGGCCCTTGTGACTCATAATTTCAAAAATTCATGTGCGGTTTTGACATGCTTGAAGAATATTTTGTAAATACGAATATATTTACAGTTCCTTATTTACAATTTCGGAAAAATAAATTTTTGGAAGATCAGCATTCAGAAAAATTGCGCTTTACTGTATAAGACAACAAAAACTGTTATGTACAGCACTATCAACAACTGCTGATACTGCTGTCTTTGAGGATGTTGCTTAAGGGAAACAAGTAAGTGTTTCTGGGTCAGCACACTGGATTAGCTGATGAATCAGCCGGTACAAGTTGCCCAACAAGACTTCATGCTCTCTCAGAGCCAAACCCAGGAAAAGGAGCCAAAACTTACAGGGCTCCACAGTTACATGTTATAGATGAAGGGCCATTTAAAGAGTATAACAAACTTATAATCTGTATTTTTGTGTTGTCCTTTGTCCAACCATATATTCCTTTCAAGACAATGTTTCTAACAGCATCACTTAACAACAGTTTATGTAATTTTTAGCTCAGCTGACTATAAGTCATCTGAGCTACAGTCGTGGTCCATTGTCTGTCATCCGTCCATCCATCCATCGATGTGGCATGTTTTGAAACCATAAGTCCTAGGAATCCAAAATTTGGCATAATGTTAGATGTCCCCAAGATCTCCTACCAAGCTGAAAACTGGGTCTTTGCAACATTGTTCCTTTGAGAAATAAAGGAAAACCTCAATTTCTTATTAAAAACCTATTTTCTTAATTCAGGACTGCCTAAAATTAAAACCACTCATCTTTTTTTCCTCATATATACCATAAATATTCCACTATATAGTTCCTATATACATGCCAGAAATTAGGTCTGTATTATATAACTAGAAAAAGTTATGGGCTCAAACATAATGCATATAACACTTACTGTAGGCCCATTTTTTTCCCTTGGTGCACAACTTAATAGTGTAGCTCACATGCATTATTCTTTAATTTCAGAGTTTCGTTTTGGGGGGCTATTTTCTCACAGCTTTTCAAATGATAATATACATGAAAAACCAAAAGAAATAAAAATATTTTGCAGTTACTAATATTTTCCAAAATTCAGCTGAGGGTTGTGACCAGTGGTCCCTTGTTTCCATACGGCTTAGTTACAACAGCTTTAAATATTGATGTCAAGGAAAGATCGGCAGGGTTCCAACAAGTTTAAAAAATCCTTGAAGTTCTTCCGGAATTGTTTGTATTTACAAGCCTTGGAACTGTAAATATTACCTAATTTTTTAAAGTTTCTTCAAAAAGACATTCCTTTTTTTCAAATAGTTGTCGCAGATCCACAAGAAGCAAGAAGGCCTTAACCCATTAATACAAGTTGCTATTTCCTTTTGTATGCAGTATCACATCATTAGATTGGTTAATATTGTGTCCAGCCTTTTGATTTGGTTAGTTCTGCAATACACTTAAAATAATTTGTTTTTTTCTTCACATGCTGATGAAAATGATGGTGAAAACAAGTAATGGAGGATCTAAAAGCTGAAAAGGTTGGGTAAAGAGGGCATAAAAAATAGAAATTTCAAATATAAGTCTTTAAAAATCCTTGAAAAAGAATTTTAAAAAGAAATAAAAAATGCATTGGTAAGTGTGATATTTTAAGAATGTATTATGAGTATGTAGAGTTGTAGACCAGTCAGTAACTACTTGTTATTAATTATTTACATTTTCTTTATTTGCTATTGCAGGTCAGCACAGAATACAAGCAGCAAAGCCAATACAGGTGCGTCTAATGCTGAAGGGGGCTGGGTTCAATTCTGATGAACAGAAAAAAGAAGTTCACATCATCAGAGCGGGGCACACTCATCAGTCTAATTATTAAATTATGATGACTCGGGGGCCTATTGTAATAGAATAGATCATCAGGGTAGTCATACATCAAACTTTGTTACTCTCTCTTTCTCATCTTGCACTCTGTCACACAGGGTAGGCATTCAGGTTGGTTTTGTAGTACCATCACTGCATTTTGGTTACCAATTGGTAAAGAAGTGACTTCATTTTAGTTTGGCTGTGATGCCGTGTAAAGCCAGGTTCCATCATAGGTATTGTGACTCTTATCTTCGTACTATCAAATCTGTGACATGAGCTCCCCCATCTTTTTATGAACAATGAACAAGACTGCAAGTGTTCGGGCTGAAATCACAGCTGTCAATCAAACTCAACCAATAGACTGTAGCAATACACAGTTCAAATGCTGTCATAACGAGAACACATACCAGAAATTGGACAATCAAAATCAACCAATAGATTGTTAGCAATACACTGTTCAAATGCTGTCATTACAAGAACACAAACCAGAAATTGGACAGGCTGATTTGATCTTGATGCCTTATCTGCAATCCCATCATTTGATCAAACAATGCACCACACATTTGTATAGAAATGGTGAACATGAGCATTTTAATTGGTTCAGTTACCTTCTTCATTAGTCATGGAATAGATGCCACAGAGGGTCATGGAATCAAGGTCTGTGAATGCATGGTCATGTCATACATTTTGATAGTATGAAGATGACCCTTCTGAACAATGAATTCTTGCAGTTGTTGCAAGAATGTCAGGGCAGTTGAATGTCAGAAAAGCTACAGTTTGATTTGATTCTTTACTCGGAGCACATAATAAGATTTGTTATTTATTTTGAAAAAGGTTTGTTTTAAAAGTTGTATATAAAATTCACATGGCTCTTAATTGTAAGGGTTGTCATATTTTGCTTTTCAAATGCCAGCTTACAATTTGAATCAAATAGGGATATTTGTTAATTTCTAATAAATAGTTGAAAATATGTGTATTTCTTATATTTAAAAGTTTCATAATGAAGTCATTGCCACCTTTAGTACCACTTACTGATACTAAAGATAATGTCCATGGACTCAATGTTAAATAATTGAATAACAATAATTTTCCTGGTATTATATTGTACACTGAAACAGGATCCAGTGCAACACAACCTGATTTGATTATATGGTTATCCAGCATTAAACATTATTAGCTATGATTATACATAAAAGTGTGCTCATTGTAATCAGGTTTTCTACCACAAGATTGTGCCAAAGAGTTCTGATAACGTCTTTGCTTTAATGTACAATTTTGTTAGTATTTACAAGTATACATAGAGGGCATAGCATCACACTGTTCACTTACAAATAATAGACTGGGTATCAGAAGCTCTGCAAAATATAGACTGGCACCATGCTCAGTTATAGCACATCAGTAACATTGTAACATACACTGATGCTGGTTGGGGCATTCTCTAAACCTGGGTACTGATGAAGGAAACATTTTCTGCAGACATTTGTAAATTTATAAATGTTGAACACTGGCCAAATTACTAATGTTTAGCAGACTTTATTGTCCTCGTTTACTCCAATCTAGGAGGTTTTTTTAGATGGAGTGTTCACTCTGTTAGGCCAAGCCATAGACACCTCTCTTTCTCTGAATAAATGCACCAATCCTGTAAAGTCACACAAGTTTACACTTTACAGGTAAATGCATCCCATAACACAGATTTACAAAAAAAAAAAAAATACCTGACTGATTCTGAAATTTAAGTTCACCAGTGTCCAGAAGACCATATTAATGAGATATATGACCTTAGTGTTTACAGGCTTTCCCCCATGTAAAGCATTTCTTCTTCTGCATTTTACAATGGAACTTCTCCAGCATTGTAGTCTAACGCACTATTGATATGGAACTTTTGGTGCCACAGGCCTTTGTTCACCTGATTCAGTTCATCTTAAAAAATACAGAAAATCATGATATTTTTATCCTATTATCCACCTGGATATATGATTACACCCCTCAGAGCTGTAGAAACAACTGGCTGGTTCAAATGGAAGGATTAACTGGCTTCATCCATCAGAAATTAGTCTAATCAGTGACATCTCTCTTTATAAGTGATAACCATGTCTTGTGGGCTCAGTAGCAACATTCAACACAGCCTGCAGCCAAATGAACACTCCATTCTATTCTCTTCCTCAGATTAAGACCAAAAAATTACAAAGTAAGTGAGAAACCAGTCTATGAGTTTAATGTAACGAGAGATAGCCCAATTCAGGATTGTCAGTGATACACTTTGTTTGCTTATACACATTCCATAATGCATCATATTTGTATAACAGTTGTATTTGGTAGATATCTGAGATGTGATTTTCAAAGTTAAAGCTTAATTATCATGTTCATAAAATTTAATGATAGTATTATCACATCATGCAAATAATATATTGTCTCCTCAGATATATATATATATATAGTGGAACCTCTCCTTAGGGGCACCTCTGTACTAAGGGCACATCCTAATTACAGCCACTTTTAGGCTGTCCAATGAAAGTGGGTCCGAAAATCTATAACCTCCCTACTAAGGGCACCTCTATATTGCAGGAAAAATGTCTGGTCCGGTCAGTGTCCTATATTAAGAGGTTCTACTTTATATATAAACACACACTTTAAATACACATACAGACACACAGTATGTATAAGCTATTCTGTGGATAGCCTAAATCAAGGAAATTGTTGATTTTCCATAATTTGTTTGTTTCTTTAAAATCTTTTACATAATATGTAATTAATTTCAAAGTAGTTTAACTTTATTATGTCTGCAAATATATATATATATATATATATATATATATATATATATGTGTATATATATATATATATATATATATATATATATTTATATATATATATATATTATGTAAAAGTAAATTAAAACTACTGTCTATATATGCTCACTAAGTTCTTACAGTTTTGGAGGTGTGTATATATATATATATATATATATATATATATATATATATATATATATATATATATATATATATATATATAAAATGTATATAAATCTTTGTATGTTTTGTAGTTTATTGTATGAAGCACTATTTTCCCTCAGGGAGGGACACACTTCATTTGACCCAAGTTGGTGATAGTTACAATGCTAAAGTTAACACAGCATGCAGGTAATCAATGTTAAAGGGTATATATGGTAATCAGTGTTAAAGGGTAATATGTCACAAGTATATACCCATTGATTCAGACTGTTTAATACTCTTATACAATGGGAGTTAGGCAGAGTTCAAATTAGTAGTAGAATGCAGGAGCAGCAAAAGTGTGATGTTTAGCATACAGTTGTGTTTAAATGAAATAAATGTAAACAAACATGGATATGATAATAATTTTGGATACATCAGTACGTACTTACTTTTGTGCCAGTTTATCAATGACATTGATAGTTAGTGATTTTCCTTAAAAGTAATTGTATCCATTCTCATGTGATTAATCAGAGATGTATGACATACAGTGTAAGAGGTAATTTTATTCAGAAAAGATTTCTTAAACATGATCTCGACCTTTCAGCTAGATCACAGACGATAATGTATGTTAATAGTGCAATAATGATGAAAGGTATTACTTCAATGGTGAAATTACAAAACTCAGTGCTATAACAGTTTGATTTGTCTAGTCTATACTTGTCTAGATTACTGACCATGAATACTTCCATCTGGTAATGTGTGTCAGTGGAGCCAGACCCTGGAATTACTAATTACGAAATTGTGCCATTGCTAACATAATGGTAACAGTTCCATCAAAAGTTGAAAAAAAAAAACAATATGGAAGGTACATAGATCATCAATTAATACTCATTCATCTGGTGCTGTCCTGCTTGTGACATCAAACGAGAGTTCATGACAAATTTGCAACACTAGTATTCAGGTGTATCTGTATCCAAATACATTGGTGTGAATAGTCAGGAATACAGTGATTACATGTGTTTGTAAGGATGGCTTCAGCAGATGATTAAATTTATGATGATAAACATGATTTTACACACAGTTCCTTACACTTTTAAAAAGACATATCTGTATACAATAACATGTCAGTCTGAGTATTCTGGGCATAACATTAACCCCTGCAGCTGTATGCATCTGTTTGTGAACTAAGCTCCAGTGTGTGGTAACATCAGGGAGTTTTATATGAACTCCTCTTTAAACTCATAGATTCCATGTATATATTTCAGAACTATATACAAAGTCAGAAAGTGGTTTTGACCATTGTGTAGGGATATTCCATATTTGCAGTTTGGGGCTGAGGCAGTAGTGGTTCAACTGCCATGCTTTCATTAACAGACTTTTTTCTACCACAATGGTGACATCTGGTGGTGGTGTCAGACACTAAGTGTTGTAGGTCCATTCTGTTGACACTAAATGACAAATCTTGTACAGTGAAACTCCAACTTGCGGACAACTCAGTAAGGCGGACAACTCACTAATGTGGACACTAAAAATCTCAGTCCCTTCAATTTTGCCTCTATATTATGTTTAACGTAAACTCAGTAAAGCGGACAACTCACTATCCCGGACAACGGACAAACTTTCCCGTCCCATCAGCATAGTTTAGTACACATTATGACCCTCTCAAGCGGACAGACATCACAAGTTCTATTTTTGTTTATATATTTGCCGGGAGATTGCGCTCCGAGGTTATGACCTCATATGACCTGATTTGGTCATAGCGACAGTTGGGGATTATGTAAATATACAATATCGAAAATTTTGTTTATTTCTATAAATGTGTTGCTTACAATGAATTATAAATTAAGATTGGCAGGTGAATAAGATAAAAATAAGCTTTCCAACTGAAACAGCTTTTCATTCGACAAGACCACCATCAAAGACTGCCGTTCGTGCTTTGTGATCGGCGTCCGGCCCGTAGTTTGTAGTTTGAGACATTTTACACTTTGTTATGGTGAATGCATGGTGAACACTATATCAGTCTTCAATATGCATAGTGCAACCATCCATGAACTACCGCTCAATTGCTTAGAAGATGAAGCATGGTACGTCGAATTGAAACTGCCAAGATTAGTTTGTGAGGCGTAGCTGATGTTTTTCTTTTTTTAAATAATTATATTTTATTAATTGCAAGTGCATATTTGAACTATTTTGAAAACAATTAAAATCAAATCTATGTAGCCTATTTCAAATTAGGCGTACATTTAATGAAAACATAGGATGTCAGAAACATTCCATGACGAATTGACGCGATATGCTTAACTCCTCCAAACCGGACAACTCACGAATACGGACACATTCTTCTAGTCCCTTGAGTGTTCGACTTAGTGGAATTTCACTGTTTTTGTTACATCTCAAAATGATAAAAGTGAAAAAAAAGCATATCTCTGAAGGTGAGATTCTTGTTATCATCTCTGGCATGTACCTGTTTTCATTTTTAAAACAATACTGCAGGCCTGGTTTACCTGTCCTGAACATGTATAGCAGGTGACAGTTACACAAATTGTGCATGCTTAACTTAAGTTAAAGGTCCATTCAGTTTTTTGTTTTGTGATTTCCATGCCAGAGTAAATCCTTTATTGTATGCTTGTATAATGTTCATATGTGACAATAGTGATATTTCTGTTTACATTGATTGACATAAAACATGATCAACAGTTTTAAAATATCCTAAGTGTTAGTAAAAATAGAAACCTGACACCCTGTGCATTTTAAGCATGTGTATGTAACACAGCGCATGAAAATCAACAAAGGCAGTTTAAATACAGTATATGTGTGAACCTGTGACATCCCTCCAAAATTATGTCATTCCAGAGGGAGGTGTACAGATATATGGTATTACCTGTGCCTTGTAAATCCATAGAAAACCCATTGGTTCTTACACAGTGCTCAAAAATATTATACTCATAATTTACAGCCAAGTGTTCAGCTGTTGTTGGTTGTCAGCTGCAGTAATGTGCAATATATGTTACATGCACAGTCCCTAACTGCAATTATGGAAAGGCACCCATCAGATGTTGAACAGACACATCAGACATGACTGCATATATATATATGTAAAATATATATATATATATATATATATATATATATATATATATATATGCATACATACAGCAGAACTCCCGTTCACAGTCACTCAGTGGTTATAACATCCTCTGTTAAAGACAGGTTTGCCTTGCAGCCCCAATTTATTTCCTAAGTTAACACCTACATCAAGGCTACCTATGTAATAAGGCCACTTTCAATTATGACCGTAATACAGGAAATCTACTGTATATATATATATATAAATATACATAATTATATATATATATATTTATATATTATTTTTTGTGACATCTTCTAATTTAACTTTGGTGTTTCATGTTTTTTGACTATGTATAGGAGTATGTATACATGTAAATAAAGCATACATCAGCTGTAATATCTAATACTGGGTTTGTTGATGTTCTGTGTGTGGTTATATGATGTTATGATTACCAATACTTGGAATGATGTTTCCTTTACTGAACTGCTCTATATTGAGTTGGGATATCACTGTCATTTCGAGGTACAGGAATTAAAAATGCAGACATTTAGTTGATGAAGATCCTATTTTTGTTGAAAAAACTTCATTGAAAATTCTGAACACAAGTTTATGCAGGTGATTGCCAAAATATATAATGTGACATGAACTATTATGAACGTGTAGTCTGTGAATTTCAACAGGATTACACAAAGCAGTGAAAACAAGCAAACTGCCTTTGAAAGCGAGAACAAAAAAAATGGAAATTGGCATGATCCATTAGCAATAAGGATGTGAAAGATCTCCAAGTTTGGCTTGTCTAAGTGACCTCATAAACCTATGAAATCTAATATGTCATTTAAACACTCAAAACTTGATATTCACATTAGACAGCATGAAGTCAATCTGAAGGTAAAGGTACTGATAAATAGGTATTCATGAAATTCTCATTAATTTCATAATATTTTCTAATACAGTGGTCCATTTTAAGTAAACCACATTCACCTGCCAACTTAAAAGACTACATGACAATTTAATTTTTTCTTTAATTTTGTTTTGCTTAACAATGAAAGAAAAAATTTTGTTTCAATAAAAGAAAGTTGAATGGAATAAATGCATCTTGAAATCCAGTCAAAGAGAAATACTGTGGAACCGCTATAAATTGGTAACAAACTTTTGAAGTCTCAGGCCTGGCTTATGTCCATAATGTAGATGTTTCCGTAAAAAAGAGGGGTCTGACACAGATATGCCACTATGGATGTGGTGTCCCCTATAGAGAGGTTCTGATTACAGAGATGTTTATAAAAGATGTGCTCATAACAGGAGCAATTTCCATTAGACAGGTGTCCGTAACAAGTGTCCAGGATGAGAAGCTTACCTTTATATTATGATCTTTGAAGTATGAAGAAGTGTCCATAACAGAGGTGTCCATAGTCCATGAGGAGCAGTTTTACATTATAATACTATCATTGAAGTCTGAGGTAGTGTCCATAACAGGTGTCCATAAGGAGAGGTTTAACTTTATATTATGATCATTTGAGGTCTGAAGAAGTGTCCATAACAGAGGTGTCCATAAGGAGAGATTTAACTTTATATTAAGATCATAGAAATCTGATGAAATGTCCATAACAGAGGTGTCCATAAAGACAGGTTTAACGTTACATTGTGATCATTGAAATCTGAAGATATGTCCATAACAGAGGTGTCCATAAAGATAGGTTTAACTTTACATTGTGATCATTGAAATCTGAAAAAAATGTCCGTAACAGAGGTGTCCATAGTCCATGAGGAGCAGTTTTACTTTATATTATGATCATTGGAATCTGAATAAGGTTCCATAGCATCGGTGTCCATAAGGTTTACCTTTATATTAAGATCATAGAAATCTGATGAAATGTCCATAACAGAGGTGTCCATAAGGACAGGTTTAACGTTACATTGTGATAATTGAAATCTGAAGAAATGTCCGTAACAGAGGTGTCCATAGTCCATGAGGAGCAGTTTTACTTTATATTATGATCACTGAAGTCTGAAGAAGTGTCCATAGCATCTGTGTCCATAAGGAGCAGCTTTTCTTTATATTATGATCATTGGAATCTGAAGAAGTTTAAAAAAAAGAGGTGTCAATAAGGAGAGATTTAACTTTATATTCAGATCATAGAAATCTGAAGAAATGTCTATAACAGAGGTGTCCATTAGGACAGGTTTAACTTTACATTGTGGTCATTGAAATCTGAAGATATGTCCATAACAGAGGTGTCCATAAAGATAGGTTTAACTTTACATTGTGATCATTGAAATAGGAAGAAATGTCCATAACAGAGGTGTCCATAAGGAGAGGTTTAACTTTACATTGTGGTCATTGAAATCTGAAGATATGTCCATAACAGAGTTGTCCATAAAGATAGGTTTAACTTTACATTGTGACCATTGAAATCTGAAGAAATGTCCATAACAGAGGTGTCCATAGTCCATGAGGAGCAGTTTTATTTTATATTATGATCACTGAAGTCTGAAGAAGTGTCCATAGTATCGGTGTCCATAAGGAACAGCTTTTCTTTATATTATGATCATTGGAATCTGAAGAAGTGTCCAAAAAAGAGGTGTCAATAAGGAGAGGTTTAACTTTATATTAAGATCATAGAAATCTGAAAATGTGTCTATAACAGAGGTGCCCATAAGGAGAGGTTTAACTTTATATAATGATCATTGAAATCTGAAGAAGTGTCCATAACAGGGGTGTCCATAAGGAGAGGTTTACCTTTATAGTATGATCATTTAAATCCAAAATAAAGATACCCATAATAGATAGGTATCCAAATTTGAGGGATCCATAATACAGATGTGTCCATAACAGAGGTGCCCATTATTGTGAGGCATCAAAAATAGAATTGTCCGTAATAGATAGAAGTCAATAATAGAGATGTTTCCATTATAGAGATGTGTCCATAATAGAGAAACCCATAATAGAGGGGCATCCAATATAGAGTTGTCCAAAATAGAGTGAAGTCCGTTATACATATGTGTCCATAATAGGTGTCCTTATTGAGAGGCATCCAAACTAGAACCATCCTTAATAGATAGAAGTCAATAATAGAGATGTGCCCATAATTCAGTGTGTCAATAAAAGAGATTATCATAATAGATGGATATCTATAATAAAAGTATCCATGATAGAAATGTCAATAATAGATTGAAGTCTATAAAAGAGATGTTTCCATAATAGGTATATGGCAATAATAATTAAGTGCTGATAACAGACTACAGAACTGTCCATATAAGAGGTATCCAGTATAGAAATATATCCACAATAGGGAGGTGTCTAGAAGGAGCAAGTAACTGTACATGGTTTTTATGTTTGTTCAGAAGAAGTGTGAAACTGAAGCATTGGTTGTCTGAATGGCTTCATTATGTACTGTTAGATGAATGTAAATCCACTCTCCCCCAACAGTTAAGAAAATGCAATCCACATCTATAATGCCTGCGATGATTGGTTTTGCAGAAGTTAAAGAGGGCAGACAGATTAAGATCGTTTGCTCTTGAGATTTTCAGCCCTGCCTGTCAAAGAGTTCAGTTTGAAGGTGGAGCTGCTCATGGTTGGAATAAAAGCAGTTTCGGGAAAACTCCTAATCTATATTATTTTTACATTAAATTTTGTATATATGTAATATCCATCCTTTCCTATTGCAATTATTGATTTGAGAATAATAAGGAATGCAGAGTTAAGAACCTCTGCTAGTGGTCACCTCCATACCAGTAAGTGGGCACCTCTATATAGTTGGCAAATATTTATAGTCCTGTTTTTTCTACTACTTATTATTTATGTCCTGCTCAAGACGTCCATATTGTGGGCACCTCTATATAGTGGGCAGTTTTTGATGATTCAAGTTTTTACTTCTTATTTATATCCTTATGACCTCCATATTGTGGGCACCTCCATAAAGTGGGCAGTTTGGACCAGTCCCAAGGGTGCCCACAGTATAGAGGCTTTTCTGTATTTGAGAATGAACAAACTTTGTTAAAATGACAAAGTTATCGGGTGGGCAGTCTTTATTTTACCATCACAGGTCTGTAAGGCAGATCAAAACAATAAATAATCATATTAAATACCTTGCAAAATAAATGTTTAAATTAGAAAATCCCTTGGTTGATAAGGCACTGAATTCTCATTCTATATACACTTCCAAAAGATAAATAAAGTGATGTAGTCTCAAGACCATTTTTTCTACAGGTTTCCATTCCCGTTTAGTCTTATATGGTAATATAGTAATATGTAATATAGTAAGTAATATGGTCTATATTTTGGTCACAAACATCAAGGCACAACAGTATTTTAGACTCAAGTTAAGTAGTTTCATTCTAAATATTGATACCCACTAAAATACCCACTGGATACACTGACAATTTTTAGCTCAGCTGACTGTAAGTCAACAGGTAAAGGAATGGCGATTTGTCCGTCGTCTGTTCGGCCGTTTGTCAGTTAGTGGGGCATAAATCGTAACTGCTGGTACTAGAAACTTCTAAGTGATCATCCAGGGAGGTTAATAAAAAATCTCCTTGGAAATCTGAAATTAGGTCACTGTGACCTATATCCTCTGATTTATTGGGCTTGTAAATACCCCCTAGAATAATAAACAAGGGACCTATGGGTCACGACGCTCAGCTGTTATATATGATAAAAAAATATTATTTAGAAATGAGGCACATGCTGGTTTTGTGTGGTAATAAATATAAGCTGTATTATGAGTTGTTGTTTAGCTTATGTATGATTTTGATAGTACCTTTGGAGACAGGGAAGAGGATTGATTTCATTTATTTTATTAAAAAATGGAGTACTACTGTCACACAGATTATGACTTGGCCATGTAACTTATAAGCAGAACATATAATATAAGAGTTTAACTATTTATTAAAAAATTACAAATATTGTCCCAAATATAATTTTTATTAAAAATAATAAGAGAATCATATGATTTTTTAAAATGAAATATAACTGATATGATTATTAAAATAATATTAAAGAATATATTCATGAATGCATTCATGAATACATTTTGAAAGTATTTGCACAAGTATTTATATACTTTCATTTTTACCTGAATTCCCATTCTTTATGCAAGAAATTTTATAATGGAGTACATAATCATATTCGTATTTAAATACAATTACAAACTATTCGCACCATGTCTGGTATTTATTCAGTTTTCACCAAACAAAGATGTTGAGAATCCAGAATATACAAAATTCACACATTTAAATAATGATCATAGTACCTGGTTTTATGGCCTTTATTTATATTAAAAATAACTGTAAAAAATTCATTTTGGACTAATTTCACATCAATGTACACACTAAACACAGTAGGAATCTAGATTAATATTATAAACTGCATCTTTGTCTATCATTAATTTCTTTCATATAATCCCTAATGATTGGTAATGAATAATATGATTTACTTCTTTATCATTAAAATTGAACTGAAAAATGCCATAGGTGACTGCATGGTGTTATTTGGAATATGTGACATTCTACCCATCGATACAAGATTCTTATAACATCAGTAACTGCAAGTTAATTTCCTGTTATTATAAACTAACAAATTCCTTTTCTATTTTTCTTTAATTTGTTATTAAAAACCAATAAAAATTTATTAATTTATTGTTAATTGTTATGTTGTTGGTTAAAACTACTAGATGAGTTGGGTTGGACACCTGGATCAACTGTGGCTGGCCATAAGCTGCCTGGATTCTCGCCTCAAGCGTGCATAATTTGATGAAAGGTCAACAAGGTCAACAAAGGGGTGACTCAAGAGGGGCTGGAGAGAGCCAAAGTCTGACAGGGTCTCATAAAAAACAGCTACTATAAATAAAAGCTACAATATTTGGCCAATTTCTTTCAGCTTTCTAAACTAAAAAGCTGAAATTCTTATGTGTGCATGATATGAAAATTATATCAACAGTGCTCACGGGAAACAAACGTGCCATGGTCACAGTTGGGCAAAATTTAAGGTACTAATTTTATATTTATGCTAATAACTTATAAAATTTGAAAAATTCAGAACTAATTTTGGGTATTCAATTGAATCTTGATTAAATAATGTTACATCCCTGACAAAAAAATCTCTAGCTTCAGCAATGCCCTTGTTAAGGGAGTAAATATATTTCTTGATTTTTTACAAAGTGCATTATGTTTGGGCCCATAACTTAAAACAATTATGCAATACTTACATCATTCTGGCATGTGCATAGAGAATGAAAAATATGTATATTATTTATGATTAAAGTCAGATCAGTGGTTTTGATATTAGGCAGTCTTGAAGTGTAACAATTGGTTTTTAATGGAAAAATGAAGTTTTTCATTAATATCTCGAAGGTATTAAGTCCTAGTGACCAAATTCTTGGCATGGTAGGGGATTTTGGAGACATCTAACTGTATGCCGGTTTTAAGGAACTTAGAGCTGAAGCTGGGGAGCTGAGCTCTTGCAAACTGCATAACACTAGCTTGATGTAAACAATATGTTACATGGTGCTTGAAAACTTGATTAAAATCTACAGTTTTTGATCAACTGGTTTCAAATTTTTGGTGTTAACAGTTGAAATGCTAACAAAAACATGCTGTGAAAATTAAATCCACAGTACTTACAGTAAAAAAAACGTGCCATGGTCAAAGTTGGGCAAAATTTAAGGTACCAATTTTTTATTTTTATTAATATTTTAAAAAATTTAAAAGATTTTCATCTAATTTTGGGTATACAATTTAATTTTGATTAATTAAAGGTATATTACTGGAAAAAGGTCCATAGCTTTAACGTTTTTTGTGTTAAGTGATCAAATATCTTTCCTGATTTTTTACAAAATGCATCATGTTTGGGCCCATAACTTTTTTAAATTAAATAATACAGACATAATTTAAGGCATGTATATAGGAACTATATAGAGGAATATTTATGGTAAATATGAGGAAAAACAGATAAGTGGTTTTGATATTAGGCAGCCCTGATAGTGAAAATAGGTTTTTAATAAAAAAATTGAGGTTTTTCCTTAATTTCTCAAAGGAACGAAGTTGCAAAGACCCAGTTTTCGGCTTGGTAGGAGATCTTGGGGACATCTAACATTATGCTGAATTTTGGATTCCTAGGTCTGGACTAATACCTTTATTTCACATTCAAGGGAATAATACATTTAAGTTTATATATTATTTAAGCATATCCACTTTTTCCATTAAAATAGTTTTTATATTAATTTTTTTTTATTTACAAGTTTTATAAATTTGTATTAAAAAAACACTGAAAATATAAGTTAAAATATTAGAATTCTTAGTTGCAATCATTATACATCCAGAGTGTAGCTCGTATTGGGTCATATTATGCATACACATATATTTTTATTATTTTTAAATCACAAATTTTTAAACTAAATTTAAAAGAAAATAATGCCACAACATGGCATCTGCAAGATCCTTGAATCACTATTAAAAAGTTTTGCACATTGGAGTTTTCAGTACATACTTATTAAATAAGATTCTGTAAATTTGGTAAAATAAAAACATCTTTTCAAATAAAGTATACACACTGTTGGTTGAATGAGGGACAAACAATATCATTATGCTAATTACAATCTAAGCTTTAATTTATTCCTGGAATTAATAGTCAATTTCACACCTTGTGAAGTTTTTACTCTTCTCAAGGAAGGAATTACTTATCTGATGAACATCCACACTTTCATAGCAATACACCACTTTGTGGACACAATTAAATGTGCACTTTAATCATTGTAACCCTGGTGGTACAATACAAAATCTAAAATGTAACATAGCCAAGAATAAAATGAAATACAGAAAATTATAACATTCATCTAGTTAATGCATCATCTAGGGGGGGGGGGGTGTGCAGGGCAGAGAAGAAGCCTGCTAGTAGTGGCCCAGCTGAGCCAAGACAAGCTGCCTGGGGTGGGTTACATAATGCAAGTGAAGGCTTTACTACTAGGTGGGCTAGATGTAAACAACACTTGACATGGTGTATGAAAACTTGAATAAAAGCTACTCTTTTCAATCAATTCCTTTGAAATTTCAGATTTTAAAAGATTAAATCCTTATGTATATATGCTGTGAAAATTAAATCAACAGTGCTTACAGAAAAAAAAACATGCCATTGCCAAAGTTGGACAAAATTTAGGGTACTGATTTTTTATTTAAGCTAATAACTTGAAAAATTTGCAAAATTCAGATCTAATTTTAGGTAAACAATCGAATCTTGATTAAATAAAGTTATATTCCTGACAAAAAGTCTCCAGCTTCAGCAATTCTCATCTAAGGTGAGTAAATATATTTCTTGATTTTTAAAAAAGTGCATTATGTTTGGGCCCATAACTTAAAAAAAATACACAATACTGACATCATTTCTGGCATGTGCATAGCGAATGTATAGAAAAATATGTATATTATATATGATCAAAGTCAGATCAGTGGTTTTGATATGAGGCAGTCTTAAAGTGTAACAATGGGTTTTTAATGGAAAAATGAAGTTTTTCATTGATATCTCGAAGGAATTAAGTCCTAGTGACCAAATTCTTGGCATGGTAGGGGATTTTGGAGAAATCCAACTGTATGCCAAATTTAAGGAACTTAGAGCTGAAGCTCGGGAGCTGAGCTATAGCAAACTGCATAACACTAGCAATATGTGACATGGTGCTTGAAAACTTGAATAAAATCTACAGTTTTTGATCAACTGGTTTCAAATTTTTGGTGTTAACAGTTGAAATGCTAACAAAAACATGCTGTGAAAATTAAATCCACAGCAGTTACAGCAAAAAAACGTGCCATGGTCAAAGTTGGGCAAAATTTAAGGTACCAATTTTTTATTTTTGCTAATATTTTAAAAAATTTAAAAGATTTTGATCTTATTTTGGGTAAACAATTTAATTTTGATTAATAAAAGTTATATTACTGGAAAAAAAAGTGCTTAGCTTTAACAAGTTTTGTGTTAAGTGATAAAATTTCTTTCCTGATTATTTACAAAATGCATTATGTTTGGGCCCATAACTTTTTTAAATTATATAATACAGACCTAATTTCTGGCATGTACATAGGAATTATATAGAGGATTATTTTATAGGAAATATGAGGAAAAACAGATGAGTGGTTTTGATATTAGGCAGTCTTGAAGTGTGAAAATAGGTTTTTATAAAAAATTGAGGTTTTTCCTTAATTTCTCAAAGGAATGAAGTCGCAAAGACCCAGTTTTCGGCTTGGTAGGAGATCTTGGGGACATCTAACATTATGCTGAATTTTGGATTCCTAGGTCTTACGGTTTCAAAACGTGCCACATCTACGGACGGACGGACGGACAGACAGACGGACGGACAATGGACCACGACTATAGCTCAGATGACTTATAGTCAGCTGAGCTAAAAAAATGATACAAAACCTCCAGTATCTTGATAATTAATGCATGGATTTTCATGAAACTTGCTTGAATATTGACCATGACTAGTTTTGTCAGTTCCCAAAAAGTGGTGGCACCACCTATATTTTTTCTTATTTTTGCAAATATTTTTTCTATTTTTTTTTACTATAAAATGACAACAATCATGTAAGTTTCTCAGCTATGATTCCATCTAGTGTCCCAAATCCTGGTGTTTATTGATCACAAGTGGATACCCTATAGTAATCACCATGTCTGTCCATCTGTCCATCCACACAAATTTGTGTCCAAAAGATAACTCCAGGTTAGATTGACATCTGGATTTCAGACATGACTTGCACATGGCCCACCACTAAAGCAAGAACATCTATGATTTTTGGGTCAAAGGTCAAGGTCACAAGACTCACTTCTTTAAAAAGATTATGGCTGCATTTTGAGCCTAGCTTTTCATCCAAATCTTTCCATCTTGCACATTTAGCGGACTTGCTAGTATAGGGAGAGCATAAATGAATTTTGGGGTCACAAGGTCAAAGTCAGAGGGGCCATCTGTTCACAAATTAGTTTCCAGATGATAACTCCAGTTTAGTCTGACATATGGGTTTCAAACTTAACTTATATATGGCTCATCACTAAAGTAAGAACCCTGTCAATTTTAGGGTCCAAAGGCCAAAGTCACAGGACCCATTCCTTTAAAAGGAATGTGCATGCATTTCAAGCCAAACGTTTCATCACAAACCTTCAATTTTCAAGATAGTACTCACCCACCAAAAGGGGAAGATCCTTTCGATTTGGGGTCATAGCGTCAAGGTCACAGGTCACTATTTCATGGATGATAATTCTGCTTTGGGTAAACAGATTGGCTTCACTTAAATAAAAAAAAATTTTGATTTTCAGGGTCCAGAGGTCAAAGGTGAAGTTCACAGGAGCTATATCTTTAAAATGATTGTGGATGCAATGTAAATCAAACTTTTCATCCCAAACTTTCCATCTTTCACACATGGCATACTTGCCCAAAGTGGAAGAAATCCAAGTTTTGAGGTTACCTAGTCAGAGGTCAAGGTCACTGGACCTGCATTTATTAGAAGTTTGTTACAATAATCTAAATGCTGCAAGTTCAAGGATAATAAGTTCTCAGATTTTTTGGTCACAAGGTCATTGGTTAAGGTCACAGGTCCCTCATTCATAAAAATTTCTTTGAAAATATCATTCTAGACAAATACAGCTGAGAGTCGAGACTCATGGGTCATAATACAGATAAACCCTGTGTTATATTATTAACATAATCATTTCTAAACACTTCTTGCTTTTAACTTTAACAGAAGCTGAGAATTCATACTGTCCAGTTTAAAACTATATCTAGTACTTTTATATGGAGATGTAAATATTGTTACAGATGTTTAACAATAAGAATGTATGTTAGAGCACTCCTTGTGTCAACAGTGTTCACATACACAGACACACACACAAGAAAACAAAACAGATCTGCAACAATGTGCTGCTTTATTCGCTACAGACTTAAATAAGAAAATTGTTGTAAATGCAACAGTTTTTTATTCTTTTTAACATACTCGTACCCATCAACTGCCAGTACCCATTACACACTGATGTTCCCATTCTAGACCTGGCATGGCCTCATAAATAAGTTAATAAAAAGACACCAAGACATCTTTGGTTAGGACGCACTCTGTAGCAGCCCCGTCTGGGTAAGGTGGAAATAAATGAACGCTAATTAACATGGTTATGTGGTATTAATACTTCAAATATCACAAAAATCAGTTTTTTATGTTCTTACCAACTGCTTACTTCCAAAACTATTTATATTTTCTGTACAAATCACAGACCTACAAAGTCTACCAATTATATTTTCCCAGACTATTAATACTAGTAAACATAGAACTCTGCAAGTAACAGCAGTATATCAATTACTTTTTACTGATCATAAATACTTCAGCATATATGCAAGTTTATGTTTAACCACAATACTTAAATAATATTACAAACCATCCAATGGTTGGTTTAGCTATTACTTGTAGTTCCACTTATAACAGACTAGCACCAATAGTAACATCATATTCTAAATTCTCTTATTTATGTGCATCAATTACCATTAAACAATTCTTACTGTGAAAATGCTGACACAGTCTAATTCTAAATTATCATGTGCTTATGTTGATAGACAACTCTTTCTTTTTTCTATGGCAGGGCATATTTTAGTATAAAAGGTCTTGCCAAAGCCATTTAATAAGATGATTAGGTTAGAATTGTTACAGGAATTCATTTATACACAATTACTAATTAAAATAATATATTACTAAATATTTACTAATTAAAGAATGGATCACTAAAGTTATTCCACAGAGGAAATGAAGCTCTGTTTGATACGTGTTATTTTTTAAAATTAAGTATATATGGCACCACAGAATAAATCACCTCATTTTCTGCAAAGCACATTCATGAAAATAACAGCTCTTCCACGCAGATCTCCACATCATAAAATGTGACATCTTGTGTTCGTAGTTGTAGACTGAAATTGCTGACACAGCCAATGCTGACATGAACAGGGTTTTAACTTGGTAACAGTTTGATTCGAGTTCAGAGAAAAACTTAATCCTGATTTCTTTGCCAAAAATAGGTTATTTGTAATATATATATATATATATATATATATATATATATATATATATACAGCTGGCATCAGACCCATTTAGCCCTGATCAATAACATATACAGTTCCTAATTTATGGGAAAGTTGGAGTAGCCCTGTGGGACAGTCAATGATGTAAGTGGGACAAACCATATAAACATTACTGACACTGAAATTAAAATTTTGAAGGCTCAGAAAAACTTTACACACAAATTTCAAGATATTTCGATCAAACAAAGAGACCCCATTGTAAATTTTGTGAAAATAAACCTAAGCAAAATCAAGACTTGAATTAATGAAGTTCTCCATCTTATTTGTATCCTGGACCAATCAGAGTGGTGGACCCTCCCCTGTTTACAAACTCAGCAGGCATCATACTTAAAGGCCAGTTTCATTCATGAAACCATTCTTTGTTTTACTTTCTACATTTTCTGTTCACATCAAATTTGGCCATGTTAATCGTATCTGTATTTTTCCTCCCATTTTCATACATGGACATACAAAGGAATTTTCGAATATTAACACCTGCCTCATGACAATTTTATATTGATCAATGTATACCCAATGTTGCTGTTAAGTAATTGTATACAACAATCAATTGTAACAACTGACATTTCAAGCGGCCCGTTAATCATTGCCTGCGTTAATTTTAACTTGCAAAATCAAAAATTTTTATTTTTTAAGTAATCTTCCAAGAAGATAAAATAATATAATTTTTATCAATTTTCCTTTGTTATGTAGAACTTTTACATATTTAGAAAAAAATAATTATGGTTTTTCATGCTTTTCCTTGATCATATGACATTTTTATCAAAACATGCAAAAAAAATAATAAACAAGGGACCTATGGGTCACTGTGCTCAGCTGACGTTAACCTTGAAGGTGAAAATCTAAAATAATATCTAATGGAGATAAAGTGTAAGAGGAAGAGGTAATAAAGGCCATGGTTGGTTTATATGATTGGTTTGTATTGATGAGCAAGAAATTGTTGCAAAAAATATTTTGTGACCTGACCATGTGTTTCCTAATGTTGAAACTAAAGCATGTGAACAGTTTGTGAACAAATGATCTGTACTATTACCATGATCATTAGTTGGTTTTTCGATTACCTGTTGACATTTCAGTAGTTTACACATTTGTTCAATTGAATCTATTTTTTTGTATAATATATATTATTGAATATATATGTATTTTATTGATGAGATGTATACAGTTTAAATATAGCTAATTAACAACATAAAACAGGGCAAACAAAGCCTGATCTCAAATTCTGCTGAGGCAGGAAAATAATGAAGAAATGTTTGTATTAAATCCTGATTTTTTTATCACATCAATTATTTTCTAATTTAAGTTTATATTTCTATACATTTCCAATTTAACATATATATCTGAATATAAAAGTTGATTCATAATTCTCAATTGCATCATCATAAATCTCAATCTTGTCAGATAACACCACATCATGCATACAAATGTTTATTTATTTTTTACCACAAAAATATATCTTTTAAATCTGCAAAACAATAAATATCTAAAAATAATACTTGGTTTAGATTTCACAATTTTTAATTGTGTCTTTATTTATCCATAATGTGCTTCATATTTTATAATAATTTAAGCATACTGATGGGTTCCTTTATATTTGTTAAAATCATTTAAAAGAAAATTGATTTCTTTAAAAATGCTACATTACACAACATTGCATCTTCTGGATTACACCTTGAATTATTTTTTCAAGGAAAGTTTTTGCATATCGGAGTGGAAACAGCATTACAATTAAGGAGATACAGTGAAAACAATAACAATTACTGCATAACACTTGGTGGGTTGGGTTTGCGGGGGGGGGGGGGGGGGGGGGGGGGGGGTGATTGGGGTGGTGATATGAGAATAACTGTACACCTGTCACAGCAGGGGATCTCCCCCAGTGACTGTAACAAATCAGAAACCCTGGCATAGCTGACTTCCAGTGACCTGGAGTGGGACCCTGCATCTGTAATCAAAGCAAGTGACTACAGTAAAAAATCAATAACTAGCTTAATTTTCAAGCTTTTATTTCCAAATTTCAGATTTAGACAAACTAAATATTTATGTTTACATGCTGTGAAAATTAAATCAATGGTGCTTACAGGAAAAAAAGTGCCATGGTCAAAGTTGGGCAAAATTTAAGGTACTGATTTTTTTTTTTTATGCTAATAACTTAAAAAATTTACAAAATTTAGATCTAATTTTGGGTAAACAATTGAATCTTAATTAAACATAGTTATATACTTGAAAAAATAGACTCTAGTTTCAAAATTTTTCATGTTAAGTGAGTTATTATTTTTCCTGATTTTTTACAAAGTCCAATATGTTTGGGCCCACAACTTAAAGAATTTATACTTTACAGACTTAATTTCTGGCATGTACATAGGAACTATATAGAGGAATATTTATGGTAAATATGAGGAAAAACAGATGAGTGGTTTTGATATTAGGCAGTCCTGAAGAGTGAAAATAGGATTTTAATAAAAAATTGAGGTTTTTCCTTAATTTCTCAAAGGAACGAAGTCGCAAAGACCCAGTTTTCGGCTTGGTAGGAGATCTTGGGGACATCTAACATTATGCTGAATTTTGGATTCCTTTGTCTTACAGTTTCAAAACGTGCCACATCTACAGACGGACGGACGGACGGACAGACGGACGGACGGACGACGGACAATGGACCACGACTATAGCTCAGATGACTTATAGTCAGCTGAGCTAAAAAACCCTGCCTGCATTGATTTATGAAAAAAAGTGCTGTGAACCATACCCTTTAATTTTTATCTTAGAAAACTATCATGATAATCCGAAAAACAAAACCAGGCTCAAGACGCTCTGGTTCAGGGCACTCTGCATTCTACAATCTTTCTTTGGTGGGTTATATACTGCAGGAATTAGAGGTAAAAATACCATGAAAACTATTTTCAATCTAACACACACTCCTGAAAAGAAAAGACATGCTAAATGAGCAGTGTTGCCTGGGTCCCTTAACACCTATGAAAACTTGATACATATAAAAAGTCATCACTTCTGGTAAAACAATAACCTGCATCAAAATGGGCCAGAAATGATACATCAACAACCAATATACTAATGCAGGAAACAGGGTAAAAGACTGAGATACTGTGAACCAGTCCCATGACAGTATGTGTTAGATGAATATTATTTTTATAATATCAAACTATATTCTTATGTACCACATCATACATATTCATGAGATATGTTCAGATTATGCACCCTGTACTACAAACAATAACACCATGTTTTATTTTTTTATATATCTCTTCCTCCAATTGGTTGGATTAAATGTTAACTAACCAGGAATGTCTGCCGATTGGTCAGTTTGCCTCATGGAAAACTTTTTAAACGGATGTAGAACCTGGACACCAAATCATGGCCTTTGACCATCACTGAGTATTATCACAATGCAAGAACCGAGGACTGACTGAACATGATAATAATACAGATTACAGGGCCATACTAGTGATATTAAAAATGCAGATTTTTCAGGCCATGATGAACACATTTAGAGTACAGATGTGTACCAGGATCATACCTGAGACAATAATAATACAAATTACAGTGCCATACCAGGGAAAATAAGAATGCAGATGGGGCCAGACTGGAGATGCTACAGAGCCAATCGCATTTAGTATAACATAAAGCCGTACACAGACAAGAGTGCTGCTGCCTTACCATGGGGCCATGACTAGTACTGACACTGTTTTCGCATACGAATTAGTTTTGGATTCATACCCAGCTTAATTGACCTCATGGCCATTGCACGATTAAAATGGCGCTGAGTCTTGACTGTTTCTCCGTATTCTTCAAAATGGCCGTCAATGGAGGTCAGTATCCCGCAGAGTACCCCGAGAACTAAGAACATTATGATAAAGAGAGTATAACACGTGACAGTCCCATCTGGCGATATTTCCATTTCACGAAGATGTGCCTGTGCAGGTTGAAATCCTGGGTTGAGATCCAAAGCTAGCTGAAAGTGACGCGCCGCTTCGTGTATATGACCATCAGCCTTAAGTATCTCCCCAAGGGTAAAATGCTGTAACCATGAGTTCTGGTCGTGACCTCTCATCTCCAGCGAACGTCGAGTTAGAAATATCGCATCGTCTAAATATTGCAGGTTAAATAGCACCCTAGCGAGGTTGAGCAGGACATCTGGGTGGTCGTCAGACAGTGACAAGGCCTTTCTGAAACACTCTATGGATAATTGTGTGTTGCCTTTGATTCGCCAGAAATTTCCAATTTGGTTCAGTACAAGTGGGGATCTTGGTTTCTGAAACAAAAACAATAAAATTAAAGTGACTCTTGTACTCTTTTAGTTAAAATTTCTAAAAACAGAATAGGGCATTTTACTAATTTGTTCATGAAAGCAGTTAAGATTTAAACTGGCAATTCTCCCCTCTCACAGGTCTGAACACATTTTTGGCCCTATTCCAACTGCTACAGTAACAAATCCTGCTTTATAAAGCAGTAGTAATATGTAAGGATTTCAAGAATGCATGTATCATGACCACTGCATGACAAGTATAACAGGGAAACCATTTGGCAATTCAGATCTGAATTCCAATGTCTTAACCTCCAGGTCCTCACCGAAAATTATAACAACTCCCTATGAAACTGATAAATGTCCAGGTTCTCTTGAGATGTGTGAAAATGTGTATTATTAATGTATACTGTGGAAGTAGTAGAATTAGCATGTCTGAATGTTTGTGCCTTTTTTAAAGCAACTGCATGGGTATTCATTAGAGCAATCACAGACCCAAATTTGAATGAAATTGGATAATATTTAGGAAAGTTATCATATGGAAACAAAAACCTGACAGACAAACCACAAACCCAAACCAATGGCCCCCGTTCTGAGTAGGCGGAGGACAACTATATTAACATATGTTATGGAAAAGAATGGGCCATCAATAAAGAGCACACCTTTTGTGATGACCATGATCACCAAATCTTCCAGCTAAATTCACATTTCACACAGTAAATTGAAATCACTGCTTTCATCAGTCCAACCAACAGGGACCAAATCCTGTTTTTGTGATAATTATGACATGCACATATTCATGTCAAATATGTGGTAAAGACAAAAATTTATGAACTCTCTGGTGTTAGACAGTTATATATTTGTTTACTACTTATTAATTTTATACTTTACCATTAGCCATATGCCTCTTTGTGAAGTAGAAATTTATATCTCTCAGCCAAGCATTTGTTAATTATATTTATGGTATTTACATGGTTTTCTAACAAATCAACACTTGTCAGTAACAGAGATTCCCTGACCTTATTATTTCAGTCTACATTGTGAAACAAAATACATGTATCTAAGGTATTAATCAGATTTACTCGAATCCCCTGTAACGTATGTTGATGTCCATTTCTGAATAACTTCCTGAGCGCTAGATTTATTGACTGACATATTTCTGTTCATCCCCATTAGTATGTGAGTTTGTGTGCCTGTGTGTAAGTGTTTGTTCACAACATAACTCACATAATCATGAACCTCAGGGCATTTTGGGAATGGGCCAATACAGACTGATCAGCATGATCTGTATCCAGGAACATCATCAAGGAATATTCAGAAATGTACAGTCATTTATGCACGAACAAACCTGAGAATATGGTCCAAATTAGTGAATACTAACACGTTTTGGGAACATCCTTAAATAGGCACCCTCCACACTGCGGAGGCTTGTACTGCTTAGAATGCAGATTTCTAGTTTTCATTTTTTTTTTATTATTTTCACAAGTATGTATGGAAAGATCTTCAAAAACCTTGTTGGAAAAATTATTAGCCCTGATCATTCCCTCACCTCCAACTTGGCTTTCTTCAATTTCTTTTCCAGTTCGTTCATGTCAACTTCACTTCGACTACTCCCCTTCTTTTTGAATATCATGGCCACCTCTGGTTCTGGAATGTGAGGATGGTTGTTCCGCTGTTCTATTCCCCGCAGGTGGTCATATTTGGTAAAATTTACAGCCTGTAAAACAAAATTAACAGTTATCTAGAGTGGCACCCAGTAAAGCACAAACCTCCCCAAAGGCAGAACTATCTTAAGCCAACAATCTTAAGCAAACAATCTTAAGCAGGACTTGCACAGTACAATTTATTTTTCTTCGATTTTCTTAGCTTTGCTGTGCTGGTGGTTCCCTACACTACACAGCGATTATACCCTGTAGTCATTCCAGATCTCCATCGTTTTAACTGCTGCTTGGTATAGTAAGATACTCCAGGTTACATCAGGGCTGGCACAGAGCAAACAATTGCAATCTGACCGTCAATAGCGTTGAATCAAATTGTGCATCCAACTCCCAAGTTTTAAACCTGCAACACCATGCTCTTGTTGTTCTCATTCTTGGAGCAAGTCACTTGCTAAACAGAGCAGCGGATAAAACAAAGGAGATTTTGAATGACAGCAGTGTATCATCGCTGCACGAGGAGTGGACAAATTCTCATGATTTCCTGCAGTATGTTTTAAAGACAGCAAGAGTTCACAGCGTGTTGTGGAGTGGGATGGCCCTAACATATAATTTAGTTCCCTGTGACTGGAAAGGCCCTTACATGATTCTTTGTGACTGGGACAGCATTAATATAATACCTTGTGACTGGGACAGCCCTATCACGAGTCCCTGCGACTGGGACGGCCCTAACATAATATGGTTCGCTGTGACTGTCTCTGACCAACAACATGTATTTGTTTAAATGTCAGATGTCTGCAAATAGTCTAAAAATGTTTAAAAACAATTATTGTGGCACTAGTGTCCAGTTATGCTTAATGATAAATTGGTAACTGTGATTACATTAAAGTGAAATCTATGCAGCTATCACCAAAACATTTTATCTCTTTTGCTGGACATAAATGGTTCTGTGCACTTGAGTTGAGGTTACTCTGACAGTTAAGTTCACAACCAAATTTTCAATGAATTTGCTCCCTGTATATAGAATTACAAAATTGAAATCACCCAAAATACCTGTCCATATGACTTATTTTCCATCTTGCAATAAATGTGGGAATCCAACAACTCATTCCATTCTCTTTTGGCAAAACTAAGGAAATCAAGCCAAAACAGACATGGCTTGCATCTAAATATAAAATACAAGGTGTTGATCTGTTGATTTAAGACCGTATAAAGCGCATGCAGTTTAGGCTCCAGCAGGGTTCACTGAAAGCATGGCAAATTTAAAATCTAAAGCTTGCCACCCACTGGCAATTTTGTGGTGAAGGCTGCTAATGCTCACCACTGACAATCAGCTACCAATCACAGACAGTTTGCCATCTTCTGTGACTGCTTCCGATTGGTTGCGAATAGTTGTAGACTCGAGATCAGTTTCCTGCCTGGTTTATTTTGGGAGATGACATCTTGACAGTCTCCTGACCAAAACAACCACGACCAATTGGATAATTTCATTCACAAGTCCCACTGCAAGCAATCGCAGATGCAGGCAACAGTCGTAAAGGATCAAAACTGAATCACAAGTTTTCTGGAAGCTTGCGATCCACTGTGACTGCTAGTCTCATCACAAATCTTGCTCACCAGTGATTTATATGTGATTATAATCAACGACAGGTCACAGATCCTTTGTGATTATAGTCGCATTGCAATGATTTGCAGCAAAACCACCAGAGGGTAGCAGACTTCCCATTCAGAGACCAGGCTGGGTCCCCTAGATCAATCTTTTATAAATCAGGCAAACTTCACACATTTACCTTTCCACAGCTGAGTGTTTTTTTCTTCTTCTTTGTACTATCACAGGTCATCTTGGAACTAGTAAGTTTTTGATTGTTCTTCTCACTGTAAAAACAACAACAATTCATATGACCTCGATCATAAATATTCCAATGCCTTACCTTTGACCAATTTTCTATTTCATGAAAGTTTTGTGATAATCTTCAAATAATTTTTCACACCTATCTTCACTTACATGTTAATGGGTTTAAAACCTTCTATTCAGTTTTTACCTTATACACTTCAATATTAGCCAGTTAACATCCTTGTTTACACCCTGAATCTTGTAAACACACTACCTGTATCCTGTAAGTATCACACTTACATATGAGTTGGTTTACATCCTTGTTTACAGCCTGTGTCACCCTCTAATCTCCATTCTCCCTGGTTGTTCATCACCTTGTTAGTCAGTATGTTCATCATCGGGTCCTCAGGCAGGCCATTATCATGCTGTAAAAGAGAAAATTTGTTAGTGTTAATGAATCACCAAATCTGTGCTAGACCATACTCATCACCACCCTTTCAGAAACCCATCACTCCCAGTGCCCTCTCCTGAATGTTTGTTTAGGTGTTTTTATTTTTATTTAATTAGGAATCATGATAAAAGGTAAAGGTTGGGGTTTATAGTCTGATATCACAGATGATGTCAGTCTCTTCAATCTTTACACATATGACCCATTATCACAAAATGGATTGTACCAGGATGACCTTGATGCATTTTTTCAAGGTCACAGCAGCAATTATGCTAAAATGATATTAGGGCAATAAACCAAAAAGAATAACAGGTGGTGCTACCAGTTTCTGGTACATGACAACACTATCCAAGATCTTCAGTCAAGTTAATTTTTGGACCAATCCATGCATCCCTTATCGAGATATTAATGATTTTGTGTGATTTTTACCATATATGCCAATATTCAAGGTCAAGGCAATTCTCAGAGGAAAGTTCATGACCCCAATTTATACATTCATCATCCCATAACCCATGTCTATGTATTTGCATAATATGAAAGAAATCTGTCCATTAGTTTTTGACTTATAATGCTCACAGTACTGTTAAGTGGCAATGATGGGGGTATTAAACGGCATGAAAACTAGTAAAAGATTAACAGATGGCGCCACCAGTTTCTAGTACATGACATTACTATCCAATACTTTACACATATGACCCATTATCACAAAATGGATTGTACCAGGATGACCTTGATGCATTTTTTCAAGGTCACAGCAGCAATTATGCTAAAATGATATTAGGGCAATAACTCAAAAAGAATAACAGGTGGTGCTACCAGTTTCTGGTACATGACAACACTATCCAAGATCTTCAGTCAAGTTAATTTTTGGACCAATCCATGCATACCTTATTCAGATGTTAATGATTTTGTGTGATTTTCACCATATATGGCCATATCTAAGGTCAAGGCCACTCTCATAGGAAAGGTCATGACCCCAATCTAAATAAACATCATCCCATAACCCATATCTATGTATATGTATAATATAAAAGAAATCTGTCCATTAGTTTTTGACTTAAAATGCTCACAGTACTGTCAAGTGGCAATTTTGGGGGTATTAAAGGGCAGGAAAACAAGTAAAGAATAATAGGTGGCGCCACCAGTTTCTGGAACATGACAACCCGATCCATGATCTTTGAGCAACTTGATTTTGGGATCAATCCATGCAAGATGTCTTGAGATATTTAAGAATTTGTGTCTTTTTCCCCAAAATTGGACCTTTTCAAGGTCAAGGACACTCTCCTAATAAAGGTAGTGACCTCATTTTAAATAGGCGTTGTCCTCTCACCCATATCTATACATATACCAAGTTTGGTAAAGATCTGTGAAATATTTTTTGATTTATCGCGCCAACAAGATTTATATGCGGCGGCGGGACCAGTATGAAAACATAGTATCCCCCGACTTTGTCTGGGGATAAATACCAGTAATGAAATACATTCCACATGACAGACAGCAGTCAAGTAACCATTTGATTATGAATGGACAGTTTGGTTTATATTTTGGGTAAAGTAAGGTTGCACCAGATAAAACTTACATTTGGCATATTTGCACAAAAGATTTGTGCCTTTGGAAAGTGTTTTGTCCAAACAGGATCTTTACAATGGTTAATAAATTGTGAATTTTACTGTTATTGAAGTAAGTCTGAGTAAGAATTTGAAAACAAAAAATTCAGGCTTTTAAATAATCACTTAAGATACTATTATTTAAGTTTACTTCCAGACTGATCTTGACTATAATTTATAAAAAATAGCTTTTTAATTTTCGACACCAGACTGAGTGTGTCAACTGAATATCCTTCAGTTTGTCAAATGGTTTAAATTTCCTTCCTGATACTGAAAAGAAATGATGCCCATATGTGATAACTGTTTTATTTCTAAATTGCATTATATATATAAGATAAAAGCTCATTATAGCAGGTACATGTATACTTCCATTTACTCATATTTATAAATAAATCTTTATCTTAGTTCCTTTGCATCTGCTTTGCAGCATCTCAGAACTGGTTTCCTTGAACATTTGTGCACTGTTGTTGTTTTTTTTGTTTGCGAGGATTTCCAATTCGTGATACTGGTGATCAGGAAATAATCAGGAAAAATGAAACCTTCGTGAACAAGACCCCTCATCCACTCATGAGAACGGTGATTTATGGTAGTCTCATTGTCATTTTATGTATGTTATCTATGATCTACAGAGTCCATAGATTTAAAAGTCAAAAGGCAAAATATGGATATTACAAATAATAACATATATTTTATGCAACCCGTAAATCAAAGACTGACATTATATAAACAAATCTGATGTTGATATTATCAGCCAAGCTTGAAAACCCTGATGATGGTTTAATAGTATCCGCCAAAACAGAGTTTTGCAGATACTAAGTTTTCAGCCCCCCCCCCGCCGCGGCCGCGTAGGTGTCCGGAGAACTCCTCCGTAACCGCTGGGCAGAATTTTACGAAACCCGGGATTATGTTCGGGTCAAATGTGAACTGCTGCGCCCCAATTTTGTTTTGACCTCTGACCTTTCCTCTGCGCTCTGCGTCCGTTTGTGCGTCTGTTTCCACACATAAACCCAAATATCTCGGGAACCGTTTGACCGATCAGGAAAATTTTTTTGCACAAATGTAGCCCTTGGAGAGCTTTATAACATACACAAACAAGGGACCCATGGGTCACGGCGCTCAGCTGATCATGATTGGACTATAAATGTATCACCATTGTTATACTATATTGAGTAGAAAAAGCTTATGAATATCATGGTCATGTTGGGCTTTTATAAAGGAATATAATGTAATATGTGAGTAAATGATATATGAAATAATCTGACTGATGGATTAATATGGAGTAAAATATTGTGGTTTATTTTTTATTTATTTCGGAGGGGTCGAAAAAAACAATTTATTTGAGCAAATATGAATGCAATGACAGTATACTAAGCAGTGGTATAATGATGATAAGGCTATTTGATGAAGGATCTATAGTGTATGGAAAACTGCAAGCTTTCAATTTGATTGATACAAGGTTATGATTAACTATGCTGATGAGGGGATTTATGAATTTGTGACTGTATGACATGATATCTTGACAAGATCGGTCTTGACAAGGTACATTATTTGGATACCCCTCACGTCTACATATTACACAATATTGACATAATTTCTGGCATGTACATAGGTACCTATGGACAAATGGTCAACATTACTGAACCACCTAGAAGGTTAAAATATTAAAAATATGATGAAATGTAGATAAAGTTTGAGAGGAAGAGGTAATTTGGGCCATGCTTGGTTTATATGATTGAAGAAAATGTTGCAAATAATATTTGAGATCTGACCATGCTTTTCCATTGGTTACATTTTTGATAAGCTGTTGACAGTTCAACAGTTTACACATTTGTCTGATGAGATCCAATTTATTTGGTAAACCTTTTTTATCAATTTTATGATATGTATACAGTTGCCATAACGTCCCCACTCCACAGGTGCAATGACTTGATTGGGGGGGGGGGGGGGGTGTTGTGTTATGATCAGAGTTACAACACCTCTGTGTCTCTGCAGATATTTTCTTTAATTATTAAATTTTATGCTATAGCCATAGAAATATTGTTCACAGTGCCAAGGAGCAAAGCCTCAGTGGGATGAAGAAGGGGATGGTGAGAGTTACAACACCCTTACATACAGGATATGAAATTTAATTCAACAGTGCTTTTTTTTTTTTAAACATGAACATTAAATATTTAAAACAGACAGAAAGATGGAGAAACAAAGCAAATCATTTTTTCCCCATTCTACAGAGCCAATAAAAAATTAACAATATTTGCATTTATTCCTTTTTTTCATTACATAATTTTTATCCAGGTTTACGAATGTTACTATAAATTTACAGTATAACATACATGTGATTGTGAATATTTCAGTTGATTCACATTTCTAAATTGCATCAACATTTATAGCTAATGTATCTAGTTTATAGTACCTGTCAACAGGTACAGGGGGGGGGGGGGGCTGGGAGTGCAGGGCAGAGGGGAAGCCTGCTAGTAGTGGCCAAGCTAAGCCAAGGCAAGCTGCCTGGGGTGGGTTACATAATGCAAGTGAAGACTGTATTACTAGGTGGGCCAAATGTAAACAACACTTGACATGGTGTATGAAAACTTGAATAAAAGCTACTCTTTTCAAACAATTCCTTTGAAATTTCAGATAACAAAAGATTAAATCCTCATGTAAATATGCTGTGAAAATTAAATCAACAGTGCTTACAGGGAAAAAATGTGCCATTGCCAAAGTTGGACAAAATTTAAGGTACTGATTTTTTATTTATGCTAATAACTTGAAAAATTTGCAAAATTCAGATCTAATTTTGGGTAAAAAATTGAATCTTGATTAAATAAAGTTATATTCCTGAAAAAAAGTCTCCAGCCTCAGCAATTCTCATGTTAAGTGAGCAAATATATTTCCTGATCTTTAAGAAACTGCATTATATTTGGGCCCATAACTTCAAAATAATACCCAATACTAATCTAATTTTTGGTATGTGCACAGAAAATGTATGGAAAAATATGAATACTAAATATGATTAAAAACAGATCAGTGGTTTTGATATTAGGCAGCTTTGAAGTGAAACAATGGCTTTTTTATGGAAAACAGAGGTTTTTCCTTAATATCTCAAAGGAACAAAGTCCTATTGACCCAATTTTTGGTATGGTAGGAGATTTTGGGGACATCTATTAGTATGCAGAATTTTAGATTCGTAGGTCTAACGGTTTTAAAACGTGCCCTGTTAACGGACGGACAAAGGACCACGTCTATAGCTCAGATGACTTATAGTCAGCTGAGCTAAAAATGGTGGCGCCACCTGCAACCATGTTTTCACAGTGTCCATCTGTTCGTCTGCCTTTGGTTAAAATCACTCATATCTCTGCAGTGACTTGACTAATTCACCTGAAATTCGGCATGCGTATACATCCTGGATAGCTTTTCTGATTTTATGACAGGTGGCGACACCTACATTCAAGTTTACGCTGCAGACATCCAAGCTCATATCTCAGGAACCGTTTGACCGATTAGGCCAAAATTTTGCATGTGTATAGATCTCACATAGCTCTTTATCATACGCAAAACAGGTGGTGCCACCTGCAGCCATTTTTGCACAGCTCCTGTCTGTTTGTCTGCCATGGGATAAAATCACTCATATCTCGGCAGTGGTTTGACATATCTGCCTAAAATTTTGCAGGTTTATACATCCCTGACAGCTTTCTTGATTTTATGACAGGTGGCGCCACCTGCATCAAGTTTATGCAGCAGACATCCGAGCTCATATCTTGGGAACCGTTTGACCGATTGGGCCAAAGTTTTGCATGTGTATAGTTCTCACATAGCTCTTTATCATACACAAAACTGGTGGCGTCACCTTCAACCATTTTTGCTCAGCGTCCATCTGTTTGTCTGCCACAGGCTAAAATCACTCATATACATGTAGTGGTTTGACTTATCTGCCTTAAATTTTGCATATGTATACAACTTGGACGGCTTTCTGGATTTTGTGGTAGGGGGGGCAACCTACATACACAATTTGGCTGCAGACATCCATGCTAATATGCAACACTATTTCCCCTTGCCACTCAATCCATGCCTCTCTTCACCCGTTCCACTCTGATTTAGGCGGATACACGTAGTTGCTTGTCGACTACCCGTATTCTAGTTATCTTTATAAAAACTACTAACTTGTTACTTTTATACCAGTAATACTTTTATTGATCTTTTATACCATTAAACAAATGATTTATACATTTTTTAAATCCCCATGAGTGTTTCTACCTTATCCACTATTTCTACCAATGGTAGAAAGTATTTTTACCGTATCAGTAAATTATACACAGTAATTACCCTGGTACTTACAGTACAGGGTAAAAACCTGCCAACCCTGTCATAAACAAATCTGATGTTGATATTATCTGCATTAAAATGACAAGAATATTGACTTGTTGTGTCTTTGGTCCTCATCAAATTGTTACATTTGAGCATGCATACTTAAAAACCAATGATAATGGATACACTATGTGCTGGTTGCTGCATAATAAGATCATGAAAATGGAATCCTCTCAAAAAAATGAACTGTGAAAATCACAAAATATTAGACACCATAAAAAGAAGGCAACAATAGAACTGACCTGCATGTTTTTCTCCTCATCTTAACACAACATTTTATAACTGATGTATAATGATCAATGTAAATAATACAACATGTCAGTGCAAAGGGGCCCTGGCCAACATACCTATCATTAACAGACTTGAAAAACACCTGGATAATCACATTCATATTTGTTTCAACCTCTTTCAGTATATTTCAATGGCATATGTGTTACATCCCCACCATTTTTAGGTTCTCTGATCACTCAATAAAGATTAGGCTTTATCTTGTTAAATGCAAATGTTTGCTAAAAAAGCTGTGTTCAGGTTCGAGTATAATCTAACAATGACTTTCACTTTTTGAGATTTTCACTTTACAATTTAAATAGACTGACAACATCTCTTGTACTTGGTTGAAAAATAGAATATGGTTAGTCGACAAGCAACTACGTGTATCTGCTAAAATCAGAGTGGAACGGGTGAAGTGAGGCATGAATCGAGTGGCAAGGGGAAATAGAGTGAAGTGTTGCATATTAGCATAGATGTCTGCAGCCTAAATGTTTATGTAGGTTGCACCACCTACCACAAAATCCAGAAAGCCTTCCAAGTTGTATACATATGCAATCTTTAAGGCAGATAAGTCAAACCACTACATGTATATAAGTGATTTTAACCCGAGGCAGACAAACAGACGGATGCTGTGCAAAAATGGTTGCAGGTGACGCCACCAGTTTTGTGTATGATAAGGAGCTATGTGAGATCTATACACAAGCAAAACTTTGGCCCAATCGGTCAAACGGTTCTTGAGATATAAGCCTGGATGTCTGCAGCGTAAACATTAAAGTAGGTGGCACCACCTACCACAAAATCCAGAAAGCTATCCAAGATGTATAAACCTGCAAAAGGTAGGCAGGTTAGTCAAACCACTGAAAGATATGAGTGATTTTATCCCACAGCAGACAAACAGACAGACCCTGTGCAAAAATGGTAACAGGTGGCGCCACTAGTTTCACCTATGATAAAGAGCTATGTGAGATCTATACACATGCAAAATCTTGGCCCAATTGGTCAAAGGGTTCCCGAGATATGAGCTTGGATGTCTGCAGCATAAACGTGAATGTAGGTGGCACCACCTGTTATAAAATCAAGAAAGCTGTCCAGGATGTATACACATGCAAAATTTCAGGTGGATAAATCCAACCAATGCAGAGATATGAGTGATTTTATCCCAAGGCAGATGAACAGATGGATGATATGAAAAAATGGTTGCATATGGCGCCACCATTTTTATGTATGTTATAAAGCTATCCAAGGGCTACATTTGTGCAAAAATTTTTTCCTGATCGGTCAAATTGTTCCCGGGATATGTGGGATAATGTGTCAAAACAGACCCACAGATGGACGCAGAGTGCAGAGGAAAGGTCAGAGGTCAAAACAAAATTGGGGCGCAGCAGTTCACATGTGACCCGAACATAATCCAGGGTTTCGTAAAATTCCGCCCAGTTGTCACGGAGGAGTTCTCAGGACACCTACAAGGCGGCCGCGGTGGCGGTGGGCTGAAAACATAGTATCCACAAAACTCTGTTTTCGCGGATACACTTATGTTTTTGTAAGTTTTGTGTGTATATGTGTGTATATGTTTTCTATTGTATGAAAAAAAAATTATATATGGATTTTATTGCAGTGTATTGTGCTATCATAATATCAGTAACTGGTGTGGGAACTCCAGCACTTGTCATCATATCACAACTGCTGGTACTATCTGCCATGTTTCAAAGACCAACTTTCAGCCAAAAAACTCCCAAAGTTTTCTGAGAACATGATCCTTTAAGTTTGTTGACCACCTTCACTTTGAAAATTTCAATACTCACATATATTTATGTTATAATGATTACTTTTATAAAAAATTTCCCTGCAATTCATTAAAATAAATCTTATCCTTGAAAATAAATGTTTTGCTGAATGCAGAGAGACCCTTATGGTGTCTTTATCTTAAGATAATTATCCTTAAAGTAGTAAAAAGGCAAGTTTGTGTTTCAAAACAGGGACCAAAAAGTCAAGATTGTTAAGATATCTTGATAATCCCAGATATCCCAGATCGCCGATCGGTTTTTATCCTAACCATAGATGACAAGCTGATGATATATATATATATATATATATATATATATATATATATATATATATATATATATAGATATATATATATATATACCGGCACCTATATACCATACCTCTGGACAGCTGCTGATACTGTTGCACAAATAAGTCGCCCTGCTGCCTGCCAAGGGTCTGAATACTGGTAACAACTGTGGTTGGGGTGCAATGGACAGGTCCTGGCGCCAAGAGCCTGATTGCATAAAAGGGCAAAATGACACCCTGAGAGGGTGTTAATTACCTGGAAAATAACTAGCCCCTCAAGCCAATTATAGCCTGATTTGAACAGAATGGGAATAAGATACCAACTGATCATCACTCTTTAAAAAATAATCCCTGATACACAGATTTTTTTTATCAGAGTAAGACCCCTCCTTTGTACATGTAAGTTCATGTGAATTAATGGTATAGTTTCTGTAGATTATGTCCATGTAAAAAATCTTGCCAACCCTGGTTCCAAATATATTAAAGTCCATGCATTAGTAGAAATATTGGTAGAGAAGTCTGAGTAGAAAATCCTGAAAATGGCAAAAAAATAAAATAGTGTCACAGCCAGTTAGTTGCACACACTATAGTGAAAATCTAGCTTTGCTGTTAAAACACAAATTTGGTTTGATACATTGACTATCACAAGACCTTTTGACATATATAAGCCATTTTTGTGTTTTATACGCAATTTTTATTTGTGGCTTTTATCAAAAAGTGCCTAATATGGTGGTACAGGTTTTATCTCATTTTCATATTTAATGTAAGCATAGATTGGAGTTTTGTTGCTGATTACCAAAAATTATTGTTTTCTATTGGAATTGATGTTTCATTGGACTAATTATAATGACATTTCTGGAATTTCTGTTTCTGGTCACATTTGTTTGGACTGGTTAAAGAAAATGTGGCAGTTTAGAAATTTTTTAGCCAATAATTTTACAATAAATGAAACCTTTGTCACTGCAACTGATCCATGTAGACATTTCATTGAATATAAGTATGACCTCTGACCTAAATCACACCATTTGTTTATACTACAAACAACCCAAATGAACCGGCGGGAACCACGCAGATGATGACATAACTGAGTAAAGATTAAGTGACTGATATATTACATAACTAATAATCAGATAATATCAACTCCTACCTCCCCTGTGGCTGCCACCGCTGACTGGACGGTCCCCGTGTTCGGATTCAGTTTCCAATGAGTGGACGTTCTGGAGTTAGACTGGATAATATGCATTGACACGATGTACAATGCCAAATATGAGACGCTAGGCAAATCACAAGCCATTTTGTCGCCTGTGATCGGCCGTACCTCCAAAAATAAACCCAAATAAATTTGCCGTTGACAAGGACCCCCTTATCAATTTCAATACAATCAGTTCAGTTGATAAATCTAACCATTCACTGCGAGCCTACACTGCTACGCGGCAAATTATATTATCATAATTCAGTATGATAAAATAACTCTTCCAGAAAAAAATCTCCCAAATAACTCCGAACATTACACTAGAATATTATTTTTCTCAAATAGGCCATGGAAAGTAGTTTAAATACCACAAATAAATCAAAACAAGCTCGTTGCCACGTTTTCAGTGTAGTATCATATATCGCCGTCAGATGGCGATATTGGCTGATACCTGGGTAGAGGTTATGCATAAAAAAATGGATCTGCGTTTGTTTCGCTTAGCTCAGCATAATAAACGTTGTGCAATTCATAACTGAATAAAAGCCTTTGTGGGGAAAGATTCCGCCGCAGTTCAAAGAATGAGAAAATATATAAATGTCACATACAATTTTTATGATAAATATCACTATTCATATTTATAAAATATACTGCATCCTGATATATATTACAAAGGAGAAGCCAATATATATATTTACATTAACGTATTGTAGGCCTACGCAAAATTCAGCATATGTAAGTTATGTAAGACTCAGAGAGACATATATATTTCTTATATTGAGGGTTCTTTTTTACATGGACATATGTTATTTAACATATCTGGACTAATTTTCTATAATCGTGAAGGAAAATTTTTCATTCTGATTCAAGATTTATCCATGATTTTTTTCCATAATAGGCGAGTAAAAAAAAAACAGGCGTAAGTTAGCATCCTAGCACAGAAAAAAATCTGAATTCATATAACGAATTAGTATTTTTGTTTAGTTATTTACATGCTTATTTAGGCAATAAATCAACATAATCCATACATAGCCTACATTTATTAGTATATGTATGACATATGAAATATCAGATATCAAAGCAGACAATATATATATATATATATATATATATATATATATATATATATGATCACCCGCAGAACTTTTAATTCGATTCCCTCTCAAGGGTCATATTATATATATATATATATATAGGTACGCTGGATTTGATGTGGACGACATCATTACAAATTTATGATGTAAAATTATTGACTCCTCTATTTTTCTTAATATCTCCAATATATATTTTCAAAATCTTAAACACTCCTTGTAGCGAGAAGTCAATTTTTGGACAGATGAACTTAATGAAGGAGCGGTTCATATATTCATAAATTCTTGCTATTAGTCTTTATTTACGTAGACATATTTTATACGCGCAAATATTAACTAAATTCTTGCTATTCGTCTTTATTTACGTGCACACACAAAAAAATCTAATATATATAATTCAAAAATCATAATGCCATATATATATATATATATATATATATATATATATATATATATATATATATACACACGTGCACGTTTTGCTATGCCCCCCCCCCCCCCGAACTCTTCGTCATGCATCCAGGTTCGTCATATAAAATTTACACCCTTATCATTTTTAGAGCCGCTGTTTTCCCTTTTTCACTAGCCATATTTAATAGCGATGTATCACATGCAGTAATAATAAACTTTGGAATTTATATGACCTGATAATTTTGTAAAGAATCTTTTAGCAATCCATCACTAGATCTTTACAGAAAGTTACATCTGAAATTTATTGCGCGAAACGCACATTAAAATCAAACTTTTTGGTTTTGCCTTGTATTCACAGTTATTCTGAAATTAACTGAGCAGAAGGCATTTTATTGTCCACTTTGTCCATGCAAACATTTTAATTTTATATGAAATTCCTGGTCTCCCCCGATAAAAACAATAATTTTATATATATATATATATATATATATATATATATATATATATAATATTATTATCATAGAAGCTTTATCCTACTAATACGTAGAATATATTATAAATATACTGCATGTATATATAAATAAACCCTACATAATTTTTTTTTAAACGGATGCAATGTCCCTCTACACGCGTATGTGTTAAAGCTGGGGCGGGGGATCATGATTGCAAAACCAAATGTTGGCTCACGGACAGAGGTACATGTTTGTGTATATATAGGCCTACCCAGACTATTACCATGGTAACTAATCGTATGTTAAACTTCCCCGCATCTTCAAACGAAAGTAGGCCTACGACATAAAACTACACGACAACCGACGTTTTTATACCCATGAACTTACTGCCCCCCCCCCCCCCCCCCCCCCCCCGGGTTTCGCCGCCTATGATTAGTCAATTTACTTAAGGGAATTGTGAGCATAGTCTACATAGAAACGTTCGTTACAACCCCTTCCCCGTGACTTGTCGTGCATATTATGGTTTCCGTTTGATAACAGAGATATAGCTTGAATGTGTTAGCGACGCGTTCGGCATATTTGGTTTTCTAAAGACCTACAGATAGGCCACCCGCGATCAACGTATTAAACATCAACATTATAAGACAATCATTCCCGACTTGCGCACCCAGCTTGCGACAGATCGTTTCATATTGATGGCCCGTGCATGATTACATTTAAGAATCGCACGCTCACATGGCGCCGGGAACTCGTAATAAATTAAGTCACGGATAATTTCAAACCCTATTCCAAAAGACAGCGAACGGCAGTTGCCTGAAATCGCTTTAGTGAGACGTATCCAACCTAAATAAATTCATCGGCCGCAGGAAAGTTACAAAAAATTCAGGTCACGCCAACTGTCTTGATAATGAACTACTCCTCTCCAGACCTCGAAACGACGTCACGGGCCGTGCTCACACCGAGGCTCAGGACAACGCGCATGCGTCGCAAACGGGTTAGCAAGTGCGAGACAGGAAGTTATTATATCGTCGATGCTATAAACACCAGATTCATACAGCTAATGTACCGCGCCGGCCCAGATTAGTAACGGGTAAGTTTGAGCATGGTTTTGTCCGTACGCACAGCGCCGTTTTTACCACCTCACATGCATGTATTATCGACACATCGACGACGATGTCGGGGTGGTGTGATCACTCAGCGATGCTAAATCATGGCGACCTCGCTCGTATCTTGTGTGACGTATCGCATCCGGCCGCCATATTGTTTACTGGTGCCCGACATCGCGTCGCTAGCATCTGACAATCTGGCGTTGCTAGCGTGCATGCTGCCTTATTCGACTTGTGCTTCACAGTGTATATCGAAATCACGATGTAAATAAACATGTTTATGTGTTGTGTACACAGAGCACCAATCTATACTACAGTAAACTATCGAAATAATGCAGAATTAGCGAAATAGCGCGTGTGTCATATGACAGCTTGGCTAAAGACCATAAGGTCATAATTATCAGATGACATTACATTAGTGTTTGCGGCGGCCAGTTTTAGCGAAGTGATGAATGCACTTAACTTATGCGTTGGATGTCTATCCTGCGCACGAATGTGCATTGACCGGCTGTGATAAGTTGATTGTGCAGGTTCAAGGAAGGGGGGGGGGGGGGGGTGTTATGAATTAAGTGGTGGGGAATACATTACAGAGTTATTGTATCACTTGGCTGACATGCATTATAGAAGTCATATGGAGGGGGTTAAATGAAAAAAAATCTGAAATAAAAGATATCTGATTTAATTAGATGCTTGAAGTACAGTAGGGATGGCATGCTTACAGCAGTTTTGATGTTTGTCTGATAAACTGCATGGTCACTGTAATATTACTGCCATAATGGCAGTGTCATTAATTATTCATAAATAATATATATATCTGGATATATTATGTATAAAGTGTGGGAACAAAACATTACAAAGGTATTGTATCACTTAATTGTATTTTAATAGTCATATGAAGGTGGTTTAATGAATTATTAGATATCTGATTAAATGAGATGCTTTGAAGTACTGTGCTGATGGCTTGCTTACAGTTTTGATTTTAATTTAATAACATGATAAATGTAATGTTACTACCATAAATTATTCACAAGTAATATATTATTGTTTATATATGTAATAAATATAGTATCTGTTATCATGTTAATAGGGATATGATTAGACAATTATCATGAGTAATCACTTCATATCCTTAGGTTTGATACATTTTATTGATTTTATTCATAAAGCATTCCTTCATTGTACATTTTAACTATTTTTGCACTGAATATTAAGACTATTATAAAGCAATGAATAAATTAAGCAAAAAGGGTGAGACAGGTATATATATATTTGTATAAAAGACAGGCCTGTTATAGATTGATAATATTATTTTAATTCAATTTGTGTACATTCTTATGAGCTTTGCATGACATCCTGACACCAACCCCCCCCCCCCCCCCCCGCCCTAAAAAAATTTATATGTCCAGTATTTGTAACTTCCACACACACACTCCGGTTTAATTTCCTGTCATAAAGTACTTCATTCTCTCTTAGTCTATCAGCCTGAATAACTTTTTTTCTCATTAGGCCATTCCATGTGAATTCACAGTATTTAGGACATTTTCCTGGCTTGTATAGGTTTCATTTGCTTCATGCTCCTTGTAATACTCTGTTTAAATGTTATGGTACTGGTACCCAATGGCAGGTTTAAAAAAAAATCTACACAATTATTTACAAGCTGTAGTTGCCGTATTTGAGGTAACTAATTTAGAAGATAATTATTAATAATTTATCAGTAGTTTACAGTAAATTAGGACTTGAGTCCACTATGACTTGTACTCTGACTCGGGGATCAGGACTCTAGAAATCAGACCTAGCCCATCTTGATTAAAGTATACAAAACTGTTTAAGGCCTGACTTTCAGATCTATAAGAACCAAACAAAGACTTTACAACACGTGCAAACTAAGATCAAATGGTACAAAAACAAGTTTAGACTATATTCCAAACTCTGTCTCTGCACTGGGAATATAATATTATTCAATATTAAAGTAAAATTCATGCGTTAATTAACATAAAAATGCACTCAATAATCTCTGATTCCAATTTAAGGTGCATTTAATTGAGACATGTTTGACTCTTGACTTGGACTTGTGTTCCGACTTCACAAAGACTCAGACTTCAAGAAGGCAGACTTGGATTCGAACCACTTGTACTTGAGTGGCATGGATTCAAGTAATTGGATTGTGGACTCCACTAATTGTTAGTTAAGAAACAATAGTTTATAGTTGTTGATACTTATTAGCTTTAAAATATCAGGTAATTAGCTCGAAGAACACAATAGGAAAGACTGAATTTCTTTCAGGAAATCATTTTTTCATTAACATGAGGATAACCAATGCTTTCTAGATTCAACAGGAATTTTCTTTAGCCATTTCAGAAACACTTTAGCCAGCACTTATTCTTTGAATAATGTGAAATATTGATATTTAGCACTGAGCAAAATTCAAAATCTCATGAATGGATCATATCATAACAATATAAATATGATTATAAAAAGATGTGTGGACAGTGCAATTCATGATTATTCTGTGTGACTCTGCATTGAACATTAAATTATATATAATCACTATAATTAAATCGACTGAAGACCAGTCTTTCTTGATAAACTTTTATTTCACAATATTATAGTCTCTTGTTTTGTTCATTCAGTAAGGCCTTAAAAATGTTCTTTGTTTCAAGAATCCAGACTAACTCAAAGAAAGCCTAGCCATTCTAAAATTAAAATAAATAAAAACCTTGAGCCATGGGGCACAAAAAGGTCACTTCATAAATCTTGTACAAGTCACAAATAATTGAAATTACAGCTAATTATATCACAGTAATGATTAAGTTACTGGTTCTATGATCTTAGGCATAAATTATGTATAAAATGTGTAAGAGTTACAGTGTGTATATTTATGTAAGAGATCATTTGATTACCATGTACCAACCTTCTATAGTCAGGGTGGGGGTAATATTGCAACCTGCTTTCTCGCTCCTTTTTTAGCTCAGCTGACTATAAGTCATCTGAGCTATAGTCATGGTCCATTGTCCGTCCATCCGTCCGGATGTCCGTCCATAAGATGCACGTTTCGACACCGTTGGACCTACGAATCTGAAATTCGGCATACAGTTATATGTCCCCAAAGTCTCCTACCATGCCGAAAATTAGGTCAATAGGACTTTGTTCCTTCGAGATATTAAGGAAAAACCTCAATTTTTTATTTGAAATCTATTTTTACACTTCAGGACTGCCTAATATCTAAACCACTCATCTGGTTTTCTTCATATTTATCATAAATATTCCTCTATATAGTTCCTATGTACATGCCAGATATTAAGTCAGTATCATTTAATTTAAAAAAGTTATGGGCCCAAACATAATGGACTTTGTAAAAAGATCAGGAGGATATTTGGTCACTTAAGACCAAAAGTGTTAAAGGTAGGGACTTTTTACAGTAATACAACTTTAATTAATCAAAATTTAATTGTATACCAAAAATAAGATCAAAGTCTGTTAAATTTTTTAGCTCAGCTGACTTTCAGTCATGCTGGGCTATAGCGATGGGTCTTTGTCCGGCGTCCTTCCGTCTGTCCGTCCGGCCGTCCGGCCGTTAGCAGGGCACAAATCGTAACCGTAGGGGCTAGGGCCATGAACCCTATGCAGTCTTAGAGGTTATAAAAAGATCTCCTTGCAAACCTGAAATTAGGTCACTGCGACCTATATTCTCGATGTTATGGGGTGTGTTTGCACCCCCCAGAAATAACTCTTTGAGACAAAATTTTCATCCCAAACCTTCCATCTTTCACATACAACTCACCTACCAACAGGGGAAGAACCATAATTTTTTTTAGGTCAAGGTCACAGGAGCCTCTTCTTTGAAAAGCCTGTGGATGCATTTTAAGCCAACCCTTTCATCCCAATTCTTTGATCTTTCACGTATAGCTCACATACTAAGCTGGAGAAGAATCCTATAGATTTTGAGGTCAAAGGTCAGGGTCACAGGATTCCTTTCTTTGAAAAGGTAGTGGACACATTTCAAGCTAGACTTTTCATTCCAAACCTTCCAGCACTGATATCGCTTCTCTGCCAACAGGGGAAAAGACCTGTTGATTTTGAGGTCAAAGGTCAAGTTCACAGCACCCACTTCTTGCGTGGAGTCATTTTCAGGCAAACTTTTCAATCTGTACCTTCCATCTGTCATATATGGCTTACCTACCAATAAGGGAAGAAGCCTATTGATGTTGAGGTCAAAAAGTCAAAGGTCATGGTCACAATATTTAATTGTTCTAAATGCGTGTGAGCATATTTCAAGTGTAACTGTTCAACCCAAACCTTCAGTCTTTCACATATGCCACATCTATGCATCACTCAGTTTGACTCAAACTTCATATTTATGGGTCTTTTTGCTTGAATAAATTACTTATTGATTTTGGGGTCAGCAGGTTAAAGGTTGCAGGTCAAAGTTATTCACCCATTGGTTACCAAGTAATTACACCAGATTTAAGTGGTCAGTAGTTACCCATCATTTAAAAAGAATCCAGTTGATATATGGGCAAAAGGCCAAGGTCATAGGTCAGGGATGTTCACAATTACTGGTACTTATTTTATAGACCATCTCTATTTTTCTTGTATATATAACCATCCCACTCCAGCTGGTACATCTCCCTGTGTGGCTGTAATTGTGAGTGACACTGGTGACATATGACTCCCTTTTGTATCAGCCTATTTAGTGATAAGGCTCATTGATAAGTACCTCATTACTTCATAACAAAAACACTGTTGTCAGAATGCTTCAGCCAGGCATTAAGACTATGAGAGTTTAGTATTAAGGTTTAGCTACTGATTTATAAGATGATGGGAACATTTTGCAGTTTATTTTATGGAATCCTAGCAATAAACTTAGTTTCCTAGATATCTGAATATTTTAATATATATCACCACATATAAAAGCAAGTGTTTGTTCTCATAATATGTGGATGTGTACCTTGATTTAGGATGGCTTTTTGTTTTATTTCAAGACTCTAAGTCATGCTTTCTGCATTTCTTTTCTTTCAGGTTTGGCAGTTTACCTACCCTGCTGACCCCATTGAAAAGCAGAGTGAAAATAAAAATATTGGACTTACACTTTTTACAATTGCATATCTATAAATCTGATATGAGGGCCTGGACATGCCTTTTGAATTATTTTGGGCATTTATTACTGGATAATTTGCCCCAAGTTTGGTCTCTTATTGGAGAATGTGTGATATCAAATGTCATACTTGTCAGAAATCCATTATGTCTGCCAGTTAGCCACCTTAGAAATTCTTTCTTCAGGGCAGTTTCAGTAATTTTTCTTTAATGTTTGGTCCGATTTAGAGAATGTTTGTTGTCTGATTTCAGACTTGTCAGAAGTCCAATATGGCCACCAGGCAACCATCTTTTAAATCCTTTTGATCATATTATTTCAAGAACAGTTAAAGTGAATGCAGTTGGATGTATATTTATGTAATCTTGTAAAGGATTGGGTCAAATATTTCTGAATAAATATTACCATCATTTATAAAAGTGCAGTACAGTTGGCTTGTATTGAATAAAAATTCATACAGAAGCACCTGTTTCTCAATAATTCTTGCATGTATTTCCTTGATTTTTGCTATATATTTTGATCTTATATTTGCCCTCTGTGGTGTTCCTTTTGAGACTGACAGGTTTCAAGCAAGCTGTTGGAATAGTTCCTGATAGCTTAACAATCATTTATTTTCCTCAGACCATCAATTCACTGTGTTTTAACCAGACATAGGTGATATATATTTCTGTTGTCATAGAAAATTTTCAACAAATTGGCAAATTGGTTCTTCAAAATTTGACTGGAAGTTGTGAATCTCAGTCCATGATGTCACAGGTCATGCTTGGCAGCTGAGCGTCATGACCCATGGGTCACTTGTTTTAAATATTGGCAAAAATATAAAATTGGTACCTTAAATTTTGCCCAACTTTGGCCACGGCACGTTTTTTTCCTGTAAGTACTGTGGATTTAATTTTTACAGCATGTATACATTAGGATTTAATCTGTTAAAAATCTGAAATTTGAAAATAAAAGCTGCAAAATTAGGCTAGTTATTGAATTTTTTTGGAGGCTCTTGTTGTATTTCCTTACATTGTCAAGCAGTCCAATTTGATGACTGTAGGTCATTCAGTGCACATCTCTATGCTCCCGTGGCTGTTGGCATAATTTTAGATGTCCCCAAAATCTCCTACCATACTGAAAATTGGGTCATTAGGACTTCGTTCCTTCGAGATATTAAGGAAAAACCTCCGTTTTCCATAAAAAAGCCATTGTTACACTTCAAGGCTGCCTAATATCGAAACCACTGATCTGTTTTTAATCATATTTAGTATTCACATTCTTTAATACATTTTCTGTGAACATACCAAAAATTAGATCAGTATTGGGTATCATTTTGAAGTTATGGGCCAAAATATAATGCAACTTTTAAAAAAAAATCAGGAAATATATTTACTCACCTAACATTAAAATTGCTGAACCTAGAGACTTTTTTTCAGGAATATAACTTCATTTAATCAAGATTCAATTGTTTACCCAATATTTTTTATCTGAATTTTGTGAATTTTTCAAGTTATTAGCATAAATAAAAAATCAATAACTTAAAATTTTGTCCAACTTTGGCACTGTTGATTTAATTTTCACAGCATATATACATAAGGATTTAATCTTTTAAAATCTGAAATTTCAAAGAAATTGATTGGAAAGAATAGCTTTTATTCATGTTTTCATACACCATGTCAAGTTTTGTTTACATCTAGCCCACCTAGTAGTACAGCCTTCACATGCATTATGTAACCCACCCAAGGCAGCTTGCCTTGGCTCAGCTTGGCCACTACCAGCAGGCTTCCCCTCTGCCCTGCACCCCCCCCCCCCCCCCCCCATGGTGCATAAACTAGATGAATGTTATTATTTTCTGTATTTGATTCATTCTTATTCTAGGCTATGCTACATTTTAGATTTTGTATGTACCACCAGGGTTACAATGATTAAAGTGTAAATTTAATTGTGCCCACAAAGTGGTGTATTGCTATGAAAGTGTGGATGTTCATCAGATAAGTAATTCCTTACTTCAGAAAAGTAAAAACTTCACCAGGTGTGAAATTGACTATTAATTCCAGTAATAAATTAAAACTGGGATAGTAATTAGCACAATGATACTGTTTGTCCCTCATTCAACCAACAGTGTGTATACTTTATTTGAAAAGATGTTTTATTTTATCATATTTACTGAATCTTTTATTTTATTTTGGTGAATAAAATTAAGCATGTACTGAAAACTCCAATGTGCAAAACTTTTTAATAGTGATTCAAGGAATATTCTTGTAGATGCCATGTTGTGGCATTATTTTCTTTTAAATTCAGTTTAAACATTTATGATTTAAAAATAATAAAATATATGTGTATGCATAATATGACCCAATATGAGCTACACTCTGGATATATGATGATTGTAACTTTTGCAACAATTCTAATATTTTAACTTATAGTTTACAGTTTTTTACTCTGTATATATAATGATTGCAACTTTGCAACAATTCTAATATTTTAACTTATATTTTCATTTTTTTTTTATTAAAAATTTATAAAACCTGTAAATAAAAAAAATGATTCAGATAAAAACTTCTTAATGGAAAAAGTGGATATGCTTAAAAGAATAGGCTTATATATAAACTTAAATGCATTATTCCCTTGAAAGTGAAATAAAGGTATTAGTCCATTCTGTCCACTTGCCTGTCCATCTGTAAATTTTCATATGCATCATAGTATCTCAAAACTTTTACTTTTTTTTCTTCATGACAGTCTTGTCAGAGTATTAGTTTGCAATCATATATTTAGAACTTTACTATAACCAAGTAGGAGGGCCCCTTTCCTCTTAGCTTTTCATATTCTTATATAAATGAAAAACATTACAATAGAATATTTCTACCTCCACCTTCGTGCTGCCCTCACTTTTCCCTTCTCCGAACCCCATCCCAAAGTCAGCCTCAGTAAGCAAGAACAAGATGAATCAGATATATTCATACTTTAATATTTTGTATAACTATTTGTCCATAGGTACCTATGTACATGCCAGAAATTATGTTAATATTGTGTAATACGTAGACATAGTGGGCATCACAATAATGTACCTTGTCAAGACTAAAGAGATATTGTGTCATACAGTCACAAATTCATAAATAACTTCATCAGCATAGTTAATCATAACATCATATCTGTCAAATTGAAAGCTTGCAGACTACCATACACTTAAGATCCTTCAACAAATAGCCTTATCATCATTCTACTACTGCTTATTACTGCTGTCATTGCAATGATTGCATTCATATTTGCTCAAATATATCACAATTTTCAACCCCTCCTAAATAAATAAAAAATAAACCACTATATTTTACTCTATTAATCCACCAGTCAGGTAATTTCATTTATCATTTACTCACATATTACATTACATTCCTTTATAATAGCCCAACATGTCCATGATATTCATAAGCTTTATCGACTTGTATAGTATCACAGTGGAGAAACATTTATAGTCCAATCACGATCAGCTGAGCGCCGTGACCCATGGGTCCCTTGTTTGGACAGTGGGACAATATGAGAGGGCCTGGTATATATACAATTTGGATTATTCCCTTGAAACCTATGTGTGAATTAATTTAATCTTAGCAACATCAGCAAAATCAAATAATAAAATAATCTTCTCAAAAGCCTGTTTTATATCACATGGTAAAAAAATATTAAAATTAAATAAATAAACCTGTCTACCTACTCTAAATTTTTCACCACTTTCGGAAACAAAGAAACTTATTTTTTAGGCCTAAGTAAGGGCATTGAAAAGATGCTTCTCCCCAATAAATTAGCCAGAGAATATTTTGTTTCGCCAGATCTCCCCATTGCTAGCCATTGGCGAATTGGCGAGTAGGCAGGGCTAGCCCTGAGAAGATACTAGTCAAATACCAGACTAGTAACTTGTACTAGAACATGATGTACTGATGTATGAACAAGCTGATTGTATATTGATTGTTTAATTTATCTGTGTTTGTTTGACTCTACCCATTTCCATTTGTTGTAAATTTTATATGGCACGTTTGATGTCTAGAAAAACTGAGAAACTTGTGATGTCTTGTTAAAAGTATGGACAGGTATAAGTATTGCTGATTTAGGCCACATTAGAAATAAAAGTAATTGTTCTTCAGTATTGTTGCTCATATCTGTTTTTGATGAATTATTTTCTTTGGGGGAGATAAAAAACCAAGTAATTAATATAATGTTTCTAATGGTTGCTCTAGGCACAATCCCTTTATAACACCTATACACACAACAGACAAAAGAATATTTACAAAACTGTGTTAATCAAAGGATCCATCATTTCAAGTTTGTATTCTCTATGATTGGCTGAAATGGTCACATGATTAATAAATAGCAAATATAAATGCTGTTGGCAAAATCCTTTATGGGGTTGAAAAGGCCATTGTGTATTAGTTAGACCACAAATTTATTCCATAAATATATGTGTGGTCCTCTTGACTGCATGTAAAAACTGATGCTACAAGGAATCCACATAATTATCAGGACATGTTGCCAGCAAAATGGCAGCTGATTTGAATGGGTACATTTGAGTCTGTTTAAAAGAAAACCAATAAAAATGGTTTTAAATATAATAAATGTTTTTAAATCTGAATAAATTTATTTTAAAAAATCATGGTAATGCTTCATTGTGTTACACTTTTAATAATACATGGAGTAAATTGTACTGGAACTAAATAAACATTATTTCTCTTTTTTAATTTTAATGCCTAACAAAACAGACAATTTGATTTCTTATAGACCTGTACCTAGTCACTAAGAAAGCGCATCATTTTTTACATTACACTTGCAAGCGTCCAATTTGCTAAGATTAACTGATATCATAATGGACGAATAGGGAAAATTTGATGTCTGGTATGGAAATAAATAGGTGTGACACTTATGTTGAAAATAAAACCTACAGAGTAATTAAACATATTATAAACATGCACAAAAGTAGAAATTCATACAATAATCCCCTCCGGTCAATATGACCGAAACGAGCACATATTACAGTGACGCGAAAAGACATGGAGGCAAATATACAGACTCTGGTACAAGGCATTTGAACATGACCCAGCATCAATTTATAACCCGCATTTATTTTTCTTGATTTGACCTGGCTACTAAATAAGGCATGCAACTATTTAAGGTCTAGTGTCTGATCAAGGAAATACAGTTATCAAAATTCAATTTTATACCTATTTTTTTTTTGCCAATTTTTAAGTTATTAGCATAAATTAAAAATCAATACCTTAAATTTTGTCCATCTTTGTTCAAAGTATTTGTCTTGCATAAATATTTAGTATTTGATTATCACTAAATAGCTAGGCCATTTCCTGTTATTTTTTAAAGTAAAAGATATAAGTATATTTGTATTAGCTAAAATTTTTACAAAGTTCAGCTGAGTGCAGTGACCCATGGGTTGATTGTTTATCAATTGCTTTGATAGCATAATTAAAAATTTAATCTGCTTAGTTGTTATATGAGTTGTCATAAGAACGACACCAAAAATGCAAACAGAGAAATTAAATGTATCATCCACACTTAACGACCAGCTGTTTGGGCAGCACACTGAGTGAACATACCTTCCTAGAAGCCACTGTCAGAATATGTTTCAATGTTAACAAATATCCATGCTAACAGACATTGTGTTATTTAAGAGCTATTAGGGGATCAGAGAAAATTAAGCAGAGGTGTGGCTTCTCTAACTCTACAACAGTGGGCTGACTTATACCCAGTGAGAAACCTGATGTCATGGCTGTTATGATAAGACCCAAACACTGACACCAACTTAATTACTTCAGCCTATCAATCACCCAGCAAGACCCATGCAGGGTCAGTCTGCAAGGCCAATCCTTACTACCCCTTCCAAATTTGACCACTATGTCTGACAGGGACAGAGAAAGGGTGGCGGGGACAGATGAAAGAATGGTAGGTAACATTAAAGGACGGGGGGTGAGAAATGATGTGGCGGTGCGCAAGGCTATATTGGCTAATGGAGAACCCTGATTAACAGGAAAAGTGTACTGTCTATGCTCTTTTCACAGCCCTTTATCTATAGGCCTATTACCTATATCATAAGCCCTGTTTGTTTTGACTTCATATTCTTTGTCACTACACAAGAGGGGAGCACTGTATTTTGGTCCAATGAGATAAGACCTGGTGCTGGAAGACACAACCTCTATGATTAACTGAAATGGTCACATGATTAATAAATATCAAATATAAATATAAAAGTAACCCCTCCGTTCTCGAGTCTGTCTGTCCTTCCGTCTGTCTGTCCAGAATTGGCTTGTGGAACAATTTTAAGCCAAACCATTTGACCAAAACCTTGCACCTAACACATATGGCTCACCAAAAAACAGATGAAGAACCCTATCAATTTTGAGGGCACAGGGTCAAAGGTTTTAAAAAAATCATGTAGACCCATTTTAGGCCAAACAGTTTGGCCAAAACCTTAAATCTTGTTATATGGCTCACCCACCCATGGATGAAGAACCCTATTGAGTTTGAGGTCAGAGGTCAAGGACACAGAGCTGCCCTCCTCAATTTCAAACTATGTAATACACCCAGACTTAATTATGCCCCCATGCGAGGGGATGCTCCAGTTTGCCATGTCCTTGTCACTACTTGGTTCTCGGGAATAATTTGAGTACTTGTGTCCTTGGCCTTGATTTTCATTTCATAACTTTTGAGCTACTGAAGATTTACACACCAGTTGTTTTTGTCTTGTTCTCAGTGTTCTTGTGTTTGATAACTGGTAACATTGACATTTATCTTCTGGTAAAAATCTGCAAAATTCCAGAATTATCATGACCCTTTAACTTTAAAGTATTGAAAATCTTTTTTTTTTCTGAATTTACATACAAATTTTTTATATCATTTTCTCGCCAGAGTTACAAAAGTGTTGACCTTACCCTTGATCTTCAAGGTCAAATCTTCCACAATGTAAAATCATTGTGACCAATCCAACCTTTCAAGTACTGAAGAGTTTTTCCTTGACTTTGAAACACAAATTCCCTCCGCCACAAGTTCTGGGAAGAGTTGTAGTGCTGATGACTTTTAATGTTCAGGGTCAAATCTGTAGAAAGCAAGAATTATTATAACCATTCTTACTTAGGCAATATTTCTTTTTTCCCTCATATTTGACACACAAGTTGTTTCCACCAAGGTCACGTGCTGAAATCAAGAATTATTATGGCCTGATAACCTTTGAAGCACTGAAAAGTTTTTCCTAAGATTTGAAATACTAGTTGTTTTCAACCAAGTTTGAATAGTTTGAGTGTTAGTGACCTTGACCATATACTTCAAGTTCAAATTTGCCAAAATCTAGAATGATTTTGAGTTTTTTGACCACCATAATTTTTTAACTAAGGAAGACTTTCCCTCAAATTTGATTCACAGGATATTCCACCAAGTTCATGGAAGAGTTTCAAAACTGGTGACCTTGTCCTTGATCTTCAGGTTCAGATCTTCGTATGTTTAAAAAAACACCATCTGACACATTAGAGATTGTTGGGATATGGGGGGGAGGGGGTGGACATATACATATATATACTGATTTTGTGACTGCAGAAACAAAGCCAAAGTCTTGTCTAGTAAGGTCGCACCATGTGTGCTAAAATTTGTGTCACTGGAGAGTGACAAATGTGAATACCAAAAAATACTTCACAGGTCTCTTTAAAATTTTTCATGGACAAGGATAATTGGACAAAGCCTATTTAAATGCAGTTCCGGTAATTGACAGGAGACTGACTGACCTTGAACATGTCAAGTTTGGGTGAATAGATAGGTCTTTAAATTAGGATAATTAAAAATCTTGGACAGCTTTGGCTTCAAAGTCTTATGCAAGAGATTGCTGGTGTCAACTTTGTTTTCTTGTTCCTGTGCTGTGAAATACCTCCTTTACTGCCACCTGACAACAGTGTGAGCAATGTGACTAAAATGTTTAATGGACGGATTTCTTTCATATTGTGCACATCAACAGATACAGGTTATAAGATCATAGGATGAAGCCTATATAAATTGTGGGTTCCTGACCTTTACCAAGATATTGATCTTGATCTTAAATTATTCTAGATTTGGTGAAAATCACACAAAATATTAGATTTCTCAAGAATCCTTGGATGAGTTGTTCTGAAAATTCAATTGATAGATTTTTAGATGGTGTTACGGGGAGACATTAAAGCGGACCGAACTGTCTCGCTAGTGAAGCTTGCTTTGCTAGCAAAGCAGTCGGTTTACCGGACTTGTGCGCCACCAACATGGGTTCACCAGGATCGGCCCAATGTTTTCCCCTCAAAAATTTTTTTTGTAACAAAATGAGGGCTTGTCTGACCTGCCGATTAAACTTTGTGGCCCAGGGAATAAGCTCACCAAAGTGTGACTCCTGTGGAAACTTAGTCTTGTTCTGATAGCAGAATGCTCTTAAGAGGGGGTGTGTTACGGGGTGCACATAAAAGTGGACCGAACTGTCTCGCTAGTGAAGCTTACTTTTCTAGCAAAGTGGTTGGTACGCCCGACCTGGGTTTGACTCCCGGATCTGCCCAGGATTTTTCCCCTCAACAATTTGTATTTGTAACAAAATGGGGGCTCGTCCAATGTGAGGGTAAACTTTGTGGCCCAGGGAATAAGCTCAACAAAGTGTGACTCCTGGGATAATTAATCTTGTTCTGATAGCAGAACGCTCTTAAGAGGATGTGTTACTGTCTAACTGTTCCTCTCTAAATTTTTATTCATCACAGATCTCACTTTAATAAACTAATTTAAAGTTTGATCAGTATCCTGAATACATAGGAAACAATTTCAAATATCAATGAATAACATAATAATGCAAACTGTTGATCCTAATATTACCTCTAATTTCACAATTATGGCTCTAATCTTCTCTCTTTGATAGATCTTAGCCTTGAAACTCATTTAAACCTCATTAAGGTCTAATGGTTCACTTGATGTGTCCTTGAGAATAGGACCAAGTCCAGTTTCTCCCTGACATCAGGGGAAGTATCAGTTACATGTCCAATTTATGTCTTTGACCGGTTCACACAAGCAGATTTCTGTATGAAGACTGGTGTTGGCTGACTTAGGTCTGTAGTGTGAGCCCAGCCTTAAAGTTTTGAATTTCTACACAATTCACTTATACCTCATCATATGTTAAGTGGTCACCTGCTTTTAATATTGAACCACAAATCTGGTTTTTATGGATTTTATTGCATCTAAGTGTCTTGTTTTATCCCCATTTTTCATTTGTTATACATTAGTGGTGGGAGTCGGTTCCTTTTTCATAATCGATCATCGATCAGTTTGCCAAAACCGATGATCGATTATTTTTCGGTTCAGACAAATATAAAGAAATGTGCAATTATCTGTGAAACTGTACTCTCTTAACCAAACAGGCATGTCTTAGTAATTCTACCTGACGAAAAGAAATTTTTGCTTTTTTTTATATTTTCCTTTTATCACTAAGATATGCTATTCAAAGTTTCATTTTAATTAAATATAGTACTAGTATTCAAGAATTAAATCACAGTCCAGGACATCTTCTTGCTGGCCCTCATGAATACTTCCTCGTATCATTTTAACTTCACCACCAGGACTTTCATTTTATATCAATTATGATGACTGCCGACATGCATACTGGTTTCACAGGCCCATATAATTTTTGGTAAAAATTAAAAAAATAAGTAATTGAAAGCTAAAAATATATTTACTAATGCGGCAGCAGGACCTGACATCAGTTTAGGAGATAATTTCTAAGAGAACCTTGCAAAATTGGAATAGACCTGGAGCATTTTAACGCCATACCGCCCATATTTTGCAATGAACATCTCGTTAAAAAACTCTCTGCTGATTCTGCAGCTCCCTGCCAGTTCACAGTGACATGTTTAATAAGTCCTCCGTTCCCTCATCTATTGTGTCATACTCAGTAATATACGGAGGTTATTTGACTCATTATATGAAGCGCGTATTTTGTAAAAAATGGAGGAGTAATTTTTGCCTATAACTTAAAGACATTCTGGTAAAAACAATCATGAGTATGATGTAATCGATAGTTGCCTTTGGTAATCGAGCGCTTGAATGTTGCAGCAAACCGACCGACTTTCGAAAAAACTCGATGATCGGCCCACCACTATTATACATTTATTAAAGATAGTGGAATATGATGGCTACTTTAATCATGCAGTGAACTGTGAAGGGTACCATTATGTCATTTCAGATAATTATGGAATCAAACAGTCCAGGTAAGACAGCTTCAGATAATACGTCCAAACCCAGCCAGGCATTACACATAGACATGGATACACCAACAAGCAGAACCTGTGAGATTTTTACATCTGATCATCAGGACACACAACCATCTGATGCCAGTAAAGAGAACTGTGATGAATCTGCCTCACCAAATCAAAACACCAACACAGACTCTGAGGAAGATGAACCAAAGGTACACCAGCCTAAAGAAAGGCCTTTGGGAAACAAAGGTATAACAATAGAGGTGGGCGATGAAAATGAAATGGAAGGATTTGGAATTATGCCAAGAAATAATTCTGTGGAGAATACTGACTTTAGTAATGCTGCAGAAGATGTTTTGTCAAAGCCACATTGTCTGGATTCTAATGAGTTGATAGGAATTCAGGATACAGATAGCAAATGTCTTGAACATGGATCTGTCATACCAGTAGTAGAGCCAGTCTTAAACAGTGACATTGTAGATTCAAAACCTAAAGTAGAATCGGAGGAGTTAACAAGTGAAAAAGATCTCACAACTGTTGTTGAGTCAGATTCAGTTGAAAGTGTCTCACATGTAATTTCAGAACCTCATTCAGAGAATATGAACGATGAGGAGGTGTGTCAATCAGTGGAGACTGAAGATCAGTCAGAACAATCTAAAGGAAATGAGGATGAAGAGGATAAAATAAAAATGCATGAGGAGATAACAAGTGAAAAAGGTCTCAAAACTGCAGTAGTGTCAGATTCAGTTGAAAGTTTCTCACATGTTAATTCAGAACTTCAGTCAAAGAATATGAACGATGAGGAGGTTTGTCAGTCAGACAAGATCAAAGCTCAGTCAGAACAATCTAATGGAAATGAGGATGAAGAGGATAAAATAAAATTGCATGTTTGTACAGATGGATCAATATCTGTGAACTCCATGGAACTTGTGGATAAGCAAGTTTCAGAGAGCAGAAATAGTGTAAGAGCAGAAGTGGTATTTCACATTGAAGATTCAGAAGAACATTTCGATGTTACTTCACCACCAAAAGAAGATATTTCTCATTTTGAGAAACATGACCATTTGAACAGTACAAACAAAAGTGAGAGTGCACATGATGATGATATATACACCACACACACAGATGACACAGATAATCAAGAAGATACAACTTCAACTGATTATATCAGTGATATGCCTTCTGATAATATTTGTAAAAGCAGTGAAAGAACAACTGATATTTTGAAAACGCCATTTCTTGAAGATGAAACAAGTGGTGAAGTGTCTGAGATGGATTCAGAATATATGAAAGATGGAGCGTCAAAACCTAATGACACTTTGATCAGGTCCAGATCACAAGATCTTTGTAAGCTCTCTGAGGGTCAGGCTAGGAGTGAAAGTGATTCAGATTTGCAACAGTTTGATGGTTTTGATAAAACTGCTGATCAGGAATTTGACATTACTCTGCCAGATCAACAAAGACTGGGCTCATCTGAACTTCAGGATAGCAGTGGTAAATGTATATCTGTACCTAATGATAATGACTCTTCAATCTCAAGGACAGAGTTTGAGGTCAAGCACCCATGTCAGACTGAAGTATCAGAAAGTCAGGATGGGGTTTCTGGGGAGCTTCTACCTGAAAATGTTGTCGATGCAGATCATAAAGGAATTGAGGAAGATTTACAACCGGGGCGTTCAAAGTCAGAACCAAGTGATGAAAATACTCCTTGTGTTGTTAACCCTGAGAATATGCAACAGTCCACTTGTCTCAGTGAAACTAGTGACGAAAGTAATGCAGCTAATATGTCCAGCCATCATGGATCTGATTGTTTCCTGGGATCCGCTGAACCAGAGCACAAAGCCAATACAGTGGACAATAACCTGTTAAATGACCTTATTAGCCTTCAGAGTGAGCAAAGTGATAAACCACCAAGTGCAGAGGCACCTAGTATTCTGAACAATACATGTAATCTCATGACCTCAACATTTGGTTCACTGCAGAAAGAAAATGAAACAGATTGTGCAAGAAAAACCCAAAATATTTTGACAGAGAACTTATCCATTGTCCAGCCTAAGTCAGATTCAAAAATTGTTAAAGAGTTAAGGACTGAAATAAGTGAAATTATTCCTGATCCCAATGTAAGTGCACATGTGTCTGGTACTTTCACAGCATTGAAAAACAGCCAGACAGATTTGCATCAATCGCTGGATAAGGAGAACATCAACAAAACTCTCTTAGAAGACATAAAAGATAGGGACAACGTGTCTTCAAATACTATCGCATCAGAAACTATCACAAATTCTGATTTGATTTCCAAAGAGCAACACCAGTTGGAGAAGCAGCAGTTGTCCCTCCTGGCAGATAAAAGTGAACCTGCCAGTGAGAAAATAACGTTATCTGACAGTTCAGTGTATTACAAGGATAAGACTGAAACTCAACATGAAACAGATAACAGTAACAATGTTGAAGAAAGTGTATTTGAAGGAATAGCAGTCTCATCAGGGGCATCAACACCATGTCAAGATGAAAGGGAGTACCCTGAAATTGCAATATACCCTGGTCAAAATGAATGTGAATCAGAAATTAACGCACAGTCTTCCATAACTAAAATTCCAGACCCCAGTTTTTCTGATGTAGTTTCCAATGCTATGGAAGAACCAAGAATTGATTCAGTTGCAAGTGATGACACTGATCATACAAACATTATGTCCACGGACCAGGTCAGTGAAAGTGTATCAACTGATAATGAAACCACTGTTTTAAGTGGCAAGAGCAGTACTGTACCTGAGGATCAATTAGAAAAAGAATGTGGTTTGATATCTACATCTGATGATTTTTGTGAACAAATGGAGGATAAAGAAGGTATCCAGACAGCATCGCCAGTATTTGACTCAAAAGAGCAGAGGTTGTCACGAAAGACAGCTGCCAACCAAGAAGTTGCTGCTTCACAGCAAAGTGACGTTTCAGACAGTATGGCAGACGATGTGGAAATGACTGATGCACTGGCACACAGGGATAAGGAGCCACCTGAGCAAAATAAAATCTCCCAGGAGGCAATAACTGTTCAGGAGGAAGTTTCAGATCTGCAAGCAGGGGGAGAAGGTCCGACAGATACAATAATTCAGATTGACGAGTGTGAGAATGAAGAAGGTAAAATCTCACAGGAGGTAATAACAGTTCAACTAGATGTTCCAGAAATGCAGGGAAGAGGAAACGGTCAACCAGAGACAGCAGTTCCAGTTGATGAGGGTGAGAGGCAACAGGGTAAAATCTTTGAGGCTGTAACTACAGTTCAAGAAGAAGTTCCAGAAATGAAGGAGGGAGATGGTCCAACAGATACAGATATTCAGGTTGATAAGTGTGATAGTGAAAAGAATGAAATCTCACAGGAGGTTATTGTGATCCATGAGGTGTCAGATATACAAGGAGGAGGGGATGGTTCTACACTTGTTCAGTTTGATGAAGAAGCCTGTGAACAGAATGAACCTTCCAAAGATGTCATTTCACACCAAAAAGGTATCACCAACACTGAAACCCTGGTTGCTGCTTTGGATGATGCCATGGAACAGACAGATTCAGAGCAGCCTCAAGTGGAGCTCTCTAATGACCTGACTCCTGATGAGGATGATGCCTCAGATGATCAAGCAGGTATTAGGGCTGGGTCACATACACCAAGGCAGGTTGATGCAGATCGGTTGCCAAATGAAGACGAAGGTGATGTTTCTATGGAAGATGACAAAAAGGAATCGCCAAATGAAAATACAGCTTTGGCAGAGTCATCTATGGACCAAGCCACAGTTGTTAGAGACAAGAATGTTTCAACAGCAGCAATTACAGAGCTTGAGAAAACAGGTGATAGTGTGGAGACTAATATTCCAGAAACACTGGTCATTCAGCCTGACTCTTCTCAGTCTTACAATGAAGAGGCTGATTGTGCTGATCCTGTTGGGTCAGAGGGTCAACCAGATGAAAGCCAAGTTAATGGTCATATAGATGTAAGTGAAGAAAACTCAAGCCCACTGATGATAACCAATGTTGTGTCAGATAGAGAAGCTTCTAAAGTTGCTGGGTTAGCAGAAAGTGAGACAGGTGGAACCACTAGTACTTCAGAAGGGGGACCAAAGATTCATGTTATCATCCCAGACAGCGTCAGAGGTGAGTTTTTGTCACATGTACTTCATATCCAACAACATTATTCTAAAATAGTACAGATGGATCAAAAAGTATACATTGAAACATAGTCAGACACATCTGAAGTCTTCCAGATTATGCCCTTTATATGAGTTATCTAGATTTGTTGTGATATTATTAATTTTATAAATGTTGATTTTTTTTTGTTTTATAGCAAAATTCTGTCATTTTCAGCAGTTCTGTCAAATCAGTCAGGTTCAACAAAATTAACAAATAATATAACTGCATATTTAGCTTCATTTTTACTGAAACACTTAGTACCGTTAAGTTCTCAACAGAATATGCTGCCTCATTAGAATATGCACCCTGTTTTCCTCAGAATGTTTAGTCATGGATGCACACATCTTACTTCCACTGAAGTTCCCAACAGAATAAGCACAAAGATTTAGCTAAAATGGCCCCAACTCCAACCTTATAGGATAGAATTCATTTAAAAATCTTAGATATCCATGTTTCCTGTCATCCCACACATGACTTCATGCCTTCCAGTATTTTTTGAGCTTTGAAAAAATGCATGCATGCACATATATATCGTGTGGTATTAAAGTGTTTAAGTTAATGCTATTAAATAAAATTTGATTCTGAAAGTAGTGAATGTAGCTGCTAGAGTAACACCACCTTGTGTCTGTTAAAAAGACTGATTGGCTAGTGATGATAAGATAATCATTTACAAACCTTCCACTGGAAACACTGTTAAAGTAGTTGTAAAATAAATTTAATCTTTTATGTAGAAATTAGGATAATATTTGTAAAAAAATCCTGTGAATTTCATAGTGCAAACAACTTCCTGTAAGTGCCCCTGTTAACACTCTCTCTGGGTCAGTTTCAAGGTGATGCCCTAAATATAAGCCGCAGATGGAGTTATAAAAACTGCAGAGCACTTACCCTGGGGTGGAGCCGGCTGTGAAAATCTAACCACTCCTCAGTGGAGATTGGAACCTACAACCTCCCAACTTTTGAATTCTGTGCTCGCCCCTAAACACAGAAGCAGGGTGGTTTTAACAGTATTAATAATATATGATATTTGTGTTCCTGCATTTTTACTTTGCCAAAGTGGACAACCTCATTTGTCTTCATTTCAGTAATCTTAGTTCTTATTTCTTATCACCTTACTAATTAATACCTATCACTTTAGCTTGATTCTGTAAAGGTAGATAATTCTTCCACCAGTCATGTAGAGTACTGAAATAATTATAGTTCAATCACAGGTAGCTGGTTGTGGTACAAACACTGGGACCAATACAGAATTGTATAGGATTATATTTGTGGAAACAATATTGTTTTCAGATTCACAAAACCAGAAGGCAAGTGTTGAAGATCCAGGCAGACATGCACCAGGAGCACCGGACCATCAAGAACAACAAGCAAAGGTAAGTCACTCCTGTTCAACTTAGTTTATGATCATAGACTAACGGTTTATCCTTTATTCTGACATGTGACATCCAGGTTTCAATCTTATGCAAAATGGCAGACTCCATGAGTGGTTTCAGTATTTTGTGAGGTCAGGGTTTGATAAGAGTGTGGAAATACAGCAAAGAGGCAATCTGAGGACACTTTAAAGGTGAGAATCTATCAATGAAAATGTTAGTGGCCAATAGACCAGTGTCTGACAAGTAGAAACCAGGGGAATGCTGTGTTGATGACCACACCCAAAACTGTAAATTATAAAAGGATACAGGTAAATGTCTCCCTTTAAGGACCTATCTGTTATATTGTCATGGGCTTCTCTATATTTCCAACATATATGTTCAGTGAAGAAGAAGAATCTTGAAAGATTCAGAATCTTCCCTGGAAGAATGGAAATTCTGAATGGGAATAATCCCAGGAAAAATTAGAATTCTCATTTTTCCCAGGAAGAATGGGAATTCTCATTTTTCCTGGGAAGAATTGGAATCATTTCATACTATCATTTGATTCTAATTTTTCCTGGGACAATTGAGAATTCAGGTTTTTCTTGGGAAGAATGGGACTTCTAATTTTTTCCAGCATTTTTTCTCTGACATCTACATCTCCAGAAGCTGTCCTAGCTATTATAATTATAATATTACAAAAAATGAACTTGTTACATATATAACACTTATCTCAACTTGCACTTGTAAGATTAATATTTTATTAACTAAAATCTATTTAAGGTGAGTATATATATATATTTTTAACTACTACAACATTTCAGAATTAATGTGATAGAAAGATAAAAAAGTCTCTTTTTGAAAAAAAAAGAAAAAAAGTTAAACATAAAAATGAACAGAAAACAGTTAAAAGAGTTATGAGTTGCCATAAACTATTCCTGTTGAGAATTCTCGTTTTCCCGGGTTTGAATTTCAAAATTTAAATCCAGTCTCTCCTCAGAAGAGAATTGTAAGATGCATATTTTATTAACTAAATTCTATTTGAGGTGAGTGTATATATATTTTTTTTTAACTACTAAAACAGTTCAGAATGAATGTGAAAGAAAGATCAAAAAAAAGGAAGAAAAATGGATAAACATAAAAATGGAAAAAAAAACAGTTAAAAGAGTTATGAGTTGCCATAAACTATTCCTTTTGTGAATTATCATTTTCCAGGGTTTGAATTTCAAAATTTAAATCCAGTCTCTCCTCAGAAGAGACTTGTAAAATGCACATTTTATTAACTAAATTCTATTTAAGGTGAGTGTATATTTATATTTAAATTATATTAGCTACTACAACAGTTCAGAATTAATGTGAAAGAAAGATAAAAATTCTCGTTTTGGAAAAAGAAAAAAGATAAACATAAAAATGAAAAAAAAACCCAGTTAAAAGAGTTATGAGTTGTCATAAACTATTCCTGTTGAGAATTCTCATTTTCCCAGGTTTGAATTTCAAAACATAAATCCAGTCTCTCCTCAGAAGAGACTTGTAAGATGCATATTTTATAACTAAATTCTATTTAAGGTGAGTGTATATAAATTTGTTTAACTACTAAAACAGTTCAGAATTAATGTGAAAGAAAGATAAAAAAATCTCTTTTTGAAAAAAAAAGAAGATAAACATAAAAATGAAAAAAAAAATCTGTTAAAAGAGTTATGGGATGCCATAAACTATTCCTGTTGAAAATTTTCATTTCCCCGGGTTTGAATTTCAAAACATAAATCCAGTCTCTCCTCAGAAGAGACTTGTAAGATGCATATTTTATAACTAAATTCTATTTAAGGTGAGTGTATATAAATTTGTTTAACTACTAAAACAGTTCAGAATTAATGTGAAAGAAAGATAAAAAAATCTCTTTTTGAAAAAAGAAAAGAAGATAAACATAAAAATGAAAAAAAAATCTGTTAAAAGAGTTATGGGATGCCATAAACTATTCCTGTTGAGAATTCTCATTTCCCCGGGTTTATATTTCAAAACTTAAATCCAGCCTCTCCTCAGAAAAATTATCGTCACAATTTTCCCGGGAGAGACTGGAATTGTCATTTTTCCCCAGGAAGAATGGAAATTCTCAATTTATCCGGGAGGAACAGGAATTCTTTTATATCATCACTTGATTCTCATTTTTCCCAGGAAGATTCTGGATCTTCTTCTCTCAACATATATATATTCTTATACAATTTACAACAAGTACTATTTTTCATTAATCCATCATGGAAGCAGTTACCAGACACTACTTAATGTTAAAACATATTTTCATTCATAAATGCAAGGTTTTCTTTTATAAAGGTTAGCAATAACAAATGTTACTCTCAAGGAGATGCTTTGTTTTTTTTTTATTACAAATATATACGTGCACATTAAAAGCAAACAGATAACTCTGTCAGTAACAAATAACCCCCCAAAAAAAGATTTAATCTCCCAGCATTCAATTTTATCCACAAAAATATAGACAAAAATCCATAGAATTAACCCATCCAATAAATTTTCAAGTATGTGACATATAATTGTACATAAAAAAATGAATTTACAAGTGTGAGACCTAGAGCTGACAACATTAGACAATAGTGCGAATAAAACCATGAGGAAATTTAATTATTGTCCCCAGAAGTGTGTTTGTGAGTGTCTTGATACAGTGAAACAAATGTGAAAATCAAATCACATGAACTGTAATTTAAATCAGCTTCATTTGTATCTTATGTATGTTAAATTTGCAAATTTCTTTGAAAGTTAACAGGCAAAAGATTCATATTATGCATAACAATAGATCTTTAAATTATGTTACCTGAAAATCAAGTAATGAACTTCAAAATTTTGTTAGATTTTTCATACTCATTGTCTGCAATAAAGAAGGTTCCTGTTGGTACTTGCCAATTTGTTAAGATTCCCCAAACACCAAGCATTTTAAATCACTACAATTGTCCCCTTTATTTCCTGCCCATGATGATACAATCATATAATAATTAAAAAAAAATCTGTTATGGGGTCGCACAGCCCGAGTGTTATTCCTGAGAACTATTTAATTGAATTAATTGAAAAACACCATAGCCATTGTGGTATTTGTGCCCTTGACACAATGAACAACAACCATGGCCCCCATGCTGTACATTGATTTACTGACACCTTTGTACTTTAAACGTATATATACAGATTGAGGGATATCATTGTCCACTGTAATGTCATGATTGGCACTTCAAAAATGGCCATATCGTCACATGATACTTCCAGGTGTAGACAAACATGCTATAAAAACCCATAAAATACTCATTCTGGGATTTTTATGCCTGGAACTACAACAAAATTTTACTTCTTTGACATCTTCACAAAATCAACCTATAAGATAAATTTCAATTACATCTGGGACGCTGTTCTTTAGATAGCTTTGGGACACTTGCACATATATGCAGAATCAAATGAAAACAATAACCCTCGCTTCACGCAGTGTCAAATATGTGTATATACTTACCTGTATATTGGATTTACAAAGATGGAATGGTTGCATAAACTTTGTCAAAGTATATAAAAAATAAAACCAATAAATATGGCTGTAAAATTAATATTTTTCTTCATTTTATTTTGACAGAACCCACCTGTGAGTACTTCTGCTCGGAGCATACTGAAACCTATGATTCATCAAGCCACCAAATCACCAGAGATTCCCGAGATCCCAGAAATCCTCCCACCAAGAATTACTCGATCAGTCACTGCCAAGCAGGCACAGGCCGCGCCCCCTGTGTACGTCATCACACCAGATGATCAGGGTGGGTATTAGTAAAATCGCTTGTAAAATTATGTTGGATGGTTGAAAGATAAAATCATCTGTATTATCTTTATTATCATCTGTATTACTATGAATTATATAACCATGTTGTTAAGAAACCTAAAAGATTGGTATATTGATAAAATATTGATATCCATGGTACACAAACTATTTTGTTTATATTTTCTTTGTTTATAACAGCATAATTGACTGCCAAAATAATCCAAACTAGAAATTTGCTCTCAGAGAGCACATACCTTGGCCAAGGCAGCTCATTACCCCATATGTCATTGTCGAAATATGGGATGATCACAGCAAGACAGTCACTGAACGTTATAGCATACTGTCACTGTACACCATCCAGTGGCAACAAACTTAAAAAGGCAGCTGATTACCCCTATATGGCATTGTAAGAAAAGCAGTTCTCAATTTCTTAAAAAAAATCCTGGACCTGATGGTGATCCAGATCACCCCAAAAATTTAATCAATTCTTCCTCATATCATTGCCAGGCTATCCTGAAAATTTCTTCAAAATCTGTGAATAACTTTTCATATGCCCGTATATGGATGGGACGTATTATGGTTTACCCACGATCTGTCCCTTCAACCATTAACTTTTAGTGTTGCCACAATAACTTAATGGGGCTTTGATGGATTTACACAAACTCACCATAACAACTAACCAGTAGATTATCATCATATGTTGGATTTTGATCAAACTTTACAGAAATGTTAATCAATAAAATGTTTCATCTAAGTTCAATTTCCGGCAGAATCCATGCTTAATTAATGAGGCCAGAGGCCGCCACACTTTGGAGGCACTGTCGTGACTTACCAAATATCCTGTGGATTTTCATGAAACTCATACATATTTACCAATAGAGTTTCTCACCTCAAATTAAATTCTCAGCAAAATTCAGGCATATTTAATGAGGTCAGAAGTCACCAGGCTGCTTTGTACAGGCCAATTCATGGTGTCACTGCAATGAGGTACAAGGAATATAATGGATTTTTATAAAACTTATTTGAAATATTAATCAGCATAATTTTTAGCTCAGCTGACTATAAGTCATCTGAGCTATAGTCGTGGTCCTTTGTCCGTCCGTCTGTCTGTAAGACTGGCATGTTTCGACACCATTGGACCTACGAATCTGAAATTGGGCATACAGTTAGATGTCCCCAAAATCTCCTACCATGCCAAAAATTGGGTCAATAGGACTTCATTCCTTCGAGATATTAAGGAAAAACCTCAATTTTTTATTAGAAATCTATTTTCACACTTCAGGACTGCCTAATATCAAAACCACTCATCCCGTTTTCTTCATATTTACCATGAATATTCCTCTATATGGTTCCTATGTACATGCCAGAAATTAAGTCAGTATTATTTAATTTAAAAAAATATGGGCCCAAGCATAAGCGACTTTGTAAAAAATCAAGAGATATTTGGTCACTTAAGACCAAAAGTGTTAAAGGTAGGGACTGTTTTTCAGTAATACTTCTTTAATTAATCAAAATTTAATTGTGTACCAAAATTTTTTTTAAATGTTGGCAAAAATATAAAATTGGTACCTTAAATTTTGCCCAAGTTTGACCATGGCACCTTTTTTTATCCTGTAACTGCTGTGGATTTAAATTTCAAATCATGTTTTTGTTACCATTTCAACTGTTAACACCAAATATTTGATACCAGTTGATCAAAAACTGTAGATTTTATTCAAGTTTTCAAGCACCATGTCACATATTGTTTACATCAAGCTAGAGTTATACAGTTTGCTAGAACTAAGCTCCCCAGCTTCAGCTCTAAGTTCCTTAAATTTTGCATACAGTTAGATGTCTCCCAAATCCCCTACCATACTAAAAGTTTGGTCACTAGGACTGCATTCCTTCGAGATATTAAGAAAAAACTTCATTTTTCCATTAAAAACTCATTGTTACACTTTAAGACTGCCTAATATCAAAACTACTGATCTGACTTTGATCATATATAATATACATATTTTTCTATACATTCTCTATGCATATGCCAGAAATAATGTCAGTATTGTGCAATTTTATCCACCAAAACAGAGTTTTGCGGATACTATGTTTTCAGCTGCACGCCGCCGCCGCTGCCGCCGCGTAGGTTTCCAGAGAAATCCTCCGTAACCGCTGGGCGGAATTTTACGAAACCCGGGATTATGTTCGGGTCACATGTAAACTGCTGCGCCCCGATTTTGTTTTGACCTCTGACCTTTCCTCTGTGCTCTGCGTCCGTTTGTGCGTCTGTTTCCACACATAAACCCACATATCTCGGGAACCGTTTGAAGGATCAGGAAAAATTTTTTGCACAAATGTAGCCCTTGGAGAGCTTTATAACATACACAAAAAATGGTGGCGCCACCTGCAACCATGTTTGCACAGTGTCCATCTTTTCGTCTGCCTTGGGTTAAAATCACTCATATCTCTGCAGTGACTTGACTCATTCACCTGAAATTTGGCATGCGTATACATCCTGGATAGCTTTTCTGATTTTGTGACAGGTGGCGCCACCTACATTCACGTTTACGCTGCAAACATCCAAGCTCATATCTCGGGAACCGTTTGACCAATCAGGAAAATTTTTTTGCACAAATGTAGTCCTTGGAGAGCTTTATAACATACACAAAAAAATGGTGGCGCCACCTGCAACCATGTTTGCACAGTGTCCATCTGTTCGTCTGCCTTGGGTTAAAATCACTCATATCTCTGCAGTGACTTGACTAATTCACCTGAAATTTGGCATGCATATACATCCTGGATAGCTTTTCTGATTTTGTGACAGGTGGCGCCACCTACATTCACGTTTATGCTGCAGACATCCAAGCTCATATCTCGGGAACCGTTTGACTGATCAGGAAAATTTTTTTGCACAAATGTAGCCCTTGGAGAGCTTTATAACATACACAAAAAATGGTGGCGCCACCTGCAACCATGTTTGCACAGTGTCCATCTGTTTGTCTGCCTTGGGTTAAAATCACTCATATCTCTGCAGTGACTTGGCTAATTCACCTGAAATTCGGCATGCGTATACATCCTGGATAGCTTTTCTGATTTTATGACAGGTGGCGCCACCTTCATTCACGTTTACGCTGCAGACATCCAAGCTCATATCTCGGGAACCGTTTGACTGATCAGGAAAATTTTTCTGCACAAATGTAGCCCTTGGAGAGCTTTATAACATACGCAAAACTGGTGGCGCCACCTACAGCCATTTTTGCACAGCTCTTGTCTGTTTGTCTGCCATGGGATAAAATCACTCATATCTCGGCAGTGGTTTGACATATCTGGCTAAAATTTTGCAGGTTTATACATCCCCGACAGCTCTCTTGATTTTATGACAGGTGGAGCCACCTGCATTCTAGTTTATGCAGCAGACATCCAAGCTCATATCTTGGGAACCGTTTGACCGATTCGGCCAAAGTTTTGCATGTGTATAGTTCTCACATAGCTCTTTATCATACGCAAAACTGGTGCCATCACCTGCAACCATTTTTGCTCAGCGTCCATCTGATTGTCTGCCACAGGCTAAAATCACTCATATACATGTAGTGGTTTGACTTATCTGCCTTAAATTTTGCATATGTATACAACTGGGACAGCTTTTTGGATTTTGTGGAAGGGGGGGCAACCTTCATACACAATTTGGCTGCAGACATATGCAACACTTCACTCTATTTCCCCTTGCCACTTAATCCATGCCTCACTTCACCAGTTCCACTCTGATTTAGGCGGATACACGTAGTCGCTTGTCGACTACCCGTATTCTAGTTGTTTTAAGTTATGGGCCTAAACATAATGCACTTTGTAAAAAATCAAGAAATATATTTACTCTCTTAACATGAGAATCGCTGAAGGTAGAGATTTTTTGCCAGGGATATAACATTATTTAATCAAGATTCAATTGTATTCCCAAAATTAGTTCTGAATTTTTCAAATTTTATAAGTTATTAGCATAAATATAAAATCAGTACCTTAAATTTTGCTCAACTTTGGCCATGGCATGTTTTTTCCCTGTAAGCACTGTTGATATAATTTTCATATCTTGCACACGTAAGGATTTTAGCTTCTAAATTCTGAAGTTTTAAAAGGGATTGATCAAAAACTAGCTTTTATGAAAGTTTTTATGAGACCATATCACACCTAGGCTGTACTGAAGCCTCTCTTTTATGTCCCCACATTGACCTTTCAGGCCAATTATGCATGCTTGAAGCTAGGCACTCTGGAGCCAGCCAGCTCTTGGGTGGCTTCAGCTGGATCTAACTGTCCAACAATAAACTTTTTTTTTTAATTCTTGGTTTATAATAAGAACTAAAAAATAAATGGAAAAGGAATTTATAATTAATAATTTACAGGGAATTACCTTGCAATTACTGATCATTTGTGGATCTTCCATGGATGGCCAAAATTGTATTTCAAATGACACCATTCAGTCACCATTGGGTATTTTTCATTTCAACCATAAAAATGAAAAATAAATAATTAAAATAAATTGTTGTTTACTATTAGGGATTATATGAAGCAAGATAATTATAGACAAGGATGCAGTTGATTATATTCAATTAATCTAAATTTCCAGGTCTTTTCCAGGTGTTTGACTTGTTGTTTATATTTATTACAAAATTAAAATAATAAATAAATATGTCAAAAATTTTAAATATTACTCAGACAAGTGCTCATTAAAAATTTTAATTTGTTTGACTTATAACTCATGGTTGTATCAGTGGTTACATGATACTGGCTAAATAATCAAAATTTATATTGCTGATCCTTTATTTCAATTCATAAAATTAAACATTCCCAACTCCAGTTTGCACCTGGTATAATATATTGGGTGTTTTGATCCTTGTAACACATGTATTAGTTTCATAGCTGAGAATACTTTTCTTTTTTCCTGATACCATTTAAAAAAAATATAAATATTCAATTTTAAGCTCAGCTGACTGTAAGTCATCTGAGCTATAGTGGTGGTCCTTTGTCCGTCGTCCGTCCGGCCGTCCAGCTGTCCGTCCATTAACAGGGCACGTTTTAAAACCATTGGACCTACGTATCCAAAATTTTGCATACCATTAGATGTCCCCAAAATCTCCTACCATACTGAAAATTGGGTCATTAGGACTCCGTTCCTTCGAGATATTAAGGAAAAACCTCTGTTTTCCATAAAAAAGCCATTGTAACACTTCAAGGCTGCCTAATATCAAAACCACTGATCTGTTTTTGATCATATTTAGTATTCATATTCTTCCATACATTTTCTATGAACATATCAAAAATAAGGTCAGTATTAGGTATTATTTTGAAGTTATGGGCCCAAATATAATGCAATTTTTAAAAAATCAGGAAATATATTTACTCACCTAACATGAGAATTGCTGAAGCTGGAGACTTTTTTTTCAGGAATATAACTTTATTTAATCAAGATTCAATGGTTTACCCAAAATTAGATCTGAATTTTGCCAATTTTTCAAGTTATTAGCATAAATAAAAAATCAATACCTTAAATTTTGTCCAACTTTGGCAATGGCACATTTTTTCCCAGTAGGCACTGTTGATTTAATTTTCACAGCATATATACATAAGGATTTAATCTTTTAAAATCTGAAATTTCAAAGGAATTGATTGAAAAGAGTAGCTTTTATTCAAGTTTTCATACACCATGTCAAGTGTTGTTTACATCTAGCCCACCTGGTAACACAGCCTTCACTTGCATTATGTAACCCACCCCAGGCAGCTTGCCTTGGCCCAGCTTGGCCACTACTAGCAGGCTTCCACTCTGCCCTGCACCCCCCCCCCCCCGATGGTGCATTAACTAGATGAATGTTATAATTTTCTGTATTTTCTTTTATTCTTGGCTATGCTACATTTTAGATTTTGAATTGTACCACCAGGGTTACAATGATCAAAGTGCACATTTAATTGTGTCCACAAAGTGGTGTATTGCTATGAAAGTGTGGATGTTTATCAGATAAGTAAATTCTTACTTCAGAAGAGTAAAAACTTCACCAGATGTGAAATTGACTATTAATTCCAGTAAAAAATTATAGCCGAGATAGTAATTAGCACAATGATTATGTTTGTCCCTCATTCAACCAACAGTGTGTATATTTTATTTAAAAAGATGTTTTTATTTTATTAAATTTACTGAATCTTTTATTTTATTTTGGTGAATAAAATTAAGCATGAACTGAAAACTCCAATGTGCAAAACTTTTAAATAGTGATTCAAGGAATAATCTTGTAGATGCCATGTTGTAGCATTATTGTATCCCCAGACAAAGTCGGGGGATACTATGTTTTCATACCGGTCCCGCCGCCGCCGCCACCGCCGCCGCTGCCGCCACATATAAATCTTGTTGGCGGGATAACACAAAAAATTTTCACGGAACTTTACCAAACTTGGTATATGTATAGATATGGGTAAGAGGATGACGCCTATTTAAAATGAGGTCATGACCTTTACTAGGAGAGTGTCCTTGACCTTGAATAGGTCCAATGTGGGGAAAATCACACAAATTCTTTAATATCTCAAGAAATCTTGCATGGATTTATCCCAAAATCAAGTTGATGGAAGATCAAGGATAGGGTTGTCATGTTCCAGAAACTGGTGGCCCCACCTATTATTCTTTACTTGTTTTCGTGCCGTTTAATGCCCCCAAAAATTGCCACCATACAGTACTGTAAGCATTAGAAGTCAAAAACTAATGGACAGATTTCTTTTATATTATGCATATACATAGGTAGGGGTTATGGGATGATGTTTATTTAAATTGGGGTCATGACCTTTCCTATGAGAGTGGCCTTGACCTTGAATATTGCCATATATGGTGAAAATCACACACCTCTTATGATATCTCCAGTGTTGATAGCCATATGGATTTCAAACATGACTTATGTATCCCACCACTAAAGAAAGAACCCTATAGGTTCTAGGGTCATGAAGTGAAAGGTCAAGGTCACTGGACTGACATCTTAAAAGATACTGTGGATGCATTTTACGCCAAACTTTCATCCCAGGTCTTCCATCTTGAATATATAGCTCACTTGCCCATAGTGGATGATCCATATCAATTTTGGGTTCACAAGGCCAAAGGTCAAGGCCACAGGAGCTATCTGTCCAAAAATTAGTTTCTGGATGATAATTCCTGCTTTTATTGATGTATTGATTTCAAACTTGACTTATATATGTCCCATTGAAAAAGCAAGACTCCCATTGATTTTGGGGTCATGAGGTCAAAGGTCAAGGTCACAGGACACATCTTTAAAAAGATTGTGGATGCATTTTCAGCCAAACAATTTATCTCAGATCTTTCATCTTGCACATAGAGTTCATCTGCCAAGAGTGGAAGACCCCTATCAATTTTGAGGTCACAAGGTCAAAGGTGAAGGTCACAGGAGCCATCTGTCCAAAAATTAGTTTCTGGATGATAATTCCTGCTTTTATTAATGCATGGATTTCAAACTTGACTTGTATATGTCCCATTGGAAAAGCAAGACCCAAATTGATTTTGGGGTCATGAGGTCAAAGGTAAAGGTCACAGGACACATCTTTAAAAAGATGTGGATGCATTTTCAGCCAAATATTTCATCTCAGATCTTTCATCTTGCACATATAGTTCACCTACCAAGAGAGGAAGAACCATATCAATTTTGAGGTCACTAGGTCAAAGATGAAGGTCACAGGAGCCATCTGTCCAAAAATTAATTTCTGGATGATAATTCCTTCTTTTATTGATGTAAGGATTTCAAACTTGACTTGTATTTGACCCATTGGAAAAGCAAGACCAGAATTGATTTTGGGGTCATGAGGTCAAAGGTCAAGGTCACAGGAAACCTCTTTAAAAAGATTGTGGATGCATTTTCAGCCAAACAATGTATCTCAGATCTTTTATCTTGCACATAGAGTTCATCTGCCAAGAGTGGAAGACCCCTATCAATTTTGAGGTCACAAGGTCAAAGGTGAAGGTCACAGGAGCCATCTGTCCAAAAATTAGTTTCTGGATGATAATTCCTGCTTTTATTGATGTATGGATTTCAAACTTGACTTGTATATGTTCCATTGGAAAAGCAAGACCCAAATTGATTTTGGGGTCATGAGGTCAAAGGTAAAGGTCACAGGACACATCTTTAAAAAGATGTGGATGCATTTTCAGCCAAACATTTCATCTCAGATCTTTCATCTTGCACATATAGTTCACCTATCAAGAGAGGAAGAACCCTATCAAATTTGAGGTCACAAGGTGAAAGGTTAAGGTCACAGGAGCCATCTGTCCAAAAATTAGTTTCTGGATGATTATTCCTGCTTTATAGATGTATAGATTTCAAATTTGACGTGTATATGTCCCATTGGAAAAGCAAGACCCGAATTGATTTTTGGGTCATGAGGTCAAAGGTCAAGGTCACAGGACACATCTTTAAAAAGATCAAGGTCACAGGACCAACATCTTCAACAAGATTGTGGATTGATAGATGGAAGACACAATAAATATGCCAAGTGTCAGTATATGCTGCTAAAAATGGGGGCCTATTCTTAAAGAGGGGGGGGGGGGCTACTATGTCTGGGGATACTCTGGCACCTAGTTTTCTTTTAATTTCAGTTTAAACATTTGTGATTTAAAAATAATAAAATATATGTGTATGCATAATATGACCCAATATGAGCTACACTCTGGATAAATAATGATTGCAACTTAGAATTCTAATATTTTAACATATATTTTTTAGTTTTTTTAGCTCAGCTGACTATAAGTCATCTGAGCTGTAGTTGTGGTCCATTGTCCGTCGTCCGTCCGTCTGGCTGTCCGTCTGTCTGTCCGTCCGTAGATGTGGCACGTTTTGAAACCGTAAGACCTAGGAATCCAAAATTCGGCATAATGTTAGATGTCCCCAAGATCTCCTACCAAGCTGAAAACTGGGTCTTTGCGACTTTGTTCCTTTGAGAAATTAAGGAAAAACCTCAATTTTTTATTAAAAACCTATTTTTACACTTCAGGACTGCCTAATATCAAAACCACTTATCTGTTTTTCCTCATATTTACCATAATTATTCCTCTATATAATTCCTATGAACATGCCAGAAATTATGTCTGTATTATATAAATTTAAAATGTTATGGGCCCAAACATAATGCATTGTGTAATAAATCAGGAAAGATATTTGATCACTTAACACAAAATATGTTAAAGCTATAAACTTTTTTTCCAGTAATATAACTTTAATTAATCAAAATTAAATTGTATACCCAAAATTAGATCAAAATCTTTTAAATTTTTTAAAATATTAACAAAAATATAAAATTGGTACCTTAAATTTTGCCCAACTTTGACCATGGCACGTTTTTTTCCTGTAAGTACTGTAGATTTAAATTTCACATCATGTTTTTGTTACCATTTCAACTGTTAACACCAAAAATTTGAAACCAGTTGATCAAAAACTGTAGATTTTATTCAAGTTTTCAAGCACCATGTAACATATTGTTTACATCAAGCTAGTGTCATGCAGTTTGCAAGTGCTCAGCTCCCCAGCTTCAGCTCTCAGTTCCTAAAAATTGGCATACAATTAGATGTCTCAAAAATCCCCTACCATGCCAAGAATTTGGTCACTAGGACTTAATACCTTCGAGATTTTAATGAAAAACTTCATTTTTCCATAGGTGCCCGGAGAACTCCTCCGTAACCGCTGGGCCGAATTTTACGAAACCCGGGATTATGTTCGGGTCACATGTGAACTGCTGGGCCCCGATTTTGTTTTGACCTCTGACCTTTCCTCTGCGCTCTGCGTCCCTTTGTGCATCTGTTTCCACACATAAACCCACATATCTCGGGAACCATTTGACCGATCAGGAAATTTTTTTTGCACAAATGTAGCCCTTGGAGAGCTTTATAACATACACAAAAAATGGTGGCGCCACCTGCAATTAGTTTGGACAGTGTCCATCTGTTCGTCTGCCTTGGGTTAAAATCACTCATATCTCTGCAGTGACTTGACTAATTCACCTGAAATTGGGCATGCGTAAACATCCTGGATAGCTTTTCTGATTTTATGACAGGTGGCGCCACCTACATTCACGTTTACGCTGCAGACATCCAAGCTCATATCTTGGGAACCGTTTGACCGATCAGGAAAATTTTTTTGCACAAATGTAGCCCTTGGAGAGCTTTATAACATACACAAAAAAATGGTGGCGCCACCTGCAACCATGTTTGCACAGTGTCCATCTGTTCGTCTGCCTTGGGTTAAAATCACTCATATCTCTGCAGTGACTTGACTAATTCACCTGAAATTCGGCATGCGTATACATCCTGGATAGCTTTTCTGATTTTATGACAGGTGGCGCCACCTACATTCACGTTTACGCTGCAGACATCCAAGCTCATATCTCGGGAACCGTTTGACCGATTGGGCCAAAATTTTGCATGTGTATAGATCTCACATAGCTCTTTATCATATGCAAAACTGGTGGCGCCACCTGCAGCCATTTTTGCACAGCTCCTGTCTGTTTGTCTGCCATGGGATAAAATCACTCATATCTCGGCAGTGGTTTGACATATCTGCCTAAAATTTTGCAGGTTTATACATCCCCGACAGCTCTCTTGATTTTATGACAGGTGGCGCCACCTGCACTCTAGTTTATGCAGCAGACATCCAAGCTCATATCTTGGGAACCGTTTGACCGATTGGGCCAAAGTTTTGCATGTGTATAGTTCTCACATAGCTCTTTATCATACGCAAAACTGGTGGCGTCATCTGCAACCATTTTTGCTCAGCGTCCATCTGTTTGTCTGCCACGGGCTAAAATCACTCATATACATGTAGTGGTTTGACTTATCTACCTTAAATTTTGCATATGTATACAACTTGGACCGCTTTCTGGATTTTGTGGTAGGGGGGGCAACCTACATACACAATTTGGCTGCAGACATCCATGCTAATATGCAACACTCTATTTCCCCTTGCCACTCAATCCATGCCTCACTTCACCCGTTCCACTCTGATTTAGGCGGATACACGTATCGCTTGTCGACTCTCTTTATTCTAGTTTTCAATACATTCTCTATGCACATGCCAGAAATGATGTCAGTATTGCGTAATTGTTTTAAGTTATGGGCCCAAACATAATGCACTTTGTAAAAAATCAAGAAATATATTTACTCCCATAACAAGAGGATTGCTGAAGCTAGAGATTTTTTTGTCAGGGATGTAACATTATTTGATCAAGATTCAATTGAATTCCCAAAATTAGTTCTGAATTTTTCAAATTTTATAAGTTATTAGTATAAATATAAAATTAGTACCTTAAATTTGCCCAACTTTGACCATGGCATGTTTGTTTCCTGTGAGCACTGTTGATATAATTTTCATATCATTCACACAAAGATTTCAGCTTTTTAGTTTAAAAAGCTAAAAGAAATTGGCCAAAAATTGTAGCTTTTATTAATGTTTTATGAGACCATGTCAGACCTTGGCTCTCTGTAGCACCTCTTGAGTCACCTGTATGTTGACCTTGTTGAACTTTCAGCAAATTATGCATGCTTGAGGCGAGGCATAAACTGGGGCGTCCAGGCAGCTTATTATATAATGGCCAGCCACAGTTGATCCAGGTGTCCAACCCAACTCATCTAGTAGTTTTAACCAACAACATAACAATAAACAATAAATTAATAAATTTTTATTGGTTTTTAATAACTAATTAAAGAAAAATAGAAAAGGAATTTGTTAGTTGATAATAACAGGAAATTAACTTGCAGTTACCGATGATATAAGAATCTTGCATCAATGGATAGAATGTCACGTATTCTAAATAACACCATGCAGTCACCTATGGTATTTTTCAGTTCAATTTTAATGATAAAAAAGTAAATCATATTATTCATTACTAATCATTAGGAATCATATGAAGGAAATTAATGATAGACAAAGATGCAGTTGATAATATTAATCTAGATTCCTACTGTGTCTAGTGTGTACATTGATGTGAAATTAGTCCAAAATGAATATATTACATTTTTTTTTAATATAAATAAAAGCCATAAAACCAGGTACTTATGATCATTATTTAAATGTGTGAATTTTGTATATTCTGGATTCTCAATATCATTGTTTGGTGAAAACTGAATAAATACCAGACATGGTGTGAATACTTTGCAATTGTATTTAAACACGAATATGAATATGTACTCCATTATAAAATTTCTTTCATAAGAATGGGAATTCAGGTAAAAATGAAAGTATATGAATACCAGTGCAAATACTTTCAAAATGTGTAAATGAATGCATTCATGAATATATTCTTTAATATTATTTTAATAATCATTTCAGTTATAATTTATTTGAAAAATTCATACTATTCTCTTATTATTTTTAATAAAAATTATATTTGGGACAATATTTGTATTTTTTAGCTCAGCTGACTTTCAGTCATGCTGGGCTATAGCGATGGGTCTCTGTCCGTCGTCCTTCCGTCTGTCCGTCCGGCCAGCCGTCCGTCCGTTAGCAGGGCACAAATCATAACTGTAGGGGCTAGGGCCATGAACCCTATGCAGTCTTAGAGGTTATAAAAAGATCTCCTTGCAAACCTGAAATTAGGTCACTGCGACCTATATTCTTGAAGTTATGGGGTGTGTTTGCACCCCCCAGAAATAACTCTTTGAGACAAAATTTTCATCCCAAACCTTCCATCTTTCACATACAGCTCACCTACCAACAGGGGAAGAACCATAATTTTTTTTAGGTCAAAAGGTCAAAGGTCAAGGTCACAGGAGCCTCTTCTTTGAAAAGCCTGTGGATGCATTTTAAGCCAACACTTTCATCCCAATTCTTTAATTTTTCACATATAGCTCACCTACTAAGTTGGAGAAGAATCCTATAGATTTTGAGGTCACAAGGTCAAAGGTCAGGGTCACAGGATCCACTTCTTTGAAAAGGTTGTGGACACATTTCAAGCTAGACTTTTCATTCCAAACCTTCCAGCACTGATATCGCTTCTCTGCCAACAGGGGAAAAGACCTGTTGATTTTGAGGTCAAAGGTCAAGTTCACAGCACCCACTTCTTGCGTGGAGTCATTTTCAGGCAAACTTTTCAATCTGTACCTTCCATCTGTCATATATGGCTTACCTACCAATAAGGAAAGAAGCCTATTGATGTTGAGGTCAAAAAGTCAAAGGTCAAGGTCACAATATTTAATTGTTCTAAATGCTTGTGAGCATATTTCAAGTGTAACTGTTCAACCCAAACCTTCAGTCTTTCACATATGCCACATCTATGCATCACTCAGTTTGACTCAAACTTCATATTTATGGGTCTTTTTGCTTGAATAAATAACTTATTGATTTTGGGGTCAGCTGGTCAGCAGGTTAAAGGTTGCAGGTCAAAGTTATTCACCCATTGGTTGCCAAGTAATTACACCAAATTTAAGTGGTTAGTAGTTACCCATCATTTAGAAAGAATCCAGTTAATATATGGGCAAAAGGCCAAGGTCATAGGTCAGGGATGTTCACAATTACTTATTTTATAGACCATCTCTATTTTTCTTGTATATATAACCATCTCACTCCAGCTGGTACATCTCCCTGTGTGGCTGTAATTGTGAGTGACACTGGTGACATATGACTCCCTTTTGTATCAGCCTATTAAGTGATAAGGCTCAGTGATAAGTACCTTGTTACTTCATAACAAAAACACTGTTGTCAGAATGCTTCAGCCAGGCATTAAGACTATGAGAGTATAGTATTAAGGTTTAGCTACTGATTTATAAGATGATGGGAACATTTTGCAGTTTATTTTATGGAATCTTAGCAATAGCAATCTTAGTTTCCTAGATATCTGAATATTTTAATATATATCACCACATAAAAAGCAAGTGTTTGTTCTCATAATATGTGGATGTGTACCTTGATTTAGGATGGCTTTTTGTTTTATTTCAAGACTCTTAGTCATGCTTTCTGCATTTCATTTCTTTCAGGTTTGGCAGTTTACCTACCCTGCTGACCCCATTAAAAAGCAGAGTGATAATAAAAAATATTGGACTTACACTTTTTACAATTGCATATCTAAAAATCTGATATGAGGGCCTGGACATGCCTTTTGAATTATTTTGGGCATTCATTACTGGATAATTTGCCCAAGTTTGGTCTCTTATTGGAGAATGTGGGATATCAAATGTCATACTTGTCAGAAATCCATAATGTCTGCCAGTAAGCCACCTTAGAAATTCTTTCTTCAGTGCAGTTTCAGTAATTTTTCTTTAATGTTTGGTCCGATTTAGAGAATGTTTGTTGTCTGATTTCAGACTTGTCAGAAGTCCAATATGGCCACCAGGCAACCATCTTTTAATTCCTTTTGATCATATTATCTCAAGAACAGTTAAAGTGAATGCAGTTGGATGTATATTTATGTAATCTTGTAAAGGATTGGGTCAAATATTTCTGAATAAATATTACCATCATTTATAAAAGTGCAGTACAGTTGGCTTGTATTGAATAAAAATTCATACAGAAGCACCTGTTTCTCAATAATTCTTGCATGTATTTCCTTGATTTTTGCTATATATTTTGATCTTATATTTTCCCTTTGTGGTGTTCCTTTGAGACTGACAGGTTTCAAGCAAGCTGTTGGAATAGTTCCTGATAGCTTAACAATCATGCATTTTCCTCAGACCATCAATTCACTGTGTTTTAACCAGACATAGGTGATATATATTTCTGTTGTCATAGAAAATTTTCAACAAATTGGCAAATTGGTTCTTCAAAATTTGACTGGAAGTTGTGAATCTCAGTCCAATATGTCACAGGTCATGCTTGGCAGCTGAGCGTCATGACCCATGGGTCACTTGTTTTAATAAATAGTTAAACTCTTATATTATATCTTCTGCTTATAAGTTATATGGCCAAGTCAAAATCTGTGTGGCAATCGCACTCCATTTGTTAATAAAATAAATGAAATTAATCCTCTTCCCTGTCTCCAAAGGTACTATCAAAATTATACATAAGCTAAACAACAACAACTCATAATACAGCTTATATTTATTACCACACAAAACCAGCATGTGCCTCATTTCTAAATCATATTTTTTATCATATATAACAGCTGAGCGTCGTGACTAATAGGTCCCTTGTGTTGAGTAATGTCCCCAAAATTTTTATCAGAATCTGTTAATAACTTTTGAGTGATGTAGCTAACAGACAAACCAGCGCCAGCAAAATATAATCCCTACCCCTTGGCAGTGGTAGCAAATTCAAGAATAGCAGCTGGCAGCAACTAACAGCTTGTAGACAGTAAAACAAGCTTATACATTCATCACATTACAAGGAACTTTGTTAGCAGAAATAACTAATACCTACAGTTCATTTATATAAAAAACAGAGTAAGCCAGAATTCACATAAGTCCTACAGTTTAAGGTAGTTGATTAGTTGGCTTTAAGAAAAATGTAAATTTTCAAGTGGAACTTTGTTTGTATCTTCAATCAACATGATACTGTTATGAAGATAATCTGGTGAAAATCTGAATACAGAGGCAGATTTGATTTTAGAGGTTATGGACACATGACAATTTATGATCCATAGGCAGGAATAATGTTTGTTTCAACTAATTGTGTTGCATTTTTAATTGTATGTTAGATAATAACAATTTTCAAACATTTCTTTGTTAATTATATTTCTCAAAATTTACAAAGATAAATTTACAGGGAATTTAAGACAAACAGGCATTATCAATATGATTCCAATTGTAAAAAAAAGAAGATTAGTTAAGATTTAGGCCTTCAGGTAAGCTTTATGTTGAACCTACATGCTCAGACAAGCAAGATGTCTTTTCTCATTGCATAGGTAAGCATTCTGCCTGTGGATCTTATTATTGAAAACATCTAACCTTTAGTATGTAAGGCCAAAAAAAATTAGAGGTATGGTTCTCAGGCACCGCCCGCATCAATTTTAAACCCCCGCATCAAAATTTTTATTTTGATTTTCAATAAAAACTTTCCAATTTTGAGCTGCTCCCGCTCCGACTTTTCTTTCAAGAAGATAAAACCATACAATTTCCTTTGTTTTGTAGTGCTTTTACTTATTAAGCAAAATAAAACTGTTATTTTCATGTTTTTCCCTTATTATTTGACATTTTTATCGAAACATACCAAAAAATTAAAATAAAAAAAGCTCCCGCCCGCATTGATTTCTGAAAAAAAGTGCCTGAGAACCATACCTTTTTTTTATTTTGGCCTAATATCACATTCTTATGTAAATGTGGTGTTGCTATAAAATTCTACTGTTTAGGAAGTCTTGCAGCTTGGTATTGTATATATATGTCTTTTATCTGTATACATGATTGCAGGTGATCGTGCATCTAAACCAGCCAAAAATGAAAAACCGAAAGACGGTACCAAGTCAACAGCAGCAGTGAAGACCAACACTTCTTCGGTGAGGATTTTCCCATGTATCAGATGCAAATCCAGCTGAGTGTCATGGCCCATGGGTTACTTTTATATCAGCCTGTGAGCTCATGCAATGGTGCCGCGTTGTTCATCCACGGTCACCTGTCTGCCATCATCTGTACATTAACCCATGCTATCTCAAAAACTGAATGAGCTGGCAGGGCCACATTTTATGGAAGAATCAGTCGCATGTCAAACTTAATTGGACTGAGCTTATTTTGGCTCTATTTGCATTTATCTACATTTTAAAGGGAAATAGCTATAAAACCTTTGAAAAATTTCTACTCTGAAACTGTCAAGCCAGATTGTTTAATATTTTACAGAAATGATTCCAGGAATGAGCTCTCTCAATTTTGTTCAAATGGTCCCAGTTCGGGGTTTTTTGGCCAGATTACAGGTATTTGAACTGAGTCATATGGCCATATAAGCATACTAAAATTACATTTACAGAGCTGTCATCACCAAATTATATGCCGATATTGGTCACAGGACTCATATTTGATATTAAGGTTTCTCAGGAACAGCAGAAGCTAGCATCACCAAATGTTATGCAAAAATAGACAAATGTCAAATGTTGAAGGATAAAGCTTTTTTTAGTGCCACTTACATTGAATTACATTTTTGCTTAGCTGACGACAAGTCATCTGAGCTATAGTTGTGGTCCATTGTCCGTTGTCTGTCTGTCTTTCCGTCTGTCTGTCAATCCATTAGACTGGCAAGTTTTGAAACTGTTAGAACTACGAATCAAAAATTCGGCATACTGTTTGATTTCCCCAAGATCTCCTACTAAACCAAAAACTTGGTCACTGTGACTTTGTTCCTTCAATAAATTAAGGGAAAACCTCAAAATTGCATTAAAAACCTTTTATCACACCTAAGGACTGTCTAACATGAAAACCACTTATCTGTTTAATATATACCAGGAGTATTCTCCTATAAATTTTCTATATACATGCCAGAAATTAAGACTGTTAAGTGTAATTTCTAAACGTTATTGGCTTGAACATAAGAGACTGTAAAAAATCATAAAAATTTTTGTTCACATAACATGAACATTTATTAAGCAAGAGACCTTTTTTTCTGAAGTTATTACCTTGTTTAAATAAGATTCAATTGTATACACAAAATTAGATCTGAATTTGGTAAACTTTTTAAGTTATTAACATAAAAATAAAATCAGTATCCTTAATTTTTACAAACTTTGAACTTGGCACATTTTTTTCTTGGGAGTACTGTTGATTAAATTTTCACAGCATATTAACATTCATATTTGATTTGTTTAAATCTGAACTTTGAGGCTCTATTGTAGTCAGTTGCTTTGTCCAGGTGCAGGCAACTTGCCCCTGGTCACTGGAAGTCAGCTATGCCAGTGTTCCTGATTTGTTACAGTCACTGGGGGAGATCAGGTGTTCATTTACAGTTTTTATGCCCCCCCCCCCCACAAAGTGGCCGGGGCATATAGTTTTACCCATGTCCGTCCTTCCGTCATTCCGTCATTCAGAAATCGAACAGTTGTACGGATTTTTTTTCACAATGCCTGCAGATATTGGCTGGAATTTTGGTGTGTAGGCAGATAATGACCAGTTACAGATCGAGTTTGCGTTTTGTCCCAGTTGACCTACTTTTGACTGTTTTACGGATCCTAAACTTAGAAAATTTCATGAAAAATAGAAATTTTCATGACAAATACATATGTACGGACTTTTTTTCGCAATGCCTGCAGATATTGGCCTGATTTTTGATGCGTAGGCAGATAATGACCAGTTACAGATCGAGTTTGCGTTTTGTCCCAGTTGACCTACTTTTGACTGTTTTACGGCTCCTAAACTTAGAAAATTTCATGAAAAATAGAAATTTTCATGACAAATACAAATGTACGGACTTTTTTTCGCAATGCCTGCAGATATTGGCCTGATTTTTGATGTGTGGGCATATATAGACCAGTTACAGATCGAGTTCACGTTTTGTCCCAGTTGACCTACTTTTGACCATTTGACGGTGCTCTAACATAGAAAATTTCATAAAAAAGTGCCCATGTATGGACTTTTTTTCCCAGTGCCTGCAGATACGGGCCTGATTTTTGGTGTGTAGGCAGATAATGACCGGTTACAGATCGAGTTCTTGTTTTGTCCCAGTTGACCTACTTTTGACCATTTGACTGCTCCTGAACATAGAAAGTTTCATGAAAAATGGAAATTTTCATAACAAATGCATATGTACTGACTTTTTTTCCTCAATGCCTGCAGATACCTTCATGAAAGACAGAAATTTTTAAGGAAAATGCACATGGACTTTTTTTCACAATGCCTGCATATACTGGCATGATTTTTGGTGTGTTGCTTGATAATGACCCGTTACAGATGGAGTTTGCATTTTGCCCTTGTTGACCTACTTTTGACCATACGACACCTCCTGAACTTGAAAGAAATGTTTCAAAATTTTACAAATGTTTCTAATTTGCCCCAGGCGGGGGCATTCGTGTCGTACCAACACATCAGTTCTCAAATCCCCTCCCACTGCCATCCTCCCGACAAAGTCTTATGCAGAAATTGTTATTGTTTGCACTGTATTTCCTTAATTGTAATGCTGTTTCCTCTTCAATATACAAAAATTTCTTGGAAAAGTAATTACAAACATTTGTTCATTATTTTCCTGCTTCAGCAGAACTGGAGATCAGGCTTTGTTTGCCCTGTTTGTATATGCAGAAGGGGCAGAAATCATAATTGTAACCATAATTGTTTGTTCCACCTTAACAGTAGGACAGGTCCTCATGTCAACAGCAAGGAGGCATGATATATGGCCATAGTCAGCCATTTTTCTGTAAGTTATGCGGTAAAAACCATTACTGAAAACCTAGTAAGGTTGCATTCTCTTAGCAAATATGCATGCAAAAGGACACACATTGTTAACACAATAACTCGTAAAAAGTATTTCATATAAGGTCCCAAGACTAACGGCAGTGATGGACCTTTTGATGGGCCACATCATGTTTGAAGATTGGTGACCTTGATGGATTTTCAAGGTCACATACGTGATAATGCAAAAATGATGTTAACCAAATAGCTCGCAAACAATTTGACTAACACTGGCTGATCATGCACCAGTAATGTTTGTTATGAAGGGCTAGGTCAAGTTTGAAGATGGATGATCTTGACAGAGGCGATAATTCTCAAATGATGTGAATGCAATAACTCGCAAAGAATTTGATGAAAAGTCATATTCGTTTCTGCATAATAACTACCCTAACATATGACGGATAGGATTCAAACATAATATGTATCACCCATGGCCTAAGGGAGAAGCTTATTGATATTTGGGTCAGAAGGAAAAAAAATAATAATACAAAGTTTGGTGTTCAATTCCTGATGTCTCCTTAAGCAGGCCAGAAATGGATGAATCTTTTTCAAGTCACTCTTGTACAGCAACATTACATTTTCACAGCATATTTTGTACAGACAATTTGAAGATTCCCCAGAAAAGGATACACTGGCGCAACGCACCACGGTGGCTCTCATTTACTGATTTAGACCATGTTTGGACAAATCTCGACTTCCAACATCTCAAGGAATTTGGACATATTATAGTGACCATCAACAATTTACATTGATATTCATATGTAGCTCTTCTACACAACACAGCGCATCTGTAGACCCAAGCCCAAGAACAACTGAATCTCAGTACAAGAGAATGACCATTTTTAGCGAACCTGTGAGCTTATGCGATGGTGCGGCGTCGTCAGTCGTCGTCGTGCGTCGTCTGTACGTTAACCATAGCTATCTCAAAAATGACAGGAGCTAGCATCACCAAATTTTTTACAAATAAATTTTTTCTAACTGCATTTTCTTAGATTTTATAGGGAAAAAGCTAAAAAAGCTTTAAAAATCTTCTCCGAAACTGTCGAGCCAAATTTTCCAATATTTAACAGATATTATCCCTGGAACAATTTCTCTCAAGTTTGTTCGAATGGTTCCAGTTCGGAGATTTTTGGCCGAGTTACAGGAGGTTGAACTTAGTCATATGTCCAAAAAAGCACACTAAAATTAAAATCTCAGAAACGGCTAGAGCTATAATCACCAAATTTTATACCAATGTTTGTCACATATGTCATATCTGATTTTGAGGTATTGGTGGTGCCACCTACATTGATGTGTTTTTTACAAGCAAAAATGTAATTTTAAACTCTTCTAGCTTATACACTGATTTATGATGAAACTGTTTAGCTGATTGGTTTAAACTTTACAAGAATTATTCTATGGTAGGGCTCTGCCAGTTTTAAAAGAATAGATTGGGTAAATACAATTTTAAAAAAGCATTGTAGCCAATTGAAAAAGGCTTTCTGTATTTGAAAACAGATTAGACAACATGCTGAGTTTCAGCACCCAAGTCAAGAGGTCACTCAGTACAAACAGGTGGGGTCCAGACATCACCATGGCAACTGACCTGGCTCTGGGGGGTGTCTAGACAATGTGTCTAGACGTCTAGACACAGTTTCTAGATGTCCAGACACAATGTTTAGATGCAGAATTCCCTGATTATTGGAAATATATCTTTCAACTGTTTGAAAAAACTTGGTTTGCATTTAAAGCAAACTGGGTTTATCATCAGGTCACATGTGAACTGCTGCGCCCTCATTTTTGGTTGACTTCTAACCTTTCCTCGCTGCCCAGCGTCCATTTGTCCGTCTGATTCCACACATAAACCTTCATGTCTCAGGAACCTTTTGGCCGATCAGGCTAAAAATTTTGCACAAATGTAGCCCTTTGATAGCTTTATAACATACACTAACATGGTGGCGCCACCTGTAACCATTTTTGCACAGCGTCCATCTGTTCATCTGCCTTGGGTAAATGTCTCTCATATCTCAGCAGTGGTTTGACTTATCCACCTGAAATTTTGCAGGTTTATACATCCTGGACAGGTTTCTCGATTTTATAACAGGTGGTGCCACCTACATTTACATTTACTCTGCAGACACCCAAGCTCATATCTCGGTAAACTGTTTGACTGATTGGACCAAAATTTTGCATGTGTATAGATCTCACAGAGCTCTTCATCATAGGCAAAACTGGTGGCGCCACCTGCAACCACTTATGCACAGCGTCCATCTGTTCATCTGCCTTGGGATAAAATAACTCATATCTCAGCAGTGGTTTGACTTATCCACCTGAAATTTTGCAGGTTTATACATGCTGGACAGCTTTCTCGATTTATGACAGGTGGCGCCAGCTACATTTATGTTTACTCTGCAGACATCCAAGCTCATATCTCAGGAACCATTTGACCGATTGGGCCAAAATTTTGCATGTGTATTGATCTCACATAGCTCTTCATCATAGGCAAAACTGGTGGGGCCACCTGCAACAATTATGCACAGCATAGATCTATTCATCTGCCTTGGCATAAACTCACTCATATCTCAGCAGTGGTTTGACTTATCCACCTGAAATTTTGCTGGTTTATACATCCTGGACAGGTTTCTTGATTTTATGACAGGTGGCGCCACCTACATTCATGTTTACCCTGCAGACATCCAAGCTCATATCTCAGGAACCGTTTGACCAATTGAGCCGAAATTTGGCATGTGTATAGATCTCACATAAGTCTTCATCATAGGCCAAACTGGTGGTGCCACCTGCAACCATTTTTGCACAGCGTGCATCTGTTCATCTGCCTTAGGATAATATCACTCATATCTCAGCAGTGGTTTGACTTTTCCACCTGAAATTTTGCAGGTTTATACATCCTGGACAGCTCTCGATTTTATGACAGGTGGCGCCACCTACATACAAGTTTACTCTGCAGACATCCAAGTTCATATCTCGGGAACTGTTTGACCGATTGGGCCAAAATTTTGCATGTGTATAGATCTCACATAGCTCTTCATCATAGTCAAAACTGGTGGCGCCACCTGCAACCATTTTTACACAGTGTCCATCTGTTCATCTGCCTTGGCATAAACTCACTCATATCTCAGCAGTGGTTTGACTTATCCACCTGAAATTTTGCAGGTTTATACATGCTGGACAGCTTTCTCGATTTATGACAGGTTGAGCCACCTACATTCACATTTACTCTGCAGACATCCAAGCTCATATCTTGGGAACTGATTAACTGATTGGGCCAAAATTTTGCATGTGTATAGATCTCACATAGCTCTTCATCATAGTCAAAACTGGTGGCGCCACCTGCAACCATTTTTACACAGCGTGCATCTGTTCATCTGCCTTAGGGTAATATCACTCATATCTCAGCAGTGGTTTGAATTATCCACCTGAAATGTTGCAGATTTATACATCCTGGACAATTTTCTCTATTTTATGACAGGTGGCACCAACTACATTCATGTTTACTCTGCAGACATCCATGCTAATATGCAACACACCTCACTCTATTCCCCTTGCCACTTAATCCATGCCTCACTTCACCTGTCCCACTCTGATTTCTGCGGATACACATAGTCGCTTGTCGACTACCCATATTCTAGTTTTAAAATGTCCTAGTCTGAAACTTGCAGGTCTGAAATGTCCATTTTGCTGAAATCATAATGACTAGGGTAGATATGCAGGACTTAAAAGGATCAATATTAAATTTTAAAAATAAACCTCCATTCATACTTCCAAACTTTGCACAGGTTCGCATTAGGCCTGTAGGCCTTGTTTTACTATTAACCAGCAGCTGACTCTCTTTAATACTACAAGGTTCATGTACAGACTCAAGCCTCACATATAATAAGACTAATTCAACATACAAATACTGGAACAATATTTGACACAGCCCAGCCAAGACTTCAACCAAGAATAATTGGCACAGGTAATACACAAATACAGAAACTAAAAATCGTGCAGTTCTTTTATATCATTATTTTGATAGCTTTGAACATTTTCACTTTACCATATCTTTTCTTCCAGTTTATACATGTCAGCTGTTCTTTACAAGTTCTTTAATTTTCAAATATCATTCTATCAGCCCATGCTACCAAAGTACACCAAATTCACAGTACTTCAATTTATAATGACTGCATCTTTTGCGGGGCACTTTCTGACCTGTCAGTTTCCTAGTTCAAATTTTAAAAAAATTTTTGGATTAGAAAAGTTCAAAATCTAATTGAAACATGTTGTTGCCACAGGAGAATGGAACAAAGTGATCGGCTGTCTGTGCATCATCTCTCTGTTATCAATAAACATATATTTATTATGAAATTTTCGTACAAGCATTGTTGAAATAACTTTTATATGCTGAATGTGTTCGGATTCAAGCTATTTAAGTCTGAAATTTGAAAGCAACTTATATATTCATTCGAGTAAATTAGCATTTGTTAAACTTTAATCCCATCATTTCACGCCCCCCCCCCACCACCACCAAGTCACTGCATCTGTGGACTAGGGATATTAGTATATTTAATAATTTATATTTTATAAAAAAATAGGTCCAATTGAACACATATGTAAACTGCTCACATGCTTTAATTTAACATAAAAAAATGTATGGTTTGGTCACAAAATATTATTTAAAACAATTTCTTCCTCATCAATGCAAACCAATAGTGTGAACCAGCCATGGCAGATATTACCTTTTCCTCTAAGACTTTATCTCAATTTGATATTATTTTTGATTTTTACCTTCAAGGTCAACTTCAGCTGAGCACAGTGACCCATGAGTCCCTTGTTTTTGAATTTTTCAGCATTTTTTCTCTCTTTTTGAGATCTTTAAAGATGGGGTCTTCTGTTAGCAGGGTAAAAATCATAACCACTTGACCTATATTCTTCTAACCTGACAGGTCTTAGAAGGTCTCAGTAGGTCCGTGAAAAGTCTCCTAGGAAACCTGAAATTAGGTCTCTATTACCCATATTCTGTGAGCTATGGGGCTTATAATACCCTCCAGAATAATTGAAAATTTGATACCAAAGCAGGGCTCAAAATGTATACCACTGGTGCTTGAATGCCTAGTATTGCTATTTTGCCCTGAACCATCAAGTAATGTGCTTTATGTGTACAAAACTTCCTGCCCCTCCCCAAAATTTTAACAACATTTGCAGTCATTTTCTTCTTAATAAGACAACAGTTGTAAAAATTAAGCCATTATCTCATGCTTGTCAGCTGAGCCTCATGACCCATGGGTCACTTGTTAACTATTCAATACTTGTGAATCAAATTTCCTTAAAGCACTTGATGAACTGAATTTAATATCATATATGTGTATACAGAGATGTTCTAACTACCACCAACCCACCTTTCACTTCCAGCTAGTCCTTGCACCTTTGCACTGGGTATGATTTATATTGCATCTGTATTAAATTTATGAGTGAAACAAATTGGTTTGATAACAGAATTAGGATCTAATTGAACAAATGTGTCAACTGCTAAACTGTCAACAGCTTATCACATTGCCACATCACAACACATTATTTGCAACAATTCTTTACTAACCAATTCAAACAAATCATATCAACCAACCATGGCCTATATATTACCTTTTCCTCTCAGACTTATTACAATTTGTTATTTTAGATTTTAACCCTCAAGGTCAACTTCAGCTGAGCACCTTGGCCCATGGGTCCCTTGTTCAATATAGCAGCATTTAATAGGTCATTATTTAAAAAAAAACCTTATGAGAAAGTTTTAAATCATCTGAATGTCATTATCGTTCTCTCATTAGGGACAGTGGTATTTTTCCAAGAAAAATAATTGAAGATTTAACAAAATGCAATAAATCCTGTCTTTTTCAGTTAGCTCCCAGATTTGCTTCCTCATGGTATTTCTATGTGTAGCTCTAGTTCTGTGAGAGTTTCTTATCAAACTTGCAGGAAAAAGTTGTGAACTTTATTCAGAGGTCAAGAAACAGTCTAGAAAAATTGATCAGCTGCAGCTGAAAGTTAGGGAATCCTGACAGATAATTTATGTTCCCCTTAAAGGTTGATATTATGGATCTTACAGTTCTTTAACTCTCTTTGTCCACTCATTCGATGTTCCTTTATATTAAGACTAAACAACAAGATTCTTGGTGCATATCAAATATTTCATAGACTTATACTCACATGTACACTTGTGTATACTGATGTATAGACTCTGCGATACTACATAATAAGAATGTGAAATTGGAAATACAGGAAACAATGAAAAGGTAAAAATCACAAAAAAATAGGAATATGAAGCCAACCACAGTTTAATTTGTACATTAATATTATTGTTGTTGAGGTTTATGTTATGGAATTTATTTCACTTTCAGGTTGCTCCAGTGATGTTGGTGAAGAATATGGCCTTAGAACAAAAAAAGCGCTCAGCCACCAAACAGACAGCTGCCAAGAAAACAAGCTCAGGGGTCAGCAAAAAAACCATGGAATATGTCTTGGGCAACAATGGTCCCTTCTCTTCAATAAATAAGGTCACATCTTCAAACAGTAATGTTAATGACAATAGAGACAGCGGTCAACCTCAAGGACCTGAAGTTAAAGAAACGGTAATGCAGTCAGCTAGAGGCTCCCATATTGAAGGTGTAGGGGGCGGTGTAGTGGAGCTGTCAACATGTGGAGGCACAGCTACAGTACTAACACTGAGCCGAGGTTCACCTAATGGACAAGACACTGGGCAGATTGTTTGTGCTGGTCATCTGGCCATGACGCAAAGTGGCCCATGTGAAGTGCTGTACTGTAACTTTTGCCAGTTTGTGGCGAAAAGCCAGGAAAAGTTCATTCAGCATGTATTGTCACACATATTCATGTGTGCAATCTGTGGTTTCAAGTGCTTTCAGCGATATGAAGTGATAGCCCATGTAAGAGAAAATCATCCACAAAGAATATCAGAGTATGTGTCATTTTACCCATATCATGTTAATAACATACAGGTCATGGCAAAGGGACAAGTGGCACAGGTGGGATCAACGGCTTCTTCTGTTACTGTGTCACAGGCAGGAATCAAATCAACAGTGTCCAGAAATACACCTATCACTAAATCTGTTGTACAGGCAGTCTCAGCTGTTGACAAGCAGATGGGTTCCCAGTGCTCCCAGGTGAATACTTTACCACCCACTTCATCAGCAAAAACATCCATACCATCAAGCAATACAACTATAGTGGCAGGCCCACCAACTCCAGGTGTGGGGGATATTATGGGATGGTATTGTCTACAATGCAACACCTTTGCAACCACAGCAAATGCAAAAGAACATCACATGAAACATTTTCACAAAGGAATGCAAGCAGACGGTATATTTAAGAAATGCTTGTTGAAGCCCCAAGGGGCCAAGAAACAACTAATTATAGAACCACCATCACCAAAGAAGACCGATTCCCATGGTCAAAATGGGTCAGTATGTAGAGATCAGTCTTCTGTGGCATCTGTGAATAATGCGACTGATACTAATCTTCAAATTACCGCAGCCAAATCTACTACAAGTCTGTCTTTCCCATTGAAGCAATCGGAAACTACAAAACCCAGTGAGGAAATCATAGAATGGGGCTGTACCTACTGCTCATTCTCAGCTGATGCTAAGGCAGATGCTATAAAGCACGTGGTTGTCTCCCACTTTGGACAGAGGTGTTTACTTGTAAAAAGAACAAAAATCAGAAATAAAACTGTTATACCTGGAGAAACAAGTATGACTACACTGCCAGCACAGAGTGCTACTGATGTTCAGAGCACTCATAAAGTCCTGAACAACATGTTACAGAACAGCTCAGGAGCCTCCAATAATGATACACCTGCTTTAAACACCACAACTGAGGATTCCAAGGCAAATATTTGGAAAGAGATTGAAAACCTACAGGCTGCTCAAGCTACAAAAGCTAGTGTTTCTAACAATGCTTTAGCAGAGGCTACTAAACCCCAGGCCTCTCAAATGCCAAAGACCAACCTCCTACCGACAGGCACAAGTTCGACATATAGTAGTACAGCCACAGCTAGTGTTACTGCTGCTCCTGTATCCTCGGCACCAAAAACTATACTGGTCCCAGCTGGTGGCGGAGGCGCTGCAGGTAAAGTGATATATGTACAACCCAATACCCTGCAGAGAGCTAATCAAGGACAGCCCCAAGTATTACTTGGTTCTGGAACTCAACTCACCAGTCTTCTTCACGGTAATACCGTTTTGGTACCAGTGTCCCATCAGGGAGGCTTACAGGGAGGCTTTAGCCAGTTAGAACCTAGTCATATGATCAGTGGAAAAGGCAGGATGTTGTTTTCGAATTACAAAAGTAAATATGACCTGATGATACAGTCAATGGAACAGTCAAATAAGAAAGATTCACAAATAATTAATCAAGGAGGAAAAGAAGGGAAAGCTGATGATGATGCAGAAGATACCAATGATGAAAAACTATCGGAGGAAGACAAAGAGAAGGTCGTTGTAATACCAACTGAAAATGAGATAGACCTCGAGGAATATATATATTACAGTATAGAAAGAAATGCATTCTGCTGCAAAAAGTGTGCATATGTCTCTCATAGTTCTTATGGGGCCAATATGAGACAGCACATCAGAAGGCACACTGGAGAGAAGAAGTGGGAGTGTGTCTATTGTGATTACGCATGTAACTTACGAACTATGATGAAAGCACATCAAAGCAAAGTCCATGCAGGGGCAACAGAAAGATTTGTATTCCGGCAAGCACCACACTGCACGTTATCTAAGATCAAAGAGAAGACTTTGAAAGAAGCAGAAAAGAAGAAGGAAGAAGAAAAGTTAGCGCAGACAAAGGAACAAAATAAAAAGGGGTCAACTGACTTGCTTGGAGAATCAGGAGAGGCAGATATGCCAGCACTAGAATCGGTAGATGAGACTACGCCCTTTGATATCAACAGTGAAGGAGAGATGCCGGCCTTGAAAATTGTCAGTGTAGAGTCACTGTCTCAGACTGCCGAAGGAGATGGTGATAGCAACTTAATGCAGTCTGTTCAGTCTTCGAAATCAGCAGAAAGTTCGGAACTGGAGAAAGGTTCTCAAAATGTTCATCCTCCGGTAAACAATGAAACTTCATCAGCAACCGGGGGTTATGGAACTATTCCCGAAAAGGACTATGTTTACCATTGTAAATATTGTAATTTCATTGCTGCCAAGAAAAGAACTGTGATAATTCACCAGGGCGGTCACCACCCAAAGCTTCCCCACAAGATGATCAGAAATAAGAGACAGTATCAGTGTTTGCACTGTGTGCCTCCTCCTCTGATAACAGCCAATATATTTAAAATTAAAAGTCACATGAAATTGTACCACCCAGAAGAGGAGCTTGTAGTTATTGATTTGTTTGAAAAATTGCAGCACAAAATGTCGAAAGTTCAGCTTTGTCCTGTGGATAAGTGCCCTGCCTACTTTGTGTTCAAGATTGGCAAAACTGTGATTGATGCCAGCAGAGCAGCTGCATTTCATGTGAAAAAAGTCCACAAAGATGCTGGGCCGCTTCTTCAACTAGAGAGTGCTGCCAGAAAACTCAAACAGGAACATGTCCCAGGTAAAGCCGGTCACAAACATAAACATTTTTCAGGTGTTGCAGGGAAAGCTCCTCATTCTCAGCCAAAGAAGGCAAAGAGGGAAGATATTGGGTCCGATTCAGATGAATCTGAAGAACAGGTGGCTCCCTCTGTCATGTGGAAATGTAGTCATTGTTCCTGGACGTCAAAGTCTTTGGTCAGACTCAAAGCCCACCAGAGCTCTGATCATCCTGGGAAAGAAGAGAAATATACGCAGGTGGTGCGTGCAAAATCTTCACCAACAAGTAAGACTAAGGACTCTCTCAAAGAAAATGATGATCAAATATCCATAAAAAATGAGGAAATCTTATCAACGGATATTCCTGAAAATCAGTCAATGGAGGATGACCAGCTCAAACCAAAGAAAGAGGAGCTGTCGAAAATAAAGACAGAACCGGACGAGGAAGTTAAAAAATTGAGGAAAGGGTTCCAGTGCCCCAAGTGTGACTTTACCCACAACAGCTGGAAGCAAGTAAAAAAACATTGGTTGCCAGCGCACCCAGGCGGCGAAGAAAAGTATATATTGATAACAGACTTATCAAAACAAGCTAGTAAAGGAGGACAGCATTATGTGTACATGTGCCCATTTGATAAGTGTTTTTTTGTTGCCTCTACACCTGGTCAGCTGACAAATGATGTGGAACATTTTATCATACACACAAGACGAGGTTTACCGTGCCCAGCCCCTGTGGAATCCCAGGAGGAGGAAGGTTCTACATCCACTACTGGTAGAGGTAAACGTGAAAGACAGGAAACTAAACCATATGTAGCTCCATCACCCACGAAGGCCCGGGCAACCATTAAACAAGAAAATAATTGTGAGGAAAATGAAGTCGAGTTTCCTTTGGATTACATTAAAAATCAAGGAGCTGAGCACCTTTCAGAAGGAGAGCCCATACCCTCAGCTGGGCAATTAAGTGACTCTGGTGAGTTTGAAACTCAAAGCTCAAGAGATGACACGGGTAAGCTGGAATTGTGTGTCAGTAAAGAAGGAAATAGATGGCCCCCCGTGTTAAAACCTACTCCAGAAGAAGAAACTTGGATGCTCGCAACTCCCCTGGTGGAATGGACTGGAGAAGATAATAATATAGTCGTTACTGTGCCCGTGGTGGCAAGGGGAAAAGGTGGCGCAATCATGTATTTACCAGTGAGAACAGGATCTCTCCCATTGGGACCGTTTGGATGCAAGTCATGTAAATATAAAGTGGGTGATCTGGAGAAAATGAAGGTACATTTAGTAAAGCAGCACAAATCTAAGAGAGATCTATATTGTACAGACCTCAGAGCCAAACATCATCGTAAAAATTGCCTCTTGTATTTCTGTTTTGAACCATACTGCAACGCATTCGTAAGAAAACGTTCCACCCTGATTGTACACTATGGCATTGCACACAGTGATAAGTTTTCTCTCAGCAAACATTGTGCAGGACTTATAAAGCCACTTGGTTGGACTAAAAAGAAAAGCAAAGCGATAAAAAAGAAGAAACAGACAGTAAGCAAGGGCTATCCTGTGAGTAAAGCTACAAGTTCTGCTTTAATAAAATCCAGCGATGATTTAGGTCAAACAGGTATCAGGGGTTCCGTCAAAACGTCGTTATATGGAAAGCGAAGCTCTCCAGGGTTTCCTGCAAACCCGGGATCATTAGTTGAATGGACAGGAGAAGAGGAAAATTGCCAGGTGGCCATTCCGATCACGATGCGTGCCCAAAAGGTGCCAACCAAAAAGTTTGTTCCATTAAAAAGAAGTCCTCGCCCTTTTGGTCCTTTCAAATGCAAAAACTGTTCATTTAAAGTGCCGATGTTGTCAGATATGAAAGCACATCTTGCGACCGAACACACTGATTTGAGAGAATGGTTTTGTGTTGATATCAAAGCAAGAGAAAGAAGAACTGTGTATCTTATTGGTTTCTGTAAAGTTCCAAGATGTAACAAATTTATCCGGAGGAGGGAAGCTATGGAGTTCCACCTTGCACTGTCTCATGCCGACGAGTACTTCCTTCCAGACAGTCTGAAGAAGTATGTGACATGGTTGAGGCCCAAATCAAAGATTAAAGGCTCACAGAAATGGGAAATTGTGGATGAACAAAAGCAAGCAATATGGGCGACTGGAAGCTCTCAGTGTTCTGTGGACGGTGCTGCTTCTAAACCTGGCATCACGGAAAGAAATTCTGAATCCCCTGCGAGTCATTCCCCTCAAGGAAATGATTCTGGACAAGAGGCGTGGTATTCAGATGTTGATTATAATCCAAACCCCAAGAAAATGAAGAAATCGCTCAGTGACAGGAAAGGAACTGCGGTAAAGAAGATCAGAAAGACGAAGTATGAGGAGGAAAGAGAAGAGTGGCAACCGCCTCATAATGAGTTGTATTCAATGCCGTTTATGTGCTACCATTGCTCTTTGCCAACGTTCACCAAAGATGACCTGAAAACCCATTTACGACAAGCTCATTCAACTGTTTTCCCTGTAGGTATTGACCTGAACATGAGAGCTGCCAGGCAGCCTGCTCATATATTTTACTGCCCACAGGAGGACTGTTCTTTTGTGACTGGGGAAAGCTCGGAGTTTTCCATGCACAACCATATAACAGAAAGCCAAAGAGAACTTTTCGATCATATTCAAGAAAGCGTGTCGAAACAGTCATTTGCTAAAGAATCCGACATAGATGACAGCCATTCGAAAACTCTTATTCATGAAAATGCGCCCACGCGAAAAAGCAGCGAGAGCAGCTTTGTTGGGCCAAGCCAGGCGAAACAACCTGGTAGTTATGGTGGCAGTGGCAGTGACGATGATGAAACGAATTCCTCTGTCATGTATGAGACCAAAAAAGAACCTGAGGACCCTCTCCAAGATGGGGCTTCCGAAGATTATGAAATGCAGCATGATTCATCCAAAAGAAGTTCGCTGAAACGAAGTCATGGCATTGATAGCGAAACTAAGGTGGTCGATAGTGGTAGCTCCAAACGAAGGATAAGTGCTGAATACTCGAAAGGCAGCAGCCAAGAACCGGGAATATCAGCAGGCCGAGTGGTCTCTGGTGGTAAACCGCGTCCAAAGAAAAAGAAAAAACAAAAACGCATGACGAAGGTGATGACAGGTGATATTCCAATGTCAACCTACTATAAACGTGAAATGACTATTTCTAACTTTGACAGAAATTCTTTTGGCAAATACAACTCCATCGTGAACCGTTTTAATTGTCTCTATTGTGACCACAGGATGAATGGAATATACGAGGTGAAGGACCATCTCCACAAGCTGCATCCAACAGCAATTCCAAAATTTAATGATTACAAGCAAAAACTTCTGCGTAAACGGGCGACCATCTATCTGTGCCCTGTACCGCAGTGTGCTAGCATAAGTTTTACAGAGATCACAAATGAAACGCATTTATGTCCTGTCGCCGACGGTGATCCGAATAGTTCACCGAGTCTCGGCACGGATGCTTTTGAAGTAAGTAGTACAAGCAGTCTTGAAGGGAAGGACATCAGATTCGAGTGTCTGTTCTGTATGTGGGCTAGCAACAGTGAGTCAGAAATCAAGAACCATTTGATCATATCCCATGCAACTATGGAAGGGGGTTATAGGGAAATCCAGAACCAAGATAAAGGCGAAAACTGAGTAATTGCCACACCTAAAAACAGTGCGTGAACAATGTCTATATGTGCATGCTATGATAGTCAGTACCAGTTACCGCGCTCTGTCCAATTGTTGCATGGATATTAACCAGCACGTAGAATGTGAAAAGGTCTGTTTTTATAAGCAGTTTAGTGCTAGTCATTAAATGACGTCAATGAACGATCTGGCTAATTTAAAATTTTACAAATAAGGTTAACAAATGGGTACGGAGCAACGGATAAATGCATGTGTCAATATGCGCAGAATTATTTATCCACAATTATCAAAACCTTTCGCTACATGTAAGCTGGCTATGTTAATTAAACTTTCAATCTTATGTATAACAATCCCCAAAACTCGTCACAGTCCTGTCTTAATCACAGTTGCATGTTCTTAACTGGTCTCTAACAAATGTCCATAACTTGCTTTCGCGATAAAATAGTCATCATATCTCATATTGTCCCTGTGTGTTGACATTAAGTCAGGAAAGTATCAGGATAAACTATTTTAAGAAGTAGCAGAGTTTGAATTTTGTTGTGTGAATTTAATGGCTAAACTACAGTTTTTAATCGGGAACTTTCTTTTACAATCAAAGAATGATGTTTTTCAGTCTTGCACGTGAGGTTGTGTCTCTAACGCTAGACTTCTATTCAGGCTGGTAAGTAATATGGTGAAATATGTTTCACAACAGATCCATAATGCGAATAATTGTACACGTTCTAGCTGTGGATCTGTTATGGTAAATCACATTCAGGCTGGGAAGAAAATGTCAATACCCGGGGTAGAAAATCCAATGTACAACCCGTTATAAGAAGTAACGTTTGAAACGATCATAGAATTGTGAGATAGGTGTTTAAAACTTTTGGAATTAAGATCAAATTAAACGGGGTCTGTCATATATCCTTAAGAGTTGTTAAATACTCCACAGCCTCGGCTCGAGTTCAAATGAGGTAGTCGTTGCCAGAGTGTATAAATACCGTTTCCGTCACTATATTGCTTTTGCGTGTGTACAGATTTGTATTGGCTTTGTTTCTTGAATGTGGATACTCTATTCTACATTACAGTCAGTCTTTTATTGTAGTTAAGTTTATATCATGTTTTTATTTTGTATTGTTGAATGTTACGAGTCAAACGTGTATTCAAGACATAATTTTAATGTTACATGTTTATCTGTCACCTCGGGATCTCGCGAAAAAATAAGTAGGTAGGCCTGATACATTCCATTTTTCCAGTAGTTTATTTTATTATTTTTTTTTACATATCTTCATACAAACAAGATGGACTTTCCCACAGACAGACTGGCGCACATGCACACACGAAATCGAAAGCCTGCAAACTAAATTTGTGGAAATCTGTAGGTGTACCCCCTAAAAAAAGAAATAAAAAATAGAGCTGTTCATTGACCTGGTTTAACGGATCGTTTAGTAGAAAATAACCGAGTTTTTTTTTTTTTTTAACCTTCCCCTTATCTTTTGTTTTGATATACATGTTTATGTGTAGCTATATATAAGTTGCTTTTCTGTGTATACACATTTGAGTAGAAGTACGGGACGCTTTATAAATAGGTCGCAGTGATTGTCATACTTTAGCACTAGCTGAAGCTGCTGAAGCTTTCTTCTTTTGATAATAGTTTCTGGCTTGTTATGCCCTTAACGAAACACGTACTTATTGATAGGCGGAGTTTTTTTCTTCTAAAACCGAAGAAGGTGTCCCGTTTCTTTCTTATTTAAGTTCATCTTTTAGCTGTTAGAGGTTACACCTCAAGCAGGCTGTTTAGCAATCCTAACTATTCCTACTTTTTTGTTTCAATACTACTTTCCTTAGAATTCCTACTTTACTCTTTTTTTAGACCGGAGACATTTCAGGACTTCAGGAAATTTTAAAATATTCACTCTTGCATATGAAATGCTAAACCGGCTGCCCCCCCCCTATACTTTTCAGGAAATTTCTCTTGGTCTTCTTTCATACTTGTTTGTTATATAACTGTGTTTTCATGTATTAATATAGTAAACAGTTCTCAACAAGAGGAAAAGCATCTCACTTGGGCCGTGCATCTAACCTACATGTTCTTTTTCGGCAAGTTTTATCAATAAAAAGGATGAATAATGTCATTGGATGTTTAGTTTCAGTCCTGCTTTTATCCTAATTTTTCCGTCAGTTGTCCTACTATTGCCCTACTTCGTCTTAAGTCTATGTTGTACAGTCTGTTGACCCCTTTGGTGGCATCCATATGGTTAAATTGTTGCTTATGCACTGTGCTTGAAACTGTCCACTTAAATGCTTATTCACGTAATTCATGTCGGGTTAAATCCGCTTATACCCATGCAATATATCATATCAATTAAATGACGCGCTTGCATTAATATATCAATATATAATATATAACACGTATATCTGCGCGATATCATTTCCTCCCTCGATTCCAGTAAGCCGAACTAAGTGGATATTTCAGTAGCCAACATAAAATGCCTCAAGGTCTGCATTTATTAGTTTCAACAAGATCTTCCTGTAACCAGGTTTACTCACTTCATCATGTTGCCTTTGGAGTGTCATTGTTTTCATTTCTTAGTCCTTTTCTTATTTATTTGCTCCTCTGTCAATCTAATGGATACAGACTAAGTTTGAAACTCTTTGTTGTTGTTATTTTTAATCAGAACAATGGACACACCCAGTATTTTATGTGGAAGTGTAATGTATACAGTTTGTTTACGCTTGTATAAGTACAGCGGGTAAAATGCCCTGTGTAAAGACTTTGTACCCACATCACGGAGCTGTGCCCAGCTATGGATGGATAACAGAAAAAACTGTGTCAATGCCGACATAAAATATTGCATAGATTGTGTAAGAGTGTATATATTTGAATACTTCTATTTTGATAAATAAACAGCTATACTGAATATTTTTTTCAATGCTGCTAGTGTGTTTGCAAATTAGTTATTAAAATGTGTGTGTGTCTTCTTTATTTTTTTTTTTTTGGGGGGGGGGGCTTAAAACGCATTTCTTTCTTGCACCAGACATCTTCTTCAGCTAAAAACGTTCGTCTGTTGCTTTATAGATTAAGTACTACACATCTTTATCCCATCTTACACCCAGAGAGGTTGCAAGGTATTTCCAAATTTTTCTTAATCCAATGATTTTTATACGTCATGGAGAAGACTTTGGATGAGGTTGATCATTAAGACTCGGAGACTGCTTGGTCCTGGCGAAACATTTTTGTAAACCCAAAATAAGATCTGACCGAATTTCCGAGATTTAGTACAGAAAGTCAGAATCCTCTCACCATCCAGGTTCACTGAATAACAATCCTCCTGCATCATAGTTAAAAAAAACCTCCAATACAGGCCTGCCAAATCACTTTTTATATACGCCCTTCATATGACGGGAGTATTGTGGTTTTTCCCACCGTCCGTCCGTTAAGTTTTAGTGTCGCCGCTTTTGTGAATTTTCACCAAACTAGCCATAACTACTTACCGACAGATAACTCGCCCGAGTTCAATTATTGGTAACATCCAGGCATATTTAATAAGGTCTTTGGTCACTAGGCTACTTTTTGGTATCGCCGCGAAACCTTAATTATGAAGTATATTATGAGAGATTTTGATAGAACTCGTCGGAAATTTTAATCAATAAATTATCTCACCTAAGTTCGATTTCCAGCAGAACCCACGCATATTAAATGAGGTAAGAGGTCACCGCACTTTGGAGGCACCTTGGTCACTAACAAAAAATCCTATATGGATTTTCATGAAACTCATACATATTTACCAATAGAAATTCTCACCTTAATTACCTTTCTCTATCACCAGATACACGACGGGAGTATTATGTATGTTTGCGTCATCTTTTTTTGAGGATATACTGAAATGACGCTAATTACTCTTTTTTCACTTTTTTAGCCCTTCTCTCTTTTTTTCAGTGAAAAAAATTCGATTTATACAATTTCTCACCTGCTATAACAGTCCACTAAGAACAAGAACAGGGCACTACGCAGTTTCTTTATAGGTAAATGTCCAGCATTTATCACAACGTGGAAAATGCCTTTTTCTTCATGCAGGGGATGAGCAATGTATGTTTGCTGATTTTTCGAGCGATATATATATATATATATATATATATATATATATATATATATATATATACGCGTACTTCGAAGAACATCTTTATTGAGTTTGTGATAAAAGTGGGGAATTGCCGCTAATTTTACTTTTTTTCACTCTTTATTTCAAAGAAGGCTTGCAATATGCAATTGCAAAGTTCGAACAAATTCATCTCAACAGTCCTTCAAAATGTTATTTGTGCAATATCATTACAGTAGATCCCTCCTCCCCTATACTAAACCCTCGCACACATTTTGCTAATAAAATAAATGTAATGTTTTCATTAAGTTAAGGCTTTTACTGCAATTAGTAAGAAATATGAATTTTTAACAAAATCAGTCAGATAGTGTGGCGAGGTTCCTCCAATATCACTGAACTGTAGTGTCTGACAGAAATGAATAAAATACCAAAATGACTGATAATATAACAGGATTCCCCCGTGTTCATGCCATTAATGCTATACTATATACTATCATAAAACGCTCAAATAAAAACAAATCGTGTTGGTTTTATTTATCAGAATTATTTTATAAAAATTAACGACTTTTATTCTTTAATTGCTTCAATGTTGCATATTTTTAAAATAGTTTTACTTTAAATGTCCCTCGCCACGGTGAAGGGACACAACTCATACGCCCAAATGCATTTGGCGATACATATACTCGACATTCACGATTCCTGGAGCTAGAAAGCCTACCACTGATAACATTATCAGGCCTACATTATATTGAGAAAATAGGGGTGTTGTGTTAAATATGGTAGCCATCGGTTCCAAGCCTCTGCCGCCCCCCACCCCACCCCTTCTGGAAATCGCGCCCCACAGATATATAACAATTGGTAATTTGTAATCTTATATCTTCAATCATTACATTTGACTAATGGCACGATTAATATAATTCACTGAATTAAGCACAAATTGGATGGGTTATCTGTTAATTCACACTAAAATACAGCAGTGATGTCTCGTACGCATGTGTGTGTATATGTGTGTATACATGTGTGTAAGAATAGTGTTATAGGCCTAGCTATACGTAGCTCGTCAACCATATATAGGCCTTATATATATACCCCTACATTTGCATTTCAATTAAAAAACGAAAGAGAAAAAATTATTTAAGGGTAAATAAATAAATAAGGTCACATCTTCAAACAGTAATGTTAATGACAATAGAGACAGCGGTCAACCTCAAGGACCTGAAGTTAAAGAAACGGTAATGCAGTCAGCTAGAGGCTCCCATATTGAAGGTGTAGGGGGCGGTGTAGTGGAGCTGTCAACATGTGGAGGCACAGCTACAGTACTAACACTGAGCCGAGGTTCACCTAATGGACAAGACACTGGGCAGATTGTTTGTGCTGGTCATCTGGCCATGACGCAAAGTGGCCCATGTGAAGTGCTGTACTGTAACTTTTGCCAGTTTGTGGCGAAAAGCCAGGAAAAGTTCATTCAGCATGTATTGTCACACATATTCATGTGTGCAATCTGTGGTTTCAAGTGCTTTCAGCGATATGAAGTGATAGCCCATGTAAGAGAAAATCATCCACAAAGAATATCAGAGTATGTGTCATTTTACCCATATCATGTTAATAACATACAGGTCATGGCAAAGGGACAAGTGGCACAGGTGGGATCAACGGCTTCTTCTGTTACTGTGTCACAGGCAGGAATCAAATCAACAGTGTCCAGAAATACACCTATCACTAAATCTGTTGTACAGGCAGTCTCAGCTGTTGACAAGCAGATGGGTTCCCAGTGCTCCCAGGTGAATACTTTACCACCCACTTCATCAGCAAAAACATCCATACCATCAAGCAATACAACTATAGTGGCAGGCCCACCAACTCCAGGTGTGGGGGATATTATGGGATGGTATTGTCTACAATGCAACACCTTTGCAACCACAGCAAATGCAAAAGAACATCACATGAAACATTTTCACAAAGGAATGCAAGCAGACGGTATATTTAAGAAATGCTTGTTGAAGCCCCAAGGGGCCAAGAAACAACTAATTATAGAACCACCATCACCAAAGAAGACCGATTCCCATGGTCAAAATGGGTCAGTATGTAGAGATCAGTCTTCTGTGGCATCTGTGAATAATGCGACTGATACTAATCTTCAAATTACCGCAGCCAAATCTACTACAAGTCTGTCTTTCCCATTGAAGCAATCGGAAACTACAAAACCCAGTGAGGAAATCATAGAATGGGGCTGTACCTACTGCTCATTCTCAGCTGATGCTAAGGCAGATGCTATAAAGCACGTGGTTGTCTCCCACTTTGGACAGAGGTGTTTACTTGTAAAAAGAACAAAAATCAGAAATAAAACTGTTATACCTGGAGAAACAAGTATGACTACACTGCCAGCACAGAGTGCTACTGATGTTCAGAGCACTCATAAAGTCCTGAACAACATGTTACAGAACAGCTCAGGAGCCTCCAATAATGATACACCTGCTTTAAACACCACAACTGAGGATTCCAAGGCAAATATTTGGAAAGAGATTGAAAACCTACAGGCTGCTCAAGCTACAAAAGCTAGTGTTTCTAACAATGCTTTAGCAGAGGCTACTAAACCCCAGGCCTCTCAAATGCCAAAGACCAACCTCCTACCGACAGGCACAAGTTCGACATATAGTAGTACAGCCACAGCTAGTGTTACTGCTGCTCCTGTATCCTCGGCACCAAAAACTATACTGGTCCCAGCTGGTGGCGGAGGCGCTGCAGGTAAAGTGATATATGTACAATCCAATACCCTGCAGAGAGCTAATCAAGGACAGCCCCAAGTATTACTTGGTTCTGGAACTCAACTCACCAGTCTTCTTCACGGTAATACCGTTTTGGTACCAGTGTCCCATCAGGGAGGCTTACAGGGAGGCTTTAGCCAGTTAGAACCTAGTCATATGATCAGTGGAAAAGGCAGGATGTTGTTTTCGAATTACAAAAGTAAATATGACCTGATGATACAGTCAATGGAACAGTCAAATAAGAAAGATTCACAAATAATTAATCAAGGAGGAAAAGAAGGGAAAGCTGATGATGATGCAGAAGATACCAATGATGAAAAACTATCGGAGGAAGACAAAGAGAAGGTCGTTGTAATACCAACTGAAAATGAGATAGACCTCGAGGAATATATATATTACAGTATAGAAAGAAATGCATTCTGCTGCAAAAAGTGTGCATATGTCTCTCATAGTTCTTATGGGGCCAATATGAGACAGCACATCAGAAGGCACACTGGAGAGAAGAAGTGGGAGTGTGCCTATTGTGATTACGCATGTAACTTACGAACTATGATGAAAGCACATCAAAGCAAAGTCCATGCAGGGGCAACAGAAAGATTTGTATTCCGGCAAGCACCACACTGCACGTTATCTAAGATCAAAGAGAAGACTTTGAAAGAAGCAGAAAAGAAGAAGGAAGAAGAAAAGTTAGCACAGACAAAGGAACAAAATAAAAAGGGGTCAACTGACTTGCTTGGAGAATCAGGAGAGGCAGATATGCCAGCACTAGAATCGGTAGATGAGACTACGCCCTTTGATATCAACAGTGAAGGAGAGATGCCGGCCTTGAAAATTGTCAGTGTAGAGTCACTGTCTCAGACTGCCGAAGGAGATGGTGATAGCAACTTAATGCAGTCTGTTCAGTCTTCGAAATCAGCAGAAAGTTCGGAACTGGAGAAAGGTTCTCAAAATGTTCATCCTCCGGTAAACAATGAAACTTCATCAGCAACCGGGGGTTATGGAACTATTCCCGAAAAGGACTATGTTTACCATTGTAAATATTGTAATTTCATTGCTGCCAAGAAAAGAACTGTGATAATTCACCAGGGCGGTCACCACCCAAAGCTTCCCCACAAGATGATCAGAAATAAGAGACAGTATCAGTGTTTGCACTGTGTGCCTCCTCCTCTGATAACAGGCAATATATTTAAAATTAAAAGTCACATGAAATTGTACCACCCAGAAGAGGAGCTTGTAATTATTGATTTGTTTGAAAAATTGCAGCACAAAATGTCGAAAGTTCAGCTTTGTCCTGTGGATAAGTGCCCTGCCTACTTTGTGTTCAAGATTGGCAAAACTGTGATTGATGCCAGCAGAGCAGCTGCATTTCATGTGAAAAAAGTCCACAAAGATGCTGGGCCGCTTCTTCAACTAGAGAGTGCTGCCAGAAAACTCAAACAGGAACATGTCCCAGGTAAAGCCGGTCACAAACATAAACATTTTTCAGGTGTTGCAGGGAAAGCTCCTCATTCTCAGCCAAAGAAGGCAAAGAGGGAAGATATTGGGTCCGATTCAGATGAATCTGAAGAACAGGTGGCTCCCTCTGTCATGTGGAAATGTAGTCATTGTTCCTGGACGTCAAAGTCTTTGGTCAGACTCAAAGCCCACCAGAGCTCTGATCATCCTGGGAAAGAAGAGAAATATACGCAGGTAGTGCGTGCAAAATCTTCACCAACAAGTAAGACTAAGGACTCTCTCAAAGAAAATGATGATCAAATATCCATAAAAAATGAGGAAATCTTATCAACGGATATTCCTGAAAATCAGTCAATGGAGGATGACCAGCTCAAACCAAAGAAAGAGGAGCTGTCGAAAATAAAGACAGAACCGGACGAGGAAGTTAAAAAATTGAGGAAAGGGTTCCAGTGCCCCAAGTGTGACTTTACCCACAACAGCTGGAAGCAAGTAAAAAACATTGGTTGCCAGCGCACCCAGGCGGCGAAGAAAAGTATATATTGATAATAGACTTATCAAAACAAGCTAGTAAAGGAGGACAGCATTATGTGTACATGTGCCCATTTGATAAGTGTTTTTTTGTTGCCTCTACACCTGGTCAGCTGACAAATGATGTGGAACATTTTATCATACACACAAGACGAGGTTTACCGTGCCCAGCCCCTGTGGAATCCCAGGAGGAGGAAGGTTCTACATCCACTACTGGTAGAGGTAAACGTGAAAGACAGGAAACTAAACCATATGTAGCTCCATCACCCACGAAGGCCCGGGCAACCATTAAACAAGAAAATAATTGTGAGGAAAATGAAGTCGAGTTTCCTTTGGATTACATTAAAAATCAAGGAGCTGAGCACCTTTCAGAAGGAGAGCCCATACCCTCAGCTGGGCAATTAAGTGACTCTGGTGAGTTTGAAACTCAAAGCTCAAGAGATGACACGGGTAAGCTGGAATTGTGTGTCAGTAAAGAAGGAAATAGATGGCCCCCCGTGTTAAAACCTACTCCAGAAGAAGAAACTTGGATGCTTGCAACTCCCCTGGTGGAATGGACTGGAGAAGATAATAATATAGTCGTTACTGTGCCCGTGGTGGCAAGGGGAAAAGGTGGCGCAATCATGTATTTACCAGTGAGAACAGGATCTCTCCCATTGGGACCGTTTGGATGCAAGTCATGTAAATATAAAGTGGGTGATCTGGAGAAAATGAAGGTACATTTAGTAAAGCAGCACAAATCTAAGAGAGATCTATATTGTACAGACCTCAGAGCCAAACATCATCGTAAAAATTGCCTCTTGTATTTCTGTTTTGAACCATACTGCAACGCATTCGTAAGAAAACGTTCCACTCTGATTGTACACTATGGCATTGCACACAGTGATAAGTTTTCTCTCAGCAAACATTGTGCAGGACTTATAAAGCCACTTGGTTGGACTAAAAAGAAAAGCAAAGCGATAAAAAAGAAGAAACAGACAGTAAGCAAGGGCTATCCTGTGAGTAAAGCTACAAGTTCTGTTTTAATAAAATCCAGCGATGATTTAGGTCAAACAGGTATCAGGGGTTCCGTCAAAACGTCGTTATATGGAAAGCGAAGCTCTCCAGGGTTTCCTGCAAACCCGGGATCATTAGTTGAATGGACAGGAGAAGAGGAAAATTGCCAGGTGGCCATTCCGATCACGATGCGTGCCCAAAAGGTGCCAACCAAAAAGTTTGTTCCATTAAAAAGAAGTCCTCGCCCTTTTGGTCCTTTCAAATGCAAAAACTGTTCATTTAAAGTGCAGATGTTGTCAGATATGAAAGCACATCTTGCGACCGAACACACTGATTTGAGAGAATGGTTTTGTGTTGATATCAAAGCAAGAGAAAGAAGAACTGTGTATCTTATTGGTTTCTGTAAAGTTCCAAGATGTAACAAATTTATCCGGAGGAGGGAAGCTATGGAGTTCCACCTTGCACTGTCTCATGCCGACGAGTACTTCCTTCCAGACAGTCTGAAGAAGTATGTGACATGGTTGAGGCCCAAATCAAAGATTAAAGGCTCACAGAAATGGGAAATTGTGGATGAACAAAAGCAAGCAATATGGGCGACTGGAAGCTCTCAGTGTTCTGTGGACGGTGCTGCTTCTAAACCTGGCATCACGGAAAGAAATTCTGAATCCCCTGCGAGTCATTCCCCTCAAGGAAATGATTCTGGACAAGAGGCGTGGTATTCAGATGTTGATTATAATCCAAACCCCAAGAAAATGAAGAAATCGCTCAGTGACAGGAAAGGAACTGCGGTAAAGAAGATCAGAAAGACGAAGTATGAGGAGGAAAGAGAAGAGTGGCAACCGCCTCATAATGAGTTGTATTCAATGCCGTTTATGTGCTACCATTGCTCTTTGCCAACGTTCACCAAAGATGACCTGAAAACCCATTTACGACAAGCTCATTCAACTGTTTTCCCTGTAGGTATTGACCTGAACATGAGAGCTGCCAGGCAGCCTGCTCATATATTTTACTGCCCACAGGAGGACTGTTCTTTTGTGACTGGGGAAAGCTCGGAGTTTTCCATGCACAACCATATAACAGAAAGCCAAAGAGAACTTTTCGATCGTATTCAAGAAAGCGTGTCGAAACAGTCATTTGCTAAAGAATCCGACATAGATGACAGCCATTCGAAAACTCTCATTCATGAAAATGCGCCCACGCGAAAAAGCAGCGAGAGCAGCTTTGTTGGGCCAAGCCAGGCGAAACAACCTGGTAGTTATGGTGGCAGTGGCAGTGACGATGATGAAACGAATTCCTCTGTCATGTATGAGACCAAAAAAGAACCTGAGGACCCTCTCCAAGATGGGGCTTCCGAAGATTATGAAATGCAGCATGATTCATCCAAAAGAAGTTCGCTGAAACGAAGTCATGGCATTGATAGCGAAACTAAGGTGGTCGATAGTGGTAGCTCCAAACGAAGGATAAGTGCTGAATACTCGAAAGGCAGCAGCCAAGAACCGGGAATATCAGCAGGCCGAGTGGTCTCTGGTGGTAAACCGCGTCCAAAGAAAAAGAAAAAAACAAAAACGCATGACGAAGGTGATGACAGGTGATATTCCAATGTCAACCTACTATAAACGTGAAATGACTATTTCTAACTTTGACAGAAATTCTTTTGGCAAATACAACTCCATCGTGAACCGTTTTAATTGTCTCTATTGTGACCACAGGATGAATGGAATATACGAGGTGAAGGACCATCTCCACAAGCTGCATCCAACAGCAATTCCAAAATTTAATGATTACAAGCAAAAACTTCTGCGTAAACGGGCGACCATCTATCTGTGCCCTGTACCGCAGTGTGCTAGCATAAGTTTTACAGAGATCACAAATGAAACGCATTTATGTCCTGTCGCCGACGGTGATCCGAATAGTTCACCGAGTCTCGGCACGGATGCTTTTGAAGTAAGTAGTACAAGCAGTCTTGAAGGGAAGGACATCAGATTCGAGTGTCTGTTCTGTATGTGGGCTAGCAACAGTGAGTCAGAAATCAAGAACCATTTGATCATATCCCATGCAACTATGGAAGGGGGTTATAGGGAAATCCAGAACCAAGATAAAGGCGAAAACTGAGTAATTGCCACACCTAAAAACAGTGCGTGAACAATGTCTATATGTGCATGCTATGATAGTCAGTACCAGTTACCGCGCTCTGTCCAATTGTTGCATGGATATTAACCAGCACGTAGAATGTGAAAAGGTCTGTTTTTATAAGCAGTTTAGTGCTAGTCATTAAATGACGTCAATGAACGATCTGGCTAATTTAAAATTTTACAAATAAGGTTAACAAATGGGTACGGAGCAACGGATAAATGCATGTGTCAATATGCGCAGAATTATTTATCCACAATTATCAAAACCTTTCGCTACATGTAAGCTGGCTATGTTAATTAAACTTTCAATCTTATGTATAACAATCCCCAAAACTCGTCACAGTCCTGTCTTAATCACAGTTGCATGTTCTTAACTGGTCTCTAACAAATGTCCATAACTTGCTTTCGCGATAAAATAGTCATCATATCTCATATTGTCCCTGTGTGTTGACATTAAGTCAGGAAAGTATCAGGATAAACTATTTTAAGAAGTAGCAGAGTTTGAATTTTGTTGTGTGAATTTAATGGCTAAACTACAGTTTTTAATCGGGAACTTTCTTTTACAATCAAAGAATGATGTTTTTCAGTCTTGCACGTGAGGTTGTGTCTCTAACGCTAGACTTCTATTCAGGCTGGTAAGTAATATGGTGAAATATGTTTCACAACAGATCCATAATGCGAATAATTGTACACGTTCTAGCTGTGGATCTGTTATGGTAAATCACATTCAGGCTGGGAAGAAAATGTCAATACCCGGGGTAGAAAATCCAATGTACAACCCGTTATAAGAAGTAACGTTTGAAACGATCATAGAATTGTGAGATAGGTGTTTAAAACTTTTGGAATTAAGATCAAATTAAACGGGGTCTGTCATATATCCTTAAGAGTTGTTAAATACTCCACAGCCTCGGCTCGAGTTCAAATGAGGTAGTCGTTGCCAGAGTGTATAAATACCGTTTCCGTCACTATATTGCTTTTGCGTGTGTACAGATTTGTATTGGCTTTGTTTCTTGAATGTGGATACTCTATTCTACATTACAGTCAGTCTTTTATTGTAGTTAAGTTTATATCATGTTTTTATTTTGTATTGTTGAATGTTACGAGTCAAACGTGTATTCAAGACATAATTTTAATGTTACATGTTTATCTGTCACCTCGGGATCTCGCGAAAAAATAAGTAGGTAGGCCTGATACATTCCATTTTTCCAGTAGTTTATTTTATTATTTTTTTTTACATATCTTCATACAAACAAGATGGACTTTCCCACAGACAGACTGGCGCACATGCACACACGAAATCGAAAGCCTGCAAACTAAATTTGTGGAAATCTGTAGGTGTACCCCCTAAAAAAAGAAATAAAAAATAGAGCTGTTCATTGACCTGGTTTAACGGATCGTTTAGTAGAAAATAACCGAGTTTTTTTTTTTTTAACCTTCCCCTTATCTTTTGTTTTGATATACATGTTTATGTGTAGCTATATATAAGTTGCTTTTCTGTGTATACACATTTGAGTAGAAGTACGGGACGCTTTATAAATAGGTCGCAGTGATTGTCATACTTTAGCACTAGCTGAAGCTGCTGAAGCTTTCTTCTTTTGATAATAGTTTCTGGCTTGTTATGCCCTTAACGAAACACGTACTTATTGATAGGCGGAGTTTTTTTCTTCTAAAACCGAAGAAGGTGTCCCGTTTCTTTCTTATTTAAGTTCATCTTTTAGCTGTTAGAGGTTACACCTCAAGCAGGCTGTTTAGCAATCCTAACTATTCCTACTTTTTTGTTTCAATACTACTTTCCTTAGAATTCCTACTTTACTCTTTTTTTAGACCGGAGACATTTCAGGACTTCAGGAAATTTTAAAATATTCACTCTTGCATATGAAATGCTAAACCGGCTGCCCCCCCCCCCCCCTATACTTTTCAGGAAATTTCTCTTGGTCTTCTTTCATACTTGTTTGTTATATAACTGTGTTTTCATGTATTAATATAGTAAACAGTTCTCAACAAGAGGAAAAGCATCTCACTTGGGCCGTGCATCTAACCTACATGTTCTTTTTCGGCAAGTTTTATCAATAAAAAGGATGAATAATGTCATTGGATGTTTAGTTTCAGTCCTGCTTTTATCCTAATTTTTCCGTCAGTTGTCCTACTATTGCCCTACTTCGTCTTAAGTCTATGTTGTACAGTCTGTTGACCCCTTTGGTGGCATCCATATGGTTAAATTGTTGCTTATGCACTGTGCTTGAAACTGTCCACTTAAATGCTTATTCACGTAATTCATGTCGGGTTAAATCCGCTTATACCCATGCAATATATCATATCAATTAAATGACGCGCTTGCATTAATATATCAATATATAATATATAACACGTATATCTGCGCGATATCATTTCCTCCCTCGATTCCAGTAAGCCGAACTAAGTGGATATTTCAGTAGCCAACATAAAATGCCTCAAGGTCTGCATTTATTAGTTTCAACAAGATCTTCCTGTAACCAGGTTTACTCACTTCATCATGTTGCCTTTGGAGTGTCATTGTTTTCATTTCTTAGTCCTTTTCTTATTTATTTGCTCCTCTGTCAATCTAATGGATACAGACTAAGTTTGAAACTCTTTGTTGTTGTTATTTTTAATCAGAACAATGGACACACCCAGTATTTTATGTGGAAGTGTAATGTATACAGTTTGTTTACGCTTGTATAAGTACAGCGGGTAAAATGCCCTGTGTAAAGACTTTGTACCCACATCACGGAGCTGTGCCCAGCTATGGATGGATAACAGAAAAAACTGTGTCAATGCCGACATAAAATATTGCATAGATTGTGTAAGAGTGTATATATTTGAATACTTCTATTTTGATAAATAAACAGCTATACTGAATATTTTTTTCAATGCTGCTAGTGTGTTTGCAAATTAGTTATTAAAATGTGTGTGTGTCTTCTTTATTTTTTTTTTTGGGGGGGGGGCTTAAAACGCATTTCTTTCTTGCACCAGACATCTTCTTCAGCTAAAAACGTTCGTCTGTTGCTTTATAGATTAAGTACTACACATCTTTATCCCATCTTACACCCAGAGAGGTTGCAAGGTATTTCCAAATTTTTCTTAATCCAATGATTTTTATACGTCATGGAGAAGACTTTGGATGAGGTTGATCATTAAGACTCGGAGACTGCTTGGTCCTGGCGAAACATTTTTGTAAACCCAAAATAAGATCTGACCGAATTTCCGAGATTTAGTACAGAAAGTCAGAATCCTCTCACCATCCAGGTTCACTGAATAACAATCCTCCTGCATCATAGTTAAAAAAAACCTCCAATACAGGCCTGCCAAATCACTTTTTATATACGCCCTTCATATGACGGGAGTATTGTGGTTTTTCCCACCGTCCGTCCGTTAAGTTTTAGTGTCGCCGCTTTTGTGAATTTTCACCAAACTAGCCATAACTACTTACCGACAGATAACTCGCCCGAGTTCAATTATTGGTAACATCCAGGCATATTTAATAAGGTCTTTGGTCACTAGGCTACTTTTTGGTATCGCCGCGAAACCTTAATTATGAAGTATATTATGAGAGATTTTGATAGAACTCGTCGGAAATTTTAATCAATAAATTATCTCACCTAAGTTCGATTTCCAGCAGAACCCACGCATATTAAATGAGGTAAGAGGTCACCGCACTTTGGAGGCACCTTGGTCACTAACAAAAAATCCTATATGGATTTTCATGAAACTCATACATATTTACCAATAGAAATTCTCACCTTAATTACCTTTCTCTATCACCAGATACACGACGGGAGTATTATGTATGTTTGCGTCATCTTTTTTTGAGGATATACTGAAATGACGCTAATTACTCTTTTTTCACTTTTTTAGCCCTTCTCTCTTTTTTTCAGTGAAAAAAATTCGATTTATACAATTTCTCACCTGCTATAACAGTCCACTAAGAACAAGAACAGGGCACTACGCAGTTTCTTTATAGGTAAATGTCCAGCATTTATCACAACGTGGAAAATGCCTTTTTCTTCATGCAGGGGATGAGCAATGTATGTTTGCTGATTTTTCGAGCGATATATATATATATATATATATATATATATATATATATATATATATATATATACGCGTACTTCGAAGAACATCTTTATTGAGTTTGTGATAAAAGTGGGGAATTGCCGCTAATTTTACTTTTTTTCACTCTTTATTTCAAAGAAGGCTTGCAATATGCAATTGCAAAGTTCGAACAAATTCATCTCAACAGTCCTTCAAAATGTTATTTGTGCAATATCATTACAGTAGATCCCTCCTCCCCTATACTAAACCCTCGCACACATTTTGCTAATAAAATAAATGTAATGTTTTCATTAAGTTAAGGCTTTTACTGCAATTAGTAAGAAATATGAATTTTTAACAAAATCAGTCAGATAGTGTGGCGAGGTTCCTCCAATATCACTGAACTGTAGTGTCTGACAGAAATGAATAAAATACCAAAATGACTGATAATATAACAGGATTCCCCCGTGTTCATGCCATTAATGCTATACTATATACTATCATAAAACGCTCAAATAAAAACAAATCGTGTTGGTTTTATTTATCAGAATTATTTTATAAAAATTAACGACTTTTATTCTTTAATTGCTTCAATGTTGCATATTTTTAAAATAGTTTTACTTTAAATGTCCCTCGCCACGGTGAAGGGACACAACTCATACGCCCAAATGCATTTGGCGATACATATACTCGACATTCACGATTCCTGGAGCTAGAAAGCCTACCACTGATAACATTATCAGGCCTACATTATATTGAGAAAATAGGGGTGTTGTGTTAAATATGGTAGCCATCGGTTCCAAGCCTCTGCCGCCCCCCACCCCACCCCTTCTGGAAATCGCGCCCCACAGATATATAACAATTGGTAATTTGTAATCTTATATCTTCAATCATTACATTTGACTAATGGCACGATTAATATAATTCACTGAATTAAGCACAAATTGGATGGGTTATCTGTTAATTCACACTAAAATACAGCAGTGATGTCTCGTACGCATGTGTGTGTATATGTGTGTATACATGTGTGTAAGAATAGTGTTATAGGCCTAGCTATACGTAGCTCGTCAACCATATATAGGCCTTATATATATACCCCTACATTTGCATTTCAATTAAAAAACGAAAGAGAAAAAATTATTAAAGGGTAAATAAATAAATAAGGTCACATCTTCAAACAGTAATGTTAATGACAATAGAGACAGCGGTCAACCTCAAGGACCTGAAGTTAAAGAAACGGTAATGCAGTCAGCTAGAGGCTCCCATATTGAAGGTGTAGGGGGCGGTGTAGTGGAGCTGTCAACATGTGGAGGCACAGCTACAGTACTAACACTGAGCCGAGGTTCACCTAATGGACAAGACACTGGGCAGATTGTTTGTGCTGGTCATCTGGCCATGACGCAAAGTGGCCCATGTGAAGTGCTGTACTGTAACTTTTGCCAGTTTGTGGCGAAAAGCCAGGAAAAGTTCATTCAGCATGTATTGTCACACATATTCATGTGTGCAATCTGTGGTTTCAAGTGCTTTCAGCGATATGAAGTGATAGCCCATGTAAGAGAAAATCATCCACAAAGAATATCAGAGTATGTGTCATTTTACCCATATCATGTTAATAACATACAGGTCATGGCAAAGGGACAAGTGGCACAGGTGGGATCAACGGCTTCTTCTGTTACTGTGTCACAGGCAGGAATCAAATCAACAGTGTCCAGAAATACACCTATCACTAAATCTGTTGTACAGGCAGTCTCAGCTGTTGACAAGCAGATGGGTTCCCAGTGCTCCCAGGTGAATACTTTACCACCCACTTCATCAGCAAAAACATCCATACCATCAAGCAATACAACTATAGTGGCAGGCCCACCAACTCCAGGTGTGGGGGATATTATGGGATGGTATTGTCTACAATGCAACACCTTTGCAACCACAGCAAATGCAAAAGAACATCACATGAAACATTTTCACAAAGGAATGCAAGCAGACGGTATATTTAAGAAATGCTTGTTGAAGCCCCAAGGGGCCAAGAAACAACTAATTATAGAACCACCATCACCAAAGAAGACCGATTCCCATGGTCAAAATGGGTCAGTATGTAGAGATCAGTCTTCTGTGGCATCTGTGAATAATGCGACTGATACTAATCTTCAAATTACCGCAGCCAAATCTACTACAAGTCTGTCTTTCCCATTGAAGCAATCGGAAACTACAAAACCCAGTGAGGAAATCATAGAATGGGGCTGTACCTACTGCTCATTCTCAGCTGATGCTAAGGCAGATGCTATAAAGCACGTGGTTGTCTCCCACTTTGGACAGAGGTGTTTACTTGTAAAAAGAACAAAAATCAGAAATAAAACTGTTATACCTGGAGAAACAAGTATGACTACACTGCCAGCACAGAGTGCTACTGATGTTCAGAGCACTCATAAAGTCCTGAACAACATGTTACAGAACAGCTCAGGAGCCTCCAATAATGATACACCTGCTTTAAACACCACAACTGAGGATTCCAAGGCAAATATTTGGAAAGAGATTGAAAACCTACAGGCTGCTCAAGCTACAAAAGCTAGTGTTTCTAACAATGCTTTAGCAGAGGCTACTAAACCCCAGGCCTCTCAAATGCCAAAGACCAACCTCCTACCGACAGGCACAAGTTCGACATATAGTAGTACAGCCACAGCTAGTGTTACTGCTGCTCCTGTATCCTCGGCACCAAAAACTATACTGGTCCCAGCTGGTGGCGGAGGCGCTGCAGGTAAAGTGATATATGTACAACCCAATACCCTGCAGAGAGCTAATCAAGGACAGCCCCAAGTATTACTTGGTTCTGGAACTCAACTCACCAGTCTTCTTCACGGTAATACCGTTTTGGTACCAGTGTCCCATCAGGGAGGCTTACAGGGAGGCTTTAGCCAGTTAGAACCTAGTCATATGATCAGTGGAAAAGGCAGGATGTTGTTTTCGAATTACAAAAGTAAATATGACCTGATGATACAGTCAATGGAACAGTCAAATAAGAAAGATTCACAAATAATTAATCAAGGAGGAAAAGAAGGGAAAGCTGATGATGATGCAGAAGATACCAATGATGAAAAACTATCGGAGGAAGACAAAGAGAAGGTCGTTGTAATACCAACTGAAAATGAGATAGACCTCGAGGAATATATATATTACAGTATAGAAAGAAATGCATTCTGCTGCAAAAAGTGTGCATATGTCTCTCATAGTTCTTATGGGGCCAATATGAGACAGCACATCAGAAGGCACACTGGAGAGAAGAAGTGGGAGTGTGCCTATTGTGATTACGCATGTAACTTACGAACTATGATGAAAGCACATCAAAGCAAAGTCCATGCAGGGGCAACAGAAAGATTTGTATTCCGGCAAGCACCACACTGCACGTTATCTAAGATCAAAGAGAAGACTTTGAAAGAAGCAGAAAAGAAGAAGGAAGAAGAAAAGTTAGCGCAGACAAAGGAACAAAATAAAAAGGGGTCAACTGACTTGCTTGGAGAATCAGGAGAGGCAGATATGCCAGCACTAGAATCGGTAGATGAGACTACGCCCTTTGATATCAACAGTGAAGGAGAGATGCCGGCCTTGAAAATTGTCAGTGTAGAGTCACTGTCTCAGACTGCCGAAGGAGATGGTGATAGCAACTTAATGCAGTCTGTTCAGTCTTCGAAATCAGCAGAAAGTTCGGAACTGGAGAAAGGTTCTCAAAATGTTCATCCTCCGGTAAACAATGAAACTTCATCAGCAACCGGGGGTTATGGAACTATTCCCGAAAAGGACTATGTTTACCATTGTAAATATTGTAATTTCATTGCTGCCAAGAAAAGAACTGTGATAATTCACCAGGGCGGTCACCACCCAAAGCTTCCCCACAAGATGATCAGAAATAAGAGACAGTATCAGTGTTTGCACTGTGTGCCTCCTCCTCTGATAACAGCCAATATATTTAAAATTAAAAGTCACATGAAATTGTACCACCCAGAAGAGGAGCTTGTAATTATTGATTTGTTTGAAAAATTGCAGCACAAAATGTCGAAAGTTCAGCTTTGTCCTGTGGATAAGTGCCCTGCCTACTTTGTGTTCAAGATTGGCAAAACTGTGATTGATGCCAGCAGAGCAGCTGCATTTCATGTGAAAAAAGTCCACAAAGATGCTGGGCCGCTTCTTCAACTAGAGAGTGCTGCCAGAAAACTCAAACAGGAACATGTCCCAGGTAAAGCCGGTCACAAACATAAACATTTTTCAGGTGTTGCAGGGAAAGCTCCTCATTCTCAGCCAAAGAAGGCAAAGAGGGAAGATATTGGGTCCGATTCAGATGAATCTGAAGAACAGGTGGCTCCCTCTGTCATGTGGAAATGTAGTCATTGTTCCTGGACGTCAAAGTCTTTGGTCAGACTCAAAGCCCACCAGAGCTCTGATCATCCTGGGAAAGAAGAGAAATATACGCAGGTGGTGCGTGCAAAATCTTCACCAACAAGTAAGACTAAGGACTCTCTCAAAGAAAATGATGATCAAATATCCATAAAAAATGAGGAAATCTTATCAACGGATATTCCTGAAAATCAGTCAATGGAGGATGACCAGCTCAAACCAAAGAAAGAGGAGCTGTCGAAAATAAAGACAGAACCGGACGAGGAAGTTAAAAAATTGAGGAAAGGGTTCCAGTGCCCCAAGTGTGACTTTACCCACAACAGCTGGAAGCAAGTAAAAAAACATTGGTTGCCAGCGCACCCAGGCGGCGAAGAAAAGTATATATTGATAACAGACTTATCAAAACAAGCTAGTAAAGGAGGACAGCATTATGTGTACATGTGCCCATTTGATAAGTGTTTTTTTGTTGCCTCTACACCTGGTCAGCTGACAAATGATGTGGAACATTTTATCATACACACAAGACGAGGTTTACCGTGCCCAGCCCCTGTGGAATCCCAGGAGGAGGAAGGTTCTACATCCACTACTGGTAGAGGTAAACGTGAAAGACAGGAAACTAAACCATATGTAGCTCCATCACCCACGAAGGCCCGGGCAACCATTAAACAAGAAAATAATTGTGAGGAAAATGAAGTCGAGTTTCCTTTGGATTACATTAAAAATCAAGGAGCTGAGCACCTTTCAGAAGGAGAGCCCATACCCTCAGCTGGGCAATTAAGTGACTCTGGTGAGTTTGAAACTCAAAGCTCAAGAGATGACACGGGTAAGCTGGAATTGTGTGTCAGTAAAGAAGGAAATAGATGGCCCCCCGTGTTAAAACCTACTCCAGAAGAAGAAACTTGGATGCTCGCAACTCCCCTGGTGGAATGGACTGGAGAAGATAATAATATAGTCGTTACTGTGCCCGTGGTGGCAAGGGGAAAAGGTGGCGCAATCATGTATTTACCAGTGAGAACAGGATCTCTCCCATTGGGACCGTTTGGATGCAAGTCATGTAAATATAAAGTGGGTGATCTGGAGAAAATGAAGGTACATTTAGTAAAGCAGCACAAATCTAAGAGAGATCTATATTGTACAGACCTCAGAGCCAAACATCATCGTAAAAATTGCCTCTTGTATTTCTGTTTTGAACCATACTGCAACGCATTCGTAAGAAAACGTTCCACTCTGATTGTACACTATGGCATTGCACACAGTGATAAGTTTTCTCTCAGCAAACATTGTGCAGGACTTATAAAGCCACTTGGTTGGACTAAAAAGAAAAGCAAAGCGATAAAAAAGAAGAAACAGACAGTAAGCAAGGGCTATCCTGTGAGTAAAGCTACAAGTTCTGTTTTAATAAAATCCAGCGATGATTTAGGTCAAACAGGTATCAGGGGTTCCATCAAAACGTCGTTATATGGAAAGCGAAGCTCTCCAGGGTTTCCTGCAAACCCGGGATCATTAGTTGAATGGACAGGAGAAGAGGAAAATTGCCAGGTGGCCATTCCGATCACGATGCGTGCCCAAAAGGTGCCAACCAAAAAGTTTGTTCCATTAAAAAGAAGTCCTCGCCCTTTTGGTCCTTTCAAATGCAAAAACTGTTCATTTAAAGTGCCGATGTTGTCAGATATGAAAGCACATCTTGCGACCGAACACACTGATTTGAGAGAATGGTTTTGTGTTGATATCAAAGCAAGAGAAAGAAGAACTGTGTATCTTATTGGTTTCTGTAAAGTTCCAAGATGTAACAAATTTATCCGGAGGAGGGAAGCTATGGAGTTCCACCTTGCACTGTCTCATGCCGACGAGTACTTCCTTCCAGACAGTCTGAAGAAGTATGTGACATGGTTGAGGCCCAAATCAAAGATTAAAGGCTCACAGAAATGGGAAATTGTGGATGAACAAAAGCAAGCAATATGGGCGACTGGAAGCTCTCAGTGTTCTGTGGACGGTGCTGCTTCTAAACCTGGCATCACGGAAAGAAATTCTGAATCCCCTGCGAGTCATTCCCCTCAAGGAAATGATTCTGGACAAGAGGCGTGGTATTCAGATGTTGATTATAATCCAAACCCCAAGAAAATGAAGAAATCGCTCAGTGACAGGAAAGGAACTGCGGTAAAGAAGATCAGAAAGACGAAGTATGAGGAGGAAAGAGAAGAGTGGCAACCGCCTCATAATGAGTTGTATTCAATGCCGTTTATGTGCTACCATTGCTCTTTGCCAACGTTCACCAAAGATGACCTGAAAACCCATTTACGACAAGCTCATTCAACTGTTTTCCCTGTAGGTATTGACCTGAACATGAGAGCTGCCAGGCAGCCTGCTCATATATTTTACTGCACACAGGAGGACTGTTCTTTTGTGACTGGGGAAAGCTCGGAGTTTTCCATGCACAACCATATAACAGAAAGCCAAAGAGAACTTTTCGATCGTATTCAAGAAAGCGTGTCGAAACAGTCATTTGCTAAAGAATCCGACATAGATGACAGCCATTCGAAAACTCTCATTCATGAAAATGCGCCCACGCGAAAAAGCAGCGAGAGCAGCTTTGTTGGGCCAAGCCAGGCGAAACAACCTGGTAGTTATGGTGGCAGTGGCAGTGACGATGATGAAACGAATTCCTCTGTCATGTATGAGACCAAAAAAGAACCTGAGGACCCTCTCCAAGATGGGGCTTCCGAAGATTATGAAATGCAGCATGATTCATCCAAAAGAAGTTCGCTGAAACGAAGTCATTGCATTGATAGCGAAACTAAGGTGGTCGATAGTGGTAGCTCCAAACGAAGGATAAGTGCTGAATACTCGAAAGGCAGCAGCCAAGAACCGGGAATATCAGCAGGCCGAGTGGTCTCTGGTGGTAAACCGCGTCCAAAGAAAAAGAAAAAAACAAAAACGCATGACGAAGGTGATGACAGGTGATATTCCAATGTCAACCTACTATAAACGTGAAATGACTATTTCTAACTTTGACAGAAATTCTTTTGGCAAATACAACTCCATCGTGAACCGTTTTAATTGTCTCTATTGTGACCACAGGATGAATGGAATATACGAGGTGAAGGACCATCTCCACAAGCTGCATCCAACAGCAATTCCAAAATTTAATGATTACAAGCAAAAACTTCTGCGTAAACGGGCGACCATCTATCTGTGCCCTGTACCGCAGTGTGCTAGCATAAGTTTTACAGAGATCACAAATGAAACGCATTTATGTCCTGTCGCCGACGGTGATCCGAATAGTTCACCGAGTCTCGGCACGGATGCTTTTGAAAGTAAGTAGTACAAGCAGTCTTGAAGGGAAGGACATCAGATTCGAGTGTCTGTTCTGTATGTGGGCTAGCAACAGTGAGTCAGAAATCAAGAACCATTTGATCATATCCCATGCAACTATGGAAGGGGGTTATAGGGAAATCCAGAACCAAGATAAAGGCGAAAACTGAGTAATTGCCACACCTAAAAACAGTGCGTGAACAATGTCTATATGTGCATGCTATGATAGTCAGTACCAGTTACCGCGCTCTGTCCAATTGTTGCATGGATATTAACCAGCACGTAGAATGTGAAAAGGTCTGTTTTTATAAGCAGTTTAGTGCTAGTCATTAAATGACGTCAATGAACGATCTGGCTAATTTAAAATTTTACAAATAAGGTTAACAAATGGGTACGGAGCAACGGATAAATGCATGTGTCAATATGCGCAGAATTATTTATCCACAATTATCAAAACCTTTCGCTACATGTAAGCTGGCTATGTTAATTAAACTTTCAATCTTATGTATAACAATCCCCAAAACTCGTCACAGTCCTGTCTTAATCACAGTTGCATGTTCTTAACTGGTCTCTAACAAATGTCCATAACTTGCTTTCGCGATAAAATAGTCATCATATCTCATATTGTCCCTGTGTGTTGACATTAAGTCAGGAAAGTATCAGGATAAACTATTTTAAGAAGTAGCAGAGTTTGAATTTTGTTGTGTGAATTTAATGGCTAAACTACAGTTTTTAATCGGGAACTTTCTTTTACAATCAAAGAATGATGTTTTTCAGTCTTGCACGTGAGGTTGTGTCTCTAACGCTAGACTTCTATTCAGGCTGGTAAGTAATATGGTGAAATATGTTTCACAACAGATCCATAATGCGAATAATTGTACACGTTCTAGCTGTGGATCTGTTATGGTAAATCACATTCAGGCTGGGAAGAAAATGTCAATACCCGGGGTAGAAAATCCAATGTACAACCCGTTATAAGAAGTAACGTTTGAAACGATCATAGAATTGTGAGATAGGTGTTTAAAACTTTTGGAATTAAGATCAAATTAAACGGGGTCTGTCATATATCCTTAAGAGTTGTTAAATACTCCACAGCCTCGGCTCGAGTTCAAATGAGGTAGTCGTTGCCAGAGTGTATAAATACCGTTTCCGTCACTATATTGCTTTTGCGTGTGTACAGATTTGTATTGGCTTTGTTTCTTGAATGTGGATACTCTATTCTACATTACAGTCAGTCTTTTATTGTAGTTAAGTTTATATCATGTTTTTATTTTGTATTGTTGAATGTTACGAGTCAAACGTGTATTCAAGACATAATTTTAATGTTACATGTTTATCTGTCACCTCGGGATCTCGCGAAAAAATAAGTAGGTAGGCCTGATACATTCCATTTTTCCAGTAGTTTATTTTATTATTTTTTTTTACATATCTTCATACAAACAAGATGGACTTTCCCACAGACAGACTGGCGCACATGCACACACGAAATCGAAAGCCTGCAAACTAAATTTGTGGAAATCTGTAGGTGTACCCCCTAAAAAAAGAAATAAAAAATAGAGCTGTTCATTGACCTGGTTTAACGGATCGTTTAGTAGAAAATAACCGAGTTTTTTTTTTTTTTTTAACCTTCCCCTTATCTTTTGTTTTGATATACATGTTTATGTGTAGCTATATATAAGTTGCTTTTCTGTGTATACACATTTGAGTAGAAGTACGGGACGCTTTATAAATAGGTCGCAGTGATTGTCATACTTTAGCACTAGCTGAAGCTGCTGAAGCTTTCTTCTTTTGATAATAGTTTCTGGCTTGTTATGCCCTTAACGAAACACGTACTTATTGATAGGCGGAGTTTTTTTCTTCTAAAACCGAAGAAGGTGTCCCGTTTCTTTCTTATTTAAGTTCATCTTTTAGCTGTTAGAGGTTACACCTCAAGCAGGCTGTTTAGCAATCCTAACTATTCCTACTTTTTTGTTTCAATACTACTTTCCTTAGAATTCCTACTTTACTCTTTTTTTAGACCGGAGACATTTCAGGACTTCAGGAAATTTTAAAATATTCACTCTTGCATATGAAATGCTAAACCGGCTGCCCCCCCCCCTATACTTTTCAGGAAATTTCTCTTGGTCTTCTTTCATACTTGTTTGTTATATAACTGTGTTTTCATGTATTAATATAGTAAACAGTTCTCAACAAGAGGAAAAGCATCTCACTTGGGCCGTGCATCTAACCTACATGTTCTTTTTCGGCAAGTTTTATCAATAAAAAGGATGAATAATGTCATTGGATGTTTAGTTTCAGTCCTGCTTTTATCCTAATTTTTCCGTCAGTTGTCCTACTATTGCCCTACTTCGTCTTAAGTCTATGTTGTACAGTCTGTTGACCCCTTTGGTGGCATCCATATGGTTAAATTGTTGCTTATGCACTGTGCTTGAAACTGTCCACTTAAATGCTTATTCACGTAATTCATGTCGGGTTAAATCCGCTTATACCCATGCAATATATCATATCAATTAAATGACGCGCTTGCATTAATATATCAATATATAATATATAACACGTATATCTGCGCGATATCATTTCCTCCCTCGATTCCAGTAAGCCGAACTAAGTGGATATTTCAGTAGCCAACATAAAATGCCTCAAGGTCTGCATTTATTAGTTTCAACAAGATCTTCCTGTAACCAGGTTTACTCACTTCATCATGTTGCCTTTGGAGTGTCATTGTTTTCATTTCTTAGTCCTTTTCTTATTTATTTGCTCCTCTGTCAATCTAATGGATACAGACTAAGTTTGAAACTCTTTGTTGTTGTTATTTTTAATCAGAACAATGGACACACCCAGTATTTTATGTGGAAGTGTAATGTATACAGTTTGTTTACGCTTGTATAAGTACAGCGGGTAAAATGCCCTGTGTAAAGACTTTGTACCCACATCACGGAGCTGTGCCCAGCTATGGATGGATAACAGAAAAAACTGTGTCAATGCCGACATAAAATATTGCATAGATTGTGTAAGAGTGTATATATTTGAATACTTCTATTTTGATAAATAAACAGCTATACTGAATATTTTTTTCAATGCTGCTAGTGTGTTTGCAAATTAGTTATTAAAATGTGTGTGTGTCTTCTTTATTTTTTTTTTTGGGGGGGGGCTTAAAACGCATTTCTTTCTTGCACCAGACATCTTCTTCAGCTAAAAACGTTCGTCTGTTGCTTTATAGATTAAGTACTACACATCTTTATCCCATCTTACACCCAGAGAGGTTGCAAGGTATTTCCAAATTTTTCTTAATCCAATGATTTTTATACGTCATGGAGAAGACTTTGGATGAGGTTGATCATTAAGACTCGGAGACTGCTTGGTCCTGGCGAAACATTTTTGTAAACCCAAAATAAGATCTGACCGAATTTCCGAGATTTAGTACAGAAAGTCAGAATCCTCTCACCATCCAGGTTCACTGAATAACAATCCTCCTGCATCATAGTTAAAAAAAACCTCCAATACAGGCCTGCCAAATCACTTTTTATATACGCCCTTCATATGACGGGAGTATTGTGGTTTTTCCCACCGTCCGTCCGTTAAGTTTTAGTGTCGCCGCTTTTGTGAATTTTCACCAAACTAGCCATAACTACTTACCGACAGATAACTCGCCCGAGTTCAATTATTGGTAACATCCAGGCATATTTAATAAGGTCTTTGGTCACTAGGCTACTTTTTGGTATCGCCGCGAAACCTTAATTATGAAGTATATTATGAGAGATTTTGATAGAACTCGTCGGAAATTTTAATCAATAAATTATCTCACCTAAGTTCGATTTCCAGAAGAACCCACGCATATTAAATGAGGTAAGAGGTCACCGCACTTTGGAGGCACCTTGGTCACTAACAAAAAATCCTATATGGATTTTCATGAAACTCATACATATTTACCAATAGAAATTCTCACCTTAATTACCTTTCTCTATCACCAGATACACGACGGGAGTATTATGTATGTTTGCGTCATCTTTTTTTGAGGATATACTGAAATGACGCTAATTACTCTTTTTTCACTTTTTTAGCCCTTCTCTCTTTTTTTCAGTGAAAAAAATTCGATTTATACAATTTCTCACCTGCTATAACAGTCCACTAAGAACAAGAACAGGGCACTACGCAGTTTCTTTATAGGTAAATGTCCAGCATTTATCACAACGTGGAAAATGCCTTTTTCTTCATGCAGGGGATGAGCAATGTATGTTTGCTGATTTTTCGAGCGATATATATATATATATATATATATATATATATATATATATATATATATATATACGCGTACTTCGAAGAACATCTTTATTGAGTTTGTGATAAAAGTGGGGAATTGCCGCTAATTTTACTTTTTTTCACTCTTTATTTCAAAGAAGGCTTGCAATATGCAATTGCAAAGTTCGAACAAATTCATCTCAACAGTCCTTCAAAATGTTATTTGTGCAATATCATTACAGTAGATCCCTCCTCCCCTATACTAAACCCTCGCACACATTTTGCTAATAAAATAAATGTAATGTTTTCATTAAGTTAAGGCTTTTACTGCAATTAGTAAGAAATATGAATTTTTAACAAAATCAGTCAGATAGTGTGGCGAGGTTCCTCCAATATCACTGAACTGTAGTGTCTGACAGAAATGAATAAAATACCAAAATGACTGATAATATAACAGGATTCCCCCGTGTTCATGCCATTAATGCTATACTATATACTATCATAAAACGCTCAAATAAAAACAAATCGTGTTGGTTTTATTTATCAGAATTATTTTATAAAAATTAACGACTTTTATTCTTTAATTGCTTCAATGTTGCATATTTTTAAAATAGTTTTACTTTAAATGTCCCTCGCCACGGTGAAGGGACACAACTCATACGCCCAAATGCATTTGGCGATACATATACTCGACATTCACGATTCCTGGAGCTAGAAAGCCTACCACTGATAACATTATCAGGCCTACATTATATTGAGAAAATAGGGGTGTTGTGTTAAATATGGTAGCCATCGGTTCCAAGCCTCTGCCGCCCCCCACCCCACCCCTTCTGGAAATCGCGCCCCACAGATATATAACAATTGGTAATTTGTAATCTTATATCTTCAATCATTACATTTGACTAATGGCACGATTAATATAATTCACTGAATTAAGCACAAATTGGATGGGTTATCTGTTAATTCACACTAAAATACAGCAGTGATGTCTCGTACGCATGTGTGTGTATATGTGTGTATACATGTGTGTAAGAATAGTGTTATAGGCCTAGCTATACGTAGCTCGTCAACCATATATAGGCCTTATATATATACCCCTACATTTGCATTTCAATTAAAAAACGAAAGAGAAAAAATTATTAAAGGGTAAATAAATAAATAAGGTCACATCTTCAAACAGTAATGTTAATGACAATAGAGACAGCGGTCAACCTCAAGGACCTGAAGTTAAAGAAACGGTAATGCAGTCAGCTAGAGGCTCCCATATTGAAGGTGTAGGGGGCGGTGTAGTGGAGCTGTCAACATGTGGAGGCACAGCTACAGTACTAACACTGAGCCGAGGTTCACCTAATGGACAAGACACTGGGCAGATTGTTTGTGCTGGTCATCTGGCCATGACGCAAAGTGGCCCATGTGAAGTGCTGTACTGTAACTTTTGCCAGTTTGTGGCGAAAAGCCAGGAAAAGTTCATTCAGCATGTATTGTCACACATATTCATGTGTGCAATCTGTGGTTTCAAGTGCTTTCAGCGATATGAAGTGATAGCCCATGTAAGAGAAAATCATCCACAAAGAATATCAGAGTATGTGTCATTTTACCCATATCATGTTAATAACATACAGGTCATGGCAAAGGGACAAGTGGCACAGGTGGGATCAACGGCTTCTTCTGTTACTGTGTCACAGGCAGGAATCAAATCAACAGTGTCCAGAAATACACCTATCACTAAATCTGTTGTACAGGCAGTCTCAGCTGTTGACAAGCAGATGGGTTCCCAGTGCTCCCAGGTGAATACTTTACCACCCACTTCATCAGCAAAAACATCCATACCATCAAGCAATACAACTATAGTGGCAGGCCCACCAACTCCAGGTGTGGGGGATATTATGGGATGGTATTGTCTACAATGCAACACCTTTGCAACCACAGCAAATGCAAAAGAACATCACATGAAACATTTTCACAAAGGAATGCAAGCAGACGGTATATTTAAGAAATGCTTGTTGAAGCCCCAAGGGGCCAAGAAACAACTAATTATAGAACCACCATCACCAAAGAAGACCGATTCCCATGGTCAAAATGGGTCAGTATGTAGAGATCAGTCTTCTGTGGCATCTGTGAATAATGCGACTGATACTAATCTTCAAATTACCGCAGCCAAATCTACTACAAGTCTGTCTTTCCCATTGAAGCAATCGGAAACTACAAAACCCAGTGAGGAAATCATAGAATGGGGCTGTACCTACTGCTCATTCTCAGCTGATGCTAAGGCAGATGCTATAAAGCACGTGGTTGTCTCCCACTTTGGACAGAGGTGTTTACTTGTAAAAAGAACAAAAATCAGAAATAAAACTGTTATACCTGGAGAAACAAGTATGACTACACTGCCAGCACAGAGTGCTACTGATGTTCAGAGCACTCATAAAGTCCTGAACAACATGTTACAGAACAGCTCAGGAGCCTCCAATAATGATACACCTGCTTTAAACACCACAACTGAGGATTCCAAGGCAAATATTTGGAAAGAGATTGAAAACCTACAGGCTGCTCAAGCTACAAAAGCTAGTGTTTCTAACAATGCTTTAGCAGAGGCTACTAAACCCCAGGCCTCTCAAATGCCAAAGACCAACCTCCTACCGACAGGCACAAGTTCGACATATAGTAGTACAGCCACAGCTAGTGTTACTGCTGCTCCTGTATCCTCGGCACCAAAAACTATACTGGTCCCAGCTGGTGGCGGAGGCGCTGCAGGTAAAGTGATATATGTACAACCCAATACCCTGCAGAGAGCTAATCAAGGACAGCCCCAAGTATTACTTGGTTCTGGAACTCAACTCACCAGTCTTCTTCACGGTAATACCGTTTTGGTACCAGTGTCCCATCAGGGAGGCTTACAGGGAGGCTTTAGCCAGTTAGAACCTAGTCATATGATCAGTGGAAAAGGCAGGATGTTGTTTTCGAATTACAAAAGTAAATATGACCTGATGATACAGTCAATGGAACAGTCAAATAAGAAAGATTCACAAATAATTAATCAAGGAGGAAAAGAAGGGAAAGCTGATGATGATGCAGAAGATACCAATGATGAAAAACTATCGGAGGAAGACAAAGAGAAGGTCGTTGTAATACCAACTGAAAATGAGATAGACCTCGAGGAATATATATATTACAGTATAGAAAGAAATGCATTCTGCTGCAAAAAGTGTGCATATGTCTCTCATAGTTCTTATGGGGCCAATATGAGACAGCACATCAGAAGGCACACTGGAGAGAAGAAGTGGGAGTGTGCCTATTGTGATTACGCATGTAACTTACGAACTATGATGAAAGCACATCAAAGCAAAGTCCATGCAGGGGCAACAGAAAGATTTGTATTCCGGCAAGCACCACACTGCACGTTATCTAAGATCAAAGAGAAGACTTTGAAAGAAGCAGAAAAGAAGAAGGAAGAAGAAAAGTTAGCGCAGACAAAGGAACAAAATAAAAAGGGGTCAACTGACTTGCTTGGAGAATCAGGAGAGGCAGATATGCCAGCACTAGAATCGGTAGATGAGACTACGCCCTTTGATATCAACAGTGAAGGAGAGATGCCGGCCTTGAAAATTGTCAGTGTAGAGTCACTGTCTCAGACTGCCGAAGGAGATGGTGATAGCAACTTAATGCAGTCTGTTCAGTCTTCGAAATCAGCAGAAAGTTCGGAACTGGAGAAAGGTTCTCAAAATGTTCATCCTCCGGTAAACAATGAAACTTCATCAGCAACCGGGGGTTATGGAACTATTCCCGAAAAGGACTATGTTTACCATTGTAAATATTGTAATTTCATTGCTGCCAAGAAAAGAACTGTGATAATTCACCAGGGCGGTCACCACCCAAAGCTTCCCCACAAGATGATCAGAAATAAGAGACAGTATCAGTGTTTGCACTGTGTGCCTCCTCCTCTGATAACAGCCAATATATTTAAAATTAAAAGTCACATGAAATTGTACCACCCAGAAGAGGAGCTTGTAATTATTGATTTGTTTGAAAAATTGCAGCACAAAATGTCGAAAGTTCAGCTTTGTCCTGTGGATAAGTGCCCTGCCTACTTTGTGTTCAAGATTGGCAAAACTGTGATTGATGCCAGCAGAGCAGCTGCATTTCATGTGAAAAAAGTCCACAAAGATGCTGGGCCGCTTCTTCAACTAGAGAGTGCTGCCAGAAAACTCAAACAGGAACATGTCCCAGGTAAAGCCGGTCACAAACATAAACATTTTTCAGGTGTTGCAGGGAAAGCTCCTCATTCTCAGCCAAAGAAGGCAAAGAGGGAAGATATTGGGTCCGATTCAGATGAATCTGAAGAACAGGTGGCTCCCTCTGTCATGTGGAAATGTAGTCATTGTTCCTGGACGTCAAAGTCTTTGGTCAGACTCAAAGCCCACCAGAGCTCTGATCATCCTGGGAAAGAAGAGAAATATACGCAGGTGGTGCGTGCAAAATCTTCACCAACAAGTAAGACTAAGGACTCTCTCAAAGAAAATGATGATCAAATATCCATAAAAAATGAGGAAATCTTATCAACGGATATTCCTGAAAATCAGTCAATGGAGGATGACCAGCTCAAACCAAAGAAAGAGGAGCTGTCGAAAATAAAGACAGAACCGGACGAGGAAGTTAAAAAATTGAGGAAAGGGTTCCAGTGCCCCAAGTGTGACTTTACCCACAACAGCTGGAAGCAAGTAAAAAAACATTGGTTGCCAGCGCACCCAGGCGGCGAAGAAAAGTATATATTGATAACAGACTTATCAAAACAAGCTAGTAAAGGAGGACAGCATTATGTGTACATGTGCCCATTTGATAAGTGTTTTTTTGTTGCCTCTACACCTGGTCAGCTGACAAATGATGTGGAACATTTTATCATACACACAAGACGAGGTTTACCGTGCCCAGCCCCTGTGGAATCCCAGGAGGAGGAAGGTTCTACATCCACTACTGGTAGAGGTAAACGTGAAAGACAGGAAACTAAACCATATGTAGCTCCATCACCCACGAAGGCCCGGGCAACCATTAAACAAGAAAATAATTGTGAGGAAAATGAAGTCGAGTTTCCTTTGGATTACATTAAAAATCAAGGAGCTGAGCACCTTTCAGAAGGAGAGCCCATACCCTCAGCTGGGCAATTAAGTGACTCTGGTGAGTTTGAAACTCAAAGCTCAAGAGATGACACGGGTAAGCTGGAATTGTGTGTCAGTAAAGAAGGAAATAGATGGCCCCCCGTGTTAAAACCTACTCCAGAAGAAGAAACTTGGATGCTCGCAACTCCCCTGGTGGAATGGACTGGAGAAGATAATAATATAGTCGTTACTGTGCCCGTGGTGGCAAGGGGAAAAGGTGGCGCAATCATGTATTTACCAGTGAGAACAGGATCTCTCCCATTGGGACCGTTTGGATGCAAGTCATGTAAATATAAAGTGGGTGATCTGGAGAAAATGAAGGTACATTTAGTAAAGCAGCACAAATCTAAGAGAGATCTATATTGTACAGACCTCAGAGCCAAACATCATCGTAAAAATTGCCTCTTGTATTTCTGTTTTGAACCATACTGCAACGCATTCGTAAGAAAACGTTCCACTCTGATTGTACACTATGGCATTGCACACAGTGATAAGTTTTCTCTCAGCAAACATTGTGCAGGACTTATAAAGCCACTTGGTTGGACTAAAAAGAAAAGCAAAGCGATAAAAAAGAAGAAACAGACAGTAAGCAAGGGCTATCCTGTGAGTAAAGCTACAAGTTCTGTTTTAATAAAATCCAGCGATGATTTAGGTCAAACAGGTATCAGGGGTTCCATCAAAACGTCGTTATATGGAAAGCGAAGCTCTCCAGGGTTTCCTGCAAACCCGGGATCATTAGTTGAATGGACAGGAGAAGAGGAAAATTGCCAGGTGGCCATTCCGATCACGATGCGTGCCCAAAAGGTGCCAACCAAAAAGTTTGTTCCATTAAAAAGAAGTCCTCGCCCTTTTGGTCCTTTCAAATGCAAAAACTGTTCATTTAAAGTGCCGATGTTGTCAGATATGAAAGCACATCTTGCGACCGAACACACTGATTTGAGAGAATGGTTTTGTGTTGATATCAAAGCAAGAGAAAGAAGAACTGTGTATCTTATTGGTTTCTGTAAAGTTCCAAGATGTAACAAATTTATCCGGAGGAGGGAAGCTATGGAGTTCCACCTTGCACTGTCTCATGCCGACGAGTACTTCCTTCCAGACAGTCTGAAGAAGTATGTGACATGGTTGAGGCCCAAATCAAAGATTAAAGGCTCACAGAAATGGGAAATTGTGGATGAACAAAAGCAAGCAATATGGGCGACTGGAAGCTCTCAGTGTTCTGTGGACGGTGCTGCTTCTAAACCTGGCATCACGGAAAGAAATTCTGAATCCCCTGCGAGTCATTCCCCTCAAGGAAATGATTCTGGACAAGAGGCGTGGTATTCAGATGTTGATTATAATCCAAACCCCAAGAAAATGAAGAAATCGCTCAGTGACAGGAAAGGAACTGCGGTAAAGAAGATCAGAAAGACGAAGTATGAGGAGGAAAGAGAAGAGTGGCAACCGCCTCATAATGAGTTGTATTCAATGCCGTTTATGTGCTACCATTGCTCTTTGCCAACGTTCACCAAAGATGACCTGAAAACCCATTTACGACAAGCTCATTCAACTGTTTTCCCTGTAGGTATTGACCTGAACATGAGAGCTGCCAGGCAGCCTGCTCATATATTTTACTGCCCACAGGAGGACTGTTCTTTTGTGACTGGGGAAAGCTCGGAGTTTTCCATGCACAACCATATAACAGAAAGCCAAAGAGAACTTTTCGATCGTATTCAAGAAAGCGTGTCGAAACAGTCATTTGCTAAAGAATCCGACATAGATGACAGCCATTCGAAAACTCTCATTCATGAAAATGCGCCCACGCGAAAAAGCAGCGAGAGCAGCTTTGTTGGGCCAAGCCAGGCGAAACAACCTGGTAGTTATGGTGGCAGTGGCAGTGACGATGATGAAACGAATTCCTCTGTCATGTATGAGACCAAAAAAGAACCTGAGGACCCTCTCCAAGATGGGGCTTCCGAAGATTATGAAATGCAGCATGATTCATCCAAAAGAAGTTCGCTGAAACGAAGTCATGGCATTGATAGCGAAACTAAGGTGGTCGATAGTGGTAGCTCCAAACGAAGGATAAGTGCTGAATACTCGAAAGGCAGCAGCCAAGAACCGGGAATATCAGCAGGCCGAGTGGTCTCTGGTGGTAAACCGCGTCCAAAGAAAAAGAAAAAAACAAAAACGCATGACGAAGGTGATGACAGGTGATATTCCAATGTCAACCTACTATAAACGTGAAATGACTATTTCTAACTTTGACAGAAATTCTTTTGGCAAATACAACTCCATCGTGAACCGTTTTAATTGTCTCTATTGTGACCACAGGATGAATGGAATATACGAGGTGAAGGACCATCTCCACAAGCTGCATCCAACAGCAATTCCAAAATTTAATGATTACAAGCAAAAACTTCTGCGTAAACGGGCGACCATCTATCTGTGCCCTGTACCGCAGTGTGCTAGCATAAGTTTTACAGAGATCACAAATGAAACGCATTTATGTCCTGTCGCCGACGGTGATCCGAATAGTTCACCGAGTCTCGGCACGGATGCTTTTGAAAGTAAGTAGTACAAGCAGTCTTGAAGGGAAGGACATCAGATTCGAGTGTCTGTTCTGTATGTGGGCTAGCAACAGTGAGTCAGAAATCAAGAACCATTTGATCATATCCCATGCAACTATGGAAGGGGGTTATAGGGAAATCCAGAACCAAGATAAAGGCGAAAACTGAGTAATTGCCACACCTAAAAACAGTGCGTGAACAATGTCTATATGTGCATGCTATGATAGTCAGTACCAGTTACCGCGCTCTGTCCAATTGTTGCATGGATATTAACCAGCACGTAGAATGTGAAAAGGTCTGTTTTTATAAGCAGTTTAGTGCTAGTCATTAAATGACGTCAATGAACGATCTGGCTAATTTAAAATTTTACAAATAAGGTTAACAAATGGGTACGGAGCAACGGATAAATGCATGTGTCAATATGCGCAGAATTATTTATCCACAATTATCAAAACCTTTCGCTACATGTAAGCTGGCTATGTTAATTAAACTTTCAATCTTATGTATAACAATCCCCAAAACTCGTCACAGTCCTGTCTTAATCACAGTTGCATGTTCTTAACTGGTCTCTAACAAATGTCCATAACTTGCTTTCGCGATAAAATAGTCATCATATCTCATATTGTCCCTGTGTGTTGACATTAAGTCAGGAAAGTATCAGGATAAACTATTTTAAGAAGTAGCAGAGTTTGAATTTTGTTGTGTGAATTTAATGGCTAAACTACAGTTTTTAATCGGGAACTTTCTTTTACAATCAAAGAATGATGTTTTTCAGTCTTGCACGTGAGGTTGTGTCTCTAACGCTAGACTTCTATTCAGGCTGGTAAGTAATATGGTGAAATATGTTTCACAACAGATCCATAATGCGAATAATTGTACACGTTCTAGCTGTGGATCTGTTATGGTAAATCACATTCAGGCTGGGAAGAAAATGTCAATACCCGGGGTAGAAAATCCAATGTACAACCCGTTATAAGAAGTAACGTTTGAAACGATCATAGAATTGTGAGATAGGTGTTTAAAACTTTTGGAATTAAGATCAAATTAAACGGGGTCTGTCATATATCCTTAAGAGTTGTTAAATACTCCACAGCCTCGGCTCGAGTTCAAATGAGGTAGTCGTTGCCAGAGTGTATAAATACCGTTTCCGTCACTATATTGCTTTTGCGTGTGTACAGATTTGTATTGGCTTTGTTTCTTGAATGTGGATACTCTATTCTACATTACAGTCAGTCTTTTATTGTAGTTAAGTTTATATCATGTTTTTATTTTGTATTGTTGAATGTTACGAGTCAAACGTGTATTCAAGACATAATTTTAATGTTACATGTTTATCTGTCACCTCGGGATCTCGCGAAAAAATAAGTAGGTAGGCCTGATACATTCCATTTTTCCAGTAGTTTATTTTATTATTTTTTTTTACATATCTTCATACAAACAAGATGGACTTTCCCACAGACAGACTGGCGCACATGCACACACGAAATCGAAAGCCTGCAAACTAAATTTGTGGAAATCTGTAGGTGTACCCCCTAAAAAAAGAAATAAAAAATAGAGCTGTTCATTGACCTGGTTTAACGGATCGTTTAGTAGAAAATAACCGAGTTTTTTTTTTTTTTTTAACCTTCCCCTTATCTTTTGTTTTGATATACATGTTTATGTGTAGCTATATATAAGTTGCTTTTCTGTGTATACACATTTGAGTAGAAGTACGGGACGCTTTATAAATAGGTCGCAGTGATTGTCATACTTTAGCACTAGCTGAAGCTGCTGAAGCTTTCTTCTTTTGATAATAGTTTCTGGCTTGTTATGCCCTTAACGAAACACGTACTTATTGATAGGCGGAGTTTTTTTCTTCTAAAACCGAAGAAGGTGTCCCGTTTCTTTCTTATTTAAGTTCATCTTTTAGCTGTTAGAGGTTACACCTCAAGCAGGCTGTTTAGCAATCCTAACTATTCCTACTTTTTTGTTTCAATACTACTTTCCTTAGAATTCCTACTTTACTCTTTTTTTAGACCGGAGACATTTCAGGACTTCAGGAAATTTTAAAATATTCACTCTTGCATATGAAATGCTAAACCGGCTGCCCCCCCCCCTATACTTTTCAGGAAATTTCTCTTGGTCTTCTTTCATACTTGTTTGTTATATAACTGTGTTTTCATGTATTAATATAGTAAACAGTTCTCAACAAGAGGAAAAGCATCTCACTTGGGCCGTGCATCTAACCTACATGTTCTTTTTCGGCAAGTTTTATCAATAAAAAGGATGAATAATGTCATTGGATGTTTAGTTTCAGTCCTGCTTTTATCCTAATTTTTCCGTCAGTTGTCCTACTATTGCCCTACTTCGTCTTAAGTCTATGTTGTACAGTCTGTTGACCCCTTTGGTGGCATCCATATGGTTAAATTGTTGCTTATGCACTGTGCTTGAAACTGTCCACTTAAATGCTTATTCACGTAATTCATGTCGGGTTAAATCCGCTTATACCCATGCAATATATCATATCAATTAAATGACGCGCTTGCATTAATATATCAATATATAATATATAACACGTATATCTGCGCGATATCATTTCCTCCCTCGATTCCAGTAAGCCGAACTAAGTGGATATTTCAGTAGCCAACATAAAATGCCTCAAGGTCTGCATTTATTAGTTTCAACAAGATCTTCCTGTAACCAGGTTTACTCACTTCATCATGTTGCCTTTGGAGTGTCATTGTTTTCATTTCTTAGTCCTTTTCTTATTTATTTGCTCCTCTGTCAATCTAATGGATACAGACTAAGTTTGAAACTCTTTGTTGTTGTTATTTTTAATCAGAACAATGGACACACCCAGTATTTTATGTGGAAGTGTAATGTATACAGTTTGTTTACGCTTGTATAAGTACAGCGGGTAAAATGCCCTGTGTAAAGACTTTGTACCCACATCACGGAGCTGTGCCCAGCTATGGATGGATAACAGAAAAAACTGTGTCAATGCCGACATAAAATATTGCATAGATTGTGTAAGAGTGTATATATTTGAATACTTCTATTTTGATAAATAAACAGCTATACTGAATATTTTTTTCAATGCTGCTAGTGTGTTTGCAAATTAGTTATTAAAATGTGTGTGTGTCTTCTTTATTTTTTTTTTTTGGGGGGGGGGGGGCTTAAAACGCATTTCTTTCTTGCACCAGACATCTTCTTCAGCTAAAATCGTTCGTCTGTTGCTTTATAGATTAAGTACTACACATCTTTATCCCATCTTACACCCAGAGAGGTTGCAAGGTATTTCCAAATTTTTCTTAATCCAATGATTTTTATACGTCATGGAGAAGACTTTGGATGAGGTTGATCATTAAGACTCGGAGACTGCTTGGTACTGGCGAAACATTTTTGTAAACCCAAAATAAGATCTGACCGAATTTCCGAGATTTAGTACAGAAAGTCAGAATCCTCTCACCATCCAGGTTCACTGAATAACAATCCTCCTGCATCATAGTTAAAAAAAACCTCCAATACAGGCCTGCCAAATCACTTTTTATATACGCCCTTCATATGACGGGAGTATTGTGGTTTTTCCCACCGTCCGTCCGTTAAGTTTTAGTGTCGCCGCTTTTGTGAATTTTCACCAAACTAGCCATAACTACTTACCGACAGATAACTCGCCCGAGTTCAATTATTGGTAACATCCAGGCATATTTAATAAGGTCTTTGGTCACTAGGCTACTTTTTGGTATCGCCGCGAAACCTTAATTATGAAGTATATTATGAGAGATTTTGATAGAACTCGTCGGAAATTTTAATCAATAAATTATCTCACCTAAGTTCGATTTCCAGCAGAACCCACGCATATTAAATGAGGTAAGAGGTCACCGCACTTTGGAGGCACCTTGGTCACTAACAAAAAATCCTATATGGATTTTCATGAAACTCATACATATTTACCAATAGAAATTCTCACCTTAATTACCTTTCTCTATCACCAGATACACGACGGGAGTATTATGCATGTTTGCGTCATCTTTTTTTGAGGATATACTGAAATGACGCTAATTACTCTTTTTTCACTTTTTTAGCCCTTCTCTCTTTTTTTCAGTGAAAAAAATTCGATTTATACAATTTCTCACCTGCTATAACAGTCCACTAAGAACAAGAACAGGGCACTACGCAGTTTCTTTATAGGTAAATGTCCAGCATTTATCACAACGTGGAAAATGCCTTTTTCTTCATGCAGGGGATGAGCAATGTATGTTTGCTGATTTTTCGAGCGATATATATATATATATATATATATATATATATATATATATATACGCGTACTTCGAAGAACATCTTTATTCAGTTTGTGATAAAAGTGGGGAATTGCCGCTAATTTTACTTTTTTCACTCTTTATTTCAAAGAAGGCTTGCAATATGCAATTGCAAAGTTCGAACAAATTCATCTCAACAGTCCTTCAAAATGTTATTTGTGCAATATCATTACAGTAACTCCCTGCTCCCCTATACTAAACCCTCGCACACATTTTGCTAATAAAATAAATGTAATGTTTTCATTAAGTTAAGGCTTTTACTGCAATTAGTAAGAAATATGAATTTTTAACAAAATCAGTCAGATAGTGTGGCGAGGTTCCTCCAATATCACTGAACTGTAGTGTCTGACAGAAATGAATAAAATACCAAAATGACTGATAATATAACAGGATTCCCCCGTGTTCATGCCATTAATGCTATACTATATACTATCATAAAACGCTCAAATAAAAACAAATCGTGTTGGTTTTATTTATCAGAATTATTTTATAAAAATTAACGACTTTTATTCTTTAATTGCTTCAATGTTGCATATTTTTAAAATAGTTTTACTTTAAATGTCCCTCGCCACGGTGAAGGGACACAACTCATACGCCCAAATGCATTTGGCGATACATATACTCGACATTCACGATTCCTGGAGCTAGAAAGCCTACCACTGATAACATTATCAGGCCTACATTATATTGAGAAAATAGGGGTGTTGTGTTAAATATGGTAGCCATCGGTTCCAAGCCTCTGCCGCCCCCCACCCCACCCCTTCTGGAAATCGCGCCCCACAGATATATAACAATTGGTAATTTGTAATCTTATATCTTCAATCATTACATTTGACTAATGGCACGATTAATATAATTCACTGAATTAAGCACAAATTGGATGGGTTATCTGTTAATTCACACTAAAATACAGCAGTGATGTCTCGTACGCATGTGTGTGTATATGTGTGTATACATGTGTGTAAGAATAGTGTTATAGGCCTAGCTATACGTAGCTCGTCAACCATATATAGGCCTTATATATATACCCCTACATTTGCATTTCAATTAAAAAACGAAAGAGAAAAAATTATTAAAGGGTCCCAATCACCTATAAAGCATGTTGAATTAACACGAAAAGTAGCTTCTTCCCTGTAAAATAAATATATCTCTCCAAAAATATTGCCTTAAAACTGTTTGCCTACTCCTGTAAACGAGTGTTAAAAATAGTCAACCGGGCGCGATCGCAGGTGTCAACATAAACACAGCTGGAGCCACAACACGTGTCAATCAGGAGATGCCTTGACGGACTTGGCCCAAAAAATGTAATACATGTTCCCACTGGCTGAAACACCGCGCTTTGCCGCTCACATTCGGACCTCCAGTCACGCAGCCTTGTAATGGTAAACAGACACATGTGGACTGTGTTTACCAACGTGCTGAGCCATAACAAGGTGTAAAACAGCCGGATACGAGGTATAGTGAGACTGTATGCTCGGACATATGGTTTACTGGGGAAACTTTTGAATAAAGCAAAACTGAACTGATGTGTGAAAGAATAGGCTTCATATTGCCCCTGATTATGTCCCTTTAAGAAATCTCGACGTAACTCCTAGCGCCTCCTTAGTACTAAAAAATCAGAATATAAGTAAAATACGTGCACCAGTGGGTTTTTGTGTTGTACCGCTTGTATCCTGGTCTAATGCCTACAAGTCATGTTACACATGTCAAACCAGAGCGACCTCTGGTGCAGGTTGACTCGCTGGCTCTGTGTGATTGGTCAGTCACCGTAACCGCTTCACTCACAGCATGGACCCATAATATTCACGCGAAATAATATAGTGCAAATTTCATGTCTATAAATTCGTCGAATTAATTGTGATACTGGACATCATTTTATAAACATCGCCATTTAGTATATAATGATGCTCACCAATGGTATATAGGGGGCAAATAATAGTTAATTGCGGAATGATATATGTGATTCGCCAACCGGAAGTATCATCGATTGACCTGTGACCTGTCACTACGAGCAAGCATGGCGGCCACCAGAATGCCGGCGTTTCTCTGTGTTATATTTTTATCATGTGTCGCCGTCGCCCTCGGCGGTGGGAAGACACTAGTCCTGGTGGACAACTGGTCCATCCGAGAAACTCATTCCAACTTCTTCAGGTCTCTCAGAGGTAAGAAATGGTTGAGATCTATGCCCACTTCACGGCTTTACCTGAGCGCCTGTTGACGTGTCACAGTCAGATTCAGTGGCCCCTGGAAACCACCCTCCAGGCCAACAGTACCCGAAGTGCTACCCTGTCCTGTAGTGGTACATGTGTACTACTACAGGACACTGGGCTGTACCAGTACAGGCCACTGTGCTACCCCTATCTGGCCAATCATGGGGCTTCACGCCTGACTGAGGCATGGGAGGAGAAGGGCTAGTGCCAGACTTTACTCCGTTCCATGAACCATGGTCCACATGGTTTTTCCAATTATTTTGTTTCAAACTAAATTTCAGGCTTCAGTGTTGCAAGAACCAACAGATGTGAGAGACCGCCTAATTTATTTCTGGAAAATTATTGATGAAATAAAAGAATGTTACCTAACGACGCTGTTAAGTCATTTTTAAAGCAGCACCACTGAACCTTGTCATGCGGCAACCATAGCGGGAGGGGAGGTATGACGTCACAGAGGCTTGACTGTGCCAAACGACAACTTGGGTGGGGGTGTCAGGTCCTTGCTCATGGTGCCTGGAGGATGCGCTGCGGCCTCTTAAGTCAGGAATATTAAGTTTTTTTTGCCTTGAGGATGTCAGATGTTGCCGGCAAACCTTAATGGCTACAGCTCTGAATAGGATTAATGAGGGGTGTGCTTTATTTATTTAGATACAGTCAAGCCCAGTTTGTGTAATATTGGTTAATAGAAAATGCAGTCTATTAATATTAATTGTCACAGAAATCTGAAATCCCAAACTATTTCATATAAATAAAAAAGGGTACGTAAATCTGACCGTTTAATATCATGGAATATTGTCATAATCCCGTGTATTGTTATGATTGGAACCTTTGCCAGTGATATCAGTGCGCAGTTAATATCAAATGCCGACAAATCCGGCCAAGAGGTTGTTATCGATCAGGTGTATAAAAAAATCTGAGACTATTATATTATATAACTATCTCCTTCCCGTGCACGGCAGACCTCGTGCAGTGATTATAATACACGCATGTCACTCAACGTCAGTTAGCTAGTTAGGCTCTATTTTTTAAAGAAAAAATGTTAATCCATTGTTCATTGATGATTGTTATTTTATAACAAGGGCAATGTTTGTATATCCAGAAAACCCTGCATTGATGCCTTAGTATGGTGTCAATAACGGAGTTTCGATCTTAATTCTTCCGTCCGCCCGGGTCATTGTTAAATTTCTGCATGGCATCTTCCCGCATAGGCCTATATGCGATGGAAATAGAGTATATGTATTTTATTTACTTATTATTTTTCTATAAATGCATATCTCCAAGAAGCATTAATTGGTGAAATTACATATTCTCAATCGTCACTATCCTGAAAGACAGTGAGAAAGACATGGACGTTTTATTATTTTTGTTAGTCTTATAAGGGGTAGGCCCTATACTTTTATCGTTTTCATTTTATGAGAAATTGACTGACTACCCTTTCTCGTAGTATATATATATATGCTATACATGAAGTCCCGCGCACTTAAAGTTTCATTCATGAGATATATTGCGGGAAATTGTCCGTGTGCACCAGTTTCAGTGCTAACACGCTCCATTTCATAATCAGACAATTGGTGACTATTGAGATTATGTGAATTTCAGAAGTTTTTCAAAATTATTCAGGAACCTGGACGCTTATACATAATGCAGTGATAATATATTATTTCGAAATGCCGGAATGTATGCCCGGAATATATATATATATATTTATGACACATTTAAAATATATAATGAATAATATAATAAAATGATAATATATTATATATTTATTATGAATATATATAATGAATAATATAACAAAATCCAAATATATAATAAGTACATTTGATATAGGATGAATACAAAAAGAATTGAATGGTAAAACATACATAAAATGGGTCCAGGTGATGTCCATGATGTTCAATCAATTATATAACTGATTATACTTTTTTTTATTAATTTATAGATGCATCTGATTTGATAAAAAAAAGTGATACAATTCATAGAAATGCAGATATATATATATATATATATATATTAAATGTCTGATTAAATGTCTCTATCTACAAAATTAATGTTAATAAACATATGATTACAAATATGATTTAAAATATTTTATGGGCCTAAACAGGAGCAACTTCTCACAAACGTCCCTCAGCCCAAAGGAAGGTTGGGCCAATATATATTAGCCTATATGCTTGTTCCAGTGAACATATAGCCCATACAATGACAAACATTCATTAGGCCTATATTTATCATCTGCTCTCTGTACTCTCATCAATCATACATTTATACCTCTTCTAATTAAATTGACATTATCAATTGGATTTATACTTGTGTAAATATTCTAATTTACGATCAACACGGTAAACAAACAACACGATACGTGTCACCACAGCACAGGAACCACATAAACGATTTCACCCCTTTTAGTATAATGGACACTTCCAGCCAATCCAGGGCAACGTCCTTGACCCCTTATATTCAAGCGCCTCTTGGAGAAACTGTCGCAAAGTTTGTAGACTGATTCTCACATTTCAGAAAAAAATCGATCGTGAAAACAACATGCAAGGTACAGTTTTATATGTATGATGGAAAATTAGGCGGATGTTTCTTCTACCCCATTTTGTTAGATTTCTTTTGATATCTAACTTCACTTTTTTTTCTTTCGCAAAAAACGGGTGGACCATAGGTCTTGGAACGGAGTATAGTCCACCACATACGGACTCTATTTATCTGTGATATGGAGTCCGACCGTCTGGCGGTGAGAGTTCACCCTGCCGTTCATGGAAGGACCTGTAACGTGAATTACCACTGCTTGTTGTGCGATAGAAAAACAATCTTGTATTTATATATAGAAATAAACTTTTTATGTATCAAATTAAATCGATATATCACCTTTATGTGCGCCTGTAAATGTTTTTTTATCCTTTGAACTGCCGGGGTTCAGTTGTTGCATGCCAACTGGACACCGCGGGAAAAGGAATCCCATGCAAATTAGGTGGGCAATCTATGCTAAAGCTGAATTCAGGGGGGGGGGGGGCTTTTCCTAGGAATGCCAGTGCCGTGCACTAGGATAGACCATATTTTCATAAGCATCCTTCCTATCATACATCGCTTGTTGTCAATGATGCTAAATTCCTATTGGTTGTTCCAACCGGAAAGCGCCATCGGCCAGACGGAGACGATGCAATATCTGACTTCATCCAGAGTAAGTGCCCATACTTTATTACTGCTGATCATCCAGCTAAAGTTTTGGTCCAAACGGAGTCTAAGCATCTGTAACAATTATAATATGTGGGGTTTGTTTGGTGTCCTCACGCTTCACAAGGCATATACGTGTCTGAGGGTCTGTACGGATCCGTACAAACTTAGATAGTATAGACTCTCCCCGCCGGAGGCTGCAGCGCTTGTATTGTTTACTATATATGTCAGCGCTGCAAGACTGCAGCAAGTGCCAGACCTCAAATGATGAGTACACAGTGGTCAGCTGATTATCTGCTTTGTTATAACTGAAGTATTAAGATAACAACAACAGTGGTTATTTCTCTTCCTCTCTATTTCTGTCTCTCATTCTCTGTCTCTCTTTCTCTCTCCCTCTTTCTTTCTTTCCCTCCCTCACTTTCCCATTCTCTCCCCCTCTCTCTCTCCATCTATGGTTCTCTTTTTCTCTCTATCTCTTCCTTTATTTCTCTTTCTCATTCTTTCTTTTTCTCTTCTCTTTTTTAATAGTGCTCCTATAGCTATATTCATAGATACATATAACTGAAATACAGTATGTAGAATGATCTGTTGTGCTCAGATATCCATATTAATAGATACATATACTTTTAATATGTATACACAGAATAAATATATCTAAAACATGTATACACAGAATAAATATATCTAACACGTAAATATATCTGTGGACATTCAGGCCTACATGTTTTATTATTTATTTATTGTGTTGGTAGCTTACTGTACACATCAAACACTGAAGTACTGTGTAAAATGTAATATGCTCGTCTGTGCAATGGAAACATATGTAAAGTTGATTGATTTGCAAAATAATGGAGTGGTTTTATTCCAAACTGATTGTGGATTCTTTAAATGGATACAAAATGTGATATAAAAATTTTGCATGTCATACATGATCTGTGTAAAAAAAATACAATTATTGCGTCCCTGTATATATAGTAATACATTAATGGTTGTATAATAAAAAAGGTTATTGCTTTTCTTTATTTGAAAATATGGATGAGAAGGTACTCACCTTATTAAACATTTCAGGGGCACCACCTGCACAGTTTTCAACTTTTGGGGTGGAAATAAGCATTTCCTATTTATTTATGCTTTGAATACAAATAAATGTACAGCATCAAATATATAGCTCATATCCATACTATTACAAGCAAGCAGAAAATTGTATTCAAGACAACAAAGCTGAAAATGAATGCTGATAATACATAGACATCATTGTATTATCGACGCCATTGTCTGCATGCACACTTCAGAAAGATGCCTAATTACAAGTCATACAGTTCAGATATTTTCTAAATGTTTCCAGAAAAAAAGACCCAATTTAAATATAATCATGTTAAGTTTCAGATTATATTTTGTTTTATGTATTTCCTGAGAATGGGGGGGGGGGGGTCTTTTGTTTCAGGTACCAAACAAATTAAATTTTAAAGTCCCGCGCACTTAAAGTTTCATTCATGAGATATATTGCGGGAAATTGTCCGTGTGCACCAGTTTCAGTGCTAACACGCTCCATTTCATAATCAGACAATTGGTGACTATTGAGATTATGTGAATTTCAGAAGTTTTTCAAAATTATTCAGGAACCTGGACGCTTATACATAATGCAGTGATAATATATTATTTCGAAATGCCGGAATGTATGCCCGGAATATATATATATATATTTATGACACATTTAAAATATATAATGAATAATATAATAAAATGATAATATATTATATATTTATTATGAATATATATAATGAATAATATAACAAAATCCAAATATATAATAAGTACATTTGATATAGGATGAATACAAAAAGAATTGAATGGTAAAACATACATAAAATGGGTCCAGGTGATGTCCATGATGTTCAATCAATTATATAACTGATTATACTTTTTTTTATTAATTTATAGATGCATCTGATTTGATAAAAAAAAGTGATACAATTCATAGAAATGCAGATATATATATATATATATTTATATTAAATGTCTGATTAAATGTCTCTATCTACAAAATTAATGTTAATAAACATATGATTACAAATATGATTTAAAATATTTTATGGGCCTAAACAGGAGCAACTTCTCACAAACGTCCCTCAGCCCAAAGGAAGGTTGGGCCAATATATATTAGCCTATATGCTTGTTCCAGTGAACATATAGCCCATACAATGACAAACATTCATTAGGCCTATATTTATCATCTGCTCTCTGTACTCTCATCAATCATACATTTATACCTCTTCTAATTAAATTGACATTATCAATTGGATTTATACTTGTGTAAATATTCTAATTTACGATCAACACGGTAAACAAACAACACGATACGTGTCACCACAGCACAGGAACCACATAAACGATTTCACCCCTTTTAGTATAATGGACACTTCCAGCCAATCCAGGGCAACGTCCTTGACCCCTTATATTCAAGCGCCTCTTGGAGAAACTGTCGCAAAGTTTGTAGACTGATTCTCACATTTCAGAAAAAAATCGATCGTGAAAACAACATGCAAGGTACAGTTTTATATGTATGATGGAAAATTAGGCGGATGTTTCTTCTACCCCATTTTGTTAGATTTCTTTTGATATCTAACTTCACTTTTTTTTCTTTCGCAAAAAACGGGTGGACCATAGGTCTTGGAACGGAGTATAGTCCACCACATACGGACTCTATTTATCTGTGATATGGAGTCCGACCGTCTGGCGGTGAGAGTTCACCCTGCCGTTCATGGAAGGACCTGTAACGTGAATTACCACTGCTTGTTGTGCGATAGAAAAACAATCTTGTATTTATATATAGAAATAAACTTTTTATGTATGTCATACATGATCTGTGTAAAAAAAATACAATTATTGCGTCCCTGTATATATAGTAATACATTAATGGTTGTATAATAAAAAAGGTTATTGCTTTTCTTTATTTGAAAATATGGATGAGAAGGTACTCACCTTATTAAACATTTCAGGGGCACCACCTGCACAGTTTTCAACTTTTGGGGTGGAAATAAGCATTTCCTATTTATTTATGCTTTGAATACAAATAAATGTACAGCATCAAATATATAGCTCATATCCATACTATTACAAGCAAGCAGAAAATTGTATTCAAGACAACAAAGCTGAAAATGAATGCTGATAATACATAGACATCATTGTATTATCGACGCCATTGTCTGCATGCACACTTCAGAAAGATGCCTAATTACAAGTCATACAGTTCAGATATTTTCTAAATGTTTCCAGAAAAAAAGACCCAATTTAAATATAATCATGTTAAGTTTCAGATTATATTTTGTTTTATGTATTTCCTGAGAATGGGGGGGGGGGGGTCTTTTGTTTCAGGTACCAAACAAATTAAATTTTAAATTGTCATGTGTAGTTTCAATGAAAGTAATATAAACTTAATTGAATTTTACCATTGTAAATTACTCTATCATTCCTTAATATATAGTTAACTTTAAGAACTTATATAAATTAATATTATAATTCAAAACATGAATAGATTTTTTTTTTCAAGTATGATTTACCATATAGAACAGTGTAATAACAAATTACAAAACATTAAATTTATTATGAAGATTGTTATTTTTTTATAAATAATATATTTTTGACACTCAAAATTTTTTTAATTAAACAAATACATAAACTTAGGATGCAAAAAATAATTACATAATAGGTATAATAATATGTATACACAATGTGTTAAATAACGTTGTGACAATATATTCATATATTCATACAATGGCGATCTTATTTGATATTAAATTATACAATACTTGATCATATGATAAAATACTATATAATGTATAATTATAATATAATAAAAATTCCTAAAATATATAAACCACTAAAAATTATTTCTTGTCGGTTGGTGCAATGTGATTGACTTCCAAGTTTTATGCATTTTGAGCATTGTCTGTCACTTCCAGGTGACTTCCAACACATTAAATATACTTCAATTTTCATGGTATTTTTTTGGTATAGCAAAGTGGGTCTATATCTTCCAGTTCGACACAAAATGTTGTCAATATGTTCGTTATCTTTAATATTATCTTAAAAGTATAACAGATTCCTACTCCCGAGACAGAGAATGAAAGACAGAAATAAGGAGGAAGAGAAATAACCATTGTTGTTGTTATCTTAATACTTCAGTTATAACAAAGCAGATAATCAGCTGACCACTGTGTACTCATCATTTGAGGTCTGGCACCAGCTCCAGACACACTGATTGCCCTAGTAGCCCTTCTCCTCCCATGCCTCAGTCAAGCATGAAGCCCCATAATTGGCCAGATAAAGGGTAGCACAGTGGCCTGTACTGGTACAGCCCAGTGTCCTGTAGTAGTACAAATGTACCACTACAGGACAGGGTAGCACTTCGGCCCCTACTCCTTCAGGCCGCAAATATGTCAGTTGAAACGGTCGTGCAGTTTTTCACTAATTAGTAAACTGACTTATCCGCCATTTCCCTAATAAAGATAAAGCTGCATATGATACATCAGCATAAAGAGATTATGTAATATTATAAACTGGATTTAGGAATTTTGAAGGTTTTTTGCAAGTTAAACTAAAATTTAGATTTTACTTTTTTTAGGTTCATGTTTCGAGTATGGTCTAGTCTCTCCAACAGACGCCAGGTGCCGCTACCGCTCTGCACCAGGCCGTCTGTTATTAGACGCCATTTTTTTCAAGAAAAATGGAAGTGTCGTTTGGCATGCGCAAGGAAACTCCCCTAGCATCCGGAGGTTAATCCTGAATGGATGTCGTCCAGCAGACCCAAATAAAGACAAGTAAACAGTTGTTGCTGAATTGGAAAAATAATCTACTTTTGCTTGTCTATTGCAAGGGTGGCATAATAGGGGGATTCCTTGCGCATGCCAAGCAACGCTTCCGTTCTTAAAAAAATGGCGTCCAATAACAGACATACTGGTACAGAGTGGTAGCGGCACCTGGCATCTGTTGGAGAGACTAGTGTATGGTCTACATTTGGAACATGGAAAATTATGGGTGTCACATAAACTGTTGTTTTCTTACAATTTAATGCTGAAATATTATTTAATTCCCCAAATTGAATGTGCCCACAACTGGAGTTGGTGCGTGTTCAGAATTGGGTTATCATTATGAAACTAGAAAATATAAATACACTTTATCTTCTTAATTGTCTCTTCTTACTTTCTCATTTATACCTCCAATGCCTTCAGTAGATGTCCCTGTGTTATTTGAAAGTATTCTGACGTGAAACACCAGTACTGTTTTCCCCCGTGGATAATCCGCACTTTTTCTCCATGAAATAGAAATAAAAAACATTGGCGTGTATTATACATGAAAGCATAATTCCAAGCTATTTTCCCCATCACATTGGACATAGTTTGATGGGTCAACGGTGAGTGATAATAAAGGATTTTATGCAAACGAAGTGTATACACACTGAACTTTATCAAATTAGGCATAAGAAAACATAATGATAGGTTTTATTTACTGTCATGATTTCAAATACTTAAAATATACCATTAATGTAGCTTACAGCCGAAGAACATTGATGATTTGTGAATTGAAATATGCATGACGATGCATGATCTGGCTGACCTCATTTAATGTCATTGTCAGTTGGTAGATGGCGCCGTGGGCACCAACACTGGGGTTGTTATGCCGGGTCATTGATTCTCTTAGGAAATTATCCGTGATACACTTAATCACTTTCTAATCAACTTGAGCCAAGGGAAGAATAATTGCCTAGTGGTTTTCTTTGTTAATTAGTTACCCTATTGTGTACATCGTCATGGTCAGATTGATCAAGTTTTACTTCGGGCACCTACATTTACGCAGATTAGCAGGTCGTGTGAGTCTGTCACGTGGTCAGGGGAAATCTAGGGTCCGCCCCAGGTGCCAGTGAAACCACCAGCCAGGGTTCGGTAGTCAGTACATGCGCACAACAATAGAACAAACGGTGAGCCCATACAGGTTACCGCACTTCACCCATGGCAATCAACCGGGTCAGTGCTTGATTGGCACGAGTGCCGGTATTAGGCAGGTCAATTTAATAGTAATATAACAATTTGGTCAGAAAAAAAAATTGTAATCTGTAATAGCCAGGTGGTCGTATTTCAGAGCATTTATATATTGATAATATAAAGGAGTTTGGAAAGGGACTGATCTAATATAAAGTGGGCGTAATTTGCCCGCATTTTACTGGTGGTTGTCCAGTAAATTATATCTTACTTAAAACTGGTACGTGTCAGTATTGCACACTTGACAGCACCTTTTTTTACACTCGACAGCTAAAGGAGAATAACCCTTTTGCTATTTTAAGTGTAACTATCTTCTTCTAAGAGATTTGTTGGTCTGACTGGCAAAGTTTACCCCCACGGAGCCAGTGAACATTCGATGACTAAGGCAAATACAAATGGAAGCATTTAAGATTTTGGCCAGAAGCAGGCTGCGTATTATACACAGGATTATGTGTTTTTCCTCATAAATTGTTGCTCTAAATGGGGTTCGGATTATCTACGCTAGCGGATTATCCACGGGGGGAAACAGTATTTGTATTTGAATTCGATCTCAATATTTGATGTATTTGATCAAATACTGTACAGATACATATGTATAAATAAATATTCATATATGCCATAACTTTAAAAATTTAACTACTACCTAACTTTTGAACAACCCAAAAGGCAGCATCAGACCAAGTGTTTCACTTATTCCTGATGTTTGCAATCACAAATGTGCCTGGATAATTAACTGCTTAGTCACTGTGCTCATGGCCTCTGCCTCACCAGGTTGTTCAGTGGCAAGGGTCAGAACTGGAAAAGTGTTCCCGTCCTGAGCACTGCTGTCCTTCAGACAACAGGTTTAAGGAACTTTTGTTCTTGTGTTGCAACAGGGAATTTATTTAGACTTTCTAGAATTAAGATGTCTTTCAGACAGTAGGTTTTAGGAATTTATGTTCCTGTGTTGCAGCAGGAATGTTTTTTTTTTTTAAATTTTGTAGAATATAGGACTCTGATCACTGTTAAGTACACAAGTAATTGCTATAATCATCTTATTAACCTCCCTTAATCTGTTCCACCATGGGATGAAGATATATTAGACTGGTACCCTGCTCTATTATGTCCCTCAGCCAAGCATAGAGACAGGCGTAGAACGCCATCTTAAGTACTCCCAGTTGCAACTCCTGACTTACCTGTAGTTTTGTTCCAACTCCATTATGCACCCTAATACCAGTTGTCACGGACGTTCACGCGATCCTGGCTGATAATCCATGAAGATTTCTTATAAAATAACTTTCTTTAGTTATTTCTAGTTTTTAAATATTGAAGAATGAGTTGTTGCACAAAAATTGAATGATGGATGTATAGATAATACGATATACTGGATCTTTGATATTCCACTGTGCGTAGCCGTGATTTATTATTAATAACTATTTATCTAATCATTAATGTCACACGTAATGTACAGCCAACTTTTGGTAACTTCTCTGAGCAAACGAAATGCTCATTTTTTATCATATATAATACATACTGGAGTTGGAACCAGTCTGCCGAGAGTACATAAGATGGTGTTGTACGCCCGTCTCTATGATTGGCCTAGAGTAGCGGTGCCATAATAGAGCGGGGTACCAGTCTAAAAATATATATGATCAGGGTTGACTTGTATTACCATTACAGTACTTGGCACTTGCAGACTAAAAGTAGTGATAATTAAAGTACTTGATTGGGATAACATGTCTGATATTTCACTTCACAACATTTCTACCTTTTAAATATAATAATTTTTTTTTCTATTCCAGATCGTGGATTTGATTTAACATTCAAGACTGCAGATGATCCAAACCTGGCGCTGGTGAAATATGGTGAATTCTTGTACGACAATCTGGTCATATTTGCACCATCTGTCGAAGGTAATTTTTCAACAACAAAAAATGTATAATAATCAGGGTTCCTGGGAGCTTGAAAATCATTTAATTTTTTTTTATTTATTCCAAGATTGAAAATACTTTAGCCAAATTAAAAAAAATTCTTCCAAAAAATCAATTTCATTCTATTTGCTGGTCCTGACCGACAAGACAGGTATATAGCAGGCATTAGCCTGTTGGTGAAGACTCCATTATTTTTTGTAAACTAGACTTTGGCGTGGTAATGGTGGGAGGATCTGATGACACAGGGTGTCCAAAGGAAGCCTGTAAAATATCACAATTAATACAAATTTGCACTCTTGAAAACCTTTAAAGGCCATTTGTAATGAAATTTTTTAAAATCTAGGAATCCTGTTGTAAGTAAAATGAATTTATAAAGTTTCTATTAACAGTTTGCAAAATTCATAATATTCTGTTTTTTTTTAGTTTGTTTTCATGGGGCTTAATGCCTTAATCAGTTTTAATGTATACTTCCTCACAAACCTAATTTACCTAAGTATGATGCTTGTTATTTATTTTTTAACCATTTCATCTTGGTAGTGAAATTACTATGGAAGTGTTAAATTTGGCGCATCTGAATTTTTGCACTTTTCCATTTTACAGCAGTAGTGCAGTTTGAATTCTTCGCAAATATGTACAGGATATTCAATTTGTATCAAATTATCAAAATATTTAAATGATTACATAAAATATAGGGTATAACGCAACCTACCTTTCACCAAACGAGCTTCCTGTGACTGGTTCATGCTACCTGTAAGCTAGTATGTTGCATGATTGCACGGGGTAAACAGTGCATAAAAAACGGGACCAATAACATTTTATGATGCTATGGTACTGTACAAAGACACGCTGTTTGACATGTGAGTAAATTGTAGGATTGCTCAACAATAGCAACTGTGATTTATAACAAGAAGCAGCCTGTTATGTGTGAACAGCAAACAGCTGACCATAATCTAGGCTGGCTCGCAGTACTACTTAAAGACATTTTGAAGGCGGTTCTAAAAAGCTTTATAGGCTATTTGTTTCACAGTTATTTCTACAAATCGCTATTAAGTGGAATGGCTGAGATATCACTTGCCATGAAATCTTAAAACGACCAACATGCCTACTCAAACACCCTAGTTGAAGAAGCCTCAACTCAAGCAACCCTGCAAGGAGGGTTTCCCAGACTCCCATGTCTTAGAGTCAGGCGAGAAATTTGCAGTCATCAAGGTGGCCAGTGATCTTATTGATCAGCTAGCAACATCACAACCTGCCAAGTGCCGGGGGGAATACCTAGATTATGATGAAAACACTAGACTTAAGTGCATGAAAATGAATTTTGTTTAAAAAAAATTCTCAATTTCTCAGTGCCCCATCAACTATTATTGATCTATATGACACAGCATCATCTATTCAATTCTCCATTACTCTTTACATGTATATAACAGTAGTGTCGGCACCTAACAGTAAAAAAGTTACTACATGGACTGATGATGGACATGTCTTGGGTGTTCAAAAATAGTGCAAAAATAAAAACCCAGCTAACAAAACCACTTCCACAGTATAGTTATCCTTCTGATATCAATATACATTCATGATTTTTGTAAATCAAGATGCATAACAAATTCACATATCTAGATGCATTCTTTAAATGTACTATGAGTGTTTAAGCAATAATATGCCATACTGTGCTTGTGTTTGAACATTCATGTATCCATCTCTGTTTCACAAATGTCAAATGGGTTTATAATGGACATTATTATGGTCCCTTGCTTCCGTGGAACAAATGACATTGATTTGGGTTTGTCTGTCTGCCTGTCTGTTCATCAGGTTTTTGTTTCCATGAAATAACTTTCCTAAATATTATCTGATTCATTCAAATTTGGGTCAGTGATTGCTCTCTTGTATACATTGGTTTGGGTTTAGTTTTGGAGTGTCTGTCTGAAATTTATTATCACCAGCTGCAAAACAAACAACAAATTTCCCATTTGATCCCAATTCACATAAAATTTCTTCAGGGGACAATGAAAATAAAACACAGGCATTACAAATTTACTTGTTACCAAATTGATTTCTGAATGAAAATGTGTGTTTCTCTTTGCAGAATTCGGAGGATCCATTGATGTGGCTGCCATCACAAATTTCATTGATGGTGGTGGCAATGTCCTGGTTGCAGCCAGTTCTCTGATTGGTTGGTGTTTATATAAAACTGATAACATATTGACATACATATTTCATGTTTAATAATCATTTTCATGTAACAGTAGGGAGCTTTTTTCTTTCACTTAAAAAAAAAATATTGCAACCTTAAGATGTCCACTTGAGGCATTTTGTGCATTTAGTGTCCCACAGATAAATTCATTGATACAGGAAAAACAAATTCTGTCAAATATTTAGCATTGTAAACATCAGTTCTATGACCCATTAAATGAACTTCATTTCTCAATTGATTTTTTTTTAATTATGAATTGATAGGAAGAGAATCTCTGATAGTTTAAATATATTTTTAAAATACAGATGACCAAGCACTTGACTAAATCAAAAGAATAAATATTTTATAAAATATTATATGATTCCTTATTGGTGTTCACAGATTGTACATGAAACCGCAATACATATTCATGTGCTGAACTTTACTTATTGCCTGCAGGTGAACCAATCGTTGACTTGGCCAGCAACTGTGGTCTGGAGTTTGATGAGGAGAATTCGGCCGTTATTGATCACTTGAACTATGATGTGTCTGACTCTGGCAAAGTAAGAAAAATATGTGAAGCAATAACAAGTATAAACACAGTAAAAGTTAAGACATCTATGAAATAACCTGATAAAATGATTGAGAATATTTAGTGCCACAGCAACAGTTTTAATGTATTGGAGTTCAAATGTTAGGTCAGCATAGTTATTTTATACAGTAATACCACAACTGCTCCGCAGCTTCACCTGGTGTCCATATTTGGACTACATCTGTTAATCAGTTTCATTATTTCTTGTCAGTATTAAACTAAGGGCTTCAAAAGTATACTTATGCACTGATACATTGTGTCAAGTGTCATATCATATTAGTGTCATCAGATATCTCAGCAATAATATATTTGTAATGTTTTTTCGCCTGATGGAAAGTGTAGTAACCATTTTTATTTTGTCTCATCACTCTGTAGGGTATGGAAGGTGAAACATGGTTTACAAGCATGTTTAACAGCTATTTGTATACATAATTTAACTTGCAGAAGACATGTTTTGTAAAATCATCTGGACTGATACAATACTTGTCTTGTTTTCTTCATTGCAAGATTAATGGATGATCATAAAGATAATTAGATTATTTATAAATGCTTATCTTACGTTTATTTTAGCACACACTGATTGTGGCTGAGCCCAGTAACTTGATTGAAGCTCCAATGATTGTTGGAGATGCAAAGAAAGGAGCCCCCCTCATGTTTAGGGGTGTTGGGTAAGTGAAACAAATCACAATAGACAAAGTTTGCATGGTTAATATATTCAAAAGAGGTAGATCCTTGTGTTTAGATACATTTAGGAAATTTTACCTGCACAGGAAATTTTTATTTGCACAGATTGCGAATTCATTTCCTCAAGATATCTTAAATAGAAGTACCTAAATGTTCATCCTTATCACTACCTATATTATGTCTTTAGGGTTGCTTATCAGTTTCAAACATCTAATGCTCTATGTATGGAGAAAGTATCAAATTTTTACTCCTGTCATTTATGTTTTGGAACTTAAATATTAGTCAATTGCCATTGTGTCAATGTAAAATTATACAAAAATGACAAGCTACAGGAAAATGTTTCTAAATCGTACAAATATAAACAAATATTAAGGAAACTTTTAAAATTGTAAAAATCTATACATATATTAATCTTTGCAGTTAAATACTTTGCATAAATTATTTTAGTAAAACACTTATGATATTTACTTAAGAAATATTTTCAGGTTGTTGTACATTTAATAATTTTAATTCTAGAATGACTGCTGACCCAGAAAACCCTCTGGTCCTGAACATCCTGCATTCCTCCTCCACAGCCTACTCCTTCAACCCTGACAAGGAGATTGATGAGGTGAGATCAGGATTTCATGTTATGATAATGGATGATTAATGGTTAGACAAGTCTATCACTTTTTAAGTTTTAGACCAGTGTAGCATAGTCAATATGCCAAAGTCTTTCTGGTGGCATGGTTCCAAGGTCCCCTGGTGTACTTGTACTTCACTTGGAAGTGAAGGACTTTCACCTTGGAAATCAAAATGCATGAAATCATTGATAAGTCAAGGACCTATTTTGACCAAATAGATAAGGGCATGGTGGGGAAGGTTGACTTTAACTGGAGGGAGGCTATTACACACCTTTGTGAAGGTACATACTAATACACATATATACTAGTAATACTAGTTTATACTATTAGTATACAAGAATATAAGGCATATTCAAACCACACCTGACTTCACTGAATACAGTAATGAATACAGTATAAATGCCTCCATATGTATATTTTGTTGAAACTACCACACTACATCAGTATTTATTCACTTGTCAATCTGGATTCATGAAACCATGTCCGGAGGTGGTTTGGATACCAAATTCATGAATACTGTTTATGAATGAAAGCTTTGTTTTGATGTAGGTTTAATAGTACCCTGTCTTCTGTAGTGACTTCTGGGATATATCATGTCTGTCTGTGTGTCTTGATTATAAGGTTTCTGTGAATTGCTGGGAATCTGGGTATTATTGACAAGTATCAACAAATGCAGTAATTCTGATAAGGTTACTAATCTAGTAATGTTAATGAGATGAGGCAACTGTCATGTCTCAGGACACTTCTTACAATACCATTGTAGTACCCCCATGCTGTGGGCAAGAACACCCTTCTGATCGCTGGCCTCCAGGCACGTAACAATGCTCGTGTTGTGTTTGTTGGATCTCTTGACTTCTTCAGTGATGAGTTCTTCAGTGCGCCCGTCCAAAACGCCAATGGTGGCCAGAGGTAAGGGAAATGCAGTTTATAAAATTTCTTGCTTTTCTGTGTTGCCCTAGAATGTACACATTCATAAATAAAGCATGTGGTCAAGTACAAAATGTTAAACAAGATTTATGTTAAATCATACTTCAAAGATAACATTATATCCAAGCATTTATACAAAATGCTTGTGTAATTGAAAAAAGGTAAACCTCATCTGTGCATTTGTACAAAGACCAATATATTACACATTATTTACACATTGAATTATTTTTTTATCTATTCACACTTTAGTTACTTAATTATCTTTTTATCAGTGATTATTCAAAGAATTAGTACAACTTAAATTACACATATTCATCTGTCAAAACCAAAGTGCTGTAAAAAGGAAATAAGCCATAATAGAAATATTTCTGAATGGTTGCAGTTATATTGATATAAATCTATATTCTTCTTTCCCTTTAAAGGTTTGACACCTCTGGAAACCAGGAGCTGGCGACCAGTCTGTCACAGTGGGTGTTTAAGGAAAAGGGAGTTCTGCGTGTCGGCAAAGTCAGTCACCATCTGCAGGGAGAGAAGCAGCCTCCTCAGGCTTACACCATCATGGACGATGTTGTAAGTAGGATACCAGGGTGTTTTCATTGTTAGATCAAAACTGTCTTGTTTGTATTTTAAAAACTATATTTACCTTTATATTCACAGGGTTAAAGTGTCGTGATTTCTACCCTTTCAGTGTTTCAGTTTCACAATTTTACTAAGTACCTGTACAAAGAGTTAAACCATTATTATGGGAATGAATGATATCAAAATCTTTATTAACAAAAGAAAATGTTTTGTTAAAGGCACACAATTGGAAAGATCTTATATCATTTAAAAATAAATCTTTGAACTTACATGATATATTTTTATTCATTATGCTAATCTATTTTAACATTTTAACTTTGTCTTTAATGATGGGACCTCTAATTTACAAGTTTTATTTTCCACAATAATTTTTTTGCAAATATCACAAATTTAAAACCCACCAAAACAAAAAGGCAACCCACATTAATGTCAGCATATTGTTTTAAGGGTGCTGATTTTTTCTATGGGTATATCAGGTGGAAACTAATTGAACCTTTTATGCATCTTGGTTACAGACAAAACAATTATGCAAAGAGAAAGATGGACAGACACAATGAATCAGCCTCTACCAACTGGATTTTCTAATGTAATAAATGAGTCGGAAAAATTGTTGAGTTTGACTAAAACAGTAAAAATATATTTCTGAACAAATTTTAAAATATGCTTATGTCTCATCCATAGAACTCCTTGAAATGCTTTTGAAAATAATTTCTGAGGTGATATTCTTGCGGTTAAATTTCGTAATAAATTTCAGGAATACACCATTGAAATCGAAGAACTGAAGGGAGGCCAGTGGGAACCTTTCAAGGCCAAGGACGTTCAGCTGGAATTTGTCCGCATCGACCCATTTGTCTGCACTACCCTCAAGTCAACTGGACGCAACTTTGTCGCCAAGTTCAAGCTGCCTGACGTTTATGGAGTGTACCAGTTCAGAGTGGACTACAATCGCATGGGATACACACATTTGTTCAGCACAACACAGGTGAGTAATCTAAGGAATAATTATAATAAAATATTCAGCAGTTGTTTTAAATTTTCTGATTTCAGAAATTTATGGAATTCCCTTTGCAAGATTTTTGGAAATTTAATTTTCTGACACTTTCTTTCATGTTGTAATAGCCAATGACGAGAGAATAAAAAGAACTCCTCGTGCATAAGTTTGACACAACAAGGGTTTACTTTTTTATGCTTCTCATCTGAACAGTGCAAATCATTAGACATATATTCTTTTCTTGTCAGTAGTACACTTCAGCAGTCTATCTGTGACAAATACATATTTACAATATACTTTTCTTTGCTTCGTAGAAGTCTGTGATCACAGTTGATATTTACAACTCTTCACTGTACTACATGACAGGGAGTCTAATACTTAATAAATCAGGGCTTTCAATAGGAAAAAATTTTGAATAGTCCTGGACGTTCAGGCAACAATTTTGGGGAGTCCCATCTGAGTTTAGAGTGTCTAAAGGGTAGATGATGGATGTTCAATTTTGAATTTGTAATTATCATACCATTATATGAAATTGTGTCATTATATGAATATATGCTTATAGCGAAATGTAAGCCTCGGTTATCAGCGCCATGTGTATAATACTGACAGGTTCATTTGAGTCCGTCAGTAATAGTCATTGACCTCTACAAGATCCTTAAGCTAGAAATTTGAGTATCCTGTCAGATGCTTAGACCCTCATAACTGAGCCTCCGTAATAGATTTTGAGTCTCAGAGATGCTTATCCTGCATTTCAGTAAGCCCTGTATATCATTGAAGTTTAATTACATTTTGCTGAGGGCACATTGGAAGACTTAGTAATACTTTTAAGCCCAATACCATCATTACAAAATAAGGATTCGTACACAGTATACATTAAAATAGCTTGAAAGCCTTGCAGCAAAACTTGGTTCAGACCTTTAAATTTAATAGAGGTATAAGCAACCTTCATGTACATTTTCCTGGTTTTATTCCTAATAAAACTGTTCATCTACCATTAGAAATCTATGTAAAACACAGAGATGTTTCTACCAATATATCTGTTTGTTAGCATATCTGGTACAAATTGTGTTGGTCGATGGTTTAGTCTAATTTTGTTTGGAGATCAGAATGCCCAGCAAAGCACATGAATTGACAAACAACAGCAATTTTAACAAAGCATAATTACTGTGGTAGAAATCACAACTCTTGACTATGAGTTTGAAGAGTGGAGAGCGTGTATTTAACAGTTCAGGTAAAATCTAATTTGGAAGGCTATTTTTAGCTGAGCTGACATTAAGTCATCTAACCTATAGTCATGGTCCTTTGTCCTGCAAGATGTCTGTTAGCAGGGCACATTTTGAAACTGTTAGACATACAAATCGAAAATATTACAGAGTTAGATGCCCCTAAGTTCTCCTACCAAACCTGAAACTGGGTCATGGTGACTTAGTTCCTTTGAGAAATTAAGGCAAAACATCCGTTTTCCAGGAAAAACCTATTGTTACACTTCAAAACTGCCCACTTTGAATACCCCTGTTGTTAATCTTTTCATATTTGATATAACCATTCTTGTATATATGTCCTATGTACATGCCAGAAATTTCAGATTTGTATCACCGTTTTCATTTCAGGTGTCAGTGCGACCATTCACACACGTTCAGTACGAGCGGTTCATACAGTCGGCATACCCTTACTACCTGAGCTCGTTCAGTATGATGTTTGGAGTCTTCATCTTCAGTCTAGTGTTCTTACATTTCAAGGATCCCACAAAAGAAAAGGCTGAATAGTGACCGCCATGAAGACTGACCATGCACTGATTACACTCATTTTGTACCATCATGTTGAGATATGTAATTAATAATAGGAAAGTTGTGTCCTGTAAGTTTTAAGGTATTTGACTCATAAGAAAAAGAACTAAACAGAAAACGCATATGTTCTTGAGTTTGAGCTTGAACTTTGAGGATGGATCTCATTGTGATAAAGTGACGAGAGAATTGGTTTAAGACTAGCTGTAATAGAAAAGAGGGATGATCTCCTTAGACTAAGTCCTTAAATAAAAAAGAGATCAGTGGATATACCTTTTTGCTGATGAATATGGAGACGAAATAAGAGAATTGTGATAATGGAAGGGAAATATTAATGTTGCAAGGAAGAGAAAAGCACTGTTGTGGGATGAGTATTGTTTCAGTAGCTCAAATGCAGAGTAAATATCGCTGCTTGAAAACCAACTAAAGTAAAAATAAAGGGGCAACTGGAAAACAGATTTCCTTTTGATAAGATAAAAAAAATCCATGTGTCAGCATTTTGGTGAACATGCTTTCCTAAGTAGACCAGTTGGACTCTTTAAGATATGAAATGGATATGAAGTGTAATTAATTATAAAAAAGACAGGTAGAAATGATCGTGTGAAAGTCCAATACAGTGCTTTGGTGATTTAATGAAGTAAAGTTGGTATTGTAATTTAACATAGTCATTATGACAAGGAGGCTTTAGGAAGGAAAGAATTGTAAGTGTTCGAAAGCCTAGATGTGGTGATGTTTATATCTCAGCACTTTATGATGTGTTATGATGGAAGATCTTGTATGGCAGTCTTTGAAATAAAAATTTTTTACGTAAACTTTTGTGTTTACTTATTGTCCCGGCTACGTGGATGCGGGGGACATTGATTCGGGTTTGTGCCTGTTCGTCTGGTTTTTTAGCTCAGCTGACTTTCAGTCATGCTGGGCTATAGCGATGGGTCTTTGTCCGTAATCCTTCCGTCCGGCCGTTAGCAGGACACAAATCGTAACCGTAGGGGCTAGGGCCATGAACCCTATGCAGTCTTAGAGGTTCTAAAAAGATCTCCGTGCAAACCTGAAATTAGGTCACTGCAACCTATATTCTCGAAGTTATGGGGTGTGTTTGCACCCCCCAGAAATAATTCTTTTAGCCAAAATTTTCATCCCAAACCTTCCATCTTTCACACACAGCTCACCTACCAACAGGGGAAGAACCATAATTATTTTGAGGTCACAAGGTCAAAGGTCAAGGTCACAGAACCAACTTCTTTGAAAAGCCTGTGGATGCATTTTAAGCCAAACCTTTCATCCCATTTCTTTGATCTTTCACATATAGCTCACCTACTAAGTGGGAGAAGAATCCTATAGATGTTGAGGTCACAAGGTCAGGGTCACAGGATCCACTTCTTTGAAAAGGTTGTGGACACATTTCAAGCTAGACCTTTCATTCCAAACCTTTCAGCACTGACATCGCTTCTCTGCCAACAGGGGGAAAAGACCTGTTGATTTTGAGGTCAAAGGTCAAGTTCACAGCACCCTCTTCTTGCATGGAGTCATTTTCAGGCAAACTTTTCAATCTATACTTTCCATCTGTCATATATGGCTTACCTACCAATAGAGGAAGAAGCCTATTGATGTTGAGTTCAAAAGGTCAAAGGTCAAGGTCACAATATTGTTCTAAATGCTTGTTAACATATTTTTTTAAAAGGTTGTGGACACATTTCAAGCTGGACTTTTTATTCCAAACCTTCCAGCACTGATATCGATTCTCTGCCAACAGGGGAAAAGACCTGTTAATTTTGAGGTCAAAGGTCAAGTTCACCGCACCCTCTTCTAATGTGGAGACATTTTCAGGCAAACATTTCAATCTATACCTTCCATCTGACATATATGGCTTACCTACCAATAGGGGAAGAAGCCTATTGATGTTGAGTTCAAAAGGTCAAAGGTCAAGGACACAATACTTAATTGTTCTAAATGCTTGTGAACATATTTCTGGTGAAACTGTTCAACCCAAACCTTCAGTCTTTCACATATGCCACATCTATGCATCACTCAATTTGATCCAAACTTCATATTTATGGGTCTTTTTGCTTGAAGAAATAACTGATTGATTTTAGGGTCAGCTGGTCAGAAGGTTAAGGTTGCAGGTCAAAGTTATTTACTCATTGGTTGCCAAGTAATTACACCAGATTTAAGTAGTTAGTAGTTACCCATCATTTAGAAAGAATCCAGTTGACATGTGGGCAAAAGGCCAAGGTCATTGGTCAGGGATGTTCGCAATAAATTATTTTGTAGACCATCTCTATTTTTCTTTTATATATAACCATAGCAATCTAGCTGGGACATCTCACTGTGTCGCTGTAATTGTGAGTGACACTGGTGACATATGACTCCCTTTTGTATCAGCCTATTAAGTGATAAGGCTGAGTGATAAGTACCTCGTTACTGCATAACAAAAACACAGTTGTCGGAATGCTTCAGCCAGGCATTAAGACTATGAGAGTACAGTATTAAGGTTTAGCTACTGATTTATAAGATGATGGGAACATTTTGTAGTTTATTTTATGGATCATAGCAATAAACTTAGTTTCCTAGATATCGGAATATTTATATATAAATCACCACATATAAAAGCAAGTGTTTGTTCTCATAATATGTGGATATGTACCTGGATTAAGGATGGCTTTTTTTCATTACAAGACTCTTAGTCATGCTTTCTGCATTTCCTTTCTTTCAGGTTTTGCAGTTTACCTACCCTGCTGACCCCATTGAAAAGCAGAGTTATAATAAAAAATATTAGACTTACACTTTTTACATTTGCTTATCTATAAATCTGATATGAGGGCCTTAACATGCCTTTTGATTTGTTTTGGACATTCATTACTGTACCATCCTTTGGAGAATTGGCCCCAAGTTTCGTCTCTTATTGGAGGATGTGTGATATCAAATGTCTGAATTGTCAGAAATCCATTATGTCTGCCAGTTAGCCACCTTAGAAATCCTTTTTTCAGTGCAGTTTCAGTGATTTTTCTTTAATGTTTGATCCAATTTAAAGAATGTTTGTTGTCTGATTTCAGACCTGTCAGAAGTTGAATATGGCCACCGGGCAACCATATTCCTTTTGATCATATTATCTCAAGAACTGTTAAAGTGAATGCAGTTGGAAGTATATTAATCTTATCTTGCAAAGGATTAGGTCAAATATTTCTTAATAAATATTACCATCATTTATACAGGTGCAGTACAGTTGGCTTGTATTCAATAAAATTTAAACAGAAGCACCCATTTCTCAATAATTCTTGCATGGATTTCCTTGATTTTTGCTATATATGTTGATCTTATATTTGCCCTTTGTGGTGTTCCTTTTGAGACTGACAGGTATCAAGCAAGCTCTATGAATAGTTGCTGATAGCTTAACAATCAATATTTTTCCTCTGACCATAAATTCACTGTGTTTTAACCAGACACAAGTGATATATATTTCTGTTGTCGTAGAAAATTTCAACATATTGGCAAATTGGGTCTTCAAAATTTAACTGGAAGTTGTGAATCTCAGCCCATGATGTCGCAGGTCATGCTTTGCAGCTGAGCGTCATGACCTATAGGTCACTTGTTTTCCTGTGTGATAACTTTTCTAAATTTTATCAGATTTCATTCAAATTTGGATCAGTGATTGCTCTCAGGCATACCTCGGTTGGGATTGGATTTGGAGTGTCTGAAAAATATTTCTCTAGCAAAAAAAAAAAAATCTAAAATTTTGGTCAAATTTCTCAGTGTTTTAGTTTTTATGTTCGCCTGAAGATGTCACAACATGTCATGTGGATTTTAGTCCTATTTCTCCATGTGTTTTAGTTTTAATGTTACCCTCAAGATTATCTCCACAATTCATAATTTTGGTTGCTTATCAAGCATGAAAGACAACAAGAGCCCAAAGCTTTGGACATTAATTCCACGAATTTACTTGTTTAATATTAATCCTGAGAACATTTAAATTATGAGCATGTTCCCTGAAAAGGGAGTGGCATTGCTTACTTGTTCTTCAGAAATTGTTCCTTGTGATTAATAAAATTCATGACGGCTTCACCCCACGCTTGCACACACATACAATATTTTTCTAAATTTTATAGATATGACTTCGTTCTTGTGAAAAAAAACTGCTGACTGCTGTGAAAAAGTTGAGACGGGTTAGTTTAAGGCCAAGACCATTGGACCGGAGACTAACAAGAGTCCCCCCAAAACTATGTGTTTACCCCAAGTGTCAGATTCTTTCATATACCTGAGTCTTTCTTCCCATAAAATATCATTGAATCCTGTTTAAAACGTTGGGTTATATTTCCATTACCTAGTATACAAAAAAGCAAGCAGTGTGGACATACAACCTTTTAGTCAGGAGAGAGAGAAATTAACCACTGATTTTGTAGTAATGATAAATGTAATAATTGAGGAATATTATATTCATAACCAGATGGCGTTTTATTCATATGAATATGATAATTGCTGAGGTAAAAATGACGCACTATTTCTACTAAATGTTATATTTGTAAATAAAGACGTGTTTCATAAAGACCTGAACAAATTTTGACCCTTCCAGCATATGGGGATGAGAGACGGGCTTAAACATTATTTAAAATGCCGTGAAAGTGGCGGCTTCTGTGATTGGTTTGAGAACTTGAGTCAATTATTCCCTCAGTCTCTGGATGGCGCCACCTTCCAGGTCAAAGTGTGGCGGAGGCACCCCTCTCACACCATTGGTCAAATTTCCTCTCTGCAGAAAAAAACATTATCTTCGCATGAGTTAAAAGCTAAAATCTTATATTATTAGAAAAAAAGAAAGCCACATATTAATGGCATTTCAATTCATTTGAGTGTGACACAATTTATCCCGGCCCTGTCATATTGCATTTGGTCTTACAGTCGCTCACACCTGTATATTGGGCATACTCTAGAAGAGACACCCGTACACCCTTTTTTTAGTTTTTTTTAATGAAATTGTTATATGAAAACATTCCACTGACCTAAATTTAAAGGATATTTCTCGGTTACGACAATTCACATACATCATACCCATAAAGCTAAATAGTTTTCTAAAAATAGTCTTTTTCTTTTACCGAAAATGTTACTGTAAAAAAAAGGTTACGTGCTTTCTTTTACTCGGAAGGGTATTTCTTTGAGTAAAATTTGCATTTTTAGCATGAAAGTTTCACGATAGGTCAGAAACCAAAAAATTGACAGGGGATATGTTCATGCTAACTGCAACGATGATAATAATAGTTAAAAATTTTTTTATTTAAATTTACAATATCGAACGTCTTTGATGAGATAGAGATACATATTATATATATATATATATATATATATATATATATATATATATATAATCAGTAATTTTATAAGGTTTAACATGGTATGTATTTTATGGGGTTTGCATGATAAAAGAATGAATTATTGGAATTTGATTTAGGCAAGAGTGCATAATGAATGATCAAACCCCCACCAGCGTGCCGAAGAATTTTGACTAGAATCGGACCCAGTTGCAGTATATTGGATGATATTATGTGTGCATGCAGACATAACGACTGTAACCAGACATCTCAGAAAACGGCGGTCCATTTAGGGTATTGTCAATTTCAGGACTTTGAAAACTAACCAAGCAATGATGAAAGTGTGTTTAGCTTTGATACACAGAGGAATATTAAAAATACCATTAGAGAAGTAAAATTTTCATCATGCTTAGTCAAATCATTATATTGTCATGCAAAGAGTGAAGAAAGCCAATCAACCAATCTTATCTAGAAATGTAATTGGCACATTTATGATACTGCAATCAACATCCGTATACAGGGGCGTCAATTTACCGGGGATCGGGGAAAACATCCCCCAAACTTTTGGCAAGGTGGTAATGGTTAAAATGGTTCAGAGAATAATACCTTTACACTGGAAATATATTTTTAAATCGAATTAAAGACTGAGGTTCCATTTTTTAATTTACTACGAAATATCATTTCTCAAAACCTGGTTTAGAATTAACATGTACTGGAATCATAATAGCTTATTTTTAAAATCTGATACTTAACTGTAATATTTTTAAATTTTCAGGGGATACAGGTATATATATATATATATATATATATATATATATATATATATATATATATATATATATATATAAATATATATATATATATATATATATATATATATATATATATGTATGAATAGCAATGCTGGTTCATTGTTTTACAGATTGAAATAGTATACACAGAAAAGTGGTTATACATGTCCAAACTTCGATTAACCTTTGCAAGTGATTCCTCAACCCTTGAAGATCTGTCCGTATAAGATTTCAAAGAACTTTGCTCCTTGCACAATTCTCCACCCACCGTTAACAGGTCCCATGAAGGCCTGTCCAAGACTAAGAGTTTCTTATTTCTTCATCGAGACAGGTCCATAAAATCTCTTTGAAACCAGACTTTCGACCATACTGAGGGTGCCTTATTGTTTGTAACGATATTAATTTTATTAATATTAATATTATTAATATTATTTCGAGATAGTCGTGAGTGGCGAATTAAAATAAAATGACACTCTTTCAAATGAGATGGCCTATAGTAGAAGAAAGGAATGATGATGTATATGTGCAAACAGAATATTTGTCGGCAACCTTTATTTTGAGGATGGTATCGAAACCGACCCAAACAAGCATTGCTTACTACAAAACACGCGACATACAATAATCACCAACGATATATCGACTTTGACCCGGGTCATAATATAGAATATAACAAAAATGAGTGAGATAACGTGGAACTTATTCTATACCTATTTATTAATAAATTTAAATATTTATATCATGTTTTATAATATATAAAACTAGTGCTGTTTTAGATAATATAGTTATTTTGTAATCGCGAAACCCAGGCAAAAATATCAGCCTCGAATATGTAGCCAACCACAGCACCGGGGTTGTGCTGCAAGCCTTGTGACAAAGATAAGCTGTGAGAAGAACTGTTCTCGTCGTGTGTAAATTCGTGTTTTACATTGAAACATATGCTTTATACTGTATAATTTTGATTCAGTTATAAACACATATTACCTTAAGATTGCAAGGATTGAACAAAACAGGGCCGAAATGTTGTGGGCAGTGATAAAATTTTATTACATCAAGACAAAAATTAAGTTTAAATAAGATTTTAAATATGACCTCACACAAGGGGGGTTAACATGTATTATTTCTGAACTATGATTATTAGACCAATTTCACTGTAATGACAAAATTACAGACATATAATAAGCATTTAATCAAACACTTTGTATGGCATACGTAATACAGACCTATATTGATGTCAACATACATAGTTGTAACTAAATCAGACCAAAACTATGAAGAAAGAAGGCTTGTGGTCCAAAAATACAGGCATTGTCAGACATGTAGTTATGATAATATACATTGAACGCGGAGTAAAATGTCAACAGTGACCTATTTTAATGAACATAAAAGATTGCTGGATCTGTTTTGCAATGAAGGCTAAAGGGTTCATTGCTTCTCTATTTCATTATCAAATAATTATATGAATCACAATGTGCTTACTCTATAATTATGTCTTGAGAGGGATTATTTTTGTTGAATAAAAGTTATTATGATGATATTATTATTATTATTGTTGTTTTTATTCGTTTATAGGGTTGGATGCAGCCTTCTCCGTATCTGTCGTTTTAACGTAGGCTTATTGTGCATTAAAAAAAACTCGGATACTCACTTATAACGGTGTTATTATTTTTATTTCTCAATTTACAGATCATCCTGGCATATTTCTGCGTAGTTCATGTTGTTGTACGTAGATGACGCTGCGATCACTTTTGTCAAGGATTTTCTCAAGGATTCACATGACCATATGGAAAATGGACTCCCCATAGAACACACTAGACATGGTTCCAAACAGTTCAAGATCAAAGGCATTTCACAGGCGTGGCCACAGGGGAGTTTCATGACAAAATTCATGTTCAATCCATCGTCCGGTAGGCTGAACATGACTTTTGGCTTTGGCCCAATGTTCATTAACTGGATAAAAACTTTGCAAATAACATGGAAAGCTGTGTTATTAACATGGTTTTACAACACCATACTTTTTGTTATCTAGGGGTACTTAACAAGGAGACCCAATATCCCCCATATTTGTTTATATCAGTTTTGGAAGTCTTAACACAACAAGTTCGTATAAATAAAAATATCCAGGGAGTGCAGATTGGTGCATATGAACTAAAAATGACTTGTTTCGCAGATGACATAACTTTTTTCATTAGGAACACAGCTTCATTTGAACAATTAATTAGCACTATAAATGGGTTTTCACAATTTTCTTCCCTGCATGTATAATAAATCTGAGGTAGCCTGGATAGGTTCAAGTAAACATAGTACACCAGAACAAGTTTCATGTAAATGGGTTAACCTGACAAAAGGAGCAATAAAAATTTTGGCATCTGGCACTCGAATAATAAAGATATCAGTAAGAAACTTAATTTTGATAATGTGAGAGAAAAAGTGATGGTCAAGTAGAAAATTAACATTGTTAGGAAGGGCAGAAATTTGTAGAACATTAGCTTTATCCAAAGTAATATATGTATGCAATATGCATGTACCACCTCAGTCATTCATAGATATTGTTATGTCAATGATGAAACATTTCGTATGGAGAGGAAAAAAATCAAAGGTCAGATATAGTACACTGATAGGACCATATAAACTTTGTAGACTTAGCCAGCAGATTGAAAACTCAAAGAATAATTTGGATTAAAAGGTTGATTCTATGTTATAATGCTTATGCATGGAAAGCAATACCAATGTTTTATCTTGAGAAAATTGGTGGAGTTACCAATGTGTCTTTAAACTTTGAAAACCATTGAATACCATCTAAGATACCAGGTTTTTATTAAAAAAATGTTTGGAAGATTGGTCACAATTTGTCTCAAAAGAACCAACCATAAAAAATGAAGTTAAAATGCAACCTCTCCGGAACAACAGGTGGATTAGGTGGTGTATTGTATGATTTTTCATTAATAAAATTTATAAAAAAAAAAAAACACCGTCCGAAATAATATAGATAATATTGTGGCAGTAAATGAGTACTGGAAACAACCACAGCTGGGTCTGTAGGCCTAATGATTATACATGAGGTCACACTGTATGGATGGCATTCCGGAATAAATTGTTAGTCCCCCGCCCCAAGGAGGGAGGACTACTAAAATGGTCCGCGCGTGTCCGTCCGTCTGTCGGTCCCGCCCCAGTCTTTTGCCAATAAATCATGAATCTCTACACCAATCATTCCCAAATATTTTAGACAGAGTTATCACATGACTGACATGTGAGTATACCCAGCAGGTATCGCCAGCCTTGTTTATTGGCTTTTTGTGGTCCAAAATGGTCTTTTTCACTTTCCTTAAGATAACTCAGTAAATAAGAGCCCTTTAGCCTTTAAAGCATATGCAAGGATCCCTTGGAGCTAGGGGAATTGAATGAATACCACATTGAATACAATTATTTTTACACTGATGTCTCCACAGGAATTTTTAATGATCACGAAATTCATTCATTTCACAGGTTTTCATATACCATGAACCACCACCAGACATGGGGTGATAGTAATAAGTAATAGTAATAGTAATAGACTATTACAGCTTTTTCCATGTAATAGTAATAGTAATAGTAATAGACTCAAAAAATTTTAGCTGTAATAGTAATAGTAATAGAAACAGAAGGCAAAGTAATAGAGTAATACATATTACTTTCTATTACTTCCTGTGAGCCCCTTGATCATGAAGCATATCAGCAAATAATGCTGAACACACTCAATTCTTGTCCAGCAATTGCCCAGGAAGTGCCTATTGTTGAGGCAAGCATGGGCCAGCTGCCACACTGCTGGTGACCACTGGTGCTAATTACATAAGAGTACTGGACAGAGCAGGTCACAGCCAAATAGGTAACCTGGCACAATCTGACCTTTGATTAGTAAACCATAGAAAACAGAGGAATGTTTGATGTTATGAGACAGATAAATTGTGTATTATTATATTGACATGTACAGCTTATCTCACATCCATCAATCCATATGCATATTCTGAAATGTACCTAGATTTATTTTCACAAGCCAGTTTGCATTTTAATCATACAGATTGCAATAACACATATTTAAGAAAAATAGAATATGGAACCAGATGTAGTTGCAGTGCAGACCCAAAATATTCATGATAAGCTTATGGTGTTTTCACTACCCATAACGTATGGAAGCCTACAATGCTATATAAACTCATACCAGTACTACAATCACTTTGATAAAGTCATACTGCAGGCACATGTATTATCTATTTAATTTATATAAATATTCTTTTAAAACAATTCTTTTAATACTTGTCTGTTATTTCATAGTACCAATTTTGCAGACCTTCATTCAGTATCTAAAATTATGTTAATTTATATTTTGAAAATTAAATGAACAATTTTTTTAAAGATATTAATTTATTTGATTATATAATATGAGAATATAAGTAACTGTTAATATTTTATTATTTAATATCTGATATTTTGATATCAAATAATTAGATGCTGTTATGTACAAAATTTAAAGTATAAGATTGTTGAAAACCAAATTAATTGTGAAAGTGATATAAATAATATTTTATTTGTTTTGTAAAATTGATATAAGTTCAAATCACTCTCCATATTCCTAAATTTTACCACCTCTCTGTTCACTCTCAAGATGTACTATGTGATAAAATAAAACATGGCATCATATCCAAATGAATATATATACACTTGAGAAGATGGGGTACTTTTGTCTCCAGTTTAGATGTGTCCAGAATCTTGATGTAAACAGTAGAAACAGGACACAGCCCTACCAAAATTCCTCTCCTGATACATACATAAAGGACTAAATTGTCAGCTTTGATACTAAATATTAATATGACAGAATCATGAATAATTCCTTTGGAGACCATTTTTAGTTACACTGAAAATCTTTATTTATTAATTATGCGAAAGAAGATTAAATCTTAACAGAAGTATGTACTATAAAATAAATTTATGTGAAATATATATGAAAATAATAAAAAATGTACAAGTATGCATATAATTATAAATCAATATTATACATATGCCAGGGTCTTTACAATGGGCTGCTTTTAAATTACATGTATTCAAGAGTTCATACAATTATCTTATAATTTCGACTTGAAACGCCCCAATAATCATTGAGGTTTCAATATATATATATATATATATATATATATATATATATATATATATAAACAGAATTAAAGAAGCTGAAATATTTAAGATCTCCAGTATCATGAGGCTTATTGTTAATGACAGACACAGTATAAGAAAATTGTGTAGGTAACTGGATGATATAGGTGCTTCTAATATTAATATATAATATAAAAATGTGATTGCAGTGCTAGTTTATAGCACTCATGGCTGCGCAAAGTCTAGAATCCTCCCATCAGTTTATGTAATAGTAATAGTAATAGTAATAGATACCCAAGTAATAGTAATAGTAATAGTAATAGAAGATAAAATGTGGTAATAGTAATAGTAATAGTAATATCAGAAATTGAAAGTAATAGTAATAGTAATAGTAATAGAACAACTGTAATAGACCCCATGTCTGACCACCACACCAATCATCCCCAAATAATTTACACATAGTGACCACATGACTTGCATGTGATTTAAAACCTGTGATTGAAAACCTCTGTTTCTTGACTCTGTGCGTTTCAAAATGGTCTTTTCCTCTTTCCTTCCTATAAGACTATATCAGAACTCTTTAGCTTTCACATCATTAGCAATGATTCCTTGGAACTGGGGGAATTCAATTAATAATACATTGAATAGAATTATTATCAGATTGATGTTTCCTAGGAACTCAGAATTCTGCTGATTTCAAAAATTTCTAATTTCACATATGTGAAGCAAATACTTTAACCCTTTAATTTCATGAACTACTCGTCCAATCATTTGTTGAGACATGTTTAATAATTTCACTGCCATGTGATTTTTACCGGCAGATGACACTACTTCTGGTAGTTTGCTCTCAGTCAGGTGAAATGGTACTTTCTGCTTATTCCTCAATTAGTCAGAAAATGTTAAAAAAGGGCGGTTCTAGCCAAGGTTTTGGAATATTTCGGTATCACTGAGGCCTTACTTTTCTAATTAAACACATGGCGGGGGACTATTTGTGACTCTCGGCCCTTGTTAACCAGCCTGGTTTTCATTGCAGTATAGAAAATAATTTATTTTTCTTCTCCCATCATATGAATATCAACATCCATCCCTCCGTCCGTATATACAAGACAGGAAGGCACTGTAATTGTTTTCTTAAATAACCACGCATGTGTTCCACATATGCATTATAATAGTTGAAATTACAGCATGGGTCATATGAGCATCTAATAGCACACAATTAATCAATAATGGCTTAATTTATTGTACTGTAATTGTATTTATTTTTTGGAGAAGGACAATGGTAACACAAATATTATTGCCCAGGTTTATACCAATAAATGTAATTAGCAATATATCCGGAAGGGCTAATTGTTCAGTTAAAATCCGAGGTTACTCAATTTTCAGCCTAGTAATTTTATGGTTTTCAGTAGAGAAAGAGTTTTTTTTTGTTTTAAACCGGCTAAGATACTTCGACAATGATATATATATATATAATGTGTTATAATAAATGCTGGCTATAGTCAGAGGCGGATTAAGGGGGACCTAATAAAAAAAATCTGGGAAAAAACTATTAAAGACCAGTTAAGACCAAGTGTATAGAACAGGTACAATGTATGTCTTGCTATATAATGCATTTAAGCTACCCTAGATTGCACGAATACAACCTAGAGTTTCAAATTACTCCCCCCTCCCCCAACCTCCCCTCAGCGCTTCGCAGCCTCGCAATGTGACCCCCACCCCTTCTAAATTCCTGTATCGGCCTCTGATAGTTTCTTCATAGATCCTGTAACTCTCTGTCTGTGTTCTCTTCTCAACATGAAACTTAAAGTCGGATGCACAATGCGAAACCCAACTCTCACTGGTCTGTTTACATTCTTTATTGGGCCTGCAGTGTCAGCCCCCTGGTGATGAAACCAAGCAAACCATGTCAAAGCAAGCAATGGCACATCTCGGGAATTTTATCTTGCTTGTTTGTTTTAATCGTAATGTTATTACCTTCATCCTGTACGGACTGGTGTAGTCGGTCAGACTTAAATCGTTAATTCCTTAGTTAATTCCGAAAATACCACTTTCATAACATTGTCGTATAAGTTGAAACTAAAAATAACTGCAGAGTGTTAAAAAGCTATAGATAGATAGATAGATAATTTAATACAGGCAATCAGCGTATACATAAGCCAATAGAGTGACATATTTTACATATATCCCGACATGCACCTAGGATAGCACTTTAAAGTTAATAAATGTATTCCCATAGTGGTCCATAGTTATAGCTTCCCAGAAATATCCAAGGAGAAAATGAAATATTACTAAAATTAATAATCCATAAATGAAGACAGTACAAATTTACCTTGACTAGATAGGTACCTAAAAAATGCATGGATATTTGAAGACACGTCACGATTGTGTCATATATAATATGACAAACAAAAGCACAATGAATCCATAAAATAAATGTACTATATTCATTTTTAAAATTTACTACACTTCACATTTTACATGACACGATTGTGATTGTATATATACTGACTAGTTATTTAATCAATTACTAGAAAAATGTATCATCATTTATAATACGAAATCTTCAATATGACATTTTGCCTATAGTTGTTACGCTGACTACGATTATACCAGATAAAAATAGTTAAAGATAATATATAAAAAGAAGTTGAGTGAATACTTAGAAAAACATTTAGAAATACATGAGTATATGAATTAAAAATAAATTCCTTAAACTAGCAATTTACTGACTAGAACAACAGCATAAATCAATTGCACAAACCTTGGGTTGTAACATGTCTTTGTGTTTTACGGTTTTGATTTGGGATCAGAAGCTCCTCGGTAAAAACCTTGTTCGTTCCTAAAACGCAAAGTGGTAAAATTGAAGAAGCAACAGGCTGTCAGAGACGTCTGGTCCCTTCCCGGCCCTTTGCATATAAAAACTTTAACTCTTAATGCTTACTTCCCTCAGCCAGGAGGTTATGCGTTCATCCTCGTTCTAGTGTTTTTGTGTGTTTGTTCACAACATAATAACTCGCGCAATCTTGAACGGAATGTCATGAAAGTTTCAGGGCATTTCGGAAATGGGACGCAAAAGGAGGGGTAAGATTATGGCGTGGATCCCGTATATGATCAGGGTTCAGAAAAGCCATGAAGAAGTATGCACAAATAAGAGTCACTTATGCACGAATGAACCTGGAAATATGGGCCGAATAAGTGGACGTAAACACGGATTTGGGAGCATCCATAATAGGGGCGCCCAAAATGGCGGAGGCTTGCAATCCTCAAATAGTTATACATGTATTTAACACGTATTTGATAACTGTCCCTTGTTAACGCATAGTGTGAAATCAATTAATTTCATAACCATCATATAAATAATTTAATGTCCCATATCAGAGCGGTAATGATTGATTCATGAAGCTTCATGTTGTAATCTTATTTTCTGTGATGCCAGGTTTTTATTAACTTTACCAGACATGTTTATAGTTGCAGAAACGCGGCTAATCATTAAAACATGATAGCTTTCTAATATATACGAAGCATAGGTCCACATCACGCCAGATCTGAATCACAATCGATACAGCTATGTCGTAATAGCCATAGTATTCTTTAATGGTATATGTGAGTACAATGTTTTACATTATTTTAGTCAAATGAACTCTTGTTTTACTTTACGGAACTTTCAGTCTCAACCATAATTCCATTTCTATAAAACTGTGATTTTTTTAAAAAGTCTTTCACCCTGTCTCTCTCTCTCAGAATATATATATATATATATATATATATATATATATATATATATATATATATATTATATATATATATAATTATATTTAAAAATTGATTTTACACTGTTCTGAAGGTAGAGGAAAAAGTCATCCGAGGAAGGTCACTTTCATGGAGGCACTTAATTGAGAGATATCAAGCTACAGGTGGACAGTTCCTGCCACCTGGTGACATTGATAAAATCGATTATGAAAACCACGTCTTTTGGGTTGCTTTGGCAGGAGAGAACTTGATGTCTGGAGAAGGGTAGATGGATCTGAAGGGGGTATAATTTGACGCCTGTCTCCAGAACAAAATCAATTTCTGCCTGTTTATCAGCAAAGAACACAAGAATATTAATGTTTATTGACAAGATATTATTTTAAGTAAACCTGAACATTTTAATAAAAAATGATTTTCTCACAGGTTTTGCTGTTCATATTGCCGGAGAAGGGTCATGTGTAAAGTCCAGCCCTCGATACATCTTGAGGAGAGTGCAATGCTGGAGCAGTAAAAACCATAGGAAAGATGTGTTGTGCCAGAAAACTGGTCGGTGGTTTGGTAGAATTTATTTATATTTCCATTCCTGCTGTGTGTCATTTTTAAAATTATTATGATGTCGTTACACAAAAGATACACTTGTTTGATTTGTGAGATTGAGGGACTAGTGATGGCATACATTCCACCTTATTATTCAGTTTAAAAAAAAGATGCGTTGATTGGACTGTCAAAGAGAGGTATAATCTGTTATTCATGTATTATTAATCATGTTCAGCTATATGTCTGTTGAAGGTGGAATTACTCGCAATTAACTAATGATCACAACCCCTGTTTGCAGCTGTTAGTTAACATAACATACATAAGCTTTTTTTGCAATTCAACAATGTAACACATTTTTAGTTTAATCTTTTTCCACATTTAAAGCTAAATTTGTGTTTTACTTGTTTTAGTGATGAGTCATATAACGCGTTTGTTTTTACATCGGCACACTGCTGATTATTTTAAACGCGATGCACTGAAGTTATTCCTTTGTTTATTTTGAAGATTTACAGGACATTTAATCAGTAAAAAAAATCTGAAAATACAATGACACGTCAAAAACAACGATACCCTGTCGCGCCGATATAAAGTTTGCTTTTAAGATAAGAGAAATTTCCGGTTAATTGAAATTTCTGGCCTTGAACGAGCCAATTTCAGTTAATCGAATTCCAATGTATATTTATAAAATCTGGGCCATCAATAAGCCTGATTTCATACCCTCTATTTCTTGGCTTTATTAGAATATATGAATCTCAACACTTCACATTGCAAAATAGTTAAACAATCTTGGTTTTCTTACTTTGAGTGCCTATTTACCCAAAATATGCCGTTCTCTGCTCAGAATTCATTTCGCATCCCCCCCCCCCCTCCCAAGTGCTTATAACATCTATCCCCGCCCCCCCCCATACACACACACACACACATTGTGCCAAGTGCTTGTGGGAACCCCACAAGGCCAAGGCTTGCATTCCTGTCAATGCATATATCTAATTATACATGTAATAAACACGTATTTGATATCTGCCCCTTGTTAACAAAATACGCAATCAATTTTTCATTACCACTATTTACTTTACAAACATATCCGGTACAAGAGTGCTAGTAATTGTTTAATGCAGGTAATTACGGCAAGACACATGTTATTACCTTATCTACTGTGATGCAAGGTTTTACTCATTTTCACCAGCCATATTATTATTAACGGAAACGCTGATGATCAATAAAAGCGACATTTTAGCTACCTAATATAAGTGTCACAGGTCAACAGCAACACTTGGTACAAGGAGAAACCGTAAACATGACGACATATTTAAATTACAAACGATACAACTGCATCACAATAGCCTGCGCAGTATTCTGTAGTGCTGTATGTGAGTACATTATTTACATTATTTTACGGCAAAACAAACTGATGCTTTACTTGGCAGCATTTTCAGCCGCAACTAGGATTCCATTTTCGTAAAACTGTGATATTTTTGTGTAAAGGTCCCTCCCTCTGTCTCCCTGTCTCTCTCTAGGAGTACATATATATATATATATATATATATATATATATATATATATATATATATATAAATATATATGTAATTATATCTAAAAATCGATTTTTACTGTTCTGAAGGTAGAGGAGAGAGTCATCCGAGGGAAGTCCCTTTCGTGGAGGCACTTGAGAGATGTCAGAGAACAGGTGGACAGCTGCTGCCCCCTGGTGACACTGATAAAAACGATTTTGAAAACCACGTCTTTTGGGTTGCTTTGGCAGAAGAACAACTTGGTGTCTGGAGACGGACAGACGGATTTGAAGGTGGTAAAATTTGACGCCTGTCCATGTTTCCAGAACAAAATCAATTTCCGTCTGTTTTATCTGCAAAGAACACAAAAATATTATCGCTTCTGTGATAAGACATTATTTAAAGTAAACCTGGACATTTTATTTGAACATTTATTTTCTCATAGGGGTGATTGTTAGTAATAATATTGACGGAAGAGGTTCATGTTTAAAACTCAGCCCTCTAAAAACACTGAGGAAAGTGGGCTGCTGGAGCAGCAGAGACCAAAGAATAGATGTTGTGTGCCAGAAAACTGGTCAGTGGTTTGGTTGAATTTATATATATTTTCCATTCCTGCTGTGTTTCATTAAAAAAATATCATGTCGTTGTGCATACACAAAGATACACGTATTTGATTTCCTTCTTATATATACATGCACAGTGTATATATATATATATATATATATATATATATATATATATATATATATATATATATATTTAAACACTCTTGGCCATAGATTCCACATGCAGAGATAACTTTTGGAATTTGGGATGTTATAAAGTACTACAAGGATTTCCGGATTGCTACCAGTCTAAACAAGTCTGTGAGAGCGAGGGAATGATGATGGCCTGGTATTTCAGGAAATCTCTATCTTTAAAAACCGATGCGTGGATTGGAATCTCAAAGAGAGGTGTCAATGCTGATGTTCTCTTGTTTTTCACGTATTATTAAACCTATCCCGCTATCAGTCTCTATAGGAGCGAAATACGGAACTTCTCACAACTTACTAATGACCAGAACCCCTGTTTGCGGAAGTTATTCAACATTACATACCAGAGTTGGGTCCAAAATTACTCGTACTCATAGTACTCGTACTCATGAGTACTTTTTTGAGTACTCAGTACTCGTACTTGAGTACTTCTGAAAAATAACAAAAGTACTCGTACTTGTGGACTTTGAAAGTACTCGGTACTCATATGAATAAATCATGAGTACTTTTGGGTATTTCATATATTTCTATAAAAACTTTAATCTAAATTTATTATATTAGTAAAAGTTTATTATAGATTATTATAGTAAGATATTATATATAATATATAACAAATATAATATCATATATAACAGTACTTTAAGTAATCCATCTGTTACCATAACTGAAACTATTACAGCATTGGCTTTTATTACTAATACTATTACTTTTAGTTAATATAAAACATAAATAAATTGAACTATTTTATTATTAATACATTCATGCAATTCATGTGTACATGTGTACATATTTCCAGCAAGATATGTACAACATAGTGTTCAATAAAACATTAAAACAGCAAATTCATAATGAGTAATATTTTAAGGGAAAAAAATCTAATTTTTGAAAGATACCAAAATAAAACAGTTAAGGTTTGCTACAGTTCAGTACAATTAAATATACTCCAAACCTGTTCATCATAACATAATCTCAGCAGTGCTCTGGGGCCTGGGCTGATCAAGCTTGAATTTATTTATATATGAAACTAAATGTGAGTGTAGGTTTAGCAGATTTTCAGTGGGAATTGCAGTCTTTGATGAGCTCTGTACACAGTCTGTTGACTGTCAACTGATTGATCCATAAAAAGCTGTGACTATCAGACCATACACCCCTAAGCTACTACAACATAGGGTGCAGCATCACATTCTTCTATCAGCTGACAATAATTTGCCAAACTTACTGTGTACGCTCACAAAGGACTTCTCCAATCTTTAATGACCAAGCCTACTTAAAGAGAACCAGGGGTTAACCTCAAGCCAAAGCTTTCTTTCCAGTGCCCACTGGACCATGAAAGCACCCAGCATTAACTAATCACACTACACTGGGCCCTTTACTGTGCCCTATCAACCTAATCAAACAAACACTCAATTCATCAGATGTGTTAGCCTAGGGTTGTAATAGAAAGTAATAGCTATTATTCTATTACTTGGGATACTTTACCATTATAAGTTCAAATTTCTTTTCAATCAATAGTAATATTTCTCTTACTAACTTTGAAAACCTGTTATATTCTATTAATATTATGTATTACTACCGCATCATTCCTTGTTGTAATATGTCGCTGATGTATCTGTTGTTAATACTCTAATAAAATAAATTATTACACATGATGAATGACATGGTAAGTCTATCAGATATGTTGTTTTATACTATTTTCACATATACCGGTTGTCATAAAATATCTTCATTAGGCTACAGCCACAAATTATTCATAGGTTGATATTATATAAATAATAACATATGATTGTGATTATTATTATTATTATTATCATTGTTATTATTATATGATTACAGTAATAATTACTACTTGAAAACCAGCAAATGAAAAAATAAAGGGACCGGAATACAGATTTCCCCTTGATTAGATTTAAAATATCATGTTTTAACATTCTGGTGAACATGCTTTGCAAAATGATGGAAAAGAGTCGGACTCTAAGGTATGAAATGCATATGAAGTGATATTAATTTTTAAAAATCCAAAAAGAAAACCCAACAACATTAAGATATTTAGGGCAAGTAGACGTGATGATATGAATGTACAACATAGTGCTTCAGTGATTCAAAGAAGTAATGCTGGTCTTGTAATTTAACAAAGTCAGTGTTATATTTAGACAAGGAGACTTATGAAGGAAAGCAATGATAGTATTTAAAAGCCTGGAAGCGGTGACTTTTATCTCTATGCTTTATGATGTGTTATGATGGAAGATCGTGTATGGCAGTCTTTGGAATAAATTTTTTTACATAAACTCTTGCCTTGGCTTATTTAATATATTAATCCTGAGAACATTTAGATTATGAGCATGTTCCCTGTAAATAGAGTGGCATTGTTCAGCTAAAATCCGAGGTTACTAATTTTTTTGGAAATTTTGGAAACATGAAGAGAATGATTTGTTTTGTTGTAAACCGGGTAAAATGTAAAATAAAATGTATTATAATAAATATATAGTTTCTTCAGTGATTTTGTAACACTCTGTCAGCGTGCCCTTCTAAACTTGAAACTAGGATTTTGATGCACAATGCGATACCCCGTTCTCCAGGTCTGTTTACATTATTATCCCAAAAGTGCAAGCCGCCTGATGGTGAAACAATATAACCATTGAGGTTTTATGTATTAGCCTATATAGATTTGAGTTGTTATTGCCTTGGTGCTGCAGTGCACTAAACAACAATTGTAACAATAACAAATAACAGGGGCGGATCCAGGATTTAAGAAAGGAATACTAAAGACAAACCTAAAAAAAAATGTCCCCAGGTCCGGAAAAGAGGGGGGGGGGGATCCAGACCGCACAAATTTGTCAAAAACCCTTTTAAAAGGTTGCTTCGGAGGGATCCGCCCCTCCCCCTTGGATCCGCTTCTGAATACATACTTGACCGTCAAAACGCTAATTGACTGCAGACTTAACATAACAACTGCAGACCATAACAACGAAACTTTGGCTATGACGTGAGCTTGTGTTTAACGGGTTTGCTTGAGGATAAGGAAGTTCTCAGTTCAAACTTTTGGAGGTTCCTCAAAAGCATAATGTATAATTGATGGAGCCTCAGAGATTTGATCCAATGTCTTAAACAACAGATTATGACGTATGATCTATATCTGGCCCCATACATATACAAACATATAAAAAAACGTAAAAACTGAACTATAACGCTTAATTTATTAAGTAAGGTATGCGTTCATTCCCTTCTGCATTTGCGGGTGTGTTTGGGTGTTTGTTCAAAATATAAATCACACAGTCTTGAACGGAGTCTCATGAAATTTTCAGAGAATTTCGGGAATGGGCTAGTGAAGAAACAATTAGATTTTGGTGTTGACCAGGCGCATGATAAGGAATCAGGAACGTATCGAGAAATATCCAAAAATGTAGAGTCACTAATGCACTTATGAACCTTGGAATATGGGCCGAATAAATGAATGCCATGAGCATCGTACAATAGGGACCCCAACAAGCACTGGTCACAATGTAGGTATGTGTGTGTGTGTGTGTGGCGGGGGGGGGGCGTTGAATGTAATAAGCATTGGAAGACCCCTCCCCCAACTGTCGATTTGGTATATCTTAAATGTTCTTTTCTTACTTTGAGAAGCTATTTACCCAAATAATTTATATTTCATACATTTCGCACCCCCCCCCCCCCCCAGAGCTTATTACATCTACCCCCTCCCCCAAACACATACACAATGTAACAGTGCCTTTGGGACCCCCACTTGGCGAAGGCTTCCTTAGGATACATCCTTATTTTATATATACATTCCTTATTATACTTGTAGTAAACAAGTATTTGATAACTGCCCCTTGTTAACAGAATATGCAATCAAATTCTTATAAACACTTCTTTCATTTTTAACATATCCGTACCGGAGAGGTAATATAACTATTTAATGAAGTTGTTTACGGCAAGCTGCATGTTATAACCTTATTTACTGTGATGAAGTGCTTTTAGGCACCAGCTATCCTTATATTGGCAGAAACGCGGATAACTACGTTTTAACTACCTTTCAGCGTGTACAGATCAACATTCAACCACTCTGTTCATAGAGGACGCGTCAACATGACGTCAGATTTGAAAAATAAACGATATCACTGTGTCACAATAGCATGCGCAGTACTCGTCAGTGCTGTATGTGAGTACTTTGCTTTGCATTATTATAAAGCCAATCAAACCCATGCTTACCTTACAGCATTTTCAGCCTCAACTGGGTTTCCTTTTCAATAAAACTATGCTTTTTTTCCTTTTTGTGTAAAGGTCTCTCTTTCTCTGTCTGCCTCTCTGTCTGTCGGTCTGTCTCTCTTTCTCTCTCTCTCTCACTCTCAGAGTATATATGAATGTATATATATATATATATATATATATATATATATATATATATATATATATATATACTGTATATATATTTAAATAAGAGTAAAATCAATTTTGATATATATATATCTAAATTGATTTTTCTCTTGCTCACTTTTTTGTTTGATGTTACCACTATTATTAAGCGAATTTAACATGGGGTCTAGATTGTTGAGCGGTAAAATGCTCGGCCTTCTCTGCCGGCGACCCGGGTTCGATTCCCGGCGTAGCTATATGAGTGGTTGTAGTGGCCCGTCCAAGGTCGGTTGTTGTTTTCTCCGAGTCCTCCGGTTTCCTCCTACCTTACCGACTACCGAGCGCCAGCATCCGAGCCGTGGAGAGTGCCTCGTATTAGTTATTATGACTAGTTTTACAATCCATGTAAAATAAATAAAGTGTTATTTTAACATGTTTATAAAAGTATCATTTAAGCTGTGCGTTGGAGCAAGAAAAGTAAGACAGGTCATTTTTTAAGAAAGTCCATATCAGCCAGATCCCTGAAACAGCACTGTAAACTCTGTTTAAAATAATAATAATAATAATAATAATAATAATAATAATAATAATATTTATATATATATATATATATATATATATATATATATATATATATATATATATAAATATACTCTTCTGAAGATAGAGGAGAGAGTCAACTGAGAGAAGCCACTTCATGGAGGCACTCAAAGTACGGGTGGACAGCTGCTGCCCCCTGGTGACATTGTTAAAATCAATTTTACAAACCACGCCATTTGGATTGCTTTGGCAGAAGAACAACAGATGGACAAACGGATCTGAATCTGGTAAAATTACGCCTTTCCGTGTTTCCATGACGAAATCAATTTTTCTAAATTTTTCCCGAAGATAACACAGAAATATTAACGGTTATTGACCTGACATTAAAGTTAACCTAAAAATTTCATTTAAAAAAAGATTTTTTTTTAGTAGAGGACAGTCTTGTTTACCGAATTAACGGAAGAGGTTCATGTGTAAAACTCAGCCCTGAAAACTCCATGAGGATAGTGGGATGCTGGAACAGGAGAAACTTCAGAAAAGATGTGTTGTGTCAGAAAACTGGTTGGTGTTTATCATTGCCATTTCTGCAATGTGATATTATTTATATTAACCGGCCACGTTTGTCAATCCATAGATAAAGAGCCCCCGACATACGTGATACAACACATTTTCGTTCAAGGTTTATATCTATGCCCAAGGGTGATATGGCTTATACATTTTAATACGGTGGTCTAAGATCAACCCGGCCCTCAGTCCAAAGGCTCTGAAGTATTTTTTTTAATTAGAGTGATTCTAAACGACTGGTTGTATTGCTAACATGCGTTTCAATTTAATCAAAATATTATGAACCGGCTTATTGGGTACTGCCTTTGGACTTCAGGCATACTTATGATCGCTCGGCCTGATAAGCTACCCTCAGGCCATAACAAAGGTAAAACGAACTGGCCGGTGTAAAACCTATAAATATTGCCAATATTTACCACACCGTTATACTGTTGTGCATTCACGAAGATACACATACCTGAGTCCCTTATTATAAAAAAAATATGCGTTTATACATAAATATAACGTTTATATAAACATGCATACACACACACACACATATATATATATATATATATATAAATATTGTTGTTATTTACAGATTCCTACTGCAGAGAGAATGATAAATTGGAATGTTATCAAGTATTACGTGGATTTACGGATTAATTCCAGTCTAAACAAGTCTGTGAAAATGAGGGAATGATAATGGCAAGCATCTGGCATTACCCGGAATATATAACGTTTAAAACCGATACGTTGATTGGACTGTCAAAGAGAGGTGTCATTAGTTATATATTCTGTTATTCCCCTTTTATTAATCATGTCCAGCTGTCAGTCTGTTGAACAGCGAATGCGTAGCTACTCACAACTTACTCAAGATCACAACCCCTGTTTGCCGCTGTTATTTAACATAACAAACACAAGCTTTGTATGCAATTCAACATGTATATTGCTTTGTTTATTTTTTTTCCATATTTAAATCTGAACTTGTGTTTTACTTGTGCTTCTGAACTGTTTAAGTAGTTTTGATATATCGCATTTGTTTTTACATTGATACAGTGCTGATTATTATAAACATTATGCATTGAAGGAATATCATTTGATTATTTCGAAATTTTACAGGAAATTTAATCAGTCTAAAACCTGTCAATACAGTGACAATCGTAAAAAACAACGGTCTCCTCTAGCGGCGATCTAAAGCTGTTCTTCCGGTTAATTGAAACTTCTGCCTTGGAACCAGTCAGTATATCAATTATCCGAAACCCACTTTATTTCTATGTCATGCGGATCATGCTAAAATAATATTTCATTTACACTTAGTCTTGGCTTAATTAGAATACAGGAATCTCAAGACTGCGACGAAAAACAGTTTTAATCTTAAATATTTCTCTCAGAACTGAAACTGCAAAAAAAAAAAAAAAAAAACACAGGACTTTGCACGCACTGATATACCTAACAGAGGGGGCATGGTGGCGTGGCGTAACGGCACTGTCCTGTACAGGAGGGTGGTGGATTGTCAGAGCAGACATGATTTAAGTTGTAAAATATGTAAAGGTGAGGAATATGCACAAGATTAACTCATTTTATTACTCGGAATTTTTGTTGCTTTGTCAACCCATAAAAAAGTTTAAATATCTTTAAATCTCTTAATATATATATGTATTTATTTGTCCTGCGGAGCTTTATAACATTTCGTATATATAAGGCATTTCATATATACATGCTCTATACTATACCATGTGCCCTCATCAGGGTTGGGGGCAGGTACTTGTACCTGTACCTATGTGCGCAATTCAGAGTACCTGTACCTGGACCTGTACCTGATTGTCATGAGTAGGAAATACCTTGTACCTGTACGTGGTACTAAAGTGCTTATACCGGGTATAAGGTCCCCAGGTACAAATATGAAACTGGAAATTGGCTTGGGTCAATTGCATGAACAAAGCTGTCACCCCTGTCAGGCCAGTTAAACATCCCAGGCAGGGGTACTTGCACAGCATTCATCCTTGCTGCCTTTGTAGCTAGCTGAGCTTGAAAGCTAGTCAATATCCAGCCTCTAAACAGGAAGTTCATTATGGTATTATCAGCACAAGCATAGGGAAACTAAAAAGGATCAGGAAAGGGCCGCCTGCATGCCCCATGTAGACAGTTTTCTAGTATGTACACAGAACTGGATTGGGGCCAGGTACTTGAACCTAGGTACACAATACACAGTTATGTGAATTACAGGTAATAATACTGAAAAGGAACATCAGGTTGTTACCTAATGCAGGCAGAGGTAATTACTGACCTTTCATCCCTGGAGTGGGTCAAGGCTAGTAGCATAATGGCCCAGCTACCTCCAGCATGGAACAATCGAGCATTGTACACTGTATATCATGTTTGCATTCTGTTGTCTTTCTATTTGCACTGCATGCAAAACGTTCTATGCACGGCATGGCAAAATTATGCTGGGTATTGTAAAAGGGATATCTTTAATAATTGAATACAAACTAAGGACAGCATGAAAAAAGCACGCATCCATCAGATTCACTGGAAGCACATGCTTTCAGGAGCTCGATACTAAGTAACTTGTAAGTAACCTTAATATTCGCTTAGTAATATAACATTTTACAAGTATAACCATTAATGTCTTTGTTTATGTTTAAATAAGCAAATCTGCTGTACGAGTGTCATTACAGCTAATAATGGTTCGTCGTTAACTCTTTGACCCTATCAGCAAGTGATGGTGTTGCACAATAAAATTGTTTAGCAATTTCCTTTTCAAATGGTAAGGGGTGTATGCTGATGTGTGTGTGTGTCAATTTTGAGTTGTGGCTGCAATCAACGTGAGACATGTGGCGGCTCTACTATAGTTCTGAAGAAGATTTAAGTCACTCCCGGAGATCCTAGCTACGTCATACCAGGATATAAAAAGAGGTCGCAGTAGGGATGGTAATACCAGAGAATCATCACGGTTACAGTCGAGCTTTCCTACTTTCTCCTTTTCCAGTGTTTCTCAGTTTACCAGCACTTCAGTGTCCGGCTCAGAAGGAGATATTGATTTATCTTAACGGATTGAGAAGGACCATTTTAAATATGATGACAGTTCCAAAATTACTATGATCTTGTGTTCACAAACACATAATATTAATGAAAAAATTATAAATGAAAATCGACTCGATTTCGTCAATAATACAGACGGACATTTTAACGACACAAAGGGATTTCTCAATTTCCATATCACGATGTATTCATTCCATCCGTTAGATAACGAACACGCTTATTTTAATGTAAGGTTAAGAAATGTTGATATTTAGCTCTACTGTGTGTGTATCAAGGTTTCATCGAAAGTGATTTGTTAATTTCTGCCCATCGACTGTTGCGTCATCCACTGAACACTTTAACACATCAGTATATCTTTTCGATGTAAATATCTTAATCACGGACCACTGCAAGTCCATCAGTTATTTTGTCATTGGTACTTTTAAATATTTATACGAGTTCAAGCTTTTGGTCATAGAGTTAAAAATTTACTTTAAATTTTTAATTTATAAATAAATTCCAGAAGAGATGAATTTTTGAAATTTTTCAAAACATTCTATGCCAGGTGTTTAAAAGAGGAACTCGAGATACACAAATTGTCGTATATCTTACCACTAATTAATGCATGTAGTGTTTCAACTAAACAAATAAATATTTCAAAATAATATTTGATAATATAACGCAGAAAATCGTGTTGACACATAAACATTTTGATGGTCAACATGATAATATATCTACACAAATACATGATGAAAGATAATAGCGCTGCGTGGCGTTATGATTATTTGTTTTTTTTTAGCAAAAACATGGTGTAATAGCTCCGCAATCATGAAAAATAAAATACATAAAACAGAGCTACTCTATAGTACATATATAACATGTACAGTTTATTGAGTACAAATGAAATATATATATATATATATATATATATATATATATATATATATATACGTAAGCTGGACTAATTATTAGTATATTTATTACATATATAAGTTCATCCGCTTTATATATATTTAATATATAGCAAAGCTATAAACAGTCACTAATAAATCTAAATGTGTTAAAAATCTGTTTGTTTTATTAAACATGTTTTATGTATTCAAGATTTATTTTCAAAACATTCAAATTCATGATCCATCTTCAAAAATAAATATTGCGAAACGCTGAAGTACAAATCGCCCTTCTGGCGCCTGTATCAAACCTGTAGTTTATAAATAACAAAACCTTAAAATACAAAATAGTTATCCAAAATGTGTGTGAAAACAAACCATAAAAAGATACCAAGAAAATGAATATTAATATATATATATATATATATATATATATATATATAAATTATTTGCTTCTCAGGATATGTCGTTGTAAAAAAAAATGCTGCAAACACGTCAATCAGAACGACGGACTCCTTAGCTTTTTGATCTATGTTTTCCATGTTAACAAATCTAGACTAAAAACATGGGGCAAATATTTATTGTTTTTTTTTATAAAAAGACAAAACTGACCCACAATGTTTTGAAGTTACATCAATATGGTTTTATGTTTGGGTAAGATCATCATATCTACTACATTTAATATGAAAACAAATACAAAATCAAACGGATCAGAAGGCAATATTTTTATCCAGATTGATAGCGCAATCTGTTGTAACCGCTAAAAAACGAATCAGACAATCATGCACGGATTGTTGAAGTGAAAATGTTAACCATAAATGATGAATGCTAAAAACGATAAAGTTAGTATCATGCCTATATTAAAGTTGCTTTGTACGTGATCACATGCTAAATACAGGAAACATGTGGCTAATTACATATATAGGTTACAGACATACAGTATGATGCTTTGACATGTTTGTAAATTAACACATTTATTATAAAGACTTGTGTTATATAAAAGATTACGTATAACACAGCCAATATCGAATCAAGAACTCTGTAGTTAACCGAGTCGTTGTTAGACACATCACATGATTGTCACGTGTCGTTAGATCACGTGACTTTCATGAGTTACACAGCACCAATAAAAAATGCAAGATTTCCATCAGATCATGCTTTAGGTCTGCACTTGAAATTCAGCAGCTGTTATCATTTATCCGTAACCTTTTTTATAGTCATAAATTATATTGATTCAGTGAAAATCCTAAAATTGCCCGTGTTCTTGAAAATCCTCAAATTATTACGCTAGGTCTGTGTTATGTCCCAGTATGAGTTGTATTAAATTACGTTTCGCCATGATATTATGAAAACGTGACGAAGACGTCGTAACCAGGGTAACCATTTTATTAACAAGATACCTCAATTATTTCTGTTACTGGTTTTGAACATAAATGATTAGTGCCAAAGAGCTAAATGTCCCTACGGTTTCAAGAGATATTTTAAACAACACAGAAAATGCAATTTTCAAAATAAATAAAATAAACGGTCTCGTCTCGGAATATTTTTTGAAAAAAATTTCATAAAAACAACACAAATATTTCAAAATTACAGAGCAAAGCACAGTTTTAAAGTCGGAGGATGCTGAATGGTATTGACCGCAAAAAATAAAAATATAAAAAAAAGATTGAATGGTTTATCGACTAACATATCAGGCATATTTATCGCTTTATTATGGTTGCTTTAGAATTCTAATTTTTCAAGAAAGTGTTTTTATTTTCTCTGCGTCAACACTATCACAATTTATACCTTAATAATCTTTATTTCTATTAATTAAATTGCATTTGAAATCGAGTTCCTTTCCGTATGGAAAACTTGCCGATAAAACAGACCAGTTAACATCCCTAAGATATGGAGCACTAAATTTCAGTTGTTTTGGCAAGTGCAGTTTTAATACCAGCTATAAAGAACCACGAGGTCAATACCTCTTCTTAAAAAAAGAAAACGAAGCAACGGCAGCCTCGTTTTGGTGAACTTTTTTGCCTGACTCTGTAGAGCAGAGAGTAATCAAAGTAATGTTTGACGATAGGCGCCAAATTGAGTTCTCGTTGTGTATCGACGTAGGGCGTTTGACAGTATTTAATCAGGGAAAAACAGTCATCTAATTTTTCGAGCGAAATCTGAATCTTGAATTACATCCCGCGGGTAGACATAGCAGCATTTGATCATTTTATGCCCCAGCACCGCAGTCTTTGTGAATAAATGTACATGAGTAAAAGACTGAAACAAAAAAATAATATACAACAGTCAGTAGATCTATTTATATAACTATCTCCCAGTCGTTATATATATGTAATTCCATACGTTTCAGTATAATGTTTATGACCATATGCAGAGCCTGACTGTGCCACTTTGAGGTTTGGAAATTTCCGGTCGGCTGATTATATACATAAATCAAACTGAGCATCCATAGGTTTTATAAACTTGCTTTTTTTCATACCCGAAATTTCATATAACACGCGGATAGCGGCGCGATCAAATTATCCACCGCACTTGTATGACCTTACGTGCAGAGCACTTGCATTTTTAGCCAGCAGGAGACATAAACCTTGTAGATCAGCTGGGGTGAGGGGGTGGTATGCAAACTTAATATGAATTACTTTAATGTAAAGAAAAAAGTAAATACTATGTAATGTTATTAAAATCCTGGAACATAAAAAGTTTAATGGTCTGCCCAGTGACATATATAAAAGTCACTGCCATGGACCTCTTTCACTGAAATTTTCAAAACCTCATTTTCACTTCAGCCTAGGCGTGATCATATGAGACAAGAACATCTCACCTGGTAGATATAAATGATATAGGATTAGATTAAAATGATGTAGGATTAGTTCAAATGATGTAGGATTGGTTCATTTTATGTAGGATTAAATTATATGATGTACTTGATTAAATGATTTAAGATTAGATTATAAGGTGTGTTTTTATATAAACCAAAGATGCTAAAAGGAGAATCATAGAGCCAAATTAGATGCCCTAAGCCTGCCTGCGGAATTTACTCTTTTCACTACCAAACTGACTTTTAGTTGCTTTACAATTACATGCAAATTTTGAAATTCTCATGCCGAAGAACTGATATGCTAATCCTGTTTTGCCTGATATACAAAAAGAAGGGGAGATAACAGAGGAAATACGTTTACAAACAGACTTTCTCAGTGAATAATTTACTCACCGATATTTTATATCATATCTACTATAATAATAATAATAATAATAATAATAATAATAATAATATGAAAACCTCGTGCCTTACATGTAATCGGCAGATGACCTTTGATATCACACAAGCGACATCTTTCGGCGGGGACTGACTCTAAGTGTTCGGGTCGGGTTATATCGATAAGAAAGATTATTTGTAATACCCCAAAATTTAAACTTACATGTCTAATACCTAACGGCGAGGTTCTTAATTTGTCTAATTATGTTTGATCTCACTTGATAAACCGAGGATGCTGTCTGGCTGGAATCAAACACAATACAGGATTATAACATACAAAGCGCATTCCCTTGAAAAAACGTGTGTTCTTCTGTAGTGAGTGTACATAATTGTCATTAAAAATATATGTGAATATCCATGTATTTCCTAATGATAGCCCGATTAACCTATTATGGAAACTTAAATTTGAGTAGATATAACGTTTACTGTTGCTCATTGCCAAATGACGTGGCGTCTTTCAATGGATTTCTGCCTATTTAATCTTATATTGAAATTAGGCTTAAATGTTCAAGTCTTGCTAGGGACATTTCCGAAGCAGAAATTTATCTTTGTACAATAAAAAACACACAGGGTTTCCAACACGACAACAAAGTGGTTTTCCATACAAGGGGATCTATTGAGGCCAACATTACATGGACATATGCATGCTGTGCCTAGTTCAGTCTCAATCGGTTTCAACCAACTACCCCTATATGTCTGATCAGCCAGGGTGTGTCTGACTCATTTGGTGCAGCCGGTATATACAATGCCATTTACCCCGCCTATTTGCACTTGTCGTTGTTGAAACCATTACAACTGGGTTCCTTCCTTGAACAAACAGGTGACGTACGTTCTCATACATATTAAAGTTTTCAGGGACCTTTCATTGGCCTTTTGCGTAATGTACTAATATGCAAATATAAGGAATGAATCCAATCATTTGACAGGTTGTTCGGCAAGTCCACCAGTCTGCATTTTGGCTTGATACACTGAATATAATTCTGCGTTTTATAATACAAATTGTAGATGCTGGTAAATAACCAAGATTTCACTCACGTTGGTCAGCAGATGTAGCGGACTTTCTATATTGTATATTTTACTGATGGCATGTATTCATGTTACTATGTGACTGCCAGTCCTTATGATTTTACTGATGGTCGTACAATGATCCTTTTGACTCCTGTCAGATTGGCGTCCTTCTCTATAAGAATATGAATTATCCTTCACCCGATTAGAACATGTTGGTGACAGTCTAACATATTCCAGAAACAACTGAACAGGTAACTGCAGGGTTAGTCTTCTAAAACTAATTACCAGTACTAGTAATATATTATCTGAGATATATCTCATCGGACATAAGAACATACTTCTGGTGACTTATTTTGACCACAGTGTTCATAACAGGTCTGCGTGGACATAAAACACAACTAAAAATACAATAAAACATATGACTTCCCGTTTTCAATAGGAAAGTCGGTATCTAATTCCTGGTTATGTTTCCAATAATCATTTGTGGAGGGGTTTCCTCGCTTCCGACAAAGTGTTTTAAAATAAAAACCTAGTGCTTGACCTTATTTCTCTGTATGGTATTCCGGAAATGTATCTCCAAGCTCCAACTATAAGAGCAATTCAATGCACTTTGTACTCAATAGGTCCGACAGCCACTTGTTGCTCTGTAAGATTTATTTGACATGGTTTCCATTATATATATAGCAGTAAGGATTCTGCATCTGTATCTATATATTGGTTTCTTCGCTACAAAGGAACATATATCTTTGATTGTTGTGTCAACTGTATTCACTTCGAAAAGACGGAATCTCTTGCAAAATTAAAAAAAAAATAATAACAAAATGTCGTTGTCATCTTTGTTCAATGGGAAATCCACGATGCAGACGAATTTTCCTTTTCGAGTATACTTGCCTACTGCATTAAAAATTTAAAGAAATTAGCATTTTTACATTTCAATTAAATATTTGCATTGGAGGCTTCTTGCGTGCACTTTAAACGACGCTTTCTGCAGCATGCACCTTGGTAGGGGTCGTTGAGCACAGAAACCAAGTATACGTATTTGTATAATACAGCTGCACCACGTACCCTAAAGCTCCCGTGTCATAAAATGCAGATTCAAGGATATATCATTCAAAGTCCGACTAAGCGTTTGGTTTTAACTTTCACACCAGCATGTCTTTATACTCTGTGTGCTGGAAATCGGAGCTCGCATGGGCATCGATTTCCATGTCGGCTTTCACGGAGTCAGTCCGAGAGAACGAAAGCGAGGTTGAGCGGGTCTGGAAACTGGGTCCCCGACGAAAATTCTGCCGGACGAGACTTAATTTATGCTCTTCCCATTCTGGCGAGTCAGCTAAGTGTGCAAGATGGAAAGTTTAGGATGAGGAGCTTGACTTAAAATGCAGCTATAATATTAATTTATGCTTTTCTCATACTGGCGAGTCAGCTAAATGTGCAAGATGGAAAGTTTAGGATGAAGAGCTTGACTTAAAATGCGGCTATACTATTTTTAAATAAGTGAGTCTTGTGACCTTGACCCTTCACATCATGACCCAAAAATCAAAAAGTTTTTTTCTTTAATGGTGGGCCATTTATAAGTCCATATGTCCATATGCAATCCATATGTCAATCCAATCTGGAGTTACCATCTGGAAACAAATTTATGTGGATAAACGGATGGTCAGACAGACAGACAGATAGACAGACAAACAAACAAACATGGTGATTACTGTAGGGCATCCAATAACTTGGCTGGCTAAGTGGTTGGTACGCTGGACTTGTGTGCCACCGTTATGGTTTCGAATCCCGGATCGGCCCAGTATTCTCCCCGGAGAAATTTGTCTTCGTATCAAAATGGGGGCTTGTCCGGGATGACGGTAACCTTTGTGGCCAAGGGAATAAGCTAACCAAAATGTGACTCCTGGGAAAATTAGTCTTGTTCTGATAGGAGAACGCTCTTAAGAGGGGGTGTGTTACGGGGTGACATAAAAGTGGACCGAACTGTCTCGCTGGACTTGTGCGCTACCGATATGGGTTCGAATCCCGGATCGGCCAAGTATTTTCCCCTGAGAAATTTTTTTTCGTGATAAATGTGGCGTCCGATTAGGGACCTGCCGGCCCAATGTTTCCCCTGAATAATTTGTCAAATCACAGATGAGAAACTGACATGATTGTTGTGATTTTATGGTAAAAACAAATTAGAAACATGTTTGTATAAATATAGTAAAAATAGGGATGGCGCTACCATTTTTCAAGTCATGGTCAATATTCAAGGCAAGTTCCATGACAATCCATGCATTATTTATCAAGGTATTGGAGTATTTGTATAACATTTTTGATTATTTTTTGGGGTACTTACAAGTCCCATATCTCGAAGTATATAGGTCGCAGTGACCTAATTTCAGATTTCCAAGAAGCTTTTTATTGACCGCCTTGGATGTTCACTAAGAAGTTTCTAGAACCACCAGTTACGATTTGTGCCCTGCTAAGGGGCGACCGGATGGACGACGAAAAAGGGGCATTCCTATACCTCAGTTTACTTAATGCCAGCTGAGCTAAAAATCCGACTGAGTAATTGAGAAGCCTGGGGATATTTAGGCCGGTTGGACCCTTCCGTACAGAAATAAAAGCACGGCAAATAACCAATTTTACCCACATAAGACCGTTTATTAAGAGCTATACGAAAGGAAAGGTTAAATATATGTATAAACATATACATGTGCAGGTTAAATATTTATACATCTTGATGAAATTCATGCATGCAGGGTCATACATCATAGGCGCCTTTCTCCCTAGAGCTGACCTAGTTAAGATCCAACCAAAAGCTGCATGGTGAAAACAGATGTGTGGAAAAAAAAGAAAACGTCTACCCTACAAGTCTACCTGACGAAGGTAGACTTGTAGGTCTAAACTACATGTCTAGTTATTTTTTAATTATTTTAATACTTATTACATTTGCTTTAGTTTAAATACTTTCCATACCAACTAAGCAACCGATTCATACGAACGGCTTCTTATCATAGAAGAGAAATAATAGTATTTACTTTTGATAGAATAATGTACCCAACTTCAACAATAATTGAAACATTGTGTCTGAATATATATATATATATATATATATATATATATATATATATATATACAAATTTTAGCCCAATGACACAGAAATATTTGGATGCCACGGAATATCTGCTACCTTTAAATAACCTTTATGTTGCTGATCTGAAAATTTTCAAATTCAAAAGTCTCATTTTCATCAAAATTGCGAATTATCTCACATTTGGCAACAAGTATACATTCACAATTAGGTCACCTGGTTTACATTAATTAAATATCAATGAACAGCGGCCAGATCATTAAGATAATCATGTTCAAGCTCAAGAGAATGGCCACTGCAAGTCAGAATCGCAAATCTGAATCGAGTCTTATCTCAATTTTTTTAGCCAGTCAGTTATTACAGAATGTGTTGGTTCTCTCAGGGTATACCTGTAATTCTGTCTACACCCAAATGAGGTTTAGAGGTCGGTTAAAATGCTGTTTTTTATTAATGATGACCTAAATTGTAAAAAAAAAAACCTGAAGAGCGATAATTCTATATCTTTGCCATCTAACACTGTTATGTTTGAGATGTTTCCCTCCCAAAGAGAATCAGTTTTACAGCTTTATGTTTTATTTTTTTTGGTAACTTTTAATTATCAGAGCATTCGTGATATTGTTTCTGTGAACTGGAGAGCAGGGATTAGGTATCAGAATAACATTGTAACTCTATTAGGATTGATACCACATGTTGAGAATGTTGTAAGCTGGCTATAGTCACTATCAAGTTGTGGTTAATGGTTGTGTACTAATGGTTGATACAAAGATATTGCTTGGGTCATTATGTGGATGAATACCCTGTAATACAGCCTGGTGCTGATAGTGTTTCAACCTTGGGGGTTGATGTTATTGTACACCCATCTCTTTGTAGCACTTTGGTGTTATCTTAGGAACAGGACTTCTCGGACTTGGTGATGTACCTGGCATTCAGTTAACTATTCTTCTTATGATTTGTATGCTGCACTCTTAATACGTGTAAAGTACCTCTAATGCATGTATATTTAAGTTTCTTTGGTAATCATCTTTGTTTTAGTGCCATTTTGAGGGCAAAATACACTAAAAGGTGGGTGGATGTCGGAATATTGAAAATGATGTACTTGTAAGGAGAGAGTCACATTATGTGGCGTTGTAGGGAGAGTGAGGGGACCGGAAGTTGGGACTTTGTAGAGAGCGCGCATGAGGTAGCCGTCGAGATATACTGATGATATAAGAAGAATAAAACGTGTTTATGGCTTAACTGCCTTTATTATCATTAACCCATTGAGAAATAACAAAACCACAACTATCCATAATATATGGGGGTCCGCCAATATAACCAAAACACAAAACAACGACACCAGGCACCTAGTGACGAACCAGTGATTTGCAAAGACCCTATTGCGACTTGAGAATGTTCTTTAAACAGATTTATGTATTTATTTGAAATCGTTGTTTATATAATCAACGTGAGACATGTGGTGGCTCTAAATCAGTTAATACTATAAGGTTTGAAAAAAAATAAGTCAGCCAGCTCACTCCCGGGTCCGGCAACGTCATGGCCGAATACAAATAAAAGGCTCCAGTAGGGATGGTAATACCGGAGACCAGAGAATCATCTAGTATTCCTCAGAGTACCCGCACTTCAGTGCCCGGCTGTAAAGAAGACGCGGACTCAGGAGGATCATTTTTATATTAGTTTAAAGTTCCGTCATTGGTGCGTTTGCTTAAATCACAAAATTTTATAAATATAACGATCAACACTATCAGTGTATAGGAAATGAAAATTAAGACGACAGAAGGGAGCTAAATAGAGGCAAACGATAAAGAACACGTTTATTTATTTATTATATATATATATATATATATATATATATCTTTATTCGTACAAAAAAAAGTTTAGTCCGTACCTATTACATAATCGGTTGATAATAAATCAATTAGCATTTTAACCTCATCGGTGGTCAAATGCGAGTAGCATATCCAATCTTTGCATTCTATCAACCTTGACAGTAAATCTAAATTAATGGATCATCATCAACTGTCTCTTAAGTATCTTTATATTTCTAATGCCGCGTTGTATCCCATGGATGTGCATCTGACTTTCCAGATATCAAAAGTTGCCTCCAAGTACACCATTTGAGGTATAATGAGCTCTCTTTGTCAGAAAATTTACAAAGTCATTTGCAACATTCTGCATGTTCAGAAATAAATTTATAAAGCGTGAGCTGGTTATGTTTATCAGAGCCGGAGAGCCCGCCAATCCATGTACAATATTCTTGTTCGAGTTATATGGTAAGTGCCATAGGTGACGCAGAGCCTCATTATAGGATGTACTTTATCGATCAATTAACTTATGCTTTAATAACCAGGTTTGACAGCCGTAAACGGAACAACAATAAGAGTGAAATAGCCTGTTCTTAACCTTGCTAGACAGACATCCAGAATTCGCCATTAAGGTGTTAAAGCTTGCAATAAATTCCAAAAACAAGTTCCAAGTTACTGTATTCCCCAAGTACTGTACAGAATCCTGCCAATCTACCGAATACCATTTAAAACGATCTTATCTGATCTAGCTGGATACACCCTGTTAAAAATAACACATTTTGTTTTCTTTGCGTGCTATAATAATTTATCAAATTCTTCAGCAAAGGTTTCACACTCTTTAACCATCTGTTGAAGCCCCGTCCGAGTCGGACATAAGAGCGTAAGATCGTCCGCATAGCCAACAGCACCAGCAAAATAATTTCCAATATAACATCCTATTCCCTTATCTGTGAGACGTTTTAAAAGCTCGTCCATATATATATTAAACAGAAGGGGGATAATACACCCCCTTGGTAAACACCATTATTAGCACCAAACTGTTCAGATTCAACATCATTCCATTTTGTCTTAATAACAGGTCTCTGGTAGATATCAGCTAGTATTCTGACAGTAGGTGAAACATTGCGTTTCATTAGTAAATGGAACAACTTGGGAATATTAATTATATCAAAAGCGCCTAACGCATCAACAAAACAACTGTATACTGATGACCCGTTCTATATGTAATGTGAAATAACTTCCATTAGCACTTCTGTGCACATGTTAGTCGAATCCCCCTTTTAAAAGCATTTTCCAGTGGAGAAGAGCCAAGTTTATCTACATTTTTCTGAATAATAACACTATCAAGTAATTTGCGGAAACAACTTGTCAATGAGATACCCCTGTAGTTATCACTACGGGTAAGGTCACCCCCTGGGTCTTTTGGTATAGGTATAATTACGTAAGTATTCATATCCGCTGGGACATGTCCATGTAAAATCATAAAATGAAATAAAATTGATGTATATACATACAAACGGTGTGTTCAACTAATGATATGGCCTGACTGTAGAATAGATCCTCCATCGGATTACGCTCTTTACACAGCGCTTTACCTATATAAATATATATCTTTATTCGTACCAAGGTACATACAAATTGTTTTAATATAGACAGAAAAGTGCTGTAAATGTACTCCCAAATAATATAAATAAAGTAATAACTAAATGACACAAGGAACCATTATCTATGTTACAGCATCGCATTTAGACAGATTTCCAATAAATCATCATAAGAGCATCCATCTAACTCCATCTGACCGTCTCGACAATTTATCAGTTCTTTCAGAAAAGGAACGTTGTTATTCACACTTATAACTTTAGATTTCAAGTAATTCCTCTCCACATGTCTAATACAAGCTCCAAAAAATCCAGTACAGTCGTGCAATAAAATTTTCGACAGAATTCTTTACACAGGACATATTTGCATACATGTTTAAAAACCGTTTTTGGAGTATATCACTTATTGGTTTAAAGCCACTAATTCCGTACACTATCTGTATGTGAATTTCTAGGAAGTCCCCATACTCTACGTATAACCATTCTGTACATTGTGCACATACGTTCTATTGACTTGTTATTAAGACACCACATTTGACATCCGTAAAAAGAAAAAAAAATTGTGGAATAGTACATTCAAAGAAACAGATGAAAGAGTCCCGAAATTCGCCATCAACTTATTAAACGTGAATATAAAATCACCCCTTTTCCTAAATATATCTACGTCATCAGTTAAATCATAATTCAGATATGCACCCAAATGACGAACATTTTCTTTCCATTTCAATTTGATATTATTTAACTCGAGTTCGGGGCATGAACATGGTTTCCTGCTGAATGTTATACAAATAGTCTTTTTGGCATCATATGTAACTTTGTATTCCTTACCAAATTCTTCGCCTACGGCCTATATCTTAAGCGCTGTTTGTTTTTACCTCGTATCCTGAATCTCTAAACCAGGGGGGACCACTGTATTTTGTTCCTATCAGATGAGACCTTGTTCTGGAAGATAAAATGGTTTACCAGCCAAGCAAGGAACCCACGGAGCTAATGTTGTTCATTTCAGTTTTAGTGACAGCTCATCGCCCCGGCAACCGTTTGAACAAGCCACAGGCACAGAGAGAATTCCCCTCACGTGGTTTCTGGGCGGAGCCTGATGCCTGTCGAGTGTTTGTTGACTGGCATTTGGTTGGCTGCTAGGAACATCAGCATTTTTTCAGCAGACAGGGTCACCACCTGGTGCTCAAGTGTATCATAAACGGTCAAAGCAGGCAGTGGGAAAATTAGTTGCTTCTTTAGAAGCGCAAGATTTCCGCAGCCTCGGGAGCTTACCATCGGATTTACCAGTTTTATATGAATTACAGCCATCCTAACGTCGGATACACCAATGTTGAGAGTATCCTTGTGGTGATATGTTTTTTATTGCCTGACCAACAATATTATTACGTTTCTCAGCTTTATCTGGAAGGCTATTATATAAGTGTCCATATTTTTCCCCGAAGTGATTTGTAATTTCTGTACTAGTAAATTAATTATCAACAGTCCTGGTCTGTGAAGGGCCACCTGAAATCATCTTCTTTGCTTCGGTCCATAGGTCTGTCTCAACTTTTATTTATCATGTCTGCCATACGTTGCTTACGTAGGTTATTCTCCGTCTTTGGCAGTTTCTCAATATTCTGTGATATTCTGCACGGGTCCTACGTCTAATATAGCAGCCACATGTCCTGTATTTGGGCGACCATTCTGTATCCATAGCCAGTGCCAAAACAAGGACTGTTCTTAAACTGGTTTTACCGTCTATGACCAGTATGGCATTCATTTTCTGTTAGAGCTTGTTTGTTTTCTGTATGGTAGCCACTTGTAACTTGCATCTGCACAACTTTGAACAATGTCTGCATAAAGCTTATCTATGTTTTTTGTGGGTATGTGATGAACAGGTATGGTTGGAGCATGTTATAATATCATTAGAAATATTATTTTTTTCTAAATTTATATAGACTGTGTTTTTGTATCCCTGAATCGCATCCTCACTTGCATTAAACCATTCAACCTGATCACGTTTAGGGTAAATATCACAATTAACTCTGTATTTATCTACACGAATATTACGTTTCATAAGCACCGGATTATGTTTAGAGACATTCCAACGACATTCCATGGGTCATCTATAATTCCCACATGGCAAATTGATTTATAAATATCACCTGAGCAGATGAAGTGATCAAGTGTGGAAGTACCCTCTCTCTCACAGTTCCTGTAAGTCTGATCAGGCAGAGCCTGCAGGCTATTCCAAGCAATATATAGATTGTTATTAGCACAGAAGTGTTTTAAGTACCTTTTATGACTATTATGCCTGCATAAGTCCACATTACAGTCCCCAGCAATAATAATAGGATTTGCATTGTAAATTTCGAGTGCTTGCTGAAGCTTATTTAAGATGTCAAGAAATTCCTCATTAACATCAGTTTTGGAACGATTATCACACGGTAAGTATCAACAAATTTATATAACACTAGAATCACCAGACAGTCTCAGAGACACTGCGCATAAGCGATTTGACCCTAGGTTTAGTGGCTGGACACAGGCAGAAAGTGATTGGTGCCATAGTATGGCCACTCCTCCATGTGGCCGACCATAGAGTATAACTCTAGAGCTATCAATACCTGTTTGAGCTGTGAACATATATCTTTCATGGATAGAAGCTAGAAAATGATTCTCGTTCCTTAATCAACCATGTCTCCTGTGAAAATACTAAATCTGCACGATGTGCATCGATAAGTGTTTTGATATAATACCTTTTCATATTATTTAATTGTAAGGTTATTATTTTATATTTTACACTAATGCCTGTGTGTGTTTAGTAATGTTTTATCGAAAGTGAATTTTTCTCTGCACCCTTCGACTGCTGCGAGTCATAGACTGAAAACTTAAACATAAGTATCTTTTCGAGGTTAATATTTTTATCGTGAACCACTGCAAGTCCATTTTTATCGTTATATTTGTCTTATTAATTAAAATATAAGCTTTTCGTCATAGAGTTTTAAAAATTACTGTAAATTTTAAATTTGAATAAACATACTCCAGAAGAACTATATAGGCATACATATAACCTACAAATTGCCGTATATTTTGCCTCTTAGTAACGCATGTGCTGTTTCTACAATTCAATAAAATTAATATTTCAAAATAATGTTTCATAATATAAAGCAAAAGATCAGATCTTATTCACACATAAACATTTTTTTTATTTTCAACATGATAATATATCTACACAAACACATGATAAAGATAATAGCGCTGCGTGGCGTTATGATACAAATTTAAAGCCTGTACACATCATAGCCCCGCAGTCATGAAACATAAAATACATTCACCACCGACAAATAGCAGCGCTACTCTATAGTACATATATAACATGTACAGTTCATTAGGTACAAACGCAATTTATTGTATATATAGGTAAGTTGTACTAATTTTTTTAGAATATTTATTACACATAAGTACATACGCTTTATATATATTATATTTATATAGCAGAGCTATACACAGTCGCAAATATATCTAAATGTGCTGAAAAATCTTTTTTTTTAATTAAACATGTTTAATAAATTCAATATTTATTTTCAAACTATTCAAATTCATGACACATCTTCAAAATAAATACTGCAAAACACGGAAGTACAAATCGCCTGTATTAAACCTGTAATTTATAATTTACAAAACATTAACATACAAAATAGTTATTCAAAATGTGTGAGTGAAAAAAATAAAAAAATACCAGGAAAATTTATATATATATATATCGTTGTAAAACAAAATGCTGCACACACACCAATCAGAAGGAGGGAATCCCTATATTAACCAATCAAATCACGGCAATCGATCTTAATTCAGACATCCGTCACATACTGGCTATGTTAAATTAGATGTTTGGTCTATGTTTTCCAAGTTAACAAATCTAAGCTTAAATACGACGCAAAAATTGTCTGTTTTATTAAAAGACAAAACTGACCCACAATTGTTTGGAGTTTAATCACTATTGTTTAATGTATGGGTTAGATCATCAATACTACTACATTTAATTTGAAAACAAATATTATCTAAATCATTTTTTAATAACCATTCCCAGTGTTAATCAGATGTTAAAGCTCGATCTGTATTTTAAACGTCATACAATTTGCCGAACATAATTAAACGGATCAGAAGGCAATATTTATATACAGATTGATAGCGCCATCTGTTGTAACCTCTAAAAAACGAAACAGACAATCATGCACGGTTTGTTGAAGTGACAATGTTAAACGTATATGATTCAAGCTAAAAACGATAAAATATGTATCATCCCTGTATTAAAGTTGCTTTGCATGTGATTACATACTAAATACAGGAAACATGTGGCTAATTACATGTATAGGTTACAGACATACAGTATGATGTTCTGACATGTTTGTAAATTAACACATTAGTTGCAAAGACGTGTGATTAAAAAAGGATTACGTATAATACAGCCAACATCGAATCAAGAACTCAGTAGTTAACCGAGTCCTCGTTCAACACATCACGTGTCAATGACACATCACGTGTCATTAGATTACGTGACTTTTATGAGTACTCAGCATCAATAATAAATGCAAGATTTCCATCAGATGATGCCATATGTCTGCACTTAAAATTAAGCAGCTGTTATCATTTATTCGTACAAGTAACCGTTTTTTATAGTTATAAAGTATATTGATTTAGTGAAATTCCTAAAATTTTCCTTTTCCTTAAAAATAATTAATTTATTATGCTAGGTGTGTGTTATGTCCCAGTATAAGTTGTATTAAATTACGCTTCGCCATGATATTATGAAGACGTAATAAAGACGTCGTAACCACGGCACAAATTTGATTTACAAGATACCTCAATTATTTCTAATATTTAGCAAGAACATAAATGATTGGTACCAAAGAGCTAAATGTCCCCACGGATTCTAGAGAGGTTGAATCAACACAGTTAATACCATTTTCAAAATAAATGAATACATTGTATCGTCTGGGAATATTTTGGAAAAATATATAATAGAAATAACACATTATAAGCTCGGTAATTAGTATAAACTGAATATTACATTATATTGTCCGAAAGGAATAATTCAAAATTACAGAGTCATACACTTTTAAAATTAGAGGATGGTGACTGATTTTGACCGCAAAAAATTAGAATATAGAAAAAGATTGAATGGTTTATCGACTAGCAGATCAGGCATATTTATCGCTTTTTATTACGGTTGCTTTAGAATTATTATTTTCTAAAAAAAGCGTTTTTGTTTTCTCTGCGTCAACATTACCACAATTTATTATTAATGATCTTTATTCATATTAATCAGATTGCATTTGAAATCGAGTTCCTTTCCGTAAGGAAAACCTGTCGATAAAACATTGTGAATGTATTCTTTGTGAATAAATGTATTTGAATAAATGACCTAAACAAAAAAAATATACAACAATAAGCGGATTTCTTTATGTAACTATCTCTCAGTGGTTATATACGTTGTTCCACACGTTTCATTATAAGGTTTATGACCATACGCAGAGCCGGACTTGGCCACTATGAGGTTTGGAAATTTCCGGTCGGCCGATTATATACATAATTCAAACTGAGCCTCCATGGGTTTTATAAACTTGCTTTCCTTCATACCCGAAATTTCATATGACACGCGGATAGCGGCGCCACCAAATTGCACACCGCACATGTATAAACTTACGTGCAGAGCACTAGCATTTTTAGCCAGCAGGATAAATAAACCTTGTGGATCAGCTTGGGTGAGGGGTGGTCGCTAACTTAGTATGGATTACTTTAATGTAAAGAAAAAAGTAAAAACTATTTTATGTTATTAAAATCCTGGTACATAAAAAGTTAAATGGTCTGCCCAGTGGCATATATCAAAGTCACTGCCCTGGACGTCTTTCACTGATATTTTCAAAACCTCATTTTCAATCCAGCATAGGCGTGATCATATATGAGACAAGAGCATCTCCTCACCTCGTAGATATAAATGATATAGGATGAGATTAAAAAGATGCAGGATTAAATCAAATGATAAAGGATTGGTTTATTTTATGTAGGATTGAATTATATAATGTAGGATTAGATTGAATTATTTAAGATTAGATTATAAGGTGTGTTTTTATATAAACCAATGATGCTAAAAGTGGGAATCTTAGAGTCAAAAAAGATGCCGCCTGCCAGTGGAATTTACTCTTTTCACTACTAAACTGATTTTGAATTGCTTTACAACTACATGTAAATTTTGAAATTCTCTTCCCAAGTAACTGATAAACTAATCCCTTTCTTCCTTATATACAAAAAAGAAGGGGCGATAAAAGAGGAAATACGATTAAAAAAGACTTTCTCAGTGAATAATATACACACCTTTTTTATATATTATATAATAATTAAAATAATAATAATTTAAAAACCTCCTGCCTTACATTTTATCGGCAAAAGGCCTTTTACTTCACACAAGCGACATCTTTCGGCGGCAACTGACTGTAAGTGTTCGGGTCGGGTTATATCGGTAAGAAAGATTGTCTTTTAATACCCCAGTGATTCAACTTACATGACTGATACTTAACGGCGAGGTTCTTAGTTTTCTAGGGTTGGCTAATTATGTTTGATCTCACTTGATAAACCAATGATGCTGTCTGGCTGGAATCAAACACTCTACAGGATTATAACATACAAATCGCATTCCCTTGGAAAAACGTATGTTCTTCTGTTGGCTTCTATATGATGAGTGACTGTACAAAATTGTCATTAAACTATATATGTGAATATCAATGTATTTCCTAATGATAGCCCGATCAACCAATTTTGGAAACTTAAATTTTAGTAGATATAACATTTACTGTTGGTCATTGCCAAATGACGTCGCGTCTATCAATGGATTTCTGCCTATTTAATCTTATATCGAAATAAGGCTTAAACGTTCAAGTCTTGCTAGGGACAATTCCAAAGCAGAAATTTATCTTTGTATAAGAAAACACACAGGGTTTGCAACAAGACAACATTAGAGGCCAACATTACATTATATATGCATGCTGTGCCTATTCCAGTCTCAATGGATTTCTGCCTATTTAATCTTATATCGAAATAAGGCTTACACGTTCAAGTCTTGCTAGGGACAATTCCAAAGCAGAAATTTATCTTTGTATAAGAAAAAACACAGGGTTTGCAACAAGACAACATTAGAGGCCAACATTACATTACATATGCATGCTGTGCCTATTCCAGTCTCAATCAGTTTTTAACCAACTACTTCCATACGTGTATGATCAGCAAGGGTGTGTCTGACTCATTCGCTGCAGCCGGTATATACATCGCCATCTATCCCGCATAGTTGAACTTGTCGTTGTTGTAACCGTTACAACTGGGTTCCTTCCTTGAACAAGCAGGTGACGTACGTTCTCGTACATATGACTGTTTTCAGGGACCTTTCATTGGCCCTTTGCGTTATGTACTAATATTCAAATATAAGTAATGAACCCTGGCATTTGACAGGTGCAAGTCCACTAGTCTGCAATTTGGCTTGATACATTGATTGTAATTCTGCGGTTTATGATACAAATTGTAGATGCTGGTAAATAACGAAGAGTTCACTCACGTTGGTCAGCAGATGTAGCGGACTTTCTGTATTGTATATTTTACTGATGGCATGTATTCAAGTTACTATGTGACTGCCAATCTTTCTGATTTTACTGATAATCGTACTATGATCCATTGGTTTCCTTCTCTATAAGATTATAGATTATCCTTCGTCCGATTAGAACATGTTGGTGACAGTATTACATATTTCACAAATGAACCAGAACCAAATGTACAGGTAACTGCAGGGTTAGTCTTCTAAAACTAATTACCATTAATGGAAATATATTATCTGAGATATATCTCATCGGACATGAGAACATACATCTGGTGACTTATTTTACCGCAGTATTCATAACAGGTCTGCGTGGACATAAAACTCAACTAAAAATACAATAAACATATGATTTCCCGTTTTCAATAGAAAGGTCGGCATCTAATTCCTGGTTATGTTTTCAATAATCATTTGTGGCGGGGTTTCCTCGATTCCGACAAAGTGTTTTGAAATAAAAACTAAGTGCTTGACCTTATTTCTCTGTATGGTATTCCCGAAATGTATCTCCAAGCTCCAAGTATAGAAGCAATCCAATGCACTTAGTACTCAGTATGCCCTGTCCGACAGCTTTTCGATGCATTCGTTTTATTTGGCATGGTTTCCATTATATATATAGCAGTATGGGTTCTACAACTGCATCTATATATTGTTTTTTTTCGCTACAAAGGAAGATATATCTTTTATCGTTGTGTCAACTGTATTCACTTCGAAAAGACGGAATCGTGTCTAGCGTGCAAAATTAAAAGAATAATAATAAAATGTCGTTTTCATCTTTGTTCAATGAAAAATCCATGATGAATACAAATTTTCCTTTTCGAGTATAATTCCCTTCTGCATTAAAAAATTAAAGTAAATGGCATTTTTAAATTTCAATTACATATTTGCGATGAAGGCTTCTTTCGTGCACTTTAAACGTCGTTATCTTTAGTGCACTTGAAAAATAAATCGTAAAGCATGTACCTTGAAAGGGGTTCGTTGAGCACAGAAACCAAGTAATATGTATATGTATAATACAGCTGCACCACAATACGCTAAAGCTCCCGTGTCTAAATGCAGATTCAAGGATATATCATTCAAAGTCCGACTAGGCGTTTGGTTTTAACTTTCACACCGGCATGTCTTTATACTCTGTGTGCTGGAAATCGGAGCTCGCATGGGCATCGATTTCCATGTCGGCTTTTACGGAGACAGTCCGAGAGAACGAAAGCGAGGTTGAGCGGGTCTGGAAACTGGGTCCTCGACGAAAATTCTGCCGGCCGAGACAGGTGCACGTGCGTGCAGCGTGTTTAAACATCTCCCGGAAGTTTTTCGACATGAACGCGTACACTATGGGGTTGATGCAGCTATTGAAGTAAGATAGGAGGCTGAACGCCTGACGTAGAGGTTTAAGATGTCCGTGGTTTAGTTGATCTAGCACTCCGAATGCTACGAGGACTTGGTCGATGAGACGGGGGGCCCAGCAGATGGCGAACAACACGATGACTGTCACCAGCATCTTGATCACCTGAAAAACAAAGTAAACCACCAATAACTAGTGACCCAGGGGTCTCGGCGCTCAGCTGTATTTGTCTATCAGGATATTTTGAAGAAATTTTTCAGAATTACGGTCCTGTGACCTTCACATTTGACCTCTGGACACTGATAATCAAAATGTTTCTTACTTAAGTGGTGGGTCATTAATAGATGAAGTTTAAAGTCAATCTCTCTAGCTAAAGCAAAGTTATCATCCATAAACCGATTTGTGAATGGATGGGCCCTGTGACCTTGACCTATGAACCCAAATCGAAAAGAATCTTCCCCTATTTGCAGGTGAGAAATATCTTGGAGATTTCTGATGAAAAGTTTGGCTTGAAGTGCATAAACACTCCTTTTAAAGAAATGGGTCCTGTCACCTTGACCTTTGATCTTTGGACACAAAAATCGACAGAGTTATCATCGTTAAACTATTCTTCAAACAGATGGCCCCTGTGACCTTGACTTTTAACCTTGTGACCCCACATTCATTTATGCTCTCCCCATACTGTCGAGTCAGCTAAATGTGCAGGTTGGGAAAGTTTAGGATGAAGAGCTTGGCTTAAAATGCATCCATAATCTTTAGTGAGTTTTCTTTAGTGGTAGGCCATTTGTAAGTAGTGTTTGAAATCCATATGTCAATCCAACCTGAAGTCATCATCTGGAAACAAATTTGTGTTAATAAACGGATGGTTAGACAGACAGACAGACGAACAGTCAAACAGACCGGTGATTACTCTAGGGCATCCATTTGTGACTTACGAGGTTTTTGGACACTAGATGGAATCACAGCTGAGAAACTGACATGATTGTTGTAATTTTATGGTAAAAAATATAGAATCATACTTATATATGTGTGAAAAAATACAGGTGGCGCCACAGCTTTTTGGGAACGGAAATAACAAATCATTGTCAATATTCAAGGTAAGTTTCATGACAATCTATGCATTATTTTGCAAGATATTGGAGGTTTTGTATCAATTTTTTTATTATTCTGGGGGGGGGGGGGGGGGTACTTTCAATTCCCATAGCTCGGAGGATATAGGTCGCAGTGACCTTATTTCGTTTCCAAGCAGATTTTTATTGACCTCCTTGAAACGCACACTAAGAAGTTTCAAGGACCAGCAGTTACGATTTATGCCCTGCTAATAGGCGACCGGACGGCAAGACGGCCGGACCGACGTGAGACAAGTCGCAGTTCCTATACTTATCACAGAGGAGAAATTATATTATTTACTGTTGATAAAACTGTGTACCCAGCTTCAACAATAATTGTTACATTTTGTGTGTGTATGTATATATATATATATATATATATATATATATATATATATATATATATGTGACCTTGTACTTGATGGTACGTGTAATCTATATACGCACCATATCACAATATTGAAGTAAATGCCCCAATACCATGTGCACAAATCACAAATGACAGGTTAATATTTCTCATCAAAACCAGCACACCCACCTTATATACAGCAGATTGTCTTTGAGATGAAGTGATGAATAAAAGAACGGATATCAAATAAAATATCTCGGCACCTGCTTGCTTTATTCCACAGCCGACTGCGGGAGCTTTACACAGGCTTTACATAAGTATTGTGTCATTATGATGAAGTTAAATACAATTCACCCGGGTCAAACACAAAATCTTTCGGACCTTTTGCCCCAGGTTTTCGATGCATGTTTCCTGTTGCTAAGGACAACAGCAGGTGAAAACTTAATTCTCTAATAACCAGGACACCTGTTACATTTTGAGGGGACATATGTTATTCCCTGTTCGACCATCTGTTAAGAGAAAAAACCTTCCGAATGATTTTTTTTTTGCATTTTAGGAAAAAAATACAAATTAATAGTTGTTAAATATGTAGTTAATGTCACTCGGGGAAGATAAAATATTTCTAGCGAAAGACTGCGAAAGTGCCTTCTTAGAAGTTGTATTACCATCGAAGGAACCTTTTTAAAGTCTAAGTCTTTTTTTAACATTTTAGAGTCAAAATACCTTGGTTTAGTTTAGCTAAAAATATATATTAAAATAACTTTTAGCCTAATGACACATAAATATTTGGATACCATAGGATATCTGCTATCTGCTAACCTTTATGTTGCTGATCTGAAGATTTTAAAATTCAAAAGTTTCATTTTTATCAAAACTGGAATTATCTCACATTTTGCAACAAGTATGCATTCACATTAACATCATCTTAAATTGCACACAACTATATCCATTCTATTGTAATTATGTCACCTGGCTATCCTGGCTTGCACTAATGAATATCAATGAACGGTGGCCAGATCATTTGGATAAGCTGTGTTCAAGCCAAAGAGACTGGCTTCTTCAGGTCAGAATCCTAGATGTCAATCAAGTCTTAGCTTCATTTGCCTGCCAGTCAGCTATTGCAGAATGTGTTGGTTCTCTCAGAGTATACCTGTTTTTCTGTCTACACCCCATATGAGGTTTACACACAAGGTGGATATAACAATGACTCGTAGTATAGAAATTTTCTGTAAAATGTTCATTTTCAGGATTTTTAGGCGATAGGTTAACCTGAAGAGCGGTAATTCTACATCTTTGCCATCTAAAACTGTTATGTTTGAGATGTTTCCCTCCCAAAGAGAATCAGTTACAGCTTTATGTTTTATTTTTGTTCTTACTGATTTATCCTGCACAGCACTAGTTTAGTTTCCAGTTGATTGAAAGAACACAGAGCTCCACGACGCTGCTTTATACCGTGTTTTTATACACACAGCCCTGAGAATGACGGATTACAAAGTCTAACAATAAACTACCCCAGCTCCATTCCATGCCTTACCTGTTTTCTTGTTTTATCGTCCTCAGCGGCCTTATTTTTCTTCTTCCGGCCGCGTTGTGACGGGTCATTTCGGTAGTAGCCATTTTCCGGTTCTTTTCTACGTGTAAAACATAAAACGGACAGTCAGCTGCTTTACTAGCATGATATAAAAGAAAAATAATGTCAAGAAATTAAAGATAGGGTTGCAGAATAAACTAATTTGGTGTATATGATAAAGTGTGTTGGGCATATATTTGCACAGATTAAGTGTTCTCTTTATCTCTTTGTTTGTTGTTTGTTTTTATCGGTCTAATCTACTTATCTATCAGTCATTTTATCCATTTTTTTTGTCTCTCTGTCTGTCTAGATAGATAGGTAGGTAGACAGATAACCGTAAAAGAGTTCTAAATTCAGGTATATCTTTATAGTGACCGATGAATACAGTTACATTATTTTTAAATTTTACTTTAATTTTATTTTTTTAAGAGAGCTACATTGATCATTTGTATACAACATAAAGAACATGTCAGTTTACGAAAAGGAGAATGTGAATGCGTGGTTAATAAAAACACCATATTTTTTTTTGAAATTGTGGAATTTGTTTTTTTTTACAATTTATTTAAGTTCATCAAGTATATGACACAATCAAATATAAAAAGTCCTGAGACAAGGACCTACTTGACAGCGGAGATGGTGGCCCTGCGTGACGTCACTACCCAGAGTTCAACACAAATGCTGGTGTAGGCGAACGTCATCAGGCCGAGCGGGATAATGAGTATCAGTAACAACATGTATAACTCCGCCGCCTGAAAGTAGACCGGGGCTGGCCAGTCTTTTATGCACCAGTATCCGATGATCTTTACCCCGACTTTCTCCAAAGTCTGTCAAAGACAACGTACAACAATAGTGTTATATCCCGGGGGAACAACCGTGCTTCCTCCCACACAAAATGCGCTCACCTATACGCGTATTGGCCAGTGTTTTATGCATTTTCACATTTGCGACCATTTTATTTCCTAGAAACTTTTTCTGGATTCTACGACACACAAGAATATATATTTATATATATATATATATATATATATATATATATATATATATATATATATATATTTATTTCTAGGTTAAAACAAATATTAAAGAATTCTCAGATACAGATTTACGTTAAAAGACTGCCAGAAATACGAATCTATGACTGGGGGTATGACAACTCAAAATCCCTCTGGAATCCGGCCATGTATTATCGAATTAAAAAAGAATTGCTTTACGGGCGTACGGCTGCAAAGTTCCTTTTAACTTGCACGACCGTTTTTAAATTAATGCACCTGCAGGAGCCTTTATATAAAGTAGCAGCCAATTCCATACACAATTTACGCATCAAATACCCAACAGCACTTTGCCACTAGGTCAGATAACAACTTACCCTTCCGTATAACGTGGGCGTTGCCATGACAATGGACAGGAACCAGACGACCAGGATAACCCTCCGCGCTTGCTTTACGGTACACATGTACTTTGCCCTCATCGGGTGTAGAATGGCGTAATATCTGCCAGGAAAGAAGCACACATTCGTAAAATATGCAAAAGTAATATACTGCTAATAATAATCTTCTTTTGTTGTAAGTACACGTTTATTTATTGTTTTTCAACGATATTTTGCAAACAATATATTAATATATTTAATAGTTGTTTTCTTAATTTTTGTGTCTTAAAAGGAAATAAAAGAGCTAAACTTTGAGCAAACCCAAGCGAATCATTCGCTGCCATGAAACAAAAGTTCAGTTCAGAAGCCAATATATCCAAACCGTTTATTTGTTCCTTGCAAACTGTATTATAAAAGACACAGGGTGACTGGATTATGTATCATCTGCGTATGGCGGGCCCTAGCGACCTAAAACCGTATGGGGGCTCTGTAACGTGCCAAGGGAGCTACCACCGAGAAAGTAATTGTAAAGATATTGGGAAAGGGACTTAAACCCTGCAGTTTTAACTTTAACATAATAACTTTTTATACAATCATACCATATTTTTTGCAGTACATGGTAAAATGTAAGCACAATGATTATCGAAGCATGAAAAAAGTATAGGTCGGCTTGTTAAGATATATATTCTACGTTCTATTCGCAACCGGTAAAAAGATATCACGAAAACAAAGAGGAATCCTACTGCCTATGAATCCTAGGAAGGATCATCTTTATATATAATGCAAAAAGCAGGCCAGGTTGTTTATCACTTTTGTGCTGTAAGCCTCAGTTTGGACAACCATCGGCTGTCACGATAATGTGTTCATATAGTTGAGACATATGCTTTTCATTTGACATTTTGATGTCCAGTATTTGTCGCTAGACTGAAACAAAGTCTCAATTTTTGCGTCTGGATTTAACCAGCATGGTATTTCAAATCTCGTGACTACTATGGATGGACCTTGATTTTTGATATTATTTCACAGTAGATATGAAGAACAGTCAGTGAAAGAGAATTCATATCAGAATTACGTTATCAAGTTGTCATGGAGGATCTTGCTCAGATGTTTTGTGAGTGACATACGTTCAATACTCTAAAACCTGGCCCAAAATAAACTGACCTGGCCCATATAACACATGATATATATATATATATATATATATATATATATATATATATATATATATATATATATATATATATATACAAATTGTTCCTGTGATACACTACAAAATGAAATGCTGAAACCATTATAAATACAAAAGTAGTTTTTTTAGATTTACATGATTTCTTAAAGACTGGTAATTTCGGAAAATGTATATTTCTCGCATTATAAACTCTGCTGGTGTTATTACAACAAAGGACATTGATGTCTAAGTGTCCAATAAGGATGCCAGCACTTTGATTACACTCTTTTTTTTAGGAGGCGACACGATTTCTTGCATTTTCCTTTCTCTAAATTTCTTCGTCATTTTTCCTTTATATTTAAGATGTTTAGTACATATGAAAGTTGGCTTCGTTACACTTTATATATATATTATAAACAACAGTTGGGAAGATAATTCTTTGCTAAAATATGTTGTCTCTTTATTCTTAAACATAATGTGTTCAGTAACAGGCTCTCTCATTCATTTTCGATTAACATTTAGTCACATTATTCGTTTGATGTCATGCCATATCACATGTCAGGCTTTCATGTCTATCTCAAAAGATAACTCAAATATTTCCTCATATGTAAACTCTCCGGTGGTGAATAGGGGTTCCCAGCGTTTTTAGCGCCGTGCCAAAATTTACTAAGGTTTCATCAAGATGGACTAAATTTCAGAGAGTGGTGAGTAGAAAACTACATAGACCAGGATATATTGAGAGCTTTTGGAAGTGACTTGTAATTTTTTACATGTTGATATATCTAGTTGTAGACACGTAAAGACACTTACCTTTCTAAACTCATCATAGTGAGTGTGAGAACTGAGCAGATGACGGACACGTTCTGGATGTAGTGGACGAATTTACACATGAACAGTCCGAAGTCCCAGGTATGTGAAAACCACTTGGCAAACTAAAAAATGAACAGAAGTTCATAAAGGTGACATGCTGACTGTCCAAGTAAAAGTCCGAGTCCTTAAAGTTATAGTTAGCGTCCCTACTTCGAGTCCGAGTCTTCTGGAACCCAAGTCCAAGTCCGAGTCCGTGTGCAGTTCATATATTTTCAAAAAGCAATCTAAATTAAAAGTTCTGATTATCATGTACATTTTTAAGTTACTTCACACATACTTTTACTATAATGGTTAATAATTACATTTAAAGCTCGGATGCTGAGCAAAGCTTGGTATATATTATTATATATTATATATATATATATATTATATATATTAAAATAAGAGACAGATTTTTATCATTTGGTATGTTTCAACGAAAGACATTTTAGGCAGGCAGAGGTATAGGAAGAAACCAGTCACTGAGCTGACAAAAAAAACCGGAAATTGCAGCCGTGTAGCGGGTTATAACAACCGTATGCCCTCGCCTTTGGCAAAGAAAGTAAATGTCCAAATCAGGGTATATAAGTGCTTTTATTATAGGTCCTGTCACATGACGTCCTTCATAGGAGGCTTCCTCGTTGTCTAGTTTGTACAAATGTTGCTACATTGCCACCGTCAGGCAAATTAGTATGACCTTGGAGAATATACGTGTTATTACCTTCATCAACCACCAAATGTACTATCCTGTCATTGGGATGGCTATGTTAGACATGATAGGGGTTTATTATGTAAAGCCATCGTGTTCTCAAAGGACGTGGTTTTCATTGTTGAGTGTTTTTTTATTGCTTTTATTGCATGTAGGGTCCTGCCGGTAAAGTAGCCATGGTTGCCGCAAAAAATCTTATATTGCCTTAGAGAAAAGTGTGCGTTTCTGTATCTAAACTAGTCAAGCAACACACTTCCACCAAAGGTCGTTTCTACTCAAAACGATCTCTTCTAGTTTTAAGTAATGTTGGACGGCTGGGACTACTTGTCTCATCGGTTAAACTTAAATTAAAAAAATTGTTACATTTAAAAGAAACAACTTCTGTTCAAATTTCACATGCGCTTGCTTAAAAATTATTACTCATTCCGTAAAACCATTACCACAAAGCACCCATCTTTATGTAATACGCCTGGAAAAAAATCTTATCCTACGTACTTGAACGGACTATTTTACACTCTTTACTACACTATATATAGACCGCTGGTGTATTTTCAAGTATTTCGGACCGTGGTCCCTTAACCAGCAGAGTCGTATCTTGTTAGTCCGATTTGAGCGCTGTGCCAATCTGTATATTACTATGCATGTCTAAGCTCCTTGGTCATTGTACAGTAAATCCAAATATCACGACAACATCAAAATTAAGAACACCAAAAGCTGCCTTGGTAGAAGATTATAACAGGTGGCAAGATGGGGTAGGAGGAGGTCTTGTGCAGGGTTACAGCCACGCCGGCCGACGCCGGTTGGGGGTAGCCACGACGAGCTTTTGCCGGCAGGCAGAAAGCTCACATTTGTCACCCACCGACCAGCACAAAAGATCTCAAAGATCGTTAAAAACCAGCTACAACAATGAAATTTTGTGTACGTATTACCCCAAACTGCATTAAATTTGTACCTCATAAGATTGTTTACAAATATGAAACAATGACAGCCAAATAATCATTAGAAATAGTTATAATACATGGATCAAGGCGAAGATAAAGCTTACATATTCCAAAACCGAGTGTGTCCACCTAGTGTAAATACCTGACATTACCATTATTTATCCCTGATGAAATGGGTAATACCTGGGAATCCCTCTGTTATTGGCTAATTGCGGAGTTAGGGTCACAGTGCACATGCTGAAAGTTCCTGTTTAACGGGTCTGTCTAAAAGTCGGAGAATCCGCGTAGAGCCGCTTTAAATATGCACGATAATCTATTATATCATCTGATGTGAATAAATTTCCCTCTATATTCACTTTGGTAATCACGTCATATTTATTTCTGTACAATGAAGACAATGTAAATTTAATTCGTATTTTTTTCTTAACGTTTCCCCTAAAGTTTCTGCTCTTTCACGGTCGTCTACCAAGACATGACCCAGGTGGCTTTACTCTCTCTGGGAACCTGCGGTGTTTGTAATAAAACATCTGCCGGTTGTCATACGACCACTGCTGTTGGCGGGAAAGTTAACCTGCGCTGCGCAAAATATCACTGGCGAAATACGTTGACAAACGTACACATCCACAAACACAAACAAGTTTAAGCATTTCTTAACTTGCCTTCTCCGGAAATTGTTTCTTTTTCTTACCCCTGTAAAAACATTTTTATTTATTCGTAAGCAATTGCCTTTTTTAAAATTTCCCTTTTATCGCCATATTTCGCCTGGCTTGACCGGGCTCTCATGTAAAAGTTCTTGGAAATGTAATCAAATTCTTGTTGAGAAATACCAGGATCGAATGGAAGAAAATTCTGTAGACATGTTGTTTTCAGACACTTAATAGTTGGAAAAAATTGTGGCAACAATTATTATACTCCATCGCCACGTTAAGCTGACTGTGGACTTCCACACCACCTTGCTGGGAAATATTATTTTTTAAATACTTTAATTATATAAACATGTTCTTTTTCTTAATTTTCTAAAATGCAAGGAAACATGCAATGCATTACCAGTACAGTCATGTGAACACACCTTGCGTTAGTGGCTACATGTAAAAGCTAGATGTTACTTGCCCGACTGGGCAAGTGCTTTTTAAAGTTAATGTCGAACCCGGCCCCGCCGTTACCACCTCCGCATGCTTTGCCAATGTCCTTAGATTTAGGCGGCACTCAATTTTTTCTTAGTATAACCCTCGCCTTGTGGTTAAAAAGGAGTATGATTACGGAGTTGAAGGTCCATGATCGAACCCAACCAGAACCTGAAAGGTCAACGTTCTGGAAGCTCAAGGAACCTATGGGGTTCCATCCAAAGACTTATGTATTATTCCTAGACCGCCGCACATAAAATCCCTGAAATATAGAAGACTTACTGATGACACTTAATTCCTATCGTAATTCTTATCGTATCAATTTACGTTACTCGATACCATACATGATCAAATACACATGTAATGTTAGAATATAATAAATAATTAATAATACAACGGTCCTATCAGGTGGTATGATCGTGAAAGTGGTTAATCTTATGGTCGCCAATTAACAGATATTTGGCCAATCATGCTTCGTCTTACAAGCGCTGGATCGCTGACTATTATTTTGGATTAATTGCAGGAGGTCGGTGGTTAAATGTCGAAGCTTCTTTTGGACACTCATTTATCCTCAAATTATTAATACAGGTAAATCTGACGACACCTATATGATGTTGGGCTTTGTTGCGCGATGAATTATACCACTGGTGAATCGAAACAGCCTAAAGATCCCTAATCAGTAGATATTGTCACCAACAGGCATCCTAAAAAAGTCACAAAATTCTTGGCCGGACCGCATTTAATAGTGAACATGTAACCGAAATGGCCGCCAGGCGGGTTGGTTGTGATAACCTCTCCCAAACGGAAGAATTAGCTCTTGCCATATCTGGTTCATTAACTCGTTGCAGCCATGGGTTTATTTTATAACAATGTTAACTAGTCTTATCAGCTCCCGCTCCGTGATGATGATGTGTTTAATCCCGACTTTATAAACCCTGATTATCATGTACAACATAACGCAAGGGCCATATCCCGGCGGAAAGGTGGTCAGTGAAATGGAAATATGTCTAATGCTACTTGTTCTAAACAGCACAAACTATGCGTGAATTATTAATGAGTGCTGGAATCATGACAGCCCGTTCCTGAGAGGACAGAAGTTCTAGGCGCTGAGACAGCCTTATAACAGCAGGGGATCGTTCCTTCACAGCGGAAACTTAATCTTCCTCTGCTGTTTTTCTCCCGTCCTTTGGATGTCTGGCAGTCAATTTTAAGCTTTGACTGTTTGACAAAAGCCGAAATTACTCCCGTCAGCAATTCAGAAGTAAAGTGTCATATTCGCGCCTGTCTTTGTTGTGTTTTCTATAGCTTAATACAACAGGGAGTCTTCTTGGGTCTTTCTTTACAAACATCGATTATCGTATTTATAAATTTGGAATTTCCCGGTGGTCTTGCAGTTACGAAATGTCTGTCTACGTGTCTATAACATTGCAATGTGCTGACTCGACTCGTGATGCACTATTTCTAAAAGTCGTAAATTCAATGAAAGTGAACATTTTGGTCACGTTGATCATTACGTCACTGAGCGACATAATCTTATATGGAAGCGAAAATTTATCGTGTATGGAGCACAGGCGCTTGACACAATTTCAACAAACATTGGCCTGGGCGACAATTAGAGGGAAATAGGGTTCCGGCCTACACCGGCCCTTCTATCAGATAATCAATCATGCTTCAGGTCGCAAGCATTTTGAAAGCCATTAGTGCGTGAAACTTTTGTATAAATAAAACCCGGATGTTGCAAGTCGGATGTCGTAAGTAAAAAAAATGGAGACACTAAAGCAGCACGGAAAGAATTCTTCTTTTACATAAATAATATCCTCAATGTTTTTAGTTCACCTTAGGATTTAATTGTAAACTGTCTTATTTACCTAAAATTCTAAGTGCGATATGGCTGGGGAATGTTGAAACAAAGTGACCTAAGGCCCATTAAGGGCCGAAGCCCAGACGTATTAATGTGTCACTATGATAACCATTACAATGTCACAATATAAAATAACTCTCTGTTCATTATCCGTAGTGTATCTACTAAAACACCCGATGACTGTCTTACTTAACATGCCTTACTTTATAGTTTAATATTTGACGAAAACAGTTTAAGGATTTGATGTAAATCTTAATTCTTTTTCACGCAAAATATAGAAAATGCAGATGCTCATGGCACTTTTGATTTCAGTAAAGTTTTGATGTTTAGGGCGCTGGACTTTTGACCGCAAGATGGTGGGTCGCGTCCTGTTCTGACCGCCGTCTGCGTTAAGACTACTCGTCAAAGTCATTACCATAAGGGTGCGTTCTCTCAACCCTAGAGTGAAAGGGTACTGTTCATGGGTGGCAGGCAATGTTGAATGGATAACCCTCAAACGCCTATTATGGCTACTTGTGTCGTATTCTCCCCAGGGAGCCGAGGAAAGCTACAAAAATGAACTTGTCCGTAAGACCAGGAATGCAAAGTGTGAAGTCGGATGAGACTGACATCGTCGATGATATCAGATTATAAACCCACTGCCTTTAACCAGACCACGTGATAAGTAATGGAGTTAAGACTGGTCAATGTCAAAATGAACATATATATATAATGTATTTACTTTTTGTTATAACGCTGCTTACAATATATATATATATATATATATATATATATATATATATATATATATATATATATATATATATATGTTAATAGTTGTGTTCCGGCTTCCCGATAATAGCGGGACGGTTTTTGTTCAATATTACGTGGTACCTTCGACCTCCGCTGTCAGCTTAATGTTAAAATTTAATACTGCAAAGTGTACCGTGTAACAGACTGATAGAATAACTACTATGCCCAGATAAAGCATTTGACATATTTTAGGAAAACAGGATACCATACACGCCATCCTGAGATGGACAAGATGTCTTCAATGCCTGAATGCGTGAGTGACAGCAGAGGACAGTTCCTGTACAAGAATACGACAGTCCTTTTATGCAAGTTGTAGAGTTGACCTTTACTCAGTTATGATTTAAAAAAAAATCACACTCGGAAATGAAAATGCAGACAATTTCAGCAAAATATGCAAACTCTCTTACGGTCCAACGAATCATTATCAGTGTTTGAACTTTAAGTGTTGCTCTAGGCCAGTCAGCCCTAGTTTACATGCCCTTGACTGCACTGCTTACACACGAAGAACCCGACATCTGGAATGTTCGTTATGTAGCCGTTCTTGTCTCCAATCATAAGGCCTGGACAAGTCCGATGTGAGAAAGCTAGATTTCTGGATGATCTCAGAATTCATCTTAAGACTAGTGATTATACGACTCAATAACTGAGTAAGCGTCTCTATTAACTGATCTTAATTAACACTAACAGTGACGCCAATCTCATGCAAGAATATTGCACTTCATCCTATTTCTAAGTAATAGCTGAACTGAACAGGGACCTTTAGCATTAAGTCACGAGTAGGAATATACAAACCACATCATAAAGCCCATCGTTTTGGTAACGCCGCCGTTTCAAGTGGCTCGCACGACTTAGCTGTCATTCGGAAAACCCACAGAAGACATGGATATATGTGGTCAGACATTTAACAAAGATTCAGGGGGATTAACTTATATTGTCAGGCGAGAAACCTTTTTGTTCGCACATGTTAGAAAGAACACGAGCATGTTTAACGATTTGTCTGGTTCATTTTAAGTGAAAACCTATTGTATGTCTTGATGAGTTGTGATATGTGAGTTTACTAACCGAGATTTTCAGTACGACTATCGATATTACAAGTTCCGTCCCTCTGAAATCTTGGAAGACACATTTATATGAAAATGGAAACACTGCCACTGTTATATAATAACCGGATGGTACATTTAGGGATGAAAGTCTAATCCAGACATCAACTTATCTAGCTTAGTGATCGGCATTACTAATGGGACTTTCATTTGGTCGCTTTAAACAATGTTAAACGGCCCTAATATGAGCGATAGACGAGACCTCTCTTCCGTAACTGATCGAAAATGAGAATCAAGTATGTAACCTATGACCTTGACATTTAAGTCAAAGTAAATATAACCACTTTTTTCAGCCGCTGCAATCTTCTTTAAGGGCTTCAGATACATATTTGTGGAATGGACCCCCCCCCCTCTTTCCAGACCTTGAGACCTTTTTCTTTTAGGATTTGTCGGTAATCCTCCTGGGTTGGACCCCTCCTTTTCTAAAATCCTGGATCCGCTCAAGGATCCTGCGTCAATGACACTAAACAATGTTTTTGGATGTGTTTTAATTTCAGTATTTGTTAAGTTGCAAATAAAATTATTAACCGCCCAGGTATGACTTCTTCTAAAACAAATGGGCAGTTAAATAATCCCCAACACAACAGACTAATATCAACCAATGATGTTGTGTTTTATTGACACTCAGACACCATGTAATTACGAAACAACATAAAACACGTCTATAATGTAAGCGACAAACAGATGTTGAAATTATTGTTTCTAAAGTGCACCGTTTTAAAGTGAAGAGCCGAGATGTGTTTAAATCCGGGTAGATGAATGTTTTTCGTCCCGAGCTCTCCTGACTAAATCGTCCGCAGGTCAAGTCGGCGTTCAACCCCATTTAGCCTTCAAACAAAGTGGCGGACCTTTCAGATCAAGTACAAAGAAGCAGGCAAGAACGAGAGGGATGCTGTTACGGGAAAATAATGGTCTGCTGCTGCTGTGAACTTATTTTTAGCATCATCATCTCGAGACAAACAAGTGGAAGTCTTCGCCCTAAGTACCATATATAACGATGTCGGCCGTATTGTCCGGTTTTATGGCCACGGGAAGCGATAAGACTAACTCTTATATCTTGATCCTTTTTACTTCTTTATAACTTTACCATGCGCACAATATAATCCAGTAAAAAAGCAGCGGTGGCACCAATATACCATTCTGTGATTCACCGCATCGTATCTATTTTTTGTTGATGTGATAATATTTATTACTTGTTTGCCTTAACATTTGGCGAAGGTAAACATGGGAATTGCAACCTACTCCTCTGAGTGAATGAAAAGAGCAGACGACAGGTGTATCTATGGTTATTATTTTGCTGGATTTTTATTATTTTTTGTCTTTATTCATTTTTTATATAAACATCATCAACTTACCATGAGTGATTTACGTTGTCCGTATGTTTAATAAGCTTTTTGTTTAGAAAATCGGTTTATAAATGAACTTTCCTTTTCTGTTAATTAGGTTCATGTTAGAATAAATCCTATTTACTTTTTTTTAACTTAAAAAATTCTAAAGAGAAAACAAAAACATACACAGGGGTTGTTACAAAAACAATCTTGTTCAATCGAGCACAAATATGTTGAAAATGGTGAAATGTTAACGGAAACTCTTAGGATTCACTCATATGTCTTCCCGGCATTTCTTATTTCAAGATTAGCCCGGTGTATAGTAAGTTTTTTTCTCAGCGGAACCGGTTGATCCTTTAAATAGAACTTCGTTAAATATATATTTTATAGGATCATGCTTACTTCAACATCAAACATGTTGTGACCTTTATAAATCGATATGCGGAAAACATAAAAGGTCTCCTCATCGATTTAATTAGCAGAGCGGATAAAGTATGTCACGTGGTATAAACAGAGGAGGCTGAGACGTCCCCTGGTACCTGGCCGATGCTAGGCTCCCGGCTTCTCCTGCCTGCCACGAAGGAATGCAACGAAAAACTGATCCTTAAATGGCGTTTCTTGATGAGCTAGATATTCTGTAACCCTAGACACGCTGATAAAACTCAAGATGGAACGTCCGTCTCGTGTGATTATTGTTAAGGTCATAACTATCTTTTTCCCTGCATTGATCTAAACGTATCTGATCACCTAATGTTACAACCGATTTTCCAGTGGCATTTAGGTAAGAAACTAACTACACTTATAACAACAACTTGCCACCCGATATCTGGCTAAAAATGCATGTAAAAAACAAACTGGCAACTTTTTTGCAGGGGTCTGTCATTTAATCCTTGAGGTTTTAAACACAGTATGTTGACAAGACTGATTTTATTTATGAGGTTGTTTTATTTCAAGTAGTATTTGTTTGACAGATCATGTGCTTGGATGCTTATGAAACTTTATCCGTGTCGTCTATTTCAGGATTTTCTCATGTGTTCTCAAATAAATTATTTTTTTCCCACATCTAAAACAGGTTTTAAGTCAGCAAATTTGACAAGAGTATTTACATTAATAATTATATTTAGATATCACCTGAAACTCGTTCGAAAAAAAAAATATATTTATCAAATTTGATTAAAGTTTTTGTAAGATACTTTAAAATATGTCAACCGAAGCAGCTATTTTGTTTTCCATCTTCTTCAGGAGAAAAACACGACCTTATTGGAAATCAGTTAAGATTTTCTCAAAGCCACTTGGTCTTTAACTCAAAACAGGGCGAGACTGTAAGATGGTTGCAGGGAAGTAGCATATTTTACAAATTTACAATGGTATTCAGAGCTTTTTGCTTTGGGCCCCCATTTTAGATCCGACCCGGGCCTCTTTTTCTAGGATAGATGTCCAGGTCCGGATTCGAGCCCTACGTTATTGTCAACAAATTATATACCGAATTCAGCTACTTCTCACGTTTTATATCTCCAGTTTAGAAGCATTATTCTGATGTAGCCCTTTATAAATTCAATAATAGTCTTTCTTGCACTAACTTTGTTTAAGGTTTATAACTTTTTTTTTGTATCAGACACTTTCTAAATGGAACTACGTGTATAAAGGGAGAAACCTTTATGTAGAAGAAAAAGCGTCTTCTTGTTTATGCATGATGAACAGTTAGCGTTTTCATGATGTTATGATAACTCAGCCTTATCTACAGGTCTGTACAGAGGGCGCCTATCATAGAGAGTTAATAAAGAAACAATGACATTTATTTTTATACCAGTTTCAGCAGCACCAATGTTTCATTTTCATCCGTATGACTCAAAAGCGTGCCTTCTTTATTCACATGCACAATGTTACAAATAAGAGTAAACCCCATTAATCAGAACATTACACTTTAGCAATCTAACTTGTATCCTGCTAAATATCCGCAGGTATTTTTATCTATTCGACAATCGACACTCTAAAACGTGTTAAGGAGATTCCGTTCTTGCTGCTTGTTTTGGCACGAACAACAGATCCGCCGACAACATTCAAAGCAGGGCTTTGTAAGATAAGTCCACGTCAGTTTGAAGTGAAGCTACATCTTGTATTGTACACCTCGCTGTTTGGGTCTAGACGCCAGGACGCCTGCTACGTGCCGGTTTAAGCCAGAGATGCTAACTTCTGTCTCCACAAACATAGGGTGTACAATTTATTAATTGGTTAAGCGGCCGTCAAGTCCTGGCCCACACTATGTAAAAACCCCCCATGAAACAAAAATTTGCTTTCACGATGTTTGAATTCAGATTAGAGAGCTACGCCGATATCTGCATGACAATTTGCGATTAATGCGCTAGGCGAGCAGGGAGATCTGTACTAAACGCAACCTTCCCGTACCCAGAGGTGGCAGAAGGGCAGCCTGATGACACATGCATTTGGGGACGGGGAGAGATGCTTGGATGTGGCTAGGGTTCTATCTAGGATTAAGTTTTTTCGCGGATTGTATACAAAACGTTCCTCAAGAAACCAAACAAGGAACGATCAAATTTTTATTTCTGTTTTACAGGACTACAGTTGTAACAAAACTTATTACCTAATACAAACCATCGGGTCGATAGGGCTAAAGGTCAAGGTCACAGTAGAGGTCAAACGGTGAAACTGTAGATGGCCATTTCTCATTATCTACTTATGATATAAAGTTAATAAATATACCTGTGAGTTTACAAGAATACCTCACTTTGTTTATAATTATCAGTATTTAATTAGAATCACCAGTTCCAAGATTATGTCACTTCCGGTCATTTTCGATTGGCACGAATCTCCTCCTGAGCGGTTAAACCTAGTACTTTTAAACTTGATTAAAATACTTTTTTTTGTAACGTAAAATGCAGTGCGAAGTTTAGTTATGAAATCTCTTTACTATTTGAATAATATGCAAATAACGAAAATGTGACGTCAGCAATTTCAGTTCATGTGAAGAAACTCAAGAAGTAACGACCAAATTTCATTTATGTTTCACTGAACTAACATTCAAACTGTGAATCAACTTCCACGGCGGGATGATGATGGATGGACGGATATTTCAGTCCCTCCAATTCTTAGTGTAAGAAGTTTAAAATGAACGGATCAAGAATGTAAGCTGACATTACATAATCAATCCTCGGTCTTACCGGCGAGGCTTAATGAAGTAGATTAGACCAAATAAAAACACCAGACACAGTACAAACTATACATGCAACATGTAGTTTCTGGTGTAGGCTTTCCGTGACAGCCAAAAATTAGAGCACTGGTGCCCAGTCTGTCCATTCTAGCTCACCTGCACGACCAATCAATGCTTTGTTCAGCCAGGTGATTACATGAACACAACTTTCTGCGTGACAATGCATTAAGGGGACCAAATAATCTCAAGATTAGGAGGAAAATTAGTTGCAATATCTCCTGCAGGTACGTTCAGCCGGACGGGTGGTTGTTAATCTCGGCATAGTCACGAGATTTGCAAAGCCGGCAGACGATAGCCCAGTTAACACCTGTTACATATGGTCGCCATCTGGAGCACTTGGTGCGGGATATTGGAGATTATGAGTGGGTAAGGCCAAAATAAAAAAAAGGTATGGTTCTCAGGCACTTTTTTTCAGAAGTCAATGCGGGCGGGCGCTTTTTTTATTTTAAATGTTTTGGTATGTTTCGATAAAAATGTCAAATGTTAAGGGAAAAGCATGAAAATAACTGTTTCATTTTGCTAAATAAGTAAAAGCACTACAAAACAAAGGAAAGTGTATGGTTTTATCTTCTTGAAAGAAATGTCGGAGCGGCAGCAGCTCAAAATTGGAAAGTTTTTATTGAAAATAAAAATAAAAAATTTTGATGCGGGGGTTTAAAATTGATGCGGGCGGTGCCTGAGAACCATACCTTTAATTTTTTTTGGCCTAATATGCCCACTCCAAAATACAAGCACCGGTCACGTGACCTAGTTGTTCAGCCGTATGATGACAAGAGCTGAAGGTCCCTTGTTATAATCCCGAATTAACCTCAGAGGAAAATAATGAAATCCCAATGGAACCTCAAACATCCCTTCTAAGGAATCAGATATTTACTCCAGTGACGCAACAACAGGTTACGATAAGTGTAATATTCTCAGCTGGGTGCTTTAAACTCCTAACCCTAAAGGTGTAATATTGTCATATATTATCATATAGCAAATACACAATACCGTTAACAGAGCGTAGAAATGTCATTAAAAAGGAAGAAACAAAGTAACCAATCCAACTGTGTTCCTGGGGATTCTAGCTTACTAGAATAATTCAAAATATATAATACTATATCAGATTTATTAATTTAGGATTTTTCCATGTATGTGAAATTATAAATTTTTATATTTGTTGAAATTTTAAATGCAGAAATGACATTCTGTAACATTTATTTTTCAAACCGTTTGATTATTTTATGATTTTTTAAAAAATATATATCCTTTAGCTGAGGCGAGGAAGAAAAAGATACATACCTTTATTGGCACGCAGAACAAAATCAGCATAAGGTCCGCCAAAGCGAGGCTGAGTAGAAAACAGTTGGTCACACTGTGCATCCGTCTATAGCGGGCTATAGAAAATATAACCAGAATGTTTCCAACTAGTCCAAAAATAAGGGTGGACATGTAGAAGAAAGCAACAAAACTGAACTCTTTCCAGTCAATGGCGGCCGGGTCATAGTCGTAATCATACTCATCAAAGCCACTTCCGGTCTCGTTTTCGAGTGAGGCGTTGAGCGGCGACATCGTTGACATTGTTAACGTTATATTCTCCATGTTTGTGTCTTAGAACTTAAAATATCTTCCGTAGAAATTAAACCATATATATTCTCAGCTGTTCAGAATCCCTTGCGCATGCACAAGTTAATAGTCACACATACAGAGTCTTATACTGAGTCAGTATGTAAAGGTTATAATATTACCTGTTCACGGACAGAGAAATTCTCCTTGTCGTGATTTCTTTTAGCACGAAAATATAGCAGATGGCATAACATGCGACGATTTCCTCGAACAGGGGGAGGAATAGTAGTGTTATTAATGTAAGGTTTTGATCAGCGTGTTACAGTATTAATATTAAAATTATAGCACCTCATATGATGATATGTCTGGGTGGTATCGCTGGTGTTTTCGTGTCGCAATGTTAAATTAGTTTACAAACTACAGATTAACGTCAGATTGTTTAAATATCAACGACTATTTAATGTATCTTCCTGGAACAGAGCAGAGAACATCAATGTTGATTGTTAACCAATTAATTAATAATTGAGAAAACATCGTCAGAGACCGAAGCTTGTGTCACATTTAGTCGTTTGACTCAAAAATATATATACGATCTTTAATTAAGACGCCGCCGGATGGTCGAGACTGGGGTGCTCTTTATCCACGAGATTCACTCGAGTTCTCGCGTGATGTTTTCCCTCTTTCAGCTGCACATGTGACGGCGGGTTCCGAAATGATGTCCTCTTCCGACCGACTTTTTAACCCCTTACTTCTTGTTTTGAAGTTTTCAGGTCTCTGCGTAGTCGAAGACAGTTCTCCTTTATTAATCCAAACGTATTTTTGATTCCCTAAGGGAAATTAACGATGTTAATTAAAGTCTATTATTCAAGGGATTTCCGATATTTTGCTAGCTTGGAATGGCATATGCGTGCATTATACACGCGCTGTGTCGTCTTGAATAAACGTGCCTGCTTCTTTTCAGTAATACTCATGACGATACAAGCTCATCGGACGTCCTCTTACACATACGAAGTTCGTTAAGAAAATCCACTTTGGTTAATAGGTTTCATCACATTTATTCCTCCTTCAAATGAATTATGACATGGTTTTTAATATCCTTTGTGCAATACTGTTTTTGCAACCATACTGTAAATGAGGTTCCACTGGATATAAAGTTTTTGCTGATCCTTTAACTGGTAGATAAATTTACGGTTGATCCATTGCCGCCTGTGGTGATTCCCTGAAAAGATACAATACGTTGTTATAAGCGCACATTTATTCACTCGTGATAAGTTATTTCTTCCTGTGTGTAGATGTGTGCATGTATATGCGTAATAATGTGGTGTGATAAAGCGTGCATGTGGGCAATTTGAAGTCCTGGTGTGGTTGACTTAAAGTCCTGATGTGGCATACTAAAAGACCTCCTTTGGCTTAATAAAAGTTCATCTGTGGCTTACTTAAACTCCTTCAAGTTATGTGGCTTACTAACAGTCCTGAAGTAGCTTACTTACAGTCCTGATGTAGCTTACTAAAATTCGTTCAAATTATGTGGCGTATAACACGTCCTTTTTTCAGGATACCTGTTAAGTTGGTTTTGAATTTAATCGTTTGGGCATGTACCTCACAAATGACATTTCTCTCCAAAATTGAGTTAAAAATTACAAAACAAAGTTGCTCATAGCCTTAGCTCATAGCGCATGTGACACACGTGCTTGTGTGTGTGTTACTACGCATTCGTTAAGGCGTGTGTAGGGCATGTATTTTAAAGTGTGTTTATGTGTGTGTGTGTGTGTGTGTGGGTATGTTCTGCCATCTATCTTACAAACACTTCCTCTGCTATAACGACAATTTTCCCTAATGTTCGCTTTAATCTAAAATTCACCTCAATTAATTGCTTTGATAATTAATTTAAAATTAATTTGTATCAGAGTTCTAAATCAGGCGTACCAGGTAAGTAATCTATTTTATATATATATATATATATATATATATATATATATATATATATATATATTCAGATAATCGATTATCTGAATTCCCTTGAAAATAATTTGTGTTAAATTATTATATCAATGCTTGTTTTAAACTACCTCCATGCTACAGGGAAATCTTAACTGAAACATCCAACTTACATAAACAAGTTTGAAAAAAATGTTGTGGGCTGGGACACTGGTTATATGAAACCCCCGGGAACCCAAACATACATTCCCCTAATTTTATCAGATGATGAACACACTAGCAGTATGACTTCAGGTCATACTCTGAATGAAGTATTCCCTCCAAGGACGGCACTTGGGAAGGGACCTTTTGATTTCAGGGATATATGGGAATAGATAGGTTAACATGACGGAATATTAGTGCTTTATGTAACCCGCATGGGAATCATACTTAGCCGTACACAGACTGTTACTGGCAGGTTTATTTAGGCTCACGATATCATATGGCTCAGCATGAGAATGAGGGAAGAAAAGAGGGAGAGAAAGAAAACTCAGAGAGCGTAGATAAAAGAGAGAGAGAAAAAAAGAGAGAGAGAGAGGAACTCACAAATGAGGTCTTCGGTGTATTACCCAGCAAATGGACATGATAACATATCTGGGATTGGCACTGCGGTAGTTACCACGCCCGGTAAACAACGTGATTTAAAACCTAACAGGAATTGTGTGTAGAAACCATAATGCAATTCTATAGATGTAAACACAGGTTACAATTAGTCAAGTATGCATTATAAATGGAGGCAATTACCAAAACAAAAGCAGAATATAAAAAAAAGGTTGAAAGAATGAAAAAAATGTATGTATGAGAGAGAGAGGTTTATATCTGACCGACATACCATGGTTGAATCCCATACCCATTGAATCAGCTCATGAGTCCATTAAAGTTTATTACAGCTTTAACCTAACAAACCGCCAGATTTTATTTATGAATTGAAATATTTGCTTATACATGAGCATATCACCTTAAGGAAATAATGAACGAGGTATGATTTATGGATATTTAAAGTATACGTAAACAGGGGTGGTATGGTTGAATCATGATGATGCTAAATGTTTATCACATTAACAGGTGATTTTCTAAACCAAATCTGCCCAACCAATAAATTGCGCTCCTCACGCAGCGGTTATACACTACAGTCGTCCAAGACACCTTCACGTGTAACCGTAGCTTTGTATGTCAAGGTTCTACGGGCAGGAATCCACCCTCCCCGGCTACGCCCCTGGTAATCTCGACTGGTAACGTCGGATGATATTCAACGGCGTATGATGGCCGCCTCAATCCCTCAATATAAATCACTTTGTGGTTAACGGTGGCAATGCCAATGCAAATTTTGACCATTTATTGGATTATCTGGATTTGCCAACATCAGTTAAGGGGCAGGGGTTTTGTTTCGGATTCTAAGAGGAGTTAATGGCCTAAAGTCGCTATCATGTCACGTGACTTGCTGTTCCAATAAGCGCCCCACGCCAGCAGAAAGTTTCCAGATAACTGCAGATCGTGCGTTAATAGTTAATGAAGACGCATATAATGGCAAACTCTTCAGCTAAAATTTGATTTTCTCCCAAATATCCTTTATACTGATATATCCATTCTTTGACCAATTTTAGCAGCACCGTGGTGTTTAATTACGAGAAGTACGGATATAAAATATAAATTCATAATTTGTGGAAGTTAAAGAAGTCTTACGGGAAATGAACGGTAAGGAGAGGGGAATTTTTACACCGTCAGCGGAAGTCTACAGGCAGCCATGATGTACCGTAATTGCTCGAAATGGCCAGACATAAGGGCCATTTTACCTGGATAAAGCCAGTATAAGAAAAACCCGTTCGGCATCTTTACCGACAACTGAGGCACTGGCGCTGGGGTCGGGGAGTGGCCTGAGTACTTTAAAAGCAAGGATGAGGATACTTGTGGCAGTGTGGAGCCACCCTACTGAATATCTGGAAACGCTAGGGGTGATATAGTTAAACTATAGGTTCTACATCCATTAAATGCAGAAGTGCATTTTCTCTCAGTCATTGATTAAATGGTTATTCCGAATGTATACCCAATCAATATAGTACACTTATTTTATAATTAAAAGCATTGTTTTCAATAAATATATATATATATACATATATATATATATATATATATATATATATATATATGTTTGTATGTGTGTTTTCAGACTGTTATTAAAATGTATGACGGTTGAGAACTCGCATGAGTTCACAGATCAATACTCTAAACTGAAAAATTTCGTTTCATAGTATCAGTTCTGTTTCTCAAATGTTTTAATATATGCAGTTTTCGTTGGGTGTCAACACTGAATTTACACCATGGATGACGTACTTAATTATGGTAAGCTACAGATTGCAAGATGGATCTTTAACGCTAACAATGTATGTAGGATAAAATATGAAGAGCTTAGCTGAACAAAAGAGCAGCTTATTGGACCAGAACGTATGCTGCAAGTAAAGAGAAGGTTTATTAAGTCTCAAACATCCATTCTAAAATAACTGCGGAAACTTACAATTAGCTGGGGTAGTCATAAGTACTTAGAGAGCGTGTTTGCCTGGAGCGCCCAAAGGTCAGCTCCGTTGTGATACATCACTGCAGATATTGCTGAATGCTATCTCTGAATTCCAAGCGGTCTGAATGGGTTGCCATGTCACGGATGGGGTCGGCGATTGTCACGTGATTGAGAGATCAATTTGCTTTGATAGATGTTAAATGCCGCATTAGCTCGACTATGCTCTGTATGGTAAGAATCCCCCGTATTTCAAGGGGCAAAGACATGCTGACTTTATGGATTTTCGGAGGCCGCGCTGTAAGTCTTTAACTTACAAACTCACAAGGACGTAAAATCAAGGGACTCAGCAGCCGAAGAGAAAATAAAGGCGCATATACATAGTAAAAAACAACACGTGATTTGCGAGATTACCCATAATGACATACTGACTGCAGTGACTGCTAGATTATACGTTGTACTTTCCCATTCATGTCCTTCTAAAATTCTTGGATAGGAAATAAAGCATTTCAAAGGATTAAAAAAAACGCATCCTTAATCACTCGGTCATTTTCATATTCATACAGTAAACAAGGCTCGTTCTAAGTCAATTCGTTTTCAGTTTGTGATTAGTTATAAACTTTTTCTTTCAACAAAGTCTCTTAAAAGTTGATGTTAAGATTTGAATAACATATTTATCTGTTCAAACCTGTTTTTCTTGTGTTTTTTTTTCAAGCCACTGTTTTATCCCCATTCAAACAGAATAATCTGATCGGAGGCTACACGTACACTGTGTTCACCTGACGGAATACATGGGATGCAATGTCATTAGGACTAGCTCCATGGCTCGCCCACCCACTGCTAATGTTCATTTGTTCTTAGCAATATAGCGAATTTACCCATTAATGGAATCTAACAGGAAGTAACTTTACATTATCCAGAACCACTGCCATGTCACAACATCTATTAGGGTCATTAAAATAACTTCGAGGGCAACCATTCATGTTACAAATTAATCAAAATTTCATAGCGTAAAATAAAATTGATTGCAAATATATTTACCATCTCCCCCTATGACGCATCCTTTTAAAGTATGTCAGTTGGTCTGATTTAAGCCTGGATCTCACCTACCACGTTCTTACACAGTATTAGTAAAGTATCTAACGGTTTAGCCACGTAAACCAGAACGTGACATTTGTTGCTAAGCCTAGGTCTCACTTACCATGTTGTGTCTACGGTTCACTACAATTTGAAGGTCATGGAAGGGTTTGGTAGGACGTAGCCATTGTCGTGAGACATCTTGGATGAACGTGGATGGTCGAGAGGGGTCCACGTCCTCTTTTGAAATTTTCAAAGAGATGGAACAGAAGATGGCCCTTCTTAAGCCTAAGTCACACCATCACGGGGGAGGGTACGGAAAGCTGCGGATGCTCTTGTATTGAAAAATCCCAGACCATCCATATACATATTTTTTTTCGATCGCAGTAATGCTGCCTGCGAAAATAACCACGATTTGAGTACGACAAGCGTGCTCTTGTGGGTGGATTTCCACGGTATGATACGGTTTCGTGGATACAAGATCATGGAATATATTGGATTCCGACGTTCAGCCAGGGAGCTGATATGGATGATGACAGAGGGATACGGTGTCCAACGATTTGGGGCGGTCTGAATAGGAATAATTAAAGAAGAAGTACGATTCTCACAAATCTTTACTATCAGTCAAGCACGGCTTGTCGCCGGGAAACCGTACCACTGCCGACGCTTTTGGACACCGTTAATATCCGCGTTTGCCGTACACAAACCGTGAGAACCTTCTCTGACAGCAGGTGTTGCCCGCCGATGGTCCGTGATTACTAAATCCAAGCCAAACCGTCGACGTCCGCACCCTCATTTGTGACAATGTGACTTAGGCTCAACAGAACTGGGCACCTCTCTGTACCTTTAATGCATATAATTTTGGGTGCCACAAGCTGGGTCACGCCAAATCGTCTTGTCACCCAAAAACGGGACCCATTGCCGTAGGATACCGCAGCAAAACGTAGCTGAACGTAGTTAGCGTGATGCCGAGGTGACACTGCCGTGTACGAACATAGATCACAGAAGCAGTACCTTAAAGAGAATGCAGCGAGTGCTGGGAACCGTGTACTTCGGCAAACAAGGTTTTTTTACAGGTCGTTGGTTCAACTGTACCAATACCGTAGAAGAACGTCAAATACCGTGGGAAGAACTGCGAAACAATCATTCCCGACAATGCCACGTAATGACTTACTGTGGTTTATCGTGAGAAATCAGGAAAAGTGGTGAGAATTTGGCGTATAAGAACATTTTGAAGCTTAGGTCTGATGTCACGGGCGATTACAGTCTGATACAAATTTTCACTTTGCCTAAACTGGTCTTCGGGACCTGTGAATTTTTAAAGTTTTTTTTCAGATCTCCGTGGACCAAACAAACCAGGCAGCCATAACAGGCTGTAAGGTTTTCGCCCCACATTTAATTCGTCTGTTATGCCTAGGTCTCACTCGCCACGTTCTGTCTACGATTTATCAAGTACTTAAAGGTCGTGAGAGGACTTGGTTGGACGTGGCCTTTCCGGCAGGACACCGTAAGGGGACATGAATGAACACGGGTGGTCGGAAGGGGTCCACTTCTGTTTGAAATGGTCAAAACGAACGGGACAGAACGTGGCCTCTGACACAGAAATGGCGAGCCAGACCCTGAAGGCTTGGAAAATCCTCTTGTCATCAAAGAACGTGGTCCGTTGCTGTAGAATACCGTATGAAAACAAATGGACGTGGTAACCGTGACGCTGCCGTGACCATGCCGTAGAAGAACGTATATAACAGTAGCATAACCGTAACGAGAACGTGGCGAATACTGACAAGAAAGGCTTGTTCTTCTACGGCGAGCCATGTTTTACCGTTGTTATAGGCGTCGCAATGCGAGGAGCACCGTAGATTAACATGGAATACCGTGGGGAGAATGTCCCGCGAACTTCAGAAGAACGTGGTCTTCAATATCACCACCTTTATTCCCGAAAAGGCCACGTTCTGGCTTGCCGTAGATGAACCGTGAGACACCGTAGAATGACGTGGTGAGACCTAGGCTTTACCAAATGATTCTAACATGAACTGAGAGGACGCACCCTTGTAACTTATGGTAAATAATACTTTGTCCTGGAGTTTGGCAGGGAAACGGCCTGAATGGCACGTAAACTCTACAACATTAAATATTACATCACCATGCTCCGAATTTGTCGCAGTTTGAATACAAATCTTACCATTATATAATTAACCCAAATGGGTTGCCAACAGTTGAACAGGTTCATATCTATCCTAAACTCATCCGCATTTGCTTCATACGTTTATATACATGGATAGTCAACATGAGCTAGACATCTGCAGTCTAGGGAATGCAAGCCGCAGCCATGGGGGGATCCATATTGTAGGATGCATCCAAAGCCGTATTTGCATTCACTTTTTCGGCCCAATACCAGGTTTATTCGTGGATAAGTGACTCTACATAGGTGAATATTTCTTGATGACGTTATTGAATCCGGACCACGTTCCGGATCCACACAAAAAAAATTATTCCTACTTTATTAGCCCATTCCTGAAATGCTCTGAAAATTTCGGGGGATTCCGTTCAGGATTGCGGAAGTATTATTTTGAATAAACACAGATACATACAAACACACATGTATACACAAATTGTCATACTAAATGGGATGAACACAAAGCCTCTTGGTGGAAGCAATCATGATTATGTCTCCCCAGCTAATCAGAGCAAACAGATTCATTCAGTCCGGATACAATGTAATGGCATGTTAAATGAAAGTCGTGAACTGTGAAACGGGAATGCTGCCCGGAGGGTTATTCAACGACATGTGTCCCATCTACTCACGTGACCAAACTAAGTTTTGCTCCGATTGATAGTAATTGTGGCAGACTACGCATTCATATCTAATTGGTTGTTACTATGATAGTCGTCATGACACCCCGGTGACATAGAACTTACAATTTATCTTTATATGACTATTTCGGCGATGAAGTGACGTCATACCCCCTTAGATTTGCACCCTGTGCAGACTGCTTATTGATTGATTCGTGTGGATCGTTCTTTTTACATCATTGGCGACGAGGTGATGACGTACCCTGCTCAGGGAAATAATGGTGGATTTGTCAAGATGCGCCACCTTAAAGTGCTCGTTAGCCGTTACAATCAGAATTTATGCGGTCAGGTAGGCCATTAATTTCAGCCATGGTCCTTCAAATATACCATCGAGACAAACATCCAGCAAGCATTTTGATGATTATTTATACAGGGAAAATGTCTGATACACAGGTAATCACACTTGTTGTTTTCCAACGTTTCTTTTCATGGACTGGCTCCCCTTGCATTGAGTAGGTGCGTCAACAAATGTATAATTAAGTAAACAATACGACACATTGGTATAATCTAAAGTGACTGTAAAACTATTGTGGCGAATATTGTTTATTTTCTCAAATTCTGTTTAAAAATAGGTGATATAGTTCTGTAGCTAACGTGATATTATCAGAACAACAGTGAGACGTAGAAATGTTGATAAAACCCATAGGTAATGATCCTAGATTGAATTTTCTCTGAGCAGATGAAAACGTTCTTATACAGTGAACAAATTTATTCCTCCAAGTTAAAATTTGAAATGTATATGAAAGAGAAATAAAAGACAGACAGACAATATCGCTAGTCATTTAAGAAAGTATTAAATGAGTGCCTTGGCTGGATGAATTGAGAAGGAATCTTTTTAATATGTCTTAATTACAAGGTTTCGGTTTTATCATATAGCAAGCGTTTACAGTTTATAGCGAATTGGAAAGGTGTAATTTGATACAAGATAAACTAACATTAGAATTTATCAAATTTTGGTGTCTTAATTTCTATTATGGCGAGAGGTTTTCTTTGGGTATTTTTAGGTCTAGCTTCTATTAGTAAGGTATGGTTGATACAGCGATCCCAATTTCTTTTGAATGCCAACCGTGACAAACACGACTCAGGACCCCCTACGGCAAACCAGTGATCTGGCCATAATGTCAGATAGCCGATCTGGCGCTACTTGAATGCTTGCCCAAAGGGCATTTCAAAAGATGAGTAAACGTAAAACACATAAACTTTTGTTCAGATGGTACTATCAGCTTCTGGTAAACGATCTTTCTGTACAGGAAATTGGGGAAAAAATGAGAAAATATACAAATGACCTGTTTGTTATGTTCAGGGTGTTTATTTGGAGAATTAAGGCCGAGGTTGTATCATCACCACTCATTACAGCGGGAGGTGGGGGGTGGGGGGGGGGTTGGTAGTGGAGTCAGTTTTCTTCGAGGGTTGGGGATGACTCGCAGACAAACACACACGCACACCCTCACCCATATATATATATATATATATATATATATATATATATATATATATTCATATATATATATATATTTATATTTATATATCTCCTGAGGATCGGGTCGTCTCCCGTGAAACAGTGTGTCGTGAATTCACATGGTTTTTTTTCTTCTTCAGTGTTTTACATATATATATTTTGTCCTAGTGTTTGTATGACACATTTAAAAAATATATACTTAATCACAATTCTTAAATATTACAATTAGGTATTAGGTTTTAGAACATAATATTATTATGTTTCCAGTATAAGTCAGTTTTAAACCAGATTTAGGTATAATATTTCATAGTGAACTCAGAAATGGAACCAAATTCTATAATTCTTTTTATTAATATATTTCATTTTCATATATAAATATTATTCTCTGTATTGTGGGTGTGGGGATGGTAACATTGACCATCCCAACCTTAACCAAAAAGTATGTGTGTGTGTGTGTGGCGGGGGGGGGGGATTAACCCACTCTCCCTTTACTGACGGCCCTTGTGAGGTACATATTTGTCCAACTCTTATAAGAATTGCTCAAAGGTTAAAAAGACAATAAGAAACCTGGAATTACATGATCAAAGTGAGCTACAATGATGAAGTTCAACTTAAAGCGAGCTACAATGAATGAAGTTTAAAATAATAAAGTACCTTAAAAATTATTTAAATAACCAATCAAGATCAGTTTATGAGAAACCAGTCTTATTTTCCTAAAATCTTAGTCATTTCGATGATGGCAAGTGCAACTGTTCACATGCAAAAAAATCTGCATGCTGATTGGAGGTCTTTTGTTATAAATATTCTAAATAATTAACCATCATAATGAGGCTGGCAGCCTTTTGGTAACGCCATGACATGTGGTGATGTATCCCAATAGAATTCAGAAAGTTGTACAATGATAACGTTGATTGTTTTTCATTTCAGATCTTGAGTGCCGATTATCCATGGGTACCAAACTGTGTTATTAACTTCATTTACACTAGAAAGGTCTGGCAGGACTTAACTAAATCTAGCTTATCGGCACTTTGACGGGCAAACGCTCTAGATCTAGACCGAACGTGGTAGATTGCAGTTTGAAGCGGTCTAAACTATACAGGCTGTGTAGGGTGGGTGTAGATTTTCGAGCGCAAGACTGCGGTTAGAACTCGCTGTGTTTCGTATTTTGTGTGTATATAGAACTGGGGCGGAAGCGCTAGATCCCGATGTACACAGACCTAGCGCGGTGCACCACGTTCAAATGCGAGGCGAGATGTGAAAAGAGCTTAACACCAACGAGAGAGCTGAGCGCGGTTTAAGTGATCACTGAATAGTTTAATACAAAAATTAAATGTAGCGCGGGCTGGAATTGATTAGTTCGGGCCCGATATTTTAGTATAAATTGGAAGTGTGTAATAATAATTGCCACATTTCCATTGGCACCAACTGTTGGAATAGATTATACGTCGGTACCCCACTGGGCTCCGGCAAGTTTCACGTTGGGCCGATGACATAAACAAAATATTGATACCAGTGGGCTGATGGTTTTAAATTTGGGGATTTGTCCAAAATGCAGAAAGAGCAAACGCAAAATATATATACCGGGTCAGCGACCAGACAGCCCTCTGAGAGTTCTGCCTGGAAGGGCAGTGGTCTGATAAATGCACCACCATTCAGGGAAAAACTTCAATCCTTTTCGGATAATTATCCTTCAAGAATTTAAGGGTATCCCCGACAGTATTGAATAAAATGATGCAGCAATTTTTTATCACATGATCTTGTGGACTCGGGGGGGGGGGGGGGGGGTTCAGCAGCAGGCCGTTATCATTGACAGAAGCGGATCCAGGGGGGGTGATCCAGGGGGTCCGGACCCCCCCCCCCCCTTTTTCACCCGAAGCAACCGTTTTTAAGGGGTTTTGGACGTAATTTTGCGGCCTGGACCCCCCCCCCTTTTCCAGACCTGATGACATTTTTTTAGGAATTTCATTAGTCCTCCTGGGTTGGACCCCCCTTTTCCTTAATCCTGGATCCGCCCCTGATTGATGACTAGCCAGTAGCCACCTTCCCGTAACTTTAGAGCGCAATGCACCTGGTTTATCTCTAAAATGACAATCCAGTAATGAAGCGAAATGAAAGCATACGAGATGTAATGTTTGCCTGATGAGTATTTGTATTACATGATGAATATCTAGGCAAATCTTTGATTAACATTTTCATACTTCATGCATTAAATTCTAGCAATATAAGCCGATTAAATATGACATATGTAAATAATTAAATTTCCTTTTTTCTGCATATTCGTCACACCTTTGATAACGAGTCAGGTGTTAGACCAATTCAAACGTAACCGTCATTATTTCATGACCAAATATATTTGCATATGACAAAAAGTGTGTGTGTCTGTGTGTAATGCACTATGGTCTCCACGGTCATGGAGACAGAAAGAGAGAGCAATGGGGTTGGGGTGGGGGTGGGGTTAGGGGATTTGGGGAGAAAGAGAGATTTCGCTTTAGATCCGCTTTAGTGTTTGGTATTCAACCAGGGCTTGTGACCCATTGTTCACGACACACATGGTTTCTTTCTTGAATCATTTTATTTGACCATAAAATGTAGTGTGTCCTATGACCGTGACCTTTGACATTGTGAACTCAAAATAAGTTAGGTTCTTCCCATATAGGAGTTATAGGTGAAATATGGAAGGTTCCAAATAACAAAATGGCTTTAGATGCATCCACAACCTTTTAAAAAGGGGGTTCCTGTGACCCTGACCTTTGACCTTGTGACTTCGAAATGTACAAGGTGCTTCCCCTATTATAAGGTGAGATCCATGTGAAAAATGGAAGGTTTTTGGGATGAAAAAAATTAGTTTTCATAATCATTTCAGTGGTGAGCAATTATGACCATGATCCATGCAGATGCTCGCGGCTTCCTTGTGATTTATCCCTGTACACTGCGTCCATTGATCGTGTATTACCACCTCCACAATAAGAAAAACTGTGGGTTTCTGCTCCAGAAAGTGATTTGCCAGATAGAGCACTCATGTACTGCCCTAGCCACCCGATATAGATACCTAGTATGCACGATATTTCCCTCTTATATTTGCATTGAACTTAATTAAATTATATAATATCTTTAAGCCCATGGATAATCTAAAGGCACACGAAACGATGTACTTACGAACACCGAATGTATGTACTTTTACATTCGTCTAAAGCTAGAAATAACCTAACGCTCAAAATTATATAGTAATAATTTTCAGTTAACATTGATGTGCAAAGTTATCAACAAACGGATCATTATTTAGATGGAATAAAGGAAAAAATATAAAATAATTGATTATTTGGCTGGAAATTTTATCAATGGTTAAAATGTTTGACTGCGTATACCAGAAGGTAAATATTATATTACAACCAGCTGAGCCCCATGGTCGTGTTATGGTCACTCACGAATGCGTCTTTCGGGTGTTATAACTTGCCCACCAGGACCCGCGGGTGCGGGTACTAAGAGCCGGGTTGAAGCCAGAATTACTACACCTTGTCCGAAACTGTAATGTAATTCTGTAGATTTACAAACGTAGTCAAGCTTGCATTAAGAAAATGGATGGGGTTACCACCAACAATTAACCATTAGAGATATTTTTTTCCTTTAATTTATCAGATGTTCATGTGGGATCTACTATATGTTATGCTAATTATTTGAAAATATTGGTTTAATTTAATTTTGATTTATTGGAGTCTATGAAGGCTATCGACATATCAAGACAAACCATAGTTTATTACAGCTGAAAACTCTCATCTGCGTTAGGATTTGCATTTGTTATTAGATCTCTCCACCTTTTGTGAAATACTAGACAACAATTTTGGATTTCGACTTAAATATTATTAATAACACGCGTTTCATCAAAGATAAATAATGCCTTTTGTCAATTATACTAGAGATAAATGTTCATTTGGAATCATTCTTTTGATCACAACAGAAACGAGACTGATACTAAAAAGAGTAGGAATAAGCTAAAATAAACGATTTATGCATAATTAAGTATAAATTCAAACATTACATATGCCGTCGTTTTATCTTTCATAATGTCATATTCTTGTGACTACAAATTAAACTTTCCATGTATTACATACTCCAACATTTCAATTCATCATTTTATGTAAACTCCCCGGAACAGAAACATACTTTAAGACCTTTAGAAAAATGAATCCGCTATACAGTAACCACCATCCCCTTCTTCGCATCCAGTTTCCTACAGTGCAGCTATTTATACACCGTCAAACAAGTATAACTAACATAATAAAAAATTTTCTAAAGTTGTATGGCATGTACTCACATTTACAGTGTCTGAAATTCAGTTCCCTTTTCTTAGTAGCAGCAGATCGATTTCTGCATCCTCCTATCTCCAAGTTAATCTTATATATATATATATATATATATATATATATATATATATATATGTATATGTCTTATAAGGCACCTACCTTCATCATTTGGTTACAGTATTTCTCAAAGTGACATAAAGTAGTTTAGTTTACAGATACAGATACATTCATGTCTCAATACTCCTTATATATTTTTAGAAAGTAAAACGAGGGCTTTAAGCGATATGTCTACAGGTAGGCGGTGACCGTGGAGAGGCGTATGATATCACATGTGTCACGTCCCTGATGCCATGGCCAATACTTCACGGGGTTTAGATCAGTGTCACGACGCGTGTGGTCGCTACTATGTTGCAGTGACACAAATGTAGAACTAACTGACGTCTAAGGAGCAAGGCATGCATTATTATCCATCAACCTGCGACTGTTCCAGCCACCTGGGTGCCGCCCTTTCGAACGAACATAGCTGAATTTAACTCACCCCGAGAGGCCATTCACCTAAAGAAACCATTTTTTATTTAATCCAAGACAGCGCCATGCATCACCTTTGGTGAGACCTGCCTCGTATGTGAGAAAAACCACAGTCCTTATACAACTAAGACACCACAGGGAATAAACCAGGTTGAAGCTGATGCCCGAAATCTTTTCAAAATGCGTGACCCCCTAACATTTGCTGAGCTCAAAGAGCAAGTGATTGAGTAGACCTATAACTCTGGTCCGTTAAAACTTTCATTAAGTAACAGCTTCATTTTAAAGGGCTGCGGTTTGATAAATGTCCTGTATTACACTTGAAGAAGTCCCGTGAAAGTAGCAAATAAATCAGTCCGCTAACAGATGCAATAATGTTAAACATGAAGTTAAATCTTCTTCTCCTTAATTGGCCACTTTACATAAAATAAAATACGTCACAAGCGAATCCTGCAGAAAACAAAGTACCGTAACTTGATTGGTTGATATGCAATATGCATATGCATTAGTTAATTCACGGTTTGGGAATAAGAATCAAAGTTAGGAACAAAGCATAAAGTAACTACTAAACCTGTGATTTGCAGATGCAATATCGATCTCTGGACAGAGACGGAACACATGCTAAGTTTACTATTGGCGCCCAGCCAGAAAGTCGAGGAAATTTTATCTGTCCCTCCTTTGACAACACAAAGATATAATCTAGCTGGCCATCCGGTAATTATGATATATTTTGTTTTCTTGCTCAAATAAGATAATGGAACATAATGATCCAAGTGCAATGTAACGAAGCGATGAAAACAAGTTCCTAACCCGAAATGACAGGTTGCCTTAAGGTGAAGTCAACAAGGGAGCGGCCAGTTTACAAAGTCCTTCTTCTAACTAGCTGTTAGGTTATAAGCGCATTCATCATGGGAATGCAGAGATATGATTTACTGCCTGATCCCTAAATCAGTGGTACCTGGTGCCTATAACGGACAGTTAAGACAAAATAATGTTTCCACGTGTTACGTTGGTATTGTGGCCACCTTCACAAATTATTGGCATTGCTTAAGAGCCACCCAGGTAAAGACCCACTTTTTATTATACACTAATTTAATTATTTATACGCCATTTTGTTTAGATAGCTTGAAAGTCTACCTAGAAATGAAACTTATTATGTAGGGTATGTGAATTGCTAAGGGGCCTCCGATTCAATTTCAATTTGATGATCGACTATTTCCTTTCGATTCGATTCATGATTCAATTATTGTTAATAATCAAAATACTATGAGCCAGAGGTTTATATACTAAAGGAGACTTCCAGGGATGAGGCTAAGATGTAACTTTTTATTTACTTAAGCATTCACATGGACTTATTAATATGTTAATCTGCTCATACCTTAATGCCCAAACATCTAATGAGGATAAAAGGAAAGACGTTTTGGACAAATAACAACCCCTCTTAGTACTTAAATGTTCATGAAAACCTTTCGATGTTAAAGTATATAATCTGTCATTTTGTGTTAGTCTTACAGTCTTTGTACGTCATTTACATTTGTACTGTGACTTGTATTTTTTTCATGTTGAATATAAATGTTTTCTATTTATATCTGGACCAGGGCCCTGCTTACAACAGAAGTATTCTTCTGTTGAAGGCTACTCAGCAGAATGTTGTAAAAATTAGATTAAAAGATAAACTGTAAAAGCAGTTATTGAAATAAATCATTTACTACCTGTCTGATTCTATTATCAATTAATGACAAGCTTCGGTTCAATGAATTGAGTATTCCATCTGTCGTTAGAGTCCCAATAACAATGTATGCATATTGTAACACTTTATCTATTGAATATGTTGACACCCGTCTGTACGTGTTAAGCCGCTGCATACGGTGGGGTAATGCAATGATTGGGATATTGGTCATAGTGGACTACAAAGCCCATTTATTTAAGAGTTTTAGCTTTTAGCTTAGGCCGAAGTGTCCCACTAAACCCTTTAACTTAATAAGGGAGAATGTATGTGTATAATCAATATTTGAGGAAAATATCAATACATTATTTAAGCAGGAAATTGTTATTTAATAATAAGCTCTTTAACCCTTCTTAGTCTGATAAAGTCCCTAAAATCTTTAAGCAAAGGCGCACATGGCTAGAACAATAAAAGTTTCTGTTCGTATTTGTATTATAGAGATATGACCAGTCGTCATCCCAGCCATCCAGACAACTGTACTGCAATGGTCAACCATCCTATAACAACGATATTGCTGTTAACGGCCAGTAATTGTAAAACGGGCGAGGAATAATACAAAAAATACATGTGAAAGTAGTTCATATAGCCTGTGAAAGTAATGTATGTATTTGCGGTAAGTCATTCAAAAACATAGATTTTATCAATATACAGAATTATACATTATAGCTGTGAAATGTACATAAACAAATTTTACCGTTTGTATGGCTTATTTTATGTTAAAACGTACATGGACGCCTTAAGTGACTAAGTAAATAAGTGACTCATTTGTCATGACGCTAAGCTTACTGACGTGTTAGTTGTGGTTATGAGGTCATGGTTAACTCATTACACATGTGGAGGTAGACATTGGGTAGGGGTCATGTAGTATGTGCAATATTGGCAAGATTCAACAGCAGTGACTTTGATACTAGTCAAGAGTGATCATTTATTTATGGTTTCATAGTGATAATGAAATATCGACTCTCACAGCAAGTTTGGGATCTGTTACAAGAAATTACAAGATCTGTTGAGTAAAAGTACTCAAATCAGAAAATTACTGCATGAGGCAATGGGAGCAATGGGAATGCTTGATGATTACCTCCTTAAGACTGGCGGTCCCATTTTAATCACACCAACCTGTCTTATGTCAGAAAGCTCAACCGATATACCTTCCACAATGAAATAACAAAAGTATGTACTGAAAATTATTTTAAAAGATCAACGCACTTTAGAGGGCATAATGTGCTTTGTTTTTCCAAGTATGTCATCTTTTAGTTTAATGTGGACCTTATTCTTATAATTGGCTCGAATCACTTGCAAGATCTGCTCCAAGGATAAAAACAGGAAAATATATGAAAATATGACGTACAAAAAAAGCAATAAAATGAAGATTTTAGAGAGATTTAAGATTTTGTAAATAAGGGAATGATTCAACCCTTTTGTGAATTGTCACATATAGGCTATTTGCCTCAGCGAGTTTTACAGTTTCAGATATATGAAGGTATATGAAAAACACATTAATGGCGTTTCTAGGTACCATTCCTTTTTATTAATGATTCTTCTGATATAAAGATATAAATATTCAGGTAAAATGTTTTATTGAAACGATTATTTTTTGTCATCCTTTCATGAACTGCTTGGCTGATCCTTTTATCTTTATAGTATTACGTAAATGTTGATCTATTGTAATATGGTAACGATATGTAAAGCTAAATTAAAATTTCAACATATCTTCAAGAGTTTAGTTAAAGCACCGGGTGGTGCTGCCTATCATCTAAGATACCTAATACTGTAATACACACAGCGTCATTATGACAGTTCATTGAAAATAAATGAAGAAAATATAGGTGTACGAGGTAGTTTCCTTTTTAACGAATTTGAACTACAATTTGTAAAAATACCACCAGAGCATATCTGACAGTCCAAAACAACATATGATTCAAGAGTCAAAAATAAACCATTTTGGAGTCGACCACTGAAGAAGAGAAATTATACCAGAAGAATTTTTACCTGAAAAAGCGAGAAAAGTGAGATTTCCCTCCTAAAGATGTCAAGGCAAATGAAATTAAAGTAATGGCGGGGACCGAGCTTGGACTGAGCTGCTTGACGTCAAAACATTTAAATATTCATGAGCTCCGGGTGTAATGGGCACTCGTAAGGACTGTGGGAAATCAGCATGTAGGGACCGGTTTTCTCATGGCACCGGAATGGACGCGGTGTTTGTTTCAGGAGCTAAACGGCTGAGACATGATAAACATTGTAACTCTAGCATGAAGACAATCCCGTTCTGGTGTAGCTGAGAAGATTACGCAGTAGTTGTTATCGAACTGAATGCTTCCCCCGGCCATCCATCAATGCCTCTTTAACTGTCCACCCTTAATGCTGGGAGCACCACGTGACAGCGTCAAGTGACTGGTGCACTTAGGCTACAAGACTTATGAAGACCTTTGTCCCTCCATGCCAATAATGAACACAGAGTGGTGGGCTGATTGTCGACTGTTATTAAGAGTCGTTAAGGTCTTAAACAGGACAAGCCGCTCTTTAATCTCACTGTAATTATACTTAAAGTGTAAACCAATACATGTACATAAGGTTAATTATTGCAGTGATAATGATTCGACACAAAATGCTGGTTTTGTCATCAAAGCCGGGGAATTCACTGCAGGGCTGGCCGAACATCATTTGTCTCAAGATCAGCAGCGCGTTATTAAACTTATCTCAAAATGGGAGGGGGACTTACAGTAGATGATGAGTTTTTGTTCAGTTTTGCGCCCAGAGTTTTAAGGGGCTTTCTAAGGTCCTCCTGAGGATGAACCCTTAGACGAGAGTCTTATCGCTATCTTTCTGGTTTATTTTGGTTTTCTGTCCTTCTTTGAATTAGATTTTCCATATGGCTTATTTCAACAAATAACCTTTTTGTTAGAGTACACATGATGCATGGCATATTTTCATTTCGAATTTAGTTTTGACATTTTACCTAATTTTCGAGGTCGGATACGGGATGGAATGAATTTCTATGATCGCTGGGAGATTGAAAACTACTATATTTCAAAATCCGCCTCTGATTTTCAAAGAGGTAAATGACAATATTATGTAAGCCAAAATTCCTCTCTGATACAACCTACACATATGAAAGCACTGAACCCTAGCGGATTACACCCGTCTCAGGTCTGTGGTTTTCTCGGGGTACTCCGGTTTCCTCCACCCTTAACGACTACCGAGCGCAAACGTCCGAGCCATTGAGAGTGCCAGGTATAAGTTATAACAAAATATTGTACAATCCATGTAAAATGAATCAAGATTATATTATTAGGTAGCATTTTGTAAAAATACCTTCATTTTTAAGACCGTTCTACGTTCTGTGGAATGGTGTCTGAGTTCATTAATTATCTTTTAATTTGTAAGTTTAATTTTAAAAAATAATAAACGTTTAAATTGTTGTAATATTAATTTATTCCCAAAATAACTTTTAAAAAGTAAATTAAACTGTCAAATGATTTTTTAAAACATTTTCTTACTCAGTGTTAAATGAAAAAAAACTGTGTCATGCTTATTTCTCAGATAAAATTAAATTAAATCTATACAATGATATTTCAAACATTTCCATACTCAGCTTAAAATGAATACAACTGTATCATGCTTTTTTTGTCATATAAAATTAAAATTTACAAATAAAGTTTCAAACTTTTGCAATATTTGGTTTTAAATGAGAAAATAAATGATAATTTCCCTGAACATTTCGTTTGCTAATCTACCTAGCTTTTTGTAGATTAAACCTATTTACACAAGATGTCGAAAAAAAATGCTTTAAAACTTAGCAGTGACCAGACAGCAATAGGCGATACGATACAAAGGATGCAAAAGGGCGGTGACGAGAGATTCTTTTTTTTTTCGGTGAAGACGGACTGTTCATAAGTGCAATCAAAACCGAGGGGTCGCCTTTCGGTACAACACTGTGATAGCAAAGCGATCAATCATAAAGCCGTGGCCTGCCCGCTATCTGCTCGTTTAACCCATTGTCTCTTTGACTGAGCTGACATCCGGGACCCCTGGATTGGTTATTAATAACCAGAGTACATAACGTGAACCCCTCAGACAGAAAAAGAGGTCTGAAAAGTCACGAAAACATAGCAAAATCAGGGCTCAGGGGAGACCCGGCGCTCAGTGAAGACTGCTACAGAGACGATCCATTTAAAATTACGTACGTGTTTCTTATCACAAATGTAACTAACACATAAATTGATTCTCTCTCTCTCTCTCCCTCTCTCTCGCCCCGTCTGTCTCTCTCTTTCTCTCTCTAATATATATATATATATATATATATATAAATATATATATATATAACATGGGTATATTTATATATTTGAGTATATATTATATATATATATATATATATATATATATATATATATATATAATAAGATAATAATATAAGAATGTAGAATAATATACTTAACATAAATTTACAAGACTTTGATCTTTACCATGACACATGGCAAATTATAAACCTGCTTTACTTCACTTATACACACAAGCACTTTTTCTAATAAATATTCCTTAACATAAAAAGACAAGTTCTTTATTTGTCTTCATAATTTCCGGCTGTTGCGTATGAAGTCATACGTTATTGAAATATTTTCTAATGTTAAATGGATAAGACCGGAGATTAAAGCCATGTTCTCTTGTCATCTATATTACCGACACAGACTGCGAGCAAAAAGACTTGTAAATCTATGAGTTTCATAGATGAAGAAATAGATAAATATTCAAGGGGCCTATACTCACATACCAGGTATGGTGATATACATAATGTTGAGTTGTTTTTCCTTGGAATTTTATTTTGTCTGTCAGAATATCGTTCGATAACGGTTTGCTTATTCATGTATACCAGTGGAAATAAACATTGATTGGGTGCGATCAACTGCGCAACATAAAAACATAGCGTTCACGCCAGCTGGTAGTCGTACCGAGCAACTTTACAAACTTCAACCGGTGTATCTTCTGCGTTCCTTCTTTCATGTTTTTTCTCTTTGTTTCGGAGTTTCTCGCGCATGGGCAAAGTCCCACCTGTTGTCACGAAGTCTTGTTATAGTAAACAAAATTACACATATTATTGCAAACGGTTATATACCTTTCATGTCTACCAAGACATTAAAAAGTTAACAGTTTGCGCGATCAAAGACGCAACAGTATTAATTTTGAAGTTTAGTATGCCAGCCAACTTATTCTTTTAAACAATTTTCACTGAAAGGATTGATTTTTATTTTTGTAAATTTCACTTCAAGGCTTCACTTAAGGGTCTTTATGATCTAGGAAATCAAGAAGTTTAAGCTCTTCAGTCAGTGACATCAAACGTGGTTACATTCTAAGTTAGTTTGAGCTCAGTGAAAAGATCCTTTATAGGTGCCTACGGGGTAATTTGAGGTTTTGGGCGTGCTCCAACAAAAAAAGCGTTATTCCGCACTAAATGTTGCATGTCCCTTTCACATCAAACTCTCTGCCCAGATATGTTCTCACCTAGATTCTGTCCTCGGAGTACCTTATACTTTATTGAACCCAGGCAGGCTTATTTCTCTGTGTTTCTGGAATCCGCTCACGATACTGCCATTTTGCGGAGACAATAAATCCGCTAATAATGATACCGTGAAATGGTGTTAGTTCTCTACCAAAGACCAAATGTAAGTTAAGGTCTCCAGACCCTTCATTCATTCCTTTATTCCTAAAATGCATTTTCATGGGTAAACCCTTGTGTTGAAATATTCAAGTGCTAATTTGATTTAATAAAACATTGTCTGAAGACTCTCATCTGAGCTAACGTGGAACAACATTTATTGGTAGCTATTTTGGGCTTTCAACATAAAAAAAATCTCATGGAATCTGATGTATATATTTGTGCATTTGTAATCCAAATTTAAATAATCCTTTATGTTCACATGGTTAATCCTAATTGAAATATTACTAAAGGCAACTTAAATTTTGTTATTCGGTTTCAAAACAGTTGAACTTTTTAAAATTAATTTTCATTCCTTTCGTCGTTATCTTCTTGTTCTTTTAAAAAATAAATAAAACAAATCATAGGGTCTGGCATTATCTTTTTATCTAATGAGTTGCATTGACTCATTGACTCTAATCGTAAGAAGCGGTATGGAAGTCGGAATGCCGATAGCATTTCCACTTGATAAAATCGACTTAAAAAGTTACACTGTTATAGGTAATGGTCGTCCAAGAATGAGAAAAAAAGCTTTAAACTTAAACCCTACCTAAAAACAAGATTATTGGCCATAGGGTACATATGTAATGTCGATTTGGCATTCGTTTGCCATGGCAATCGTGCAGCGTAATGTCAAAGCGCCCAAAGACTTGGCAAAGAAGTATCTTCTGAAATCAGCGACAACCAGCTGAAGTAACTTTAATCACGTTAAGTGACGTCACACCGAGGGTTCCTATCGCTAGACTCGCTCCCTCCTACAGCAGCATGAACGTGAGGGCATTATATGAAACCTATAAACCATCAACCCACGCCTTGTTCCGCTGAATTCAGAGAGAAACGGACAGCATAAATAAAGCCTACCATCCTGGCCCAAACCTCGGACAATAAACTGAAGAAGACAAACATATAAACCGAATGACAGAGATTTCAAAGAACGATTCAGATTATATTTTATATTCTATATTCTATATGCTATATTCGGTAATATCCGGTCTAATTTTCGGCAAATCTCACACATGATGTATTGCATAACATGTTTACATCTAAAAGGCTTTAAAGACAAATATATAATATATGTATGTATATATATATATATATATATATATATATATATATATATATATGTCTATAGTTTTTTTATACAATTTGTTTGTGAATACCGACCTTAACTTGTTTGAACATGAGTCTGAAATAAAGGGCCCCAACTGGAAGGTAATTAAACCCATAATGCTCCTTCTTTATTATTTCTAGTATATAATGACCATTGACACCTCTATGAAGGCAAACTAAAGGCGCGTTATGGCGAGGTGTTTGATTGGTTGTGAACAGAAGCTGGTTGCTAGATTGCAATAAAACGCTACTTCGTCAAAAACAAACTGTCGTCTCTGAAATGACGAAATCCTGTCAATATTTTAGCGCCTCTTTCTTTAAATGTCTTTCACCACCTCCAGAAGTTTATATTATTGAAATTTATAACCAAAATTGCACTCAGCAGGACGCATACCTCGACAAAGGCAAAACTATCCGATAAGGTCCGCCCGTTTATCCAGCTCCGCAACAAAATCTAATGAAGTCCTCCCTGGCACAATCCTAAACCCTTTCATAAACTGATAAAGTTACACGGAAGGCGGTTAAGAGGTACACGGTGAAGGTAATTAGATAGCGATAAGAGAGAGCACACCGAGTTTTATCCAATTTCAAATTTTGTTGCAAGAAAGATATAAAACAGATAATTTACCCAATTCAAATATGTGGTTTTATAGTACCGCATTCGCCACAACGCCCTTGTGTCACTTGCTAGGAGAATGATGCACAAATTAATGTTTTTGAAAATTCCTGATTTTGTTCAAACTCTCATTCGACTTCATCATAAATCTGGTAAGGAAAAAGGTACAGCGATTAATACATTCCCCCGCTTTTAATACAAAGGTTAAAAGGGTCCTACAGACATTGCAGCCAATGATTACGAGACCCTCGTGATATTAGCTTACCTATTTCACTTAAGACGCCAAGGGCAGTCTAGATATTGAATGCAGGGCACATGTGAATTGTGGATGGCAAAAATAAAACATCTTAATTCAAGTAGTTGACAGGAATTCACCTTTTACGCAAGTAAACACCTGTGGGAACGCTGATCGTGGTCCCGCTTAACATGATAAATCTCCCAGGGCACAAGATCTTAGACGAGATGTCAAAAGGTCGCCCCATGGAGTTCAAAGGTGATCTCTGAGCATCTGAAGATGAAATGAAAAACTATACACCTTCTAAACGTGACACATCACCATTGGGACACTACTGAACGCTTGTTTATTTACAAGTCTGGTATCTTATTTTGGATAACTCACGTATTCGCTGATCCTGTGCCAAAAGTTTTAAACTACATATAAGCCTGTCAGTTTATCTGGAAGCAATTAATATGTGCCCTGTGATTATTCAATATCCAACGAAAGTCTGAGTGACTTGATCGACAGTTGTCCTCCTAGATGCTGATACATAGGGATCTTATATTTTCATTTGGTGATCCTCTCAAAGTTAGGTTTCGGTTTTTCCGGTTTCATTCGGCCTCCTTTCTTCACTCGCTCAGTTGTCCGTCCGAACATCTTAAGCTGGAAATTAGCCGATCCAAACGGACAGTAACTCTCATGCACATTCCACAGGCAATGTATGCAAATCATCCTCTGCATGTGACGTATACCATGTAACCAATCAGACTGGGTTTTATAATCTCGCATTCACAGAATTTAAAGCACCCTAATAAACACTGGATATCGAATTTAACCTCATATGAATTTACCGAGGGTATGCTTTAACAATTTCTGTCAAAATTATTATTCAGCTATTATTACGTTTTGACCTTATGGAATCAACATCCATATTGTTCATTACATTCGGGGTTATTGAGAATCTTGATGGTCTGAAATAAATAAATATTTAAAATAAATTCTAAACGTATGATAATCTACCACGTAATGGTTTATAACAGTATGTAAAACATTTTGCGGTACAGAAATTGTAATAGTTACGGGTATAAATTCAAAATTTAGTGTATTTAATTTGTTCCGGTTGCGAGTACGCGAGTACGTGTGTGACATGACACCTTTTAATCTTCAACATACAAATCACGTTCACTGACTAATTCATGCCAATCAAATAGCCAATCATATCACGACAAATGTCCTTACGCCTGCCATAAGCTCGGCCAGTTTTGGGCTGTGACATTTACAGAAGTCTGCGCACACGTAGATATAAATCTACCAGTTTTGGCAACAGAAAGAATCCGTGAATATTTACAGGCTATCCGGCAAAGTTGACCTTCAGTCATTTAAAACCAATATCCACGAAAGGTCAGGTGCAGACATGACAAAAAGGAGAGGTTGGTCGCTAAAGGGCAAGCCAGGAGTTTGGAAGTTTACTTGAAAGCAGTAGCTGAAACGTCGTCAATGTTCGAAACCAATCAAAGAACCGGCGTGAATGCCCCCTAGACCCTCTGTGGGTCCTGGCTCTCTTAGGGGCCTGTAGTTCACTCACAGCGCCAGTTTCATGACATTTAAACAGGGTTGGATATTTGACGACATTTGTTGAACCTTGAGGACATTTATGCATCCTTTTGTCCCCCTTACCCTGTGGACCACTCTGGCGGGGCTGGACAACAAACTGAGTTTATATTTAAGACCCACTTGGGTAATCTCAAACACCAGGAACGTAGACACCGGGGTTCCATTTTTTAACCCCGGGACTCGATTTGATTTACTTGAAGGTAACGTGAAGGAGCGTTGAAAAAAGTGGGGACCAAGACCAATAATTATTCTGCTTCAATTTTAATGCAAGAGAGAATGCAAGCAAATTTCAGAACACGATGTTAGTACAAAAATTACCTTGTACATAGAATTCCGTGCAATATCCAAATGAAAGCACCTGTCGGCTGATAACAGTATTTATTTTGGTGTAGGTTACCGCCTACATTTGTAATGCTGCCTTATCCATTTCTTAAGCTGAGCACAGGACTTTAAAGTCTCGGCCGGGAGGTCGAACGTTCAAACACGGCCGAGGGGCGGTGCGATTTCCACGGTCTGCCCCCGAGCGCTCTGCAGGCCTAATGGGAAGACTGTTACCAACAGCCGTGTATCACTCACAAACGAGTTCGTTTCTGGGAGGTCACTCTTCGTTATGACCCAGCAATAGGGATCATTACACACCCTGGACCTGCAGGTGCGGTAGATATAAAAAATAATGACAATAAGCGAGTGCTACCGCCTGGTCAGGCAGTTTCAAAGCGTAATGGATCTCTACATATATAAATACTTAGCAGAATCACTAATTTGCACACTCGCTTCTTTGGTTTGATCGCTGACAAACTACGTAACAGCATCAACTTTATATAATTATATTGGTAATAAAAAAATTCATGATTAACCACAAAGGCACGTGTATAGATTGACAACATAACCCATATGGTTTTAAAAAATTGTAAACACCTAACACGCTCATCCTGGTGCAATATACGTTGGGATTCACTCTAAAGTTTAATCATACTCACACTCAATCTGTCCTTCTGATTTCTTTATATACATGGATTCGTTTTTCAGATATTTTGTATTCACCCTCCATATATCTATATACAGTATTTATCATATAATACTTAAATATTAAGGTATTTCACCAATGGAATCATTTGACAAAAGGAAAGAAAAAGCAATGACTTGTCAGTTATTGAAAAATGAAATTATTGTAATCTAATCTAAATATTGCTGTAAACAGTGTGACCCTACTAATGGTGTTACTAATCACGTGCTTAAATACACACATGTGACATATATGCTGATCAGCTATTGGTCTCGTAAATACAGTAAATTGTATACAAATATTTTTTAGAAATTAGACCTCATAGGTGTATCGTACCATCTCAAGGTACCATTTAGATAATCGACAAGATTCAGTTAGAATCCTGCCATGTACTTCAAAGGGTCAATGTCAATAGAAACAGATTCAGCTTGAATCCTGCCATGTACTTCAAGGGGCAATGTCGATAGAACCAGATTCAGCTAGAATCCTGCCATGTACTTCAAAGGGTCAATGTCGATAGAACCAGATTCAGTTAGAATCCTGCCATGTACTTCAAAGGGTCAATGTCAACATAACCAGATTCAGATAGAATCCTGCCATGTACTTCAAAGGGTCAATGCCGATAGAACCAGATTCAGATAGAGTCCTGCCATGTACTTCAAGGGGCAATGTCGATAGAACCAGATTCAGCTAGAATCCTGCCATGTACTTCAAAGGGTCAATGTCGATAGAACCAGATTCAGTTAGAATCCTGCCATGTACTTCAAAGGGTCAATGTCAACATAACCAGATTCAGATAGAATCCTGCCATGTACTTCAAAGGGTCAATGCCGATAGAACCAGATTCAGATAGAGTCCTGCCATGTACTTCAAGGGGCAATGTCGATAGAACCAGATTCAGCTAGAATCCTGCCATGTACTTCAAAGGGTCAATGTCGATAGAACCAGATTCAGCTAGAATCCTGTCATGTACTTCAAAGGGTCAATGTCGATAGAACCAGATTCAGTTAGAATCCTGCCATGTACTTCAAAGGGTCAATGTCGATAGAACCAGATTCAGTTAGAATCCTGCCATGTACTTCAAAGGGTCAATGTCAATAGAACCAGATTCAGTTTGAATCCTGCCATGTACTTTAAAGGGTCAATGTCAATAGAACCAGATTCAGTTAGAATCCTGTCATGTATTTCAAAGGGTCAATGTCGATAGAACCAGATTCAGTTAGAATCCTGCCATGTACTTCAAAGGGTCAATGTCGATAGAACCAGATTTAGTTCGAATCCTGTCATGTACTTCAAAGGGTCAATATCTTTCTATTCCGAATGTTTTTTTTCTTATATCATCATTTTTGACGCATCATCACATGCATATACGCTTATTTGGGAATTATGGGAATTTATCAAATAAACTTAAACCTTATCAACGTGAGAGCTCGAAGTTTTGTCCCTTGGTATGTTTCAGACAATTTCTTTGTATGCAGCTTCAATAAACTACATCTATATTCCGTGTGTCAGTTGTGACGTTATCGTATACAAGGATTAGCAAAAAAACATGTTGTCTTTCTTTTCCCTTATGTCTGATTTAAATCTGTACGAGAGACATTATAAACTACTTCAGAAATGTCATACCTATTCGCATCATGTTGTTCATATTCGAGTTGCTGTTCCTGAAACTGAGTATCCAATGAAGTTGGTTGGTTGCTTCTTTCTGAGACATGCATAATTACATATGATATATGTAATGATTTTTTACATATAGTGTCGCATAACATGTTTTATCCATTATTTCGATTAGATATATGATATCGAGAGCAGCACATCAGGTATATGACCTTTTTATTGTTCTGTCTGCCTCATATTGTTTGAAAATACACAAATCTTTCAGGTAAAATTGCCTACGACTAAAGCATAACAAAAGCATCATATAGCAGTTCCAGGAAGACACCTGAGAACCTGCCGGGCGTTTTCAAATAGGCCTACAGTTATTTCAGGATTTCTTTCCGACAGGAAATGGGAAAAAGTTCCAATCAGCTCCATCATCAGTTAATCCGATCTCTGTATTTATCCGCCATTGTTGCTATTTTGTTGCTCGTACGTTATAGATAATAGATAAACGTTATATTTCCACTTAATCATTTTTCTAACAACGTTGTAGAGCGAAAGAAAACACCATAACTTCCGTACAACGTTAGAAGAACAAACGTATTATTGTATTATCACATGACTTAAATTACCCTTTACTGTCCGTTTACATTGCAGGTTTCAATTTCATTACCATGAAAAAAATTCAAGATCAGGTCAGAGACAACCGTTACCTAATAATCACCCATTGTATTGGTCCTGACTTTAAATATCAGGTTCCGACATGTGATCTAATAAGCAGCCCTTAAGATAGAATCTTTATTTATAAAAACGGCAAGTCAAAAGCTTGAATGGTTTTGATATGTTGAAAGACGACCGTCGTTTTTAAAATGATCGGATGGGGTATGTAATATGGGAGAATTTTTTCCTCTAAGCGTTTCGTGGAAAGCAGATGTAATTTCATAGCTTGCATTCCTGTAAAGTGCATATTTCTAGTTCCATCATATTATACCTTTTCAACTAAATGAAATAAGTTGACACTTATCGATTTATTTAAATTGTGTATCTACACCGCTAGTCCGTCCATATTCCCGAGACTACATGACGCATAATCTGTACTATTCATTACCAATGAAGTTTGTACAGAATCACGTGATCAGAGTGGTAAAATCTTTACTTCCGGAACGGATCGGTAATGCGGACTCGGTTTAGGTCCAACCAAATACGCTCCTTTTTTTGTCTACTGACCTATTTGATTTTCCGGACATTTCCAAAAATATATCGATCCATCGATTATTCAAAATGTCTTTATGTTAAATTCAAATTGATTTCGTGGACATTTTTGTTGACAATACAATAACACTTAAACGATCAATTTATGGCCAGTGCATGTAGATATTTTAAATGTCCGAGGGAATCAGTCATTTCGTATAATGGTTGAAATTTTCAGTCTAACACGTTCTGCCTAATGACAAAGCTAATCTGTATAGCATGTATACATACTTGTAATATTTACACAGTGTGAGTATATCATTCATATTGTCTATTAAACTTAAAAATTATGTCTCTTTACAGGTGCAGCTACTATGCGATGATCACCTACGATGTGCAGCATATTCACCAACAAAAAGGCTCGTGCTGAACAGAAGCGATGGGAGCAGATTCATGTGGTTAATGAAGTAACATGCATATCATCTTTCTCAATGAGAGTTTTTAATTGCTTTATATAATTATTGATGTTCTGATCCGCACAGATGTAGTATAATTTGTTTATCTTAATTCAAATAAACCTAATTTCCCCGATATCTTATTCAATTTGTTATTAATATTGATTTTATTATTTTACCGAGGGCGAACCCCCCCCCCCCCCCCGCCTCCGTTCAGAGTATTATATTATAAAAAAACTACAGAATGGTAATCCTGTTCCTGTTAAATCAGTTTAGTAGTTATTTTTGTGCAATCCTGCTCATATATATATATATATATATATATATATATATATATATATATATATATATATATAAACCGGGGTAAAACTATAACCTGTTCAATATGAGTAGATAATAGCTCCTTAAAAGTGCTCAGTCTGAGTAGTAAATCCTGTTAAACTACTCATAAACTTCTGAACACAACTGCTCACTTTGAGGAGTTTTCAAGTGCGGAAGTACTTAAGTTGAGAAGTACTTAAGCCCCGCCCCAAATACAACAAGAAAGAAAACTCTGGACCCAAATATCGATAAAGAAATAAACTCATCAACCGCTGTACCATCACCCTCGCCCGCCTTCCTGCTGGTTACTATGTGCATGATGGTGGTGATGATGATGATGGTGAATCAAGCGGGTTTTGAAATCACCGGTCGTATACCGGTTTACAGCCTAATTGACGAAACATTTAAGTTTTGTTTGGTTATGTTCAGGAAAATACTGTCAATCGTTGCTAGTGTCATATAAGGCGAGATTCGGAAAGAGCAACGCAGGGCTGTAGGAAGTTGTCCAGGTGTCGGAATATTGATGCATGACAATGCAGCTCTGGGCGCCAGCTCATTAAAATAAATCGCTACAATAGTGAAAGTGGAATCAACATTTGGCTGCGGCTGTAAATCAGCAGCACTGCAGGGGCACATCACGTCCATTCTTTTCTGAAGAGCCGTTTATTGAGGACGATTTGCCAATCCACAATCGCCCAATCCGCGGCATGTGAAGCAAGAACCCGCACAAGAGTATGACCGCGGAGCGGCCAGAACGCCACCAGGCAGGCTTAGTAAAGGCAGAAAAGTTTATACGGCGAGGAGGATTGATGAAGTTTCGTAACAGGCAGGCCTCACGCTGCCGGCATCCGGGGTCAAAGGTCAACGAAGGAAGAATAGTGATGCTTTGGATCAGATTACCTGTCTGTTACAGCATCACTCAGACGTGCTGTTTTCACACCAGCTCTCTCCCTCGGCGTCTTCTGGGATGGAGCATCTAGATTGAGTCACTATTACTAAGACCGTCAACATTTTCATGACAGTTTTTAGCATTCTTGAATAACTACTAGTCTATGACCCGGTGGCTATTGGTAATTTTTTCTCAAATAATTATTAATGTTGTTAAAAATATACGGTTAGTGGGCAGGGGCGGATCCAGGATTTAGGAAAAGGGGGGGGGGGGGTCCAACCCAGGAGGACTAATGAAAATCCTAAAAAAAGGTCATCACGTCTGGAAAAGGGGGGAGGGGTCCAGGCCGCAAAATTACGACTAAACACCTGAAAAAAAGGTTGCTTCGGTTGAAAAAGGGGGGGGGGGTCCGGACCCCCTGGACCCCCCCCCTGGATCTGCTTCTTGTGAGAGAGAGAGAGAGAGAGAGAGAGAGAGAGAGAGAGAGAGAGAGAGAGAAGCTGAGAACCATGCAACATACGTGAATACCCCTGTTAATTTGTTTGTTTATTTATATGCTTATTTATCTATTTATTGCAGTGTCTTGCAGGGTAGCCTTTGTCAGAATGTAATTATATTTATAATAGGACCCTATGATACATGAAGAAATATAATAAGAAATATAAAATACAATGCCCCTTTAAGACCATTTTACTAAAAATACAATCAAAAGGTAAAACGTGAAAGCCTAGTAATGTAAATAATAGCAACAATATAAATGGAATTAAAATCAGTTTAAATGTTGTTTCAAATGCATACTGGACCAAGTAAAGTATGTATCATTTAAAACCCTATACGGACCTCTAATACGGACCTCGAATCTATATTCTTACCATCCACTTGATATATAATATAACCTGAATTTAAAATGAAATTTTGCTCATGTTCTTAATAAAACGAAAGCCTTACACCAATACGAAGGAAGCCAGAAAACTTGCAACTGCCGCGAAGAAACCGTAAATATAACGACAAGAGGCAAAACGAAAGCGGGTCACGGCGCTAGACTGCGTATACATTTACCTCTCAACTGGAAAATAATCTAATTAATCATTATGTTTGCTGGAAATACATGTCTTAATAGTCTTCTAACGGCTTTTGATAATTCACTTTAATGGTTTCATGCTACCACTCGAATTTATGGTACTTTTTTCTTTTTTTAACGATTTTCTGTTAAGGCGTGAATGTATCCTATGAGGAAAACATACTACGCGTTTACATATAACAGGTAAAAAAACCTAGAAAAAAAAAACAACAACCGGTAAATAATGTAACTCTAGTTTCCCTCATTTTCAGATAATATTATTTAAAAAAATAAAGACTGATTGTGTTAAGCTTATTGCTTTTACGTTAGTTTACATTAGGGTCAGATTAAAAACACACTGTCTGTAAATTCCCTGCTAGATTTGCTTAATACATTTTCTTATTAATTATATTATCTGAGGATTTATAGCATTAATAGCATTATAGTTCCTTCCGCTGTGTGATATATTTGATTAAACAAAAGATCTATGCACTAAGGTACTTATGAGTTCATTATGTAAAGTAGACATCTGGCCACCTCAGCTGCCCGCCGACTGTTAGGATATAATTCTCCGAAAGGTCCTTATATTTCATGTTACAAGATTTAATGTCACGTTGCTTGTATATTGACCTGTTAAAGAATACATATCTCAGCTCTGTTATATAGATATCTGTTATAAATCAAGTCGTTTGATTGAAAACGTAACGGTGTCTCGGCTTAGTGTGTTCTTCATCACACAGAACCAAGACATAAATATGTCTATCTTATAGAACCTTATTTCTCCATCAGTCTAATTCCTGATCATATTGAAAAAAATATCAACCTGAAAATCACTGAACCCTTTTAAAATTATGTTGGTAACTGGCTTCTGTTGCTCAGGGGTAGAGCACAGGACTCAAGGTTTGGATATCGTGAGCAGTGTGAGCGCTTAATGGGAAAACCGTGCCCAACGGTCGTGTTTTACCCACAAATAAGTGTGTCTTTCAGAGGTTCTTCGGTGGTATGACCCACCGTTCGGAACGATTTCACTGAGTCTGGAGAACACCAGGAAATAAATGAGAGTTTGCGATTCTGCTTAGTCACGTATTCCGAAACGAAGTATAATTCTGCAGATGTTGTTACGAAGACAAATTGCTCAGGGGAAAATTCTGGGCCGATCCGGGATTCGAACCTATGTCGGTGGCGCAAAAGTCCGGCGTACCAACCACTTCGCTAGAAAAGCAAGCTTCACTAGCGAGACAGTTCGGTCCGCTTTCATGTCACCCCGTAACAATGTACATAAACTTATTAAACCAGCGCTAAAATTGAGCCGGTTTACACACAGATGGCGCGTAGGTGGAGTAGACACCGGGTCTGGTGAACACCAGGATATTTAAATGAGTGGATGTGATATTGCTCTGTCATATAGTCCGATACCGAGTATAATTCTGCAGATGTACATAAACTTAGTTAAACCAGCATTAGAACTTAGCCAGATTCAAACAGAGGGCCCGTAGGTGCAGTAGACACCGGGCCTTGTAAACATCAGGATAAATAAAAATGAGATGATGTGATTTTACTCTGTTACGTAGTCCGAAACGAAGTATAATTCTGCAGATGTACATAAACTAAGTTAAACCAGCATTAAAACTGAGCCAGTTTACACACAGAGGGCCCGCAGCTAAACCGGGCTAAACGAACATCAGGATAAAAAAATGAGAGAATTTGATACTACTCTATCACGAAGTCCGAAACCGAGTTTAATTCTGCAGATGTGCATATACTTACTAAAACCAGCATTAAAACCGAGGCAGTTTCCTCCAACAAAAAATAATAAAAAAAAATTTGAATATTGCTTTCAAAACTAACTATTAAAGAGATACATAAGCATAAAAACTAAAATGAACAAAGTCAGAGACCACATATATGCTGCAACCCCACCGTGTCCCGACAAACCTTTGGTGTCATCCTGGAACACGATGGAATGCACCAACTCGTGCAATAATAATAATCATAATAATAATAATAATAATAATAATAATAATAATAATAATTATAATAATTTAATAAATTTAATAATAATAAAAAATAAATAATTAAATAATAAATAAATAATAATAATAATAATAATAATAATAATAATATAATAATAATTTAATAAAATTAATAATAATAAAAAATAAATAATAAAATAAATAAATAATAATAATAATAATAATAATAATAATAATAATAATAATAATTTAACAAAATTAATAATAATAAAATTAATAATAATAAAAAATAAATAAATAAATAAATAAATAAATAATAATAATAATAATAATAATAATAATTTAATATTATTAATAATAATAAAAAATAAATAATTAAATAAATAAATAAATAATAATAATAATAAAAATAATAATAATAATAATAATAAAAATAATAATTATTATTATTATTATTATTATTCATTTAATGCCGCGCCATTATCAGGCACTCAGTGCTGCTCAGTGGCACCATTTATAAAGGATAAATCATATAATGATAAAAAATAAAGAAAGCTTAAATTAACTAATTACATCCAGATACAAAAATAGAAATATGATTGGTAGGATATACTATTAATTTTAGCTTAGAGTTCATGGTGACCCATTTAAATATTACTAAATGTAGGCACAGATTATGAAGAGCAAAACTATAAATTTATAAATCACAGGTCAGCTTTGCCTCCCATATCAGAGGCGGCTCTCTTAATTTCCGCCGGTGACAATATATAAGGTAATCTAAAAAAAACAAACTTATCAATAAGAAGCACTGTCGCATGGTTCTTACCCTTACCCTTCACAACTTTAATAAGATTCCGATTGTAACCGTCTGTGTCAACAGACAAACTAATCAACAAAATAACCAACCAACCGAAACAAAAACATAATATCTCCTGTTTAAAAAAGATGATATAGACACAGAAGAACATAAGGAATACAAACGAAATCGTCAATCAAGTATTTGGAGCGACGTACACGTTTTGAATATAAGAAGTGAATGGCGCCAAAATAGCTGCGGTGCTGGTGTCTCTTTTTTTCCATGTCAGAATGGAACCACTGGGCTACAATGAGAAACAGTAGAAGAAGAAAAAAAGTAAGTCCCACGTCAGTATTAATTTGCCGTCACAAGTAACAAGTCAAACAGCTGCAAAAGCTAATGATTGAGATTGATAAATTAGTCTCCAAAAGTAGTAGGAACTGTTCTGAATATATTTCTTCTGTCGTTACTTAATTGATTCTGCTATGTGCGTCTGGTAGGCCAGAATATTAAACAGATGTTGAAATCCACGGCATGTTTTACAAACCCTGTGCCCAGTAAAACGTGTGGATACTCACGTTAGGGGATACCATTAAGTGGTTATGTGCATTACTTTAAGGGGTGACCGGATAGATTAATGTACACGAGTTAAGTTACGTGAGGTCGTGACTGATTTAGTGGTGTCAACAAGAACCAATCTGTCTTACAATTGACACATTCAGACCCTGGTGAACGATTATAAAGGAAACGAAGGCAACATATGCTGCTCTATGCTTGCCTCGAATCCTTGTTTAATATGTAAAGTGCCAGGTAGAAGGCTATTCACTTAAAGAAAGCTCTGAAAAAGCAAGAGAGAGAGAGAGAGAGAGAGAAAGAGAGAGAGAGAGAAAGAGAGAGAGAGAGAGAGAGAGAGAGAGAGAGAGAGAGAGAGAGAGAGAGAAAGAGGGGAAGGGAGCGTCAAGAGCTTTCGACATTCGGATTCTAAATATTTCATGTGATCATTACCTGAACAAAGAATATTATACAGAAATTCTGCATGTGTTTCTACATCCTTCTGTCCATTTATCTGTATGTCTATGTAAAGTACAAGGGAATCGAGGTATATTTCTTTTATGAAGCGTACTTTGGTTAATACATGCAGGATCGGTCTTACTTATTTCTATATATTCCTACAGAGTTATAACTGATTAAATTTGTCAAAAAAGAGAATTTTGGCAATATTTGTCGTGTTTTCTAAGAGTAATTTTATTTGATATTTAAAACTTAATACAATGATAAATAATACACAAATTATTCTGTCTTGAGTGAATACGATGAAGACACCCGTGAAATTCCTAACTTATGTAAGGTGATTAAAGAACTGTACTCCCTGTAAAGATGAATCTTGATTCCTGCACTTGCTAAATATATATTGGAAGCATTCGAGTTAAATTGATCCGAAAAAAACTTTTTTATCCAAGTTTTCGTGCTTTGAATGAAGCATGTCATTAACGAATAGCCTTTTTGTCGGTATATAATCAATCTTGTGAAATCGAGACTGTCCCATTAAGACTGACTCCTCGGAGCCCGAGAGATGATAGATTATAAACGGTTTGTTAGCAACAAAGGGGCTGTTTAAGGGAGGCCTGTTTTAATGTTGAACTAACGTCTTGGCGTTCGTTGTGAACATAGGCCTAGTACATTGAAACCTTATTATCTCAGGAATCGGTGCGTGGTTATAAAACGTGACACAAGCACCATAGGTAAATAAATATCAAAAGTACGTTCGCAGCCGGGCTTAGGGGGGCAAACTAGATAAGTCCTCGCCACGTCAAAAGTGAATATTCCAAAATAAATCTTTATAGCGCTCGGTTGATGAGATTATCTATCAAGGTACTGGGACGGCTGAAAAGTCTCCCGCAAAACACATAATAATCTTTAGTAGATAGCTCTACAGTAGAACGGTGACAGGTTCTCTCCCAAGATCCAGCCCCTATGATTAGTGTGAAAGTAGAATTAATCATGTAAAATCTGGTCCGGGCGCTGACGGAACTCCCGGATAAAGAGATCAGAGTTGCTCGCTCTACAGGGTTAAGGGTTATTCAGGCCTACAAAGACTGGTGCGGAATTAGATAATAGCAACTGATGAGCTACAGACCTTGTTCTGATTACGGATGGGCCACAGAACGCATCCTACCTCACTAGCATAGATTCGCGCTGTCACGTTTAAATATTTTATCGGAAGCTCAGGATGATGTGGTAATTGAAGGTGTTGGAGGGATATGCGCTCCTTGTTGCTTCGTCTGTTGGAGAAGAAAAAAAAAATTATCCTCCAGCGAGCCTCGATATCAAACTCTGTTTGACATGAGTGTATTAAAATATTACCGTGCACTGCGTCCCCGGGAGTGAGAAGACACTACGTAAAGCATAGAGTCTCCTCGCCCAGGTACGGCATACACCGACGAAACGAAAGTCTTCGTGAGGGAGTCCCAGGCTCACAGACATAAGATACAAATCAGAACTTGGGTGTTGGTATCTTCAGTTTTCATAAATATATGACCTTAATGGTGTAAGGAATATGACTCTTAGAATATGAAAGTTCTGAAGAAGATCCGACCAGAAAGCGAAAAAAGAACTGGGATCCGTAAAAAGTGGTCCTTGTTTCGAAGGTGTCGTTAGGCGAGGTTTTACTGTATATATATATATATATATATATATATATATATATATATATATATATATATATATATATTGAATTGTATATAGAATATATATAGAAAGAAGTGTACAAATTGGGACGAAAAGCGTTGTTACTTGTCAACTCTCTAACTATTTCGACACAAAATACGTCATTTAAATGACCATGGATGCTTCTTTTAATAAAAATATTTGGTTTTGTTTCGCAGATATCATACTTTCTAAATTAATGTGGAACTCAGTGTGTAGTATAAATAGAAGTCACTGGATCAGCCATCCCTTAAGAACTGTCTACATGTTAAAGGTAATATATTTCTAATATTTTTTGTGTTAGAAATACCATGGATTAAGAAAATCTCACAGTTGCACTATAAAAAATATAAAAATATTACGATTGAATTTCTATTGAAACCAGACGTAAATTCGACATATTGGTGATTTCTTTTGCATTATTCAATGACAAGTACTTCCATGCTGTAGTACTAATTCAATGATTTATTACCCAATTACTAAATTGTCACAAACGTATATGTATATTGCTTTAGATGTAATGAACTTATACATTTTGCACAAAAGCTAAAAGCTGATAAAGATACCTAAATAAAGATCCACCTAAAGCCAACATTCGGCACTCAAATCGCGAAGAATATATTTGCAAACTAACATCACGATTAAGACTACTCCTCTGATAGTGTTAAGAAAATTCCTAATAGCACCGAAATATTACAGATGTCACTAGCAGCGACCACCTCAATCAATTTCAAAACAGATGTACAACAAAAATTAAATAGTTATCCTAAATTAACAAATGAATAATTTCAAATATATAAACTTCTTTCCTTTCGATTTAAAAACTAGGGACCCTCGATGCTCGGCTGTATTTGTCTAAAAGGATATCTTTAAAGAAATTTTTATGAATGACTTTCCTGTGACCTTAACCAATGACCTTGTGACCAAAAAATCTGAGAACTTATTATCCCTGAATTTGCAGCATTTAGATTATTGTAACATTCTACTAAAAAATGCCGGTCCAATGACCTTGACCTCTGACCAAGTAACCTCAAAATCTACAGATTTCTTCCACTTTAGGCAAGTAAGCCATGTGTGAAAGATGGAATGTTTGGGATGAAATGTTTGATTTACATTGCATCCAGAATCAATTTAAAGATATGGCGCCTGTGACCTTCACCTTTGACCTCTAGACCCTGAAAATCAAAATGTTTTTACTTAAGTGGTGGGTCATTAATAAATCAAGTTTGAAGCCAATCTGTCTAGCCAAAGCATCATTATTATCCATAAACGAGTTTGCAAATGGATAGGCTCTGTGACCTTGTATGACCTTTCACTCTATAACCCCTAATAAAAAAAAAATCTCCCCCTATTGGTAGGTGAGTTATATCCTGAAGATCGAAGGTTTGTGATGAAAAATTTGGCTTGACATGCATACACATTCCTTATAAAAAAGAATGGGTCCTGTGACCTTTACCTTTGACCTTTGGATCCTAAATCGACGGGGTTCTTACTTTGGTGGTAAGCCATTTATAAGTTAAGTTTGAAAACAATATGTCAGACTAAACTGGAGTTATCATCTTGAAACATTTTGTGAACAGACGGCCCCTGTGACCTTGACCTTTGACCTTGTGACCCCAAATTTATTTATGCTCTCCCTATACTGGCAAGTCAGCTTAGTGTGCAAGATGGAAAGTTTGGGATCAAAAACTTGGCTTAAAATGCAGCCATAATCATTTTAAATAAGCGAGTCCTGTGACCTTGACCTTTGACTTCATGACCCTAAAATCATACAGGTTTGTATACAGTGATGTCTGAAATCGATATGTCATTCCAAGCTGGAGTTTTCATCTAGAAACAAATTTGTGTGGATGGACGGATGGAAAGACAGACAGACAGATAAACAAAGAGACAGACAGACAGACAGGATGATTACTATAGGGCATCATCTTGTGATTAGTAAATGAACCAGGTTTTGGGACACTAGATGGAATCATAGCTGAAAAACTGACATGTTTGTTGTCATTTGATAGTAAAAAAATAGAAAAATATTCGTTAAAATAAGAAAAAAACACAGGTGGCGCCACCACTTTTCGGAAACTGACAAAACTAGTCATGGTCAATATATAACTGGCAAGATTCATAACGATCCATGCATTAATTATCAAGATTTTGGAGGTTTTATATCAATATTTGATTATTCTGGGGGGTACTTACAAGCCCCGTAGCTCGGAGGATATAGGTCGCAGTGACCTATTTCAGGTGTCCAAGGAGATCTTTATGGACCTCCCTAGATTTTTAGTTATGGGCTTCTAGGGTCAGCGGTTCCGATTTGTGCCCTGCAAACGGACGACCGGACGGCCAGACGACGGACGGACGACGGACAAAGCGCCACACCTATACCTCAGTAGCCTTATAGTCAGCTGAGCTTAAAATCCACGAATATCTTAAGGAGCTTGGTATTCACCAATAACTGTTTAATATATAACATAACAAAACTCAGACATGGATTAAAACATAACCTCCTCCGAAAGTGATGGCTGAGGGTAATAAACCGCTCAACCTGAACCAAATACACGCCACAAATACCAAGAGGGGCTGCTTAAAACCGCAAGCCTCAGGCAGCCAGCTCGAACAACGGACAGATATACACAGTAACAAATCAAACATCAAACTGGCTCAGGGTATAAAATGGCAATTTAGGGATTGCAATATCAGATAACTCCCTGAGGAAATCTGGCAGCATCACCGTTTGACACCCCAGCGTGTATAGATCTTTTGTGGAGACCGACCAGCGGACCAATCAACAAACTCCCTTATCTTTATAATGATGTACGCGTGCCCTCAAACAGGTCGGCACATCGCCCATTAGATCCTCGCGTTTTTCCTCCTCCTTTCCTTAGAGATCAGACGAGCACGGTAACTCTTTAATACGTGAGTTCGGTTTATATACGAGCCATGGGAATTAAACGATTTTTTTCTACCAGTTAGTATGGCTACCAGGAAGTAAGCCAACATAGTTTTGAAAGTTGTCAAACGTCAATACTCAAAATAATTCGGAAAACTGTGGCGGGATAGTACTTGAACAAATATGTATACATCATCCGTGGCCCTATGTAATACATTTTCATTTCCCTATACAAGTAGACTGTTCCCGAATAAATATTGTACATATATCCCTGGTACATATAGCCTAACATAAGGTTGTTAAGGATCTTTCAAGAACCCACATGGTTCCATCCAGAACCGAACTTCCTTTTTGAACCCTTTTTCCTGTGTAAGGTCCCCTCTTGGTATTACCTGCCTGAATTAAAGTTCCATAATGAAACTGCGTTGTGACTGGATGTTCCGATTATTGGAGTATATATATATATATATATATATATATATATATATATATATATATTCATGAAGAAAATGGGGAGGTTAACGTTGGCCATGGCCAATGATAAGCTCGTGTGCGCAGGACAGCTTTGTAATTGTGAGAAATTCATTTTTATATCTCAATATCCATCATGTTAGATTACAGGTAGGCCTAGTCTCCGCCGGGGAAAAAGATCATGACGGCTCCTAAACAACAGTCACCAAACAAATTTATAATTCTGCTGCAAGTAGTGACTGTAACGAAACAGGCCAGACAGCTATCCAGTTGTATTCCCTTTTGTCATGTCTTAACATTTGTTCCAGAAGTCTTGTTTTTCTTTTACAAATGGTATACAAGAATACAGCTTTATGTTCACCATGTTACATATACCTCTCTACTGCAGACAACCCTCTATCATAAATCTCTATAACAGACATCCCTCTATTACGGATACCTTTTTATAACGTACATCTATGTTATTGACATAATTCAATAACGGACATCCCTCTTTTACGAATACCTCTTTATAACGTACATCTCTGTTATTGACATAATTCATAACGGACACCCCTCTTTTACGGGTACCTCTCTATTTGGAACCTCTCCATCACGGATATCTCTCAATTTCCTGCGACATATTAAAGACATATGAAATTGCCCTTTGTCTAAGTGTTCAGAAACCTTTCTGGCACGGAAACCACTTAACCATAGTGTTCCTCGCGGGTGTCCGTAAATGAAAGGTCTATGGAGCATATCCACTGTCAGCTCAAATCAATCGCATTGTGGCCTGACCGCCTGTTCTGGTCACGATCGTGCGCCCGGCACCTCGGAGTGACTATGTCGAGTGTGTTCGCAGACCATTTTTGATATGTGTGCTCCTAGATCTGAGGTGAGTGGATGGAAACGCGGTTTAGGGGGCATTCCACAGTAGGGACCACCAGATGGCGTAATCATGCAGCCATCAGGATGCAGATTTGTACAGTTCTCTGGTAACTGTGAACACTCGACTTAGAAGGTATTTAAATTTAGCTGATAAAGACTTCTTTGAGAAGTGACTGAAAAATGCATCATCAAAAAGGGTCGTTAGCTTTTCAGAATGAGTGTGCAATTGACGCAGAAGTAACCATAAATATAAAATTATTTATTTTACATGGATTGTGAAAATAACTAATCGCGGCACTCTCCTTGGCTCAGATTGTGGCGTTCGGTAGACTGCAGAGGTGCAGGAAACCGGCGAACTCCGGGAAACCACCGGCCATGGACGGGCGACTACAACCCATCCTCATTGCAACTCCGGGGATCGAACCCGGGTCGCAAGCGGTGAGAGCTGAGTGTTCTACCACTCGCATGGCCAGGCCCATGTGGTTGAGATCCAAAACATTAACACTTGCGGGCAGAAATTCAAACATTATACATGGAGACTGTGCAATATGCAGGGGTGTCAATACACGTTTAACAAGGGGGATGGGTAATGTAATCACCCCCTCCCCCATCCCTGCTATAAGGAAATAAAATTTATATATTGGAAATGTAATATATATATATATATATATATATATATATATATATATTATATATATATATATATATACCTAGAATACTTGCAAAATGTATAATGTGACAGGCTTGCCCATCCACCAACGGTGCACGCGCATAAACTTCGTATGTACGACCAAAAATGACTGATATTAAAAAAAAATCAAATAGAGAGAACATAAGATGATCAATTGAAAGCTTTTTTGTTTAAAGGTTATATTGTTTTCTTCCCAATAGTTATGAATAGGTAAGCTTTCGGCTGTTACATAAAAAGACTTCACTCATTGACGCCTTTGTGTGCGACGCTTTTATGTGAGGCTTTGCGACGTTCCTGTGGTTCACCTGAGCCATCCCACACGCGAGACGGGCGGGTCTGTGCATGTGAACCGCGAGGTGAGTCTTTAATCTTGAGATCTAAGTAATTTACAGAAAAAAATATCAGCTCAGGGTGACTTTATGAGACACGAATAGTCCCAGGCGATCCCTTTGACGTATAAAAGATCCAAATTCGCAATATCTTTAAATCAGTCTGCTTCCCACGTACTCAGACACCCCCTCCAGGCAGCGGAAAGGAAGTTCAACAACACCATTCCCGGGGTGAACATAAAGAGTATGGAAATGGTGACTTGTAGATTAATACGTGGCAGTTATGTGGTCCACACCATCCGTGTCTGAATGACAGTCGGAGTCGAGTACAAGTCCAAGTCTTTTTGTGGTTTGAGTCCAAGCGACCTTCTTCGAGTCCGAGTCATTTTGAACTCGAGCCCTAGTCAGAGTCCAACACAGTTCTTATAAAAAGATATTAAAAAGAATATTTGAGATAATCATGCAAATTTATGTCAGTTTACAAGTGCCCTTTAGTTGGATGTTTAATTACGTTTACATCCTGATGCAGAGCTAAACTTTGGTTTATGTGTTGTCTTATTTTCTTGTTTATTCTGTTGGCAGTTCATCCATTTGCACAGTTTTGATAATTTGTGACAGGTTTTTTTTCCTGGACTCGAGATAGACTATGCCTGATTTCTCGAGTCCTTACCTCCAGTACCCTTAAGTCCAAACCCTTAAAAATGTTGACTCGAGTCCCGTCTAGAATCCTGCACCACTGTTAAGGGGACAGGACCACAGTCTGTTGGTGACACTTTCCTTTGATAATAAATACATATCTTGTTCTAAGTTTTATGGGCATCGAGTTTCCATTATCCTGGGTTTGTGATGGAATAAAAGTCAACAGTTTTTATTGATACATTGTACACATAACTCAGAGCTAAAGTTCAGAAGTCAAAAAGTTAGCTATCATCTACGTTCTTCCTGCTTTGGCATGTTCCTGGGAGAGAACTGATTAAATTGAATATAAATCAGATTATTTGGAGAGATAACTAAATTATCAAGTTTACAGACATATATGAATTGTGTGTGACCGCTTATTTGTACTTGATTTGGAGATTATTGGTTTCATGAGAAGCAAAGTAAGACGAATTAAATAGAATTAATTCATTAAGACGACTAAGTAAGTTCTCAGTACTGCTGGTAAAGACCAACCTCACTTCTCCTTATTTAATTTCCCTTTCACTTTTTTGAGATAATGGTACTTTAGACTACATTTTAACCAATTAATTAATGCTCTCGTCTTTCCGTGGATTTTAAGTGTCCTTACAATCACAGAGAATGGGATTTTATTCCTATATGTTATTACCATCCAGTTTTACAATATTACAAATAATAAAAAAAAAGAACATCTTCTAATCTTCAAGGGCCTTTCATTTTGGAGCTTTTCCTTGCATACCCTGTTGTCTGAACACCATTGTATGTTTTTAGTATACATGGAGGTATAGTTTCAAATAATCATTACGCTATAACAATGTTTATTAGATGTAAGATATATATGATATCCGTTGAAAAGGGACTAGTAGACATATACACCTCCATTTGGCAAATTCATTCATTAAAAAAATAGTAAACTGCCGTTGAAGTATATGAAAAAACTACAAATTCTTGGATAATAATAATACTCATACTACTATTAATAATAATAATAAATATAATCATCATCATCATCATTTTATAATTCATCTGATGATAATATTTTTATCATCAGTGGTTTATTTGCGAAATTGATTAAACTAGTCACGCGAACCGGTCAAAAAATGAAGTTGCAGTCATCGATGCTAAAGAAATTATAACCATTTAAATGCATGTAAACACGAAGAAACACAGAAGAACACTATAAACGGTTCCTGGCAAGTGTCCTGTGAAACAAGTATTGAATTTCCTGTTTTGAAAATTTTGAAAATTTTCTCAAATATTAAACGACTTCTTTTTCAACTGACAACTGTCATTCCTGTATCATTTTACTAATTGGCAGTTAGAGCCTCTGTGCTTTTAGAACACGATTGTCGTGTTGATGAGCTGCACATGAGAAGGGTCGGTTAATTGTTTGTGACATGACAGTTATGAAACACAGCGTGGGTTAGAATTGATAAGGTAAGAACCGACGGAAAATGTCCCAGAAGCAACCTTTCATCCGGGTATTTTTTTGCTCGTGTGACATGGATTATGTTTATCGTGGTACAGTGAAACATGAGTTTTTGTATTTACGGTAATTTCGCCTCAGTTTCTCAGCGCCATTAAGTTTTTAAACAGGAAGACAAATATTTTGTTTGAATAATTTGCATCATGCTTAAACTGAATTCATCCAGTATACTTCTACCCGTGTTTGTAATCCTGTTTCATGAGAATAAACGAATGGATTGATAATTATGAAGTCTTACAGCTTGTGTGTTATAAATAGGATTAGATGTGACTGAGCTGCAGACACTATATTACCGTTATTAATAAGGAATGTTTGGAAGTAAGCCGTATGAAGAAGCTCCATTGTAATTCAGTATGACAACATATTCAACCCCCACAAGTAACACAAACAAGATATTCTGTATAATAATAATAATAATAATAATAATAATAATTACTATTATTATTTTTATTATTATTATAACTACAAAATATCAAAGCCAGCTCCGGTGAGTTAACCTGAGTACTGCATCTGAATTATAAAATGCGGGATGGAATTTTACGGGAAATTTGCGGAACACTAATGATTAACAAGTGTACATAAAATGGAAGAACTACTTATATCAAAATCTTTTTTTTTAAAACCATGTCATATATAATTCAAACTATGGCCGTTGAAAGGAAACATTCTGTAAATAATGAAAAGAAAACATCTGACGTAATTTTAAAGTACTTCAAAATGTAGAATACTCCAAAAAAAAAAAACATGCTGACAGAGGAAGTAAGCTATTGCCGATGAGCGGTTCTCAAAGACTAAAGGGAAAGAAAAGATGCAATTACTTGTACTTTAAAAAAAATGCCAGCCGGTTAGCAAAAACCCGAGTCCACGGGATATAAACTAGTCAGATGGCAGGAGCTCCTCGCGATCGGAAATCACTGCTTCGTTAGTGAAAAATACGATACATTCTTTTAAGTACCTCACAAAAAAATCCACGCATAACTAAATGAGTCGATCCACTCGATGGCTGTTGAAAAGGTCGTGTTTTTATGTTCACTTTAATCTGGACATTCAATTGCCCACAGACGGAGTTCCCCCGAGGGACACGCACCGGCCGAGGGCAATCCAGTCACGGGAACACGTGATAAACGAGGATATGCGTGGTCAGAAAAACTTAATGGCACAAAGGGTAGGATTTGATCTAATGGTTGTAGAGCTTCATGCAGTGTCTTAAAGAAAAATCATGAAATTTCGTTAAACCTAATAAATATCTTACATGTAATAAATATCAAATATCTATGTCAAAGGTTATAGCGTCATTATTATTTTAAAATGCACGACCGTATATAAAAAATACAGACACGGGGTGTTCAGACACCAGGCAATGGAAAGAAAAGCTTCCAAATAAAATCGCAGGTAAAGGTCCTTGAAGATTAGGGAATGTTCTGCTGTTGTTTTGAGTCTACTATTCGAACATTGTTAAGCTAGATGGTAATTACATAAGTGATCAGTGCCTCAATGTCGCTCATAGATCTGCTTGTAAGATACTAAAAATCCATGGCAAGACGGGAGCATTAATTAATTGAATATACTTGAAGTACAATCATCTTGAAAATAATGAAAGTGAAATTAAATAATAAGAAATAAGGTTATCAATACCAGAAGAACTGATAACTGTTAAGTTACAAAGTCGTCTTAATTTATTAATTCTACTTAATTCGCTTGAGCTCTTACTCGGACCATTTTTCTCCAAAATCAATCACATAAGGGGTCACACATCAATCCAGACATGTCTGTAAACTTGATAAATAATTATCTCTTCAAATGATCTGATGTATATTCAATTTAATCTGATTATAATTGACTATATTAGGTGGAATTGAAAAGCAGCGTGTCAGCTGCGACTAATGAACTTGATTAAAAAAAAACAGCAGGAGATACGTTGAGTACTAGTGGTTTGCGGGGACAAAAATAAACCCAATTTGAAATTAGCGGTCTAGAAAAGGAAAATCTGAAAGAAAAATCTTAATTAAAAGTCACACTTTGCGGTTAGCCAACAAAAAGGATAATTTATACGGATTATCAGGAATAAAGTCGGCTTACTGACCTTACGGAATGAGGGCTGACAGAATCCAATGCTCATAACAAATCTGTCCCGATCCAGCAGTGTGGCGAGACAGGCAGCCGTTCCGGAGTTGATCCAAATCGAGCCTAGAAATAACGAGACAGTTGGTAGTGACTGTGATAGACCCGGATCGAACTAGTTGCTAAGAAGAATGGAAATCTTATCGCTGGTGTCAGCTAGTCGGTAATTGGTCCTCCTGTACAGGGCCACCATCGATCTGAGCCAATCAGTGACCGCGACTCATCAAACGTCAGCTCGCGTCCTCGGGACTCGCTTCCGCCAGGACCCTAATCTCTTGATCTACCAAATTCATGTATTCTACGTTCCTGGACAGCGAAGTCCATCTTTAATCAGCCGAAAAATTTACGATGAAGCGATAGTAGTTTTCGGGCTTGTTAAGAGTGAATGTGGCCACAATTTGTACGCCAAAAAATAGGCTTACTGCTTTGAACTTAATTGTAAATCACGTAAAACATGTCAGACTTTGAATCACAGTACATCTAGGAGATTGTCATATGATTCCTACCCATGGCAGCGAATTTTAAAATTAATTTGTGTTTGGGAGGTTGAAAGAACTTTAACGCATGGGTAGCACTTATATCCAGTAATGCACCAGAGCACATGGTAACAAAAGTCGAGACCACTGAGCTGATTAATTTTTGCGTTTGCCAATACCATAATTTTTTCATCTGTAAATAATAATCTGGAGACTTAACTGAATTTGCAGATAAATGTCCATAGCTGCATATAAATCTCTGTTCATATTTTTCCATCGGTAACTCAGTGGTGAAGGAACAATTTCATTACGGGGGGGGGGGGGGGTGTGAAGAAGAGGTCACTTTTACTGCTCCATCAGAGAAGTAAAGGAGTGCAAAGGGGGGGTGGGGGTGGATAGGGAGGGAGGGGGAGGGGTCATATCAGGGAACAACCTGACTTAATCGACAAATTATGTTAATACATGGTATTATCTAGAGTTTCATTGTTCCCCACATCTCATTTAATTATTAGTATAGTTGAACAATCAGCTGCAAGAGTCTGCCTGTTATCAGTTACAGTAATTGAGAACCAGAGTCTACTTTTTTAGGGACTTGGACTCAGACTTTTAACTCTGACTCGAAAAACCAGGCCAACAGAAGGAATATATAGGCCTACCATCAAGACGTTTATTCACATATGCGAACTACAACAGATGATTTACAAAAAAGACTGTATAACAAGCTTTAAGCCTGCATGGGGAGCTAAATGTTATTAACAGTTCTAGTAAACCAATATTAGATACTTTAGTAATCTTAAAATTCCATTTTAAATTTCTTTTTATAGAGAGATTTTTATCGGAATCGGGGTCGGACTTTGCGTCGGGTCCTAGATGACTCAAAGAAGGTGGACTTGGACTCGAACCACAAAGACTCTGACCTGGAATCGAACCTCAAGGACTCTGACAGGGACTCGAACCTCAAGGACTCTGACCTGGACTCGAACCTCAAGGACTCTGACCTGGACTCGAACCTCAAGGACTCTGACCTGGACTCGAACCTCAAGGACTCTGACCTGGACTCGAACCTCAAGGACTCTGACCTGGACTCGAACCTCAAGGACTCTGACCTGGACTAGAACCTCAAGGACTCTGACCTGGACTCGAACCTCAAGGACTCTGACCTGGACTCGGACTTGCACTCGGACTCGGATGGTGTGGACCCCACTGCACCACTTATCAGTTATCATAATCTGAATATTACTCTAATTCATTTATTCAAGATATTGGTGTGGCTAGGATGATATCTCGGCCCTTCCTAAATTATTATACATATATGTATTTGGGTATTCCATTTCCAAAAGCTATTGAGAGGTAAAATGAGCGGGGGATCGATCGTCGAGCTTAATTTGGCAACAATGTTAACGCGCTTTGCAGCATTTGATCACTTTTACAAATCTCTTTTACAAGATATTAGCGAGGAGAATTTTAAGCGAGGTGTGATGAATAACCAAGTAGTCGTAACTTTACGTTAAGACATCGATATTGCTTTTATTTTGTGTCGCTCTCTTGGATAGCGGGGGGGGGGGGGGGGGGCAATGCAGGATCTCCCCTAGGGTTCTCAGGGGTGGATCAAGAAATGTTTGGCGGGGGGGGGGGTCTGATTCAGACGATGACCAAGTGAACTTCCAAATATAGTTTTGTGGTGGGAGTCGAAGGAGGGTCCTCAGAGAATCATTTCGTTCAGTTGTACCTAGGGTCTCTTAAAAAGCAAACATCGACGGGCATTTACTAAATAAAAGTGTAAGTAAGAAAAGACCAGCCGAGAGTACTGTCTAAAGCAATCAGTCTCTCTGTTTTTTCTGTCTCTGTCTCTCTGTCTGTCTGTCTGTCTCTCTCTCTATTTATAGCATAGCCGAGTTAGGCTCTGGTCAAAGTATAGGTAAAGAGAAGAGCAACACCTTTTAGATAGACTTACATGTTTAATAACACAACCTTTCGAAGCGCACATGCTTCTTTGTCAAGTGGTAAGTGGGAAGTGGTAGAGAGCTTTTTATATATAATGGAGTAACCATGTATAAACTACATAATGCAAGAAACAGTGTACTTACATTCCGATTGGATATTAAGTAAAATTTTAACCAATTTTAATATTTCATTATTATTATTATATATATATAATTTATATATATATATATATATATATATATATATATATATATATATATATATATACATACATAATTAATTATCCTTTTTTTACTATTTTGATCAATTTTTGAAGCTGCTACAAGAATCCCCAAGCTGTGCTTTATAGCCTGATCACTAACACTTTACAACAAGAATCGCGGGAGCATGGGTAACGCATTAAAGCCATATATTCAACCACCATATTTACAACATTGATGAGATTTCTTGTTCACTTCTGGTTCAAATTAATGAGTTGTAGTCAACCCCTGCTGAGAAAAGTTTGACTACCAACTGTTAGAAAACGTAGTACAATTCAATTGTGGGCCAAACCATGTTTGACCTAAGAGAGAGGGCGTGAAGCCACGCCATCTTTTATTTTTCATTTGCAAACCTCTGGTTCGTCTGTTTTGCCGCTAGAGGTCCTTTATGTATGTTGCGAGCTCATATATTATAAACACGTGGATATATCAAAAGCGGCCAGCTTGTGCATTGTGGCTTTTTTGCTAAGTTTTTATAAGGTTCAAGAGATTATATTTATGTATCACACCACAGACATCAGAATATACTCATTTGAAAATGTTCATCATAAATAAATTAACATATGTAATGAAAAAATAATTGATATTCGGTGTATCATTTCTTTATATTTATTGAGCATTGGAATATAATCTTAAAATACGGGAATCGGATTTGTATGTCCTCACATTAAACATGTCTTATATTTATGAAAATAGGAATATTATAAACAAATCAGACATACCTAAATCGGCAAGCACATGAAATATATATATATATATATATATATATATATATATATATATATATATATATTTATGAGGAACAAAAAGAATGAAATAATGGAAATCTTTTTTTTTTTGTAAAATCTACGTTTTTGACCACAGTATCTTTATTTTTTTTTAAGATTTTATTTTTGATTGAGGTAAAGTCACACGACTGGGTTACGGTACACGGGTACCCGTTCTCCATTTTATTACATATTTATTTCCATAAATTGCACATTTCGAGGCAAGTAGCACCATTCAACATTAAATTTATATCCCCTCATCAACTAATTTGCCATATGGTATTTCGATTAACTTTGTTAATCCTGATTGATATTGCTTACATTTCGTTTCTCTGTTGGGGCCGGGGGGAGGGGGGGATACTGGCGATGGCAAAGAAGTTTTCTAAGTGTACTTCCAAATACATGTATATTTTTGTATATTTTTGGGAGGGTCCTCACATTTCAATCAATCAATTCCTTCAATTGTACTAAGGGTCTCTTCAAAAGCAAACATCGACGATCATTCACTTAATAAATGTTGATTAAGTAAGAAAAGGCTAGCCGAGAGTACTCTGTCAAAGCGCAGGAATGATGATGAGTTGACGGGCTCCAATATTCCTCATCCCCACTCATTTGAAGATAAGTTTTTCATTGGAACTACGGCGTCTAATATTTCATTCTAGCAATCCAGGGTTTCAAGAAACACGTACCGTGAGCCTGTCGTCCCGTCAATTTGAGATAAACAATGGAGCATTACGAACAATTGTCCTGTGATGTCTTTCTTGTCACTTATAAGTAACATCCCGTTTGCAGGTGCAGCTGCCGTTTGGTAATTGGTGATTTCTTATAAACAATCAAAGCGTCTATGTTTTATTCACCTGTTTTATTCAGGTGAAAGGAAATATGAAATGTAAAATGTGAATTGTGTATAAGGACTTTAACCCTGGTCAGTTCGCGAATTGGTTGTTACAATATGGACTGAAGGTACGATGTTCGTACCCCGTCAGTATCCCAAAAGAATAACGGGGAAATCGTGATACGCTCCCAACGCAGCAGTTGTCAGAGATCTCCTTCGTTTTAACCGCTGCTTTTTATACCAAGATTTATGGCCCTGTGGCAGGGCCGGTATAATTAGACCAACGAGAGAGGGTGTGGCTTGTGAAACATTTGGAGCTGGATACGCACTGCGATACCACGCTCTCATTGGTCAGTGCAAAGCTTTGCTCTGTACCAGCCCTGGTGGTGGAACTAAGAGAATCTGGCTTAACAAAGCAGGGGTTCAAACGGAGGAAATCTTGGAAAATAATCTTCGAGATTATTCCTGATGGATTGACTGTGGGTTATGACTTTGGACCATTCCTGATACACTGCGTATAACACATGGGCGTTATTACAGGGGGTCTCATGAGGGTATATATCTCTCCCCCCCTCCCCCCGAACTTTTTAGCAAGGGGGATGTTCAGTGTAATCATTCACCCTTGCTTTTCAGAGAATAAATTTATATATTAGAAATGGAAAATATTAATAAATAGAATTATAGACTAAGGTTCGTTTCTGAGTTTACTATGAAATAATATTGTCTAAACCTACTTTAGAAATGTAATATACTGGGAAAATAATACCATATTTCTTAAAACCCTATACTTAATTGCAGTATATTTAAATGTGTCACTATATATATATACCTTACGCATGGTTACCTCCTCCTAATTCAATAGACTGAGCCACCAACAGGCAGTGACCAAGTAAAAAAATAAACAAAAAAAAAAAACCTTAACCCTGATGTAGCATTTAACAAGAGTTTCTGTTGAGCGGAAACAAGGGACTATGCTTTTACCGAATTTTCCAAAGCTCCCAAAACATTTGATCTTCCATCAGTAGACTGCATATAAAATTTCCACTTTGTCTTTGAAACCCATTAGTGCCTTAAAATAGTAAAGCAGTGTCCATCGGAACTGATCACGTGTGGAATATTTTAAATTATTAACTACCTTCAATTACTTCCAGCGGATTGGAACTTTGATGAGCACACGATCAATTGCTATAACGTTCAATCCTTGACAGTGATTAATATATTGCCCTGTTCTCATTAGCTAATAGCTTTTGATAATGATGCATGGTTTATCTTTTTATGGTTTTCTGCTGAATTTTTTTAATCACGGTGATTAGCGACGGCCGTATGTTCTTGCAATAAACTGACAAATCGTGTAATTTATTATGGGTAATTAATAATTATGTAACGACATTCATTAACATCTTTAGTGTTTTAAACTCCGCCGCCTAGGTATCGTTCAATAATTCCTTTAACATGTCAGGTGTTATACCGGTATATGTGGTATTCTCTTGTGTAAAACTGTCATTTACAAAATGCCATGCTTAATATTGTCATGTTTAATAATTCCATGTGTATTACTGCCATGTGTAATACTGTTATGAACAAAACTTAAATGTGTAATACGGTTCTCTTTTTTTATGTTATTTGTAATACAGTTTTGTAAAACATCCATGTGCAATACTGCTATGTGTAATACTACCATATGTGATAGTGCCGTGTGTGATACTCTCATGTGTAATATTGTCTTTTTGAATACCGACCTGTGTAATGTTGTAATGTCTAATACTGTCATGTGTAATACAGTAATGTGTAACAGTCTGCTGTGTAATGATGCTATTTGTCATATGGTTATGTGTAATCCTGCCATTTGCAATCCTGTCACGTGTAATAACGTCTTTTGTAATAACGTCATGTTGAATACTGCCACGTGTAATACCATCACGTTTAATACCGTCATGTGTAATGCTGTCAGGTGTAATACAGTAATGTGTAATACTCTGCTGTGTAATGATGTTATTTGTCATATGGTTATGTGTAATACTGTTCTTAGCCTTTATAAAAAAAACATAAATTGGTCGTGCAACCTTCCAATTGCACTTGAAATTAACAATATCGTCTCTTCGGAGTTGCAGCAAGTCCCTGCTGTATGTTTGTCGAAAATTTTGCGGGTTAGACTAGCGGGTCTATTACAGGGGTGATAACAGCTCGCAAAGCCTACGTCTGGGGCATTGAGATTAGCTCTAGCCGGATTGATAAAATGATTTATCCAAAGAACAAAGATTCAATAAAGATATTACCAATATACACCATGCAAGGTTACGGGAAAACCCTAAGCTGAAGAATAAATTGAAACAGTGATAACCAGATACAACCTCAGTTTAATCTCCTCGGAGGCAACAGAACAGCTGATCAGATATAACCCATAGCTGAACACCGCAGAGCCGGACACGTGCTGTGCACAAACATGAGGTCGTTAGTCTCAGTATAAAGGGATATTTGAAAAGAAACTAAATTGATACGCCTTGGACCAGGAGTGATAATAAGGAGAGTGACTGCGAATGTCTGACGGCCTGCTGAAAAGGTCCTATTTGTCCCGTGTATGCCCGTTAGAAGGATTATACAATGTTGACGACGCAAGGTAATGACTGTGGCATTTCAAAGCGTTGTATATAGGGGGACTTTGTATTTAGCTCTCTCTCTCTCTCTCTCTCTCTCTCTCTCTCGCTCTATATATATATATATATATATATATATATATATATATATATATATAAAATATATATAATATGTATAAACATATTATCTAATATTTCCTTCTTAATAAAAGAGAAGTGGATAGAAAAAAAGTTTACCACGTAACATTGATTTAAAAAACATACCGAAATTTTAATTTCTATTTTAATGCCTATTTAGATTATATTCCAAACATAAAATAAAAAAATAACAAAAGTATCACTATTAAAGCAGACACATTATTATGCAATAAAAAATCCCGGCACAATATAGGCTATGAGGGCCTAAATGCCAGCAAGTATTAGGAATTATTGACCATTTTTATAAGAAAATGTACGAAATACAGGGAGTCGGTGGAACAGCACCTCTAAAATATTTTGTTTTTGTGTCATGTTTGGAACTACTTAACAGCTGCTAATGTGAAAAACATCTAGTTGTTCACCTTTCCAACGGATTTGTACAAAATGAACAATGCCTGTCCGTGCATGTTTTTCTTACTGTCTCTGACAGGCGGAAAGGGGTTATTTCGACCCCTGCGTAGAGAAGAAGCACGAATAGCCACAAAATATATAACGAAGAACTGCCGAGTCACATCGTGCAAATGCTTCACTGTTAAGTCAGACGTCTCCCACTTGAAGGACAAACAATGGTCACACTTTAGTGACTTCATAAAACACAAATATATACGTAACCATAGCAACCAGGCTATATATTGAGCTATACTTATGTAAGAAGTAGGTATGGAACTAAAAATGACTCTTATTCTCTTGACCTTGTTGCAAGGTATGTTTGCTCAAGGTTCTTTCACAAAACAAATAATTGCAAACTAGAAATATGTATTTTAAGTAATGAAAGGCCGGGGGGGGGGGGGGGGTGTTCCTATTATAGGATTCTTCCAAAACCGTGTTTGGCTTCACTTATTCGGCCCATATTTCCAGATTCATTCGTGCGTAAGTGACTCTACATTTGTGAATGCTCCTTGATGACGTACCTGACGCCGGTTCATGTACCATATCAATACCAAAATCTAACCTATTCATATTTGGCCAATTCCCTAAATGCCTTGCAAAGCTAATCAGATTTCGTTCATGATTGTTTGAGTTGTGTTTTGAACAATCACAAACAAAACCTATCACACACAAACACACGAAAGAGGGAGGGAAAGGATAGGCAGAGAAAGTTGAGGGGACTTGAAACAGTTAAGTTTCAATATTCATGTTACAAGCGGAAATATTTAACGATAGCAGGTGATACATGAATTTAGAATATAACTATTAAATTATTTTTTTTTCAAATACTGTAAATGATTTAAATATTGAATTCTTGTGAGGGGAAATTGGACCATTATACCTATCAAATGAAAGGGAAATAATATAAAAAAGATATAAAACAATACCAAAGGATGAATTGCGTTATTTGCGGCCTATCAGTGTATGCAACACCGATTATAAAATATTGGCGAAGGTGCTCGCTATTAGACTGCAGTCCGTAATCCGTGATATCGTAAATCCGGATCAGGTTGGTTTCATTAGAGGTCGCAACATAGCTACAATAATTCGACAAATAGAAGATGTCATTAATTACGCAAACAAAGAAAATGTTCCTGGTGCTGTAATAGCGCTACATTATAAAAGCGCCTTTGATTCGATTAACAAAGAGTGTACACTAGAGACAATGAAGATATTCGGTTTCGGTTCGCAGTTCATGCATGGGGTGTCAGTTTTATTCAATGGCAATGAAAACTGTATACAACTCAACGGCTGGCTTTCTCAAATGTTTCAAGTTCAGTATGGGGTCAGACAGGGTGTCCGTTTTTCCCTTGGTTTTTGTTCTGGGCCTGAAACTTTTGGCAATAAAAACAGACAACTGAAATAAAAAGTATTAAACTACCGTTGACTAATTACTCGGTATACAATGTTAAAATGGCACTCTATGCTGATGATGTTACTTTGTTCATGAGAGATCAAGCAGATATCAGATTATGCTTTAGACAAATTAAGCAATTTACAGGAATCTCTGGAATGGCGTTAAACCCAAATAAAACGGAAGCTGGATGGATAGAGAGCTTTAAACATAAACAAGAAAAACATGAAGAAATAGAATGGAATATCTATCCAAACTCTTAAAATTAAAATTTTAGGGGTAAAATAGCAGCTGTAAGCCGGCATCAGATATTGAAACCAACTGGGAACTCCGAGTAAAAGTATTATTTGAAGAAATTAAGAAATGGAATAGGAGAAATCTGTCGAAAATAGGGAAAATAATAATTGTGAAAAAAATTCTCATATCCAAGATGGTACACATTATGCAAGCTTTGTATATGCCTGAAAAGGTAATGAATACCAAAAATAAAATGATTTTCAAATTTATTTGGCAGAAAAAATTCAGTATCAAAAGGGCATTTGAAAAAGTAAAACGGAAAATAATGGCATCTGATTATGAAAATGGTGGACTCAGAGTCATTAACGTCAGAGATATACAACATGCTATACTCCTAAAATGGGTAATATTATTAGTGAGCAACGATAAAACAACTTGGAAAAACATTCCTTGATACTGCTTTGGGAAAATGGGAAACCATGTCTCTGTATTTCAGAGTAGTGTCAACCCCATTAATATGAAAGGGAAACATCAAATAAAATCGGATTTTTACAGAAGTTAATTAAACACATGGCTAACGTATAATAAAATTAGTACAATGGGAGAAAATAAATATGGAACGAGGGTTATATGGAATAATGAAGCATTTATGTATAAAAAAATCGGTTCTTTTCTTCAGGATTGAAAGCAAATATTATTTACTTGGAAGATATATTTAAAAACGGACGGATTTTATCATTTGATGAGATAGTGCAGAGAAAGGGGTGTGGCCCAAGCACGATACTGGAATATAATGTAGTAAAGACAGCTGTCATGCATAGATCACTTGGCCACCAGGTGGCGCTAAATTCAGCTATTCTATTTGGAGGTAAAGAAATCCGTAAACTGGACCGTGAGATCTATTATATTATCTTTAGTGAATGATGACCTAGGTCCCCCACAAATTCAAAAGTTCTGGAACCAAAACTATGAAAATTTTAATTTTAAACGTGCTATATGGAAAAACATATACACTTGTACTAAAGAAACCAGATTAAGAGTCTTACAGTGGAAAATCGCCCACAACATCTTTCCTACCCGTATCCTGTTGCAAACTAGTGGCACATGGGCCATGACGCACTGCTAATTCAAGGAATGTTGAACAATGAGCAAAATGACTGCCAGAGTGCAAACAAATCATGAATTATGTGAAGATTCCTTAGAAATTGGTTTCAGTGGGCTTTTGGACAGATGACAACTACATTCGAAGGTCTCATAAATAGAAAAATGCGTAAAATTTGAAAAAAATACAGGTAGTGCCACCAGTCTACAGGAACTGATGAAACACTCCATGAACAATATATATCCTAAGAATCATGGCTATCAAGGCATTAGTTATTCAGATACTGGAGCTTTTGTTTGTATGAAATTTTTAAATATTCTTGGGGGTATTAACGAGCCCTATAGCTCAGAGAATATGGATAACAGAGACCTAATTTCAGATTTCCATGAAGACTTTTCATGGACCTCCCTAGATGTCAAGTGTGAAGATTCTAGGTCAAGTGATTACGATTTGCGCCCTGTTACAAGATGAGGCTTTATTTGAAATTTTCAAAAAGAGAAAAAATGCGTAAAAATTAAAAAAAAATACAGGTTGTGCCACCAGTCTGCAGGAATTGATGTAACACTCCATGAAGAATATATATCCCAAGAATCATGGCTATCAAGGCATTAGTTATTTAGATACCGGAGCTTTTGTATCACATTTTTAATTATTCTTAGGGGTACTTATGAGCCCCATTGCTCAGAGGATATGGGTAACAGAGACCTAATTTCATGTATCCACAGAGACTTTTCATGGACCTTCCTTGAAGTCAAGTTAGAAGATTCCAGGTCCAGCGGTTACGATTTGTGCCCTGTTAACAGATGACAGTTTCATTGAAGGTCTGAAAAAAAGGGAAAAAAATCGTAAAAATTAATAAAAATACAGATGGCGCCACCAGTCTGCAGGAAGTGATGGAACATCCCATGATCAATATTCATGCAAAGAATCATAGTGTTCAATGCAGTACTTATTTAGATAATTGAGCTTTTGTATCAAATTTTGCATTATTCTGGGGGGGGGGGGGTACTTTGGAGCCCCATAGCTCAAAGTATATGGATAACAGAGACCTAATTTCAGGTTTCCAAGGAGATTTTTTATGGACCTTCCTGGATGTCAAGTGAGAAGATTCCAGGTCCAGCGGTTACGATTTGTGCCCTGTTAACGGACGGCCGGACAGACGACGGACAATGGGTGATCGCTATAGCTCAGATGACTTTCAGTCAGCTGAGCTGAAAACTGGTGTGGCTGACACAAACAGATGTTTCTATTGCAATGAAGTAGAATTTGTCGAACATTTATTCTTTAACTGTGTGAAACAAAGACCGTTTTGGGACAAAGTGATATCCCACATCTGTGTTAAACTATGTGAAAGGCTCACACGAACAGAAAGAGAAACAATGCTAGGATATGAAAGAAAACAGAACCACTTACACAACATAACATAGACAATATAAACGAATATATGGACGTGAAATGTAAAAACCAGTCTTATGGTCTTGTACTCTGTACAATTTTCTCAATTCTTCCATTCACTTATTCATAATTGTGGAAAAAAATAACCAATTTAAAATTTAAGGGACCAATGTTGTGATGTCTTTTAGTAATACTAGTATTCTTTTAACAACAGATGTAGCAAAACACAGATGATAGCTATGAAGGCCATAAAGATACTTATCAACTTAGCTCCCAGTTGATAACATGAGTCTGACGTTACTTTTAAGATGCTGGATGCTATGAAAACACATACAGTCTGAAAAAAAAATTGAAATAAAAAAGTTAGAAAAAAAGTTTCGGTTCTCAGGCATTTTTTTTTCATAAATCGGTGCGCTAGGGCGATTTGTTTTTACCTTTCTTTGTATGTTTCGAAAAAAAGTGTCATACGATCAGGATAAAGCATGATAATAACAGAATCGTTTTGCTAAACAGGTAAAAAGCACTACATAACAAAGGAAATCTGATCAAAATTGTATTATTTTATCTTCTTGAAAGAAATGCCCGAATGGCTAAAGCTCAAAATGCGGAGGTTTCTATTGAAAATAAAAATAAAATGTTTGATGTGGGGGGTTAAAATTGACGCCAGCGGTTCCTGAGAACTCAAATTTTTTTTTGCCTTATAATACAGTAAGCTTTTAGTGGAGAATAACAAAGGCGGTCACAGCAGCCATGGTGTTTTTATGTCTATTTTATACGTCGCTGAGTTAAAACAAGGACGGAATTATTGACCCGGGTTGCTGTGCGTCTCGCTAAGCTTTTCTTTGGCTCCCCCTTTACGTCTCCTTGTGGAAAAGCCAGGTTCTTCAGAGGAAAATACCGATCAGTCTTTGGCTGTCATTTTTGATATCACAAGTTCTACATCTTGGCTATAGAGGTCTTCCCCAAAACTGCCTCAAAGGGAGAGATCTTTCAATTCTGTATTTGCTGTATCTCTCATCATTTATAAATAAATTCTCCCGTAAACAAGTCCAAACTAGTCAGTACTCACATAGCGCACAACACCACTAACGCCAATAATATATTGCCTTTAAACACAGATTGAAGTAATCAGTTGAAATTATGTAATATATTCCTGGTTTATATATATTTAAAACATAGGAAACGAGGATGGACAAGCATTTGTGATACTTTAGTCTCCTCCAGAAGTTAAGAGGTTATTTATACACATACCCTGTAATCCGCCAAACATGTCAGTTTTCCTAGGATGGACTTCAGATGGGAAAAGAAAGAGTTTATACTATACATAAGTACCTCAGTAGACAGTAAAACATTTAAAAGACCTCATCACGTACAAAGTATGTTGAATTAACAAGAAAAATAGTGTCTTCTCATTGAAATAAAATGATACCTGCCAAAATAATGTACTGAAAGACTTGGCTTACTCCTTTACACGAATGCGAAAAGGAGTGGACCGGGCGCGATCACTTGTGCGTCATAAACATAGCGCGATCGCCACCAGCGTTTTCCGTTTCGTTTCAGGCTTACAACTGGTGTTTCACAACCGTGCACTTTCATGTTTGGGCTGCTCCTTGTTTTGAATCCGTCGCGCTTGCGCAAAATCGGACCTCCGGTCACCTGGCCTTATTATGGTTAACAGACACAGGTGGGCCGTTTTCAATCTATGTTAAATGGAAACTTAAAATACAACATAACAAGAAGAAAGTAAATAGACAAGTGCAGGTTCATCAGTTTCATTTTTCTTATCTTATCTACACTGCTCATAAATAACTCAAATTAAGCTCAATCCTGGTCTAGAAGTTAACTAGGTATAATCATTTTATGTTAAATAACAGAACATTGCATGCCATAACGACAATGCAAAATTATACATATATAAATAATACATTAACTTATGAGTGTTTTTATCTTTGCATCATTATCACAATTTTCCATCATAAGATTAATGTCGTAAATTTATTCTGTATAACCATTACTGCGGGTATCCAGTGACTCCGTTTAGCAGATCATTACCCTTAACTATTAATACGCTTTTTATCTATTTGTCATCCTTGCAGAACTCAAATTAAACCTTACAAAATCCGGTTATGATGGTGGTTTTTAATAGCTAAGAAAATGCTCCAGAATTTTAGATTGCAAAATAAATGATCTCTGAATATTAGCATGGAGCAACAAGTATGGTGCCGTAAATTATCAATATGACATGGTCACTCCATATCCTCCGGGAAAAGAATCTGCTCAATAGAACTGAGTTTCAATATGCTTGCATATCCGAGCTTGATTTCATATTTGCCTGAGCCTGGAGGTTGTGCATTCATCCCTGTTCGTGTTTGTGATTGTTCACAACATATCTCATGCGATCATGAACAGTCCAATTAAATTATCAGGGCATTTAGGGAATGGGCCAATAAAGAAAGGATATGATTTAATGTAGATCTTGAACAAGTTCCGGTTCAGAGACGCCATGAAGGAATTTTCACAAATATAAAGTCACTTATGCACGAAAGGTCCCGGGAATATGAGCCGAATATGTAAGCACAAACACGGTTTTGGGAGCATCAAACAATAGGGACCCGCCCTCATATATATAATTGAGGCTTGCATTCCTTAGCATTCCTCTCCTGAGGTATTATCTGCGTTTATCGGGAAGTGCATGTAATAAAAAACTTTAACATTTATTCAAAGCAGAACGATAGGAATAAAAATCAAATGAACTTATGATAGTCTCTGGGTACAGGGTATTTTGTGTAGTGATATTTTAGAAAATATATATATATACCCCCGAGTCTTGTTTTCATGGCCACGTGCGTTTCTAATGGGTAATCATATACAGTGAAACCCCGGGCTGCAGACATCCCTCTTGGGCGAACACCCCGCCTAAAGGACACTATTTGGGCCGACAGAGCCTTTTCACTATGTTTAAAACCCCTTGCGGGCGGACATACCGCTTTTTAGGACAACAGACACTTTTTGTCCTCCCGATGGCTAAAATAACCCCGGCTTACGGACACTGAAGCGGCCGCAGCGATCGAAGTCGGCAGAAATACTTTGAAATTGCAAACATGGCGAATTTCCTCAACTAATGAACTTAAAATCAGGCATGTGGAAAATATAGAATATAAAAGTGAATATATTCAGCTTGTGCAAGGCATTGGACACACTTGACGTCATCAAATCCCTTAATGATATGGTCTGAATGGGAATATGCTTTCTAAAGGTCACCCAGCTCAGTGTCGCACAAAACAAGGCTTATGTTACGACTGGTCAGTGGACTCTAAATCAGCGGCGACATTTAGACTTCGTTTCAACCACCCTGGGTTTTATAGATGCACGCCTTCCTTACATTATCTGTCAGATACGTCAATGACAGAAGTGTCCCGAAATGAAACAATTTTTTCACTGCCGTGCTTTAGAAGTCAAATTACACTTCCCCCCCCTCTCTCTCTCTCTCCCTATATATATATATATATATATATATATATATATATATATATATATGTGTGTGTGTGTGTGTGTGTGTAAAAGGGTGTATGTGTGTGTGTGTCTGAGTGTGCGTATGATACATAATACCAGCACAGAAACACACACTCGCGCGCGCAAGAAACTTCTTGAACTAAAGCGGTTAAAATGGAGCGTGTCATATATAAAACAATTAATTAATTACAGAATTCAGTGAAAACAAGTAAACTCCATAAATTAAAACAACAAAATCACAACCAAGATTCTATTTGAATTTATTCCTATTTAATCAGAGTGACGCTTTTGTTGTAATAGTGACCGTGTAATATCTAAATCTGAGCTTTTGTCATTAAAATGTATCGGTTGGCAGAACAGGACATGGTTTCTATTTGGAATTTCCTGAGTGCATCACAATGTATTATGTCAAACTTGATCTAGCTAGGATACTTGAAAAACAGCACAGCAGGGATTCTGGTAAATTAATTGTGACTTTGTTACGAACAGAGGTACAGCTATCTGTTTACGGCTGGAACACCGGTTAGCATCATTAAGTGGGCTTCAAAAATATCATGTTACAAACGTACGCCTCAGGTTGCCTCTGTCTAATTCAATGAAAGGATATCTTTTTTCCTGTCGTGTTAATTGGCTTGGTAATCTGTAGAGAGATTGGGTACTTGTGGATGCAACACTGTATTTAGTCACCCGTGAGGTTGCTATCCGAGTCTCTTCGGTAATAGTGATATCCCGCCTCGATAGAAAACATTTCACACAATGGTCCCTCGGCGTAATGGTAGATTCATGGCAGAATGCCGAGTCATGGTAGAGACATCCGGGTAATTACCCGAGTTGTGTTTTATCTACCAAACACCATCAGTTTTGCCCAAGCATTGCCCGGAGCGACTGGTATTAAGATCGCCCTGATGGAAAAATAATGACGCAAACGACGCAGGAACACGACCAGCCTACTGTAAAATAGCCCTTCCTAAGGGATAAATGGACAGTTACGGTGAAAATGGGAGTAATGTGCCCACTGTTTAATGGCGTCTTGCGCAGGAAGCGTGAGATCATATGGTGAATTCTTGATTTTTTTTCACGGGCTTGATATTGTGATGTTCATTAACGTTTTCCAATTCTATTTATCTCACTTTGATAAACACTTTGATTTTTACAGCATTTTTTTCAAAGATGTGATCTACGCTTTTCTTCACTATGAAAGGAATTCCAGTTCTCCGATATCTTAATATAAGTATTTCATTGGGAAGATTTATTTAATTGGGCATTCATCACTATTTACTACAATGGTATGTAGATTTATAGGTTTTTGCATCCAGCTGATGAATATTACATTACCCTGAGATGAAAATATTATAATTACAGTATGCTTAGTTAATTGCACATCAATATTCGCGAATGCCAAAGTCCAATCGCTCGATTTACGGAGATTCGGCAGGATTTGGGATAAAATTCTGATGGTCAAGATTGCAACAACCAGTTCCAATTTAGTGTGTAACCGACTGGTATACTTGACAACGTGCAAACTGGGCATGTTAAAATCCGGCTCATCGGGCCCAGCGAAATTTTGATGAAGTCTGATGCCGTGGTTCCGAGGGCCCGATTCAAAACATGTTGCTTGAAGGTTGTCTGGTGCATGGGTGGGTTATAAAATTCGCGTAATATGATCAACAAATCGGGAGTGGCGTAGTTCCAATGCCAATCAGCTGAATTTCGGAAAATGCTCCTGATATTGGTATCACATCACCAGACCATCACGATTTTTTGGTGTTGGACCGAATTTCGTAGGATATATATATATATATATATATATATATATATATATATATATATATAAATATATATATATATATATATATATATATATAATCCCGTTACTTCTGGCCTGCCTACTTGTATTTCAACGTATTGCCTGTGACTAGTTAAGTGCATTAAACGAGACTGAAGGTAGGTTCATATGGAAAATTACACATTCGGAAAACACTTTTAATTCGCAAAGTAATAACACGAAATAAGACAGCACTGAAGCGTAACAAGAATTGTTTGAAACTAGCTTTCCTACCCTTGTTAACTCTTCTGACCAGAAATGGTACCAGATACCCGATATCGTTCTTATAATTATTCAAAGATATTCTTGGTGGAGGTAAACGCTTGCTTGACTAAGTAGTATGTACAGATTTCTATTAAGGTTACGCGCAACATAACAGGGACTTACACTCGATAAACCTGGCGTCAGCTAGGCTCGGTGCACCACTCCTGCGGGTCCTGGGTGTATGCCATCCCCATTTGCGGGGTCATAATACAGAGACACCCCCGAAAGGCGCAGTCGTTTGTGAGTGAACACGACTGCTTGGTACAATCTCCATATTACACCTGCAGAACGCTCACCCTAGGAGGGGTAAAATCTCACCGCTCCTCGGTTGATATTCGAAATCACGATCCATTTCAGTCATGTGTTCTACCTCATAGACCACAAAAGCCGGTATCATGTTTATTCTTTGCTAAATTCATAAATGTTAATACAATGTTATCGCTTTAAGTAAATAATTTGTTTAGGATAAAAGCTTTAACTCCTTGAATGTTAAAGTGATTCTGCAAAATACTCTAAATAAAAGCGTCTAAATAATTTGAAAGGCTTTCTCCATTTTACATGCCTATGCCTATATGGGTGAATAAACAAATGGCTTTGCAAGTATGAAATACGAGCGTTGTCCAATAAATGGAACTTGTTTCGGTGAGGAAGTAGGAAACGCCCACAAAATTGAGTAAAGCTCCATATTTCGAAAAACCACAAATAAACTGACAATCCCGTGATTCGTTAGGGAATATCCTTTTAATCAAGCGGCAAAATAACGACTTCAGAGAAGTGAAAGGGCTTTTAAACAAGTAATCTGAAATAAATTTGTTCGCAGTTTTATATGATTAACTTGAATGGTTCCCCTTTCTGTTCATTGCAGGAAGCAGATCCAGCGTGTACTTAAATATAAAACATGCAGTATACACTGTCAAAATAATGATTAAACATGCTGCAATCAAATTATATACAGTAAGCACAAACAAATCGATTTTTATTAGTACGTAACGTTAAAGCAAGTATAATAAAGCCAACAGGTGGTAAAATGCATAATCGCAGGTAGACATAATGTAAAGCATATCCTTTCAGAATGTAAATAAATAAATGTCACATTTCAGAGTATTGCCAAATTTAAAATAAGGCAGTCATTTACTGAAAGGGCTGATATAAAGTTTAAAGTTAAAGACTGAAGAATACTTAAAGGAGCGTTTTCTTATATTGGAATTAAAGGTTAAAAAAGTCGGATAATGACTGGGCTAATTTTTAACTTTTATTAAAAAATATTAGTTTTTGTTTTAATCCTTATTGAGGTTTCCCCACTGTTGTCTCAGGTCATCAACACTTTTGACAAGCAATACTGAATGCCCCCTATTACAATATTTTCAAACTTTATTTTAAGATTTTACTATCAACATTTTTAGGATACACCAAATATGCCCTAGCAGGTACAAAAGGGAGATTAAAGTAACGTATAAACAAGGATTATTATTTCAAATAACATCCTTTTAACAACGGGATAGCCAGTGTAGAAATGAAAATGGGCTTAATGATGTGTCATTAGCAATACCTCCGTGTGGAATTTTTAGGCGGTACAAATAGGTTTCCGGGCCCGCTCAATTTTCCTCGTTATTGTGCATATTAAGTTTTATTCATGATACAACTTGTCAGTCTCGGAGTACATGTGGAAAACATTAACCCCGATGACAGATTAGGCCTAATTAACTTATTCTGTTGTTACGGAACCAAAAAAAAAAAAAAACAGATCATGTAAATATCAGCACAAAATCAGCAAAAATGTTGTGACGGAACCTAATATAAACTTATCAGGTATGCGTGACACATATTTGTTAAGATTCATTGTCTGTAGGGACGGTGAAACATGAAAAAGATATCAACAGTACATCTTTTAATTGATAACAAACTAGAATCTGTAGTCAGGGCGTACAGACCTCCACCAGAATCTCCTTTAAGATCAGCCATGGGTTCACGTGTATGCGTTTCATGTGTGAACACAGTCATGCATCAGTGACGCGAGTTCACCTTGCGAGTGGCAGAAAAAAAATTAGAATGGGTGGCTTCCACAGAGGGACAAAGGAAGAAAATATATATTTTGGTGATCCTTATGACCTCCAAAAATGAAATGGACTATTTATATGTCTTCACCCTAACCCTCTACAAATGTTCAGCAAAACATTTTTCGCCTGTCACGCTTTTTTAGGAGGCGACCTGTAGTCCCAATTGAAGCCAATTTCCATTAAATCGCCTGTGAAGGGATTTTAAACTGTCTAAAGGAAGGACAGATTTTCAATTCAAACGCGGAACACATGTCCACATGAATCTTTTAATAGGGAGCACATTTCCGTCGAATGGACACAAAGAGCTGAGACCCTTTATGCGATTACCGTTTTATAGGTTTACAGGTATGTTGATTTGTATTCTTTCAGAAGTATCTTTTAATGATAACCATTGTTTTAATAGTTAGGCCGATTTATGTTTTTTTTTAAGTTTTTTTTTTTCAAAAGGAAGCCTGGGGGCGTTTCACACACACTTCAAAGGGTCCTCAATCTCTCGGGGAATCTACTAATCATTCGTTCGTTCATACGTGCACGTTTCCTGTAAAATATTGTCATGGTTCAGAAGCACGGGTTCACCAGGCGAGTGGCAGAACAACTGCATACGAATGGGCGGCTTCTACTCGGGGACAAAAGGATAGCCCCTTATAATTATTCCTTTATGGAATTTTGATTATGGCACTTAATAAAAAAATAAATTAAAGTGAATCCGATTACCTCCGAATATGTAATGAATTACGGATGCGCTTTATCTCTACCTCTCTATTTCTTTTCAGCAAAATCTGTATATTACATTTTGCGTTTATTTGCTGAAATATTCCAACCTACTTTCCTTTTGTCTAGGAGAGTTGTAAATTTTGCATCAGACCTGCTTATTCCATGAAAATTAACAGTACTTAAACCAAAAATTAAAACTGTTGGAATATATTTTTCTAGGCCTATCTTAAAGTGTCACATCGGCAGCTATACGTTTCGCGTACAAGAGCCTACAACTACATACGCATGTGTATACAAATAACGCACGTGTCTGTTAACATGCCTTAAACTATACCCTCCACTGAATACACTGAATAAACATCATGTTTCACGATGTCGCCTGAGCTTCAACTAATACAAAGCATCTTTCATATAATTTCATTTTTTTTTTCATGGCTTCTTTATATGATCGTTATATCTACGATATTTCCGAAGAAATGAAGCTGTCGGACCTCTGTTGTTTTTCAGAAAAAAAACTTCTCACTTAAAATTTCGTACACCCTGTATATGCCTCACGTCTCTATCCAAAATTCATTTGTTTGTGTTATTTCTGGAATTGAATAAATTTTTTTTCTTTCTATGTTGATATTTTTGGGGAGGGTGTTCCTTGAGAATTCTAGCAGAAATAATCTTTATAATATAAAAGTGAAACACATGACAGAGGTTCCTGCAAAAACCTTAGGATTAAAAAAAAGCGTCGTTTAGTTCCTGTCAGCTCATTACAAAAATATGCATCAGATAGAGCCATGGATTATCCACGGGTGCAGCTAGCATTTATGTATGACAATGTAGTATAAACTACATGATGACATCGATGAAAATTGTTTATCTTTATACAATGTCTAACTGTCTATAGTTATTGAGATGGAACATGCTCCAGCAAACAGAACGGCCCAATCATCGATAACTTTTTGTTTATTTTATATAATTACATTCATCATGTTTGATAACAACTTTTAATAACAAATAAGGCAAGGTCTATATTCGCACGAAACTTCATTAAGAAATCAAACCCAGGTTTTGCGATTCATGTATACATGAAGATTATAATATTACATTCATTGCATGGTTTGCTGTGATTTTCAGTTTGTTAAACATTTGATTAAAAAAAATGTAGAATAAAAGCAGAATAAAAAAATGACAGATGGATCTCGACGCTGATGTGAATTTTTTAAAGAATTTTTTAGAATGACAGTCCTGTGACCTTAATCAATGACCTTGTGACCGAAAAATCGTAACACTTATTATCCTTGAACTTGCAGTATTTAGATTATTGTAACAATCTCTTCAAAAAGTGACCTTGACCTCTGACCAGGTAACCTCAAAATCAACAGATTTCCTCACTTTGGGCAAGTAAGGCATGTGTGAAATATGGGCAGTTCGGGATGAATAGTTTGATTTACAGTGCATCCACAATCTTTTTAAAAATGTTGCTCCTGTGAACTTCAACTTTGATTATGACCCTGAAAATCAAAAAGAATCTACTTAAGTGGTTGGTCATTATTAAATCAAGTTTGAAGCCAGTCTGTCTAACCAAAGCAGAACTATCATCCATAAACAAATTTGTAAAAATGGATTGGCCCTGTGACCTTGACCTTTGACCCTATGACCTCAAAATCGAACAGAATCATCCCCTACTGGCAGGTTAGCAATATCTTGAAGGTGGAAGGTTTGCGTTGAAAAGTTTGGCTTCAAATGCATTACATTCTTTTTAAAGAAATGAGTCCTGTGACCTTGACCTTTAACCGTTGGACCCCAAAATCAACACAGTTCTTTCTTTAGTGATGAGCCATATAAAAGATGAGTTTGAAACCAATATGTCAAACTACTGTTTTCACCTGGAAACTAAATTGTGAAGAGATGGTCCCTGTGACCTTGACCTTTAACCTTGTGACCCCAAATTCATTTATGCTCTCCCTATACTGGCAAGTCAGAAAGTTTGGGATGAAAAGCTAAGTCTAAAATGCACCCATAATCTTTTTGAATAAGTGAGTCCTGTTACTGTGACCTTTGACCTTGTGACACCAGAATCATATAGGTTTTTGCTTTAGTGGTGGGCCATATGTAAGTCAAGTTTGAAATCCATGTGTCAATCCAGCCTGGAGTTATCATCTGGAAACCAATTTGTGTGGGTGGACGGATGAACAGAAAGACAGACAAACAGGGTGATTTCTATAGGGTATCCACATGTGATCAATAAACACACAAGGGTTTTGGACACTAGATGTTATCACAGCTGTGATACTGACATGATTATTGTCATTTTAAAATAAAAAAAAGACAAATATTTGTAAAATTAACAAAAAATACAGGTGGCGCCACCACTTATCGGGAACAGACAAAACTTGTCATGGTCAATATTCAAGGCAAGATTCATGAAAATCCATGCATTAATTATCAAGATATTGGAGGTATTTTCTAGCTCCATAGCTCGGAGAATATTGGTTGCAGTGACCTTATTTCAGATTTCCAAGGAAATTTTTTTATTGACCTCCCTGGATATTCGCTTAGAAGTTTCTAGGGCCAGCAGTTACGATTTGTGCCCTGCTAACGGGCGACCGGACAACCGGACGGCCAGACGGACGACGGACAAAGCGCCATTCCTGTACCTCAGCTGATTTACAGTCAGCTGAGCTAAAAACTACAATAAACTAACAATAATTATTTTTTAATGATATTTTAATAAATGGACCGGACTGCTTGGACCGGTAAAACTGATTGAACGTTTGTTTTATCTTCAGAAGCCTCAGCAAACCGTTACGCAATTGATCATAATAAAGGTTATTCAACAGAGAGACCGAGAGGTGGAGCGTGTCCTTTTACTGTTCCGCTGACTCTCTTTTGGAAGGCGCTACTGTTATTTATTTTCGATCAAGCAATCTTTAATCTTTGTTTTCTTCGGACATCATACTAGCTGACAGTCTCTCTGCAAGACACTGGGAATGTTTTCTTTACTGAATGTACACATATACATATATAATGAAAACAAAAAGCATACACGTGAAAATCAAGCATCGGCAAGAAAGAAAAAAAATAATAATTTATAAAATTAAATCACATTAACATATTTATACAACTTGATTTATCGCCATTAATTTCTTTTTTTAACAGACATTTGTCTTCAAGTATAGACTAAAGTGATTGGAATTAAGTCCCAAAATCAGTCGTATTGATTCAATAGGTTATTTTTTATAATATATAACATGTATAGCAAGTACCTATGTATACCCAGAGAATAACCATATCAGTTAGTTATATGGAAATATCAAGGGCTATAAAATGAATCTTAGCTCTCTGTAGACAAAATATTATTCAATCTAAACCAGGCAGTTTCGTGTTTTATTAATTTTCCTTTGAATGAAGGAATGCTTCTTTTTCTAAAAATTGGAACTTAATAACGACACTATTAAGTCCATAGCCTCATGATAATAATACTACATCGATACAGAAATGTGGATAGCAATTTTCCTGCCTGCCAGATACGAGTGCATATTCCATCTCCCATCCTGTTTTTCAGCTTTTTCACTTTTTCCCCCCTATCTTTATTTTCAATTTAATGCATAATTTTCAGCACAGAGATTTCAAAATGACTCTGTCATTTAGTTGACACTTTCTTCATATTTTCCTAAATAATGTGTCAATTATGCAACTTGGAAACGAAGGATATGGTTGCACAGAATGTCTTATTGTATCGTCATGAATGTTACAAAACAGAACTGATTCACATCATACTGGAAATCTGAAAATGGTATGTTGAAAACTGATTAAACACTTCTCTCTGCAAATTTACATAAATAAAATATACATTTATTTTGTCAAATGTTGTGAGTATAGAACACTGCTGACCGTTATAATGGCTTCCAAGTTAGGACAGGATTATTCCTCGCTTCTTTAAATAAACCGATGAAATCGGAAGGCTAAATGCTAAAACGTCTCATTATATTGGTATCTCCATTCACATATAGCTAGCAAAGCTTAACTACATGTCATAGATAAACCTTTCAAAGTCAAAACACATCCAGGTTCATCCGGGAACCTAAAGAAGGTGCTCCCCACAAACTGTCGCATCACTTGCAGGTTTATTTCTTGACTTATTATAAACGTCATCTTAACGTATCAACAAGCAGACATGGCGTACATTTCCGTAACTGCAAATGTCAGAAACCCTAAAAAAGTCAGAAACCATAAAAAAATTTAAAGTTGGATCGTAACACGGTGAAATAGATAGGCTGTTTTTCTAGCTAATAATTCGGCCAGTGCACTAATCCAGTTTCACCAAGGGCAAGTCTGGCACCGGCAAAACGTACACCACCAAGCTACCAATTATCTAGCGCCGCAGAGCCGAGAAATAGGCGGCGATAGCGGATATATACAGGGGAACGCTTCTCATTACTACAGGCGTACATCACAAATACTTACTCGAGCTCCTGGGTAGGCTATGTTTTCCACGTGTGAACAAGTTAGAAGTGGGCGATACTGCTTCGTTTTCGCAGGTTGAACTGGTAAACTAACGGTTTTGTGATCCCGCCGTGCCCGAAGAGTAATTTGGTAGGATGTATGTTCCTTATTAAATGGTTGGACGAGGTTGCGTTGAAATTGATCGATAAGGCTTTAAATGGTACGTTATATTAGGATCTGCCTAAAAAAGATATCCGTATATGTCGCTCTCGCTCTCTAACTGTTATTGATGGTGACTCTTCTTTTTTGTTCTTTCTTTCACCTGTGTTCTCTCTCTCTCTCTCTCTCTCTCTCTCTCTTTCTCTCTCTCACACACACACACACAAGTAAACACAACCTCCCTCTGTATAAGTGCATGAACAGTCTCCTATTTTCATTATTCGTTTATATTTTATAATTTTAAAGATCTGCGAAAAGACCATTTTGCTGGAAGAAACTCATTCTTATAACACCTCTTGTAGAAGGAGTTAATCACAATCAATCCTATTAAAAAACTATTTAATCAAGTCAATTAACTCTGTAATCAGCGAAAATTATCATGCTCGTGGTCAATTAATGTCAGATGTTTGGTCTGACGCCGTGATCAGAATCTACGCCTTCTCTGTCCTACCCTCTTTTTCACTTTATTCTGTGGCTCAATAGGCGTGTCCACTTAGCGTCATGAGCTAACATTGTTAACAAGGTGTGTATGAAGACAAATACGGACATGTAGCGCTGTCTTTTGGTGCTAGTGCGCTGTCGACATCCATTTTTCAGTACTGACCACCATCTCCACATCAATTAGTCACTTGACCACCGCTTACTAGCACTACGCCCCTCCCCTTCCTGGAGCGTTTATTACCTGTTCACGCACAGCTGATCAGTAAGTGTTATTTGTTTGTGAATTTTTCTTGAAAACCTTGTTATATATGATTAATATATATTTATTTTATGAGTAATTTTGCCATTTTATCAAAATGAATCTCATTAAATAGGCTCATTCCGATACCTGACGTGTGTATTACATAAAGATAATCTCCTAAAGCTTTCATAAAAAAGGGCAAAAAATCCCAACATATCCCCATGCTTATAACATGTGGGGGACCCGCCAAAATGGCCGCTAATCAAAATCTACGTCCAACAAGGAAAGTAAGTGGCTAATCAGACGAACCTGAGGTTTGCAAATGGCAAAACCATTGGTTGTAATTAAGTACAGTTAAAAAATCTTGTTCCAGAGTAGGCCACAAATCTTACACATTCTACAAAAAAAGCAGGTGGAAAGCCTGTTTTACATTTGCAAGCAGTAATGTTGTATTTAGTATCATGTTTATTTTTCGTCCATAATCACAATACGTCGTTTATAAAGCAAAACATCATTTTAAGAACCAGTAAAAAGAGTGAAAAGGAATTTATGATACTCAATATAATAACAACAACTTCGACTTGGAAAAGGATGGATATATAAAATATATATGTGACATCTATCCATCAGGGGTTTGTACACAGAACCTTCGATTTATGGTCGTGTGAGTATAAACGGGGCTAAGAAAGACTGGGTTGAAGTAAGTTTGGGAGAGATTGATTTGTAAGTTTTAAAGCCTAAAGCCCAGCACACACGTTACGAAATTTAGATACGATGGGATAGGAAGCAGGATACGACATGAAATCCTGGCTTCTTATCGCAACGTGTATGCTGAGATCAGATATGAAGTCTTACGATCTTGGCATCGTATTGTATCGTATTTTTTCGAGCATGTTCAAAATTTTCGTCACTGGCAATCGTAATTCCGCTGCATGAGTGAAAGCCATACCATTTCCGTCCGGTAGACTCTCTTCATCGCCACCTAATAATCAGGCTACGAAGCGCATAAAGCCAATTTTCTGCGATGTATAGTTTTATTGGCAGCCATGTTGCTGATCAGTATTTGATGTAATTATCCGGTCCCCTTTTACACGATATTCGTACACTGTTCTTGGAAATACGACACGGATCTTGGGTATTTACGATACGACATTGCAATAGGAAATTACAAAATCGTATCGTATCCGAATTTTGTAACGTGTGCGCTGGGCTTAAGTTGTAAAGCCTTAAGCCCAGCATACACGTTAGGATATTTGGATACGATAGGATAGGAAACAGTATAAGACTAGAAATTCTGGCTTCTTGGCTTCTTATCGAAACGTGTATGTTGAGATCCGATACGAAGTCCTAAGATCTTGGCTTAGTATCGTATCGTATTTTTTCGAGCATGTTCAAAATTTTCTTATCGTAACTGGCAAACTCAAACCGCATGAGTGAAAGCCATACCAATAATCTCCTCCTCTTCCGTCCGGTAGATCCTCTTCATGGCCACCTAATAATTAGGCTACGAAACGCATAAAGGCAATGTTTTGCAATGTATAGTTTAATTGGCAGCCATGTTGCTGATTAGTATTTGATGGAATTATCCCGTCCCCTTTTGCATGATATCCGTATAATGTTCGTAGAAATACGACACGGATCTTGGGTATTTACGATACGACGCTGCGATAGGGAATCACAAAATCGTATCGTATCCAAATTTCGTAACGTGTACGCTAGGCTTGCTTTAACAGAAGGTCTGATTTTTTTATAATTTAGTGGAAGCGTTCACATATAAAATATATGTTAAATGACGGTCGTGGGAAAATTGTTCAGGGCTGTCTGTACGATGGTCGTAATATAATTATAGTCCTAAGACTACCCGGTAGTATTCGTAGGACCGTCATAGGTAATACATGCGGCAATCGTTCGGATGTCGTAGGTAAGTCGCCGTGTCTCAGTTAACCAAAATTGTTCGAAAGTCGTTACGTTACGTTTATCGTAACACAGTCGTAAATATCGGTCTGACATCGAAAATTACCTACGACGCTGAAAAAAAATAAACATGTTTAAAATTCTACAACAAGGTTTTCGACAACTTTTTCCGTCGCAGAACACCTGATTTCGTACGACACACCCACGACTCTCCAAGGAAGTTCCCCAGTATTCCGCCGTAGACCTTTCTTATATGCGTTGTGCGATTTATGTGACCTAGGCGTGTGGTAGCGTTGACACTTAAATTGTATTTTGTCAAACGGCGTGGGAACGTAGATAAAAGCTGTCCAAAGTGTACATTGTTCCTACGACGGTCTTAAGATGGAATTTAGTCGTTGGTGTAAACTACGACAATAGTAGGAGTATCAAAGGAAATTCGCACGATACTAAGGCTGTCAGATTAACATAAATTCCGACCAAATTCAAAGAGTGCTAGGGTGAGAAACATGCCCGGGAAATTTGAGTGAAAGATGCCAAGATATAATACCACTACACCTGCGTCAATATTTAGCTCATACATCGGCCCACAGGCATCAAGAAATTTGTTTTTTTTTTTGTCACCGACACACTGCGAAACATAGCCGATCCTGATGAAATTCCTAGGTATTCTTTGGACGTCATGGGGCATCGTACGACAGACGTACGAAAATGGATCTGACATCCAGAATTATTTACGAGACTGAAAAAAAAATGTTTGAACATGTTCAAAACACTGTGACACGGGTCTAAGACATCATCTCAGTCGCCGAACACCTCGATTTAGTATGCGCACCAAAGACTGTCACAGGAATTTCCGCACTTCTCTGTCGTCGATATTTTAAATACCTGTTGTGCGATGTATGTGACAGGGGATTTCAGGACGCTTGTTGTGGTATTCCTTACGGGCTCCTCCCAATTACAAGAGAGAAAAAAATCCAAATGTTGTCTTTAGCATGTAGGTTGCGCTGTGATTTTAATAGGCATGTTAAGTTTTGAGTACATTATACGTTGAAATATAGGGAGCAAATATTTACACCTCTAACGTTTTCATCATTTGGTATTTAACTAGCCGAACTAGTCAGTCTGGTTAGGCCCCTATTCATCGGTCATTAAGATTTTGAAGCAATATTTCGTAAGGTTATGGTTACAAATGAAATCCAAAATTCAAACTTTGCGGTGTTTTTACTGACAACAAGCTACATTTTGACCATGTCCGTATATTTTAATATGATTTTCCATCCATCAACTGAGAAAACATACACGCCATATTTTCTTATAAAATAAAGACATATCTTGATTTACCCCTTTTCCGAAAAAAAAAATTGTTCACAATATAAGGTTCATCATTTGTAAAGGATTCACGAAATTTCTTGAGAGAGTGAGACATTAAAGTTGATTTTTAGAAATTTAGCTTTCAAAATATATTTTTTTAGAGAAATATAAAGTGACACAATAGGCTATAGGTGGATCAGAAATTTTCCCTCAATATCACCTTGGCAATTTAATGCTCTGTGTTTTACTCTATTAATTTGGCAAACACTAGTAAAACTTGGTTTCCTTGAGTTCACAAGCGGTCATGAGGACTGCCTTGCTTTTCCGTGAGGCCCCTTATATTCGGAGGTCCGAAAACTAACGCAAACAATGGATGAAATGATACATTCTCCCAGTGACTGAAGCAATAGCATTGTTATACCTTTGTGCGAAATATTACACTTCCATGCACTATTTACCACGGACAAAACGGTAGATACGTTAACATTTGTAATGAAAATCTATATATTAATGGTGCAATCAAATATATACTGGCATAATCTGAACGACAAGATTCTAAACTCTGTGGCTTCCCTGTGATATATCAGTTTAAAACCCAGCCTATCATTGTTGATTCTTTCTTATTATATATGATTTTTTTTCTAAATTATAACTGGCTTTCGCTGTATGGGTGTATGGGCGTATAAGGTTATCTTTCTTTGATTATCAACACTAATTAAACACAAATTAAAAAAATGTACCATTCGTTGCAGAGCAATGGAAAGAAAGTCCCTGAAGTCTCACCTGCACTGCCTATAGTGTTATACCATTTACATTTATCGAGCGACCTATTCAAGTACCCCAACAAAGAATCTCCTTACATGTATTATTTGATTATATTTCAAAAGATTAGTTATTGAATTGTGTAAATTTACGTTCGAGGTATGTCAGAAAGTGTTACTGTTAAATTGTTTTATTAGCCGATGAGCGACTTTAGTAAACGAGGTAAATTATCTTTTTTCAGAGATAATTATTTTTTTGTATCTAAATGATTATTTAACAGAACCATAAACAGATCATATTTTATTTCATTCTTTGTTGTTCAAAATTAAAAACAATAGCTTGGCTGATTTCTTGTTACCTATAATTAAACTTTATTAGAATGATCACTTACTTAATAATGATAGTTAAATTTAAAATTAAAGTATATATTATATATATATATTATAAGTCAATCCACAGAACCATGTTTGTGCCATCATTCAGCGGCTATTGTAACCTGAAAAGTATGATTTAGAACTGCCGTCCTCAGAGATCATCTCTTCAGCTCTGACCCCTTCACTAGTTTCGTGCAACCCCATCATCAGCAGAACCCCGTATCCATGGATACACAGGTGAAAGCGTTTATAAGTTCCAGGTGTTTATCCACTCACCACGTAGACATATTTGTTTGTTGTTGTTCAGGTGTGTTCTCAAGCGTAAATAGCTATACTTACATCACCACGCTTGTTATACTTTAATTGTGTACGTTTTGATAAAAACAATGTACATGCGTGACAACCTCATAAAACATGAAATATTCAGTCATTCAATCGTCTGTCAGCATTTTATTTTATAGTTTTTTTTGGTATTATTTTTGTCAGTTTTGATGACAGAATACGTAAACCTAAGAAATCGGGTAAAAATAACACCCATAATGACTAGTGAGATTTGATTTTTTATATTTAGTTAACTTTTGTTTTTTCGGTCACGTGACAGAATGTAAGGACCTCTAGCACCTTCATGATCTAATGAACCGTCAACCAAATCGCCCATGAGATCCACTATGAGGTGGATACTGGCACATCTGAGTCATGTACGGACCATCGAGAGTTGGCAGTATAATTTGAATAATGAAATATATTTTATATCGTTAATCAATAGGGAAGCTGGCTGTCATATTTCCCGTTTTCTCCCGTGTCCTTGTAGTATTTTTAACATTCTTAAGGATCATGGCAGTGACTCGAATCCGGACTGTTTTTGAGAGACTCGGACATGGACTCGACGGTCCTAGACTATATAAATAAGTCAGTATATCAATAAGCTCTGTGAACTTAATCCCGAGGAACATATTTAAAAATACAATACCAGCAATAATTTAAGTATTTAACTGTAAGAGAATATTATTTATATTGGTCATCTGCTGCATGATTTAGACTTTAAGATCTACCCTTAGCTTTCCTCTGATAAGTCCATTTATCCATTGTTGTGTATTTTAATATTGGTCTGTTGTAATTTACAGCTTTTAAGATAGCCTAGTTTAAGATGTCTAAATCTGTATTTTTCTTAAATTTAATTTTTCTGTCTGATGTTAATCAGTTGTCTTGTCAAGTATTTAGGCACTCTATCCGGTATCAATTTTCGTTCACTTTCCAATTTTACAGTCTTCATTTATCAATGAACTGGAGAAAAAAATAATAGGGAGGCTGCTTTGTATTAAGAGCACTTTAAACAAAAATTTTAAATATTTCAATCCATAAAGATTTTTTTTCTTTATCATAGTCACCAACTAACTAAATGTTACAAGTTTGAAAAACATCTGAACGGCTTTCAGGAAGCAAATGAATACCTAAAGGTCTTTTTATTGTGATAAGGAGAATTGTTTTAGTTGGACCCCGACTCTATTTTCAAATAATTCCTACTCGGACTCGAACCTCAAGGACTCGGACTTGGACTCGACTGAGCTGGACTCGTTAGCAATGTCTATGTAAGGAAAGGTATACATACGATAAGAATTAAAACTTTGTACAGCGTCCTGTGCTAAAGTCCTTAGAAGCACATGACCTGCCAGGTCTAACAAAGATTCCACCATTTTAAGTTTTTTCTTTGTTCCGCCTTAGATGTATAATTGCCTGCGCAAGCAGGCTATGCGTTTGTTTGTGTTTATTCCCAACATAACTCAAGCATTCATAAACAGGATCTCATGAAATTTTCAGGGCATCTCGGGGATAGACAAGTAAAGAAATGATTAGATTTTGGTGTGGACCCAGCACGTGTTCCGGATTCAGTAACGTCATTAAGGAATATTGACAAATGTACTGTCACCTATGCACAAATGGACCTTGAAATATTGGTTGAATAAGTGGAATATGGGCCGAATCCCCCCATGGTGGAGGCTTGCATTCCTTAGAATGCAGCTTTGTAATCATAAAATCGACCAAAGCCAGTCCCATAATCAACGCCTTCACAATGAAGCTACAATGTTTAAATGCTCTTGGTGTATATATTTTAAGAATTAAATAATTCTACAAATTCTTAGATAGCTCTGTGTATTTTTACTTTTTGTTATGAATACGTTATACTGAGATACATTATTATGTTTATCAATTATACAGAAAAGCGCAAGAATGTTTGGCTCATTATTAGGTGGAACTGGAATAAAACCTTCGAGGTTGCAAATGCCATTGTTCTTTCCGCGTACGAGACAACTGAATTTATCCCTGCTGTTAGTATTAATTGGGAAATCGGCTTTTTCTTTACTAATCCTCTCACCGGCGAAACTGCTTTAAGCTACTTCCATTTAACTCCCACATTAATCTGAAATCGAATTAAATCAACCTCAGGGTATTTCGGATTCGATATACGTTTACCCCGCACTGCTCCGCGGTCACCCCGATTCGCTTTTTTAGGTAAACGATAAATTCTTGTGCTTATAACTGTCATTTGTTTATTGAATGAGAAATGTGAAGGATATAAGATTTTAAGCGACGATAGTACCTACATATGAAAAAAATAAAATCTCTCTTATAGTATTGCTTATGTTGTTTGAACAGGGCACATTCCACCCGAAAATAGGATAAAGAAAGACACAACTTAATCTAAGCAATTCAGAGGAAAGAAATTACAACAATATTGAGTAATTAGAAACAAATTTTGAGCGAGTAATCTTTTTTTTTTTTTTTTTTTTTTTAATTTTGATGATATCTTTTTTTTTTTTTTATAATTTATTGCAAACAAACAAATACAATACATACAAAACAAACAGTGAAAGTTTCCAAAACAATTCGATATCCTTTCAATATATATGTATATAAAGATCCACTGTCTCACCAATATACATTGTATTATCCAATTCCATATGGTGTTTTATATATTCCCAAAACAAAATATCTGATAATAATGCAGTAAATATGTATATAATACCTGTATTCTCAAAGTAAATCCTCTAATTATCTGTATACCTATAATTTATGAAATCTCTCCCATAACTAAACTCTCCCCATCTACTATGAAACTTAGTTACCAAGTTATTTTTTTGTGCATTCATAAATTCTATTCTGGCATATTTCCAGATTTCCTGGCATGCTTTATCAAAAGATAGACCTTCTTGACAATTTCTAGCTCTATTTATATATTGTTTCACCACAAACAAAATTAAATTCCCTACTACAGGTGCCATTGGAGCACCGTACATGACTGTAGAGATATTTATATCAATATTAATACCTTTTTGTTTACACCACCTTTCAATATCTGACCATAGTGTTCTAACCTTATAGCAAGACCAAAACAAGTGTGTTAATTGTTCTTGCTCTCTTTTACAAAAAGTACATGAATCAGAATCTTTTATCTTCCATTTACATAACCAATAATTATTTACTAAACAATTATTAAGCAATTTATATTGAAACACTCTAGATTTTGTGTCCAAACATATTTTAAAGGGAAGCTTGTATACTTCCTTATAATCTACCTCTATGTCTGACATGCAACTTGCTATATTTGGAATATATGGCCCTTTTCTTAATATAGTACCAACAAAGCACTGACATATTACTTTTGAAGATGCACCAGATATGAGTTTCTGCTCCCCATTATAAAAAGCAAACGAAAAGGGCTCTATAGAACTTAAATTTTGCGGTTTAAGATATTTAAACTTAGACACAAGGGCATACCATTTTAAAAAATGTATTCCTGAGATACCTTTTCCAATCCAAAATTCAAAAGACTTGATATTGCCCATGTAATCAAACAAATCTAATCCTGTGTTAATTCCTACATCAGAAAACTGTTTCCAATAGGTTAAAGCATTGTCAATTTTTAATAATTTATTATTCCAAATAATTTGCTTTTCAACTGGAACATTTTCAAAATATTTCATTCGTAACATTATATAACTTTTTAAGACTTCTTTGTAAAAGCTTGGAATATTAAATAATTTTATATCTTTTATTTCTATATTACTGTTAAGCAACAACTCTACATCTGGACAGAGTGTCTGTAAAAAATGTCTAAACAACACCTTCCATGGTCTTTCTTCTACCTTTATGTATCTTTTAAGCCATGCTATTCTTGATGTATAAATTATTGATTCTATATGTGGAGCATTTAGACCACCATTTTCCACTTCTTGTACTAATTTTACTCTCTTAATTCTCTCTCTACCTCCATTCCACATAAAACTGAAGAAGAGTTCATCAACTCTTTTACAAAAGTCTACTGGTACTGATGCATTAAAAATATAATAATAAAACTTTGAAAAAAAGAATGATTTTGCTACTTGAATTTTTCCTAAAAGTGTCAGTCCTCTCTGGTTCCACATTTTCAATATATTTTGCACTGAATTCAGCTTAGAGAAAAAATTTAAATCCTCGGATTCTTTTTTATCATATGAAATGTAAACTCCCAAAAATTTTATTGGATTATCAGGCCATCTTATTCCTAGTGGTTTCTGCTTATTATTTCTAAATTGACCTATCCACATACCTTCACATTTCTCATAATTAATTTTTAAACCACTAAAATTACCAAATAGTTTAATGATCTCAAGGAAATATTTAGCTAAACTTTTGTCTTTTACAATTCCTACCGTATCATCTGCATACTGAAGTAACTTAAAATGATATCCTGAAACTTCTAATCCTTTTATTTTTTCTGAACTCTTTATGTATTCTGCCATTACTTCAGCAGCTAAAACAAATAAATATGGGGACAAAGGGTCTCCTTGCCGAACCCCTCTTTTAACTTTAAAATATCCAGATGTAACTCCATTATTTATTGTACAGCTTTCAATATTATTATATAAAATGTGAATCCAATTGATAAATATGGATGGAAATTTATATTTCTCCAAAACTGATATCATAAAGTTCCATTCCAAGGAATCGAAAGCTTTTTCAAAATCTATACTGATTAATATCCCAGGTAAATTTTTCATTCTTGTATATTCTAAAAGGTCTGATAAAATTCTTATATTTTCCCCTATATATCTTCCCTGAATATATCCAGTTTGATTTGCATTAATAATTTCTGGCATGATCTTTTTTAATCTTAAAGCTAAAGTTTTTGATAAAATTTTGTAATCTACGTTTAACAAAGATATAGGCCTCCAATTTTTTAATAATGTTCTATCCTTTTTCTTGTCAATTAATGTTATTATTGCCTGTTTTTGAGAAGACGACAGTTCCCCTTTTTGAAATGATCTATTAAATGATGCTACCATAGTTGAGCCGAAAAGGGGCCAAAATTTTTGATAAAATTCTGCAGATATGCCATCATTACCTGGGCTTTTGTTTTTTGCAAATGTTTTTAGAGTTAAATAACATTCCTCTTCTGTAATTTCTTTACCTAAATATTCTGAATTTAATTTGGATAACATTGGCAACTTTATTTTATCCAAGTATTCATCCAACTCCTTCTGAGTGTTGTTTGCTTGTGAACAATATAACTTCCGATAAAATTCCTTTTGCATTTCTAAAATTTCTTTTCCTTTGGTTACCATTTCTCCTGTAGGTGACACTAATTTTCTTATACATTTTTGTCCATTATTATACTTCTCTAAGTTGAGGAAATATTTAGAATTTTTTTCTCCATGTTCGAACCATCTAATTTTAGGTCTAAGCATACAACCTTGTGTTTTATAATTATCAATATCTGCCAGCTGATTCGTAACTGAAGTTATTTCATCTTGTAAAGCTTGACTATGGCATACTTTGGATGTGTCTAATTTTTCTTGTAATACCTGTAGTTTTTGTTTAAGACTCTCTTCTTTTGTTTTTCTTTCTTTAGCTCTTTTTTTACAATATGATATACTAAACTGTCTTATCTTATATTTAAACAATTCCCATTTAACCCTGTCATCTTTAATATTACTGTACTCTCTATCCCAAACTTTTTTTTCTTTGTTCAGATTTTCCACAAATTCTTCTTCTTGTAATATATCTCCATTTAATTTCCAATAGCCTTTACCCTTTTTTTCTTTATCTGATGGGTGTTCCAAATCCAAAATTACTGCGCAATGATCTGAATGAATGTATGGTTCAATATATGTATCTTTAACTGTATCTTGTAACGTTTGTGAAATCCACCAATAATCTAATCTAGAGCAAATATTACCATTCTTTTGTCTCCATGTATAACGTTTCTTTGACGGGTATTTGATTCTAAAAATATCAGTTAATGATAAATAATCTATTGTTTTTTTTAAAGTTTTCTACTACTGTTTTCTTAATGTCTTTTGTTCCTCCTTTTTTATCCAAAATCCCATCAAAAAATATATTAAAATCTCCTCCTACTAAGACATTGTCTGTATTTTCTATATCCTGGTGTATTAAGTTATAGAGTCTAATGTAAAATCTATTTTGTTCATTTGTCATATTTGGTGCATAAATGTTTATTAACTTATATTCTATTCCCTTTATTTTTAATCCAATTATCAGAATCCTTCCATCTTGAGAACTGTGTATCTTAAACTCGTCTTCTATTTCTATATTCTTTTTAATGAAAATAGCACATCCACTACTAGATGAGTTTGCATGACTATAAAAAGCTTTCCCATTCCATTCATTATTCCACTGATTTTCTATTTCTGTAGTTCCATGTGTTTCCTGTAAGAACAGTATATCAGCCCCTTGCAATTTGGCCCATCTAAATACAGATCTTCTCTTTTTGGGGTTACCTAACCCCCTAACATTTAAGCTTATTAATCTGAATGACACAAATAACACAAATATTACTCTTTAACCATAAATACTTTACTGGGAGATAAACAAGTGTTTTGAGTTTGTAAATTAATAAATTTGTTTGCATGTGCAAATGGAAAAATAAACTAATTAAAAAAGTAATCTTGTTGGTTTTAGTATCTTTGTAACATTTTAATCTAATGTTTTTTCTTAAATAAGCCCAACAAGTTGTAGCCTTTAGTTTACTTCCTTGTACTAAGCTAAAGGTTACATGGATCATCTTGATCCATCCTAAACCTGAGGAAAACCTTATTCTCTCAGGTCTCAGGAATGAGAAATGTGAAGGATATAAGATTTTAAGCGACGATAGTACCTACATATGAAAAAAATAAAATCTCTCTTATAGTATTACTTATGTTGTTTGAACAGGGCACATTCCACCCGAAAATAGGATAAAGAAAGACACAACTTAATCTAAGCAATTCAGAGGAAAGAAATTACAACAATATTGAGTAATTAGAAACAAATTTTGAGTGAGTAATCTTTAATCAGGGGATTCAATTAAATCAATGAAAGTTACCCTGGGGGGGGGGGGATCTGATATCAGTTTCAAGTAACTAGAGATCATCTGAAGCGGTAAGGTGAGATAAGATGAAATAAGATACGGTTTGTGCAGGGTCAATATATTCAGTGACCTAAATAAATCATAGTCGCTGCTCTCCCGTGCACATTTTAAATTAAACGTATTAAATACATTAAAGTGCAGACTAGAAGTATTACAAAATAATAAAAGTGTATCATTGCTGTTTGACACAGACACTCATTTCACACCTGATATAAAGCTTTAATCCCGAAACTAATAATATTCTTCATTGTTAATCCTTTAAATTCCTCCAAATGTTCAGTCCTTCAGATACGTCCATTATGACGATTCCATTTCACTGCATCTCTGTATCTTAAGGATTTGTTTTGTCCATTTCTTTTAGTGACCTCTTAACATAAAAGACTCCTCTACCGGAATTAATTGTATTTATATTATGTATTTTCTAAAAATTGAACACATCTATTCTGCAACTAGTCCATTACTAATTTAAACATTGAACATGCAGTATCAACCTCTCTACGCTCTTGTAGTCTAAGTCACATTATGTAATTGCTGTAATGGTGTTTGCATCTTTTTTTTAAAGTGAAATCCTTAATCCTCCGTCGTCCAGTCTTTGCATGCTATCTTAAATATCCTGACTGCAAGTTTCAAATAATGTATCATAAAAATCAATTAAAATACTATTATACAGTATAGAGACTGTTTCTTTTTCATGATAAGGCTTATATTTGTTCATAACTACCAGTTTCTTTGACACTCTCTTGGACACTTTTGAGCGAGGATAATCCGAACTGCACCTATAATAGCCAGACTTGCGTCGCGGTTTTCAGGTAAAATACAAAGTATGGTAACATAGTAAATGTTTCAGTAGATCCAGGCCAACTCTATGTTGGTAGGTCTGCCTCGCTTGGCAAAACCTCTCTCTTTCTCGAAACATGCTGCACTCAACTGGCATTGCGAAAACAATTAAAGGGCCCAGTACGTACGGATAAGGGAAGGGGACATCTTCTAAATCGGCACCTCCATCTTACAGAAACCCTTACACATTTTCAACGAGTTTTTCATATGGTGTCTCAGGCTGGGTATATATCAATTCAACTTTTTTTTTTCGAAAATATATTTCATTTAAGCGTAATTATATCGAAGTGGATCACATCAAATTGGAAATATTACAGTCTTTTTTCGTTAACAAGATACACATGAAGATACCACTATTTACCTGAGGGTCCAATGCTAGCAAAATGACAGTTATACATCCAAGGTCGCTTAAAAGCTGATGGCATGGTATATACACGATATACAATGGAGAATACAGAACTACTATTCTGAAGGCGCAAGATTCATTCTACAGATGTCTGTTCCCTTTTATCATGCTCTTGAGGCCTTCATCGCATGCTATGTGTATTTGTTGTCAATTTTTGAGTGAATAATTAATAATTTTTTTCTGTATGTTGCAAAGCAGTATTTATACAGTGTGTACTCTTTTCTAAATAAATGCCTTTTCCATTTATTTATAGAGTTTGCCAGGACATAAATTCAACGGTTGCATTTTGCTTAATTTGCCGTCTGTCGCTTTATCGGATGAACAATTTGTAACTGTTATGAACATCGTCCCCAGAGTTTCCATGTGGGTCTCAGCAGACAGACATCTGACCTTGCCTAGCGCCCTTGCAGAGCTCATATCGAGACAAGGTCATAAAAAGGTCAAAGTATGGTAGAATTTCAATTACCAATTGCGGCCGTTACAATTTATCTGTACCATATATTAAATATTGCAACAGGGGCTTTAAATTGGCCACGCATGGGATAATTCCCAATGGAGCAATGTCAGGAAATTGCTCTCCATCAGCAAGAAACACGCATTGTTTAAGCGTCTTTAATAATTTTTTTATTAGTCTTTACTGTATTACCGTGGTAAATGTAATATTGTTTTAGTTTTCATAAGGTACCGTAAGGAAAGAATAAACCAAATAAGTCTCGCTACGAGAATAATCTCCAAAGTTGAAACTCAATCAACAGAAATATGAATTTTTCTTGAGTCTTTACTATTTTACCGTAAGAAATATATGAATTACTCTTTTCTCGAGAGATTCATAAGGAAGCGTAAGGACTAAATAAAATCGATAGTTCTCTCCATGTAATACTCCTTGTTAAGCTTATTTCACTGTAGGAGCGGCTACGAACTACTATACCGCCCCGTTATTCCCTAAGGTCGCGGGATGGTCATTTGTCGAGTATACGTAATGCGGCTTACAAAAGCCAGCTATTGTCCATATATATTTATATTCAATGCAATTCCCGTGGAACTCTCGTTTTGGGGCCCAGTTTATCAAGCTTAGTTAGAACCCTTCCCAGAGATTCTTGTGGCATTTTATTCTGTGAAGTTAAAGAAAAGTCTCCCCAAAGACTTTAATGGCAATTTATACTGTGCATTTATAGAAAAGCCTTTTATGGGCTATCTTGTGGGACACAAGCCTCATAACATCCAGTAAAGAAGCATATTTCTTACTGCCAAAAACCTCTTACAAGCTTTTGCTATAATTGTTGGAAACTGAATTAAAAGGTTCCGCGTCTATTGAAGCCTTCATCATACAAGACATGACACACATGCAAGATCATTAAACCAGAATATGCTCGGCTGAAATCCACAGGGACAACACGGACAAATGCCGAAAATTTCAAATGACCCGCCGAATGTCATAATAACCTGAGACCGATGGCTCTAATTCTTATTTAAAGGGTAAAATTTAGCAATGATTTCTCATTATATGTTCAGAAAACATCCTTATGTGCTATATAAGTTATTTCTGAGGGGCAACATAATCGTCTTTATGAACATCGTTCAATTGAACATCGTCCTAGTGGCACAAAATCATCTAAATCGACTGTCTAGACAGCGTCCCACTGGGACGACGTGCATTTCATTAGTCACGAACATGTGAACATACGGAATGACTAGATAAAACTTTCTAGATAAAATTTTCTTATTCAAAAATTTGTTCGGGGCTGTATATGAATTAATAATTTTATATTGTGAACCTTGTGTGCTTTATACCGTAGACCTTGTGAGCTTAAACGCCTTTGGTCTCTTAATTAGTGTGTTTAATTATTTAAGCATCATCCAAATAGATGAACGAAATACATACAAGATTTGTATTTTGAATGATTTTGTTAATAGATTAACACTCTTGATCATGTAGCAGTATTTTTTTTTTGGGTGTGTCAGTAACAGTAACATTATAGTATTAACATTGTACTTCACTTACTATCGTACTTTGTTGTGTTTTATCTTTTAATTAATTTGATTATCAGAGTGTTAAAACTGAGAGTGGATGTTTGTCACATTATTATGACAAACAAAGACGTATAGTTTATCAGGCATTCTTCGTTGGTAATATTGGAAAAAAATATAAATACGATGATAAATAAATTACCACATTTTCAATTATATTTCATTCCGACCTATGTCATGCTTTTATAATTGATAAACATGCATCAAGGATAGGGAGAAGGCCAACATGGAGTCGGGGCCGAGCCGGTCACATTTATCCCAATATTTTGAACCCGCATTGGCTCATTAACCAACGACGAAAGTAGAGAAAACTGTTTGTTCCCAGGAATATTGTAAGGAAAAATGTCAGCGAAGACTGTGAAGAGTATTGAAGATGCCACACCAAGCCTAGCGCAAAGAGCTTGAAGTATTAACAATCACCGAGTAAATTAGTCAAAATGTAAAATCAAATAAGATGTAATGTAAATATAATTCTCAAGAGAAACTTTAATCATCAAATATTGAAGAACGAATATTTAAGCATAGGTGTTATCAAGCAATGTAAAGACAATTATTAATATCTCTCTTTCCTGAACCACCGGATGCGCTCAATGTGACAGAAAAAAGCTAATTATCCGCACCAGAAATCCGGAAAATAACAGCTTTACGTCCTTGTAACAATACGGGTTAATGTCTAAAAGGGAGAGGGGTGTTTAGAAATCTGGACGCAGGCGGTTGAAGAAACATTCATCAGCCGGGGATCCCCAAACGTCAGGAGAATTCTGGCTGGAAGATCTTTGATCTGCCAGCGGTCCCAAACCGAGCGTAAGTCAGGCAAGCTCTCCTTATCCAACATGGGGGATGTGTTCCATAGTAAATGCATCTATTACACACGCTAAATGAATATATCATCCACGCCAGATCCGCATTATATCAGTGTTTAATAAAACTAGATAGGTGTAGATCCTACATACCGGCAGAATGAAAGCAACCCGGAGCAAACTCTTTTACCATACCTCATTTTACTTGTGCAGATTCTACTTAAAAAGGCGTTGGTGGTGAAGAAAGGCAATGGTTAACGAATATTTACTCAACAGACTTGTCTCGACCTGCTTCATGTCCTTATCAACGCATTTCATATTAAGACGCAATCTAGGATTTATCTTCTCTATTTTTGTGTGTGCCTTTATTGATGAATCAGTTTTTCGTAAAATAAAAAGCCCACTTCTGAATATCATTGCAAGGCACATGAGCAACCAATCCGTGTATTTCAAACTTGTCTGCATTATTTTAAACTAACGCTCAACTTTGGATCTAGGATTTATCTTCTCTATTTTTGTGTGTGCCTTTATTGATGAATCAGTTTTTCGTAAAATAAAAAGCCCACTTCTGGATATCATTGCAAGGCACATGAGCAACCAATCCGTGTATTACAAACTTGTCTGCATTATTTTAAACTAACGCTCAACTTTGTAAAATACAAAATGACGTCTCGCATAACGTGAAGGCTAGGCGTTATCATTGTGCTATTTAACAGGAATGTCTTCGTTCAGAGGATGTCACATTTACCATAATTAACATGTTACGTACATCCGTCATTTTATACCTTGACACATACACAATTTGCTTTAATGAAGGAAACTAGACGGGCAGTCAGAAAAGAAATGGTATGCACTGACTGATTATAATGTGGTTCAACATCTGATGAGGATTGTGACATATTTGATGTTCTATCATTGAACAGCCCGGGTCACAAGGCCTGACGAGGCTAGCTTTCATTTCAGACCTGATCAATATAAATATGGATTATTAAAATAAGCAATATGTTTTAACTTATTTATTTGATGTTGCAAATAATTACTTTACCAATTCGAGTGACCGTTGAAAACTCTGGTAATAAAATTTACGATAAAGCTACAGCTTTAATTAAAGAACGTGAGCAAATGCAATATGTCTACTTTTGTATTGTTTCGCAAGTGGCGCGTTTAGCATGTTTGACCACTGGATTTGCCAAAGGACTTTGTTAGTACACGGGATTTAAGCTCGGTCATATAAAAATCGCGACAGCGACGTGAAACGACAAAGCATTCTACAGTTTATACCTTTATACATTTTATATATGGGTCGTAGGGTTAGAAGAGGCGGGGCGTGTCCCGTTGCGACATGGCTGTCAACCATTTTGACCTAGATAAATGAAAACCTATTGGCGCATTTCAAGCAGACGATACGCTCACGTAGAAATCTCGTCGAGAGTCCCAGGAATGATTTGTCATGTGATGTGTCGTTCTTCATACTTGCCTTGATACTAAACTTTAAATTTCTTTATTAAGATTCAGGTTAGACTTTGGACGATGAAACTAATGTTTCTATCATGTTAATGCAAAGCTACATATACACCACTCCGTTGAAGCATTATATCCCGGCAACTTTAAATTAACCGATTTAAGATTAACCCCTACGTTTTCAGATTACAACTTCAAAACAGCTGCTTCTTTGGTTTTTTTCTTTCTTAAATTTATGTTTTTCCCATCTGGATTTCCCTGATTAGTTTGAACTTTGTACATCATATGTTTACATGTTATGAATCATGCGTTTGAGTGAGATGCAGGATTTATACTAACCATAAATAACGGTATAATAAACAAAATGCAACAATATTACTTTCCATAGATTGGATTGATTTCATCTTCAAAATCTCATGTCTTTCACATGGATAATTGAAATAATATGCCATGGGTTCAAAACAAAATAAGTCATCATCATTTTAAATCAGCTAGGCGTTGATCTGTGCCGGGGTGCCGTGAGGGTTATATAAAGTATAAAAATATACAAAATAAATACCATGAATCAGGATAAGGTCCAGCTCACTCTGTAGAGAATGTTCCATCCGGAAAGCCTAGTTGGGACATCCGCTGTCTGTGTCATATATTTTTGCCTTCAGCTTAATTTGTGAGACAAACAACGGCTTCAGGACATACAAACTCCCTTGACATTTGTAAAAAAAAACTAGTACATCGGGTAGACTGCAAAGCTAGAGATAATGCATGGCTATGTGTGCACAGTCTGATCGTTACCAACTTTCACGCTGTGACTTTCTGGGCTTTCAGCACAGGCGCTTGAATCCCTGTTGGTTGGAATATTGGTTTAAACAGTTTTCATTCTACTATATAAACAATCTCTTACCCTTTCCTAAGCGCTTATCCAGTAGAAAATGCTCGATAATAACTTGTTTATATAAAAATATGCAAGATCGGCATCTTCATTTGCAACTGTTTTGCAGTATATCTAAGTTTATATAGTTGACTGATAACTGTATATGCCAATATTTGTACCAACAGGGATTTAAGCGCCTGTGCTTTCAGCCGGTCTATACTTGAATCTTTTATAATCTCTCTGTGGAGTATACAGCCAAAGGATCTATATAATATGTGCCAGAGGGTGTATCTGTCCTACGTTTCCCTGGCGCTCATGGTAAGTATTCATTCAGGGAAGTGGGCGCACCCTAAGGGTTAAAATTTCGGCCAAGGGTCGCAAACCAATGACCCTAGGGTCACACGCCAAACGGACCAACCCTTACACTAGCTCTTCTTACGTCCCAGTAATTTCCTGGGTTAGGCTATTTAGATTCCATCTGTCCATGGTTAATCTTTTAAATTTAATTCCAATGATTAATGTTTGACAACCCATATTAGGAATGACATGACAGCCACCCCGCTCCCACCTGACACTCACACACACCGCACATATATAAATGATAATGATCAACATATCTCAGTTGTGTTTTAAGTCACCTATCCTTGCATCAGAATCATATTGTATTATTAATAAACAATTCTCATCAATTTTGAAAATACATTCAAAGGGACAGATACTGATTTAATCATACAGTGTGCCCCATGTATAATCCACTGGATGAAACAGAGAGCTGTATAATATCCATATAGTTGTAGGTGTAACGATATACCTTAACATGCCTCGGGATTACCAGGAATAACAATCAAAGCAACTTTAGATCAAAACCGAGTCGGCTGGCAGACGTTGAAATAAATCCGTATATGATCATCGGCATTTTGCTGACGACTGTGTCTCGTCTCAAAATCCGTCTCATGACATTTAGACTTACATATATAGTGGTTTCATAAATTTCCGTGAGCGGCCGGGTGATAAATTTGAGATCAGACGTGAATATACACGCTTTATGTCATTCACCGGTGTATCAAAGGTAGGTGCGATTTAGGTAAAGGTGAACAGCCTTCATACTATACAGTTACTATATATCTCATGTCGTTGGCTCAAACAATGACTGTAATACATGCACCGTCAGGTGGCGGATTCTACCGCAATAAGTTACACGTATCCTTTTAAAAAGACCTGAATGGCAAAATTTAAAATAGATCTGATACTTTATTTATCACATAAATGTATTTAATTCTTAAAATAAATTTTAAAATTATTTTCTGTGCTTTAACTGAAGATGACATACTAAACATATCGCTCAATATGTTGTTATGTTATAAAAAATACTTAGAACTTTCATAAGCTTCAAGTAAAAGATAAACTTGAATACACAAAAATGAATTTATTTTTAAAACTTAAGTGTGCATTTACATTTATATAATAGTTAATAATCTTTATACAATTTTAGAATACATAACCTTTGATCATTTATTAAAATTATGTTATTATCATTAAAATAAAAACAATATTAGTATCATAATTTTATTTAGTACTTTTCCTTTGTTTACAAAATGATCGTCCAGGAAAATGGTAAACAGATCATAATCATACATGAAGAGGAATTTGACATCTCATTAAATGCGTGATCCGCGAATCCCCAAATTTCTGTGTTGTCTAGACGTTCTGCGGGCGTAATGATAAAGTCTCGTCACACTGAAGACTTTCAGGAAATGGTCCACTTCAATCAATCCGAGTTGTTTATCAGTAGGGATTCCTTGTCATTAAATCTACAAATGTGCCGCAGACTTTAATTATACACTTTTGTTATTTAGAAATTGACCTTTCTATTACGACAACGACATCTTTTAGTGAAAAGTGACATTAAGTGCTCGGGTCGGTGTTAAAACATAATTAAAGTACCCTCGGTTTAAGACCGTTATGCGCACTGCACAACCTAGAAGAAAAGGCCCCTTGCAAGGACTTAATGGTGATACCCTCACCGAATAAGCATTCATTAATTTTTGTATGCTGCTTTTTTACATTTCCCTCTCGAACTTGAGACTTTGATAACAACTGGCATATTTTACTTTCATCCTGAAATAACATCCCTGCACTCGATTTACCACGTATTGAACGAATTAGCGTAAACTTTCAACCATATCACACTCAGTGATATCGGTTGATAACATCTCTGGTATATCGGCGGGTGTTATCAGCGATTTTCAACCGCTCTTAGTCACTTGGTTCGCAAAATTGGTTCCCTGACTTGTAGCTAACGTAACTATTTATTGTAGGCCAGCTTATGTATGTTTATATAGCAGTTTATGTATGTTTATATACAGTTTGATACCAAAATATATACAAAAACATTTAGATTCATAAAGTTTTCTGCTAGCAGCGTTGAAAGCATCAGCGAGATATTAGAACTGCGAAGGACAATACACCTCAAGTTCCATAGGTTATTTCGTTTTATGGCTAGAAACAGAATCTGTAGAACCTAGCAAATTCACGCCACATCTCAGGAGTGGTAATTAAATATCTCGGGGAATTTTCGTGGCAATCTGTCTACCTAATTTTACTTTCCCTATATTTACTTTAGAAATTTTCCCCTAAGCATTTGCTGAACAGTCCAAAGTTTTCACCACTCCCAGCTGGTACAAAATTTTCATATTAATCTATCATTTTGGCAAGGAAAAAGTCTAAAAATACTGTATGTTTCCCTAAAGCTAGTATATATTTTCAGCTTTCCGGATGATGTTAATACTTTACTGAGGCTGCCTCTAACATTTTCTCCCAAGGCTCACACATCGCCGATGTCGTCCACAATGTATCCCAATGTGACATCGGCTTTACGTCGGGGAAACATCGGGTAATACCGGTAATCATCGGGATGATTTCGGGATGTGAGAAAAGATCGGGGTGACATCGGAACATTTTTTGAACATGCTCAGTATTTTTAAATCGGGATGACATCGGGTTGTGAGAAAAGATCGGGGTGACATCGGGACATTTTTGAACATGCTCAGTATTTTTGAATCGGGATGACATCGGGATGTGAAAAAAGATCGGGGTGACATCGGGACATTTTTGAACATGCTCAGTATTTTTGAATCGGGATGACATCGTGATGTTATAAAAAGTCGGGGTGACATCGGGACATTTTTATACATGCTCAATATTTTTGGAACCCGGGTGACAACTGGCGATACATCGTACCGTCATCGGTTGCCATCGCGGTCATTCCGACGTGACCAAAACGTTTGCAGATCTCTCCTGACCTTTCCCTGTGTTTTGACTAGTGTTGGGACGATATCAGTTTTTGATATCATTATAATAATTTAAATTTTATCGCGATATCATGGTATATCATTATCAATATGTCATCAATAATAATAACAGCAGCCACAGCTACGGTCTTGATTTAAGACAAAGGGCTTACAGTTAATTTTATTTTTATCAGTTGTGACAGGATCGCTCAGTAAGTGATGTAACTTGCATGAAGTCGCTGCATGTCTGCGAGCTTGAGGCGCGGAAACTCCTCCCGCCATCGTCAGATTCCCGGTGCGCTTGTCAGAACATTGCACCATGTTTCCTATAACTACGTAAAAGCCGGAGAATTCGGGGGAGTTTTCGGAGAGCGTGTCATGCCAACATTTAAAACCCCCGTTTTATATGACAAAATATGCATCACGTAGGAATGTTGGATCCGGTGACACTTTTACTTTGACATTTTCGTTCCATTTCGTTTCCATTTTTGAAGGATATATTTTTTATTGCTCTTTCTTTATAATGTTAATTTCTCCATGAATTCTCTGGTTTTGTCTTCTCTGATTCGTCCTGCTACTTCAGGACATTTTCCACTTATCCCAAAGTCGGTAAGCACACGGTTCCACACACCCGCAGGTGTTCAAATGCTTGCGGCTTATAAAAATAAGTATGATTCTTGAAAATATATGTTATTTTGAACATGGACAGAGCCTAATGATGCAAGTTTATCCAGAGAATACACTTCAAGGGCTTGCTTGTGATCCAAATGCATATCATAATATCGCGATAATAGGAATGTTGGCGGTACAATTACAGTAGTTGTCGGATATCTGAAAATACCGAATAGCGGTAACCGTCCCAACCCTAATCTTGACGATGTGTGGCCGCTGCGGCCTCAATGTTGTTAGTTCAGTGGACCACGGGATCATATCGGGACACATCGGAACAACAGGGTTGACATCGGTGATGTCTGAGTCCCGGTGCGCATCACAGCTTTCTTTGCAAAAGTAATTGAAAGAAAATCGAATCGGACTCGTGCAGGGATTTCCAGAAGAATCAATATTTTTTTGGCAATTGTTTCCCTGTAGCTCCGTTAATAGTCATGCACGCTCTGCCCCTAGACAAGCCTGGATATAGATTAAAACAAGATTAAAGGTTTAACAAATATGGAAGAGGATTAATCGCGCCAACCCTAGATGATTCCGCAGTTTTTCAAAATGACTTAAGGTGTTTGTGAATGATTATCCTGTTATTATGCTATACATATGCCGTTTTGTTGAGTGCAAATGAATTACATGTAATTTTTTAGCACTACGGTTAACAAATACGCAACATGGTTACAACCATGAACGGACAAAACGGTTTATTTTCTAAGTTTAAAGTTCAGAACCTATTCCATTTAAAATGAGTTTGGAAAAAAATCATTAATATAAAATATATTGACATTAAAAAACATTTGATCAATATGTGCAACTTTATGTACAAATATTTGATCTGTCAGAATTGATAATAGTATCATGTATATTGCATTGCATACAGACATATAAAACATTGCATTCAAAGCGCATCTTGTATGAACGAGAGAACAGTGAGTGTTTCTAAGTTACTGCGCAAGTAATAAGATTATAATAAAAACAATAAAATGAACAAAAGATAAAATTCACACTATATTCGAGTTCGAGTGCAAGTCCGAGTCCATGCCACTCGCGTCAAAGTACTTGAGCTTCGAGTCCAAGTCCGCCTTCATCGAGTCCGAGTCGTCTGGAACTTGAGTCTTGGTCCGCGTACAAAACGTCTGAGTTTAGTCATAGGAGTTTATAATTCAAATTTTAAATCATCGTGTGTATTTTAAGTAAGTTTTCACAGGGTTTATAATTTAATATTGAATTTCCTTTAACCTCCAATGCAGAGATTGAGTTTGGTTTATAGTCTGAACTTGTTTTTGTAATATTCGCTCATTATCTCGAGCAACAATGGTGGAATTTCTAATATGAATGTCAGGCCTTCCAAGTTTTTTTTTCCTGCTGCACTCGATCTGATTTTTCGAGTCCTGCCTTCCGAGTCCGAGTACAAGTCCGGGTCAATGATCCTCGAGTTCCTGGAAAAGTGAAGGGCTCGAGTCCTATGTCCCTGATGGCAATGTATTCCATAACAATCGACCAACACAAATATAACCTAATCCGTAATACCCTGTTCTCAGGCTTAGAAAGGGCAATACAATTATTCGTTGTAAACTTGTTGAATAATCATGAGAGATTTTGATAAATGACAATGATTCGCGCATACCTATATATGTTGTTTGATAACTTATGCATAAGAAAGCTTTAAATTATTAATATGACATGATTTGTACTAACTTAGCACTTGTAAATCATTATCATGTCACATGGACGTATAGATAATTAAGCCCAGATGCTGTGTAGCAGTGATTTTACTTGTGTAGGATGATTAATCAATTGGCTAAAACGCCGACAAAAATGCCTATAAAAATCATCCCAAATCGACGTTGCGCCATTAAATGTGGATTGAACATACGCATGTGTATAAAATTTTGCATGAATCCGCTCATCAATTTTTGAGAAAAGCTATGAACAGTGGAAAGACGCATGTGCACCCGACCAACACCAGAGCTCATAGATTAGATGAAAATACATAAAACTACAGTGATGATATCGTGAATGCGGTACAGAAAATGAGACCGACATAAAACGCTTGCCACTTATTACTGTTTTTCTTTTCTTCGACCAAGGTGTTCGTACATACAGATCACCTCGGAGGTGGTTGCCAAGGCAACGAGATGCTTATCTTGATTAAAAAAAAAGATGTAAATATTATGATTGTCGACAAGAGATGTTGTAGACAGGGATCCACAATATTTAGACAATACCAGTTATACTAAAAATAAATAATATTTACTGGAAAAATATAATACTAAAATATTGTTTCGCCGACTTGGCCACACTAAACGGATGGTTGCTGGCCAGAAATGTCAGTTATAATGACTGGACGGTGCATGAATACCTTAACTACCGTTACCTTGACGAAACATCTCCGTGATCCAGATTAATACGTTGACTCTTTCTATAAATGTGTGTATCTGTATAAACGTATGTAAAGGGAAGGGTATCTAATTTAGCATATCGGATATTGTCATTGCCTATGGGTCAAAATTCTGTATAAATATATATATATAGGATATAATATGCGGCCTCCTGTAGGGTCATTTTGCATTTTACATATAATCAGAAAAACACCATTGAATTACGGGTACTTGTCAAAGAAACGGTGTTCTAGCTATCGTTTTCACGCGCATGCGCGTTCTAATTAGGGATCGTCTTCCGTGTTTTTCTTAAATGAACCAGCTTATTTGCTTTGTTTAAATATATATATATATATATATATATATATATATATATATATATATAATATATATACAATGAGATTTTCTTAATGTCATTTCTTTGGACATCAAAATACCGGACCCAAATACTCAGTGTCACCCTTCGCAGATAGGTGCCGCTGGTGTGCTGGCTACGTGTCGATTTCGTGTAATTTAGATAATAAATGTGAGCACAGGGGGTCCTTAACTCTTGTCTTTTCTTGTGTAAACTCATGTGAGGGGTTTAAATAAACATTTAGTTGCACAAGTACGCATATAAGAAATACATATATGAAACTTTTTTTACCACGAAATATCATTAGGCCCACATAACCTTGATGAAATCACGTGACTTATAACAGGTGCAGACTGACCTATACAGGGGAGAGCAATGCAGGTGCTGTCTACTCCAAACTACTCTCACCTGCCGGGGTCAAAGGTTAACTCACGCTTCGGTAAAAACAGATGTACAATTTCATGGGGTGTGCTCGTTGGCTGAGACTGACCAATATCGGCCGCGGAGCACGTTGGCCTCATTCATAATATCGCCATACAAAAATAATTGTTTTCAACGTATTCTGAGCTCCAGTTTTTCTTGAATCAGATTTTAAATTTCATGTCTTTTAATGAATCATGTTTTTAAATGATGACCAGATCCTTGATAATGTTGGTAATTTATGGTATTGCAAAAATGCCATAACAGATTTTTTAAAGGTATGGAGAATGGACTAAATTTTGTGTTGATCAATATAAGAACTAAAGCAGAATTTTTCTGGCCTAATTCCAGAAAAACAGCGCCCGTTAGCACCTTATTATTTGTAACCAGAGCCCCTAGAACAATTTTTGGTTATGGCTAAATCACTCTATGTTCAGGGTAAATATTGTATTTAGTATTTTTTTCGTACAGAAAATTACATCATGTGAAAGTTCAATATTACGAAACAAAAAGAAATAACGGGTGGTAATAAAGGATACACAATCGAGAGATGAAAAAAAATCAGTAGAACTATTAAAAAAAATGACAATGTAAGTTACGCCTACTGCCACGTTCACCAGGTCAGAGATGATACTTCCTGTAGCTTGCTCGTAATCAGAGGTTTTTTAAGACAACCTTTGCAACATAGTTCATTAAATCCAAAAGAATGTACACTATTTTTATGCTTTTCTCGCAAATAACCTCTAGTCCGTTCCGCCATCCCTGTCCACCTCATTTTTCGCGGTATCTCCACACAAGGCAAACTTGCCAAACTAAACTTGCATCAATAGCAGAAAGAGGAAAATCCGTAAATTTAGGTACGATACCTTCTTGTGATGGACATATTTTCACTTTACGGGCTGCATGACATGTCTCATATATATCCGAAGTTGATTGCGTCCTCAAGTGTCCATTGTTTATCCTCTTTTGAATATTTATTGAGTAATGTAACGTAGAGTGAGGCGCGTGCACGAGGAGAATACAAGCCTCACTGTAAACAGGGGTCGGCAGCTCTTGATTATTGTTCCCGTGAATATGGGTGTCTCTCTTGTGGGTTTTGTCTAATATGACGTCATCACTATTCCCTACCATATACATTTCATAGGTTTGTGCCATTTGTGGTAAGATAACGCTGTAGAATGGATTAGTTTCTCATAAAATCTGTTTAAATTGTTTACAGGAAAGTGGCACAAGTGTAGGCTATTATTTTCAAAATAGTTAATTACGCATTTTCCTCAATCTGCCCTAGGGGCGATAAGTTTTGGCATTCTTTTACCTGCAAAAAAATAATCGCGGAAATAAGGTAGACAGGGATTGTGGAACGGACTATACCAACATAACCTATCAAATCATATTCCGCTCTCTGAGATATTTACTATAGATAGTAAATTGTTAGAACGACATATACAAAATATCATTTTAGAAATATCATCCCGATATGAACATGTAGTTGAAGGCTTCCGGCAATTGAGAACACAATATTTGTATGTAAATTTTAGGCAGTTTCCAAACTGTGTGTAATCCTCTGTTATAAATTTCATAATCTATGCATGCCTCATTTTATAAGTCTGGCATCCATAAAAAAATATAGAGTGTGACATGAAAAACTCATTTACAATTAGTCGGGGCCGGCCCCTGTTATTTGCTAGAAGTTTATTTATGTTAAAAAAACTGCCTCGTTTTTTTCGGCATTTCACATATTTCACCTAAGTCCTTTCTAAACACAACACCTATATATATTCTAAATATAATCATTTATGAGAATTAATGAAATGTGTCCATATTACAAATGAGACACCGTATTAATATATAGGAGATATTTTATTAACAATGAGACATCCTATTCATATATAGGAGATATTTTATTAGAAATCAGACACCCCATTCATATATAGGAGATATTTAATTACACAAATGTTGACATGTGTCAGTAGCACAGTCTTATAACGTTGTAGTAGCAGTATAGATATACTGATAAGCTCTGTCAGTATTTATAAAAGGGAAGTGTCCAGTCTGATTTTTTATACTTTTCAATACTTGACAATTGTCTCAGATGACACAAACAAATGAAATGAATTATAGGAAAAGATCCATTTTTATTTGAAAGCATACTTGCCAAATACTTAGCAGGAGATTAAGCTTTGTACGTAGTTTCACAAAACCTGCTTCAAATTTTAAACATTAATGAAAGACAAATTTGTACAATTGCTTGAACATCCTGGGGGTCAAACCAATTTCAATTAATAAAAAATTTGAAAGCAATCACAGACCGCACACCTCCTCAAACATTCCGGAATATACCCCAGAGCTATGTTTAGTGTAAATTGTCCACTTTTTAGATAACATGTTACACAAAACGAAGAATCCCTCGTTTAATACGCCAGAAACATGACAAGGTTACCCCATGACACAAAATCAGTTAGTAATTTATGAATATAAAGATATTATATTGGGAACATTAAGTACATATTTTTCATATTAGTGTGATTACTAAATAATTAAACCCTGACATACATGTGTTTATGATTAAAAAAGAATTAGTCTTATCACCTGAAACACATGCCTGGTACCAATTTGTCTCTTCACTCGGCCTGTATCTGATGCCAGTGAATTTAACGGGTTTCATTTTTCAAGAAGCGTGGGAGAGAATAAGACTTCTCTTGCAGCTGTCACTGAAGATCGGTTAGTTCACCGTTAAACCTCCCCTACTTTTAATGTCAGGTTAACAATAAGTTAATATTTACACAGGTTACATCTTCCTCTCTTCTGTGAGAAATTATTTGTCCCAACTTATGTTTTCCTTTTTTTTCAAGGTTGTCATTTTCCATCTTCAGTTAGCTTATCTGTCAATCATTCTTTGCTATCTGTATATTTCTTTGCCTGTTTTTGCATTCTTCTCTATGTATGTCTCTCTCTGTCTCTTTCTGTCTCTCTCTGTCTCTCTGTCTCTCTCTCTCTCCTGCTGTCTATATATATATATATATATATATATATATATATATATATATATATATATATATATATATATATCTGCCTGTCTCTCTCTCAATCTGCTAATTTATTTCCTGGAATTTAACGGAAGGTTGGGGAAAAATAAACTTCATCACCATTAAACGCTAATAATAACCCTCTCCTTGTACGACAGAAAATAGAGAGAATTTACGAATGGACATAGGTTTTACGCTGCTGTTTGTTATTATTATGTCTCTTAATATGTAAACGATATTTTGGCGAAACATTTTCTCCGGATCAATTGATTATTTTGACATTCCTACTTAACGAAATAATGTTAAAAGGTTTTATACGCAATTGCGCTTTATCCAGTGCCTCCTATTTATTTTTACGTGTAGTTGCTAAAAACATATACATGTAGTCTGTTTCACAGTACCTGTCATAATTTGGTTAAAACTTGTCAGGGAATATAATGTATTTTTGATGGATTTTGCAACCTTTGGTTTGGTTGAATCATGTCTAAATCGTGATATTAACGCCCTAATTAGCGAATCGCGATGTTTACACCAACTCACAGCGTACAGGGATGGGTTTCATGTGGAACGCGTCAGGTTGATTGGTCTTGAGCGGGAGTTTCCATGGTTATTCCCGGGAGTTGGTTTCCTAGCAGACGACAAACACGTATGACTTTAGTGGATTTTTTTTTTTACATAAACTTGGATGTTGCTTTCTGTCTGTCTGTCTATACGGCTGTCTATATATATATATATATATATATATATATATATATATATATATATATATATATATATATATATATATATATATCAGGAGCGGATCCAGGATTTTGGAAACGGGAAACTTCAACCCAGGAAGGCTGAAAAGTTTTCCTTAAAAATTGGTTTATCCACCTCAAAAATAGCTTTAAGATCTAAAAAATATTGGAGGGGTTCGGTTCAGACCCCCTGAACCACTGGATCCACCAATGTACATATAAATGTATGCCTTTCTTTCTTTTATTCTATCTGCTTATTCATATATCTGTTTACCTTTCTATGTGGTATTTCATCTATTTTTATCTATACGTGCATATTTTTGTACGTCCTTCTTTTTGTCTATCCATGTATCTGTCTATCAATCTAAAAAGCTCCAGTTTAAAAAGAAAACCAGTTAAAATACAAATAACATTCCTAATTAAATTAAAGGTAATAATGAAATCCAGCTTATCAGCGCTCCTTTTAAAGTTTCTTTTCAGCAGCTTAAATCTTTTATTCGAGTGTAGAAATTTTGCACACAATTATGTGGCCCCTAATGACCTTTTTTTTATTTGGTTGCAACAATAAACACTGTTGTTGATAAGCGAATCACGACTGATGTTTCCAACTCACAGCAGTGGATTGGTCTCGCGCGGGAATTACCCGTGATGGTTATTCCCGGAAGGTGGTTTCCTGGCTGACGACAAACACGTGACTTCAATGTCGTTTAACATAAACCTTGGTGTCGCTTTCTGTAATGGTAATTGCTCCCTATCTTTAATCTTCTTTATATTTCTCTCTTTCTGTATCAAACATTGTTCGTTTCTTTCAATATTTATATATAGTAATATATCTATTTATCTATAAATTTTGTCTGCCTATGTATCTATCTCTCTGTCTCCCTAGATATCTTTTATATCAAACTTGCTGTATACTCATATATTTTTCTGTCTATCTATCTGTCTATTTTGTTGTCTATTCATAATTCTATCTATCTTTCTATCTGTATTTCTATAAATCTGTCAATCTGTCGATTCTAAAAATATAACTGTCCATCTGGTTACCTAATTTACAGCGAATTAAAAGAAATGTTGTCGTAATACAAATAACAGAAAATCAGCTGATCAGCTTACTTTTTACCAGGTTTCTTAAACAACAGCTTTAAAAATTTGAATCGCATGCAAAGATGTACGCTCAATTAAGTGACCTCTAGTTACTTTTGAACGCTTACAAGATTCATCCCAAATGCCCCGGATCGAAACGTAAATAGTGCCTCAGAAGTTGCATTTTTTTATATTGCCGGGTGTAGTTTGTGCTTTAGCAAGTGTCCTCTAGTTTGGTTGATCCGGGCTAAGTCATGTTGATGACCCCTTAGTTAGCAAATCACGCCAGATGATTACACCAACTCACAGCGTGCACTGGTGTGTTTCATGTGGAACAAGTCGAGTTGATTGGTCTCGCGCGGGAGTTACTATGGTTATTCCCGGGAGGTGGTTACCTAGCAGACGACGAACACGTGTGACTTCGCTGGCTTTATGTAAACTAGTCTGTATCACCGCTGCGCGGTATCCTTTTTCTCAGTAGACGAAATGTTTTGAACCTAGCCAGCAGGCCAATCAATGAGCTATGACAAGAAACCCCAGTTCACTGCCCCATGTCAGTTCTAGAAGGTAATTACTTTGAAACTCAACTTTCCAATTTCCATGCGTGAACTAGGTGGACAACATCAGCTATAACACGAAGTATAGGAAAATTGGTTGATCTTGCAAGAAACATGTACTTGTCTAAGTCTATACCTAACCACGTGCGCTGTGAAAAATATGTTAATACCTCTCCCTTTAACATTTAGCAAAAAATGCGCAGTCAACCAAACGTATTTGTAAAAGACCAAGTATATGTTAGGAAATATAATAAAAGATAATATAGGGATATTAAATTATTATACTGTCTTGTTTTTGATATTATACCCATCAAATTATATTGAGAGGAAATGTAAAAACGGACACTCCTAATTTGAACTAGACCTATTTTCAATTTATTAACATACAGAAATATACATACCCTGATGCATATCAGACGTTCTAAATTTAATTAAATCAAATCTCTGTTTGGTCATATATATATATATATATATATATATATATATATATATATTTAATTATTATTGAACAATCTGCATTTCAGGGTTCTATCTGCGCGTGGAAGGGTGTCATTCAGAAGAACTAACGTGTCAATGTGTGATATGACAGCGAATCACTCAGCGTCTACTGAGTTGCCGTCACCTTTTTCATGCGGCTGTGGATGGGTTTCGAACCAGGGACTTTCCGCTCCATTGTCAAGCTCCTTATCCACACAGCTAGATGTTTGTTTGAAGGGGTACTGGATCAGATAGAACGTATTCTAAAATGGTATTTATTATTTAGTACTTTATTATAATTTAATATTCATTTTGATTTTGTTATTTTTGTCCGTAATATGCTTTGTCTGTCCGTGTGTCTGCCTCACCCTCGCTCTCTGGAACCCCCTGTGTTAATTCATTTACATCCATCAATTAATTACTTTCATGGCTGTCATACACAGAAAACGTAAATGATTTATTATATATAATATAGTTATTAATTAATTAATATGCAAACGTATGCGTAGAGCCGCGTGTGTCAACAGTTATTTAATGTTACACAAAAACAATAATGAATTATAGGTTACTGTTCCCGTTTTAGTTTCGTATATGGATTCAAGATTACACATTTGAAATAGGTGGCACCGGATCATAACGTATCGTATCCTCATGTTATTCTTTGGTACCTTTCATAGAAGGGCGATATACAGAGGTAATAAACCACAGATCCCGATTCAAATTTACCTCCAGAGTGTTTTTAAAACTTTTAACTGAAATCAGATGAAAGACAGACATGGGAAAGAGCATAACCTCCTGTATGACTGTTGACAGAGTTAATGAAGTACCTCTTAATGAATTAGTTGTCATGTTCAGAATCCTCGCCCCATTAAAACTGGAGAACACGGAATCTGTCATGTCAAATTATCTAAAAATAACAATAGGTTTGCCGGACGATCAATCCCGGGTCCGTTATCAACAATTAAGCATTGATAACGCATCACTGATTTTTCTGTGTGATTGCTCCCATTGTCTCCCTGGCTTTTGCAAGAGTTGAGGATAAGTTTTTATCAGTGTTTGAATTATGATGGAGCCCACGCATTCTCCATTTAGAACAGTAATTTCCATCTCAATTCACTTAAGTTTTTTCAAGTTTTACTATTTATTTTACATTCAAAGGAATTATGGTTTTGGTTTACGTTCCAAGGCTTTAAACGATTAGAAAATTTGAAGAGTCCGAAAGCTCAGACCAAAATGGTGGACATTCTTGTCCGAGTCTGAGGCGTCCAAAGGAGGCTGATGTTTGTCAAATTTTAAGATAATATGGGATAGATGTAATTATTAAGCCCATAAAATATACAGGATTGTGTGTGCTGCTGACAAGCCATTGCCCGATTAAAATGTACAGTCATGACACAAAATAACTAGGAGAGTTAATGTCAGATGATTACTAATAAACAGTATGTAATGAAGTGGACTTTATGAAAATCCACACATGTAATATTAAGACTACTATATACATACATTAAAGGTGCCCATTCACCTACCTTTTGAAGAAGAATTTATTTTAGTTTTGGCATCGTCTGTGCATACTTTAATGATATTTGGGTATAGTGGTTACGAACGTTTTTATAACGCCTCCTTGAAGGATGTATGAACTTGTTCATCAATAATGTGTTTGTAAACACAGCAATGTTGACAAACGGGAAAAACATGTAACCAAAGTTGGTAGGTTATATATTTTTGTAAGCAGAAAGGTCATTTGTTGTAATACAACATTTGCAAAGCTCTGGCTTATCTGACTCACTGCCACATGTCCTTGTTGAATTTTTTTTATTTTGTCGGGCCCCACATATTAAAATCATTTTGATATAAAAAAAGAAGCAGCCTGTGTGCGGTTATATCCATATTATATATATATATATATATATATATATATATTATTTACAACGAAAATGTCCAGTTACACATTAACACGTGTTTTCATGCTGTCGCAATCATCAGATGTGAAATGTTAAGGAATGGTTGATGACATTATGTAATTACGTGCCGAAGCACTCAGCCATGGTCAGGTGGGAGTGAGTGGGATCATAATCCTTGACATAATAATCTTAATTCTTAATCATAATCCTTAATCCTTAACATTTCACATCTGATGATTGCGGTAGCATGAAAACTTGTGTTAATATGTAACTGAACATTTTTGTTGTAAATTCTGTGTATCAGCTCATAGCATCAGGCTAATGGAGCACTGTTCGATTCGTTCAGCACCTAAATACTTCTAGTATATATATACACCAAAAAAGGTCTGACATGCATTCGAAACGCCTGATAAATATGTTCTATGTGATCATAATTTTTCAAATATATCTTCATTTCTGTTTTACGCAAAGATATATTAAGATCTAAAATGTCGAATAATTTTAACATTTTAAAGTTTAAATAAGTATAAATTATAGTTTTGAATAACATATTAATAAAGATAATTTGTGCTAGGTTCCCTTGTAAGGCTAAAAAAAGTATAAGCGATGAATCGAATGTTATTTAAAATTATTTAAAATTCTATACACAGAATAACGACTTATTATAAATGACCACACGTTAACAACTTTCTGTGCAACATTTTGAAATCTCATAAAAGCCAGAAAACATATATCCCGAGGAGACTTCAACTCAAGCAAGGCAAAAATACCAGCTTTCGATCTTAAAGTCCAGCGAGTCCGTATCAGTTTTAGACATTTCAGCCTATTCCGGAAAGATATGACTTTTCATTGAAACATACATCGTAAACAAATGGATGAACACTCACCGGGGCGACAGGGATGTAAAAGTTGCTACTTCTTCTTGTGCAGCCCGAGAAGTGCTGTATAGAAGCTGAGCCAGCTAGTATGATAAACTGACGTTGCTGCGCTCCGCAGGAGAGATCCACTTAATAATGGTTTCGCTTGCGCTGAGGCAAGACGCTTCGAGCAGTCGGCTCATTGCTCCTGCCTTAAGATCGGTGCACCCCCTACAGGTGAAGGCGACTTGCTCTGTCATCATTGGTTACATTCACGAGGATCCTTAGTTCAGTCCTTTGGATTCAGACGTGCTTAGGTCTCCTTTACGGTGCAGTGGTAGCTAGGACCAGTTGTATCATGGACCCGTTGTTAACAATATAATTTTATTAATACCCTCGGCGTTTCTTGCTGGTAATCTGCAGATATAATGATGCTTTTATGTAAAATCCCATACGCCGTACGGTCCATCCGTATTGCAGCATCCGTCATATAATGAATTCTTTTGTACACCAGCATCTTGTAATGAGTCGCGTGATGTGAAATTTAATATACAGTCATCGGAGGATTTAATTAAAGTTTTAAATATACTTTTACTTTTAGCGCCTTTATTACTATCAGCGCTTCGTGACTGAAAAGAAGCTATCATCTATTGTGTCCCGGTCCGGTGTTTTAATTTAAATTCCGCCAGGGGCGGAATTGGAAGGAAAATTAGGGGAAGGGACAACGAGGGCGGGAGGGTGATTTCACTGATGTCAGGACAAAATGTACAGGACGGGATGTCTACCTCTCTCTCTCTTTCTCTCTCTCTCACACACACACACACACACACACATATATATGGAACATGGATACACAGAAAAGTCGGTTCACTGCCGATGGGAATCAAACCCATGACCTTACGATTGCCGGTCGCTTCTGTGTATTCATGTTCCATTTCTCCGTACAACGAACCAGCACGGCTATTCATTCATCTCTCTCTCTCTCTCTCTCTCTCTCTCTCTCTCTCTCTCTCTCTCTCTATATATATATATATATATATATATATATATATATATAAATATATGTATATATACCAAAATATTGAAAACCAGGACTAAGATCCCCCATGCATGTAATTAGCTACATTAAAAAATAGTCTTTTATTCACAAGCACGTCTTCTATTAAATGATAAATACTGTATCCACTAGGCGTTAAACGGTATCACGTGGTTATCACGTGGTCAGCATTTTGTGCAGAGTGGCTTTAAGCGTGCTGTCATCACTCGGACGTCATTCACATGTGGTCGTAATGGATGGATGGTCTTGCCTCCCCCCCCCCCCCCCCCTTCCGTCAGATCATAGCCATTCCTTTCTCTATATTTAACCGCCATGTACTGGGCAGGCTAACAAAATTTTGACCAACTGAGAGGCTTGTGTATTATATGTGTGCTACATTCTCATAATTCTGCGCATGGAACATCAAACATTTGCGTAGCACGTGTTCAATCCGCATTGCGTGTGCGTATGCAAATATCTTTCGAGCGAACGAATTCCCGTTTCTCTTATTTGTTTCCAGACAGCTTTTTGAAAAGCTCTATTCGAACCACGTTGGGGAACAGTCTAGATCTCTAGATATAATATGCCGGAAATCTTCGATTGGTCACCGACGTATGTCTGTTGTTTTGTTTGTTTTGTTTGTGACGACTCTACAGGCCACAATTTAGCAGCAATTGGTTTCAAACTTGCAGCTGGCAGACAAAAACGTACTGAAATCCTATTTTTTTGTCAATATAAGTCAAAGGTCAAGGTCATCAATAACTTTATTTTTTTTTAATTTCATCATAACTTCGTCAATATAATCCTATCTTCAGTATGTCTGTCTGTTTGTCAGTTGTAGTCAATTCCGCCTGCTTCCTGGTTCGTGCGTCTTACTATCATTTTGAAACTGGTTATCTTATGTCTTCCATGTTATAGCTCGAAAAGAACTTTTTTTTTATTTTTCCGGATATGGCCGCTAGGGGGCGCTGCATATCATTTTTTTATCATATCTCCAAAATTACCAACCTCAATTATTACATAAACTACAGCTTATTTTTTTCCCTCTGAGTCTTTTCCATAACCTGGTTAAGTCATCTGGTCTCAATCTTGTGTCACTTTGTCAATATGTCTGTCTGTTTGTCAGCTGTCTCAGTTTCTCCAGCTTGCTGGTTCATGCGTCTTACATATAACATTCTTCTGTCCTCAGTTTTGCTGGAATCACTTTGTAACTTTCGTATATCGTATTTCTGAAATATTTCTGAAATTTCTATGTGTATTGCCAAAATTGGTCAAAGGTCAAGGTCATCGAAACACGTCAAAATCTTATTTCCCTCATAACTATGACACTATTGGCCCAATCTACTCAAGCATGTCTCATTTTTGTCCACTCCTTCTTTTGCTCATTCATCTGATTATTTCTACGTCATTTCCGGCAAGCGCTCAACCTCAGGTTGTTTTGCATATTGCTACCGAAAAACAAGATCATTTAAAACCGTGTTTTATTTCATTTCTTAGAGAAGTTACATATGTCAGGTCAATGGCTTATCTGTAGCAACCATTCCGATCACACTGGGTTTCATGAGCCGAGCTGGATACACTTGCGTATTTTCTCAAAGATGGCGCTGCGGCAGTCCCTTCGCGAATTTAATATTTCTCAGGATGTATTGGTAAATATGGAAATTACCCCCATGGGACGCATTTGGCGATGTTCCCGTTAGTTCAAGACCCAGAAACGGGTATTCCGAGACGTTCTCAAGGAGTTGTGCGACAAATATTGAGTGTTGCGCTTCAAATAATATATGGGATATATTATATTATTACAAACATATTTCTTTAACACGGATTATACAAATAGTTATTATAACTAATCTAGGCACTCTCCATGGCTCAGGTTGTGGCGTTTGCTCGTCGTCAGAGATGGAGGAAACCGGAGAAAACCACCTCCCCGTTTCGATGAGTCTGAATGCTCTAAATAGGAAGTGATATTTTCTTCACTTTTTAACTATCGGCAATGCCAATTTCAGATGTTCTGTAGTGAAACATCTTTTCCAGATATGCATGTTTTTGGTATCTCACGATCGAAAGGGAAAAAGTACAATAGTTCTTTTCAATTTTGCGGACAAATAACATCGGCATTATATCTTCTCGAGTTTGAAGGCTGAGAGTGGCCTGAACTGAGTTAGTACATCAGCAGTAGATCAGCAGTTCATTGAGGAACGTCCACACACAGTTAACAGATGAGCGGGAGTAACTGCCAAATTGATCTTGAGGTCGTTTTCCCATGAGCAGGTGCCCGCGGCAGGTGCGCTGCCTACCATGAAGTCACGTGACAAGCTCCGTCTGACTGACGTACCGTATGGAGGTCCATGCTGACAGGTTGGGCTACCGTTCCCTCTCTGCAGCATTCTGCGGAAGTTGTTAATTTGTCGCACGTGGGGGTTTTGTGTGTAGAATCCCGGTTCACCTTATTACACAGCGGTGTATTTGCTTTAATCTCGAGTTCCCGATATGCACGGAACACCCTCAGTTACAATGTTAGCACGTACTATCGGCAACAGTGCATACACAATTAAACACGCACACACACATCACACACACACATTGCCATTCTTGTGCTTCATACTGTATCACAATGTGCAGACACACGCAGTAGTAAACATAGCCTTTAGCTGACGTTCACAACATAAATGCATATCAATATCTATATATTGTTTAGATTAGAAGGGACCATAGCGAGAATACACACATGTAAGCGGGGTTTACCGTCCTTCAGCAAGGAACTCACTTCAATCCTCTATGTCGATGCGAATATTTTCGTCATTCTGACAACGCCTCATGGCCTACAAGTACGCTGTAACATAACATATACTGGAACAATCGATTTTTTAGTATACTTTCATAAAACACCTGGCATGAGCATGAAATATTCCGTTTTACCTCCGCATATTGGTAAACCCCCCTGCATGTTTGTCCATTTCTAAACGTTTGAATACAAGCACGAGTTTCTAAACGGCAGCCAATTTGTACTCGATACAGGAAATGACCCGTTACCACGGAGAGAGAGAGAGAGAGAGAGAGAGAGAGAGAGAGAGAGAGAGAGAGACGGAGTTCGTTGGGTTGTGAATCACATGTTTCTTTTGTGTTAATTCATCATTCGTAGCCTTACGTTAAGATTATGCGCTATTTACCACGATAAGAATTCAACATGACGGAAGACACCGTCATGCTTTTCTCAGTGCAGCTTGCATCACGACTCAGGTAAAGGCTTAATGCTCAATATAAATGGCTACTAAGTCGTGTATTTACGGCTAGCAAACAGTAGATACCACCCTTGTGATCCCCTGGCCTTAAGCTCGGGTGCAGCGGCGGATCCAGGACTAAAGTAAATCCTAAAAAAGGTCTCCAGGTCTGGAAAAGGGGGGGGGGATCCGGACTCCCTGGACTCCCCCTTGATCCGCTTCTGAAGTGACACCTCCAAGCAGGTGATGACAATGTTATGTAATATATTAAAACACGGTTGTAGTTAACACAATAAATATACCTCTTTAAATGTAGTGAAATAAGCGTTGGGCCAGCGCAGATAAAAAAGGAATATTTAAAAATATATTGTTTTAGTATCAACAAATTACTTAGCTTCAATTTAATTTTTAAAAATCCATTAGAAAAATAATTGGTTACCCCAATGAAACATATATACTTTTAATCTTCAGAATGTATTAAGTGTGCATTTAACAGTAACATGATCTTAAAAAACACGTACAGAAAACTACATACTTTTTAAAAAAAAGCGTACACATATATCATCTTCCCTTATTCCCTAATAATTAATAATTAAAAGTTAGATTTATTATTAAAAATGAAAGTTTGCTAAAAATTACATGTCACTTCTTTTAAGAATAAGATAAAAATGAGTATAGATTGTTCAACACATTAATACAAAATTCGAGAGATATCGCTCTGAAGATAGTGAATCGTGCTGATCCATTGTTCTTAGGAAGTGATCATAAATTTGTTTCAGACGAATAGTTTGGTTGGATGACCAAACAGTTAACACACGTGACATTTGTATGAAATTAATTCATGTCGTGATTTTGGTAAGTAAACCTTGAATTTGTCTTCGTCTCATCTGTCATGTTTAAAAAGACGATTTTAATGGAAAATGTCAGGTTTATTTGAGTTAATTTTTCGGAGGACGAGCTTATGATCCCTGCCTGCTAGTTATTAGGAAAAAAGGTTACAGTGACTTGCATTTATAATTATTGACAGAAAAGCACTCAGAGAGCGCAGACCTTCGCCAAGGCAGCTCATTACACATATATGTCATTTTCAGGAATGCAGCCTTTTTCCTTTATGGATTCCTGATTCCAGATATTGATCCGGATCACCCCCACGATTTAATTAATTGCTCCTTGTTTCATTGCCGGGTTATCCTGAACATTTCATCAAAACCGTTAAAATTTTTTGAGTAAAATTTATCATATGACAAACAGATAGACTAACAGACAAATAAACCATCGCCGTCAAAAATATAACCTCCTTGGCGGAGGTAATAAACATAAGCAAGAAACTAAGATAAACGGAGTCACTGATAAATGTGTTGATTATCACGGAATATATGAACATTTGTTTTTTTCATACGCCCCACGTGGGGCTGGCAGGTCAAACAGATTACTATTCGTCAACAATACGTTTTTGTGACAAGGCATGTATGAATTGAATTAACAGTTCACCAAGTTTCTCAAAAATTGCGCAATGTATGATTTTCAGAGGATACTTATAGGGACATATTATACAACTGACGATATCCGCGTGTTAATAACTTGTAAAGGGGGGGGGATACAATGGACGCCGGTCGTTACCCAAACATATCCACGAAGAACATCTTGGGCAAATCAGACAAACCACAGGTTGGCAAATAACAAAAGATTCCTCATATTTTCTCCCAACCACCATCAACATCAACTAATGACCTTACAACTTCCGCATATGCGCGTTCGCCCATTGCTGGTTTGTCAACATGTGCCCAACGGCCGTGTTTCACTTACAAACGAGTGTAACTGCCGGGGGTTACTCGGTGGTACGACCAAGCAATGGGACGATTAAGCACCCAAAACCCGCAGGTGCAGTAGTCTCCGGGCCTGGTTGACGCTAGGATATACAATGAGAGGAAGCGTGTGATACTGGCCCGTCACGTAATCAGAAACCGGAATGGAATTCGTCAGATGAATATATACGTATATTAAGTGAGTATTTGAAAAATTGGAGCCAGTTACCTCCACACAAAAAAAACAGAACCCCCCCCCCCCCCCAAAAAAAAAAAAAAAAAAAAAACTTGGGCCAATGGACCTTGTTCACCAACAGCTTTCAGATAAACAAGCTCATACCACAGTCCCAGAGGCAGGACCTTTCTCAGCAGTTACATAAAGTGAAGAAGTATTCTGTAGTTGCATAAAAATCAGCTTTACCCATCACATGCGTTTTTTTCCATCTTATTTAGTTCATATCCTCTAGTAAACATTGTTTTGAAATATTAGTCATGACATTAAACACTGAACGTTATTTTCGTAACCTGGTGAGGCAATAGGATAAGTCGGTATATTACGTCGTCATTTTCAACGGCTATTTCGTCATTTTCAAGTATGTTTGTATGAGCTATGATGTAGCTGATCCCGAGGTGCTGCTATGTGTTTAAACAACAGATTACTTGCGCCCGACGCACAGCCATACTACATCCGTGCATTATTTGGCCAGTTGAGCAGCAGGGGTTTTATTTCTTATATCTTTAGCGTTTCGTGAGAGCTCCGTAAATTAGTAAATCCCTTTCCCAACTCGATTTATCTTCTTTAATTAATATGTTCGCAGATTAAGCCAGAATTTGCCTACATCCTACTAATAAGACAGGTGAATGGTGGGCTTTAAAACCTTAACATGTTGTATCATGTCTGAGTGAATAAAAGAAGGGCATTGAATCTCAGTTAATAAGGGAATAAAGGTGAGGAACATGCTTATCCAAATCTAATAATTCAAATACTGAATAAATCCTACAGTCCATCTTTTCATTTCTTCGACATTCAGCAATGTATTTCTAGTGTGAAGATCTGTTTTCTCCGTTTACATCAGAACATTCCTGATATTAAATCCCATGTAAAACAAGCAAAGAAATCAATTAAATGATATTCAGCTCCAGGCCTGGGTAGCAGGACTAGTCACGTGACACTCTTCTTGCTGTGCGAAGAGCCCTAGAAAGGTCTTTCGAAATAAAATTATAAACATGGATTGCAACTCCTTTTTGCATCAGACGAGGTTCTGCGTGATATGTTGCCTGTTCACGCGACGAAAGGTAATAACTAATTAATTGTTAATAGCTACTAACGGCTTCCCTATAGCGGTACGAAGAAGGGTTTTCTTTCTTTTTCTAAGAACCATTTATTTGAAAATTGATTTCTAGCCCGGCGTCAGCGCATGGATAAGCAGAGGGAGAAAAAAAAACAATATTATAAATTACAAAATTATACATCGGCAAATCCCTCTCACTTCACCTCCCGCAAGAGTTTATGTCTGATTATATTACCAAGCAAAATAACGGCACTGCAAAAACAATACGCAACAGACAGCCAATCGACTCTTCCGAAGATTTAATATACCATAAATCAGGCGTTAAAGTCAGAATTCCCGGAACACCCCGCGGGAATGTCTACAGCACGATAAGAGTTGATTTTTACGCAGTTTTATCGTTTCATACATGCACTCGAACAGGAATTGAGGCTCGTCAAGTGTCTCGCAGTGCTTAATTGTTTGTCTGGTAATTTACCAGACAATGACTTTGCGATTCCTGTGTTGGAGAAAAAACTTATGATTATGTTTTTGACTGTACTTGGTCCTTTCCGCTTACTAGGCATTAAAAATAGGGACGGGACAATCACATTTCCTAGGGAAATTAAACCCAACTTTATCGCATTATTGGAGGCTGATCGTTTGATGATACGTTTACATTTATTTATTGTTTTTTTGTTCTCGGGGTATGCATTTAAATGAAGTTAATAGAGGGTATGTGGTGGTAGATGATGATTTTACTCGCTTTTCAAAACATTAAATGCATAATCAACTCGCTGGCATGTTAGGTTTATATATAAGATCGTTTAGCTGACCAGTACAAGCGTGCTGATATGATACCCCTCCTTCCTGCTGTTACAAACAAATTTCTTTGTGATGTACATGTTAAATATAATGTTTTTTTTTATAGAAACCAGAACTATTAAAATGTCAGTGAAAGTAAATATTTATGTTTATTTAATAAGCGTATCATTTAGTTATTCATGTTAAAATCTGTACTCTAGTAACTATTGGGTTTTCATAAAAAAAATGATATTATAATTTTGTATATTGTGTATACGGCAACAGTTTATGCGCAGACATGTACACTTCGTGTACAAGAAATTGATTATAATACAGGTAATTAAACGAAAACGAAATCTATTCTTAATATTTTCAGTGAATAATCTAATCTTTACTTAAGAATAAACATAACAAAAACAGGTACACATCTATTTACATAGAATGGAAGCTTCATAAATCAATGTAACAACGCGAAGTTAATGGTTTCTGTTCCATTAAGCGTAAAGTATAAGCCGATATTATACTTTTAATTTATTAGAAATGTGATTGTAAGCCTCACAATGTAAGAACACGAAGATACGGGGATAAAGTCAAATTTATTTTTATGTGCTGGCAAGTGACATGCATCGGATTAATTAATAAATCATTTAAGGGTCCGGAACATTTTGTTCATTAGTTGCTGGGTAAAGGCCCATGTATACCCATAGCAACAGATATGTGTTTAGCAGAGATATGAGCCACACTGTTGTGTTCCTTAGGAATGCATATGAAACATTGCAAGCTCCGCCATGCATTGATGTTGCACAAACCGTCTTTGCATTCACTTTTATTCGGCCGATATACGAGATTAATTCGTGCATAAGTGACTCTACATTTTTGAATATTCCTTGATGACGTCCCTGGATCCCGGATCCTCACCAAAATGTAATCGATTCTAAATTGACCCATTCCCGAAATGCCCTGAATATTCCATGAGATTCCGTTTTTAATTGCCTGAGTTATGTTGTGATCAAACACATACACAAAAACGCAATTGCAAACACACACACACGAACGGGGATGACCGCAAACCCGCCTGGCTTTAACAAGCTTTACGACATCTGTAGGGTTGGGGGCATGATTTATGACATCGAAATGGTTTTGTGATTTCTGACGTATCAGATGCTTACCTAGTTCTAACGGAAACGCCTTAGGTAACAGATGGATTTCGTAAAGCCGTGTTGTATCACCATCAAATCCCGCTCCCAGAAGACAACATTACCCTATTTCAATTTCACTTTAGTTTGCAATCGCCAATTAATCATTGGACCCCCCCCCCCCTTCCCCGACAGCTGGGCGATAATATAGAATGAGCTATGAATTGTACGTAATGTCAAAGATAAATATCAGGTGCAACCTATGACTAATATTGTGCCCAATGGTTTTGTTTTCTCAATAATATTGAAGGTCTTGCGCAGACACGGGCATAACTAAGGGGTAGAGGGATTGAACAGATGGTTTTGTACACGGGGTTCGCAAAAGCCCACTTACAAAACATTTTGCCAAAAAAATGTTAATAAAGAAATAAACTCGTCAACTCTTAATAGCCTCCCGTTGCTATGGGGATGTGTTAAATAAAGAGAGGGTACTTTATCAGTTTCAGTTGAGCAAAGGATCATGACGCTAATTTTTCTCAATAGGCATACTGCATATAGCATATATAGGCATAATTATCAGGCTGAGGCAAACTATACCCATAGACGTATTGTTTATACCAGCAAAATGACGCTGAGCCATTAACATTCTATCACCATGCATGATCAAGGAAAAGGGTGTTTCATCTTTAAAAATTCGTATGTAAACTTTTGTTAAATTTGGCTCAACCTAAAATATACAGTGATTAATGATTTATGATTAAATATTCCACACCACAGAATTTTTAGTTCTTATGGAAAACGTTTTGGATTTTCTAATTTATATATTTTTTTTATCTCTGTGCACATGTGTAAAATTCTCGCTAAGCTCCGCGAAGGGTCTACTGTGTAGGCGTACACCTCAGTGAATCCTATACGTCCTTCACCTCTCCGAAGTGCAACATTCCATAATGTTTCATTACACTTTACATTAGAAATTCTGCATTTAAACCAGAGGGAGTACTACAGTTTCTTAAAGAAGTTCTGCAATTCAATATCTTGTATTAAACTATGGTGCTATACATTAAATCAAATTTCCCTTCACTGATCATAAACAGGTGATCTGACGTCATAAAGTCGCCATGAAGTGCCCTTTTAAGGGAATCTTCTCCTTTGACAAAGAAGTTCTTTAGCTAATACTGCTGTACTACCATTTCACTGAAGTTTGCATCTAACAAAGTTGCTCAATACTTTAATTAAAAATGTCACACATTCGTAAGCAATTTCACAAAATCGTAAGTTAGTACTATATTCCATAATGAAATTTCCAAAAAGCCGATCTATCGCTTGACAGGCATATTTCAAGCCTCCCACGTTCGTTAATGAATTTTATATCTCACACAATTACAACACCTTGAGAAGGAAATATATCTTCTAACAAAAAGCTGTCATGATCCATTTAAATCCCCAGGGTATTCATTAAAGCATGAAGCACAACCATCAAAGCATTCCGTGATATTGTATCCGTCCCACAGACGGTTCATGGAAAAATCCTACTCTGAGTAAAAAATAGAATCATTATTAAAATGGACTCAACGGAAAAAGGATATCCTTTTAAGGAAGCACACTTAGTCACGGACATTGATGTCAATAAAGTCGGAGGGTCGAGTAACATGAATATATAGAATGAAAAATGACTGTAAAACTTTTTCCCAAGAAAGCCCAATGGTATCACAAAGATCCTTGAAATGATATTTGGTGGAAATAACCTCATATTGGAGATCTAGTGCATGTGTTTTCCGGGAAGAAAATTAAAGGGAAAACATAATTAAAATTCAATCCAAGGCAACTGCTGCACAGAATGTTCTAGCCCTGCTTGATATATACCTAATGGGAGGAAACATGAAGAGGTTATTTTTACCATATAATACTTCAGATAAAAACGCTGACAGGTTTTCTAAACATCAAAGTTTAAAATAGTTTGCGGAGACCTCTGCATAGTAAGCCATTTTGCTACGAGACTGGGTTGAATTATCTACGCATGATACGAGCGTCTTATGGAAACATTATACCTTATCTTATATAACCACTGACTGAAATTTAATCCATTGGAATTGCATCAATGGGAAGAAACGCGAATACGTTCTATATGACAATGACACAACGGGGCTCACAGGAAGACGGGATCTTGTTTAAGGGCAAGGTCACGTGTTATATTACCGTTATAGTATCATGTAACACATTTGGTTCATACAGTTTATTTCTTATATGGATCAACAGCTCTTCCATTGGTTTTCCCCATACTGCAGTGTGGTCAGCCATGAAAAAAAAACGTATGTAACAAGAAAATCTATTCTCTATAACAGTATTTATACCACATTCATCACCATATTTTCAGGTAACTATGAAAATGTATTGTACTAAATTTGAGTAAATTCTTAATATAGTTCATGGCCTCACACTTAACCATTCGTGGCGAAACCTTGTTCTCCTGTCAATCTTAATTGTCATGCGGCAGATATTAACCGACTGACGTGTCTTCGGTAAATTATATGGTTTGATTTTTGCAGTTCTTTGTCACAAAAAGAGAAATACACCAAAAAATCACATTAAACCAGGAATTTCAAATTACAGTTCATTACGTCCTATTCGATCAGTTCACTATAACGGGTTATTTCTTGCTCTCTTATTAATCACGTGTATAAGTCACGTGACAGAGAGCGCAACACTTACTTGACCAATACGTGTTTGCTAAAATCAAATAATTCATTTCTAAAGTTTTTTTATCATTAAAAAAGATGAATACACAACAGGTCACGGTAAAACAGAAAGCAATCGTCATTGGCACAAAGACATGATGGTCACATATGCAGGGCTTATACCACTGCCAGGTACCATCCATAGAGTCCGCTTAAATAACCAGATCCGTTACATCAGACAATGAAGCACGTCCGCTTCATAATGTTTCTTGGAAATCGGCTCAAAATGAATTCTTAATTTGATACCGCCGTACTATGTTACAAAGAAGTTGTAAATGTAAAGAGAGTTCTTAAAACTTTCGTAATGAAACCAAACTCCCTCGGAAGCTTATTTATTCGCAATGTAGTGAGAGGTTGCAATAACATGTCTGTAAAGGAGATATCCGCTTTGAGAAGATGTACAGCCTCGTTTTGTAGATTTGCACGTTTAGTATTAAGTTGTTCACCATTGTACATCAGATTTTTGTACCATGAGGGAGCGCTTAATCCTCATGGAAACTTGTACGTCCCGAAATTAATGAAAACCATGGCGTAAAGCCAACAAATTATTTTGCGATATTGAATTCCTACCATGGTCCTGATAGTAGTTCTCTAATTAAATAAATCCGTATTCTACCATGTTCAATAAAAAGGGTAATACCTTTTATTTTAAGTACCTAAGATACGAATGCTAAAACCAATAAAGTCTGAAGGTCAAGTATTATGAAGACATATAATGATAAGACACAGTAAAACCGTGGGAGTTTATAGAGGAAATATGTGGGCAACTCAAAAATCCTTGAAATGACTTTTGATTGGAATAAGCTTAAAGTACGGATAAAGCGTATGTATTTACTAAGCGTATACATTGTTCATGAGGTAAAAAGAATTGGAATATAATACATAGCGATTGCTTAACTAAATATAACAGCCCGGTCTGTAATGTTCCTAATGGAAGGGAACACGAGTACGTAATACATACCATATGAAACGTTAAGTACTGAAGATAAAAACGCTGAAAGGTTTACTGAACATCACAATTTAACATTCATGTAATAGGGAAAGTTTCTGCACAAACAAGACTTTTTGATTTGAGATCCTGATTTAATTATCTCTACCTGAAACGAACTAGCGATAAATGGTATCGGTTTCTCACTTGTCCAGCGTACCTTGTATATTTCACATTCCCATGATGGCAGGGTTAAAAGCCGGTCTCGCTGCTAAAATACCCTCTAATAACCAAAGCCGTATTCTTCCCATATCTGATTTTCAATGTAACATTGATTTTGGATATATTGTTTTATGCTCAGTATCACTTTTTAACATGTCCAGTTGCATACAAACATTATCAATATTATATTTTGTTAAAACTTGTTGTGTATTTATATTATAATAACATATTATAGATTATAAAATACAAAATAAAGAACGAAATTTTCTATTACAGAAGGTAGTCTGTTAACCATTCGGCACTTATTTTCAACTAATGGTACCACTGAGACGAAGACAGCCGATGAAATTATAATACTGGAGCCAGACACACACAAAATTTGAGTGCAGGGGAAGGTGTTTTTTTTATGCTTTCACAGACAAGCTGAAGGAAATAATTATGAACACAAAAGTACAGTAAGAGCTCACCGGAAGCAGAATTTATTTATAACAAGATCCTGTTTATGGACAAGCTGATGTGTTCCAATTATCATAGTGTCATAGTGCTAATAAAAACTCTAATTATACATTTTTCTTGGTTTGAATCAATTTCCTTGCATGAGAACATAATTTCTGTTCATTTTAATTTGAATAATATTTAAGTGGCCCAATCAATTTATAAACTAAAGGTTATCCCTTGAGCTTTCATCAAAATAGGCCAGAAAATGTGGGTATCAGCGATCAAAGTCTGCATGTTTTGTTTGTACCAACGTGTTTATAAAATGTGGTGGCATGGCAAAATAAGCAAAACCAATTCAACAAGGGCACCTGGCAGCAAGTCAGATAAACCAAAGCTCTTCAAATGGTGTTTTGCAACAAGTGACCTTTCTACATTCCCAAATATGCAACCTACCACCTTAGGTTACATGTTTTCTCGTTTGTCAATATTCCTGCGTTTACAAACATGTTTTTGATAAACAAGTTCACACATCCTTCATGAAGGCCTTATAAAAACTTTTCTCAACCAAAATTACCCATAGATCATTATTATGTACATATAGGAAATCGCATATTTTTTTCAAAAGGTAGGTGAATGGGTATCTTTAAGCCAGGTTAAATAATTATAAAGCGCCGATAGCTCTTCTCTGGACACTTCCCCCTTTGCACTCTGGGGCAGGGACTTCTAGATGTATTTTTGTCCCAGTCAGCAGGGCCCCTTAAAGAAACTAAGAATGAATGAAAACCCATATGGCTAGACTTAGGTTATTGAGTTTTTTGGTACCGTGGCACCTCTTGCTGTTTCCTTAATCCTGTTGTGTAGCAGAAAGCACGACGTTTCAGGTTATCCAACTAATGTACCTTCGGGTATCCTTATTTTAAAAGTACTATAATTAACCGATTTGGGCGTGTCTCGGGAGATAGATTACCGTATTGAGAACTTCATGCCCTACTTCCGTGCCCTCCTAAAATCCCTTTTCGCAAACGTTTTAAAAGCGTTCATTTTCCGCCATCTCTCCTTCAAACCTTAACCCCATGTCGAAATTAAGGATATACCGTAAGTATTGTATGATTTCTTTTTTAATATATAACAGGTCGCTTGAAATCATAAATCAGGTGGAATACGTTTACCTGATTTTCAGTCGAATATTGCAGAAAGTTATGTTGCCCCATGATTCGTACTAAGAACCAGAATGTCACTCAGAAAAGCGCATACCTGCACCAATGCAAAACAATCCCACAGTGTCCACCCCTTATCCAGATCAAAACGAAATTAGATGAGGTGTTCATCAGCCATGCAATGTCCGGCCGCTCAATAAGGGTTCATGTTAATTGCTTTTTTTTTAATTGCGTTATTCTGACAGACAAACAGACAGTTGAACAAACGAATAGACACGGTTGAAAACATCACCTCCTTACACTTCTCTCCTGTTTATGTCAAGTATATACCCTTACACACGGAAGCTGGTTAAGGTTTTGTCATTTAATAATATTAATAAAATAGACACCATGCGTAGACTCCCAGATATATGTAGTTAATTAATTACGTTAGCCTTACCTATTATTTGAAAACTATTACACCTTAATTCACCAGAAACCTAGTATAATAAATATTCAGAAGCATATAGCTGGACAAACTTTGTGATTCTTTGTAACTAATCAGGCAGTATAATTATATTGCGATTTACAGGAGTGTCTTTCACTTCATATTTTAATTCAGTACATTATTGAAGACTTAATGAAGTGACGGCCTCAAACACAGAACGTTTAATACCAGCATTTAAGTTTGATAGTGGTTTGTGTGCAATCCGGATTCTTACCCTAATTTGTTTCAGATTAATACAGCTGGTTGACTCCAGGTTAACATGATTAAAATGGTAACATGCTGACTGTAATCTTGCAACAGGTACTCTGAAAAATAAATTAGTACCGGCATACAGCATATTTTTATTTTGTTACTTGTGTTTCTTAGTAATTGTGCACATACATTCACAGGACATATAATTTCAGACAAATGTGCAGATAATCAATACGAAAGAACAGGGATAAGATTAAAAAGAAAAATAAATATATGTATACAGTGAAATCTCTGATGACCACCCCGCCATCATGACCACTCTGCTAAGACTACCACTCTTATTGGTCCGGGATTAATGTAAATCATTATATAAACCTCCCTTTAACACGACCACACTGTTAACCCGACCACTCTGGCTGGTACCGTCGTGGTCGTGTTGGCGAGATTTCACGGTATTTCCTGTCTTATGTTCTCATAGGGACCTGCCTGGACGTTGGTAATGATAATTATAAAGTCAAGACATTTACAGTCGCTGGAATGATCTAAAGGTTACGCTCCTTACACCCATTCCGGTGTACGGCCAAGAATCAAACCAATGAAAGCGGGTGTCGCTTCTTTAAAATTTTGCTGGCTACATAATGCAATACCTCGCTCTCAGTACAAGTCTTTGTGCTGTACGCACCCTAAAGTTCGAACCAAGAGAACCTGGCTATACACTGACTGCAATGTATAACTGCTGCGTCAGGAACGTAATGGAAGGTGTAAACCTGTAATAGACAAAGGACTCATAGTATCGGCGTATAAGTTACCAAAGGCCTCACATCGTCAAATAGATAATGACAGTGTTTTATAAGATCCATGGCCTGCGTTTTCAGTGCCTTAAACATTCCTGTCTTATACTTCACAAGTTTAGTAAAAATTTAACATTAATTTTAACATGATACCGATAACATGTCACCGCTAGGACTAATAGCTTTGCGCTTCGTAGTCTGGATTCACAAAGCATGGCCTTACGAGAATACAGTATAAATGTAAGCAACAACTCTTGACTGCCAATAATAACATCATTAATTGTATAAAAATGTCAGTAACAAATACACGTATAATATAATCTACAGTTAAGCAAGGGTTTTGTTTTTGAGAGACCAGCTATAGAAATTTATATAATCAAATACAGAGTGCCCCTAATGAAGGCTAAGTTAGCTGTAACGAGATCCCATTAATTAATACAGGTCTACCGCCTCACACAGACCATATTCTCCCAGCTGCTTCCAATTTAAGTGGAATGTTTCCTCCCAAGAATATGAGGGTGTATATTATACATAATATTTTTAGACATAAACATTTCGCTGTTAAGGAATTATAGACCTCAAAGATACAGTTTCGAAAATGCGTGTACCAAGTCAATCCAATCAATAGTTCTTGTTTTGCTAATTGAACATGGAATAATTATAATTTAACGTATTTAACATGTCGCACTGCAGACTATTTTATGCTTGTAGCGATAATGTGATAGAGGCCTTAAACTTTGATGTCTGTATCACAACCTGCACTTCTGACTTTATGACGTTCCGCTATTCCCGACATACTTGATTAAAATACCATAAAATTAACCCTCACAAATTCATTCAACACCATTGCGGGTTAATTTGATTAAAGCCATCGGTAAAGAATACCTATAATACGTTTATATCCTTTTACATCAATTTAATAAGAAATTAGATCGTATTTAAGATGTTATCAGAATTATTCATATGATTATCATAATTAATTAATACAAGAATAAGTTAATCCTTACTGTTATAATATCTTTAAAAATTGAATAAGACACAAATGAATTTAAAAAAGACGACATGATAGATGTTGACAAAACAGCACAAAAATCCTCCGATGGAGGTTATATGTTGTGACCTTTGTTTGCCAGTTTGTCGGGGGCAATTTTATTTCTACCAGACAGTTAACCGTTCATGAAACGTGCGGGGGAGACCGAAAAAACCTTTGCTGATGATCTTTCCAAAAGGCAGCCCCTAAATATCACCTTATCTGTTCCCATATTATCGCTTCAAAGACATACGCTTCGATCAAAGGTATGAATCCAATTGAATTTTTAATTAACTCTACCAATTAGCTCTTCTATAAAATTCCATGAAAACAGTTATATTTAAAAAAATCAAAATATTGGATCCGCTGAAACCTTTATCGGGTCCTCCATAAAATATAATAGTTTTTCGAACCATCATCCGTCTATCAAAAATATTTCACTAAAAAAATATTAAACCTTTTTTTAGATACTGTAATAAAATCAGACCGACAGAAAAACAGACAAACAGTGATATATGCACAACCTCTGACGGGGGTTAAACAGGTGGACACAGGATGGAGAAACAAGAGTAGATAAAAGCAGCATCGAAGCTAAAAAATAGGACTATTGATGTATTAACATATAAACTGTTGTTCCAAGACAACAAACGGGATTTAAAAAGAAGACGCGTTATCATGACCCTTATCTAAGACGACCAGTCTGAGAGAGAAATCTGCTCTGGTAGATGCAAGGCCGGATAGACTAACATATGTTTGGGGTTTGAGGAGGCTCTAGCAGATTCGGCTGTTTGTTTAAAACAACAAATTGCCCCATGCACTTGTGGTCACAGGAGACCAGCGTGGCTTCAGAGATGATGATTCCAAGCACAAACCAGCATAGGCTTTTATGAAAGTTGAGCTCAGGTGCTGTTTCCAAAGGAACGGACTTGGCGTCAGAGTGACAGCAATAGTTATATCGAAAACCGCGGTCAAAATCGTGACGATGAAACAATTTTTCGGTCATTTCTAGGAGCGCTGAACCGGATACAATTATCGTGAATTAACGTGAAAAACACCCGCTAAATATATTTATTTACTTACATTATATTCCATTTGAGCAAATGCACATTTTCACCAGAGGTGGTCCTGTGGGCCGAGTCAATATTTCAGAAATAGTATAGAGCAGCGGTGGGCACATTGTGGGTTTTCTTCTCTATTCCTCAGCATTCTGATAACAATGCGCTGCACAATGTTCTTTGCGGCCATCTTGTCAACAGAAAGTAAGAAAGCGACTGAGGCTAACTATTTTAGGCTACACAGATAAATGGGTTACGGTTCATCAACTCCTTATAACTGAAGCGTAAATGAACTGTAGAACAAAGGCGACCCCTAATACTAAGTAATGGGTCGGACCTGAAGCCAGAATAAACTAATTTTTCTTTTCCACTATATGGTGTCTCAGGATACCTATGACCTTCAATATATAGTTCCTGGGGTATTACTCTAACCATCCACAAAATGTTCTCAAACCCGTACATAACGTTTTGGGAAGAATTGTTACAAGAAAGACCAACCACGATGAAAACAGAATACTTCATGAGTATAATAATAGGAATATCCCAGTTATCGATCCAGCTGAGATTAAAGCGTTGAGTCTGAAGAAAGGAATGTGCTTATTCAGCGGAGCTGAGTTAGTGTTTAATTGGGTCAAAAGTCAATAAATAATAATTAACATGATTATGCTAGCTGCGTCATGCAAATTCTCGGACGAAGTCCGCGTTATCTGCAAGTATAATTACTCAGGTCACAGGCCTGTCCCAGTAATCTCTCGCAGCAAGACCGTGAGGTCAAGCCATGTCTTCCTGAATGACTTGAGATAATGTCCCACTGTGATAAGAACTTGAGAAAATCGACAGATAGATGATTTTAGGTCAAATCATGCTTAAAGCAAGGTATCGGTCTTTTAAACTAAAACTAGTGATAACGAATCAATTTGATATTTTAATGGAAGTACCGTTAACCATCATTGTGCTGAACTCAAAGAGACCTCTTGGCAGTCTTTTACGGGTATGAAAAGCAGGAAATTAGAATTTTTTTTTTTAATAAATCGAATTACAGAAGGCTGTTCTTCACAAGACACACCACCCTGTATATTCGTACAGTGTTCAGTTATCTGCTCTGAAGCCAATATTTTCATCTTAATGTAAAGTAAGGACCTTCATCTGTAAATTCAAGTTTGGGTTTGAGTCATAAAAAGCGAAGATTCAGTGGATGGGTTAAGAACTCAGAACATGCAGCGTAGTACCACAGGGAAGTCCATTTTTCGTAGATCGCTATTTGCTAGAAGACAGAAACATTTGCTTTAGATGAAGGAGATTACAACAGATTACGGCATTGCAAGGGGGTCGCACATCATAACATACGACCAAATGTCTGCACACCCTTCCCTTCGATGACCAGGACTAATTATCTCAACTGTCAAACTTTACAATAAAAATTTGTTACATTTCACATGCGTATGATTTCAAAATATACCCTTTTTCCGGCGATTCCGTATGTCCTTACCTCATAAACACCCACAGTGATGCATTAACTTTGAAATAATTCCTTTCCAACGTACTTGAACGGACTACATTACCCTCTTCACTCCATTGATACCTACGCCCTACATGTATTTAGAAGCCCCGACGCACTTTGGGGTTCCGATCGTGACCCCCACAAATCCGTAAATAGCTGAGTCGTACTCTTGTGATTCTTATTCTGTGATGTCCGCGACGGAGTCTACAGTAGGGAGTAGGGCAAACAACACACTGGGAAGTTTTCCCCTGGCTAGATGGCATGAACAATATATATAATGATCCCAGTGATCTAACTATATTGATGCTAGTAAGCCGAAGACATTTAAATTAGTGTCTGTTTCCAACCCCAGTCCTTCCCTGGGGGTATGTTACATAAATGAAAACAAGTACATACACAATTGGATTTATCTGTTCTTTCACATATTCTATGAATGAATTCCAATGGCGTTTGTCGATCACCTTCAGGATTAAAAGCAATGTCTGTCATGAATGGGTACAGTTTGGGTGGCGATCACCTGTTGGCCTAGTGGCCGATATAACATAGGCCGGGTTGGACCATGATGTCTTGATTAATTCATTACTTACGGTAAGAGCTGGTTGAAGCTGTTTGGATATCAATTCACTCTTAAATGTAACCATTGCAAGAAGACATCTTTTCCCATGTTTGATATCTATTAAATACATAGAACCGTTTATAAAAAATATACCAGAAAACACAGACCCCGCCGCACACGCTTTCAGGCTGTGCGTTTTGTTTATAACCACATGTTTATTACATATGGGGGCCGAATAATCCAAACACCTTCGACAAGAACGTCTAGTGACATGTCAGAAAAACCGAGTATTGTAATGGTTGTTTTGCAAATGGTGACCATTTAACCTACGCATATATTTATGCAACTAACCACCTAGGTTACATCGTTTATCTGTTTGCAAAAATTGCTGTTTTGACAAACAGCTTGTAAATTGACAAGCTCATGCATCCACCACAGGGACTTTATAAGAACTTTTCTACCAATACTTCCTTAATTTGTAAAGATTAAGCCAGAAATCACATAGATTTAATAGAAACTGGAAAATGGGGACCAGCTTGGTCCCGTTGCAGAAGAAGGGTATATTGCCGCGTAGAGTGTCCCCATACTCGTATGAAAGCGAACTTCATAAACCCGTAAGGTAGCGATGTTTGGTGCTGGATACGGAACAAATTAATTATCTCTTTGTGCTAATGAGCCATGGTGAAGGTCATCAATGGCGAGGTGGAGAGCGATGTGATGTTGTGCGACAGACCTGTGATGTAATGCTGCCGTGAATTCAATTGTGTTCGAGTTGAAAGACCAATTTGGTGTGCATTCTGGAAGTTAGTGCATCTCACTGACTTTGATAGCAAAACTGGCCCACTGTCATTGCCCGTTTCTGCGGGGATTCTGGGACAAACAAACAGACAGGACAATTTTAGTAGTATATAGATTCAGCTAGGTGAATACCTGGCTTTAAGCTATTATTCATGCTTACTGTGCACCATATTCCAGCTATAGGTACTGAACAAGCGCATACACAAACCTGTCCCACTGTCCGAGAAAATAATAAATAATTAAGAACATATCTTACTCATAAGTAAAACTTGTTAAACACTGCTCCTGTTCCTGCGTACCCCCCCCCCCCCCCTCCGGCGCATTTAATGTAGAAGGGGTAATTTTCACTCGTTTATATACCATAATTAGGCTTACTAAAAACGGGAAAAAGAAGAAGAAGAAAAAAAGACATACAGCATTATGTGACAATTGTTAATATTAATTGTGGATCTTATCATCTATAACGCACGTTGATTTAAAGCGAAAAATAGCTTCTTCCCTTTTAAAAAACTGCAAAAATTTTGCCCTGAAACCGTTGGAATACCCTGCGACTGAGTGTTAAAAACAGGGGAAATAGTGCGATTAAAGGGCGCCAACAGCGCATGCATCGCCCGGGACACACCACGTGTCAGACTGGAGTGCCCTGACTGACTTTGACAAATAAAATCTAATACATGTTCCCGCTAGCTGAAACATCGCGTGTTGTTGCTCATAATCAGACCTTAAGTCACGCGGCCTTGTTATGGTAAACAGACAAGTGGACTGTGTTTGACAACACGCAGCCCCATAATAACGTGTTAAACAGCCGTATGCCAGGTACTGAGACTGTGTGCTGGGATGGTTTTGCTGAGAAGCTTTCGTTTATAGTAAAGTGAACTGATAGTGTGAAAGAATAGGCGTAATATTGCTCCTGATTATGTCTCTTTAATGTTTAATGTATTTTTTTTTGCCTATAATTCTTGTTACACGCGCGAAAAACCGAAAATGTACATGTATGATTGATGATATGTATGCATATGTACATATATAACATGCGCATTTGGTTTATGAGAGGTGACCTAATGCATGATAATATAATTGTACACATTTCCGTTGAAATATGATTGTATTCTATGACCTATTTTTGTTTGTATTTATTATATTATATGCAACGGTAATCTGTATGTGGATAAGAATGAAAACAGTCTTTTTCCCTATTTTCTAACCCTCTTGCTATTCTGTAAAAATAATGTTGTAAGCGAACTAAAGTCTTGCTGCAAGGATGGGTCATAGGCTTAGGTATCACTGGAAGAGGAGCCCTGTGGCAGTTCGACCCATTCTATTATCTCCTTCAAAAAAGTTTCAAATATATTAATATAAGGCTTAGAAATTCACATCCTCACATAACGCTCGACTGACCTTTATATATATATATATATATATATATATATATATATATATATATATATATATATATATATATAAGAGATAAGCATTTTATCCGTTCAGTTCAAATTTATGATAATATTTTAGGTCAAGAATCTGTTGTTATTTATAAATATTTTTTATTGCAAACCCCTATGATTACCGGCTTCTTTGGGTCAGGGGTAAAACTCAGGACTCAAACCGGGATATTATGAGTTCGAGGCGCATCGTGAGTTAAATCTCAGCCTAGGCGGTGAGATTTTTCACGGTCGGCACCGACCAAGGGTTAGCGCTCTACAGGCTTAACGGAAAGGCTGTGCTCAACGGCCGCCTTTCACTTACGAATGGAAGCGCCTTTCGCGGGGTTCCTCGTCGGTAAGACCCAACATTAGGGACTATTACACACCAAGGGCGCTCAGGTGCAATAGTCACCGGGCCTGGTTAACGCCAGGATGTAAAATGAGAGACATATGACATGTGACACTGCCCTGTCACATAGTCCGAATCCAGAACTGAATAAGAGAAAAGCACATCGTACATAAAAGTGACCCAAATGATTCGTCGCGCAAGTTGCCAAGCCACGTTTTCAAGTGAAAAACACATACAGTAACCAGAGATATGATTACTATTGACATGAGTAGAAGATTTACCTTTTATATAAATTGAAGTATTAAAACATGTTCGTAGACGATAACTTCCATTTGTTGGACAACAATATAAGACATAAGGCCAGAGATGTAAAGAATGTAATTATTTTATTTTCCATACCCAGGCTTTACTTAACTAGATTACCTGAACATCAACAATACAGAAATGCTTTCACAGGTGTATCTTCAAAATCTTTAACAATGGTTTTGCAGCATAATTAAATTGTACAGGATAAAATATTAAATGGCATCACGACTTTACGTTTTCTACAGATGTTGAACAGACGATATATGGGCCAGCCGTTTTTCACTGGCTCAGTTAAATGTAAAATGGCCGTCAGGGTTGCGCCGCCATTTTGAAGTGAATGACTTATATTACAGGTGGCCTTTTTATTGTGTGACACGGGCGTAACTCGTGTTGTGGCGCCCTCGCCAGGCTGCTTGTTGCATTCTTTGTTTAATCCGTACTGGTTGAATTCTCGTTGTCATGCTAGCTTAGGGCTTTCTCGCCTGGCCGAGGTCACGTGTGGACCCTGGTATGTAGAGACACAGCGATGTTCTTCTAGATGATTCCTGTAACGCGTGTTTCCTGTGTATTATGTTAGACCCTTTAGACTGTTCGAGAAGTGGAAAATCTTCGGCTTGGGGCAAGAAGTTATAAATAGGGGGATGTTTTAGAGCCGAGGAGAGAGGTTAAAGAGGATTCCAGCGGACACAGACGTGTGTATGTCAGTTTGTGGGACCTGTCCGATTATCCGGTAATTTCAGGGATTCTACTATTACTTACTCTACACAATTTAATGCTGCCTGACTCAAGTTTACTTTCTGGATTGTAACAAGAGCTTTGCATTGGACTGTTATTCTCCAGGAGTATACATTAAAGAATTTGTCGCTGTGGCGGTGCTGGTATCCAGGTATTGTGCACTTTGATTATTAGGCTGTGTGATTATATTGATTTGATGTTATACTGTTATTTTACTGTGTAATTGTATTGATTTAGTGTACTGTAATGTTAGGGTTGTTTTAAGAATAAATTATTGTTATTTGTTAACCATAAAAAACACTGACTTCTTTATTTATTCCCCTAGACATTTCACGCTGCCTAGTGTTACAGAATCTGACTTTTTTTATCTCCATTACAAAATTTGTGTTCATCACGCATACGTGATCTGTTTTTATTAGGTTCCGTAACACTTAGCAACTACATTACAGACTTCTGATCAATAGCCACGCAGGATCTGACTCTGCAAATCGTTACATCCACGTGACCCGCTCCTTTGTTAACCTTTGCGAAGCGCATTATCAGAGTGACTTTGTTTAATTTATATAGATATACGTCCCACATCTTCAAATCATCCTAGCATGCATCAAGTAGCGTTCCGGTGTACAAGTATTCCCCGTGATTGGTAGTTCTCTGCCTCTTGGTGCAACCAATTCAGTGTAACTGACCAAACTCTACTCCTCATCTATCAGTTGTTAGTGCCCAAATATCTGCACATGTCAATGAATTTTAATCAGTGAAAACAGTTTATGTAACATTACATGTCTTTGTGATTTTTTATTCTGTGTAAATTATGTTTTATTTTTCTTATGGGTATTTATGCTTATACGAAAGTGGAAAATCTTCGGCTTGGGGCAAGAAGTTATAAATAGGGGGATGTTTTAGAGCCGAGGAGAGAGGTTAAAGAGGTTTCCAGCGGACACAGACGTGTGTATGTCAGTTTGTGGGACCTGTCCGATTATCCGGTAATTTCAGGGATTCTACTATTACTTACTCTACACAATTTAATGCTGCCTGACTCAAGTTTACTTTCTGGATTGTTACAAGAGCTTTGCATTGGACTGTTATTCTCCAGGAGTATACATTAAAGAATTTGTCGCTGTGGCGGTGCTGGTATCCAGGTATTGTGCACTTTGATTATTAGGCTGTGTGATTATATTGATTTGATGTTATACTGTTATTTTACTGTGTAATTGTATTGATTTAGTGTACTGTAATGTTAGGGTTGTTTTAAGAATAAATTATTGTTATTTGTTAACAAAAAAAAAAACACTGACTTCTTTATTTATTCCCCTGGACATTTCACGCTGCCTAGTGTTTCAGAATCTGATTTTTTTCATCTCCATTACAAAATTTGTGTTCATCACGCATACGTGATCTGTTTTTATTAGGTTACGTAACACTTAGCAACTACATTATAGACTTCTGATCAATAGCCACGCAGGATCTGACTCTGCAAATCGTTACATCCACGTGATCCGCTCCTTTGTTAACCTTTGCGAAGCGCATTATCAGAGTGACTTTGTTTAATTTATATAGATATACGTCCCACATCTTCAAATCATCCTAGCATCAAGTAGCGTTCCGGTGTACAAGTATTCCCCGTGATTGGTAGTTCTCTGCCTCTTGGTGCAACCAATTCAGTGTAACTGACCAAACTCTACTCCTCATTTATCAGTTGTTAGTGCCCAAATATCTGCACATGTCAATGAATTTTAATCAGTGAAAACAGTTTATGTAACATTACATGTCTTTGTGATTTTTTATTCTGTGTAAATTTTGTTTTATTTTTCTTATGGGTTATCTATGCTTATACGAAACTGGAATCTTATTGTTAGTCGTGTTTTGAATGGTTAATACCAATTCAGCAATGGGAGACGCTTAAAAAAAACGAGGGAAACAATTTTAACAACTAAAGTACATTTTGCTTTGTCGGCTAATGATTTTTTTTTCATTTACTTATTTAATTATTATTGTATTTTTATTATATGTGATGCCTTCATTCAATTCAACAACAATACATGTGCATTTAGTAATATCATTATATTAATATGAATGTACGGATAAATATATTGTATAAAACTGTTATACTGAATTCCAAGGAATGTTTGTATCATATAATATTTATCTTTAATTATAGTTATAATAATTATTTATTATTATTATAATAATTACTATAATCATTATTTTATTATTTTCATAATTATTTATGAGCTCTAAATCAAATATATGCTTATAAAAATGTATGTATGCAGTTATATAAATCTGTAAATATGGGATTTCACAGAACATTGTCTTTAAATGCTGTTTACTGAGTTTTTTTATCAAATAAAAGTGAAAATTCTAAGTAAATGGTGACACAAATGAGGCACATTGTGTCAGAAATAAGTACTGCCATATTACTTTAATTAAATAGAGTATGGTTGATCAGTTTCTTACTGTGCGTTTGATACATGTCAGGCCGTCACATGGGATCTTATGTTCAGTTAACATTTGACGTACCGTGTAACAAAGGTATTTTTATCAATATAATAGAAATAATTTAGAAATACGTCATTGAAATTTTGGATCTTGTTCTGAAACCAGTCAATGACGTCACACCGACATCTGCCAGTCACAGCACGGACATGGCTCACATTTCATCTCAGGGCTTATGCAATTGGCTAACCGAAATGCTAGACAGCGAAAAAAAATAACTGTAACATTATCAGTTTCGTGAATTTTGAATAATATTGGGGCTGTTATACTCCAACCATTACTTGATTGCGTTAAATGGAACACCAAACCGTTCTTTTATTAATCTTGCCAGAAAAAGATTTAAAAGAAAAATTTAGTTTATATTATGAGGAAAAGCGAAATTCCCATTAGTTCAGATTGAAATGTGATATCACAATCTAAAATGAATTGATTAGTTTTCTTTCAATATCACCTGATGTCAAACTCAATAATGCATGCGTCATAAATAACATAATCCTTTTAAATATGTCGGGTGCACCTACCTTTCGTGGTTATAATGACATGATGTCATCACTATCTTCTGAACGCAAAGGCTTTTAACCAAAAAGGAAACCAGGACAGTAGTACTCAATAGGTCTTGAAGGTTCTTCGACATATTAACAATTCCGAAATTAGGTCTAATGCGACCCCTCGAAACCCGCATCTGGTCTCTGTCTAAAAACTCTTCCGTGTTCAATATCCCAGTTCTGACATGTTTCATGTTGTTTCTGTAACCCCAAAGGTAAATGCAGTAAATGTTATGTCTTACTCCTCTTGTTGTTTCCGCCGATTAATCCGCAGGTAATCATTGACCACACTTGACCTTTAACCTCAAGTGATCTTTACCCAAAGGGGCCTTAACCTCTTGTATAAGATATATGTTTTTTTTTTCGTCGCTTAAACCTCAGGTGACCTTTACCTCTGGTGCATTAACCACTTGTTTTAGGTATTTTCGGTATGTAAACATCAGCCAGAAGGAAATTAAAATAAAGCATTGGAGATATAGGTTTGACAATAATACCCAAATAAAATTCCAAAATCTTATCTTTCTAGGAAATCATCCCACCTGACAAAATTTCAGCCTTGTACACCTCCTAACTTGAACCAACACAACCTATGACTCGAGAACCGCATTCGTTAATCATCACGGGAAGAGTTCCGCTTCCCTAGCAACTGAGCAATAATAGGCGTAGTAGCTGACGACCTTGAAAACTAGGTCATGGTTAAGAAGAAATATCAGGTTTAAATTTGTGACTTATAAATATTAGTCTGACCACAGGTCGTTTTGGAAAATTCACCGTAATGTTGAGCTTGCGAAAAATATGGCAGAAGATCCACGCATACGCACAATAGCCCAACAGTGTTGTTGAACTCGAGTCCGGACTTTTTTTAGGGACTCGGATTTGGCTTCTAGAGTTCTGGACGCGGACTTGTAATGGACCCGGAGGTAAGAACTCAAGAAATCAAGCCAAGTCCATCTCGAGTTAAATAGAAAAAAAGCTACATTTTATCAAGACCTATGTACATTTTCAAACTGCCAACAGAATATCACAAATATTGTAACACTATATATACCAATCTATTTTCAGCAGCTATATAAATGTAATTAACCATTATAGTAACAGCATGTGTAAACAAGAACTTGGAACTTTCATGGTAATCTCCAAATTTCCATTGTAAATATGTTATTTTTAAAGGATATTTGTATTGGACCTGGACGTGGACTTGGACCCCAGGGGCCTGTTCTCCGACTCGCACTCGGACTCGGGTAGTGTGGACTCGACTACATCACTGCGGGACAACGATACGATCATATCCGTTATTATCCAGTTTGATTGTAACTAATTAAATAAGATCACATATACTCACTCACACCTGCTATTATATACCGAATAAATTAAAATAAGGAAAAAACCCCAATAAATCCGAAAAAAATAAAAATAATGACATCACTATGTAAAATCACCAACAGATTGGCAGTAATGCCGCCATCGTAAAATACGCGTATAAATGATGTGTCACAGATATAAATACTGCAAATGTAAAATTAATAAGAAAAAAAGGGAAAAGCTAATAACATGGATACAATGAATACCAAATCAAAGGTTTATTCTCACTCCCTCGCCTGCTTGTTTCAGGTGTATCACAGATTTTTGGAGAAGTAACGGCCCGAGCGCCTGGCACACACACTCGACAGACCGTACAATACAGATATAACGGCAACAAGTACAAACGACTTCCACATGTAGAAAATAACATAAAAAGGTCAATTATGGCAGTGATCTCGTTCAGCTCACACTGGCTTGAAGTCGTCTGACGATAACATGTTAATTATGGCCATACAAGAGCTTTAGCACGAGTGACTAAACAGTAGGGTAAATTGCTTGTTTCAGGGAATTACTGCATTTTATTATCTGCTTGTTAATTTCTGCACTAAAATAGCTCATTGATTTCCCTACTTAAACCATGCATAAACCATGGTTAAGGATACGGCAAAAAACAAAAAACCATCCAAATATCTTTCTTATATCATTCCTGGAGTTCCAGCCTGCTTGCATCACTTTAGGATTATTATTTTGTTATCATTCTTGCAAATATCCCTGCGTGAGTATCGTTACGGCCATCGTACTTTGTGTTCGTTATCTTGATTATGAAAACAGTACGGCAACAGGTAAGCAAGAGCTCTTCCTCAGGTAAGGGGCGGATATAGGGGGTTTTAGAAGGGGGGCAATCGGTAAAGGGGATTGGTTACTAAAGGGGTACCCCCTAAAATGGTGAAGAAAATATTTGTAAAGAAATTAACCAAAAAGCAAACGTTTTCTCGTCCTATTATATCATCATACAACCAATTTCATTTTACTTTTTTTGGAACTATAAGTTTTTTTAACAGCTAACCCGATGTCCAAGCATAAAACGCATTATTGTTCTACAAAACAATAAAGGTTATGCAATTTGTTTAGCTGGACTGTCACTAGCTCCTTTGACTCTGAAGTGTCGACAGTCACTCCAAAACGCCATGTGGGAAGAAATCGGATATCTTAATGCATGTATATAAAATATTTCTTCCAATATTAGTACCAAATATTTTTTTACAATATCTTTAACTTCAGTTTTGTCATCTATGAATGCAGTCTATGACGTCACACCTACCCCAACCAATTGCATCAGGGGTCTGACTCTGTTCTCGGGGTAATCTCCCTTCATAGACTATAAAGCACATGAAAACGTCCATCTGACCCCGACATTCCGTTGGTGTTTATCAATAGACGCTCATACAAGATACTGTCTAATAGAGAATGCATAAAACGTGTTCTCAGATATAAAATACTAGCCAATGAAAGGAGCATGAGCAATGAAGCAGGCGGTTTTTACTTCTTATAAAAGAGATTTTGCCGAGATGGGAAAGTAAGCCAGTATGAATTTCTTTTTATATAGTTTGTATTCACGAGTAAAACATACAAAGACAACAACAAAAACAGATATGTTTTGTATCGTCATTTCCAATAGGTTCTCCGAATTTGCAGCTAAGGCCATAATAAAATATAAATTGTTCTTCGGACTCCAAGGCCAAGAACAATATAAAGAAACCTAACCCCTGAAGAAAAAATATGTTGCATGTGTATAAGCAATTTGCAGGTGATGTACAGACTGTTTCGTTTCTTGGAATAGTACAAATGAACACCAAAATGGTTCGTCTATGTACTTGGTACTCATTCACAAGCACTATGTGAGCGGCGAGTTCATAGTACATTTACCTCTCTAAGTTCCGATATTGCACTCACAGGGTGTTGAACCCCTCCTTTTTCTAAAGTCCTCTGATATCCTTCAACAGATAAGTTCATTTCGTTCTTACCTAAGTAATTTCTTCCACGATGTCTGGCTCAGAATTCACCTTTCATCGTCATATACTGTAACACCCCCAGTTGAAACCGTTGAAATACTACCTCAGCACAACAGTATGTTTTACCTTTGCATCTTCTACTTAATTAAATAATTATTTCCGTGTCGTAACAAAATAAATGTGATCCTTGTTACTGCGGCAAGGGAATCTTTGATAACGTCTACATTTACATCATTATTCTATATTCACGGGCCGTTGTTGTTAAATCAATTGAGCCCAGAGTCATTCAAGATTATTTGTCTTGTGAGAGCATCAGAACCATATTTCCTGAATACCCTTGAGCCACAAGTCAGATTAAGGATATATTGTTACCTCCTACGTGATATTTAGATGTATAACCTTGTTTCTGCATTTTGATCCTATGTTAATACAGTATATAACATTACTTATGTATTTCATTTACTTTTCTTTTTCTTCACTTTTTCGTTTATAACAATATAATCTTCCGCTTATAATTTTCGAAACTGGTTGAAAAACTGTAAGATTCAAGCATGGACCCCGTAGGAACCAGTGTGTGCTTTAAGTGTGGAAAAGGCAATATCAATAGAGTTCTAGATGAGTCTAGATTGAAGCACTGACATACATTTAATGTCTCATCAATAAAGAACGTCGTTATATGAAATAATGCGTTGGTTGATAATTCAATCTACTCTGAATGTCTTGGTTTCAGAAACAAGAGTTGGAGACAATGGATTTATATTGACCAATTGTCAAGTTTGTTTGAACAGCCCCCGTAGAGACAGGACTACCATTAAGTAACCATACGTAACACCAACAAACAAAAGACTTAACGAACCCTTAAAACAAGTGAAAGAATTACCTTGCGGACTTGTTTTCCGTTGTGTTAGTAATCGTATCGGAATCAACGAACCTCAAGACTTCGGTCAGGGGAAATGTAGTGCCGGCAGCCGTGTGTCTTCACGAGTAAACACTTCACCGTGATTATGAACACACGTCTTAGGGAACGTTGCAGCGAACGCGGCAAAGGTTTGTACGAGAGCGGGGCTGGGCGGTCTCATGTGGGAGTCATTAACACTGCGCTTTCTGAAAGGCTACGTCCGAGTGTTTTATTACGGGTAGTTCTGCTTGTATTCCAGGCTTCCCGGAGCAAAGTACACATTACCAATCCACCTTGTTTGTTATATAGCGTTCGTATGCCGGCAAATTAATCCCAGAAGGGAGGGCAAGATTACTTTGGTTTATTATGATACTTGGTATATATGTTTATTCACAAATCTTCAGCGTACACATACCCCTGCTGGTAAAAGTGACACTATGTTAATGAGCGAAAAGATTTTTTACTACGATTTCTTTTTTAACAAGGTGTTTACTTCGATTTCTTGACACATTGTAACGCAGGGTAGGAGAAGATTTACAGTATATGAAATTTGCTTGTTTTATGTGTTCTTTTTCAAAATTTAAATAAATCCCTAATTCCTCTGATATATAAGATGTGGAACCGAAAAAAAGGAATTGTCTATGATTAACTTGTTTAGTATGGTGTGATATTTTTTTATAAATTACGTGTTGGGCTGATTAAAGATATTTTTCAGTAAGTTGTTTGTTCAATATTGTTTGTTCCTTAATATTTTTATTGATTTCTTTATTAGAAGTGTAGCGGTGTTAAGGTATTCTTATTTTTATTGCTATTTTTTTTTTATAATTGTTTCTCTACAGAGTTCTTGCATTAATTATATATATTGTCACCATGCAGTTAACCCTGCGAGGTGGGAGAGTCCATTGATTACATATTTTAATATCAAATGTACATAACCTTACACCACAACAGGTAAATATTTTATTGAGCAGAATAATATAAAAATAACATACCTAAATATAATTTGTAAATTAATAAGCAACAGATAAGACCAAAAATTTATTTCAAACCCTACTTATCAAATATTTTATCAATATAATAAAATTATATTTGTTGATGTTATCGAAAGAACTGAACATGCTGTGATGTCTGATTCATGAGAGGGCCTCAGGCCATGATTCAGAGTAACAACTGCTCTCTGTATGATACACAATCGTAGTTTCTGTCAGGTGGCGCTGCATTCGCCCTTAGAAAGATAAATTGAAATATCTCAGGATTTAGGCGAAATATGCGAAAAGACCCCCTTAGGACACATTTGAAGCATTCCCAACAGTTCAAGACTTAAAATCGTGCATATCCGAGGCCAGACACAGAGGAGATCCGTGATATAATAACGTCTCCTGTGTCCACCGTTTGTTATTATACAGACTGCATCATGTGTATCATATTAACTTCAATTAATGTTAATATAGAGGGAATATTCGCTTTGTCACAGATACAGTTACATATAAATGAAATATTTGATAGATAAGGTGTATAGTTTCATGACAATATATGATTTGAGTTATTCTGATTAGCGGAAATAAAAATATATGTTAATAAAGGTTTTACCACAGCCGGTACCATCAGTTGGTTTGTTTTATTATGTAATTAAAAAGAATACCACAATAATGACAATGAGAATCTAATAAGTATTATTTGCCAATGTAAATAATTATGACAACAATAGGATTTCTGTTTGCTTCAACATCGAATAATAATAAAAACACGAATGATAATAATAATAATAATAATAATAATAATAATAATCACCTTCACCACCATCACTAATAAACTTTAAACATAAAAAGACTCAGATTAAATCATCAAACTGGAACAATTAACATAACACAAATTGCACACACATTTTACAGATTATTTTGTCATATACCAATGCCAACGTCATCTATCAATATTTTACAGGAATAATCCTGAATCTTGGCTGATAATCGATTTGGAATTTAAGATGGACTCCGAATTTATACCAAACATTATTTTGCATATATCCCACAGTTAATATACGCCAGCTTAACTTGGTTAAAAAAATTGCGATCTCACGGGTGCTTCTCTGGGAGAGGAGCTAGCTTGACAAGCGATCTATAGTCTCAGCCACGGTAATCACGTGACCACCTGGGTGTATGATGAATGGCCGAAAACATCCTGTCTGTCCGGTAATCCCCTATTCATTTTAATACTGTCCGAATGATCATGGGCCTCTCCAACCGTGGACCCACTCCGTCCAAGAGGTTAAATTGCGTCGCACAATCTTGGATTTTGGCATGGCAATGTTACTTAAAATCAAGGTTGTCTGATTATGATGACGGTTCCAGAAAATATACTTCTTTGTTGACCTTCTTTAACTTCTGCGTTTCTGTTGGATTAATGCAGTTATAAAGCCACCCACGGGACTGGCAAAAGAGGGTTTAATTCACATGTTGTCGTGTTTGACTGGTCAGTTATAATCAACGTGAATGCTTTCGGTTAATTCAAGGTATGGGATTTGATAATGAATAGCAACTCTGAAATAATGCATATTTAAATATTGCAGACCGTTCTGAGCACCACTTAAAGGGCCGTCCGTCTGATTTACTAGATCTTAATTTATGATACCAAATATGATACCAGGATAAGGCAAAGAAGGTTGGTTTCTTTGGAAACGAGTACATCCGAACATTTATTTTATTTCTAAATACATTTACCTATATGAAGGTACCAACCGGCCAAATTTCTTTCAAGATAATAAAATTATAAATATCAAGGGGATTCCTTAGATTATGACATTCACCCATATAACCTCCTTGTGGATCAATTTGTTTTTCGCAGTCACGCATGAAGTCTTCAAATATATTCTTGCTTGGACTACATCAAAACACTCGTACATGTTCCTTGGCGAGTGGAATATTTTTTTCATATGCACCATTCAAAATCTTAAGCCTTTTTTTGTATTTTTTTTCCATTAGTGTTGTTTTGCCTCGCCCACTCCGTACTTTTATATCGGAAGGTCAAATGAACTAAGTATTTCTAGTATAGCCTTCTGCCATGTTTTCTCATCAGGTAAAGGACGTGTTTATAGGCTGATAACACCCTTAATGTCAGTCTCATCCGACCTTATAAGGGCACATAAAATATAATGTGATAGGTATTATTACATGTTTGATGAACCTCGTAGATTTTAAAAGCACGTTTCGCAGGACTATTATATTCCTTTTGTGGTAATTCATATTAAAATTTAGATCATCGTGCCGGTCTTTATACTCCAAAGGAATCCCAAGAACATAAAGCGCAACAACCCTTATCCTGCTGACCTGCCACGCCAACGGAAAATCAATTAGGCCAAAAAAAAAGGTTTGGTTCTCAGGCATTTTTTTTAAATACATGCGGGCGGACTTTTTTAATTTATTTTTTTTTGTTTTTTTTTTCGATAGAAATGTTAAATGATAAGAGAAAAGCATGATAATAACAGATTTATTTTGCTAAACAGGGAAAGACCCTACATGACAATGAAATTTGATCAAAATTGATTGATTTCATCTTCTTGAAAGAAATGTCCGACCGGCTGGAGCTCAACATTTGTAAGTTTCTATTGAACATCAATATAAATATTTTTGATGCGGGGGTCTAAAATTGACGCGGGTCGTACCTTAGAATCATACTTTTTATTTTTTGGGGCCTTACTTAGCTTCATTTTCACCTGAGTAACGGGAATGAGAACCTAGATGCTTTTGTGGATAGAATTAACATCACCAGCTTGTCTAAACAAGGGTATCAAATTTCTATCAAACTCACCAAGGTGAGACAATTGCCGGAGTTTGGGTTTTGGTGTATGTGCAAATTTAGATACACATCCATAATTATAATGAACCTAATTATGTCAAAATGAACTATACAGGAAAATTGCTTTTTATTCCACTTCATCTAAAATCTAAAACCTACTGACAGTGAATTAAGAAAAAAAATTCCAAAAAACAAATGATAAATATTAATGACCAACAGCTTGCCGACAGAGAAACGTTTATCAATGGCCTTTTAATGATGTAAGAGTCGGAGATTTTCTAAGTGTAATATGTTGATCTTTAAAACAAACTATTATTTTGCTCTGCTTTTTTTCGTTTTCTGTTGAGAATGGGAATGGGCCAGAGCAAACATGTATGTATGACCTACAACCCTTCTCGTAAGCGCCATTAAGGGGAAAAAACTTTATTACCCGGTAGCATCCTAAGTATATACATTGTTATAAGACATGGTATCTCGTCGACTTTGATGATTAGGTGGGCACCCGGGGGAGAATGAACAGTGACAGGTTTTGGAAGTCAGCTTACAGCATCAGTCTAGGCAGGACGATCTGTATGGAGAGTGAGGCTCAACAGCGCCAACCCTGTCGTCTGCTCGCCTCGTTCTGATTCTGAACAATTGATCATCACGGTGAAAGATTTGGCCTTACGATTAGGAGTCGAGGCTGCGTTTATTGTGTTTGTAGACGAAATATATTACTTTTAAATGGCAGCGGTTTAGCAATCAGTTATAGATTCATACAACATACGTGTCCTTTATACATCAACAATGCTGTATTCATTAATTTCAACTGTACATCTGTATATCCGCTGGGGGTCTCATAAGGTTCTTAATATTTTTTTATTGGATTCAGATAAGTTTTTGAGGATTCGACAATAGGCGATTTTAGAATAGTATTTTCTTATCCTACACAATGAGGAATACAAATACCCAGGTGACACCATGAACAGTCGTGAGAAGCTAAGGGACTTCAAGGGCCAGATGCCAAAAACGTAAGTTTCGAAAAGACAAAAAAAAATCCACATGGCGTCTAATGAAAAAAATGATCAATGACAAATAATCTTAATAAAGTGATTGGATATATGATAATTACTTGAATGAATGTTTGATTTCCTGATTCTGGTCCAATTTTTAATAATTCTGAAAGTCCGTTAGACCGTGCCACTGTTTAATAATAGTACTGCTGACTACATCGATGCTGCAATTTTATTTTGCACATGACCATTCATCCGAACGTTTTTTTATCCGAACAAAAAGCTTGTCCCCCAGGGATGTTCGAATGAACGGCGCTCCACTGTGATTACAAGACTTTTAACCTAACAATGACTACAAGCAAACCAGAAAGCATGGACTAAAGGAAAGTTGTAACCAACTTTTTTTAGTGTTTTGGAATCACCTATTGACATCATTTCTAAGAGAGGTATTTAAGTAACACTAGCTAAAATAGACATATCAATATAATCTCCTAATTTAAAAAAAAATATTTGACTATTTGCAGTGTATTAGCAATCATAGTGTATTTTTAAAAGTATATCCTCTTTCCTAATGCATGTTCACTCTTGACGTAAGTATTTGAAATGTCATTAAGTTAAATATAAACAGAAAACTTACTTTGGAACTTTTTCACGTTTGGAAATACACGTAAAATCAAACAGTTATTTTTTTATGAATCCTTGTTTTAAAGATGATCAATTAAATTTTACCAATAAAAAAACAACACACAGGTAATTGTTCTTTCTCTATTACAGCATTAAACTATATGTGACATCGCGAAAAGTTTATTTAAAGTCTTACGGTCCTAGAATGCATGATTTTTTTCTATATATTGCCTGAATAGAGTAAAAGATGGTACAAAAGGTTAAAGCCCTTTTGTCTCAAAGCCAGGTGCATCATGACTCGAATGTTTAAAAGTCGTGGTGTATTAGCTCTGACAGTTCACAGGAGTTAAAGCTGACTTTGAGCGTGGACATTTACGTCATTCTGAGTTTGTGATGTTATCAACCATACCCTTAAACAGGGCCTTCTTTATCGACATTAGCCACTCAAGGAAATGTTTAAACGGACGGCCATAGAATTACATCGAGGCTGCAAAAGCTAAATCTTTTTAAAGATTAAAAATATCGGGAAGGGAAGGAAAATTCGGTGGTCCCTAAGAAAGATAGATGTTAAGATATAACCGTCACTAGGTTTACAAAAAGGTTTAGAACGTGTTTTATGAAATTGCGCACGATTTTCTTGGCACGAATTAGTTCCTCAAGCACGTGAAGTCTTAATATACGCCCGTCTCACTGATATAACTCATCTGTTACTCGCAGGAGGAGTGACGGGATGTTTAAGTGACGGCGGAGTCTGGGGAAAACTGGAGACATTCCTTGGCGTCTCACTTAACCAGGTATGATTGATAGGTCTCCCGTACCCATAACCTGCAAACCTGCTCAAAAAGCAAACAAAGGATATTTCCTTTACTCTCTCTCTCTCTCTCTCTCTCTCCAAGCTTTATATATCATGTCATGTCATTTTAAACAGCTCTTTGATATATGGTGCTGTCGATGAAAATAAAGGTCACACATATTAATCTATAACCACAAAGAATGAGAAAAAAAATTCTATCTGCACGGAGGTTGAATTAGACATAGCTGGGTGAGATATTGTTCCAGCCCTTGCATTAACTTGAAGAACCCATCCCCAGATCCTATCTCAATTGACGATCACAACACGGAATGCGCATGCTTGTAGTGCATTTAAGTGGCTTAATTCAGTTCTTATTGAAGTGTTTTTGCGAGCTGGAAGATCTGGCCAATTTACCCCGTTACAGTTTTAAACGATGCAGCCAGTCCGAGAGATGTACCTGGAGAATAACGATGAAGACTTATTTTTGCCGCTCGAAACGTAAAATCGATCACACGCCCCGGTAGCTTGAAATAACGTACAGAAAACATACGGCGCAAATTGTGTGGACGCTTTGCATTTAAATGGTGGTGTCAGCTTTCTGTATTAAGATGCATTTCTAATGCTTAAATTATATTAAACAAATGTGATTATTTTCCAGCTTGTCGGTTTTACAGAAAGAAGAACTTAAGAAACAGTTCAAAGATGCAAAATTTTTAAAATAGATGGGAGCGGAAAAGAGCACGCAGTCTCAAATGACACAAAATTTAGTTTTCTACAGTTCTTATGAGTTTGAACTTCAAGGAAAACAATTTATTTTAAAACAGTGTAGGCACGATTGACGGGTTCAGTGGGCGGTATATTTTTTGCCATCAGTGACGTTGGGCATTTGCTGAGAAAATTGGATGACGGACTATTCAGGGGAGTCCTGACAGATGCTCCCCCCCCCCCGAAATATCGACAAACGCTCGAAATCTCCTGCAGAAAACACTTCTCCTTCTGTGGCAAACAGGATAAAGCCCTCTTCCATATTGTTATCACTTTCTTCATCTCCACCACATATATTTGAATATATATTTTCGTTATATGAAAATATTTTTTGCTTAATTTCAAAATACATATTGACAATTACAAGAGCATTTTTAACTTTTTCTAAGTTTTCTATTGGTGCATAACTGAAAGGTTTTAGAAAAATGTGACGACATTATAAAATGATTGACAATAGTATCTCAAAATGTAAATAAACGTGTTTTACCTTTAATAAGTGTATGATTTGTCCCCGATTAAAAAAAATAGGGGGGGGGGACATGTCACACAAACAAAGCCCAAGGGATGAAGCCCCATATTTCTTCAGGAAATTAGTTTGACACAAATGTATTTCAAGAATACTTTCTTCTTTAACTGTTATACAAGGAAGGCCAAGCCAACGATGCCTTTTTTAGTTTCATAAAATGGCTAAAGATAAAGGACACTATTTTCGTAGGTTGTCTTGATGGAAGGTTTATTGTTTAATTTACACCCATAAGCCTAGGTAAAGCTAGCCCTGAACAGGACGGACACGGATAAATACACAGACCGCTAAGGCAAAAAAAAGGTATGGTTCCCAAGCACCGCGCGCCTAAAATAAAAAGAGGCCACTCACGTATAATTTACGTTGATGGAAAGCCATAGGCCTCATGCAACCTTAATCTGGCCTTTGACAAAGGATAAACAAGTCTAATTACATAACCTCCGGCTTACTGGTTCTCCTTGACGGAGTGATCCGTATTGTCCAGTCCCCTCCCCATTCTGGGAGCCTTTAGTTCAACTATCATACTGATGGACACTGTGACACAGTTTTTGACAGCAACCCTTCTGATTTGAAGAGGGTGCGATCTCTGGTATTTTCTTGCATTATTCAAGGAATGTCTGGCTGAACCTATATGTCGTTTATAATATATTTTGCTATCCATTTGGAGATTGCAGGTTGCCGAAACATTCTGACAGTATCAAATAACTATTTAAAAAATTGACGTGTGAAAGACGGCTCACAGTGGTAAGGAATGAGTTCCGAACTGGTAAAGGTTATATTTGGTGACCTTTTTGTTCAAACCAACAATTTTGATCAAAATCCTGCAGTGGAGAACTGATGGATAAATTTCTCCAATGCATAGTTAAAAATGATATTTTCCACCACTCCAGCTAAAAATATTGTCGACCACTAAGACTAAATGTTTGGGTTTTGCAGGTCGGAAAAGAAAGATTATATTTGTTGTACCTCGAGTGATAAAAGTGAAAACTAGATAACTGAACTCTGAGGCATACAAGCTTTGAGGCGTGGAGCGTCCCTATTGTGGAATGCTCTAAAAACCGTGTTTGCATTCACTTATTCGGCCAATATTCCAAGGTATATTTATGCATTAGTGACTGTACATTTGTGAATATTCCTTCATGACGTTCCTGGAGATTGAGTAAACCTGTTCCACCTGCGTTTGTTGTGTGAATTGGGAATTTCATCCAGATCCAAAACTTTGCCCCAATTTGATTGGCTGGTACACATGTGAAATCATGGCCTGAATTTTATAAGCAACCCAGATCTAATATTGCATGTTGATTTAATTCTCTCTTAAAAAGTTGGGACTGACCGTGGCAGAAATACTGTGCTTTTACTAAGGTCAAGAATTATTAGTGTGTGAAGTCACTGCCGAGTTGACAGTATTCATAAATGTGCCAATAGATTTTGAACAAATCACACAAACTAATGTTTTAGTGGAAAATATATAGAAAAAAAATGTTTTTCCTTCAGGAATTGGGCTCACTTTATGTAAAATCTATATAAGTATTTTTTTTTCATAGACAATTATGTTTTATGATAAAATAATGAGATTTGGAATAGGTTTGCTTGACCTGAATACGGATCATGTTGCGGATTCACGCCAAAATCGAATCGATTCTTCATTGGCCCATTCCCGAAATGCCTAAAGAATTTCATGAAATTCAGTTCAAGATTGCGTGAGTTTTATTGTGAACAAAAACACTCACACGAACTGAAAGTAATACTCTGGGCGGTTGCAAATATGTAATCCGTAAATGCAAGGTTGCTGTAGAAATCTCTGTCACATGTCCTATTTCATTTAACAAAAACCGAAATGCTGGCTCACTTAACGGATCACAGCAGTGGCCCTGATGAAAGAAAGCTTCTACTATATCTAACAGCGGTTTTATTTCAGATGATGCTTTGTGTGATGGCTTCGTGTATCATAAAGCATATATACCTGTAATACACGGCCTGACCATATCCATATATAGTGATATCAGAACAGATCTATTTAAACAAGAGACCCAGAGGTCTGGTGTTCACTCTGTAAGCATGCTAGTGGATATTGAAAAAAAATGAAATAGTGAGAGTGAAATTACACTCTATCAGTAGCCTATCACTCAGTGAACTGAAACAGATTGACTTGAACATTCATATAAACGAATTCTCGTCTTAGTTTGAGACATATTTTATAATACAATAAGAATACGGGCGTATTTAAACATACAAAATGTTAGACCCAATATTACGATCAATAATATATTTTGTCTTTTAGTGTTCCGAAACCCACAGGTGATAGAAAAAAAACAAAACTGCAAAGGTAGTTTACTTGTTGTATTGAGACAATTTCTTCGGATTATGTATATTTTACATATTTGTAAAAACCCTGTTTAATTGCTGAATGACTACTTTGATGTTTAATTTACATAAATTTGGGTTAAGATGGCGCTGCCTGTCCATATACTAATAAAGATTGCATTCTGAAAGTAGATGGAGTTATTCTAAGGTCTTCATAATTTTGTTTTTTTACTAGCAGTCACAACTCTCCCGCAGTCGGGAGAATGAGAATCCTGCGGTCAAACAAAAAATACACCATACCTATTTTTTACAAACATTTTTATTGAAACATTCCATTCCACATATTTTTATTAATCGATTCATTTAATACACGCACTTGAAGCTGAGCATGTTACGTTCTTTCCAAAGATCTTCAGCGGCAAAGTCTCATATTGTTAAACCACTGGCATCATCAGGGTGACAAAGTTCGTCATTTTCAAGGAAAGCTTTGACACTGTATACATTATAACACATTATATATTTTTCATTCAAGCCGGTGTATAACGAATTACAGATCCAAATCTGTGCACATAATAAACTGAAACTTGAAATGTATGTTATAACCTGAGATTAAAAAAAAAAAGATTATAAAGTTTAGGTAAACATTTGGTTTCTCAATGATATAAATCTGAGCCTTATCCATGTATCCATGCGCTCTCACGACCCACCTTCATGGTTCGTTTGTTTGAAATAAAAACGTGGATTTGAAGCAAGACCCGCCGCGTGTGCGGTACCAATTTATTTCATTGGATTCGAAATATTGAAGTGAAAATAATGGTTATAGCGATGTTGTAACGTGACACGACAGCATACACACCATAATGATTAATATTTATCAAAATGAATATAATGGTATATTCATGCTATGGGAAACACATATTAAAATATGAAATAAGTAAATTTATCGTTTATTGTCATATGAATTAAAAATTTAGTAATATTTTTTCGATGCCTAATTGTAGGGACTATGCGTATCTTGAGTATCCCATTCCGGTTTCGACTTCGTTATAGAACGGTAACACCTGGTATTCGCGTCCACCAGGCTCTGTGAAACGCACGCAAAGCCCGAGAGTACCCGAAAGGCGCACTCGTTTGTGAGTGACACACGACTGTTGGTTTAGTCTCCCCATTAAGCCAACTGAGCGCCCCAAGCCCTGGGTCGGGCCGACTGAGAAAAAATCTTACCTCTCCTCGGCTGAGATTGTGACCTGGAAACATAACATGTAAAAATATAACAACGTGTTAAAGAAAAATTATTTGTGTTCTATTTTTTCGAAGACTCCAAAGTCATGAAAAGTGTCATTAATGTAACTGATGATATCAAACTGACGCTCAGGGATATGGAAAGCACCACGTAAATGCAAAATAACAGCCCTGGGATATTCCCATACACAATGTCCAGTTAAAGAACATAGAAAAATAATCATCGGCCGGTATGATGTTAAATGAAGCGCGCCAAGGTTCGTGTGTGATCGTCATTCGGGACGCTTATGTCATGTATATATCATTTTTTTTTCATTTCAGACCTTATAAAAAATATATGTGAAATTCTGTTGGTGCTTAAACTGGGTAAGTAGAAAACCAATGTGCATTTATCTTATTAAAATGTTAAACGAACTTTAAAATAGTGCGAAAGGGAAACTTTGGACAATAGCTTTCGGGAAAAAATAGATCAAAGAGCTTTTCTTTATAATGGTGGTACTTTTTCCCTTTTGACCAGTTACGTCATCATTACCGTAAGGACAAGAAAGACTTACATATCAAAGCGCCTGGGGGAGATGCAAAACCCAAACGGTTTGTGTATCGGGTATTTGAGCGTTTTCTGATTATTCGTCTATGTTTTCAAGTTTTTCACTTTGACATATATTCATATATTTTTTAAATTATCGAAATATTTCATATTTTACCAGAAGGCCCCTACAGTCGTTTATACATGCATGCAGGCAATGGCAAATAACAGAAACTCAATAGACCAGAGGTCACGCGCTTGCCAGAAAAAAAAATCTGACCCATTTGGAAGACAGATAACTAGAACATGTTATAAAGAAGACAAACAGGAATTTAATGAGCCATAGTTTGTAAAGATTGGGCCATTATTAACAAAGTTGCAATGGAAAAATAATTTGACGTGTTTTCATGACCTTGAACTTTGGCCTATTTAAAAATACACATACAGCTTCAAGAAATCGTTCCGATATATATATATATATATATATATATATATATATATATATATATATATATATATATATATGGGTGAAAGTTACAAAGTTATTCCTGATAAACTATAGTATGTAGAATGATATATAACAGAAGCAAGATCCAGCTAATGGGGTTAAATTGAGGACAAATGACAAACAGACAGACATATTGAAAAGTGGCACAAAGCTGAGACTAGTTGACTAAACTAAGTTATGTAGGAGATAAAGGTGAAGAAAATGAGCCAAATTTTGTGAAGATTGACACAGAAGAAGACCAGGATTGACACAGTTATGAGGAAAATAACATTTTGAAGTGTTTGATGTGACAGACATACTTACAAAGTTAAAAAACTGAGACAAGACTTGACCAAGTTATGAAGAAGACCCAGGGATGAAAATAAGCTATAGTTTATGTAATTAAAGTTTATTGTTTCGGTATGGCTCAAAATGGTATTTGTAGTGTTTCGAGTGCAGCGCCCCCTAGCGTCTTTATCCCGAAAATGAAAAATCACCTTCGATATATTAGTGTGTGACATAAGATGTACAAGTTTAAAAGGATCCTTGCAAAACTGTGGCCTGTAGAATGCTATATGTAAGACGCAAGAACCAGCAAGCTGGAGACATTGAGAACAACTGACAAACAGACAGATATACCGACAAAGTGACACAAGGTTGAGACGAGATGACTAAACCAATATATTGTACATTCATGCGCATCATAAAAGATTTAAAAACGAAACTACGGTTTACGGATATTTTGCACGCCAAATTTATACGGTTTTTTATACATTTTACATTGCCACGTGATTAACATCCTGGTACTGAGCTACGACGCCCCAGGGACGTCACCCAAACCAGAAAACCCCCAGCCATCAATCTAATTGACCGAATACGCTGTTCACATGGATCCCAGTCGTGCTCTAAACATTTGATTGACAGCTCTCTTTACTGTGGCTCTCTGGTATTCAATATTCATACCTCGATGTCGCAAGGCGAGCTGTGACCGGCATGTAAGGTGTGAATTTGAAGGTTGAAAGTAACCCTTTACGAACTATATATATACTCAATATGTAAGTCAACAACCTTCAATCTTTATTTGAATATTTTGAAATTAAACGACAAACATATTTTCCTCAAGTAACGAGACAGTGATTCAGAATTAAGGCCTCCTACCTCTCCATGCCCCCATAAACGTCCTAGCCGTGACAACCCGACTGAGTAGGCAATGATACTTGGGCTGGTAAGCCTACTTGAGTCGTGATACAAGCAATATCGAGGAATGAATCGCAGTGGTTTCCATCATCATGCATTCAAAATGTGGTGAAACCTACCATAACCCTAACATTATCCTACGGATAATTATTTAACACAAGAGAATAAATATGAACTCATAACCAAAACTGAAACCCCGTCTCAATGGTAACGAGTTGCCTGCGTCCTGTAACCTGTGAGAGCCATGATTGTGTTCAGGCAGTCATAAATTCAACAAACATGTCGAGGGGTTTACCAATACGCTGTGTTAAAACGAAAATTTTCTCGCTCATATTTGGTGTTATTAGAAAGTACACACGAAAAAAAATGCTAACGATTGGTCTGGTTAATGACAGTGTACCTGTAGGCCATGAGGCGTTGTCAAAAATGACGAAAATATTTGCATCTAATGGGGATTCATAATACGTTCCTCAGAGCTAGATGTAAAGACACTCTGACAGGCCAGTATTATTGTCGTAATGTCAGAGGGTCGATATGACGCTAATAAACGTCCCGGCTATAAAGTCTACCGCTATATCGGTTTTTATAAATAGTCATACAAATAATCTAGGCGCTTTCATATGGTGACATTTTAACCCATAAATGCTTCCCAATTACTCACGAGTGTTGAACTATATCCAGTCACTGGATTTGGTCAGGTGGCGAGGCCACATAGTTTACGGTTATGTGTGATGAAACCTTACTGTAGTAAATGCTGAAACGTGAAAATGGCAAGGAGTCTTATATTTATTTATCTACTGGTTATGAACCTGGCCAGAGGAAATTCTTTTGTCTCATATTATAAAAAAAATAATATCACAAGCCTAAGTCTTATTTACGGGGAAAACTAACCTTACCGTTTTTCATATCTTTCAGCGGTATATCTGGAAAACAAGGTTTCTTTCCTGGAGCTTTGAAAAAACACACTTATAAGGCCAAAATATAAAAAAAAGGTATGGTTCTCAGGCATTTTTTTCAGAAATCAATGCGGGCGGGCGCATTTTTTATTTTATATTTTTCGGTATGTTTCGATTAAAATGTCAAATGATAAGGGAAAGCAAGAAAATAACAGTTTTATTGTGATAAACAAGGAAAAGCACTACAAACAAAGGAAATTGTATGGTTTTATCTTCTTGAAATAAATGTCTGAGCGGCAGCAGCTCAAAATTAGATGTTTCTATTGAAAATCAAAATAAAAATTTTTGATGCGGGGGTTTAAAATTGATGCGGGCGGTGCCTGAGAACCAAAGCTTTTAACAAGATTGAACGGTCGAATGTATTTGTTATATACTTTATTTATAAATATATTTGCAAACTCATTTTGAAAGCACACAGTATCTGATTTTAATTATATATACCTTCCGCTAACCCTGACTGCATGTTTCATAAAACTAAAATGTTACTTACCGGTACGAAGAAATTACCTATCGTTATAAAAGTAAATAATTTGGGATTTTCACTTCCTGTGGTATAAAAATGATTTTGAACATATAAATGACGTAACAACGTAAAAACCGTATTTTTATTATTATTGTAATTATTATCAATATTTTTATTTTTATTATTGTTATTTTCATTATCATTATCATTATTATAAATATAATTGTTATTATTATCATTGTTATTATATTTATCACTGTATTGTGCAAGTTGCTTCTGTGACCTCTCTCACGCATTCTACGTCAATTGTTGGGGCAAGACATTGAAAAGCATATTGAAGTGACGTCATAGAAGTCGCAACGATAAAACTACATAAAATTAGACAATAAATTCAATATTCCTCATATTCATCTACATCTGTCTACATTTTATGAGTCACGTGGCTCTGTGTCTGAGCTCCGAAGGATAATGATCTGATGGTAATATCACTATAAATAATTTGGATAATTCTGTTGGCCCTAGAGTATATATTGGATACGGAGACCATTCAATGTTTAAGTAAGAGTATGTAAGTGTAAAGATGAAGGAAATTTCAAACTTCAAAGCAGAATAAGTAAGCAGAGGGTGTAGATGTATATGACGACCCTGTGTAGAGACTGCAGATTACTCCACATTTCAGTTAATATTTAGAACATAAACAAACAATAATTTGAATGGTTGTTTTGAACTCGTAGGGGCTTATCTGAAACCGATTCCTGGCAGTACTTCTTTTAATCACCTAGATACACAAACATGGTTTTTGGTTATGGAACCAGACCGAGAACTTTTTGTTTGCTTTTCACTTTAAATTTAGACTTTGCACATTCAAAACTGGTCCATCTGTTGACAAAGGGTCTCGTCGCTAAAAGATTTGTGGTGATGAGAGAGACTAACATTGGCAACCAAAGTACTTTCAAGATCATTGACCAGAAGCAAGAGTTTAACGGGCTGCAAAAGAGAAAGAAAAAAAAATACAGATGGGCTGTCATGCCTCCTATTATATATTGTACCTCGTATACGGGACTGCCCGTGCTAATTTTTATATGCTCAGCAAATAAAGCGCATATTAGAATTGATCCTCAAGGCCATGTGTTTCTTCAACATAATAGCAAACTTTGTTCCAATAAAATATTTATTAAATTTTGTACCTGTCATGATCTCTTGAAAACCTTATCAAATGGTCTCCATCTTACCAGACACCCAAAACAATATATATATATATATATATATATATATATATATATATATATATATATATATACAGCGGCGTATCCAGGATTTGAAAATACGGGAAGGAGGCTGTTCTGCGACTTAAAGGCATGCCATATATGTATATATATATATATATATATATATATATATATATATATATACAAATAAATCATTTTTTTTTCAAATTATATTGATGTTCCACAAAGCCCTATTTGTGCAAGAATATTTAAACTTGTTTGAACACACGGCGTGGCTGTAAAATTGTCTCCTACTAATCATATCAAATATTGTTAGTTCGTGCATTATTATGAAGATTTTTATTAGTAATTTGTAAGGTATCCAATTCAAGTTGTTAATTATGTTAACCGTGGGGCCCTCATCTATATATAATGCAGTATTTGAAAAATACAGAAAAATACATGCATCAATAAGTTAAGTGTTGTAACGTAATTGTAGTTTTTAAGTAGGAGATGGTCAGCACACATATAAAAGAACTGGAATGGATTTACTATTATGTGTCACTGGGTCTGTCAAAGGTGAATGATCTAATTTTCATGTAAAGCTTCTGATAATGTTTTCCATAATATAGGTCTTTCCTAGATAAATTATTTTTGCAGCAATTCAGTTCGAACTGGAGTCTTTTGGAGTTAAAAAAGTTATAAAGATAGTCTGAAATGAGGTAATCAAATTTCATAAACACAAAATAAATTTGAAGTGAAAAATACTCATTGACTGTTATTTGCATGCAGTTTTCAGGTTAATAGTATTATTATAAATGCAGCTTTCAAACATCAAGCCTGGCCATCCAGCTTCAGTAACAAAAGGTCGGTATTTAGAGGTGATTTTAATTTCCCCAGAATCAAGAAACCGGATGCTTTTCTATAGTTTCTTGGTGTATTCCAAGCCCTTAGCGAAAGAACAAATAGTTTGCATGGATTGTTTAACAATTTTTTGCCATCCACCATTGTGTTACAGGGGCTTGACTTCTGCATAAAAACAAAACAGAAAAGAGAGATAGTAAAAACAAGAGAGAGATTTGTAAGTACATACTCCCTTTACTGTTTAGATTTATTTTAGAAATTTTCAAAGTTTGACACTCTTTTCATTTACATTACAGACAATTTCAATAGGAACCTTTAGAACTGATAATAAATATACGTTATTTTATCAGATATATATATATATATATATATATATATATATATATATATATATATATATATATTTACATCACAGACAATATCTTGCTAAGCTTTTGTTCTTTCTTTTCCAAATGGGACTAACTTTAGCATAGAGAAACATGAAAATAGAAAATATTTATTTACTTATACGCCATATTTTATCTTAGTGTGTGTATACTTAAATAATATAACATAAATTAAATGTGAGTTAACAAACATAACACTTGCCAGTAGCTGACGGGCATAAGTGTCGCGCCCCCTATGAACACGCCCCTGATATAGATGAAAATGGTATACACAGACCAGTCGGTTCACTGAAGGTGGGAACCGACTTTTCAGTGAACCGACTTTTCTGTGTATACCATTTCTATCTATATACAATGAACAAGCATGGCTATTTATAAAACTATCTCTCTCTCTGTCTCTGTCTCCCTCTCTCTCTCTCTCATATATTTATAAATATATATATATATATATATATATATATATATATATTTACCACACTCGTGCATAGAGGAACATTCAGAAACCCATGTGCAGTGTACGTGTAATTCAGGTCTGGCCTGACGATTCATATAATGATGAAACCAATGGTTGCCTAAGTTGTGTGTTGGCTTGATTCTTCAAAAATGTATATATATATATATATATATATATATATATATATATATATATATATAGTAGTACCTTCATAGTGCTGAACGATGGACTAATGAGTATCACTGAATCAGACATTAAAAGTAATATATCTCAATATTGAAACATAGTTGAAACACACATCTTTTAAATTAGAAAACTGTTTTATATGTTGTGTTCTTGCATAATAACTACCACACATATAGCGATTACAGCATCTGTGATTGAAGTGTACCGGCAATTAAGTCACAAACATGTTATTAAACATAGAAAGTACTCATTTATTTTACCATTTTCGCTGGCGGTGCAAAATCTCTACCAGAGAAATCGTATTGATTTTATGTGTAGGCCGGCCAGGTTTTACATTCACGTCACACTGAGATTGTAAAGACAAGGCTAGAAGCTATATATCATTTCAGGATACACAGATTCTAAACTCCCAATTGACACCAATTACTAAGCAATTACATCATGCCTAATTCTATTAGTGTTTTGTTCTAAAACATGGATCAGGTAGCTCTTACTAGACGGCTATAGCAGACGTTAATCAGGTATTCCTGTCAGCAGTGATTTAAAATTGTGTTGAGTTCCTGTTTCTTTAATAAAATGCTAGAAATCAGACACGTCTTTTGAAGGTTCAAGTCCTGTCACCTTTCCCACTGTCGTTACTGTAACATTACAGTTAGTCTGCTCGCTGTAATATTAGTGGCGTCTGTCTGAGCCGGCCTGTGACCAGCAAGTGAAGCAGAGCAGGCAGCTCTCAGCATTTGCATGATGTAGGACGGACTATAGGACACGTCACTGTATTTATTTTTCCTAAATAACATCAACAAAACATCTGTAGATTGGGCCTCTTTAAACTAAATTTCAAAATTAATTTCCGATATTTAATCTCCTTTTTTTGCCTGAAAATTTGTTGTTTCTACTATCAAACAAGGCTTAGAGGGCTTGTGTTTCTCATAATCTCACCATCCTGGTCCGAATGCAGTGAAGCCAAACTTTCCCCTTCAAGCAGTCCCAAATAAATATTTGGACAATATGTCTTTGATTGGCTACAGATTTAAAAATATTTGACTGATACAATTAATTTTGTGTGAGATTATGCTTAACATACATGAAAATCAAACAACAGGTTTCTTTTAAGGCCTCTTGTCATAACGGCTAGAGCCAACCAGAGCAGGCTAAACCATTCACTACTCTCCTTCAGGTTCATAGCTTCGTGACCCCAGGTCATGTAAAATAAAAGGACCACATGACCTATATACACTGTTCCCCAATCGTGTTCTCCTGCCTGTTAGGTATGATTTTCATAAAAACTTATAATTGTCCCAGCCGGGAAGGCAATGCGTTAACTCCCGTTCGTATATGTGAAGGTGTGTGTGTATGTGCGGATGTTTTTGCTGTGTTTGTTCACAACTCAATTTATTTAATCAATTCAATCCGCGTGAATGAACGGAATCTTATGAAATATCCATAGCATTTCGGAAATGGTTTGGATCCGGCTCGTGATCTTGGTCCAGGAAGATCTTACAGGAATATTCATAAATATAGAGTCACTTAATGCACTAAGGCTTTTGCGTAAATTTAGAAAAAAGTTCACCGCCGGTCCTTGCATCCTTGTACCAAGCATACTGTTCAAATTTTTATAATGTCACACTGTGGTGTAATTATTCAAAACAGATGTACAGTAAAATCAGGATTGGTTGTAATAACGTACTCAGACGGTTTCTTAACTATTCTAGAATGGATAGTGCCAAGGCAATGTATGTAATTTATGGACTAGATAACTTTGTAGTGGTAATACGTAAAAATATTTATAGATTTATGTGTAGACTGGAAAATAGCTCAAACATAATTGTTAAGTGTTTATATGATAACAATACTATTAAGTCTGGCGTCCTGTGGTCTACCTGGCAAACTTGTACACACCAAACCAGGGGTGATGGTTTGCATACAGGAAGGTATGGTTCTTAATGTTAATCCATCTTTTTATTGAATTCTTTTTTATATGGGTTTTTTACCTGAAATAAAAATATCTTATCTTATCTTATCTTATATTTAAGTATGACAGAGAAACACGACCGAGGAAACATTTTAAGCAAATAATTAGTAATACGAAGTATAACACAAAGAAATGTTATCAAATATATAACGGCAGGACGGACCAAAATATTTATTTAATAACAACGTCAGTTTTTTTTTTCTAATGCCGAAAAAAATTGTTTTGAGCAGAATGTCTACTGCTCTAATTGCATCGTCCATTCTTCATAGTTAGCCTGGCATGTGACATTCTTATTGGAATAAATAATCTAATCTCGGCCAGCAAACGCAACCCTTTTGGCTATTTCACTATCAACCTTTCCGATGAAGTCAGAGGGAGCAAAACTTATGCTGGCCAGGCGCTGTACATCACTTCTGAGAATAGAACATCTTGATAAAATAGGACACAGGAGAAAACTAACGTCAAGCTGGGGGGGTCCATTATTCTAGAAAGGGGAGCCGTCCCATGAGTCCCGTGGTTACTGGTTAAAAATATTCAGTCTCATAAAAGTCCCTCGGAGGATAAAGAGACCATACGTACTGGAACCATTACGAAACATGTGGAACAGATAAGGCTAGGTAATAAGTGTCAAAACCATATAGCTGACATGAAGGGCCTATCTTTTGGCTTAATAGTCAATAGATAATAATTAAAAATTCACTTAGGTATCATCATTATCGTTGCTGAAAGAGGGCCTAGGACGGGGGTCCCTGACTTCATTAAAAAAACTTTCTTTTAAGAAGAAAAAGATGGCGCCATCTTTTTCTTCTTAAAAGAAAGTTTTTTTTTATTAATTCGCGTGTTGGTATATGTTTTTATTCGCTTAATTGACCTGGGTAGTTGGTAAGTCTGTTTCTTTACCAATATCTGGATCAGAATTTTCAGATTTATTTTTCAAAACCATCGACCAGGATTTTTTTGTAGCTTTTTGCACTGGATACCAGTTTACAAATATACAACACATTTGTACATAATTTTGACCTTGGCCTAATTTTTTATGATCTTATTTTCAAGGCCATAAACGACATTCAGAGATCGCCTGAAACACTGCTAATAATATTAACCTATTTGAAAATGATGCACACATTTTATTTTTTTAATGAAACACTTCACAAAGAGAATAGTTTCCTCATAAAAAAATAAAATTGTTATATTATAAATGTATTTTGTCCAATTTCATACACTACCAATCATTTTGGTATACAGCGTGGACTGCTTTCCTCTGAAATATAAATAGGTGATAGCTACATAAAATAAATATTCTGTTCCGGTGACAAATGCCAGTAAAGTCAAAATGTTCCGATTGATCAACGTGGGAATATTAACATAAACATAATAGTCAATCATGGTTGACTTATTCAGTCAGGATAGTCAGAGGAGTGACATTATGGTTCGCCTCACTATTTACATTAAATGGATGGAAACTGACACCAAAACATTATAGCCGACAGCGGATTAATAACGCTGAGATAGTCCAACCCTTTGATATAGTTGTTACGTTCGACCGGTTCGCTATGGTAAACTTACATAGGACGCTGTATGCGCAGACGCAAAAGTAGGCTGCAATATTTCCTCCGTCGGATTTCCAAATGTTCCGAATTAGATGATGTTTTAATTTAGGAATCATGTGCATAAATTTAAAAATGAACAATTTTAACGAATTAGGGATTATTAAAATCACTCGACCGAATAAAATTCTTGAATATAATTCATTTTAATGGCAACGGTTCGTATTTCGGACGTTTGAAGATGTTGTTTATCTGCTTTTATCAAAAGTGAAATCAAAATTGACATCCTCTGGCGTACCATAATAAATATCAGTTTACAGATCGCATTAATAGGTCCTTTTCTGATGTATTGTCCCTGATCGAGTTGCAGTATCTTTAAAATGAAATGAAAATTATTTCCAGGCGATCTGATTAACAGGACATTCACCTGAATGGCAGTGAATAAATTTAAGCTTAATTGAACTCCCCGTTTTTATTATTGCACTGATTTAAAGTGATTGGTTTGTCAAAAATGAATTCAAGATTTACAGTTATCTTTTTTTCAGTTCTGGTACATCGTTGGTATATAATCTTGCCACAACAATTGCTTGATTTCGAAATATGTGGAATGACATGTCGGTTATTGTGCGTAGTCTAAATCACACACACAAAAGATAATTCAAACCGCTTGACTGTTCATAGTGAAAGCTTTTCTTTTATTGACTCGCTGGTTGCTATTCAAATCTTCAGTTGTTAGATCTTATGTTTAATTTAGGTTGTTTTGACTTGTTTTTCACAACGTCAGAGGTTCTAAACAGCATTAGTTTTGATTTTCAAGGAAGAAGTCATAATTCCTTTTATACAATATACTGTCAGTTCAGTTTGTAAAAAAAACAAGTGCACAGTTTGTATATTGATAAAGAAAGGGTAGCCTGTGCATGTCTGGGGAACTATTGGCTTCTACATGTATAGTATTAAAATGCATACAAAGAAAATTCTAAAGCCACAAACAATAAAGTTTAAACATAATAAAATATACTGGTTTTTAAATATGGTTTTCCTGTTTTCGCTGCTCAAGTTTTAACCACATTTAGTGGTTATATAGAACGTAACACTGAAACGTTTTGTCCCCCCCCTCTCTCTCTCTACATATATATATATATATATATATATATATATATATATATATATATCACTAGTTCCCTTGATACAGTTGCAGATTTAACCTTTATTCTCTATCAAATTTAACATGGCTGAAGAAGTTAGTTTAAAAGTTTTATCTAAACAAACCACCCAGCTCAGGCGTGACTTCTTTCGATGATTTTCTTCGGTCGGAAAGAAGAAAACAAATTATTCTACTGACTACTACTGCTAAACGCGAACCGAGCTTCTACAAACTCAAAAAAAGATTAACATTAAATACGAATTTAAGCACAGAAGTAAGGAAACCAAGTAAGCATGCCTTTTGTTAAAGTAATTTTATTTTTCGTATATCCCCCCGGTACTTTCGGTAGGGGTACTAGTAATCTTTATAAAAAAAATAGTATCCATCAGGAATGTTTTTATAATAACAATACTTATAAAATAAATCATTATATTATCTCCTGAATAAAATATTACCTTATTCTTCTCTGCGTGAACACTGATTTAAATTCGTGTAACGAAATGGTGAATATTTAATTCACTCGAACTCATTATATATAGTGGTGGTAGTCGGTTCCTTTTTCATCATCGATCATCGGTTCGAGAAACCCGATTGATGATCGATTAATAATCGGTTCAGGCAAATATAAAGAAACTTGCAGTTATCCGTGAAACTGTACTTTCTTAACCAAACGCAAAAAAAAGAAGTTTCTTCCTTTTTTTATATTTTCCTATTATTGGTAAAATATGCTTTAAAAAGTTTTATTTTAATTATTTATAATAATCAAGAATTAAAGGACAATCCAGGACATCTATTTGCTGCATAGACCCAGAGAATTAATGGAGCATTTTAACGCCATACAGCCCATATTGTGCAATATACATCTCGTTGCAAAACTCCCCGCTAATTCTGCAGCTCCTTGTCAGTTCACAGAGGTTTATTTTGTCCTCCGTTCTCGCATCTACCGTGTCATACTCAGTAACATAAGGGAGTTATTTGGGACTCATTATCATGATTATGATGTAATCGATAGTTGCCACTGGTAATCGAGCGCTTGAAAGTGGCAGCAAACCGACTGACTTTCGATAAAACTCGATGATCGGCCCACAACTAATTATATTCAGGGAAAATTTCATTTTATTTGCTGCAATTCATTTTTCAGCTGTTGTTAATCTTTTCTTTTCCATAGTAAATCGAAATTGACATCCCTGGCGTACCAAAAGAAATGGCAATTTACAAAACACATTGATAAGTCTTCGTCTGAGGTATTGTTCCCGAGCTAGTAGCAATATCTTACGCTATGAATTGAAAATCATTTCTAAACAGTCTGATTAAACAGGACGTGTTTCACCTGAACTGCAGTGAATATATTTTTTCTTAATTGAACTTCCCGCTTCTATTATTGCACTGATTAAAAGTGTTTTATTTTTCCTAAGGGATTTCGAAATTTACAGTTATCCACGTTCAGCTCTTAGTATAACCTTGCAACAATAACGGCTTGATTTCCAAATATGTGGAATGACTTTTTTGTAATGTGTACGTAGACTAAAACACCCCCCCACACACACACACTATATTGAACCGATCGGCTGAAGTTTTTACGAAAGCTTTGAAGTAAGTGTTATGTGGGTTGATATTCAAATCTGCAGTTGTCAGATTTTGGTCATTTGGTGTTCTTTTGCTTGTTCGATAAATATTTGACATCGCACGTTAATCAAAGCTTCAGAGGATCTTCAAGCATTATTTTTTTTTATTTTTAAGGATTTTGACATCTTTCCATTCAAAAAATATTATTGATAGGTTATGACATATGCTAAAAGTTTCAGTTTGTAAACCAAAAAAAAGTGCACAAGTGCACAATTTATATTGATACCGAAAGGGTGGCCTACTGGAAAGGTTTGCAGCCAGATGTCGTTAGACTTTATGTCAGAGCACCCATAACTTTGAAACCCTAATGTTCCCTGCAAGCCCTAAAGGTATCATACCTTGCTTATAATTACTCCAAATTACAACCTTCTACTCATGACTGATTTGAAAATAAGGAAACGGTTGATTTTGTAAACGTTGTATATTGATAACACACAAGCTATTTTTAAATGTGGAACAAGGAAACATCAAGTAGTCATATTGAACGAACGTTTCAACGTTCTATCTTTCTCTCTCTCCCCTTATATATATATATCCCTCAATACAGGTGCAGATTACCTTTCGTCTTTATCCAACTTTGACATGGCTGAAGAAGTCAGTTTAAATTTTTTTTTTATCTAAACACACCCTCCAGCTCAGCCACGACTTCTCGGTAGGAAAGAAAAAAACAAATCCTCATTCTACTGACTAGTACTGCTAAACGCGAACCAAGCATCTACATATTCAAAAAAAAAGATTAACATTTAATACGAATATAATCACAGATGTAAAGGATTCAAGTAAGTATGCCTTTCTTTAAATTAGTTTTTTTCCTGTATCTCCCCTGTACCTTCGGCTTTATCACTCAGCACCAGCTCAGATAATTTTAAGGGATACTCATTAATAAATAGTATCCATCGGGCACCTCTTTATAAAAACAAAACTTGTAATATTAAATCATTAGATTGTCTCCAGAGTTAAAGGTTATCTTATTTTCCTCTTCGTGAACACTGATTAAAATTCTTGTAACGAATTTTGGCAATATTAAATTCACTTGTGCTCGTTAAAGTTCAGGGAATAATTCATTTTAATTGCTGCGACTCGTATTCCAGAAATCGAAATTGACATGCTATGGCGTACAAAATTAAATATCAGTTGACAGATCGCTTTATAGGTCTTCCGCTAATGTATGGGTCCCAAGCAAGTAGCAATATCTTTAGCTATGAAATGAAAACTTTTTTTCTAGACTGCCTGATAAAACAGGACATTCACCTTAACGGCAGTGAATAACTTTTCGCTTAATTGAACTCTCCATTTCTATTATTGCACTGATTAAAAGTGTTCGATTGGTCTAGAAGGAATTCAAAATTAACGGTTATCCATTTTCAGCTCTCGTACATTGTGTAATCTTGCCACAGCAACTGCTGTATTTCTGAACATGTGAAATTTCATGTTGGTTTTGTGTGTAGACTAAATCACACAAACATAAAAGATATAAAACCGCTCAACGTTTAAGCCTTTGTGAAAGCTTTGAAGTTATCGTCATGTAGGTTGCTATTCCAATCTACCGTTTTTAGTTATTTTTACTTTATGTGGTGTTCTTTTGACTTGTTCGACATATATTTTTATGTCGTACGTGAATCACAACGTCAGAGGTTTTTTATGCTTAAGTTTTGATTTTCAGGGAATAAACTATCTTTCCTTTTATAAAATATATATTTAAACGGTTATGACAAATACTGGCAGTTTTAGTTTGTTAACAAAACACGTGCAAAATTTGTATTGATACAGAATCGGAAAGGTTTGCTGCCGGATGTCATTAGACTGAATGCTTTAGTACCAATAACTTGAAAACCCTAATGTTCCCTGCAGCCCCTAAAGTTACGTTATCTAGCTGATAATTACTCCAGAAGACATACGTCTTCTCATGACTGATTTCCAAAAAAATGAAAACGAATTTTGTGAACTTTGTATAATGATGACACACATGCAAGATATTTTTTTAATGTGGAACAAGGAACCGCACCTATTGACTACCATCTTTGGTCAGTGCTTAACTCTGAGACCAAGGGATAAATCTATCACCCAAATATATTTATATATGAACCTATATATATATGTGTGTGTGTGTGTGTATGTCTGGGGAACAATTGGCTGCTACAGATATTTCACAAAAATCCCCAAAGTTATGTCTGAATCCACAAATAATAACAGCGTTTAAACATAAAATAAATATACTGGATTTTAAATAAGGTTTTACTGTATTAGCAGTTCAAGTATTAATCCATTACATTACGTGGTAATATATACAACGTAACTTTTTTCCTCTCTCTCTCTCTCGTATATACCTATATTACTAGTTCCTTTGATACAGGTGCAGATTTGACCTTAACCTCAATCAAATTTGACTTGGTAGAAGGAGGTAGTTTACATTTTTTATCAAAGGAAACCATCCAGCTCATGCACGACTCATATCGACAATTTCTCAGGGGGAAAGAAGAAAAAAATCCTCATTCTACTGACTAGTACTGCTGAACGAAAACAGAGCCCCTGCATACTCTTAGAATGATGAACTAATACAAATAAAAACATGGATTTAAAAGGAAGCATTTAAGCATGCCTTTTGTTAAAATTATTTTTAACCCGTTTCTTCCCCTGTACTCTTGGCTTTATAACTGAGCACCTTCTCAGATAATTTGAAGAGATGCTCATTATAAATAAATTGTATCCAACAGGCATGTTTTTATAAAAAAAATCATTAAATCATTATATTGATTCCAACTTGATTCACCTCTTCGTAAAAACAGATTCAAAATCTTGAAAGGAATTATATATATATATATATGTGTGTTTGTGTGTATATATCTGGGAAAACTTTGCTGCCAGAGATATATTTCTAAAATCAACATAAAGTTATGTCTGAAGCCGCAAAAAATACTAAATTAAATACGTTGTTGTGATGAATAAAACATAAAGATACTTGATTTTAAATAAGGTTTTGCCTAACATAGCAGCCCAAGTATTAATCCTCCACATTTAGTATTCAGATAAAACGCAACAAACACTTTTTCTCTCTCTCTTTTTCTCTTCCTCTCTCTATATATATTTTACTAGTTCCCTTAAGCAGGTGCTGATTCGACCTCTTAATTCTTCGCAGTTTTAATTGGTGGAAGGAAGTGATTTATATTTCTTATGTTTGCAAACTACCATGCTCAGGCACGACTTCCTTCTACGATTTTTCGATAGAAAAGAAGAAAACAAATCCTATTTCTACTGACTAGTACTGCTAAACGCGAATAGAGCCTCTATATACTCAAAAAAGATGAACAGTAAATACAATTATTTACACAGATGTAAAGGAATCAAGTAAGCATGCCTTTTGTTAAAATATTTTCCCCCGTATCTCCCTCTGTTCTTTTAGCTTTATCAATCAGCATCCGCTCAGAAAATTTGAAGGGATACTCATTTATAAATAAACAGTATCCAACAGGCCTGCTTTATTTTAAATCCAAACTTGTCAAATTAAATCATTATATTGTCTCCAGAATTAAAGGTTGTCTTATTCTCCTCTGTGTGAACACTGTTTGGAATTCGTGTAACGAATTTTGGCAATATTAAATTTACTCGTGCTCATTAAATTTCAGGGAATAATTCAAGTTTATTGCTGTAAATCGTATTTCAGATGTTTATCTGCTTTTTTTCTAAAGTGATATCGAAATTGACATGAACTGGCGTAAAATCAAATCATTATGTTGTCTCCTGAATAAAAGGTTATCTTATTCTCCTCCGCGCGAACACTGATTGAAATGTCGTGTATTACCGAGCCTCATTTCAAATTTAATTCGCAGTTGCCAGGGTAAAAGGTAATGCATTTTAGAGCGGTAGTTTCAGGCTTCAATAGCAGCCTTTCGGTAAGCCTCTGAAAAGCATCATATAAAATAAAAAAAGAATATGCCTAAGACGCGCCTATAACCATATTACCGATTCTGATAAAGCTTTCTAATGAAGTTTTCACACTTCTGAATGAAGTTTTAATATTTATTTCAAATTTGTCTTGATTAATCATGCGGTTTTCCCTAGTTATCAAATTTTGTTTATCAGATCAGAAATTAATTAACTTGGGGACAAGGCCTTTGAACCCAAAGCTTATGTTTTCGGTCCTTTCTGTAAGCTCGAATTTCTATCCAGTCACGAAAGGTCTTTAGTAACAATAGAACATAGATAATTAGGTGAAAATTATTTCACAAATATAAATTTCATGGATTACATTAGTTTGTTCACACCGACCTGTTTATCGACCAAAACTGACCAAAGACAGTAATTCTCACTCATTTTTTCTGACACAAAAATAATCTTGAATACGAGATCCGGTATTTCCTTTACAATATGAATACATAATCGATTCAAAACCGGTGATTATTGAATAAACTTGAATTTTTTGTATTGATTCTCTTATTATCTTCAGAAATGTATTATGTTTTAGTGATAAGCTCTGACACGTAAAGCCACTTTCTTATTGCAAGGAGCCTTATGTGAACCGTTCCTTGTGTCATAAAGCGTCACTTTTGAAGCGGCCATTGAATAAACGTACCTTTTCACGATTAATTTGTCATGTGATCCCCAGATATTTCCGAATTAGCAGGTTTAGTTTGCGTAATGACATGGCGACACCCCTGTTATTTTTGGCCATGACCATTACGCAGAACCTGACAACAGTAATATGAACATCGTGATTCCATATTTACTTTGATGTTCAACACCATTATCATCCGGGTATTGATAAGAAAAGAAGTTCGCTTTATGCATTATGTTGCCTACGTGTCACCAGGTGGCAGCAGTATTAACCGTGCATTCTCTTGCTGTCGGCGCGGCTTACATTATATTATTTTTTTCACTATTAGATATTATATCATTAGAAACATCTGAGAGCTTAAAAGCAATCGCCCTTGCTTACTACATTTTAAATATGATCGTTTCCTAAGATAAGGTTTCAACCAACTGGAACATTATTTAATGTGATATTTTGTCCTTTATTCATTTCATAAAGACGTTCTTCTGAAATCCTTGCAAAAGAAGGGTACTGGATGGAATGTAAATCATGTGTTTATTGCTGTTTTCCATATGCTGACGTTGTTACTTCAATAGCACCATCATTAACATCTTTAAAAAATGCTTGATGTTTTAAACACCTACGATTAATTATAAAAGAGAGTGCTTAATAGTACAAAGAAATCTGTATTTCTTGTATTTCTGAAAATCACACAGTATGACATATTTCTTGCTGACAAAGAAAAACAACTCAGATTAAGGTCAAGTAATGAATATTCGATTGGACTTACTATATATCTGTTATGAGTGCTATGCTTGGAATATGAGGCAAAAAAATAGGAGAAATAGTATGTGTGTCTTTAACAGAGGATTACCAACATTCTTTAAACTACAGTACATTTTCATGTATTGCGTTTTCAGTGGCGGAAAGCCATTCACAACCTTTGCAGATAAAGAAGATATTTTTTAAAATAAAATGTTCATTTCTAATAATGTACTTCTTGGTCATATATTTTATAAGGGAGATCTGATCTGACTCTAGAAATCTCTGAGGAGCGGCAAGCTCCGGGAGCATCGTCTCTGACCTCGTTAACTTAGCGGATTGCATGACAAGACAAAAGTTTAAAGGACTTGCCCATGTCTTACTCTCGCGAATGAGGACACAAATATCGACGGATGGTCCCAGATCGACTGTTCACGGACCATCCGTGGGAAACGAGCATTTTTCCGATCGCAGCTATGCTGTATGGGAAGCTTCTCATGGTCTTAGTAAAGCGATTCTGCTTTTCGGACGGATTTCCACGGTCTGCGAGGGCATCGGCACGGCTTTGATACGGCTTCACTGAGGCAAGATCAGGAAATGGGTGGGATTTCTACGGTCAGCAACGGGCCACACACATATGATAGCATAAGGGATACGGAATCCGACAGCTGGCAGCGGTCTGAGTAGAAATCACTCAGAAGTGCTACAGTTTTTTCAAGATAGGCAAAATACGACTGATCGTATCACAATTATCCTCCGAACCGGCACATCCGTACTCCGGCGCTGGCGATCAAACAGAAAAGATCACATCCAACGGAGTTCGCATGTACGGAAGTAGTTGGGACCTTAGGGACAAGCATGGTGTCGTAACGGACCATGACGGTAACTTTACGGTGTATCCACGAACTTGCCGCACCTTGACCAATTAAAAACGATCATAAGGGATAGAACGGACAAAGCCAAAGACTCTGCACGTGACACCAGGGATTAATGAGGGATCACAAGGTATGGGCCATAGCAGCCCATCCGTGATGACCGTTGAGCGATCCGTGTCGGTGTGAATTTACAGTTGAGAACATATTTTATTACCAAATGTTATATGCCTTACCAAAAATATTCTAATATATATATATATATATATATATATATATATATATATATATATATATATATATATAGCTTAAACCGCCTAATTTCCCATTTAATTATTTTAATGTGGGTTTTGAAGTCCAAAAGTGAATAACCCAAATTGATAATTCGGAAATTTACTAACTTTCGGAAAAACTTGAACAGCAAGTAACATATCTGTGACATATTTCATGATGATTTTTGAATAAATCTCCTGCTCAACTGACAGTCTTGAGACCAGGACCACTCAACATGTTCCTTCATTCGGGAGCTGACGGCGGAAAATGCTGGTCCCAGCCTCATTATAGAGAATTAAGACGAATTTGAAAATAATGTCTGCTATTGGTGTCTGTCTGAGAGATGGATTTAAGCCGACCAATTTGTCTCAAATCAAACCCTTTGTGATCTCTGTGTCACAACGAGAGATAAAAACAGGGAAACGAAAAAGGCATTGATGGTATAATGGGTAAATTAAACGGCGTTATCTGTGGCGCAATACCTCTAAGGTGGACAATTAAGAAAAAAGGTTCATATAATAAAAATAGGAAATACACCTTGTATATAGATTTAAATGAAGAAGCGTTGAATAGGCGTTGTCATCTGAGGCTGTTCTACCTCACTAGGACTGACACAGCTGATTTTCGGCCTGCTGACAAACGAGAGTCTCCGACCCGCGTCTGAATGCCTTTACATCTTGTTAGAGGACTCTATATAATGCTTTATGGTTTAGTGTGTGGGGCTTTACACCCGAGGCTACTGGCCCATCAGCCTAGAGCTTATCCTGGTTTCTTAAAAGGGACTTAAAATCGAACTCCTACTTGATGGGACGCTAGCCCAGAATTTACCGGGACCCATTTCTATTGCTGGGTGGACAGAGGTACACTTGCAGTTGGGACCTTGCCCAAGGGTTTTAACACGGTGTCTGACCGCGATTCGAAGCTCGATCATGAGCCATAAAACCTAAAGCAATACACCCCCCCCCCCCCATCCGCTCCATGTGGATGAGAATTTTCTCCTGATTTTTTATTACGCCTCATGATATACAGGTACGATGTCATAAAAATAATTTAGACTTATCGTTAGATATGTCTGTGAACTTTCTGCAAACACCTGGCATGTGCGAGAAAAATGCCGTTTGGATTTACACTTTTGTTTGTGAGCTCACATATTCTCTTTTTTTTTATTTTTTTTGCGGAGGTAAGCGCCTCCATTTTTAAATGCCGACTTAACTACGAATATGTACATCTGCAGAAATCCGTTCTGAGTTTAAACATAATACAAATATACTGGATTTTAAATACGGTTTTACTATATTAGCAGTTCAAGTATTAATCGATTACATTAAGTGGTCATATACAACGTAACACTCCAAGTTTTTATCTTCTCTTTCTCTTTCTCTCTCATATATATATATATATATATATATATATATATATATATATATATATATATATATATATATATATATATAACACCTCAATCAAATTTTACTTGGTTGTAGGAGGTAGTTTAAATTATCAAAGCAAACCATCCACCTCAGGCACGACTTATTACGACAATTTCTCAAGGGGAAAGAAGAAAAAATCCTCATTCTACTGACTAGTACTGCTTAACAAAAACAGAGCCTCTGCATACTAATAGAATGTTGAACTAATACAAATTAAAATGCCTTTTGTTAAAATTATTTTAACCCGTTTCTTCCCCTGTACTCTTTGCTTTATCACTGAGCACTCTTTCAGATAATTAGAAGGGATGCTCATTAATAAATAAATAGTATCCGACAGGTATGTTTTTATAAAAACCAAAACTTGCATAATTAAATCATTATATTGATTCCCACTCAAATTAAAGGTTATCCTGTTCACCTCTTCGTGAGAACAGATTCAAAATCATGAAACAAATTGGTGAATATTAAATTCCCTCATGCTCAGGGAATAATAAATTTTAATGCAGCAAATCATATCTCAGCTGTTGTTTATCTGCATTTTCCAAAGTGAAATCGAAATCAACACCCTTTTGCGTACCAAAAGAAAACACAGTTTACAGATCACATTTATATGTCTTTGTTTGATGTATTGTTTAAGAGTTAACAGCAATATCTGCAGCTGTGAAACGAAAATCATTCCTAGGCAGTTTTATTAAACAAGACGTGTTTCTCCTGAACTGAAGTGAATGAATTTTCGCTTAACTGAACTCCCCTTTCCATATATGCACTCTATATATACACTGGGAAAACTTTGCTGCTAGGGATATATGTCTAATATCAACATAAATTAATGTCTGAAGCCACAAAAAATAACAAACTTAAATGCATTGTAGCGATGAATATAACATTGGTACACTTGATTTTAAATAAGGTTTTACCTGTCTGAGCAGCCCACGTATTAATCTTCTACATAGGTAGTCAGATAGAACGAAACAATCAGACTTTTTTTCTCTCTATGTTTCTCTTCCTCTCTCTCTCTCTCTCTCTCTCTCTATATATATATATATATATAAACTAGTTCCCTTAAGCAGGTGCAGATTTGACCCTAAAATTCTTTCCAATTTTAATGATTGAAGGAAGTATTTTATATTTCTATGTATGCAAACTACCTAGCTCAGACACGACTTCTTTCGACGATTTTCGGAGGAAAAGAAGAAATAATCCTCATTCTACTGACTAGTACCGCGAACCGAGCTTCTACATACTAAAAATAAATTAGCATTAAATACAAACAAGTGACCCATTGGTCATGACGCTGAGCCGACTAACATGTTGACAATATGTCCTTGCAGAGGCAACTAATTAAGATAATGTCCAGCCTTTCCTGAGTAATCTGGCAATTTGTGTGTACTTTGCATTATTTCTGGGGTGCTAAAACATACCCCAAAACTCTGGGAATATAGGTCACAGTGACCGAATTTCAGTTTCTGGGGAGAACTTTTGAGGAACTCTCAGGATGTCAAGTAAGAAGTTTCTGGGCCAAATGGTTATGATTTGTGCCCTACTTTGGTATCAAATTTTCTATCATTCTGAGGGGTGCTTATAAGCACCATAGCTAAAAAAAATATGGGTAAAAGAGACCTGATATCACGTTTATAAGGAGACTTCTCATGGACCTCCCTGGATTTAAAGGTCCATTGGTTATGATTTGTGCCCTGCTTTGGCTCAAAAACAGAGAGAGAGAAAAAAAATAAAATAAAAGAAACAGGTGGCGCCATCAGTCTGCAGAAACGAATTTAACATTCCATGACAAATATCCATAACAATATCCATAACAAATTTTTCATTATTCGGGGGGGGGGGGTGTACTTCGGAGCCCCATAGCTTAAACAATATGGGCAACAGAGACCTAATTCCTGGTTTCCATGGAGACTTTTCATGGACCTCTCTGGATGTATTGTTAGAAGATTCCAGGTCCAGCGATTACGATTCGTGCCCTGTTAACAGATGACCACATCTTTAAAGGTCTCAAAAACAGAGAAAAAAATAATTAAAAAAAAAAAATAAAATTCAGATGGCGCCACCAGTCTGCAGAAACTGATGAAACAGTCCATGATCAATATCCATGCAAAGAATCATGGTGATCAATGCATTAGTTGTTCAGACACTTGAGCTTTTGTATACATTTTTTCATTATTTTTTGGGGGGGGGGGGGGTACTTAGAAGCCCCATAGCTTGAAGAATATGGGTAACAGAGACCTAGTTCAAGGTTTCCAAGGAGCCTTTCAAGGACCTCTCAGGATGTAAAGTTAGAATATTCCAGGTCCAGCTGTTACGATTTGTGCCCTATTAACAGATGACCGCATCTTTAAAAGGTCTTGAAAATTGAGAAAAAAATCGCAAAAAAATAAAAGAATACAGGTGGCTCCACCAGTCTGCAGAAACTGATGAAACACTCCATGATCAATATCCATGCAATAAATCATTGTGATCAATGCATTAGTTGTTCAGATACTTGAGCTTTTGTATCAATTTTTTCATTATTCTGGGGAGGGGGTACTTTGGAGCCCCATAGCTTGAAGAATATGGGTAAAAGAGACCTAATTCCAGGTGTCCATGGAGACTTTTCATGGACCTCTCTGGATGTAAAGTTAGAAAATTCCAGGTCCAGCGATTACAATTTGTGCCCTGTTAACAGAGGACCACATCTTTAAAGGTCTCAAAAACAGATAAAAAAATTGTAAACAATTAAAAAAAATGCAGGTGGCACCATCAGTCTGCAGAAACTGATGAAACAATCCATGAAAAATATTCACGCAAAGAATCATGGTGATCAATGCATAAGTTGTTCAGATACTTGAGCTTTTGTGTCAATTTTTTTCATTTTTCTCGGGGGGGGGGGGGTACTTTGGAGCCCCATAGCTTGAAAAATATGGGTAACAGAGACCTAATTCCCGGTTTCAATGGAGACTTTTAATGGACCTCTCTGGATATAAAGTTAGAAGATTCAAGGTCAAGCATTTACGATTTGTGCCCTGTTAACAGAAGACCGCATTTTAAAGGTCTCAAAAATAGAGAAAAAAATCATTAAAAAAATAAAAAAAAATACAGGTGGCGCCGCCAGTCTGCAGAAACTGATGAAACACTCCATTATCAATATCCATGCAATGAATCAATGTGATCAATGCATAAGCTGTTCAGATACTTGAGCTTTTGTATCAAATTTTTCATTATTCTGGGGGGTACTTCGGAGCCCGATAGCTTAAACAATATGGGTAACAGTGACCTAATTCCAGGTTTCCATGGAGACTTTTCAAGGACCTCTCTGGATATAAAGTAAGGAGATTCCAGGTCCAGCAGTTAGGATTTGTGCCCTGTAAACAGATGACCACATCTTTTAAGGTCTCATAAATAGAGAAAAAAAAATCGTAACAATCGAAAAAATTCAGGTGGCGCCACCAGACTGCAGAAACTGATGAAACACTCCATGATCAATATTTGTGCACAGAATCATGGTGATCAATGCATTAGTTGTTCAGATACTTGAGCTTTTGTATCAAATTATATCATTATTTTGGGGGGTACTTCAGAGCCCCATAGCTTGAAGAATATGGGTAACAGAGACCTAATTCCAGGTTTCCAAGGGGATTTTTCATGAACCTCTCTGGATGTTAAGTTAGAAGATTCCAGGTCAAGCGGTTACGATTTGTGCCTGGTTAACGGACGGACGGACAGACAGACAGACGGACAGACGGACGGACGACGGACAAAGAGTGATTGCTTAAGCTCAGGTGACTTACAGTCAGCTGAGCTAATAAAAACATAGATATAATGAATCAAGAATGTATGTCTCCTGTTAAATTATTTTTTCCGTATCGCACCCTGTACTTTCGGCTTGATTACTCAGGCTGAGGACCCGCTCATATAATTTAGAGAGATACTCATAAGTAAATAGTATCCATCGGGCACGTCTTGTAATTTATGGCCATAACCATAACGCAGAACCTGAAAAAAACAAACATAAAAAATGTAGTAATATGAACATCGTAATTCCATATTTACTTTGATGTTCAACACCATTATCATCCGGGTATTGATAAGAAAAGAAGTTCGCTTTATGCATTATGTTGCCTACGTGTCACCAGGTGGCAGCAGTATCAACCGTACATTCTCTCTCTGTCGCCGCGGCTAACATTATATTATTTTTTTTTTCATTATTAGATATTATATCATTAGAAACATCTTAGGGCTTAAAACCAATCGCCCTTGCTTACTACATTTTAAATATGATCGTTCCCTAAGATAAGGTTTCAACCTACTGGAATACACTTTTTAATGTGATATGTTGTCCTTTATATAATTGAAAAACGCTTATAAATTTTGTACACTTCTCCGAAACTGCTGCACTTTAACTACGTTCCCTCGTTACAAGAGCAACAACGTCTGAGCAAGAAATTTTTTTTTGCTTATGTTACGGTATAATTTCGCCCATACGTTAACATATATATTGCTGTTCTTCTGAAATCCTTGCAAGTGAAGAGCACTGGATGCAATGCGAGTCATATGTTTATTCCTGTTTTCCATAATTATTGCTGACGAAGTTACTTTAATAGCACCAAATATTAGCATTTTTTAAAAAATGCTTGCTTGAATGTGCATTTCTAATAATATACTTATTGTTCTTATATTTCATACAGGTAGATCTGAATTGTCAAATTTGTTGGAAACAAGTTATATGCGTGAAAAGCACAAAACTAGTGTACATACTGTTAGACTGAATGAAATATGTCGAGTTTTTGTCTCCAGGAAAATCTGAGGAGGAGCAAGCTCCCGGCAGCATCGTCGGTGACCTGGTGGACTAAGCAGATGGCATGACTGAAATTGCCAAATTTAACAACGGTTTTACGGACTTGTCCATTAAGCCTAGGTCATGAAGTCACGGATGAGGACACGGATATCGATGGACGGTCCCCGATTGACTTTTCACGGACCATCCATGGGAAACGAGCGTTTTTCCGATCGCAGCTATGCTGTCAGGGAAGCTTCTCACGGTTTGAATACGGCGATCGTGCATTTCAGTACCGGTTCCCACGGTCTGGGGGGGGGGGGGGGGGGGCGGGGGGGGGGGGGGGGGTAGTGGCCGAAACGGAACGGTTTCTCACGGGTTGGGGCGGTCTGAGCAGGGACTTTCAGGTAAGTGCTAGGGGTTCTCACGATCGGCCAGGCACGTCTGGTCGTGTCGAAACCATCTCGCGAACCGGCACTTCCGTACTCTGGTGTACTCCGGGTAATCCGTGGCAGAACCAAGGAAGTTTTGATTTTTTTTTAGTTTGACGGACCAAGAACAGTCAGAAGGGATCATGACGATTGACGACGGACCTAGCAATGGATTCTCTACGGTCCCCTCTGGTTCACTAGGGATCATGAACGGATCACTAGGGATGGTCCTTAGCGGGGATGATCCGTGGTAAGATCCGTGACAGTGTGACCTAGGCTTAATTTACTAAGCTTAAAGCCTTTGTCACACTTTCAATGATTGGGGTACTGACGACAACGGATGGTATTTGATTGAGTGGACGATCTGTAGAATACAGATCAACATAAAAGACCACGGCCTATGGAATTCGCATGCACGGAAATAGTTCGGACATTTGGGACAAGCACGATGTCTTAATAGACCATGACGGTAACTTTACTTTATAACTACTGACTGGCTAATTCCTGGCCTAACCTTGACCAATTAAAAAATGATCATGAGGGATGAGGCCGGACAAAGGCGAGGACTCTGCACGTGACACCAGGGATAAATGACGGATCACCAGGGATGTTCCCTAGCAGCCCATCCGTGATGATCCGTCGACCGATATGTGACGGTGTGACTTTACAGTTGAGTGAAAACATATTTTATTACTAAATGTTATTTTCTTTTTCTTTTTATTCTTGATCATTTCACATGATGTTCCCTTGCCTTACCAAACATATACTAATATATATATATATATATATATATATATATATATATATGTGTGTGTGTGTGTGTTTGTGTTTGTGTGTGTGTGTGTGTGTCTTATACATATAATCTTACAGTGTAAATTGTTTAAACCGCCTTATTTACCATTTAATAATTTTGACGTGGGTTTTGAAGTCCAAAAGTGAATAACCCAAATTGATAATTCAGAAATTTTACTAACTTTTGGTTAAACATGAACAGCAAGTAACATATCTGCGACACGTCAAGAGGATTTTTGAATAAATCTCCTGCTCAACTGACAGTCTTGAGACCTGGACCACTCAACATGTTCCTTCATTCGGTAGCTGACGGCGGAAAATGCTGGTCCCAGCCTCATTATAGAGAATTAAGACGAAGTTGAAAATAATGTCTGCTATTCGTGTCTGTCTGAGAGATGGATTTAAGCCGACCAATTTGTCTCAAATCAAACCCTCTGTGATCTCTGTGTCACAACGAGAGATAAAAACAGGAAAACGAAAGAGGCATTGATGGTATAATGGGTAAGTTAAACGGCGTTATGTGTGGCGCAATACCTCTAAGGTGGACAATTAAGAAAAAGGTTCATATAATATAGATAGGAAATACTTTTGTATACAGATTTAAATGAAGAAGCGTTGAATAGGCGTTGTCATCTGCGGCTGTTCTACCTCGCTAGGACTGACACAGCTGATTTTTGGCCCGCTGACAAATGTGAGACTCCGACCCGCGTCTGAGAGCCTTAAAATCTTGTTTGGAGGACTCTATATAATGCTCTATGGGATTTCTTTTGGGCTTTTACACCCGAGGCTACTGGTCTATCAGGCTATAGAACTTATCCCGGTTTCTGTAGTGTGATGTGACTTTAAATCGAACTCTAAATTCTGGGCTAGCGTCCCTTGAATTTTCTCTTGATTTTTTATTACGCCTCATGATATACTGGTACGATGTCATAAAAAATAAATTAGACTTATCGTTAGATATGTCTGTGTACTTTCTGCAAACACCTGGCATGTGCGGGAAAAAAGGCCGTTTGGATTTACACTTTTGTTTGTGAACTCACATGTACTCTTATTTTAATTTTTTTTGGTAGAGGTAAGCGCCTCCATTTTTTAATCTTACTTAACTACGAATATGTACATCTGCAGAAATCCGTTCTGGTTTCGGACTACGTGACAGGACAGTATCACACGCTTCCTCTCATTTTATATCCTGGCGTCAACCAGGCCCGGTGACTACTGCACCTGCGGACCCTGGGTGCGTAATCTTCCCCATGGTCGGATCATACCACCGAGGAATCCCCGAAAGTCGCACACGAATGTGAGTGAAACACGGCCGTTGGGCACGGCCTTACCATTAAGCCTGCAGAGCGCTCACCCTGGGTGGGGGCCGACCGTGAACAATCTCACAGCCTCTGCTGAGATTCGAATTCATTATCTCCCGGCTTTGAGTCCTGTGCTCTACCCTCTGAGCCACAGAAGCCGGTCACATGTACTCTTTAGTGTTTATTCATCACTCGTAGCTTAATGTTTAGATTACCGGCTGTGTACCATATTATTGATGCAACAGGGTATTGACGGCCATGAGAGAACGTTCTTGCCTGCCTTGTGTCAAGTACAGGCCAACCAGCCCACTGATTTGCGTATTCAGGGCTATGATGGTGGTAAAAGGTAAGAAAAAATAATACGCTCACTTCCAGTTATTTATACGCTCAAAGACGGGTGTATGTATTCCTAAACCTGGTTGATGTTGCCTATTAGGGGACTTAGGGGTGTTAGTTTTACATGCTTATTGATGTATATCTGTATTGATCAATGTTAGATGTCCGATGCGATAACTGATGGCTCCGGCAGACATCGACAATATAAAATAAGGAAATAAATTATTACTAGAAAAAAGATATATTAAGTTTTCTTTTCGATCGAACTTCATGTAAAGTATTTATATTTTTGTGTATTACATGCACATCTTGAAAACAGGAGATACGGCCAAACCTGATTTTATCACCACTGTCTTTGGTCAACCTCTTTTTAACAGACATGTTCACGATGGTCTCATTGTAATTGTACCTCGCGCCCGGTAAACGCCGCCTAATATTTCCATCTCTATTTCAGCAAAATTACCAGGTAACGCCTTTATCAATAACTGCATAGCAGGTTATACTGTATATGCAGCCTCCCCTAAAAGATGCAGATACGAACTGTGGGATAAGTTCAGTTGTTTGACGGACAGATTTATAGCTATAACAAGAAAAACATCCTTCCAGATCCGCGTTGAATACCGGAAGTGACAAAAATAAATCAGAGGCGTAGCCACAGGGTGCTGCATTCTTGATTTGACCTACGGGTATGCTACATCCCCCCCCCCCCCCGGCCGCCCCTTACGGTAAAACTTGGTTTACATCCCTTAATATATTACGCTATCTTACATATGGATTCTCTCAACATGATTTCCGCATTCTGCATATACATACATGATTTAGTTCGTTACAAGTCATCAGTTGTTATATTAATGATGTCAGTTATATTAGTCTTTGGATAAGGCGAAAAGGGCGGCAATTCACCATTCAAACGTGCAAAAAGTCAGAGACAATGCAAATTTTCATAGCATTTAGCGAACTAGAAAGGGTTAGTGGGTAAAGGTGCAGTACTATCATTAGTGGGTACAGGAGTTCGTCCTAGACGCCTGAACCCATTAGACTGGCCCAGTCGATGCAATGGTTAAAATCTTATTCCTCCCAATATCAAAGCCATCACACATACTCTTGCTGTGTCGCAACGCTTAGAACCACTTCGCAAATTATATAACTAAATTATGGCTCTCTGACCGACTAGTATGTGATAAGAGCTGGCACTGATTTACGTACGTCTAAAAGTCCCACAGATCGGGGTCGTGAAAACGACTACTCGTCATATCGTTGGACAACATTTATACCCGGCCATTGTATTGTATAGCCAATCTGGCCCTGTACCTGTGGCAGATCTCAGGTATTACATAAAGTCTTAAAGCGGAGCCGGGGGAGGGGGATTACCCTCCCCCCTCGACCCTTCCTATCCCCCAACTGCCCTAATCATTTATAGGGTTTAAGACCAATTTTGCCGCCTGCCCCCCCCCCCCAATCCTTTTCCGGACCTGGGGACCTTATTTATGTTTATTTTTTTCTTCAGTTGACCTACTGGGTTAGACCCCCCTTCCTAAATCCTGGATCCGTCCCTGATATTATTGAAAGTGAAGCACCAGCAGGATTGCCTGAGACCGATTAAAAGCTATAGCGTGCCTGCACATGGCTCAATGGGCAGCTGCATAACAGTCTGTAAAAACCCGCTTCCCTGTGATTAACTTGTATCATTAAAAAAAGTCAACCAGAGATTACAAGCCCCCGCTTTGCAGGCATTTGGGGAGGAACAAGTGGTTCCGCACTCAGACCATCTTTGGGTAGGACTGAGATATAAAGAAAATCAGACCTGCATGAACGTTGTTAAACTTGTGAACGTGGAATCGGCTGTAGGTTCTCACAAGCAAAACATACCGTCCTACATACAAAAATACATACATACATAAACACACATACACACACGCCCCACACATACCAACGCACACACAGGGCCGTTTTTCATACACCGCTAAATGCTCCTTGGCAAAGCAATGGTCCCATATACGCAAATATTCGGGAGTTTACATAATACACATCACATTAACAACACAAAAGGAATACTACGTAGTACAGTGTTAACAGCTGGTATAGGTACACCGTTGTCGGCGATACCGTGAGTCTGCGTCATCATGACAGCGCTTACAGGGATACACATACTATAGTCTGATAGAAATTACACTTCACTTTATCGTTTAAAAATTCAGGCCTTTTGTATACAAAGTTAACCACTTAAATAAAAGATAATATGCCAGCCCATTCCCATCCAAAAGTGAATGCTTGATGAACAAACCCGTATGATCATTGAATACTCAGCCTGGTAGGGCCCCATGTGTTTGCAGCTGCACAAAGAAAGACATCTGTTTACTGACAACATTGGCTATTTATCGACACAATAAACTGCAGTTAACACTTGCACATGACTGGAAATTGGCCCATTTAATCATTATAATTCATTTATTTATCACAACAGTCAACTGATCTGCTTGACGTCATGCACATTTTGGATGTTCATTAAGTAATTAAAAGCACCTGCTTAACGAATGATATGCAGTGTGAACACTTGTACACCAGCTTTTGAACATGCATACTGAAATTAAATGAAAAATTAAACTTTTTAATGCGTAGGATTTTTTTTCACTTAAAAAAATCAATGTAAATTTGCGTGCATATTACACTGGTCAAAATATGAACAACTCCCGAACAAACTGCAAGACATTGTTTTAAGGTGATTTTCTGAACTACAGGACTAGCTGAACAATATATCAAAAGTTTACCAAAATTGGACCCCTGGAGAGGTCATATTTTCAAGATGGCTTCCAAGATGGCCGCCAAGACACGAATATGGCCCAAAACCAACCTTACACAGTTTGTTCTATTACTGGCAGCTGTTGATAACCTTTTGAAGACGGTCCATTGTAGCTGTTCACTAAAACGATGTAGTTGTTCAAAGTTATACCATGTCACAGCTTTGTTTGTATCTTATAAACCAAACGGATGCAAAACAATTTGAGAAAGACTAAGAATGGTAATTTTTCCATTTGACTCTCTTAACATTTACAGTTATCACTTACTATAGAGCACCTTTAAACTATAATAGCACTTAACAATCATAAGAGAGATTTAAAAGACAAATTACAGCTGGAAGGAAACGGTAAATTGACGGCTGTGGCAGACCTTTACTGTTTACTTAAATTTAAATTGAGAGATTAATTGGATTCTTTAAGTTAAATTTAGTACAAATCACAATAGCTTCGGTCTTATCTCCATTCAGTCTGTTTTCCCTCATCCATGCTCTAATGGATGAAATACACTCCCCTTTTCTAGAAACAGTTAACTAACTAATGTTTATTTTTTCCTTCTGATTAAAAAAGCAGTTTAACTGCTCATCGTCCGGGTAACTATGAAAGCTTACATCATATGTTCTGCAGATGTCCCTAATGGAGTGATGAAACGTGTAAAAAGAACATTCGCTAGAATCGAACCTTGCGGTACCCTTTAATTTATAGACTCTTCTGAATCTTTAAGAAAGTTCCGTTTATGACCACTTTCAATTATCTATTAGTAAGATATTACCTCAGCGATGAGAGAACAGTACCTGAACTCCAAAACGATATATGAAACGATTAAGCAACAAATTATGTCCCACTTGACTTTGATGAAATATATAGTAACTTCATAGACAAAAATACAGTTTCAAACATGAAACACATCGTGTTAGAACGTTAGAAAGTATATTTAGAGGTTACTATTGGTCTGGTTTGTGTCAAATGAGAGCGTATTGAAGGCCATGCGGCGTCGTCAAATTGACGAAAATAGCGTACGTCACAGCGTGGTCCTCGATACAAAATGTAAAGGCTCTCTGACGCTTGTACGCTGTTCGTGGACTCTGTTATGACAGAGGGACGAATTGGCGGTACAATGGTCTTGACCTTATATAATACTCCTAATTGTCTAGGCAATCCTTTTATCATATTTACTTGTTTCTGAGCCTCGATACAATGGTAACCTGACGTCTATTGACCCGTGTTTTTTTTTCAGAAGACAAAAATAATGATCCTTTGACAGATTTTTCTTCGCCATTGTAATTATGATGAAATTTATTTCCATAGACCTGTATCAGCTGTAAGGCCAACGCTAACACAAGAGGGATGACCCGGAGGGCTGTTCTTACTGAAATAATTTTACTTCTCGCTTACCTAGTTCCAAAGACTCTTATCAGCAACGTGAGGGTGGAACATACACACCCGGTGTATTCTGCTTTTGTTTTCTGTTAGTACTGGCAAAATATGAATGTCATATAAGCAGAACGTGAGCGTACTACGAGCTGTGTGATGTTCATCACATTTTATAGTTGCACAGGCAGGCGTTTACACGTTAACATAAACATTTGCTATAATATTGGTATTATCTCATGTTATTATGTTATTACTAGCTTATTGTGAATGAATATAATTTTTTTCCCAGCTAAACCTCTCTGCGCATGGAATCTCAAATTCACCTGTATTAAAAGGTCGTTATCGTTCTGTGTTTGAGTAAACCCAGTTCACGGGTGTCTGTTATCATAACAGAAAACTCCCAAACATTGAGAAGAAACGTGAAAGAAGAAAAAGAAGAAACACCGATTTGAATTGAAGCATAACAAACGTTTGATTTGAAGTTAGGCGGTATGGCCACAACGTGGCGGGCTCGTTGTATCACGGGTCGCGCCCGATGCAAGTTAATTTCCACTCCTGTACAAGAGTAACCAAACGGTTTTAGAACTAAACATTGGCTAATACCATCATGTTTAAGAGGAACACCGATTATATTGAATGTCAATTAACCATATCTGGTATTTGAATAGGTCCCTTTAAAGAACTATTCGTGTGATCCTAAACAGTCACCCAAATCTTTCTGAAAACTTTGTGTTTTCACAATGGTTGAAGCATTCTTGTATTTAAAGTATATGGTTATTTCGCAGTCATATATATTTGTTGCCTCTGCTCAACAATGTAGAACTAGTTAAGAAATTTAGACATTTATTCGCATATCCCAGGAAATAATGATACCATTATAATAATAATAGGTTAAAAAGGTTTTCTGTAACGTTATTTTAAGAGCTACGTGGATATATCAACCATAAGTATCGAACAGGGGTTATGAATATAGTTTGGTTAAACAATGTTATAGGCAATACGCACCTTTTATATGCAACTAATAAAAATCATTTATTTATTTCACCCAAGGTGATATAAATTTATATGAAAGAGACTAGCATAAAATAGCTTTAAAATGACACATAATACTCGTATACACCCATGTACATAGAATAATTTCGAACGATTTTCGGGTTTTTATTTTATTTGTCTCTATTTTTGGTACGAATTTATGCAATCCTCTTTTCTAAGGTTTCCATATCCAGTCATTTTTGAGGTTACAGAATGTCTAACAGGCACACTATTGTACTTAAGATATAAACCTTTAAACTATATGGGTCTCTCCGATGTCCTCAAGATTTTCTCTGTATTCAGCGCGCCTCCTTGACAACATAAATTCCTCCCTGAAAGACATATTTTCCAAAACCTCTCCAGCATGACACTTTCTTGTTTTCGCACAAAACTTGTGTGAGACTTTCCGCCTTTGATTTAGTGGTACATATATATATAATGTCCAACAGGTAAGCCTATGTGATTATTATCTTGTGTGCGATAAAGGTCGTTTTTCTCTTCTGATAAACCATCTACAGACTCCATATGTATCACACAATAGCAACGCAGATAAGCATGTTCATGACAGGTACCTTAGGCCAACGTTTAAGATCCACCTCTCACAAAACTATATGTGAGACGTCATGCTGATATATATGTCTGCGAATGGCGACCTGAAAAGCCAAAGATAAACAGGCAGACTCATGTATTCATAAGGCTTACGTGCAACTGAACAAAAGGTTAGAAACAAGCAATATTTTATTGTTATAACTACACAAAAATGCTTTCAATTTAAAAAAAAATATAACACTGTATATGTATATACAGTTTTATGACTACTAACTGACATAAATTAATAATTGCGCCTGAACCGCTTTCTTACAAATTTCCATTATCCTGACGCAAAATCACCACAATCTGAAACCGTAATAATTCAAGGGAAAGTCTTTAGGTGTAGAGGATCGATGTGTTTTGACCAATTGGCATTGGTCATACCATTCTTGAGCGCTGTGAATTCGTGACGCTATTTTCAAAATGTTCAAAGTCATTCTTTTCGTCAGATGTCGTGGCGAAGTAATAAAAGTATCTTGAGAAGCCGTGTATATGTCTTCTTAATTCGTGAGCATTCTTCACGCGGAGTTTGTCACGAATGGTCACTAGACGGCACAAGTGAGTCCAGATCTACCTTCATTGAATCTGAGGCCTTTGGAAACTGAGTCAACATTGAAGTTTTATAAATATTAATATATTTAAATGTCAATATGTGATTTGAAATAGTTATTAGGGGTTTTATGTTACTTTTCCGTTTGCTTTTCATTTAAATGTATCTTAAATAACTGCTCATGAGATGCAACCTACAAATCACCCTTCCCGCCAGAGGTCGTTTCTACTCGAAACGAATCTATTCTGTTTAGACCCTGTGGGACTACCAAGACTACATGTAACAACTGTCAAATTTTAAAACCAAAAATTTCTGGTATACGCCATCTGTTCACTTTTAACATGCTTACAAATATAAATGTCCTAACTTATTCCGTAATTCCTTGCCCAAAATCACCTGTAATTTGCCTTGCATAAATTCTTATCCAACACACTTGAACGGACTACGTTGTCCTCTTCACTATATTTAAAATATGCCACTTGAGTATTTAGAAGCCCCGGTGCATTGTGGGGGTCAGATTCTAACTCCAACAATCCCTAAACAGCAGAATCGTGCCCTTATAAGTCCGGGTCTGTGTAGTGTGCCTCAATAAGATAAAACATTACTTATCTACTTCGTGTGTTACATTTTCCTGTGTAACATAAAAAGGAAAATTAAATTGTTTAATGTGTGTATCCATTTCAAGGGTGCTCCATATACAAATTTATTGCAAGGTAACACGATAGGCGCAACCCTATATCTAAAATTATCATTTTTTCTATCTCCTTTAAAACTGAATTTTTAAATTCTGAGTCGACAATAAAGTAGAGATAAAAGAGTAGAGAAAAAACAATATATAAGTTCTGAGATATTTTCATGTAATTTAATATTAGTCAACTAAAAGTAGCTTGGTATTACAAGACGTTTAAATAGCGTAGCTTTACCATTTTTTTTCAAATTATTAAAATATAATGTGAAAATGAATGAAAAGTAAAATAAACCTGTACCATCCGAATGAACTCTGTATCAATTTAGAAAAGATGTATATACTCTTTATGGTCTTATATGAATTTAAAACAACTATTTGATTGGCTTTAATATAGGGGTTTTGCCAAAAATGCTACTTATAGAAAGGTTATTGGTTATTTGCAATACCATATTTTAAACAGACCTTGATTTATCACGACTATCTGCCATGCTACACAGCTCAACAGGAAAAAGAAGGTGGCGCCAGAAGCAAATTAAGTGGGAAAATTCACGGAAGATCTATGGTGTTATAAATAAAGATTGATAAATAAAGCATTTCCCAACATTTCAGGCCAATTTGCGTATATAAAACACTGCATAATGACAATGTAGTTCACATCTACCTCTGTCTGTTTCTTTATCCAATCAGATCGAGTGTCTGTTTTCTTTATTACCCAAGATCACAACTACTTCACAATCACCCTGACCATATGCAATACTCCAAATTGTCTGGGACGAGTCTTTTATTATGTTTACAAGTTTCTAGACTACAATAACCTGAATATAACCTGAGCTCTAATTGACTCTAGTTTTCTCGAAAACAAAAATAATAACCCTTTCACAGGTTTTTACCTCTGCAGTGTTGTGAGCTTTATGGCCATGTACCTGTATCAGTTTCAGGGCCGACGCCAACACAAAAGGAAAGGCCGGAGGGCTGTGTCTTCTGCAGAATCGGTGTCTGTTTTAACTTAAAAAAAATGGGCTTTCTCACTTATATAGTTCGAAGAGGAACAGTTGTCGGTCATATATTTTTGATATATCAAGTGCCCATTTTAGTACGCGAAAAAAGTTCATGTATAAAAAGTAAAAAAATGCAATATTAAGTTTTTAATGTAATGAAAATTAAACAAAAAGCACATTACATAATATAAATTCAGTGTTTGACAGGTATTCTCGATATTTCTAGGGTTTAAAATTTAATTCAGCTACTAGTATACCTCTATCATCAAAATACAGTAAATTTTATTTCAGTTCGAGGTAACGGAAGCTTTAATTGTACTTTTTCACTTTCATATGTACTGTTTTCATAAACTGGTTACATATAAGCAATAGTCACAGATTTCTATGTATTTTTATATGTAAACAGTGTTTAAGTGCTTATTTCAGACATTGTTAGGCAAATGTATACATTCTCGTGCGCTCATGACATTTTCCTGAAAAAAAAATACAAAGGGGAACGAGAATGAGAAATACTTTAAGTGTGTAATATCCTCCGTTCATTCACGTCGATTCGTTAGGGACTTCTGGTTTGATTAAGGTTCTACAGTAATCTTAGGACGTCGATTTATTCATATACACAATAACCATTTTGCATTATTTCTTGGTAAAACTTTTATGATGATGGCTATTTATTATTTTGTAACTAAATTTATGATTAATTTAATATTATGTAAACCAATCAATGTACATCAGTTAGACGTCCTTTATCAGTTTTCTGATCTCAGGAATAAGTAACTGGTGATCAGTAAATAATATTCATGATCAAAGTGTTCTTCTATCCTCAGCCACGTAAATTAGCCCTCTTGCTAACCTTTCCCTTATTTTATTTTCTACGTTTCGGCAAGATCTTAAAAATCAATTGCAATGGTTTCCAAGTGACCGAATCATCGCCAATGGCAGTCGGTTCAAAAATGATGATTAACAAATAATAAATTTTCCTGTTAATGAGAACCGCATGGTCAGTCATAATGCCAGCTGACGTACCTGTCTTGGTTCTTTAAAAAAAATTTATGTATTGTACAAGGATGGTTCCAGGGTTTTCTAGCTGGGGGGGGGGGGGCGGCGTTATAAGAAAACAGTTGTACATTGATACAGACAGAGTGCAAAATACAATTTATGATTTATAATTTACAATTTACACACACACACACACACACACACACACACATATATATATATATATATATATATATATATATATATATATATATATATATATATATATATATAGTCAAGAAGTGGAAAAACACGATTAAAGCTTAAAGTTGAGACTACACGTAAATGCAGACATAAAATTCTCATTATGATTATGGGTATCAATGTGGTAAACTTAATTTTTTCTTTATCCTATTTCGTGGGTTCTCTGTGCTGAATGGAAATCACCTAAATTCCCTTCAACAGGATTTATTATATTCTAAATGCTATTCCTATATTTTACTCTTAACGATAGACATAACGACGCCACTGCGGACATATAACATTTACCTATGGACCGGACGTGAAACCCTTTATACTTTCTTCTCTCGAAGGGGGAGAGTGTAGGGAGGGGACATTTCAGTATGAGTTTTTCTTTCATCTATTAACGGTGACAACTTTTCGTTTTTTTTTTTTTACTAGACATGAACTCTCGCTAAGTCACCAGAGGCCAATAATAAGGTGAGAATAAGCTCACTTAATACTTAATAAAATGCATTCAAAACATATACGCTGAATTTGTCATCTCACAAATGTTTTGAATCTTCCACTGACAGAAGTTTATAAAACCTATTTCATATGAATCAGAATAACTGGTGATTTGATGATTCAAACGGTGATTTGTACTAGCAAAAATATCACTGAATAAATAACAAAATAAATTTAGGAAGTTTTTTCCTCTGAGCAAATACTGCTTTTCTGCTGCGATGTCGAGCCACGTCATGTATATATGTATATATATTTGTATATATATATATATATATGTAAATATATGTATATATATATATGTAAATATATATATATATATATATATATATATATATATATATATATATATAGAGAGAGAGAGAGAGAGAGAGATACTTCTCATGAAATAATTAAAACACCTCAACTGTAAAATATATATATGTAACACAATGTAAAATTTGAAATTCCGTGCTAGTATGTTACTTATAAAAAGTAATGTAAATGGTTGACACCTTTTGAAAGAGACTAGCTGTGTGTAGGTTCTTGTACACAAGCTTTCGGGTGCTCGAGTGCACTCCCTTGCTTTTTAGGATCAGTAACCACTTCACTGGACACCTGCTTCCTGGAAATCATGATCACTAATCCACCAATCCCCTAATTCAGCCAGCACCGACACAACAATATACCCGACAAGCTATGCCATAATCCTCGTCAACTGAACGATATTGCCTTTGAACAGCTCCATTTACACATGAGGAAGGGGGCCGAGCACCCGATTTCACATTTCTTGATTTCACATTATTATTAATTCTTCATGGCATCAAGCAGGATGTCAAAGATTAAAGTAACATTCTATCGCAAATCTCGTCAGAGAAATAATTTAGACAGAAATGTTAATGCCCTCATCTATTGTGGGTATATATCCAACTAATACATTTAAAAATGAAAAAAAATGTGAACATATTATAAATACACTCCTTAAGCTTCATGATTTGCGTGTTTTTAACATTTAACGTTTTATAATTGTACTAGTGGTTTGTTTGATGATATATATGGCCATAATTAATAAAAAACATGCAAAGACAAAATAATACAAAGCGTAGGAATATATATATTTCTCTGATAAAAACGATAACTGCTACGCTTTTTTTAGGAGGCCTGAAGCTATTTTTTTTTATTTAGTTTTTAAACCTTAATGCGAAAATTCTAAAGTCTCTAACAGTGTTTTTAACGAAGAAAAGCCGTCCTCTCCATCCCCTTTTCTTCGTCCCATAGTAAGAAGAAAGTTTTTATATTTGATGTGGCCTAAACTACCAAAGTTAAGTTCCGACGGCCCGTCTAAACACATATGGCAGGCAAGTTAGGCTGATCAGGAACCCATGAGGCACGGGAGACACCACATCTAGCCAAGCAACAAGAGAATGAAACCTTTTACCGTACAATCAAGACAGTTTAACACCCGCCTTTAGATTAATAAACACTTTAATAAGCGACACATGTCAGGCAGGTCGGGGGCAGTGTGGGCCATGGGGTTCTCTCCCTGCATGTCAGTGTTGATTTCCGCTTCCTGCTAAAACTAACTTGCCGGCCGCTGCATACCTCAACACGCCATCTCACTAAATAGACTTTTCCATAGGAGCTGAATAACAGAGGAAATTGCCCCGCGGCGTTACGGAAACCAGACTCCCGTCATTAGGCGATACGTCGCTCAACAGGTAAACCACCATGCCCAACATATCCGTAATCTAGACTGCTTTAAAGGATCGCATACCTCCGCCAGTGCTTTACTTTTACCCATACTACTTACTGTCTTCTTATATCACAAGTTTAAGTCACTTGTAACAAAGGGTGCGCAATATCATTAATTTACATTTCGCGTTTAACGACCGATATCGTGTTCAAAAATCGATATTTTTCGATATATTCAAACGTGACTGAAACGAGTTATGCCACAAAAAAAAGACATCAAAGGCTCGTTTCGGAAAACTCGCAGAAAAGAAACACGAACATTATGATTATTGATAATATATAAATATTCCCTCCTCTAATCTTGTAGTTATACCTTTATAATAGGCTCCCAAACATCACGATATGTTGCAATACGAAAATTAAGGCTATAATCAGCCCCACTTGGAGCTAAAAGCAGGTCTATTACATCTCTCAAATCATAAATAGAATCTTTTTGAATGACTTTGGAGATATATAACATGAAGAAACAAATAAATATATTTACTTACAGGACATACATGTTGTTTATCGGACACATGTATATCGGCCAACATATAACTGAGCTACATATTTTTATTTATGTCGTTGACCCGCAACACTAGTAACTGTGATTGGCTTCATAGTCGCGGTGTTAAAATTTCGTGTTTATCACTTTTTTTCCAGCATTTCGCAAGGGTTGATAAACTGCTCATGAACACCAAAATTTGTTTATTATCAACCTTACTTCTTCTTTCGCGATGTCACATTACAAAAGACCTATGCACAGTGTACACTATTCATGTTCACTTTCTTTAAGTGAATAAATTATATGAACTATTATGTGCACAAAATCTTTCCAACAACAATATTGATTGCTCAGTGCAGACAGATGAAAAAAACTGATATATTTTGTTACGAAGACAAATTGCTCAGGGGAAATACTGGGCCAATCTGGGAGTCGAACCCATATCGGTGGCGCACATGTCCGGCGTTCCAACCGCTTCGCTGGCAAAGCAAGCTTCACTAGCGAGACAGTTCGGTCCGCTTTTATGTCACCCCGTAACAATTTTAAAATATCAGTCTTTGAATAAACATATCTATTTTTATTCATAATGTCAACATTTCACATTTAAATGTTGCCTTCGACAACGGGACTTCTTATTTAAGGCTTTATTTTCGCGTTAATACCCCTTTCCTTAATATTGTGAATTTGAAAACTTCACGTACAAAAAGGACAACCATAGTATATTGGCTAAAGAAACCGCCCAAGCCATAGGAGGGGATCGACATTGGAACTGTTTCTTTAACGTAAAGCTCCAAATAATGATATTCTGCCCCAATGTAACCATTATCCTGCGTGAAGATCAGCTTTGAAAAATCGGCATCAGTCGTGTTCCAAATCGGGCGCAGCAGCTGGGTAAGACGTTAACAGAGACAAAAATATTAAGTAGATGGGTTTACACTCCGAGTCCTCTGTCAAAATTTTAATCCCAAATATCAATATATATACTAGGGATCTGCAATCTTAGAAATGCAAGGTGCCCACTGTGGGGTGCTCCCTTATCCGTGTTTGCATTTACATATTCGGCCCATATTCCCAGGTTCATTCGTGCATAAGTGACTGTACATTAGTGAATATTGGTAACGTTCCTAAATCTTGTTTATGTGCCGGAACCACACCAAAATAATCGTGTCTTCCTAGGCCCATTCCCGAAATGTCCTGAAAATGTCCTGAGATTCCGATCGTGTGATCGTGTGGGTTATGCTGCGAGCAAGGTGTCTAAAAGCCTCTGTCACAACCCGCTGCGGTCACCGCACACCGTAGAGTACCGTACGGTTTTTGGAACCGCAGGAATACTTAAGCCTCGGTCACAACCCGCTGCGGCGACTGTCCAACGTAGATCACCGTTCGGTTTTTGAAACCGCAGGAATACTTATGCGGCCGACGTGTGGGAACGGCACGGTGTCATCCTCAATCTCACGGCCTTCGCACGTTAAGGTAAGCCGCAAAGACCGCTTACGACATCCGCAGGAACGCCGTACGTCTCTCGGGTACCCGAGTAGGCTTTAAAAATCGCACGGGTATGCTACGACATCCGTATGTCTACTGTACGGTGCCCGTACAAAATCCGTAGGTGGCAACCTGACGCTCGGCCACCGCATCAACTTAAGCGTTTGCGCTAATGTCAGTTACGGTCGTTGCGGAGTCCCTGTGGGCTTTGAAAAACGCACTGTTGCCGTGCGTCTACCGCACGGAATAGCCAAAAACATACGCCTTACAGCGACCGTATCCCGGTTGTGACCGAGGCTTTAGGCATGTACCCAGAAGACATAGGTGGCGCTGCTGTCTTCAAGATGCTACTGGTGGATATAGTCAATGAAAGCAAGTGCAAAATATATATACTTGCATCAGCCTGGATAGCTGAGTTAGGTGGTAAAACGCTCGGCCTGCTCCGCTTGTGACACGGGTTCGATTCCCGGCGTGGCTATAAGAGTGGGTTGTTGTTGCCCGTCCAAGGTCGGTTGTTTTCTCCGTGTCCTCCGCTTTCCTCTATCCTTACCGACAACCGAGCGCTATCATCCATTCTTCGTATAAGTTATACAATTAGTTGTACAATCCATGTAAATGAATAAAGTTTTTATTATATCCGGAAGAATGTGTGGAAATTTTTTGTTTGGTCGGACATTTTTTTTTCTTATACTGAAAATAGCTATAGAACTGTTTTTGTCTCTGTAAAGTCAGAAAAAATGCAATGTTTATTGCTTAAATAGTTTTAATTGTTACTTAAACTTAATAAAAAAAATAGTTCAATAATAGATTCTTGATGTAACTCGTGGAAGTTGTTCTTCATTTAGCTTATATCTTAAATAAATATTCATAGAACAAATACGATCAGGGCCAAAGGATGATATGTCTAGCGTTATACCCCGGGATTATAGAAGAATATAAAATCAATAATTTCTGAAGATCACGCAAGCTGTGAAGCTTTTTCACAGTACAATGAGGCCAAGAAAATCATGGTTTGTGTATCTCATTTTTTGTTTGTAAACTCTGGTCAGTATGCTGCAGAAGCGGATCCGGGGGGGGGGGGAGGGGGTTCAGGGGGTCCGGACCCCTCCTATTTTTAACAGAAACAACTTTTTTTTAAGGCTTCAGACAAAATTTTGCGGATTGCACCACCTTTTCCAGACCTGGGGACCTTTTTTAGGGTTTTTATTAGTCCTCCTTGGTTGGACCCCCTCCTTTCCCTAACTCCTGGATCCGCCCCTGTGCTGTGAAGACAATTTTCCCCTCCAAGCGGTCTCACACAAGTATTAGTATCATGTCTTTAATTTGCCACAAACTTCAAAATATCTGACTGATACCATCAATTTTTCTCGAGATTATGCTTAATACACACAAAAATCAAACGATTGGCGGAATTCAAATTCTAGGGAACAAAATCATCAGACATCAGATTGTGTGAGCTATATCTGAAATTCTCTTTTACAGCTCAGTATTGAAAAAGAGAACGCAGTACAGGTGATCCGCTGGCGAACTAGGTTCGACCCTGGCGTGGTTTGAGAGTGGATTGTGATGACCTGAACAAGGTGGGTGATTTACTCCAGGACCTCCAGTTTCTTCCACCTTTGCAGATTTTCTAGCGTCACTATCCGGGTTCTGGGGAGTTAATAATTGTTACCAGTGTAAGAATCCATGTTAATTAATAACGTTTTTGTCAGAAACCTATGAAAATTGCTGGCCGCAGGAAGTCATGGTGATGGCGTACAGTGGAAGGTCGCTTAAAGCTGCGGGGTTTGCATTATTTTTATTAGTATGTAAAAAATTCGTTATAAGGATTCAGCGTATAGCAAATAAAAAAAAATCTGAGCATATTGATATTAGGTAAAATCGTAGCTAAATATGTTGTGTCAATCTACTTAAGTGGTTTGTTATTTTACATACAATATAACCCGTTCATAATTGTTAGTCTGTGTTGGTTAGTCATACATCAGGCTGTTCGTTGTCATGGTTACAGCCAGTTTGATCCTTTAATATTACAGAGGATTACTGCGTTTCTAATATCAGTGTCTCCAGGATTAAATATCCTAAACCGCTGCGTTTTACTATTCTTAAATATCACTACTGATTTAGGTCACTTTAGTTTTAGTTTACTTAAGTGCATTATGAAACAGGGACAGTTTTCCCAGTTATTTCCCATATTTATCACAGTTTATTCGATCTACAAGATATATTTTATTATATCGCCACAGGTCTGAAAACATATCTCAAATAGCCACGGTTATTTGTTTTCATCACTGAGAGTTGATTTAAAATAATACCGGTTTATTAGTAACATACAAAGTAATTATTAACAGTTTGGCACGCCAGGGTAGCCACTCCATTTAAAAGCAGTCAAAACGCTTTTTAAATCCATACACCACCGTAAAGTATATATGAACATAGAAAGCAGTCCCTTCTAATGGTATACGTATTGATGGCATTTCAAATCGTTTAAAAAAGTTTCTAAAAGTGTTCTAATTTTATTTTAAGCCCCAATATACAACAAACACTTGTTAGTGGGATAATATTAAATAACATACTAAATATTTTTTTTTTCATTTTTGCCTTTCAATCGATAAATATTTTGTCTTCAAACTAGTAAAATATCATAAGGAAAGAAATGATTTTTTCAACACTTGAAACATTAGAAAGAATACAAGATTTAAATTAAATGTAGTCTTTGTAGTTAAATTTAAAACAACTTTATTCGGATGATTGATTTAAGTGGGTATTTGACTGGGATGTCGTCCTTATAGTTTCCATCTGGCATTGAACTGGTTTTGAGACACTAGTTAAATGTACGTTAAATATCTTTCAAACAGGACTCGCCATTTAATTTCCTCGCCGGCTGCATACAATGTTTCTAAATAGCGACACATCATATAGGGACATTCTCCTCCATATTTCCGGGCACAAAATTGGAATTCTGTCACGTCCGACTTCCAGGATAATATGGTTTCTGAAAATAATTATCAAACAAACGCAGCTCATATAGACAAATCAGTGGCGGTTTTGTTGACAAAGCATGTGGTTTTACCTCTTCTAATCAGCGGCATTGTTGAACATTTTTTATTCTTTATTTCTTTATCTGATTATGTAAATTCTTTTTATGATTTCGATCACAGAATAAAAGTCAAACAAATGTCAGAGATAATTCAATGTAAAATTTATCTGCGGTAATCTTTTTTATTTGTCATGCAAATTTATTTGATTTTTTTACAGAAACTGACATGAAATAAATCGTTTTCCTTGTACCCGCGTGTAGGCTGGACAAGTCGATGTAGTGGTTAAGACTAGTCTTAACCCGAGTCGAATCCGAATAGTATTACGTTAAACTAGCCGCGACAACCCGAATCAGTAGGCAATCGGATAATTGGGCTGGTAAGCCTACTCGACGTTAAACCAAAAAGCATCACAGCGATACATTCCTGCCATTGTCTGTATCCAAATTAAATAAACCATGAGTCTACCAGTACACATACATTTATTGAAAGTCTGTGAAAACACAAGTGATATTTACAACAAACAAAATTTGAAGCAAGGAAAAAGGGAAATACCTCTTTAGCATCCTCCAAGAAAAGGCAACACTGATGATAGACACAAATTTTATTTCATCCTGCGACAATTATTTCTTCACATTAAACATATAGTATTTGAGACCGAAAAAACGTTGTCTGCTTATTCCAATACATGTGGGAAAATATTAATGTTTTTGTTAGCTTGTACTTTCACTGAAAAGTTAAATGGACTTGAACTGCCAAATAAAATGGACAATTTCTATCAAAATAAATGAGACTTGTGAAAAATGTAAATACTCGGGTTGTATAAATATACCGATACGCCGTATCATTACTGTTACTGGTGCGCCATGCGCGCTACATAACACAAAAATAAAACCTCACAAATAAAGATACAAGTGACACGATCCTAACGTCAAAGTTCTATAATCTGAGTTATTTATAAAGCTTAAGCTGCTTTTTAATTTCTTATATTCCCCTTTGAATAAAAAAAAACATTTTTTTTCGTATGATCAATCGGATAAAGAATGTATATATAGCTCACGCTGCTTCCATAACATTGATAGAATAATGAATACCTGAATAAGCTGACTGATGCCTGACACTAGAGTAAATACAGAATGGACCATATGACAGGTAACATTTATTTTTTTATGTGTGAAAGTAGTTTAACAAAAACTTACTGGAAACAGCCCTGATGTTTCCAAGTTACAAATATTAAACGGGTTTTTATCATTTTTTTTTTAAATTTATAGATATGTCATAGAAGAAAAAAGTTATTATTATAAATATAGCAGCATGCTGCTTCAAAGGATCATGTAAGAACTCCCTCTCTCTAACGGCCTTTCTCTATCTCACAGACACACACAATCATACACACAGACAAACAGATAAAGGGGTGGATTCAAATGTTTGAAAGGGGTGGGTCCATCCAGGAAAACTAAAAGAAAATCTTGTTAACGTCCTCTGATCCGAGGGGGGGGGGGGGGGGGGGTCCAGGCCACAAAAGTTGCTTTAAACTCCTGAAAAAGGCTGTGGCGGTTCAAGTATGGGGGAGGGGGAGATAATCCAACCCCCTGCATGCAATCCCCCTTATGGATCCGCCACTAGATATCCAAAAAAAATAAACAGACAGATATCATCGTCTTGTAATTAATGGCATAATTGTCACGAATTTATTAAATTCCTGTTTTAAATTCCTGTAATTTTCTATATATAAAGTCTTCCTTATCAGTCATGTCAATAACCCATTATTAAGATAAAATATTGTGACAGATGTCTCTTTTATTGTGTGCAACAATCTTGCATGTGTCTGTGTAGCGCTAGCATTGTTCGTTGCCATGGGAGACGCGCGAGCCGGGCCGGCCCACGTGTGGGGTCTGACGTGTAGAAACACAGCGCTCATGCTAATCTGGAACTTTCTGGGCTGGTCGCGCGCTAAGAGGGCGTGATTTGTATTGTTCTTTGGGCGCGTGTGTATTATGTATTGATGGGTTATTTGGATAGTTCGTGAAATAGAAGTTTCTAGGCTTTGGGGATACGAAGCTATAAAAAGGGGCTGTGTTTAGAGCCAAGGAGAGGTGAGAGAAATAATATTCCAGCGGACACAGAAGAATGTGAGTCAGTTTGTGGACCTTTCCGATAATTGCAGCAGTTATAGATCTTCTTCGAAATTTGTAACGGATTTTATATAGTCTTCAGTTTGCCTTTGGGATCACTATCAGAACTTCACTTTTGGATTACAACAGATTGATTTTGTGATGGAACTGGACTATAGTTCTCTGAGAAGATTTATGTGAACTGTTCATCTGGATTATACGTTTTAAAGGACTTGTTGTCGCTGTGACAGTGGTGGTGTCCCGGTATCGTACACTTTATTTCACAATTCACAATTCTCTGAACTATAATTATTGATCTGAATCAGGATAGAAAACACGAAACAAAGCAACACAAATATATAAATATCGTTCAGAATAGTGACTGAGTTCTGTCATATATAGAACAGGCCACAAAAGATATATATTTGTATACAAGTAATCCAACGCTGATTATCGAAATTACTATTTTTACAAAGATAAACAAAAAAATATAATATTTGCTTGGTTAATACCTTCCAATCTGACGCGTGTCTGGAGAGAAAACATGAAACAAAGCAACACAGATATATAAATATCGTTCAGAATAGTGACTGAGTTCTGTCATATTTAGAACAGGTCACAAAAGATATATATTTGTATACAAGTAATCCAACGCTGATTATCTAAATTACTATTTTTACAAAGATAAACAAAAAAATGCAATAGGTGCTCGGTTAATACTTTCCAATCTGACGCGTGTCGTGCGGCTTTAGACTGTTGTTATACTGTGGTATTTTTTTTATTAAGTGCATTGTAATGTTAGGGTTGTTTAAAGAATAAATTATAATTATTTGTTAACAAAAAACAAAAAACAAAAAAAAACACAGTGACTGACTTCTTAATTCATTCCCCTAGACATTTCACGCTGCCTAGTGTTACAGAATCTGATTTTTTTAAAATCTGTATAACAAAATTTATGCTCGTCACGACTACTTGATTTGTTGTTATTGGGTTCCGTAACAATATATAAAAATAGAAACTTGTATGACAACCCCCGAACATTTTTATTGTCCATAAAAATCGTATTTGAATAATTACGAGGAGTAATATCTTTCTCGTATTACTAAAGCAACGGAATTACAAAGATTACCTTCGATTAAGGTAAGAAAAGCTATTGTTATTTTGCGAACTAGTTTGTCATGGTCCTCATATTAAAGAAAGTAATCGCTGGAAATTGTGTAAGATACAGTTTTCCGTGATTAACTCGATCGGAGATATCAATCAGATGCATACAGCTATATAGAGATGACGTGTGCGTGTATATTTATGGTTTCCCTCCTGTACTGGTTTGTTCAGCCTATGGTGATCCGTTCCAGTGATGCCCGGTGCATGCAGTCCAGTAAACATATTAGATAATAAATAAATATAAATCATTATGATTGAATTTATTTTTTAAATGTAGATTTTTGTTTACTTAATTTTGTTCATAATACTTTTTTGGTAATTTTTTTTATTATCAAATACTCACCGAACCGTGTAACATATTAAAAATAAAAATAATAAAATGAACTAAAAAACAACGTGAATCAAAAAATGTTTAATTTGATTTTTTATGTTATTTACAAAATCACTGCATCTGTCATTTATTTCACAATAATAGAGATTTGTGATACTGCGTGGCCGGCAGATTCAGGGTATTTGCTAGACGGGGAGGGTTAGGGGTTAATGTAAACTGATATCATGATAAAGTGAGCTAATTCGGATTGAAATTACTTAAAAAGATTTGATTAACGTCTGCAGTTTGCAACATCACTTTGTCAATTCTGTATAGCCATTCATTTTTTTTAAATCAATATCTGCCTATCATACCACCAAAGCATACTGATCTATCCTTTGCTTCGCAATACTCATGACATGTTTTAAAATTATAAGTTGTTCGATTAAATCATAATACTTAAAATGTATATCTATGGAGTGTTATTGTTTGTGTATATCTGTTAGAAAGTTAGAGAAAATTGTAAAATCAGTGAAGTTTCTTCATTTTCATTATACATGTCAGTGCTTCCTGAAAATCCTACAAATATGCCGCCTGTAGTTAAGACATCAGTTTCAAGATGGCGCTGGAAGATGGGAGGGAAGGAAACGTGCATTTAGTGACCTGAATGAACAACCGTGCGCGGAGGAAACTTGCTATGATCAGACACGTATATTATTTTACAGAAAGTGTATGATTATAATTTTTTATAAGTCACCCAACATATAAAATATTAATACCCCTACAAAAAAATAAAAAATGTGTGATTTGAAAAAGTCCAATAGTAAACTTTCAATCGGGTTTTCTAAACTTTACAATGACGTTAGCGGGAAAGCCCCATTTAAATCTAGATTTCGGGTAAAAACATACCATATATCACATAATCAAAACTCCAACCAACCTTTCTTTGGAGAAATGAAAGTTTTATCAGCCATTTCTAAACAGAGTCTATGACTGACGTTTAATTTGCACAAGCCACACATATCAGGCCTCCGTCACTGTTCTCTTCGGACGAACCAGGAGCCAACCATATTGGCATTATTTCGGGATAGATTGATATGTCAGGAAAGTGTTCTCATTGAAGCAACACCCCATTATGAAATCGACAAGCATCACGTGGGGTGTGACGTCAATATACTCTGCTCGAACATACCCTTGGGAACGAAATTGACAACAAAGTAGGATCCTAAATGTGTGAAGATGGCGGTCCGTGTGCCACTTTGAAGGGTTTAACTTGAGTACTTTGTGAAAATAGAGTGACTGTGCACGGTTGATTATGGTGATAGCCGTTCATAAATGCATTGCCTTCTTATAGGCCTTTGGTAACCGTATGGTCCCTCGGCCCTACCGGCTTCTTGCCGATACGTTTTTTTCCGTCCCGGTACGAAGGGCATTGTTAAAGAATATTCTTAAAACATGCGGACAGGGGTTTTGGGACCGATTATACCCTCAAGCCAACACGATGGCAATGCGAAATAAGCAGTTAAGGATATTTAGGTATCGGGTGACAGTCTCCAGACCACATTTTCCATGACAATTCTTATGCTAATGCGACTGAGACAAAGAACATCTCATGCTACAAGTGTCCCTGAGAGACACTGCTTTGCTGAATACCAATCCAATATAACAGCAAATACTACGTTATCCATTGCAGATATGAGTTGTTGAAATATCCAAAATTTCCCTAACATAAAATGGTCGCCATTTTCTGTTTATGCTATGTCATCATCCAGGTGACACCACCTCTGCATGTCTCCCTTGTTTCTCGATCAGAAAATGCTGCCACATTTTCCTTAAATTGCCCGGCTTTGTTGACCACATAGATGAGATAATTTTTGCCAATTTTATAAATGACAGTAATAACAGTACTTTACGGTATTTATTTTTTGTTATCATAGGTGATGTTGGATATAACGCAGCCATGGCCTAAAAATGAAAAGAGTAATACCAGCGAAGAAACCTACCTTTGACATTTGATTTAGTATCCGAGGTCACTATGAAACTTAAATGTTTATTAAAACGTCTCAGTATACATGCTTTATGACTTCATGAAAATGGCTATCTTGGTGCAACGATTGCTACATTTTTTCCTAAACATATTTTCCAATAAAACGGGCAAATTATAATTTTCCAATATATAGTTGGGCCGGGGAGCACAGATGGATATGTAAGCGTGACTGAGCACAAACTTGTAGGTGTGAATTTGGCCCTAAATACGGCAAATGTATGTCCATGCCTGTTATTTTTCACCCAGTATTGAAAAATTCTTTATGGCCTGATATGTCACCATAGGCATTAAGAGGATAGGAAGGTAGTTTGGAAGATATCGGGGAGCCTAGTTTTCAATTTTCGGACTGGCCCAAAATTTATCGGGGTCATGGGTGGATACTTTATCTTTCAAAGGAAGACGACTATTTGTAGAAGGAGAACAGCCTTTCGGGGGGGGGGGGGGGGGGAGGGGTAGGGGGCAGATGACTGTCCATTGTGTTGCTGCCTGGCTCAGGCTTACTCCTGAGGAGGGCACAAACCGACACACCCCGCAAGCAGCCTTTAAATAAGCAGATTTATAGCAAATGACAGTGTGAGGTTCGCAAAAAATCTCTCTCTATTTTTGGCGGAGGCAACCAACTCCTTTTTCAATGTTTATTTAATTATCTTAACCTGTATTTACTCCTGCAGAAATGAATTTCGGTTTAAGACTAACTGACATGTTGGTATAACACAATTACTGTCGTCAATCTGCCATGGTGCGCTGCACCTGCGGGTCCTGGATTTTTCGTATCTTAATACCAGACATAACACCAGCGAGGCGCACTTGATTTTTAAGAATGAATCAGTGCTACAGTGCGCAGCGTTCCCATTAGGCTTGCAGAACGTTCACCCAGGCTTTGGGCTCCACGTTAAAAGTCTCACCGCTCTTCGGCTGATGTTTGAATATCCGATCTCATGGCTTTAGTTATATATGTGGTTTTAGTTATAGGCGGTTTACTTCTGATAAATATTTCAAGACAAAACACCAATGATTAATTTATTAATTTCATGGAATATTATTGTGGCTATATAAAGATAAATTTAGATTTGTTTCGCGATTTACCGCGTATAAAATTATGATATTAGGCCAAGAAAAATTAAAGGTATGGTTCTCAGGCACCGCCCGCATCAATTTTAACCCCCCGCATCAAAAATTTTTATTTTGATTTTCAATAGAAACTTACCAATTTTGAGCTGCAGCCACTCGGACAATTCTTTCAAGAAGATAAAATCATAAAATTTCCTTTGTTATGTAGTGCTTTAACTTGTTCAGCAAAAAAAAAAAATCTGTTATTATCATGCTTTTCCCTTTATCATTTGACATTATATCGAAACATACCAAAAAATTAAAAATAAAAAATCCGCCCGCCCGCATTGGTTTCTGATGAAAAGGGCCTGAGAACCATACCTTTTTTTTTATTTTGGCCTTACTCAGTTCTTTTTTTAATGTGTACACGTAACATAATCTGTAAGCGTTAAATATGCCGTCGAAAGATCGGAAGACAACTCCTAAAAATAGGTCTACAAGACAGGTCAGTCCAGGTGTACCCTTATTAGTATTACGCACGTCAGGTTATCTGCGGATATTTAATACTGCGAAACATTATTGCTCTGTAATACAAAGTATAGATCTGCAGTTTCAGCCTACAGATATACACCTACCAGGATCCTTATCAGACTTTCCTGTAATATATACACAGAAAATGTGTGTGTCGTGGTTCACGAACTCCTTGTGTATGCATTATAGAACAATTTAATTTCTCCCAACCGTACATTCTTATGAAATTGAAGACCTGTTTAGTTCCAGCCCAAATACGACAGATGGTACTTTCGATTAATATAATAAAGACTGGTTAGATATGACATGCCTAAAGATTTTTTAAACTGTTAAGCGATAGATAATTTTTTTTAATTATTTCAAACCCTACTTATCACAAATATATCATAAATAGAATCTGACACAAATGTGCTACCCGCCCAGTGTATGTCAAATGGAATTTCATAAACTAATAAAATTAGTTAAGGAAAACAAAGTTTAAACGGTGCATTAAAAGGTCAGTTTATATAGATTTCGAGCATCGGATCATAAAGTGTGGTCGGGGAGACGTAGTTGATAATATTTGGTAAAGTTGTATGTTGTTATTGTCATCTGGATTGTTTACATCAGTGCCGAGGAGGCTGGTGATAATCAATAGTATTTTATTTTTTATGCAAGCAAACGGTCTTATTGTTCAATGACTCATTATAATTGGTCACAGAAGGTTCTAGCAATATGTAATTCCCGAAAGATAAATTCCAGAAGATCCCGTAGGTGTTAGTCTTAACGAGAAAAGACCTGATCTTTCTAGAGACTTTCGAAGTTTCGACTACCCAGGTATAAGTAGGTGGTGTCAAGGCCGGGAAGATAGTGAATGAATTTGGAAGCTAGCCTCAACTGGTGCCGGGTTGGGTTATATCAACGACAGATTAGGTGTACACCGAGCGGAGTGTAGTATTAAAATACCGCGAAGACATTATTAGTCCCGGAAACAGTACATATAGTTACAGCCGAGCAGGGCGTTAGAAAATTACGTGACTTGTTCTTTGTTGAAGACGTTGTCATTGTGAGATTGGAGCCAGTCAGCGACGGCGGTGGCCAATTGTTGGATGTTACCGGAATGAACTTTTTCAATTCAGACAGCGAGTGATATTTTTGACTTTTCAGAGTGAAAGATCTCGGGAAATTATGTCCGCTGCGTGTGTGTTGTGACAAAATCATTATGTTGATTGATGCTCTAGGAAAAACTGAACATTTTGTAACTCTTTGAGCCTCAGAAAATGTATAGATACGGAAGGTCTAAGCCCCTGACTGAGAGTAATAAACCGCTTTCTGCCTTGATACACAATCGTTATTTGTCGAAAAGTGGCCCCTTTGAAAAAATTGGAAATAACTCTGGATTTATGGAGAAATGAGGAAAGTAACCCCCTTTAGGAAACCCTTCCCGCCATTTCCAATGGTTCAAGACTAAAAACGTCCATATCCGAGGCGTCACCACAGCGGAGTTCAAAAGTCTAGTGCCCCCACCGTCAATCATAATATAGAAACCCTGTGTCTTAGGCCTCGAGAGGTTATATAATGTGATCTAGGTTGTCTCGACAATGTGATGGTATACTCTCATAATGTTAACCTAAAACCCTGCACAATTTAACATCGAAATTTTTTCAAGCATTTTGGGTGAGGTTGCCAAGAGATAATCCAAAAACAAGCAAGGTAACCAAAACCCAGCAAAAAGAAAAATAATACCATGCCATCTGGCGGAGGTATAAAAAACAAAATGAACACAAGGAAGGGAATTATTTATTTTTATCTTTGTGCTATTTTTCACTGTAGTTGGAGGATGACTGAGGATATCGCCATCTGGAGGCCGACAGTGGAACCAATCACAAGTTAATGGGGATCGCACAAAAACAAAATTTTCCTGAAAGAAAACCTATACATACGAGTAGTTGAAATGTTTATTAGGATTTATATAATTAATTGATACTTAATACTCTAATCAGGGATAACTCAAATGCATTAATAATAATAGTTGAGAACACCACGTCATCTGGCGGGGAAATCGCTCACTCATATACTTTCAGGGTAAAAGAAATTTTTTTCTTATCTGTCAGGCCAATAAATGTAAATTATGTTTATGAAATTTAAAGCATTTGAACATATTGAATCCGTAAAGAAATCAGGAGTTACACCTTTTGGGGACATTTCTTCGAGTGTGGTGGGGAGCTATGACCATTTGGTTGAGGGTTTTTGCCCCGTTCAGACCGCCTTCCACCCTAAGACATCTGGCCGACTCACCCCGATCAGCCTTTGAGTATACTGGTTCTAGGCGGCAGGTAAATGTAGAAATAATTAGAAATTTGCTATCTAAGGAATGCTCCCATTACTTTGCTCGCATTCACTTATTCGGCTTATATTCCCAAATTCATTCGTGCGTAAGTGACGCTACATTTTTTTTTAATATTCTTTGATTACATTCTTTAATGCGGACCAACTCCAATATCTCACCGATTTTTCAATAGCCCATTCCCGAAATGCCTTTAAAGTTTCATGCGATTCCATTCCTTATTGCGCGAGTTAGATTGTAAAAAAACATACTCACAGAAAAACACACACACACACACACACACACACACACACACACACATGAACGGAGGTGAACGCTTACCCGCCTGGCGGGACAAAAACACTATTAACCTATCTCGGCTGTCATTTTTCAAAGTTCCCATGGGGGCCGAGGATTTAAAGCTTCAAGAGGGAAAATATCTGAAAACACAAAAGGGAAGTCAGATGAGATATTTTGGGTGATTTCAGACTTTAAACGCGCTACTTTTATAATTTTTAAATTCTGGATCAGATTTCTTAGCAGCGACTCAACATGAATTAAAAAGGCACATGGTGCCGAAATAATCCTTTCGTTGCTGTTTCCTTGACAGTCGTGGGGTAAAACGCTAGGCTCTCTCTTTCTCCCCCCCCCCCCCGGTGATCATGGTACGATCATCGGCGTAGCTATAACAGAGGGTTTTAGTTGCCAAAGTCGGTGATTTTTTTTCCAGGTCCTCCGGTTCCTCACCCTCTATGGAGACTACAACACGCCACCATCAGATCCCTGGTATGTAACCCGTATTAGTTACTATAACTTATTGTACAGACCGTGTAAAGTTAATAAAGTTTATACCATGAAAATGTCGGTGTTCATGCACAGTTGAGCTTTAACGTACAGATATGTGACCTCAGCACTGTGACTGTATGTGTTAATCAAGTGCGACTTGCGTTTCAGCCATCAAAACGTTAAAACTCACTTAAAACGGTGCCCAGTAGGTGGCGGATCCACACGTTTGAGAACAGGAGGTGCAAATATATGGTTGTCGGAAATTAAAGTTCTTAAATTGTGAATTTATTTTTTTAGGGGGGGGGAGGGGTAGAGGGTTATATATCTAACATATCATATGATATTACATTCAGTCACCTTTTCTTTGGTGTTTTTAACTGTACAACTGTCTGTCCTGGTTACAAAATCTTAGAATTCAGTTTGACAAGGAGTTCAGTTTTCAGCCACATACCTCATCTGTCTTTAATACTGCTTATTTTCACCTCAGGGACACTGCAAGGATTAGGCGGTATATTCCTGAAGAACCAGCACAATCGCTGGTCCATACTTATATTACTTCCAGGAATGACTACTGCAATTGTCTTCTTCTTGGAATTACACATCTCTCTTTTGCTTAACTCAAACGTGTCTACAATAGTGCTGCTGGTCTGGTAAAACGCGTCAAGAAACATGATCATATCACCCCTATTCTTACTTACCTACACTGGCTGCCTAAAGCTGGGCGGATTTAGTTTAAACTTTTTTTATTACATTCAAAACTCCACATAGTATGTCTCCTGGATACCTTAAGGCCCTTGTATACAAGGCTGCCACCTTTATGCCACCTTAGAGCAACCAAAAAATGACTAGGACGCTCAATAATCGCCTAACCTCAGAAAATGTTGTTTTCTGTGTAACTGCTCCAGAACTGTTTCAGCGATACTTGTGCCTCCCGTGAACCTCCCAAAATGCAGCACTAGGGCATTTTCATGCCTGCCTTCCCTCTAATTCCTCTGTGCAACAAGCACGACCACTCTGCCTTCATGCTACAACCACGGCAATGCTTGTGCCTCCCTTCTGCCTCCTTCGAGCCACCTTTGAGAAACCCACATCCTCGGCGACCTTTGTGCGATTGTTTTGAAGATGTTCAAAAACTCACGGCGACCATGACGTCCATGACGATGTCTGAAACTCCTGTGTACCACCTTTGAACGACCTAGTCAACCATTCTGCCTTCTTTGAGCCTCCTACGACGACCTGGTAATTTTTTTGGTCGCACACGGGAGACACAAAAGTCGCTTTTCCGTGTAAAGGCACAGTGGTGGCGCTTGTGGCACAGGGGTAAAGCAGAGGGAAGGGAGGCATGAAAAGGCCCAAATGCTGCATTTTTCGGAGGTTCAAGGGAGGCACAAGTATCGCTAAACAGTTATGGAGCCGTTACACAGAAAACAACATTTTCTGAGGTTAGGCGATTATTGAGGTGGCACAAAGGTGGCAGTCCTGTGTAAAGGGGCCTTTAGTGACCTCATTCATCAATACCAGTCTGCTCGTGCTTCACGCTCGGCTGACGCCTCGTTACTCCCGGTGCCTTCAAATCGACTGGTAACATGTAGCGACCGTGCCTTCTCCATTGCTGCGCCAAATTATGGAACAATCTTCCTAAAGATCTTAGAAATGGTTCTGATCTCTATACTTTAAAAACTAAACATAAAACTTTCCTCTTCAGAGAGAAATATGTCTACTCACAATGATTGCATTTTTTATATTCTTATTTAAGCTTTTTAGTATAATTTATATATTGTGTTATTCTGTGAAGTTATTTAACTTACCTATTAATCCGAAATGTAGATTCGTAAGTGGACGTCTTGTTCCAGGAAAGTGTCTTGGAAAACCCAGAGGTATAAGGGTTTTTCTGTTTTAAATTAATTATAGCTACATGGTGGAGGTTACTGGATTGCCCGCCCCCCCCCCTTAGGGAGATATTTAAATATGCGATGTAAAGAGGATATTTTGAGGCAAAAGAAACACACCCTTTTTTAGGCACCTTTCACATGGGATATATGTTGATTATCTGCTCTGCAACTACTATTCCATTAAATGTCTTTGGGTAATATGATCAAACCTTAGTGGGGGTTAGCTTTAATATGAATATTTATACAAGTTAAAACTTAGTATATGAATTGTACGGTCCATACATTCAATCGTATGTACATTTTGATTCAATGGTGATAATGCGCATCCAACATCAATATCTAAATTTAATTCTTGTGGTAAAATAATTGATGTGGAAGTGTACGTGTAATTTTGGATTTTACCGGCTTCTGCAATCAAGGCAGAGCACATGTAAGAGTATCAGCCGACCCAAACCCAGACTGGGCGCCCTGTAGACCAACGTGAAGGCACTGCCTCAATCACAGACGAGTGCGATTTAGGAGGTACCTAAGTGTTATGACAAAGCAGAGTGTAATGAAGGAAAAAAACCCTACCTAAGTATAGAAATATTTGGATGTTATATAAACGAACCAAATCACACAAACGTACATTAATATCCAAAATTTATGAATTGTAAAGTAATAAACTGTGGATAACTTTAGCTTAGCTCTTGATGTAAATATGTACATCTGCACAGTCCCACTAGCTTACTATCATATTATTTTTGTAACCCGGTGTCACCCAGACCCGTGTCTACCGCGCCTGCGGGTCCCTACGTGTGCAATCATCTGCATTGCTGGGTCATAACATCGAGGAACCCCCTAAAGACACACTCGTTGGTGAGTGATACATGGCTCCCCATTAAGCCCTGCAGAGCGCTGGCCCTGGTTGATACCAGCAAAATTTGACAATTTTGATAATTGCGAGGATGTGTGATTATTTTATGATAGTTTAGCCCTCTTTGTCGGACAGGTATTATTTTTATATTTTTTTTTTACATTCACTCTTATTTGTGAGCGACATATAGCACTTTAGTTGATTACCACAATCTAAATATTGAAACATGGTTATTTTTATCACACGTAAACACAAACGTAGCCGTTTTGGTTAAAAGCATTACTTGAGTTAATGAAAGTTATACATTTACAAATTTTCATATATTCTCTGGTCAAAACTAAATGTTACATTTTAGACATACCTTTTAATAAATTCACTTATACAAGATTTTCACATTTTCTGTCCAAGGATTCTAAAACATATATCATTATCTTTTCGAAAATTATATTTTTATCTTACCTTATTTTGTATCTTACCATTTAAAATCTGACATACTAACAATTGAATTATATCCAAAAGAAACACACACACAAATTAGCACAAACATATATATGTATATATTATATATATATGAAAATAAATAATACACAAAACACACAATAACAAATATATTTTGATGATTTGAAATTTTTAATATTCAAAGTGAATATTTAATAAATAACACATTAATGACGTTGGTAACTCCGGGAATAATATTGAATAATTAATTCATAATTTTAAAGTAAATATCATGAAATCTGCATAAACAATATCACCAGCACCAGTACCACAACGTGAGCGCTTAAAGTCCTTGGCGGATGGAGCTTTGAGCAGGAATTAACATGCCAGTCCATAATATTGATTGGGTTTTGACGCGCGTCTGGGATTTCCGCGTATATCCATGTATAAAGCGGCCTATATTCAAGAAAACGTGTTTTGTATTGAAGGGAGGAAAGTCCATCTCTTCGATAAACTCGAGGAATTCTTCTCCATCCAAGATAACTGAAAGAACAAAATTTGAAACAACAGTCATGAAAAAAGAAAAACTTTATAATTTATATATTTCATAAAATACATCGGCTTAATCAAGCATGCTGAAGCTAACATACCACCATTTACAACAGAAACTATACCGAGAGTGTCAAGTTGATATTACATTCAAAATTCTAAGTGGTTTTACTAATCCATTAAGTAATATAAACGACACGGATATAGTCAAATTTTGGTAACAGAAAAAAATATAACGCATTAATCAAGCAAATGAAAAAAAGGGAGACAGTTACAGACAGTTCAAAAAAGTTATGATTATTCTGAAGCTGCTGGTGTAAAATTTATCAATCCTTTATAATTTGGGCGATTTATAATAGGTTAAAAATAAGAGAAGGATCAGGAGAAACAGTTGGTTGAGATATAGACAAATTCGAAACAGCCAATGAAAATGAAGATTTGGTTTTCGGAAACCAATCACATCCCGTAAAACGATCTCAGGTTCTGGACTGTATAACCAAATTACTAAAAATTGTTAGTCACATGACTATCTAACAACAGAAAAACTTTTGCTGATTTTGTTAATAAAAAATTAATCTTACACATCTTGTATTAAACAAGGGACCCATGGGTCACGGCGCTCAGATGGAATTTCAGTATATACAAAATATGCTTATTTCTATATTTTTTTATATATGCATTTGAAAAGCTAAGAGTGAATGGCCTTGCAATATAATCAAATACTAAATATACATGATTGCCAAACTTAAACTGTGAACTTTTCTGGACTACATCAAAGATACAGGAGCCTCTCATGCTCGTATGTATGAAACCCGGTAAATTATAGAACAAGGAAGAAATTATATGATCAGTAATGGAAAATGATACTTCCAACAATCACGTGTTTATCTGTTTATTTTTCTCATTAATTCGGCTAAATACCAAAAAGCACGTGAACTTACCTGAATCGGTTGTATGGGTTGCCTTTGTCCGCCTTGTGTTTTATCATCCTGAATCTGGCGACGGACTCTGGATATCTGACGACATGTTGACCCGACGATACAACCCTACAAAAAATTAAAATACCTTGAAACAAAACTGATGGACATATTAAGTGATCTCAAGTGCTGGTTTGTTCTCTTTCTTTGTCCTCAGTATTGTTGATGGAATTTCCGGCAGGAACTCGAGCTGACGAACAGACGCAGGGAAAATGAACCTTTTAAAAGTCAAGCAAGACGGATCATTTTTATTCTGTTTGTTTCTGAGGTACAGATTTGCGAGCGCCTCCATTTGAGCCATGGAGAGTGCCTAACATTAGAAATCATAACTGTCTGTAAAATCAACAAAATTACATTTAAATTTAGATAAAAATATCTATTCATATAATTCCTTGATCGTGCGTGCGCATCCCCCCCCCCATTTCTCTCTCTCTCTCTCTCTCTCTCTCTCTCTCTCTCTCTCTCTCTCTCTCTCTCTCTCTCATCTTGTATACATACCGATGTCTTCAGCGAATAATTTTACCCCGTTCTCACACAAAGCGTTTTCAAAAAGTTTTGGGCAGTGTTGTTTGGCCAAATCGGTTTGAATCAGTGTTGTGCGTCAGAAGCGGATCTAGGGGAGGGTCAAGGTGGTTCTGGAACCCCCTTTTGCATCCGAAACAACCTTTTTTTAACGGTTTCAGACAAAAATGTTTTTTTAGAGTTTTCATTAATCCTCCTGCCTTGGACCCCCCCCCCCCCCTTTTTCTAAATCCTGGATCCGCCCCTATGCGTTCTCATGGGCACCAATGCATGAGTGTACCTTTATTTGTGGAACAATGACACAAGCATTCGCGCTTGCGCTGTAACCCAGTCGCTGCTTAAAAACTAGATCCAAACCGTTCTTGAGCGTTCACACGGATAAAACGATTCACATTAAAAACGGGTTGAACCCACTTCCTGAGCTTGATCCAAAACGCTTTGGCCAAAATGATTTGAAAACGCTCAATTCGCATTCAAAACGGTTTGAAACAGGATTGCATTTGATATGTTGTGTTTCCTTTTGTGAGTGTATTATTTGAAAGTGCGATTGTTTGGACGTCTAGTCGTGCTCTCGATTGGTGTATGCCATTTGATACATATTGTTATATGTACCATCGCCCTCCGCTCCCTAGAGAAATTTTGTGAACTGTGTGTGTGAGTGTGTAGGATTGTGTGTTTACCTGTTATACATATCGTCATCCTCTCCTCCCCAGCCGTAGAATTTTGTGGCGTAACCGTTGGCTAGTGTAAATTGTTCGGCAGTGAAAGCGGTGGCCCCTCCAAATATACCGGGATACGGCACTCTGAAAAAGAAAAACATTCAACATATTAGGTCCGCATTCCCATTCTTCCGGGCTGCTAGGTAGACCTCAGGGTTATGCAGTATAGTGAATACAGTCGGGGACATATGACATTGATTGGATTTATAAAATTCAATAAACCGCTGATGTATCAAACATGCCATGGTTAAGCTGAAAGCCCAGGTCACATACCCAGATACCAATTAAAAACCATACTGGAGCAGTTAACCAATGAGCAACTGAACAACGTACTGGCTCACTCATGATCGTCGGGTTGGCAAGTCAATTAAACGGTACTAATACTTAATGATGAACCAAAGCCAACAATACATTACTGTGACAAGGGAAATTAAGACTGACCTGTTAATTCACCAATTTGCGAAAGAACATTGATGGTTTTTAATCTAGACCTCGAACCAACGTTTAATCAAACAACAGATAGGAGTCCTTTAGTTCGTCGGAGTTAGCCCCCCCCCCCCCAAATTATGGTTCTCAGGCACCGCCCGCGTAAATTTTAAACCCCCGCATCAAATAATTTTATTTTGATTTTCAAAAGAACCTTACCAATGTTGAGCTCCAGCCGCTCGGACTATTATTTCAAGAGGATAAAATCATACAATTTTGATTAATTTTCCTTTGTTAGGCACTGTTTTGACATTTTTAGCAAAATACATCTGTGTTATTTTCATGTTTTTCCCTTATCACTTAACATTTTTATCGAAACATACAAAAACATTAAAAAGTAAAAAAAATTAAAAATCGCCCGCCCGCTTGATTTCTGAAAAAAGTGCCTGAGAACCAGACCTTATTTTTTGGCCTTACACAAATATTTTTTTTAATATACAGGATATATACTTTGCTGAAGTGGCATCGGTATGCTATTCAGGCTAATTCCATACTTCAGACAAATTCTGATATTCTTTACATTTAATTACATCAGAGCCATAATATCGAATTTAAAGACTAAAAACTGGTGATTTTTCCTTAACGACACCAAAAGCGTGAACACGTTATTCGGTGAGAGGTTTCTCTAAAAATGTCAGGCATCTATATAGCGGTCATTCTTTTTTTTTTACTATTTATATAAATAAAATAAATAAAAGTCGCGACAGTCAGGGGTCTGTTCTCTCACCAAATTATTTTAAACACCTATCTAAAGATTTAATTATCTGACAAAAGGCCTCTAGAGTATGCTTTGGTGTAAACAAATTATTAAATAAATTATAATATATAAATCAATTAGGATCGGAAAACAGGGCGTAGCCTTATATACATTATATAAATACGAAAGATTTGATACAATACTGTAATAAGCATAAATAACACAATACCTATTGTAATAATTACAAGTTACACTTCTTTACAATTCATACACTTCTTTATGTTTTATTTATGATAGGAACAAAAACCCTAAAGTGTGAACTACTATGAATAACAAATGTGCAAAGATTTGTATAAATCAAATGCATACATTCAATGCGTTTACGAGCGCTTTCACAATGGGTTTGCATTGTACTTTATAGCTTGATAAGCTTGATTGAAAGGGTATCCGGATTTGCAGAACAGGATCCAGGTCATCCAAGTAACATATATGAATTCAGTATTTGATTATTTTATAAACAGAATACATGTTTAGATGCATAAGAACATATCTGTACTGGCGCTGGCAAGCTCAAAATTTGATATTATTGTGATAATAAAAAATGGGGAAACTTTGTCCATTTTCATATTACTAACTATTGGTAAGCTCCTATGATCGTCATTAATTTCTGCTATAAATATGCACTTACTGGTAAGTTCATGCTGAATAAAACGAATTAAAGTATTGGCATGGCATCGCCATTACAAATTACCTTTGAGTAGGATTGATGTAGAAAAAAAGTACATCATTAAGAGCAAGGCTTTGTACATTTAAAGAAGTTAATTGCTGTGATGAAGGTCTGCTTTGGGCCCTTATAAAAGTTTACAACCCGTGTGTCCCTGATTTCAGCTCAAACTTCCATGGAGTGTTTTTCAGTTGTTTTCATAACCAGCCAATTACAGGCAGTTATGAGTGCAACCTGTGGGTCATTAAGTAATGGGCCATGGAATTCAAAACAGGCAGCACCCATGATATTCCATGGGGAACTAACTAATGAGTTAGTTAGTTTCCTAATTACTCGAGTAATTTTCTGAGTAGTTTCCCAGGGAAATATTAGTTTATTCAATTTTGATAGGTCGTGTATCTATATAGGAATCAAAGGGCATAGAACTTAAAGGACATATATAATGTTCAATTGACTAAGTACCCCGACCGAGTCTTTCTCTTTTTAAAATATCTATAATCGTAGGCTAAACTGAATTAAGACCATGATTATATGTAACAGATAATTATAAACAATCGCAAATATAACTGGGCAAAACAGAAAACTTACTTTCTGCCATATAATTAATTCAAGTGGATTTGTATAAGGCTAAGCATTGTTTGAGAGACCGCATGATTTTTTAAAGAAATATTGATTCAAACATTTAAATATCTTTAAAAGTTATGAATCAATAATGACCTTACAGAGTAACGGAACGAAAACAAAATGCTTTTGATATGTAAATTAAGATTTTTCCTAGGAAACATCGCATCGGATATGAAAGTTTGAACGATGCACGGACGGGCTCTTGGAAGGGGGAGATTCTTTACAGGGGGGGGGGGGGGGGGGCGGTAATCGTTCGAAAGTGCTTGGACTGTGTATAGATAAACCTAGATCGGAGAATAATATATCACGTGGTCTAAAATACATGCATTTGTAAACTGTTTTTTTTTCTGGTTGACATACACGATGTCACTCGGCTCAGGGACAAGTACGCTCTGAGGGAACAAGATTTTGCTCACTGCTCCCGGTATAGGGGACATTTTCGAGGAGTAAGAACTACACTAGCATCCATTGATCCAAACCACGTACGCCACCTGCAGGGAGGAAAGTAAATTACTGATACTCCCCGAGACAACTTTTATGGAGTCAATAAATCCAAAAGGAGGCGTAAGCCTGAAGCTGGTATTGTTTGTCATAGTTTACTGAGAAATAGTGCCGTATTTGTTAGTTAAGAGTAACATATAAAACAAGGGACCTATGGGTCACTGTGCTCAGCTGACGTTAACCTTGAAGGTAAAAATCTAAAATAATATCTAATGGAGATAAAGTGTAAGAGGAAGAGGTAATAAAGGCCATGGTTGGTTTATATGATTGGTTTGTATTGATGAGCAAGAAATTGTTGCAAAAAATATTTTGTGACCTGACCATGTGTTTCCTAATGTTGAAACTAAAGCATGTGAGCAGTTTGTGAACAAATGATCTGTACTATTACCATGATCATTAATTGGTTTTTCGATTAACTGTTGACATTTCACTAGTTTACACATTTGTTCAATTGAATCTTTTTTTTTGTATAATATATATTATTAAATATATATGTATTTTTTTAATGAAATGTATACAGTTGAAATATAGCTAATTAACAACATAAAACAGGGCAAACAAAGCCTGATCTCAAATTCTGCTGAGGCAGGAAAATAATGAACAAATGTTTGTATTAAATCCTGATTTTTTTATCACATCAATTATTATCTAATTTAAGTTTATATTTCTATACATTTCCAATTTAACATATATATCTGAATATAAAAGTTGATTCATAATTCTCAATTGCATCATCATATATCTCAATCTTGTCGGATAACACCACATCATGCATACAAATGTTTATTTATTTTTTACCACAAAAATATATCTTTTAAATCTGCAAAACAATAAATATCTAAAAATAATACTTGATTTAGATTTCACAATTTTTAATTGTGTCTTTATTTATCCATAATGTGCTTCATATTTTATAATAATTTAAGCATACTGATGGGTTCATTTATATTTGTTAAAATCATTTAAAAGAAAATTGATTTCTTTAAAAATGCTACATTACACAACATTGCATCTTCTGGATTACACCTTGAATTATTTTTTCAAGGAAAGTTTTTGCATATCGGAGTGGAAACAGCATTACAATTAAGGAGATACAGTGAAAACAATAACAATTACTGCATAACACTTGGTGGGTTGGGTTTGCGGAGGGGGGGTGTGATTGGGGTGGTGATATGAGAATAACTATACACATGTCACAGCAGGGGATCTCCCCCAGTGACTGTCACAAATCAGAAACCCTGGCATAGCTGACTTCCAGTGACCTGGAGTGGGACCCTGCATCTGTAATCAAAGCAAGTGACAATAACTAGCTTAATTTTCAAGCTTTTATTTTCAAATTTCAGATTTAGACAAACTAAATATTTATGTTTACATGCTGTGAAAATTAAATCAATGGCGCTTACAGGAAAAAAACGTGCCATGGTCGAAGTTGGGCAAAATTTAAGGTACTGATTTTTTTTTATGCTAATAACTTAAAAATTTTACAAAATTCAGATCTAATTTTGGGTAAACAATTGAATCTTAATTAAACATAGTTATATACTTGAGAAAATAGACTCTAGTTTCAAATTTTTCATGTTAAGTGATTTATTATTTTTCCTGATTTTTTACAAAGTCCATTATGTTTGGGCCCATAACTTAAAGAATTTATACTTTACAGACTCAATTTCTGGCATGTACATAGGAACTATATAGAGGAATAATTATGGTAAATATGAGGAAAAACAGATGAGTGGTTTTGATATTAGGCAGTCCTGAAGTGTGAAAATAGGATTTTAATAAAAAATTGAGGTTTTTCCTTAATTTCTCAAACGAACAAAGTCGAAAAGACCCAGTTTTCAGCTTGGTAGGATATCTTGGGGACATCTAACATTATGCTGAATTTTGGATTCCTAGGTCTTACGGTTTCAAAACGTGCCACATCTACGGACGGACGGACGGACGGACGGACAGACGGACGGACGACGGACAATGGACCACGACTATAGCTCAGATGACTTATAGTCAGCTGAGCTAAAAAACTGTAACAAATTTAAGAAAAAAAAAAAAAAACAGACACCTGTTATTTTGTTTTGAAAATGATCTCAGAATTTTTTGTTGAGGTTCCTAACGTTCGCTTTTAAGATAAAAACGAACTGAGGGAAAGAAAGACGGAGCTGACCACGGCGGTATGTATACGTTGTGTATACTTGGCACACTGAGCATCGAATGTTATTACCGGTAGAGATTTAGTTTTTATTCGGTCCAGGATGAAATAATTTAATATTGATCATACGTTCCTTGAAAAATCAGATACAAAGAAACAATTTTAACTGATAAATTTCACATTTGTAGGACGATGAGGATGACTTATCGTTGATAAATTCCACTATTGATTTTAACCCATTCACTCGGATAATATAGCCCAGTATTCATTAAGACAATCCAAGTTCTTACGTTAATCTTTTGTGCCCCGGAAAAATTGAAAGCTGATCTCTGTTGTCGTGATATCAGGGAACAATTTAAAACAAGCACGCAGACGGTCGGGTAGTAACGTGCCTTCATTTGCCTTAGTCTGGTTCGGAAATATAGCCATACCGGTCACGCACTCAAATAACATGCCAAGAAAATCGATTATTTCTAATTTTCATTAAACGTGTACCATGGCTGATTGCTCACCATCGAAACAGCGGTTTCTCCTTAAGAGGTTAAACAGATCTTTAATAAATCTTTGCAGGCGCATCCATTGAAAAAGCATACCCAAGCCGTTTTAGATTAAACATTAATTTTCTATTGTCGAGCGTTATAAGGAGGGAGTGCATACAGCTGATATTCTCCATTTCAATTTTGATAGCATGCTGTAAAAGGGTATTGTACTTTATTTTCAGATATGATTTAATATGATGTTGATGGCTTGGACTACTGTTAAGAACCAACCGGCGTCGCTTCAATTTAAAAAGCAATCGGGGGATGTATAAAGCAGTTTATGCAGTCTTTCTGGGACATCAAAAACTGTTTCTGGACACTAGCTAGCAAGCCAATTGTATTGTGCACCACGAAATAAGATGAGTTCCACTGTTAGGTTTTAATCATTCAACGGAGCCAAACTTCAGGATAAGTATAGATTTTAAGCAAGCGACAAAAATTAAAGTAATCAACCAACTCCTTTCAGCTAAAAGCACCTATTGGGGTGGGGGGGGGGGGGGGGGGCGGGGATAATGAAATACGTTTTACATTCTCTCTCTCTCTCTCTCTCTGCACCTAGCCAGATATAAGATTTCCTACTTACTCGTATTTGAACTTGTCGATATGGGAACCCACGTGACGTGGCTGTGAGGAGCATGCGTACAAATTCCTGTCATCTTCCGGAATCATATCGACGTCATGGAAAACAAAACAGTCGAAGTCGGCGATACGCTGAGCTTCCCGGAAACCTATGTTCATCATGGCGGCTTTGTTGAACACCCTCGGTGATGACTGAGGGAAAATGTAAAAGTGATTCGGAAATACTTGTAATATCACTTCCTATGATCATATAAATGAAACTTGTATAGGTCTAACATATGGTAATTTATGACAATGCATGCGTCCAGATAACAATTGATAAAGTTATGATAAAGAGCAGCTGGGCTAATGTATAAATGAATATCTAGATATATATATGTACAAATATATAAACAGGTATAATACCTTCTGACGAACATATATATGATGTTGTTAACCAATGCATTTTAATCAAATGAAGCTCAGTCAAGAAATAGCATTCAACTACTCAAAAATATTTTGTATATAGTGAATTAAGAGGACATATTTCGTCTTAGTATTTTATTTTGCTTTATTTTAAATTTGTCTTAATATGGATGTTACTGTTTCGAAGCAAGAAGGAATGTACGTATACCTGTTCCACGACGAATATCCGGTAGTTTAGTTGCTGGTTTTGTAGAACAGCGTGCATATTGGAAAGGAAGACACGGAGATGCTGCGCGCGATCCCGGAAGGGAACAATTACCGCCACCTGGTGGCGAGCTCTGCAGTTTAATGGATGCCAAGCGCCTCCTGGTAGCAGTTCTGGATGCATGAGCTCCATTTCTCCGAATTCTGGCGCTGAATCTATTGTGACATTCCGTCGTCCCTCTGTTAAATAATTGAATAAAATTATATGAGTTTAGAACAAATTTTGTGTAATATTTGATGTTTCGATATAATGTTTTATTTATCGCGCCATCACGAGATCTTCTGTTTAAGGAAGAGTATACAGTAGGGTATGTGATAATGTTTATTTTCCAATTTTTAAACTATTTGTATAATTTGGTTTGTGAGCTCTACCATAATTAGGCATCAATGCAATGATATGGTGCCTAATTAACTTAAAATCACTAATTATAAATATAACGATTATCAATGAAACTGTAGAAATGACTGTAGATATAACAAACATCAAGAAATTTTTAAAAAAATGTAGATCAGGTATAACAAATCTTCATTTTTGGGTACACTTAGTTCCTCCTATATCCACATGATGTCTCTCCTGTAAGCTCTAGTTCAGTTAATCTCGCACCAAGCTGATCTCAGGAAGGCCTAACACAGACTCCAGAGCCCGGGGGGAGGTAACTAACTCTGCCAGCATACCAAGATAATTGTGAAAGATCTTCATTTTATTTTTCATAATACTTGTACCCTGACTGGTTCCAAACTATCAAGACAGGCAGCGTTTTGCTTCAAGATACATAATAAATTCTTTACAGAATAATCATCAAGAGAAAAAAATACACAACCGGTCTTTCGATAAAATAGTAACTGGTCACATTCTGAAATTAACTTCAAAAGTATTGCAATAAAGGATATAACAATTCATTTTCAATCATGGTTTAATATAATTTAGGTGATCATCAGACTAGAGATCCCACTGTGGACCAAATCTGACGTTGCATAAAAAAGAATTGGAAATTGCGTTATGAGTTTTATGTAGTATTATTGGAATAGGTTCTTATTAGTGTAAAGAATTGGTTCCTCACATTTAATCTGAAGACTGCTCATTTTATTGTGCAACACACGATACGAGGATTTAGTTTTGATAATTCAACATTGGCTTTTGTGACTTTTATTTATGCCACTAAACTACAAATATTGGGGCAATCCTTTCGGGCATAATATCTTTAGAAATTTGTTTGAGAACAATGTTATTTAAGCTCGCTCTATCTCTCTCTCTCTCTCTCTCTCTCTCTCTCTCTGAAGTCAGCCAGATCTGCGATTTCCTAGTTGCTCCTATTTCAGTTTGACAGTTTTGGGGCTTAACAGTTTTGAGACAAAACCATTGGCGCAAAAAAAGTTATATCACACTTCTGATACTATTATTTAGGAGTATCAGGTAATTTTAAAATGTTTGGTGATTGTTTTGATTGAAGATTAAAAGTAGGTTTACGGTTCCCATTATCTTTTTGTGCTCATTTGTTTTTAGACGAATTTTCTGTTCTGATGCTTTCTACGGTCACCAAAACCTCAGTTTAAAAAATTCTTGTTTAAAAGTAATTAATGTTAATTTGTAGATCAACCTCTGTCAGAGGAGAGAGCAGATACTGCCGGCATGTTGGTAGTAAATTTAATATTTCAGGAAAATAATGATTCTCGGGAATTAGTGTAATAAGAATTGATGAACCGTAGTGTAACCATTGATTATATGTTGGCTGTCTTCGTCGGGTAAACTACGATGATCTATTTTCACGGATGGATGAACACGTGACCGAGAGTGATTACAGACCCTGGTAGAGCTGGTGATTTGGGTTCTGCGGTGGAAGCCTGGAATCTCGGGTTACATTTCAATGGCTAGAAAAGGTGGTAATGTTTTTCCTGTGTCTGTTTGTCGACGAGAGAATATAGATCCAGGAAATATCGTGGTTTTAATTTTCATGGGGTATATATATATATATATATATATATACAAAGTAATACACATAGAATTTCAATACATCATAGTAAAAGTGCTCGACCATGCACGAGAGCATTAATAATGTATCATAAACAGTTAGTTTTACTTCATGTACTACAGAACTGTTTCATGAGTACAGCTGACTAGCCGGAATACCTAGGAATACCTGAAGAGTGAGCCGGCTAGTCAGCTGTACTCATGAAACAGTTCTGTAGTACATGAAGTAAAACTAACTGTTTATGATACATTATATATATATATATATATATATATATATATATATATAAATGATGTAAGCAAAATGATGTAAGTTTACATATGCTTTTATTTGAATGTTAAATTAAATTAAGTAAACGACGTAGAGCTCGATCTGGCATATACATTGTATAGTGTTTTTTTTGTAATATTCTCTTGGTGGTTCGTACATGTATATACAGAATACTATATGAAATTACTCTACAATATATGTGATAGAGCTTAATCTATGCTGGGATGGAGTCGGCCTAGTTTCTCTCGTCCTTACACCGAGTCCGAGTAAACGTCCGAGTCCAGGATTCCCGAAAAGGGAAGGAGTTCCTAAAACAAGGGACCCATGGGTCATTTCGTTCATCTGAATTTTGAAAAATATTAGTAACTGCAAAATATTTTTATTTCTTTTGGTTTTTCATGTATATTACCATTTGAAAAGCTTAGAAAAAATGGCCCTGCTGAAATGGACCTCTGTAAAATATAGAATAATGGACATGAGCTAAAGCATATGCACTGTGTAATAAATGAAATTTTTGGCCTGAAACCATTAAGTGATGCACCTAGGAAAAAATTGGGCCTACGGTAAGTGTTATATAAAAGTTACATTTCATAAACAAATAATGTGTGAAGGTAATTAAGTTTTCAAAAGTTAAATATATGACCATAATAGTTAAAAATTAATCCCACAAAGTTTGACCAATATTCCTGATTTTAAAACTAAGTTTAACAGTGTTATTCACACCTAGGCTCGGCCATATGAATGAAATGCTACAAAGTATTTATATCTTTTTAAATCTTGTTTTATTTATCTTAAATCTATCTCATTTAAATATTAGGATGAAATTCCTGAACAATTTTTTCTTTAAAAAAATCAAAATTGTCCAAGTCTCAACAAAAAGAATTTATTTAACGTTAAAATAATAAGATTCGTCTTGTTTATTATTCCTGTGTATTGAAGGGGTGGTTGGGGGGAGGGGTCTCTGTTGTAACTGCTAGTTGCTGAAAAAATGTGAAATTATAAGATTTATCTTGTTTATGGTATAGGTCTGTCAACAGAATGGGGTGGGGGGGGGGGGGGAGGGGGTGGAGAGAGAAAGGCTCCCTGTGGTATTAACTGCAGACAGCCTGATCAAGCTCAACAAGAGTGAGGGCTTGCCTCAGTGATGGGATTACATAACATCAGGGCAGTATAGCGATGCACTGAATGACCTAAAGTGACCAAAGTCGACTGCTTGACAATGTAAGAGAATACAACTAGAGCCTCCAAAATAATTCAATAACTAGCCTAATGTTGCAGCTTATATTTACAAATTTCAGATTTTATCAGATTAAATCCTTATGTGTGCATGCTGTGAAAATTAAATCCAGAGTACTTACAGGGAAAAAATGTTCCTTGGCCAAAGTTGGGAAAAATTTAAGGTACTGATTTTATATTTATGCTAATAACTTATAATTAGAGGGGGGGGAGTTACAGCACCTATGGATATTAATACAGAATACGGAATAAAATTCAATGGTGCTAACAGGGACTCTTGGGAGTTACAGCACCTCTGCATATACGTAAAGGATAAAATTTAATTTAAAAGAAATTATTTTTAAATATTTAAAAAAGGCAGCGAGATGGAAAACAAAGCAAATAATTTTAATTTCCTTTCTACTGAGACAGGAATATAATGAACAAATATTTGCATATGGTACTATTTTTTCTTTTGTTAAGTCATTTTTTTAAGTTTATAAATTTTACTATATATTTGCAGTATATCATATATATCTGAATATTTGAATTGATTCACAAATCTAAATTGCATCAACATTTATACTTAATTTAGTCAGATAACATCTCATTATGCACACAGATATATTTCTTATTTTTTTATAAAATATATTTTTTAATTTTGCAAAGCAATAATATATAAGAAAATAACACTCCAGATTTCACAATTTAAATTGCACCTTTATTTATCCATGATTTGCTACATATATTATCATATTATGCCTACTGATGGGTTAAATTATATTTTGTTTAATTATTTTAATGGAAATAATTTCTTAAAAATGTTACATCAGATCAACGTGGCATCTCTTGGAGTACTTCTTGAATTAATATTTCAAGAAAAGTTGTGCACAATGAATCAAAAACAGCTTTACATTTAAAGAAATACAGTTGACAATGACAAACCATGTATTGCAATATAATTGGTAAGGTGGTGGTGTGTGTGGGGGTGGGAGGGGGGGGGGATGTTAGGGTAGGGCCCATGAGAATAAGTGTATGTTTATTACAGCAGGGTCGTTCTGCCAGTGCTGCATCACTAATAAGGTTACCGAGGTAAGGCTGTAGTGAGCAAGAGTGGGGTCTTGGATGTACAAAATGCAAATATATATGAGCATCTGAAAACTTCAATAATTAGAATAATTTTAAGCTTTTACTTTCAAATTTCAGAATTCAACAGATTATATCCACATGTATCAAAGCTGTGAAAATAAATTAAATACACTTACGAGAAATAAAAATGTGCCATGGTCAAATTTGGGCAAAAATTATGGTACCAATTTAATATTTTTGCTAATATTTTGAAAAATTTAAAAGATTTTGATCGTATTTTGGTTATTCAATTAAATTTTGATAAATTAAAGTTATATTACTGAAAAAAAGTCCCTAGTTATAACATTTTTTTGTGTTAAGTAACCAAATATTTTTCCGGATTTTTTACAAAGTGCAATATGTTTCGGCCCATAACTTTTTTTAAATTATATAATACAGACCCAATTTCTGGCATGTACACAGGAACTATATAGAGGTAAATTTAGGGTAAATATGAGGAAAAACAGATGAGTCGTTTTGATATTAGGCAGTCCTGAAGTGTGAAAATAGATTTTAAATAAAAATTAATGAGGTTTTCCTTAATTTCTCAAAGGAACGAAGTCGCAAAGACCCAGTTTTCGGCTTGGTAGGAGATCTTGGGGACATCTAACATTATGCTGAATTTTGGATTCCTAGGTCTTACGGTTTCAAAACGTGCCAATTCTACGGACGGACGGACAGAGTCCTTCACCACTGCCTATAAATAAATATACCAAACAATTAATTCTACCCGTGTCGATGTCCTGTACATGCAAAACCCTCCGTCTGAAGTACAAGTCGTGACATGGCATACTGTGCGCTGACATGAAATCCTAATATGCTAATTTGCAATTGGGTTGACTTAATGGTGAAATACAATTTTGAAGCTTTGTCATTGTGTCTCAAAGATCTACGTTTCTACGATGGCGATTCATTCGCGAAGAAAAGAGCCTTCCCTATTTTCTGCGGAATTTATATCAATAATGTTAAATATTTTACAAAAGCCTATCCTACTATATCGTAGAATATCATTGAAAAATGCTTACTGTGAGTCAATCCACAAGTTGTGCCAATTCGTGGCAAAGTATATCACAGGAAGGCGTAGTAAGTCGTAGTATTTGGTCAAGTTAAAAACAATTAGGAAATCGCAGAAAATAGTGAATCGAAATGTGTTTGCAGAGGTGGTAGAAACCCGAAATCAAATGCTGACAACCGTCCCCAGATTAAACAAGTGCACGTCGGTCGCAAACTAAGCGTGTCTTGTGTCAGTGGGCAGTGATCTCCTGTTATCATTGCATATTGTAGTACATCGCAGCATATAGAAAATCGCAGAAGAAAAAGTAATAGCCCCGTGTTAGGCCTGCTACATGTTTATAAACATGCATAATATATACATTAAAATGAAATGATCCTGCCCCCTTATATGCTAATAAGATCACCATATTCTTAATGTACGGTGAACAGACCTTCCATCAATATGAACAATTATAACGTTTATTTCAAGCACTTACCTAGATTAGGTGACAGGCACGGACAGAGGGGCTGTGACGAGTTCTCTATAGACCGCGGAGTGAAGTTACTCCAGTTCCCGCTCCAGCCGAGCGATAAAGTGTCATTTTCGATACCGTCACATTGCCGTACGTACTCCCGTAAAAAGTCGTCAGCCGAGAGCGAGAACGGAGTGAGCGGGGCTGCCGTGGTGACCACGTCCTCGGAGATTGACCTCGGTTGACTCTGGTTTGTACGGTAGAGGTATACAGAGGCACCGAGCATAAATCCTGTTTCTATGGCTACCAGACCGAGCAGGATCACGATGCAACGCACCCACCGGCCGTAGGATCGGTCTACGGACACTGCCTTGTACACCGCCACTTTCGTCACCATTAGTTTCCTCCCCACCCGGCAGGTGTCGCTGCCTTGAGCGTTGCAATGAAACGCAATCACCTTAGCGTGTTGTAGATCACCGATATCGTAACTATGGTATGACTTGATAAGCAACAATAACTGGTGTTAGTGCTCCTCCACTCTTTCAAGTTTGAATCTCAAATGTCATGTGACCTTAAGTCGCCTCGTTCTGATTGGTAAATACGTAAATGCAAATTGGTTAAGACTTCTCTAAGCACGACAGTTTTTAGCACCATGCAGGTTAAATGAATGATGTACGGCAGTATATGTTTAGCACATCAATATACATATAAAAATGTCAGCACCACTGCAGCTACGAATGCTCCAGAATTTAATCTATATCTCGGTGATTGTATTTGATGACAATTAAGTCGAGAAGAGACATACAATTCCTTGGGAAGACTTGACTTTTTGTACACTCTTTGGCTTTGTGAATTCTCGCAAACAGTTAAACGTGAGATCCGATCACAACTTGTCACGTGACAATGACGTCAGCGATAAGAAAAAGGTTCCCTTAAAATGGTATTGGCAGATCTAATCCCCCTCCCAAATGAGGCTTCCTATTTTGTTTGTTCGTGATGTTTTTCGCAGTTGGATGCCGATAGTAGTGTGCTTTAGTGTCCGATTCTAACTTCGTCACGGTAAACTTTAACTAGATAATCGTCGTGGCCCGGCCCCTTCCGCGATTATTAAGAAAGTTGTGGACTGATTGTCTGACGTAATTGATCTGTACCGGGCTCCCCAGCCTCTTGTCAGCGACCGCTATCAGACGGACCAGGTAAGCTAGAGTTCAATATCAGCCGAGTTGAGATGAAAATTTCTTCTGATAACACTTGGTATTGATAAGAGTGCAAAGCCATCGCTGGTCCAAGGTAAACAGTGCACGAAGGGCATTGCAATTCGTCACACCTGTTTATATAATAATGATATCCAGGTGTCTGATGGGTTGTGCTTTATCAATGTTATGGCTGTCGCCCTTTCAACTTCTGTATCACTACCTTTTGCTGGCCCGGTGTAATCCCCAGGGAATCTGGAAATAAAAAAAAATGGTATCGGTAAATAAGAATATACATGTACCAGTTAATCCTACAGAGCCGGGCGCCGCTGCAATTGTGGCCAGATTAAAATCCAGTTCACTTACAGTCACTACTGTAATTCTAAGCTTAGCTGATCGAACTTTGTGCAACCAAGTCTAACCCTTTGATACTATAACATTTATATTTGCTAATACTGACCATTTTTTTATTCCCTAGATTTGAAATATAATATGACAGAGCCACAATTATCTTTTTATTTCACTCCTTTTGATTAAAGGTGGAATCATACTTTTAAATGTTTTCATGCATGGCAACAAAATCTCTAAATTCTTTCATAGGTCACCAAGTAACCAGTTTCACGTGCAGCAATTACCTCTATAGAACTACATCCTTGCGGAAGCGAATTGTTTAACAGCATCCTTCATAGATCGTGGGAGAGTGCACGTAGCACTCTCAATTAATATTATGGTCCAAATATCAGAATCAACCAGAATCAATTCTGAGAAATCAAGTTTTCACTCTTTGACATCTTTTCATTCAACAACGTCCTACATTACCAGTCATGAATATTCATGGAAATCTTTCACGCTCCACTATTGTGCTATTCGAGTCCAAAGAGGTTAACTTGAATAAAACAGTCAACATTTAATAGGCCTAAAACAAAACTCACAATTGGCTAATTTAAGCAACGCAATATATAATAATAATAATAATAATAATAATATAATCATAATAATAAGCTAAACGACTCACTGTAATCACGGACTAATAACAGATATTGTGCAATAGAAAATACGTTTAAAATACAGAATATGATATTTTGTAACATCATCAAATTAACGCGATTTACTTAAAGCCATTTAAAACCACTCGACTCTTGCAAAATTAAGTTGGTCCATGAAAGACGTCTTACTTCAAATTGCATCAACAATGAAGATTTGCTCAAGCCAGACATATTAAGGCGGACGAGGGATGACGTAAAATGGGTGTCGATGCGGGTGCGGAAGGAAAAAAAACTAGACGACCATAGGTCGAACGCTTGCCGGAAGTTGAAATGACAGACGGACAGACAGAACAAACTGTCGGTTTTCTAACAATTGAGTGACTTTCAGAGCGACTGGTGAAAAGTTAGGCCAGTTGAACGACATATATCACACAAAAGAACATGAAAGCAGACATAGCTGACAACAAATGACATACAAACAGACATACTGACAAAGTGACACAAGCTTTAGACCAGATGACTAAACCAGGTTATGGATAAGACTCGGAGGAAGAAAATAAGCTATAGTTTATGTAACTGAGGTTTATAGTTTTGAAGATGTGGCCAAAAATTTTAATATTTCGGAAGGTCGTGTGCAGCGCCCCCTAGCGGCAATATCCAGAAAACGAAAACTCTATTTCGAGATATTAGTGTAAGACATAACATGTACCAGTTTTAAAGGATTCCTTCAAAACTGCGGCCCGGAGAATGGTATATGTAAGACACAAGAACCAGCAAGCAGGCGAAATTGAGGACAACTGACAAACAGACAGACATACTGACAAAGTGACACAAGATTGAGACCAGATCACTTGACCAGGTTATGGAGACGACTCAGGGAAAGAAAATAAGTTATACTTATGTTACTGAGGTTTATAGTTAAATCGGAGATTTCCGGCAAGCAAAAAACGAAAAGGTGTGAATGCGGCTTTAGAGAGGCGAACATATGTACCGATGTTGTTCTCTGAACATGCTCTTATTTTGCTGCAAGGCCTCGGCCTCTCTGTCTCTCTTTCTGTCTCGTCTTTTACCTCTGTTTTATTTCTCTCAATCAAATACACACCTTAGATATGCGCTGCCTCTCTTTCCCTCTGTGTCCAACAAACACCCAAATCTATCGATAAACTATCAAGCTGTATGAGTCATATACCGCACTTTTCTCTTTGTGCTCTATATAGGTTTCTGTAGGTCACAGGCTAGTGCTACATATATCTATGTTTTTTTTTTACTTTATCTCTTTCCGGCCGTCTGTTGCGCTATAGCTGATGTTATCTTGACAAACATGAATGGAGGATTTCTATGTCAGGCGGTTCCCTCGGCCTTTGAACAATTTTAAATACAATCAGATGCTATTCACGGATAGATATAAAGTAACTAGATAATTCTTGGCACCACAGGTGCCATAGTATCGCCAGACAATTACCCCCCCCCCCCCCCCCCTTAAGAATAAGCCACCCATCTTCAGCAGCATATACTGACAATTGGCGAGCGACTATAGTTTCTTCCATCTACCAACTTGAGAAACAATATTTTCCAACAAATATGGGGGCCACTACTGTGAATCACTCTTGAGAAAAGTGGATTAATTTATATTATAAAATGGAAAGGTAGGTGGCGCCACCTGTCTGGTTGACGAGAAACTCTCCAAGATGGATGAACATGCCAAATTTGAGACCATTACATTGAACACTCCTCAGATATGAGCAATTTTCACCTAAAACAAAAGGAAAGATACACACCACACGAAAAAATGGCAGATGGCGCCACCTGTCTTGAGTACAAGATGAAAGAGGCCAAGATCTATGGACATAGTTTTAAACCAATGCGGCACTCCATTCCTAAGAAAAGAGCATTAATTTATTCTATGTAATCGGGAAGGTAGGGTGCGCCTCCTCTCTGGTGTACGAGAACATTTTCTATAATCGATAGACATGCAAAATTTCAGACCAATACCTTGAACCACACCGGGGATATGAGCAATTTTCACCCAAAGCACATGTACAGATGGACGCCACGGCAAAACGACTACAGATGGCGCCACCAGTCTTGAGTACAAGATAGAGTCGGCCAAGATCTATGGATATGCACAATTTCCGGCTAATATGGCAAATCGCTCCTCAGAAAAGGGCATTAATTTATTCTACAAACACGGAAAGGTAGGTGGCGCCACCTGTCTGGTTTATGAATAAACTTTCAAAGATGGATGGACATGCCAAATGTTTAGATCAATACTTTGAACCACTCCGGAGATATGAGCAATTTTCACCCGAAGCATATGTACATATAAACGCCACGGCAAAACGATTGTAGATGGCGCCACCAGTCTTAAGTACAAGATGGAGGAGTCCAAGATCAATGGGCATGCACAATTTCAGCCAAATTAGTTTTAGACTTATAATTCTTACAGTACTGTCTAGTGAAAATGATGGGGTATTAAGAGGCGTGAAAACAAGTAAAAGACAGAAGATGGCGCCACCTGTTTTCCGCAGAAGACAAAGCTATCCAAGATCTTCGGTCAATTTGATTTTTGGACCAATTATGCATCCCTTATTGAGATAATTATGATTTTGTGTGATTTTGTATGATTTTCACCATATATGGCAATATTCAAGGTCAAAGCCACTCTCATAGGAAAGGTCATGACCCCAGTTTTAAAAATACATCATTCCATAACCAATGTCTATGCATACGCATAATATGAATGAAAACTGTCTATTAGTTTTATACAAATAATGCTCACAATACTTTTAAGTGGTAATGATTGGGTTAATAAACGGCACGGAAACAAGAAAAGAATACAAGGTAGCGCCATCAGTTTCCGATACATGACAACACTATCCAAGATCTTTAGTCAAGTTGATTTTTGGATCAAGATTTCTTGAGATATGTAAGAATTTGTGTGATTTTCCGCCAAAATGGACCTATTCAAGGTCAAGGTCACTCTCCTTGTTAAAGTCATGACCCCATTTTTAATTGGCTTCGTCCTCTCACCCATAGCTATGCACATGTTAAGTTTGGTAAATATCCATGAAATTTTTTTTGAGTTATCGCGTCCAAGTGAAATCTCTGCGGCGGCGGAAGTTGCGGCGGCGGCGCGACAATGCTTAAACCATAGTATTCCGACTTTGTCTGGGGATACAATAAAGGCCTCGATATGCAAACTTCCTAGCTAATACAAAGCTCTCTCCCTCCCTCTCTCTCTCTCTCTCTCTCTCTCTCTCTCTCTCGTGCAGCTATACATGTATACGTTTATCCTTACTCCAATTTTTTTCCCGTAGTTTTCTCGCACTCTAAGTGCGGGTTATATTTCCCAGAAAAAAAACACAATACTTCCATAGGGAAATACGTTTCCAACAGGATGCTATATTCTGCTATCGCTTATCAAAATTGATTCATATAATTATCTATGTGTAAATCTATGGGTAAAATATCAGCCTGTTCAGTATCGAGCATTCAAAAGCGTGCTTTTATATAAAGTAGGTAATGTTTCACTTTGGACTTTAGTAAAGATACCAAGTGCATCTGTTACTTCATTGATATTTATAATGTGGTCAGTCGCCCTATAAATATTTATCATATATATTCGATTATTTATGTAGTTTAATATTATAATTGACCTATCCACCACAGCCCATATTCGACGCCCTTTAAACCTAAATATTATAATGAGCCCCCAAAAGGCTCCCACACAGGTATGCCATACCCATAGTTGCGAGAGCTGTTTACAAGACAATAATGACGTCACAAAGTCGATGACGTAAGACTTCGCATTGACTGACGTCATCAACTGCAATCGCTATTCTCCATTGTTGAATATAGCGCAGTCATTGTAAACTGTCTGTCCATATTTTGGATCATTTGTCTCATACGAATTAGTAATTACGTGCCGGGTAAGACATTATTAGGCCTACTCGGAGGAGGAATGGCTCCTGCTACCTATGGCCTAGAACTTCTTATACTGTGTCCTATTTATAATCCTCATATTAATTATGTACATATGATAGTATTTCGGTAGTTTATTGATGACTTTCGGTATTATTTTGCATGTGAACCACCAAAAGTCTGAGCTCGCACTTTGTCAAATATGAAACTAATGTATAACAGCGGTATTGCATCTATAAATACCTATGAATGCTCACTGTTCATTTTCCACATGGTTACTATAAAAAAGAGCTCTAAATTTAAACTTGTATCCTCATCATTAAACAGTAACTGGCCTTTTTTCAACTATATTAATTGTGACAGGGGAGCATATATGATCGTATGCACATGAACACAGGAATACCGTACTTTTTCTGGGAGGCGCGCTGACTCGAGAGACTGAGGACAATGCAGAACTGTTACATTTTTTTAAACTGGCCGACTTCGAAGAGTGACGCGCTAGTGAAGAGTACATGTAAAACTTTTAAACAATGGTTATGGGCCAATAATTTATCAACAGACTGTGTATAGGATCATACAGGCTGCATTCTTTGACCTACTGAAACTATCATATATGTCTCAATAATGGACTCGATATATGGCAGGGCCTAATCGGGCGAGCATCGTCCCATCCATGCGTTTCTCCTCGTCTTGTGATTTTATTTATAAGAGAAGGAATAAAACAGTTTTTTGTGACTTTGAAAGATACTTCGAGTAACTTTTATAACAAGGGACCCATGGGTCAAAGCGCTCAGCTGAACTTTGTAAAATTTTAGCAAATGCACTAATTTGTATTTTTTTTTTACATATTAGCATCTGAAAAGCAAAGAGGAAATGGCCTTGCTATTTGGTGATAATCAAATATTAAATATATGAAGACAAGACAAATACTACATGTGTACTATTATGGTCTACATCAAAGACGCAGGAGCCGTTCATGATCAATATTTGTAAAAAATATCTTTATTTCAACTATGTGAAAGTATTATGTGTTTAAAATACCCAATGCTTATATATGAAATCCTGTAAAATATGAAATAAGGAAGAATATATGGAGCTGAGCTCTTGTATAATAATACACATTTTATTTATTAACTGCACAAAAGTTGTAAATAATAAGAATTGTACATTATCAAGTGAGCATAAACTAAATCTAATAATTACTGTGGTTGCCTTTATATCGGCGGGGCTAAATTTTCGTAGTTTTTATATTATTAAAAATTTTAACGGGGTTCCTTTTTCGCACTCTATCATTGGTGTAGTAGTATATTTTATTATCAAAAATAGTTTCATTTACCGGTGATTTCACTATTATCTAGGTCTATACTATTTCTCGGTCATGATATCGCATGTTCAAACATTCACAGACGGCTGAGCCGACGCCTGGGGGAAGCATTGACCCCGCTGGCTGTAATTAGTTCATGGTCGAGGCTCATTAAAAACAACTCAAATGTTATTAAGGTGTGTCGAGAAACCAACCTGTAACTACAAAACCGTATATTAAGTTTGTTTAGGGAAACTGTCTTGATAAGGGTATCTGTTAATTAAGAGTCGAATCGTAATCACCTGCTCAACCAACAAGGGACGCCTGAAGGTAGCCCCTTGTTTCAGTGTCAAAGGCAAGGATGTGCCCAGAATAATTTGAGTGCCGTTTATGTTGCTAATTACTTCCACATAGGTGGAAGAAGGAACCGTATTCAGTTTCTCACAGTTAAAATCTGAAGCAAAACATAATATTCCACTGTTTTACGGCATTTTGGTCCCAAAATGAACTGTGACCTTTCAAATATATTCAAAATTCACGTCATCACTAGCCAATCATACATCGTTTGGCGCGTCATGATTTCACAGAATTAGTCTTTTATACCGTTACAAGGTGGCGCAACCCTAGCGGCTATGTTCACTACTTCAGTGGCAAATTTTATTCATTAACATGACTAAATACGGCACAATATGAAAGAGTACCTTCTACTCAATATTCATTTTAAGCGGCACTGGATGTCATCTAACCAGGCACACATACACTTAATTTTTAAATATTACTGCCCAGCGGGCATGACACTTTCCAGTCATGTGCCGGGGGAAAGGAATAACTGCCGGGCGCGTCCGCCGGTGTTATCACGCACCTGAAAAGGGACCCGGTTTTTGCATCTAAGCCAACCGATATTATTTTAAATGGGCCCTATCATTTGCCTGAAATACCTTTATTCCGATAAGATTATGTATTTTCGGTATTATACATTTCTAGGGTTTGTTCGTGAGATTAATCTGGGTACAGAGTGCAATGTTAATAAATCATTCATTGTCTCACCTTAACAAAAATAATTTAAAGACCTTAAAGAGCTTTAAAGACTACCGAGGCAACAATTGGCCCTATGATAATCAGAAACTGTAAACATATTCACTGCGAGTCTTAACGTTGACAGTCCATAGTTCTTCATGAATGTTAATATCACCCTGTGACATCTTCAGCTGTTTTAAAAAAGATAGGTAGGTAAAAAAACAAGATCACTGATAAAACCTACCTGCAAAAGAACAATTTACCAGTGATTATGATGACTGCCCTGTATAAACAGTAGAACCTAGAAATGGGTTCCAGAGGAAACAATCATTTGCAGAATGTGAGAAATTTAAACCTTCGTTTATAATGGAATTTGAAATTTTGCAAAACCAACAAGTGTATAAATATATACTTCAGGGACATCAATACAGAAACCATGGGGGTATATATGGAATTAGCCTATAGTGCAAATATAATACCTTTTACATTAAAACCTTATACTTAATCCTTACTCATTAAAGGCTTAGACGTGTACCTATACCGAATAGATGACGAGAAATAGCCCATCCGAGGGTTCGGTCTTTAGTCCCTCATCCATAACTGAACCATTACACACTGTGAAAAAGTAACACAAAGGTTTTCATATGAAAATATAAAAAAATAGATATCTGCATTCTAAGGAATTAAGCTTCCATCATATATGTTTGCATTCACTTATTAAGCCCATATTTCCAGGTTCATTCGTGTATATGTGACATTACAATTGTGAATATTCCCTTGTGACATTCTTGAATCCGAGTGATGTTCCCATTCCCCAACAAAACTAATCAATTCTTCCTTGGCCCCAGTGACGTCAATTTGTCTACAAGGGTGGGGGGGGGGGGGGGGGGTGAGAGGGGGGGGCATGACTCGGAACTTTTCAATCACACACGCACACACACATATTTATATATATACATTTTATTGTCTGTGTGACACATTTCAAATTAATTGTAATGTTTTTAAAAGGTATTATGTTTCCAGTATATGTTAATTTTGAATCAGATTTAGATGTATAATATTTCATATTAAACTCAGAAATTGACCTTAGGCTAAAATTCTAATTATTAATATATTTCATTTCATATATATATATATATATATATATATATATATATATATATATATATTTCTCTGAATATCAGGGGGATGATTACATTTACCATCTCCTTAACTCTTGCTAAAATGATGGGGGTTTATATATATATTCCCCTTGAAAATATCAGGTAATTCCGTTAATGATTGCGTGAGTTATATAGTGAACAAACACACAAACACACAAACACACACAAATGGGATTGAACTAAAATATCGGCTGAAAGGAAAAATGTATAATACGGAAACAATTCAATATATGGGCCGCTAATGACAACCGCCGGTGTAGGGCCACAGGTCATATCCTTAAGAAAAAAAATAAATCTTTTAATGTTTCAGACAGACATCTTGTACACTGATACAATTATCTGTTACCAAACGGAGCACAAGTTATCCCAGGTGTTCACCTCATCATTGTTATAATAGATCTGACATTGCACCTTGAACTATCACAACATCTGTCTCGGCTTTGATACGGCGACAGCGGTTGCACGTGAAACCATGTGTATCATGCAGCGACCATGGCGAGAGACCCAAACACCATATGTTTGCACTATAATGTGTATTTAAATCCATCCTGTCTTGTGCCTTATCTGAAGTATATAAGTGGTTTCTGGCTTACTTTGTGTACATGTTAATATACTTTATGTATTTCCTGCAGAGAAAGTTCTTATAAAGCTTTTGTGACGGATGCATGAGTTTACTTATATACAGGTTTTTTTTGTAAACACAACAAAGTTGATACAGAGAAAAACCATGCATTATAAGGTGGTGGGTTGTATATAGGGTAAAGTTGAAAGACAAATGTCAAATGATCAGGGAAAAGCATGTTAATGACATAATTGTTTTGTTAAACAGGTAAAAGCACTACATAACAAATGTAATCTAATAAAAATTTCAAGAGCAAATTGGTTAAGTTTCTATTGAAAATCAAAATAAAATTTTTGATGCGGGGGTGGGGGGGGGGAATAAAATCGACGCACCTAATAGACGTCCGATATCGCAATATGCCTCTTTAAAGGCTCTCTCAGAGGCATGTGTTTATACTGTCATGTTAAGGAATATTATATATATATATATATATATATAATAAGAAACTGTGAATCAAATACGTGTATACGATGGACCTTGGTCACTGTTAGCACAATGACGTCAGTGACGTTTTGAATAACGTGATGGCCGAAGTTTATGGTGAAATGACATATTAGCACACAATCTGAAGTACACAGTTATATTTGTTCAATTTCTTTAAGCTTATTTTTATAAGGGTAATATTTTGTAAAGAGTAATTATAATGTTTACACAATGGGTACATGAATGTGAAGAAAAGGCGTCAGTAAAAAAAACCTTTCACTGCACTTTCGTCTGAGGTATAATAAGAAATAAACTTTATCCACACAGTCACACACACACAGACATATATATATATATATATATATTTATATATATATATATAAATATATATATATATATATATATATATATACACTGTGTATTATTTACCTTTGACAAATATTATTGCATTCCTTTCCCTAAACCCTTATACTCATCTCGGTTAACATACAAAGATAAGATCATAGCAGTACCCTGACCCTGTGGTTATACCCTGATAGAATTTTCAGCAGGGATAAACATGTGTATCAGCTCAAGTGTCCGGAGGCTGCATGAGTTTGTATGGGGGCATACCTCAGCTTGATAAAAATTAGCTTTCTCTCAGAACAATATAATTATCTTCATTGTTGTGGATATCACTACCACCACCACCGAAATGTCATTGTCGTCGTAATCATCATCATTAACTTTGTTATCAATATCATCAACGTTATGCCTTGATCATCATTGTTACCTCCAACATCACTATAATGATATCATCACCACCACCATCATCATCATCATCATCATCATCATCATCATCTTCGTTATCAATATCATCAACGTTATGCCTTGATCATCACTATTACTATCAACATCATTATTATGACATCATCACACTGATGTCACCAACATCATCATAGTCATCATCATCACCGTCATACCATCATCATTATTATCATCTACATATTCATCACACTGTCCTCACCAACATCATCATCATTGTCATCATCATAACCGTCATACCATCATCATTATTATCGTGTACATATTCATCACACTGTCGTCACCAACATCATAATCATTGTCATCATCATCACCGTCATACCATAAACATTATTATCATCTACATAATCATCACACTGTCGTTACCAACATCATCATCATTGTCATCATCATCACCGTCATACCATCATCATTATTATCATCTACATAATCATCACACTGTCGTCACCAACATCATCATCATTGTCATCATCTACATATACATCACACTGACGTCACCAACATCATCATAATTGTCATCATCATCACTGTCATACCATCATCATTATTATCATCTACATATTCATCACACTGTCGTCACCAACATCATCATTATTGTCATCCTCATCACAGTCATACCATCATCATTGTAATCATCTACATATTCATCACACTGTCGTCACAACATCATCATCATTGCCATCATCATCACCGTCATACCATCATCATTATTATCATCGACATTATCATCACACTGTCGTCACCAACATCATCATCATTGTCATCATCTACATATACATCACACTGACGTCACCAACATCATCATAATTGTCATCATCATCACTGTCATACCATCATCATTATTATCATCTACATATTCATCACACTGTCGTCACCAACATCATCATTATTGTCATCCTCATCACAGTCATACCATCATCATTGTAATCATCTACATATTCATCACACTGTCGTCACAACATCATCATCATTGCCATCATCATCACCGTCATACCATCATCATTATTATCATCGACATTATCATCACACTGACGTCACCAACATCATCATCATTGTTATCCTCATCACCGTCATACCATCATCATAATTATCATCTACATATACAACACACTGAAGTCAGCAACATCATCATCATTGTCATCATCATCACCGTCATACCATAATCATTATTATCATCTACATAATCATCACACTGTCGTTACCAACATCATCATCATTGTCATCATCATCACCGTCATACCATCATCATTATTATCATCTACATAATCATCACACTGTCCTCACCAACATCATCATCATTGTCATCATCATCACTGTCATACCATCATCATTGTTATCATCTACATATACATCACACTGTCGTTACCAACATCATCATCATTGTCATCGTCATCACCATCATACCATCATCATTATTATCATCTACATAATTATCACACTGTCGTCAGCAACATCATCATCATTGTCATCATCATCACCGTCATACCATCATCATTATTATCATCTACATAATTATCACACTGTCGTCAGCAACATCATCATCCCGTTCATCCTCATCGTCCATAACATCATGTTCTTCATCATAAATTAAGTCATTATAATCGTCACATTTTGGTGGCACGCTAGTCTACTAACTTTTTCATGAAAATTAATCAACCAGGCTAGAATGACCTGCACTGCCGGACATGATTCCTTTCTAGTATTTTAGTCACTTGAGGCCGGAAGGAGTATTGAACACCACATTTCATGTGATCGGATATTCATAAGCCAAGGGAATTCATTACCATCATCGTGAGATTCTCATGGCAAGAATGCAGTATGCATGTAGCGGAATATCATTATAACACACGTACAGGCTTATAGTATCGCATGGTTACGTAATATCACATGTAGTTACATAATATATGCATAGTAAACCAGGATATATACGTGGAGCAACTCAAGTAGAAAGAACTTATGAGGAAAGAACGCCCGGCGTGACGAGTGTCGAGTGACGAGTGTCTTTTATCACTTCCCTGTTTACTCACACCAATAATACCAGAACCCAGTGACCCGCTCCAAGGTTAACATTAAGATTTCTTTTTAGTAGCACACTTCATGCTCCATTTACATATAACAGTATTGAGAAAGTATAACTATTACAAGATTTATGACTTAGTATTTTTTAACAATAAAAAGTGTATTATATTTTTATTATCATTAAACTATTTTTCTATACTCTTACGTATCATCTTTATCACCATTATGAACACAGTCGTTGGCTAGTTCTCGTTGTCATTATCATCATAATCATCATCACCATTATCATCATCATCATGATCCTCTTAATTGTAATCACCATCGTCATTGTAATAACTCTCAACCGCATTATAAATTCATTATTAACATTACAGTCACTGTCGTCGTCATCGTCATCCTCATCCTCATCATCACAGTTGTTGTCGTCTTCGTCGCAATCATCATCACTGTCGTGATTGTCATCATCATCATCATCATTAAAGTCGTGGTCATCAGCGCTATCATTACAATCGAGGATATCACCATTAGTGTCATAATATATATTTTAACCGCAACCATCATAACTTCCACTATCACACCATTATCATCATCATCTCTTTAATTATGCATATAAGCAATGGACCTTGGAGCCAGGTTTTCCTGCGTTACGCATTAATTCCATTGTTAACCAAAGGACATATAATACGAGGCCAATTGGACTATTGAATTCAACATTTGATGTGATAAAATATTCAAAACCCGAGGGAATTCGTAACAAGGATCAGTCCTTTCTGTTAATTAGAATACAACTGGGGTATCAATATGTATGGTCACGATGGTGTACTTAAATGCTGTACAGTAGAAAGTAGTACTATTAACTGGACACACTCCCTTTGTTCTGTATGTACGCGTTTCGTTCGTGTACTATAACCATTGTCTAAGATCTTTCCCGTCTTCAACAATGATTAAAAAGACTGGCGGCAGGCAAAGGTAAAATGAATAAATTAATAATTGATCCCTGTTATATTTGTGTTGCACATTGAAGTGTTTGCTCCTCGGGGGATTGTGCATGAACAGTAGGAGAAAAACAGGAAATTAAGGTCGGATGATTCTGATTAAATAACAGACCATCAGCTTTACCACTCTATAAATAGACATGTGTGTTAAATTATCACATAACCCTACTGAAATATACAGATGTGTACATGCAGTACTTCATACAGTACCTATACCAGGATGAGGTCATTATATCCCTGTAAGAACTCATGGCATATATATATACATATATATATATATATATATATCCCCTGAACCAAGCGTCTGAATGAGATTTCGAGCTTAACAAAGCATTTCGCTTACTCTTGAAATCCTGACGCCATATGAGTATAAATATAATATATAGTGCATATATATATACTGTAACTGATACGTTGTGACATACCTAATACATGAGCCAATAGGTGTGACGTCTTTAACGAGCGCGTACAAAATGTGTGACTTGTATGTTTGTATGTTCCTGTTACGTTTTTATCAGACAATGTCACGTGTCGGACTTCATTCTGTTTGACCCTACCAACATATGTAGTCCTCATATCACTGAGCAAATACTTCCTGTTTGAACAAAACTGATATTGCAGCTTTAACCAAGTCTAATCGAATTATATAAATATATATATATATATATTTATATATATATATATATATATATATATATATATATATAACGTACCGTGGATCTCGACAACAGCAAATGAAATGCCTGCAGATGAGACATGACAGTGGTTTGAATATTAGTTGTATGGATCAAGTTTTATTTTACTTTACGTATTTCCCATCTTTCAAATTATTATCAAATTATTTTGTGCGCTCCTGCAGGACTATAGAAGGAATACAAGCTCGCTGGAGTGACCTTAAGGCATAATACGTTTTCGTCAACCGTATGTGGTCGTGTTGTCAACCATATATATATAAACTCTGAAAGTTGTTGGGATATAGGGATAAGCTCATTCAGCCGTATTTTCCTCCAATTGTCAGTATGGATCAGCTGAAGCCACCCTGTACACTCGAGTTCATGCTACATCTGGAGCCAAACCAACAAAATGGCGCTACTGCGCAGCTGTGTTTCTGCACCGCAGGAGCCAGCGAAGACAAAGAAGAAAACGTTAGTACTGCATGGGAACAAATGACTAGGGCTGATATCGGGCCCAAGAAAGCGTATCCATACAACCGGCGGCACGACCAGTTGAACGACTAGTCGCAGGTCATTACGACAAGTCGTACGATTGGTCGCTGGTCACTAAGACTTGTCGTACGATCAATATTAATCGCAACGACTTGTCGCACGACTGATCGTGCGACCGATCGTCACTATCTCTGGTTGATCGTGCAACTGAGCGTGCCACCAGTCGTACGATTACCTGCCACCAGTATCAAGTACTCACGACCATTTAAGAATCAGGACAAATTTGAGTAGAATGGTCGTGCGACTCCCTAATCGTGGGTTTTTCGAACAATTCAGGGTGATAGTGGCTTAAACAAGCAAATGATGCCGACGGACCACTGTGAGCCAAGGTCAAGAGAGCAAAGGTCTAGATAAAGACCCAAACGAGTCTGTGTTATACATATTGATAAAGACTGTATAACTCGTTGTGATTGCGACTCTAATTAGCTACCCCAGCAGCACTGTTAAAGTAACGCTGTTTGAACCGTTTGCTAACAAGCAAATGAAGCCAAAGAAAACTGTAACTTGACCTTGAGAGCAAAGTTCAAATTAATTACACAGGCGGTAATGGTATTGCACATTGATGAAGACTGGATAGTTTGGAGTTTTTTTTACAAGCGAGGCACAAACCACTGCCAATGTTATACTGCCTGACCTAGTTTTATTGCAAAAATGGGTCACAGTGACCTAATTTCAGAAGATGGGGATCAAATGCTAAAGAGCTCTGATTAGGTGCTATATAATATAACGCTGGACAAGTATCGACAATGATGGTCGTAAAACCGGTCTGGATGTTTTAGCCAGGTGCATGGTCACTGGTTGGTGTAAGCAAAATCCCGGAATGATGAAGCGTTAATGAATGTAATATTACTTAAAGCATCAGGAATTTGCAAGCCTATTACGTTCACATCTAATTTACATATTCTTTAAGAGATTTCTCAGGTATCGTTCAGAGGACTGTGATACATATTCAATTTGATTGTAAATGCAATGGGATATTTTCAGTGCTGACAGGTCTTAAACGTATCTCACAACTTCTAGTTTATTTTACGGAAATATTATTAACAGCACTTTATTTCTACCATCAACGGAAATGGGCCTATGCAAGATATATATAAATTTCCAGTATCTGGTTATAACAATAACATTTATATATGCTTAGCTGACTTTATTTAGACGACCTGAATTTTGTTTTATTATATTGTAGTAACGAATGAATGAACATTAAGCGCATCGTGAATTGTGCATTTGAACCCTTCTTGCCCGCATTACACGCGCCTCAACCCTTTTTGATATATATTAAATTGCATTAATTATACAAACTATAACTAGATTTTAAACTTCCTCAATTGGACAAAAATATCATACAGTATGGTTTCATTATAATTCAGTCTTTTTGATTGAACTGTGCAGTTTGAATTGTGATGGTTATATAACACAGTTGACGTTATCTTTTAATGAAGTAAGCCAAAGGTCAGGATAAAACCGGGGCAGAAAACTCATATGGTTCTAAACTAAAGAATAAAGATGGTAAGCGAGAGCAACTATCCTATATGTAACGGAATCTTATCTTAAAATTACCACTGAATGTCAAATGTCAGATTTAAATCTTAATCTAATTAAAATATTAATTGGAGTTAATTGATTGCAAGACCTTCAACTAATTTCAATGTGCTTAAATCTAAAAAAATTCGTGAATTTATGAAGGACGTAAATTAATCACTACGGCTGTGCGTAACAGAAAGTGGACTGAACATGGCGAGAGGAAATTATATTTTTGGTGATAGATAATGACTAATTCTACAGAATATTACGTTATTTTGATTGATGGTGACAATATAATACAAAATTTGGTATTATGAACTAAAGAGTTGCATTATTTACCATTGTCTTTTTCGTAGTCACGTGGTTTTGTCTGTTGTGGCAATGACTCTTTTTTTTTTTTATAAATTTTCAGTATAAGCTAAGAAATAAATATGTTGTATATAGATGATTTGTGGAAATCTTTGTGAACTTAGGAGAGATAACCAGAATCTGGAACTATAGGTATACAGAATTGAAAACATGTTGTGTCTGCGTGTGACTGTGTGTGTGTGTGTGTACTCGCATAATTCTTGATGCGCCCTACTAGACCTACCTCCTAATAAGTCTGCTGTGTGGTGCCTAAAAGTATGCAATATAAAGCGATTCATATACCCAATAGAATTGCATTTTAACTCACAAATTAGTCCCTGTACATCATTTAACAAGAATACGGGTAGTTGACAAAGCGACTACGTGTATCCGAGTGGTTCGGGTGAAGTGAGGCATGGATTGAGTGGTAAGGGGAAATATAGAGTGAGATGTGTTGCATTTTTGATTGGGTGGGAAAATTGAAAATAAGTGTTAGGGTTAGGCCCATATGTCACACCAGTCCTGAGATAGCAGCATGGATGTCTGCCGTGTAAACGTGTAAATAGGTGGCGCCAGCTGCCAACTTAACGAAACATCTATCAAAGATGTACACAAATGCAAAATTCCAGGTAGATAAGTCGAACCACTACCAAGATATGAGTGATTTCTACCCTAGACAGACAAACAGATTGACACCTTGCTGTTTGTGCCACCAGTTTTGTGTATGGAACAGAGCTATGTAAGATTTATGCACATGCAAAATTTCAAACCAATACGTCAAATCAGTCCTGAGATATTAGCATGGATGTCTGCAGCGAAAACGTGATTATAGGCGGCGCCACCTGTCATATAAACGAGAAACCTATTCAAGATGCCTACATGTGCAAAATTTCCAGCGAATAAGTCCAACCACTGCAGAGAGTGATTTTAACCCAAGGCAGACATACAGATGAAAAAATTGTTGTACATGGCGCCACCAGTTTATTTATGATATAAAGCTGTCAAAGAGCTATACTCAGCCCGATTTTTATCCCGATAAGTCAAACGAGTCCCAAGATATGTGGGTTTATGTGTGGAAACAAGCGCACAGCCGGACGCTCTGCAAAGAGGAAAGGTCAGAGGTCGACCCAAAATGAGGGCGCAGCAGTTTACATGTCTCCCGATCATATGACCACAAGATCGTGTTTACATGCACTTATTCGGCCCATATTCCAGGGTTCATTCGCTCATACGTGCCTGTACATTTGTGAATATTCACTGATGACATTCCTAAATCCGGATCAGGTGCCGAACCCATACCAAAACTAAACGATTCTTCATCGGCCCATTCCCGAAATAACCGGTAAATTTCTTGAGAACCCGTTCATCATTGCATGAGTTTATTTTGAACAAACACAAACACACATAAAAACATAGGCTGAGGGTGAACAAATGAACACTTACCCTATACTGGTGACGGCAATAATAAACTATAAATAAAATAGAATGATACGTCACATAAGGCAGTGGATGTAGTCAGTGCCAGATAATCGCATGCACATATACATGATTGTGTGTGAGTGTGTGTGTGTGTTCGCGTGCAGCCCTTATACGTAAAGACAGAGCTTAAAATTAAAGACCTGCATTATAAACTAAATTTTACTGTTAATTTACGGTTTTTTAAGTGTAACTATATTACTAATTACGTGCTGTTCGTTTAAAGCTATAGTTTAGCATGGGGGGGGGGGGGGGTCATTGTAACCATACCCTTCACATTCATGTGATGTTTATCAAAGGGGCCGGCGAAAAGTCATAGTGAAACTGGTCTATAAACAGCCACAAATAAGGGGGGGGGGGGTATAGAAAAAAACCCATCATAATGTACATTTCAAGCGGGAAATACATAACAACGTTTATTATGAGCTCCTGCTTTTGAAAGTAAAATAAACAACATTGTAAAACGTCCATAATGCTGTACTAAAGTGTCTAATACATGTTTTATAACTTCACAGGGGCCGCTGTTACATATGCACAGTTTTCACACATGGTAAACCCCATTGTTATACATGTTTAATATACACTGTAACTCTGTTCAGAAGAGGCCCGTGATGCATATACCAGAAGTGTGCAGTACACATCAAGACCAGCTAACCCTAACATCAGGGAAACTGCTGCAGTTTTTATAAGTTTTGTTTACTCTGACTTACCAAAGGCTTTCGCTTCTACGTCAACGTTCACTCTGATTTTCACTTTTCATAAGAATTTCATCTGGTTCATATATAAACTACCCCCCCCCCCCTCCCCATTTATAGATTAAGTGTTTTTATGTTAATAATATTCTAGTAGAAAGAGTAAAACATCAATTACAGCGGTTTAATTTTTCCTACATTCATACATTCATATATTCTTTATGCCTATCTTTTACATATACATGTACTTAAATTTAATATTTCCTTATCATTATACTATACCATATTATATTATTAACATATTTTATTACATCATGTTATTCATATATTATACACAAGTTAATTAAATATAACAGTCACGACTTTGTAACAGATTGCCAGGCCTATATATGTACAGTCACGATATAAACACATGAAATACAGGCGATTCATGTTCATCAAGTGTAAAATGTAATAAGCTAGCGTTACATATATATATATAAGAATATGTTTGTGTACTTACAACCAGCAGTCTAGTTACACATGAAGGTGTCCACCACACAATGTCGCCATGTTACAGGTATAGTCCGGTCGTTCCGTCTTCATGTGCGGCGACGGCAGATTGTGATTTACGGAACCTTTATCCATGCGGCGGATATGGACATAATCGTCCATACACGAGACTGGCCGTGCTTGCCAGCGGTAATATTACTGATAATATCTGGCAGATATGACTATTTGTCAAAGGGGCGTTCAGAGGTGGTGTATCAGGGGTCACTCAGTGCAACTGAGATATAAAGAAAATGAACGTCTCTGAGTAATAACTGGTAAACTACAGACCCCCGGAAACGCCATCAGGTTATTTATTTGAAAGTTTGACATGGATCACTTCTTAATGTAATATTTATGTACTTCTCTATAAAGGTAGAAATTTATCAATGAAAATCAGCCACTTAAGTTATTTCGCCTCAAGGATATCTGATTTTATTGAACACTGTTTTATTTACTTTTAACAGAAATATTGAGACACCAAGACACTTATATATACAGTAAAACCTAACCTAGCGGCCACCTCAGTTTAGCGACAACCTCAAATAACATCCACTTTTCACGGTCCCAATTCTTTTTTCTCTTTATATTAGATATATCGAGGTCGCGTTGCTGGTCCAAATTTCGAGATTTTCCTTTGTGTGTGTGTGTGTGTATATATATATATATATATATAATTCTCCATGCCACTTGAGGAAGTCAATACTGGCCTGATTATGGATAGGTGCCGTCTGAAGGAGATATTGAGCGTACTTTGGTAAACTGTTAACCTTTGTAATATGACCCCTACAATGTACAAGCATGCTATTGCTAGCAGAGGAATTGATATTTAAGTTTGTTACTGTACAAACACACACACACACATATATATAAAGGGAGAGAGAGAGACGGAGACAGAGACAGACAGACATATATATATATATATATATATATATATATATATATATATATATATATAGAGAGAGAGAGAGAGAGAGAGAGGGGGGGGGGACATAGCTAGGTAGGTAGCTAGGTAGCTAGGTAGCTAGGGAGCTAGGTAGCTATCTAGGTAGATAGATAGATATATAGACAGGCAGAAAGAAACGCTGGCAAACAGAGAGATAAATAGATATGCACGTGTTTGACTCTAAATCTACCTTGTCTATAAAACAAAAAATCGGAACATGGGATGACCCAGTCCCTGAGATACAGTCTGTGACTTTCAACTGTAACCAAAGGAATAATTTATCCTCTAAACTCAATATTTACATCCTGTATCAGATGGAATCCTCCTAAACACAAAAAGCAGGACAGCATATCCACGGGTTTGTACTTGTTATTTTGAACATGGGTAATAATAAAGAAATCATATATATGTATGAATATATATATATATATATATATACATATATATATATATATATATATCATATTTTGTAATTGTAACATATCTGCAGTGTTAAAATACTGATTTATAGCAGACCTCACTTTCCCTTCAGAACTGCACCTTGAAATGTAGGTCAGATTCATCTGATGATATATTTGATTTATTTATACATGCGTTGCCTTTATCATGCGACCTGGGACCTTAAAGTGTATGCAAAATGACAGCCCCCATGAGTGGTTTCCAGAAACTGGGAAGTATAAACGAGTCCGGGTTCGATAAGGGCGCTTTTGTGCAACACATCAAGGTGATAATCGGCAAGGGGGCATGTAACGGCAAACTTTAAAGTAGACTAACGCTCTTTTTGGGACCAATTTATAGTAGGAAGCTAAATAAAATAATAATTAGTGGACAATATTTTAACTATACCGTGGCACGGTAGTAAAAACATAATCACATAAATCACCATGTATCTTAATTACATGTATTATATAGTGCATGGCGGACAGTTATTTTGATTTACATCAATTACAATTTGTGACCTTTGTTAATAAAGGTACTGATCATCATAAGTACAACGTGACATTCGTTTTACATTATTTTAAATTATTATGGTACATTTCGTATATTTATTTTGTCACATAACAAAATCTCCTCAGACCTCCACTTTTCTGTAACAAATGCTGATCCATATAAAGTAATAAGGGCTAATATCCAGCATAAAAATACCTTTAAACTTTTATTTTTATTGCTTTCGGTGTATGGTCCAGGATCGATGATCTGCGGAAATGGTCTTTACTCCACGGTCACACAACGTTCATGATATATAGTGATTGTGCATGATAGATGCGGTAGTGATTTAACTCTATATGTCAAATACGAGAAATATATATAATTATATATATATATATATATATATATATATATATATATATATATATATACGGACATAACATTAATGCGTCTTGATGGTTTAAGATATGTGAATACATGATCAAGTATATATTGGTTGACTCTTAAGTTTACATCTGATGACTAATGTAATGAGATGGACATTAATTTATCAGTTTGTCGTCTCCCTGAATCAGACATGAAAGAAATTATGATATCAGGGATAATGTTTTGTAATTGCTCATTACAGTTATGCTCATATTATCTGTCATCCCCCCATCCCCCCCCCCCCCCTCCGGGAGAGATGAACAGTCTAGGTTCTGTTAGACTGGTTGACACACACATACACCCAAAAGACAAGAGTAAACTAAACAAAAATTATATTACCGGTGAACTTACACTTCTCCGGAGAGGCGTGCAACACAAATGACCACTGAGTCCATATGAAATATACACTGAAACACTAATTTCTGCTCAACCCTGTATGGTATGAATGAAATCCGCTTGTTATTCGGCTGATAACTTGACCGGCGCGCACGTGCCACTGGAAGACTAGCAGCCAGTCTAGGGCGTTTTCGCTGCGTACACACAGGAGATATATATGAGATGGGCAGCCCAATAACGGATCCTCATATGGGCCAAGCCCATCGGCAGATGGGCCAGATCCCCAAACGGGCTCCAACATATACACTCCACTTAACAAATCTTGGTCGGCACACAATATGGTAAAAATTCTGGGGTCACCGACAGAGGCTCATATCCCCTCTCTGAAAGAGCCCTCAGGAAATGCCTGTCACATACATTTACTGACATAACCACTGTGCACGACGATATTCTGTACCATTCATGATTAGCGTATAAAATGTCCTGGCGTCACTGCATGGGCTCTACCACGGCAGAATCACATTGATGTGTACATTCCACTCTCAAGTCCCTTCGAGAGGCATCTCAGACACTTACATTCCTTCCAGCACGGCAGAAACACATCGGCGTTAAGTAAACACGATTCTACTTTTCACGTGTATATCCTCCTAGACCTGTTACTGGACGTACTCACGGTATAAATAACACCGGATTACCAGTCCGTTGGCAATTACGATATCCACTCTGAAGACCGTTACAGAGTAATCTACGTGGCCGTCCCCAGACTCAGACGTTTTATGCAAAAGAACACCGGCTTCTATGGTTCAAGGTAAAGCGCAGGACTCAAAGCCGGGGGATCGTGGGTTCGAATCTCAGTCGAGGCGGTGAGATTTTTCACGGTCGGCGCCCACCGAATCCGAGCGCTTTGCTTGCTTGATGTGTATCAGTCACATATGAGTGAGTTTTTTTTAGGGGGGGGGGGGTCTCCGATGTAATAACCAAGCAATGGAGATGATTACACACATAGGACCCGCAGGTGCGGTAGATACCTGGCCTGGGTGAGTCGAGGTCACAAAATAAAAAATAAAAGAATGATAGGAAGCGAGTGCTACCGCCCTGTCAAGTAGTCCCACACCGTAATGGAATATCTGCAGATGTATATTCTAAGGTCATTTAGATAAGTCAGCATTACATAATAAAGAAGGTTACCTCCATTAAAATTTTTAAAATGCACAAGAACACCGTCTCACAGAACTACCGGACTCTCCCCTAAACCGGTGACAAAAACGGTCAGACTTCCCCCTCTGGCGCTTAACCAAGAGTTCTTGTACCTGCTTCCCGCCTTCCAGCTTTTATATCGATGCTGACGTCACACACCTCGACCGTCCTTCGACCATCGTTCGATCGCATGCATACAAAAAAAAAATACGGACACGCCTCTAGAGACAAAAGTACGAAAATCAAGCACACAGATGCGTTGCCCCTGTCGTCTAAAGAAAGAATGTCACCATAGGAACCGGTCTAGACAGGACAATTCTCACTGCCTTACGATTGCACTGTTCAGAACTCGAAACTTGACACTTGGGTTTCCAACACCCACGTGAACATCCATATCTGATACTAATAATATTAAATGAAAAAGAAAGGCACAGCTCTCTGGTAACATTATCAAATCTTACATTTCCATTTAACTAGGATCAAATTTTATATTCAGCATCCGGGACCAGCACTTAAGAGTATTCAGGTCACGCTGATTTAAATGAGTAGTGTATAGTGGATAATCAACAACATTAAGGAGACATGTATCATCTGCAAAAAGATGCAAGTCGGGTTCTATACCTAACCTAAGTAGCACTTGCTTCCTATCATTCTTTTTTTATTATTATGTAACCTGGTGTCACCCAGGCCAGGTATCTACCGCACCTGCGGGGTCCTGGTTGTGTAACCATTGTGGTAAACAGCCTGTAATCTTAACATTATGCTACAAATAATGAATAGACGCTAAAGAATAAATGTGAACTTACGACCCAAATTCCTGTCTCAATGGTAACAAGTCGTTTCCTGTAACGCGTACAAGTTGGCTGCTTTCAGTAACCCGTGCGAGCCATGCCTGTTTTCATGCGGTCAGAGATTCAACAAACGTGCAGAGGTGTATACCAATATGCTGAGTTAAAACATAACATTTCTCGCATAAGTTTGTGTTATTTGAAAGTCAATAAAAATGCTAACGATTAGTCTGATTTATGTCAATTGACAGTGTACCTGTAGGCCATGAGGCGTTGTCAAAAATGACGAAAATATTGGCATCCTCATAGGGCCTTATTAGGTGATCCTCAGAGCTAGATGTAAAGGCACTCTGGCAGCCAGTTATCTGGTCGGAATATCATAGGGCCGATATTGCGCTAGACTTCTGATGACATCGACTTTATGCTTGATGCCTTGCTATTAAGGACAAATCGTTGACGGCGTTTTGTAACATAATCAATCAGCCAGTTTAGCGTGGATCCTTGTATCCCCGAGTAAGATAATTTAATGCAGAGACCGCCGTGCCACACGCGGTCTAATGCGGCAGTGCTGTCCATGAGGCCATTATGACCTCACATTTTTTTCAATACCACGATAAATTTAATCCATTATTTCCACAAGCTGGTTCATAGCGGAATCTCATTTATTAAATCCAGAGTTATTGTCTATGAGAATTTTATTATTTACTAAGGATGCATAAAGTGCATGTGCACTGCTAATACACATAAACGTTACACAACAGAAATACAGGTCGATGTTTAGTTGTTTGGTTTCTGTCCCCTTTTTTTATAAACTGGAGTAACATTAGCTGGCTTTGCATGGGGCCGGTATTGTAGGTGTCTGTGTAAGGATATTATCTTATGTTAAAGGGATTATCTTTAGTTAACAGACGTCAGGTATCGGAAAAGACCCCTTTAAACATTGATTAGTTGCCACTAAGATTCTGTTAGAGGTCAGGCTGTTCAGAAGCATGATGGGTTTGAACTGGCTAATTAACGATTGGCAAAGTATTTTGCGTGCATATATTTATCGATAATATCAATGATTGGTTGTTTTCGTTTTCATAATTGATTAAATAGATTCAATCACAAATATTTTGTATGCACATTTAAAGAAGTCATATTATCTCGATAAAATAGTCTTATTCTCTCAGAGATATAAGAAAGACGAGGCTTAAAAAGGCAAACAAAATTTAACTGAACAGAAGTGAATAAGTGTCACCAACCTGGCCGTTAATTGACATGCCAGCGTGATGTAAAAAATAAAGACTGAGTTTACTCGGTCAATATTTTAGGTATAATTATACACAGTATATTTCACTATAAATAGATGGTACATGAAACAAGCGACGATTGGTCGTTTACTATCTTTCAATCATCGAATATGATTTTACATTCGATTCCTACCACTTCCAAATATAGGCATTGACATAACTGTGTTTACTGAATTAAACGACACTGTGAACAATGATAAATAAACTGCTTCGTGTTTTTTTTGTTTTTTTTTTTTGTTTTGTATAACCTCATAACCTGTGTCGCAGCTGGCGGTATGAACGATGTTGAATATTTGAGGGGAAAAAATTATGAAAAGATTGTACAAGCGTCACGCGGGGCAAAAATGGCCGACAGATAAAAATGCGGGCAAAAATCGAAACGCACATGTGGTTGCTTGAATGCACAAAGTATGGCATACTTTGATTTATATGTGTTTAGTTTTTCACTTAAATTCAATCTAATGCCTGTGTGTGTGTTTTTCTGCGTGTGTACCTCCCACCAAGTCTGCCAATATTCAACTTAATCTGATATGATGTTATTGGGTTAGTATAAAAATATACGAAAATGAATTTAACAAATATCTATACGTTCCATTTAAAAGATCACAATATACTACCTTAAAATTATACATATATAGGAGTCTGATATTTTTTATTAATTGCATATTTTTCCAATTTGCATTTTTTTCAATTTTTTTTTTGGCTACCTTAACTAAGGTGGTCTTTGAAAGAGAAAGGAATTTGTAAGAAAGACCAAACTATAACAAGAGCAGCGCAAACGTGCATGATATCTTATGTCTTGAGACCTCAAACCTCATTAAATATGCGTAAATTTTGCCGAGAATTTAAATCTGGAGATTGATTGTATTTTTTTACATTTATGATGAGTTTCATGAAAACCTATCAGATATTTGTTAAGTCATCACGACGGCAGCAAGGTCCGGTGACCCCTGACCTCATAAGATATGCATGTATTTTCGAGGAATAAAACTTAGGTGAGACATTATATTGGTTTATATTTCTGGCGAGTTTCATCAAATCCATCGCATATATTGCAGGTAGGTTATCGCATCGACCCCATGAAGTAGCCTCATAACCTCTGACCTCATTAAATATGCGTTGATTTTGCCTTAAATTTAACTCAGGCGAGATAATCTGTTTGCTAGGTTTTACGGCGAGTTTCGTAAAAGTTAACGCAGCGACACTAAAGTCAACGGACGGAAAACAGTGGCCGTGCGTATTTATATATATATACCATAATACGTCCCGTCATAAACGGGCGTTTTAAAATTAAGACAAAAATCACATTCACGCTTGACTGAAATGGGCATATATATCATATCTTGGGCTTTTTTAACTTGTGCCCTTCATTGACTCACAAACTGTGGGTGGATACCGATGGGAATCATGACCACTTAACAAATATCCTCTCAGCAAGAATTCCTGCTCATATGACATACACGTTTCTAGTTATTCTCAGACCTCGTGATATATGAGTATGTGTCTTTACGTAAATGAGAACATCCCTTAATAATGTGTGTAGTTATTTTCTGTCACCAGCAGGCGTCTCTTTAAAAAAAAGGATTCTCTTTTATATGTTTCCTACACCCACATCCCCCCCCCCCCCAAGTTTCCCTCACATTCTTTCCTGGTCTCCTTACTTTTAAACATATTTTTAACTAATGCTCACTGGTATTTCTTCCCGCGAATGGTGCGTTCAAAATACAAAATTATTAATTCCTGACGCCATATTACGTAATACCGTTTCCTCTCCTCCTACGCTTTGGATTTGCTTCCTATTAAGCGCCATATTTCATTAAAAATTTCCGTTCCAGTACAGGTTATTATGCAACATTTGCTTTAGTTGATTAACTACGGAACTCTGCAGCTAATCCCGCACATCTTGAGCTTCTCGGCACCTGAGGCTGCACGGTGTGACGTTCTGGAGAATTATTAAAGTCTTGAGACAGGAGGGATAGCGTTCATCCCCGATCGTGTCTGTATACACAAACACTATATATATGTGTGTGTGTGTGTGTGTGTATTTCTGCCGATATATATATAGGCCTACAAGTTATCTTCCCATATAGATCTATAATTGCATCGAAACTCTCTTTTCACAGAGAACTCATGCATAAAAAATTGGCACTGTCCAGGGAGTACATTCTTGTGTTTTTTATGTGCCCTTATCAAACGCCGAATGGCCTCTTATTTTTTCAGACGGTCCAAGTTTAGGATGTCGCAAGTGGAATGTCGGTACGTATTAAAATCTGGATGATGGCATACTGTAACTGAAAATGTTCTGCGAGGGTTTCATTTTCGGGATTTCACCCAAACCTATTAAATCTAAGTACAGCAGTATTTATACATTTTATTGCAATGAGAATAAATCCCACAATACCTCATTAATATCTGTTATACTCATTGTATTATGTTCTGCATGTGTCACAGTCACTAGAGCCCGGGTGATTGCCGTATATGCTTTACAATAATAAATGCGTGCGTGCATTGGCCGATTCTGATACCAAACATTCAAAGGTCAGGTTGCTGATTAAAGCACCATGTTCCTAGAGGTGTTACAACTAATCCATTTCCGCAGATGCATCACCCTAATTGTCAATCTATAAGTTAGTATTACATCTTATTCCCGAGCTAGCACATACAGATCGCGAACAAAAATAACAATAATATATGTAACGCCTGAGATCCCTGTTAACTTATAATATATACATACATGCGTATATAAGTATTTGTCTGGAATGGTTTTTTTTCAAACCCCACGGGTGCGTTCATAGGGAAATATGCGTAAAAAAAGTAGCGCAAATAGAGGCAAACGGGAACTATAGTGTTTTACACAATTACAAAATAATACGAGTGACTATTCACGCAAATATACACACACATAAGTTTTAAGCTTTTAAAATTTTACATGAAAATTAAAATACTTGAAACGTCAACGGGACGCATCACGCCACTCCCTGTATAATTTTCTGCGCATGTGTAATTTAGGTTTGCAATGCATGAGCCGAGCACGAAAGTATACACACGACTGATCAATATCAGTTCGAACAGGTGCTCCAGATTAATGATCCAAAGTGCACAGCTGTGGAAGGCGAAATAACTGTAATTACAATAGGAACCTAAGCCAGTTGTCAGATATTAAACCCGTGTAGTTTAGATGAGATTGGGTCTGGTCCGGAGTGTTGCAATGTGGCCACAATTTGAGCTAGTTTGCAAACCACCAAATGACAGGTGACAGTTTCTGAAATGACGCGCACATCTCGTGTATGAGTAACAGTGCGACCTCTCCTAGAACCTTGGGTTGAAGCAAAAATATAATACTTATATTAGTAACTCTACTTGGTTTTGGTATAATTTCTTACAAAATTAACATAATTTGTCTCATTGAAAAATGAACAACTTGTTACTTCTCTTAAAGAATATTTGGTTGACAATAACAGAAGTAACACGCATTAGGACATGTCTGTTTATATATATATATATATATATATATATATATATATATATATATATATATATATTAATAGTATATATATATATGTACATATATATATATATTATATATATATGTACGTGTGTGTGTGTGTGTGTGTGTGTGTGTGTGTGTGACAGTCTGTCGTGATAAGGACGAGTTGTAGTGGGACACAACGAAAATTTGAAAAGTCATAGTAAAGGCGTTTTTGAGCATATGTTTTGGCAACCAATGATTAAACCAAATGTGTCTTTGTGAATAAGCCTTACCTTGAACATGATTAGCACATGAATGTCACGCGGTCACGGGTTCCGCCGCACAGACATCATATATTAATACATCAACAAAAGGTTATTCCCCCATACACCTGTTTGATTGACTTACACGTGACTTGCATCCGCTGTTGCCTACGGCGGCCAAGTGGGGTTCACAGCAGATATACCAGGTTTTCCACGAACATACACATAGTTAATTAGTTAAAAAAGGGACAGGAACGGGGCCACAACATAAATATATCAATCAAAATGTGTGCTAAGACTTAATTCAGGTCAAAAAACCAACCTGCATCGGTGCTATAAATGGGTCACTGCATGCATCCACGCATGCCTTAACATTAAGTATAAGTAACGTCGTTTTCCATTTTTTGTCTTTAGCCTGAATTTTATTGTGTGCTCCATATATATAAGGTGTTCGTATAACTGTATATACGACCCCCACCAATACACAATCAGTGACTCTTAGCAATAGCTCACAACACGACCACAGAGATAAACAATTCACCATCATCAAAAATCGCCCGACTTTGTGTTTATGATTAGTATTACTCTGCTTGTTTATTTATACAAGCACACAGAAATGAGCAGATGTCATACATCGCTCCGAGTAACAACTGTAGATTATAATTTTATACTGGGAAATGTCCATGTGTATGGGAGTTTTATCACTACACACACACACCGTTCAGAAAATGTTATCTATCCCTTTACAGTGTCCACTTAAATATATGTTTGTCAATTGTGTCATAATAGCAAACATATGATAATCAAATACATATGCATGATAAATCCTTCACTATATATACATATCTCGGTGAATGCGTGTCATGTGTGTGTGTGTTTGTGTGCCTGTCTGTCCGCCCCCGCGCGTACTTGATCGATGTGTGTGCGTGTGTTGAGAGCTTACCGTTATTTAGTGTGTTGAACCCTCCCGCTGTACAGGGGGACAGCTACGAGCATCAACTGAAAGATAAAACGAACCGCGTGATACATATTCAGGTTCACAAATAGGACCTTTGTGCTGCGATCACGTGTCAAGTCTCATTAACATATTTTTTATCACTTGTCATGCTGCGGTGTGGATTTCTAGTATACGTCATACATAGATGTAAGGTCTGGCATTTGCATCTGTAATTAATAAAAGTCAGAGAGACCGCGACAGCCGGATACAGTGGTTGAGGATGGGACTCAGACCCAGACGTATTAGATGAATGAATGTTGGTGTTCGAAAACATGATTCATAAGATATATATATATATATATATATATATATATATATATATATATATTCACATACATGCATATACGTACATTAAAGGCGGTCCCACCTCTCCCTCTCCCCCCCCCCGCATATATATTCTTCATTACATCACATGGTAATTATATTATTTTAATACAGATGTGTCTCTGTTATAATGTATCTCAACATGAGTTCGCTTCAATGGAAATTACACTTCAGGAGACGATGACAGGTGACCTTTGTTTAATCAGAGGAATACACTTCAGTGCGCACTTTTGTATGCTAATATCCACTGAAAGTCTTACCCGCTCTACACATACTGAATGCATAATTCAGAAGATAGTATATGGACGGTGGCCAAACGGGACACGTTCATCATACGAGTGTATGTATATATTACGAGTGTTTATGTATATGTATCGGCTTAGTCATAAGTTTACATGCCATTTCCTTTTGGACCGTGCTTTGAATCCAGTCCAAAAAATGGATAGTAATGACAAGGTTTAAATCTTTAAAATAAACATTTATATTTCATTTCTTCATAAAAATCTCATGGTTTCTTGGAAATTAATATTATTGAAAATATAATAATAATAATAATAAATATTCTTAATAATGATTAAATTAAAATAAAATTAAATTTTATTATTATTATTATTAAATAACACGAGAAGGATATATATGTGTGTGTGTGTATACACACACACACACACACACACACACACACACACATATATATATTGCGCGACACGAAGGCAGAGGAAGTAAAGTATGTTAAAATATTATAAAGATAATAAGAAATTTTCTAATTATACATAACAATGCATTATATATAACCCCAGTTTTTAAATTCGATTTCTCTGTCATCTGTGTGTTTACGTAACCGTGCAAAATATGGTTATAAGTGATCCTTTTTTTGAACAGTAGCAATTAAATACAAATACAAACATAGATACCGGCCTGACAAATAGGTTATATTTAACCTTTCTTGCCTATGTATAAGCCAGATACCTCGCTGCAAGTCATATATTTAGAGGCTGCTTTCAAACATTGTCATCTCACATGACACACCAAAGTCACCTTGCTCATAACGTCATGGTTACGTATATGTGACCCTTAACGGCTCATGCCCGTCAAAGGTCGGTGGTTTCTCCAGGTTTTCTTTTTACCTCCACCCTTACCGACTACCAAGCAGCATTATCCGAGCCATGGAGAGTGCTTTTTTATTAGTTTTTATAACTAGTTGTTCAATCCATGTAAATTAAACAAAATATATTTAAATATATAAAGTTTATATTGTTTGCGTCTCGCACCGTTTTCATCCCTATTTCTGCGTAGGAGAGTTATGTATACATTTCCCTAGAACTCTAGGCACACTTGTTTACTTGTGCATGGCAGGGCATTGAGACCCTCTATGTCTGAGAGCCTGTAACAGCACAGTATCAGCCGTGACCCTGATAAAACTATACACAGCCACACAGAAAGCGTTTGTCTTGGTTCCACACCTCCATTAACTGGAAATGAAACGGTTTCTCTGACCTCAAACAGACACAAGATAAAGAGTCATAAGTTACAATGAAAAGGAGGCCTATGAATGGAAATATATGATGGTGATCTCGATTACCTCCAAAATTTGATGGATTGTTCCTTGGGTGTTTTCTTACCCTCCATAAAAGTCAACAAATTCTGTTTGTTACTTCTTTCGTAAATCTGCTGTCAGACAAACCAAATAACCAAAGGTAAAACATAACACTTCTCCCAGGTGATAGGTCAACATTGCCTCCCATAATCCTTCAGGAAATCCCGATTGTCAATAACACTCAACGCTTGAAATTTGTACCAGACCACGGGAGGTGCGGTAAAAAATAAGGTCAATATGTTGCTTCGTTGATTATATTTAGAGGATCAGATCAGAGTCGCGTTTCGGAATATTTATTTAATCGTTTACTATTAATTAAAATAATGATCGCGATATATGGTTTATTATGAAAACAAGCATGAGATAATGGCTTAAGATTTACAACCGTTGTCCTATTTAGACGGAAATGATTGCATATGTTGTTAAAATATTGGGGAGGGGCGACAGATTTGTATGCATTAAGTACATCAGTTGATGGTTCAAGGCAAAATAGTTATACTAAAGGCATGAATAAACATTTGCAACTGGTTCAAACCAGTCTTCAACAACTGCTGAAACCTTTTTTTTATCAAAAAGCACACCGTGTTTCATGACACTGGATAACATTACAGTTGAAAAGCTGACACCATTGATTTAAGTTTATCAGTGTAAAAAAGTACATGTACGTGTGCTTGGAAAGATATAACAAGTGACCCATGGGTCATGACGCTTAGCTGCCAATCATGACCTGCGACATCGTGGGCTGCGATTCACAACTCCAAGTCAAATTGTTGAAGAACCTATATGCCAATTTGTTGAAACTTTCTACGTTGACATAAATATATCACATATGTCTGGTTAAAACACAGTGAATTGATGGTCTGAGGCAAAATGTATGGTTGATGAACTATCAGGAACAATATCCCACAGCTTGCTTGATACTTGTCAGTCTCAAAAGGAATACCACACAGGCCAAATATAAGATCAAAATATTTAGCAAAAAAATAAGGAAACCATGCAAGAATTATTGTGAAACGGATGCTTCTATCCAAAACAATTCAAAAGGCATGATCAGGTTGGAGAGCTCTCATATCAGATTTATTGACATTCAAATGTAAATAGTGTAAGTCAAATATTTTTTTTATTATCACCAGGCTTTTCAATGGGTCAGCAGGGTAGGTAAACTGCAAAACCTGAAAGAAAAGAAATACAGAAAGTATCACTAAGAGTCTTTTAATCAAATAAAGCCATGCTAAATCCAGGTAGAGACCCACATATTATCAGAACAACACTTGCTGGTATATCTTACGATTTGTATAATAATATTCAGATATCTAGAAAACTGAGTTTATTGCTATGATTCCATCAAATAAACTGCAAAATGTCCCAATCATCTTATAAATCAGTAGCTTAAGCTTAACACTTTACGCTCACAGTCTTAATGCCTGTCTTTAAAACTCCGTGGGCTGATACAAAAGAGAGTCATATATCAAAGGTGTCACTTACAATTATGGGCACACAGTGAGATGTACCAGTTCGAGTGCAATGGTTATATTTACAAAAAATAATAGAGATGGTCTACAAAGTAAGTTTTTATTGTGAACTTCCCTGACCTATGACCTTGGCCTTTTGCCCACATATCAGTTGGATTCTTTTTTAGTGATGAGTAACTACTAACCACTTAAAACTGGAGTAATCACTTGGCAACCGATGTGTGAATAACTTTAACCTGCAACCTTTTACTTCCTGACCAGCTGACCCCAAAATCCATAAGTTATTTCTTCAAGCAAAAAGACCCATAAATATGTTTGAATCAAATTGTATTATGCATAGATGAGGCATATGTGAAAAACTGAAGGTTTGGGATAAACAGTTTAGCTTGAAATATGTTTACAAGCATTTGGAACAATTGAGTATTGCGACCTTGACCTTTGACCTTTTGAACTCAAAACCAATAGGGTTCTTCCCCTACTGGTAGGTTAGCCATACCTGACAGATGGAAGTTACAGGTTGAAAAGTTTGCCTAAAAATGTCTCCACGCAAGAAGTGGGTGCTGTGAACTTGACCTTTGACCTCAAAATCAAAAGGTCTTTTCCCAGTTGGCAGGGAAGCGATATGTCAGTATTAGAAGGTTTGGAACGATAGTTCTAGCTTGAAATGTGTCCACAACCTTTTTAAAGAAGTGGATCCTGTGACCTCTACCTTTGACCTTGTGACCTCAAAATCTATACAATTCTTCTCCCACTTGGTAGGTGAGTTGTCTGTGAGAGGTGGAAGGTTTCGGATGAAAATTTTTGCTAGAAGAATTAATTCTGGGGGGGGGGGGGGGGTGCAAACACACCCCGTAACTCGGAGAATATAGGTCGCAGTGACCAAATTTCCAGGTTTGCAAGGAGAACCTCTAAGACTGCATAGGGTACATTTTGTTGCCCTGCTAACGGACTTTCAGTCATCTGAGCTAAAGAGCAGTGTAATGCATTCCTGCACATTTAACTGAACATACGGTTTATAAAATATCGGGTCACGTAAAATCCTTTTAGACCCCGTTTTATTTTCGCTCCCAACTTCTCATTAGAAATGTTGCCGATTTCTATCAACATAGTTTTGGGCTGAAGACCAGAAAATTAACTAGATTGTTACTTTTAACGCCCTTGCCTCCATCAGGGGGCTCTTTGATCATTCCCGTCCGTGTGTTTGTGTGTATATGTTCACAATATAACCCACGCAATCATGTATGGAATCTCGTGAAATTTTGGTGATAAAGCCAAAAAAAAAAAACGATAAGATTTTGGTGTGCATCCAGCATCTTCTCCGGGATAATTAAGCATAATCAAGTTATATTCACAAATGTACAGTCATTAATGCATGAACGAACCAGGAAATATGGGCTAAAAAAATTGTAGACAAGGTCAAGCCTCATGTTCCGCGCTGTGTGGCTTGGCCGCCTGTTCAGATCACGGTCGAGCGCCCAGCACCTCGGAGTTACAGTGTCCAGTGGTAATCTGCAATGCGGCTTGTTCATACCGACAATTTCAAGGTATAAAATTCAGCATCGGGATTTGAATGTTCGCGTTTTTTTAACGTGTGCTCTTAGTTCTGAGGTGATTGGATGAAAACACGGGTCAGGGAGCATCCCACAATAGAGACCCCCCACATGGCGGAATCATGCATCCATTGAGATGCAGATTTCTAGTTATTATGATAGAATACACGATCAATAACCTAGGGATATGCAGCCTCTTAGAGGTCCAGAAAACGCTGATTTTCCCGAAATGTGGTAACCAAAGCAAAAACACAGGAAAATTTTATTTAATTGACCATTACTCATTTAAATAATGATCGCGTCTGTACATTATGAAAGATGTGAAACATCGTGTGAACTCAATCCAAACTTCACATATTTGTAACAGATATGTTAAATGGTGCAATCTTTATTTTGTTTCGTGTAAAAGATTATTGATTTGCTTGACGTAAATTAACAAATACCACGCAGACAAATCGCGTGTAATATAAAATATATCGATTTATTCTATTAATCTAGGATGGGATCGATGGTTGCTATTGTCGGCTTGTATAAGCACCCCTAGCAAAATAAAATTCTTAATTTATTAAAAAATCATGTCAAGTTGACATTACACACGATATCGTATATATAATATTAAACTTGGTACCCAACAGTATATATGTTGATGCGATTGTCATTAAACATATGATGCTTGACATAATATTTTTATATTATAACATTAATTTCAAAATGATATATTATTTAATTTTTTATATTATTGTTACGCAGGCCCAGTTTTTAAAGAGTTTAATGGGATGTATAGTTTCCCCGCACGGTGGATCCAAAGGGTAATTTTCCTCGGGGCCTTGTCTTTATTTGTTATCATGCCATTAAATATGTTGTCATCATGCTGTCAATATACTCGATATATGATACAAAATTATCATGTAATATTGGATTGGAAGTAAAACAGATTTAATGGCCATTTATGGCCTCTCTTGCATTTTTTATTTATCAATTATACGACCGACTGGCGCACGGTTAATATAGAACAATAAATATACACTAAGTAACTCGAGTAGTAAAATATAAAGCAGTCAAAAAGTGCATCCATACCTGGCAAATGAAGGATGATTATATGAATGTAGGTTTGAAGGGTGGTAGGGGCGGATCCCCCCCCCCCCGCTCCTAACAACCAATTTTTTTTAGACCAATTGCTCGTCGGTTCACACAATGACCCCCGTTGACACACACACCGCCCCCCCCCTCCCCCCCCCCCCACCCCCCGAAAAAATCCTTGATCAGCGCCTGATGTAGACCCCTCGCCCCCCCCCCCCCGCCCCGCCCCCCACACCATACACACATACACAAAATTTTCAGCACAGTTTCAGAATGATTAAAAGGAGTTTGATTCTCGCCAAATTCCATTAACATTTAATGATGTCAAAGGTCATCAAGCTTCTCTGTGGTGTCGCCGCGATAACTTGCCAGGAAATGATATTTTTGGATAAAACTCGAAGGAAATATATAATATCTCGCCTAAATTCGATTCCTGGCATAATCCACGCATTTGTTATGACTTCAGAGGCACCAGACTTGGTAACATCGTTACGACTTACCACAAACTTTCATGAAACTCATTATAAATATTTGGCAATAGTGTTCCTCACCTGAATTAAATTTTCCGCAATATCAATGAATATTCAATGAGTTCAGAGGTCACAAGACTTATTTGTGGCGCGGCCAAAACAGGAATTTGATGGAATGTGATGAAACTCAACAGAAATATATTTACCAATATAATATCTCGCTAGTTTTATTCCAGGAAAAAATCCATTCATATTAAATGAGATCACAGGTTACCAGGCACCTATGTTGAATAGCTATGATAACTAGGCATTTGAATGGATTGCTGACATTCAGTATGGACGTTACACCATTAATGCAACTCCCCTGGGTTCATTTGTCTGCAAATATCTGCATGTTTAATAAGGTCAAAGGTCACAAATCAAGTACGACACTCTGGCGGTGCTTTTGTTTTCACCTGTTCCTATGAACCGTATTGCCTGACCGACCAACAACGGATGTTCTTATATAGATCACGACAATTTTCAATCAGTCGTTACTGTACAATGAAGGTTTTATGACCGCTCTTATTCATCGAAAACTAACATTATATTATACCAACCAGACCAGGTAGAACGCAGACAGTGTTATGAACCCCATATGCCTGTCCAAGCGTTCTTTCATCTCGACTTCTGTTTGAATAATCTGATTTAAATACAAATTCATCACACACTAGCAAACACACTCTACAGGAAATCACTACATCTCCCTATCAGGGACATATAACTGTCACGCATGCCTCTCTATAGTGAACATCTGTCTATCACGCATACATGTCCATAAGGGTCATCTTTCTATCACGGGCACCTTTCTTTGAGTGACATCTCTCTATCACGGGCACGTCTTAATGAGGGACATCTCTCTATCACGGGTACCTTAAATGAGTGCTATTTCTCTATCAAGGGCACCTTTCTTTAAGGAACATCTCTCTATCATGGACACCTCCCTATTAGGGACATCTGTCTATCACGGGCACCTTTCTATGGGTGACATCTCTCTATCATGAGCACTTTTCTATAATGAACATCTCTCTATCACGGACATCTCTCTATAAGGGACACCTGTCTGTCACGACACCTTTTTATAAGGGACATCAATCAATCTACGGCACCTTTCATGGAGCTACATCTCTCTATCAAGGGCAAGTTCCTATAAAGAACATCTCTCTATCATGCACACCTGTCTGTAAGGTACGCCTGTCTGTCACGGACACCTTTCTATAAGGAGTATCTCTATATCACGGACCGCTCTCTATAGAGAACATAGGCACATCTCTATAAAGAACACATCTCTATAAGGGATATCTCTCTATCATGGAAACCTCTCTATAAGGGACATCTCTTTATCACTGGTACCTCTCTGTAAGGGAAATCTGTCTATCACGGGTACCTTTAATGAGTGATATTTCTCTATCACGGACACCTCTCTATAAGGGACACCTGTCTGTCACGGACATCTTTCTAGAAGGGACATCTGTGTATCAACAGCACCTTTCATGGAGTGTCATCTCTCTATCAAGGGCACCTTCCTTTAAGGAACATCTCTCTATCATGGACACCTCCCTATTAGGGACATCTGTCTATCACGGGCACCTTTCTATGGGTGACATCTCTCTATCATGAGCACTTTTCTATAAGGAACATCTCTCTATCATGGACACCCCTATATAAGGGACACCTGTCTGTCACGGACACCTTTCTATAAGGAGTATCTCTATATCACGGATCGCTCTCTATAGAGAACATACCGCTACCACAGGCACATCTCTATTAAGAACACATCTCTATAACGGACATCTATCTGTCATGGTCACCTCTCTATAGGGGACATCATTCTATCACGGGTACCTCTCTATTAGGGAAATCTGTATATCACGGGTACCTTTAATGAGTGACCACTCTCTATCACGGACACCTCACTATAAAGCACATCTGTCTATCACGGACACCTTTCTATAAGGCACATTTGACAATCAAGGGCACCATTCATGAAGTGACATCTCTCAAACATTGGCACCTTTTATGAGTGACATCTCTCTATCACATACACCTCTCTATAAGGGAAGCCTGTCTAGCATGAGCACCTTTCTAAGGGTGACATCTCTCTATCATGGACACCTCTGTATTAGGGACATCTCTCTACCACGGCCACCTCTCTATTAGGGACACCTGTCTGTCACTGACATTTCTCTACAAGGGAAATCTGTCTATGAAGAGCGCCTTTCTATGAGTGAAATCTCTCTTTCATGAGCACCTTTCTATAATGAACATCTCTCTATCATGGACATCTCTCTATGAGGGACATCTGTTTATCACAGACACATCTCTGTTACGGACATTTGCCTGTTACAGACATCTGTCTACAAGGGACATCTGTCTATCACGGGCACCTTTCTATGGGGAATCCGTCTATTAACGACACCTTTAATGGAGTTTCATCTCTCTATTATGGACACCTTCCTATTATGTGCATCTCTCTTTCATGGACACCTCTCTATTAGGGACATCTGTTTATCACAGACACATCTCTGTTACGGACATTTGCCTGTTACAGACATCTCTCTACAAGGGACATCTGTCTATCACGGGCACCTTTCTATGGTTGACATCTCTCTATCATGGGCACCTTCCTATAATGAACATCTCTCTGTCACGCACTCCTCTTCATAAGGGACATTTGTCTATCATGGGCACCTTTCTTTGGGGGACAAATCTCTATCATAACCATCTCTATAAGGAACATCCCTCTATCACGGACAGCTCTCTATTAGGGACATTTGTCTATCATGGGCCCCTTTCTATTGGTGACATCTCTCCATCATGGGCACCTTTCTATAAGGGACATCTCTCTATCAAGGACACCTTTTTATAAGAGACATCTGTCTGTCACGGATACCTTTCTATTAAGACAATATCTCTATCACGGGCTCTTTTCTATGAGTGACATTTCTCTGCAATGGGCACTTTTCTATGAGTGACATTTCTCTATCACGGGCACTTTTCTATCAGTAACATTTTTCTATCATGGGCACCTCTCTATAAAGGACATATCTCTATCATGGGCAACTCTCTAAAAAGGCCATATCTCTATCACGGGCAATTCTCTATTAGGAACATCTCTCTCCCAAGGGCAACTCTCTATAAAGTACATCTCTCTATATCACGGGCACTGGCCATGGGATGTGTTGTAGTTACCCGTAAAAGTTCGGTGTTTTTTATCCGGGTGCTTTGGCTTTCTCCACCTCTGCAGACTAACGAACGCCGCAATCCGAGCGGTGGAGAGTGTGTCGTATAAGTTATTATAACTTGTTTTACAATGTGAAACAAATAAAGTTTAAATTAAATAAATATAGGCAGCTGATAGACAGATCACAGCTCTGAGTGAGTTAAGTAGAAGTTTGATATATACCTTTGTTCCTCTTCATGACAGATCATTGTTTCGTGACCGCATGACTGATACATATCAACGTCTGCCTGGGGCTGTTGCGGCACGCTCATTCAAAATTCAAGCACTCAATAAATCCTATTTTGATCGTATGGCTTACAAAAAATCAAACTTTCCTGACGATGGGTCACTGGATTTCTGCACTGTTGATCGATATACTAGAACATGTTTCCGGTTAAAACTACTTCATTCAGAAATACCCACCAAACACACATTAAATATACACGACCATATCAGTCCACGTTTGAGATAAGATATAATGAATTCGCATCCTTTTGTAAACGATATACCTCGTGGAAATACATTTATACGTCCGCGGAACAGGACAGGAGTAAAGACACTTTTATACAAAGCGACGTCAAATTATCTTAAAGTGTAGGAGGGCGGTTATCTCGCAGGTGTGTGAGGGTACTCAAAATTGGGATATTTAAAAAAACACAATCATAATTATATATTGTATAAAAAAAAGACTTGCTAAAATAGCCTTGAAAATTTATGAAAAGCACTGCAAAGAAAAAAAGTCATTTTTCTCATTAAAGGGAGTGACCCCCCCCCCCTTCCTATAGCTGCGACAAACACAAACATTTTTTTAAAGTTAAATGTCATATGTTTTAATCGGCTTGTCTTTGAAGGCAAGTATTTTATTGATGAGAGCATGTGATAGCATGATAACGATTATCAAATTAACACTTGAAATTAGGGTAATTTCACCCATGGATGTATAATCTGTATTATAATGAGTTTGTAAGTACTGGTGCAGTGTACTTAGCCCTCATGTGGCGTACCCTCAAACTGATATGGCCTACCTCCGGACAAAAAACGTACTACGCCAAAAAAAGGAGGAAGAAGATTAATCCTAGGCGCATTTTCTTCCTTAAATGACCTATCTTTCTGAAATGGCGTACTTGAAGGTAGGCCACATAAGGAAAAAATTATGCACATAATTAATGACAATTACAAATTTAAATTCAACCAGTGGTCAATAAAATTGCATTGCCATAATAGAAAAAAATAAGAATTAATTGGTACTTACAAAAATTGGTAGTAGTTAAAAGTAGGAATAAGCCGCAAGTGGGCGTGCACGTGTATGTGTGTGTACTTTCTTATTTGCATGGTTAACTAAAAAATTTGCACTAAATAAGCGCAGACCTCCGCCAAGGCAGCTATTTATCCCCATATGGCATTGTCAGTTATGCAGCCTAATCACCCGAAAATTAAATAAATTTTAATTTATGTCGAGACATCCTGAATATTTTATGCAAATCCGTTGATAGCTTTTTGAGTATTGTTGCTAACAGGCAAACATACCAACGCCACCAAAAACATAACTCCCCCCCCCCATGCCGGAGGTAAAAATAAATATTCGGAGATGAAAATGCAACACAATACCCATAGACTACATGTCAGCAAAGATTATGCAGCACTCGAATTATGACAGTATTATGACACCCCGCGTGTAAAGACATCTGTATTTTCGCCATGCACTGTACGCGTATAAATTGTTACACCTGATAGTCATAACACGTTACACGAACCACCTGTCTCGTGGAAGTACAAATTAGGCACTACCCTCAACCCTTAGTAATCTTATCACCTCCACAGGCAGCTACGACACTGAGCAGGAACACATTTATTAGTCAGCATACAGCATATACTAGTCTTAATATCCAAAGGTTTCTTTTAATTCCAATAAAATGCACTTGCTGTATAGTTATTATTAGAAGCATATGCCGAGTTTGCATCGGCTCGATCTGTCCTTACAATATACATGTAACATTATCCTAATTTAGGGTCACATTTTGTTCATTAAGAAAAAAGCTGACATTTATCCGATTAGTTTTTTTTCTAAGCCAAACGAAATACAAGTTAGGATTAGTCCCCTGGTTTTTATGCTTTACTTTTAACGAAATGAGATCAAATGTTGTCTTTTCTAACCTTTATCTGTATTACAGCATATTACTGGTTCATTGACTAGAATATACTCTCTTTGTTTTATATGAATTATTTAAAACAGTGAGCAGAAATCAGTCCTTACCTTTTAAATATATCTTCCTCACATATTCGTTACGCGTGCCCTTTTGCACTCCATAAGTCAATGATATTCAAGTTCACAGTTCGCATGCGTTAAATTTTTGTTGCCATGGTAAACGTGGACTAATGTGCACTGGTTTCCCGGTTGATGTTAAACCTGTTCTTTTCTGTGATGATGCACAAATGATCGTGACACCGGCTATTACGAAAATCAACATAAATCCCACATAAATGGTGTCACAGTCATGATAATTTAGAAAAATGGCTCAATTACCTACGCCAGTCTGTAAATGATACCCGCAAAATGCTCATTAAACTTGGTAAAGTTCGAGCGGTATAGTACGTTTGTTTGCCGTGATAGCATGTGTGTATGGGTATCCTTCAAGCCAGCGGGTCACAAATGTAGATCTTGTAGGGTATTCTACTATAGCGTAGCGAAAACAATAAAGGATTCGTCAGCGATAAACAAGGGGAGACAATCCATCAGTTTGAAGATAAGATAATGAAGATTGATAAGTAATCTCCGGCGCTGAAGATACTGTAGGCTTATCAGCGGTTCATCTATAGTTGATTATAAGCGTCGGTAATGCAGGTAAAGGGCGGTATTTGTTGAGACAGAAAATCCATTTTTGTAGTCGGCACTTCTGAACACATTGAGAGATAGAATGCTATCACAACCTGACTATGGCTAGTTGGAGGTCGGAATAGCAAGTACAGATGGCATATATTTTCCTGAAACCGCATACGATCTGGTCCATACACTACAGGTTGACTTGTGACCGGATTATGCACAAGCAATCCAGGTCACAGCCAGTACTTAGGCACAGCAGGTACGAGAGGCAGACCAGCGTCTCTAACCAGCTATACAGCTACCAAGAACTGCAGCAGCACTGGTAGTAACATACATCGGTTTGTTTTCCCTGGAAGTCGGCTCGTACTGATAAACCTGCGGGAACCACCCGCACACCTTAACTCTGCTGGTAGGTGCATGTTGCAGTATGCCAAGAGAGTATATCCAGTTCAAGGGCTGGTCAGACAACATGAGCGCAGCAGCACTGCCGTGCCCTCTCTGTTGGACAATCAATACTCAACTGTACCGTGGGTGTCAGGAGGGCTCCTCATGCGCCACCTGAACAACATCCACTACGGCTCGGACATTTCTTCGCTTGCTCATTCATTTGCTCCGTTAATTCGTTGAGTCAACGATTTAGTTTAGTTTAATCAACATGTTCTGATTTTTCTGATTACAAATATCGTAAACAGCTAACTGTAGGCCAACATGCAGCTTTCATCTTTATAATACGGGGAAAATGATTTTTAATCGTAATCTGTATTTTTTTTTTGCAAAATATAATTTTCGAGATTATATAGGTAAAGTAATTTTCCCATCTGCGTTTTCCTGTATGACCGGAAGATGAAATCAAGCATATATACAAGGCCATGATTGGCTTGTAAAACGTGTGACGTCATAGACTGTATAAATATGGTAATACTTGGAAATGTGGCACTGACATACGCTAAAACGCTGTATACTGATATATATAATTTATAACACACAGGGATTTGTACACACCTGGCACAGCGGTTATACACTACAGTCGTTCTTAATCTCCCTCCCTGCTTTAGTACTACAACATGATTCTCCGGGTTTCACGGAGAGTATTGTTATCGGAACAGCGTGTGCGCACGTAGTATCGTTGCACCCATCTCTAAGTTTCAAACATTCGACAACGAGGCTCTCATTAGTTTGATGTACGATGGATGCCACGATCTCATCGATCTGATTACAATTCTTGGCAGGGGCGTCAATATAGGGGGGATGGGGGTATATATACCCCCCACTTTTTGGCAAGGGGGGGATGGTCAATGTAATCATCCCCCCCCCCACTCTTCAGAGAATAATATTATAATATTGCAATTGAAATATATAAATAAATAGAATTAAACACTTTGGATCAATTTACTGAAACTGTTATATCTAAACTTTGCTTAGAATTCACAAAATACATTGTAACTTATTTTCTAAAACATAATTATTTGAAATATGATTAGGTATATATACATATAATAATTATATATATATATATATATATATATATATATATATATATATATATATATAGTTGAATATGTCACTCAGAGACGCTGAAAAAGGTATATATATATATATGTGTGTGTGTTTATATATATATATATATATATATATATATATATATAAAGAAGGTCATCCTCCCTCCCCCCCCCCCCCGCCCTGGAAGAAAAATTGACGCCACTGATTCTTGGCCCTTTGCCAACTCTTGTGCAGAAACCAGAAAAAAAAACAACTTGCTATACGAAGCAGCGGTTAAAGTGAAGGAGATTAGGAACGACTGCAGTGTATATACTCACTGCATGAGAATTGTAGTGGGTTTTTTTGTAACGCCGATCAAACTGCATGCGTGGATGCTGGTTGCTGCTAACAGCTCCAAAACACACAAACTCCTGTTTCAAGTTGTTGTGTTTTTTATCTGCTGGATAAATGGATTCGACTAATGGAAAATATGTTCGATTAACTATTTTATACAGCCAACTTGGTAAAAAAATGATATTTGATATTTGAATAGGTATTCCATCACGCTTTCACGACCTATATGAACCAGCGAGTCGTGTGGATATTGTATGAATCAGCGTCCGTCTCGTGTCTCATAATACTCTATATATGATTGAGTGCTGGGGATAACTACTATATCCGAGCTTATCGAAATTCTCCTTTTTTATCTGAAAATAGATGCGAGATTTTCGGATAAACACTTACATAGACCTAACCACTTTAATTGTGTATACAATTTTGCAGACCCCTGAATTATGAATCTGGTACATCTCTTCGGCTGATTCTCAGTGATTCTGTTATATTTAATACCGGTTCTAAGATTGTTTGTCCGAAAAGTGTATCTCCACACTTCAGCTCTTTGTCTAGCTAAATATCGGCCCTCTGACATTACGACCAGATAACTGGCTGCCAGAGTGCCCTGACATCTATGTCTGTGGATCGCATTATAAGACCCCGTGAGGATGAGAATATTTCGTCATCTTTTACAACGCCTCATGGCCTACAGGTACACTGTCAATTGACATAAACCAGACTAATCGTTAGCATTTTTAGTTTACTTTCAAAAAACACCATACATGAGCGAGAAAGGTCCGTTTTAACTCGGCTTATTTGTTAACCCGACCACATGCTTGTTGAATTTCCGACCGCATGGATACAGGCATGGCTCGCACGGCTTACTGGGCACAGCAAACTTGTACGCGATACAGGAAATGATTCGTTACCATAGGGACGGAGTTTCAGTTTGAGTTGTGAGCTCAGATGTGTTCTCTTGTGTTTATTCATCATTGGTAGCATAATGCTAAGATTATTTACTGTTTACAACAATATGATTGCAATCTGATGGAAGACCACTGCGATGCATTCCTCGATATTGCTTGTATCACGACTCAAGTAGGCTTACCAGCCCAATTATCATTGCCTTCTGAGTCGGGTTGTCACGGCTACTCTTTGTCATACTTCACCTGCCGTTCATTCAACATATTTTATTATCGCCAGCTAATGTCGAAGTGTATAATATATATATATATATATATATATATATATATATATATATATATATAATCGTTATCCGCTATCAACTAAGTAGGGCTGTCAAGTACAAATGTGTTATCTGACATTAGTCGCCACATTTTCCAATTTTCCATATATGTTAGTAATAAATTCAGCAAAGTGCGCATAATGGTACATGATACTACCATATCATATTCTGGAACAGACTCAAGCCTTTATAACATTGCTCATCCGCCGACCCCGCATACCGCCAATAATCCAAGTGCGTCACGGGTTGGCAAAAAAGCGAGGTTACGCTGTATATACTACATGACGGAAATATTACATCAAGATCATGCGGGATGAATGCATAATTGGCCTACGTTTCCTTGGACCCAGCATTGTGTGTTTGTTATTGAAAACAAGATAGATGTCATAGCCTCTAACAGGAAGCCAATCTTTACACATAAAACCTTTAGTATTTTGATCATTTGAGGTGTTACTGTTACGACCTTTGTTTGGCTTTTTAACGGACCCGAACACTTATTGTCAGTCATAGCCGACAGATGTCGTTGGTTTAGTTGGGACACTTACCTGTAGAACATGTCATTAAAACACTAGAAAAAGGGGTTCGAAATCGAGGATGAAGAGATTGTTAATACAAACGCCAACACTTACATTCTAAGACAAAGAGGTCAACATATCCACAACACAAAGTTGCTAGTTTTCTTAAAAATAAATTACAATTATTGTAAATGGTTCGCTGTTTTTTTATATAAATAAGTATTAAAAAGTGTTCTGATGAGAAAACTTAACTGACATTAGGTATTGGCTTAAAGGAACCTTGATATGCTCACCTTTACCTGACGTAATAGTATACATCCTGAAAAAATGGTGAACCCTAGCATATCCGTAACCTCAAATATCCGAACACATTTTATGTCACCAAAACCATTTGGTTATTCGAGGCTTCACAGTGTAATTATATATATAAGGTTAAAAAAAGGTATTATGTTTCGCGAATTATTATAGGTCATCTCTAAACCAGGTTTATATATATATATATCATTCTAATTTTAAATATATTTCATTATATAAATATTATTCCCTGAGTAGCAGAGGGTATGGTTACATTGAACCCCTCCCCCCCCACACACACACACACGCTCTTGGTCCTCCCAAAGTGATTAAAGCGACACACGGCTCATCATGAAAGTTATTTGCGTATACAAAAGAGTTCATGCCGTCAAACGCCCCAAGGTCAGGTAATCAAACGCTCAATTTTGTCCAACAAACAAGCTCCTCTCTTGGTGTAATAACACAAACCCACCCCGTGAGCTCAGGGTGTTGGTATAAAATATCATTCACAGCAAGAAATCAATTATGGTTTGATCAGTCCTCTTGGTTGTCGTTGTTCATTTAATTTTGACTCTGCTGTTTATTTATATTAAACAGGAAAGGTGACCATATCACATGAATAACTGACAGACGCACGCGCGTCAGTTTGTTCGTTTCACCAATTAATTCCCTTCCCTGATTAACATATAGACTTGCACTCAACGCTATTATTATCCCGCCGGACCTTCGGGAGCATAGTGTTCAACTCTCAAGCCCAGTCCATTTAATGTATATATTTTTAATACCTAACACATAACATATCAATATTTTTTTCGTCTGAGCGTATCTGATACACGATTCAGACCCGAACAAAGATAGTGTCGATATTAATGAAACGTTGTAGCATGACGTCATCGGAACTTATTCCGGCATTGTGCTTCAAGTGGGAAAATACACTTATTGACGACCTTGTTGATAACATAGCCTAGACATCAGGTTTCCAAAGATCTAGAACTGTTTGTGTTACTTGTAAAATTACACTGGTAATGGTTGGTCATGCGCACCCCATACCCCTGGAGAATAAATATAGAAGTGTATAGGTGATATGTGTAATGGTTGTAATAAAAAAGAATAGAGGAAACAGAACAAGTCGCCAGCAAAAAATTTATTATACGGAAACAGGGGAAATATCCACATTCAGCTTTGTAATATGATATTTATCTTGTAGAGCACTCGTGCTGATGCATCAGCGCTATATTTCTACATCCTGGTTCAAATCAATATGTTTAAACAACTGACACTACGGGCATTGGAATGAATATCAGGTGAAGCAATGACTGCACGGCATTATATTAAGTACTTGCCTTGAATAAACGCCGGGTCATAGCAGGGTCTGAAAAAAATAAACGCCCAGGCTTCTGACCAAGGAAATACGGTATGTGTACTTATACCTATACTTGTATATTTTACAAATGCATATTTGTTTTATATAGTTTATATCTTTAGTCAGACCCCAATTGTGTACTGGTATATGGCGCTCCAGCTTTCGAGGCCATATGTTTATCCGCATTAATGAAAATCTTAAGTAGGCTAATCACGTATCCTAAGTCTATACTGTATATATCTAATTGGTAATGAAAATACTTATTATGTTTTCATATCAATCATGTTATTGAGGGCTGGGGGCTCAGACACTTTTGCAATTTGCTCCCCCCCCCCCACCTCCCAATCCATCACGTTTATGTATATACATATACATGTACATACATGGACATAAAGACATACATACATACATATAATGTCTATCACCGATCGCGATGCTCCCCCCACAGTTTTGGAGCACTCATCATGCACGCGTTATTTCACATTGATTCATCAATACATAATATGTATGGGATAAGGGGCTTAAGAGGTCTGCAATAAAGAGTTGCCTTTTCCTCTTATACATGTTGTTGATTGACATGCATGGTTATTTGTGTTGGTATGTGTTCGTAACCATTTTCTGCTCACCTCAGACTCTACATGTAGGAGCGTAGCCAGAATTGAGGGAGGAGAAGGGGCAGAAACATATTTCAAAGGAATATATATATATATATATATATATATATATATATATATATATTTAACTCTGAAGAAAAACAACACTGTAAATTCACAACAGTCTGTTTCACGGGATGCGACCCGATCATCAGGTGAATGTTGTTAGAGTTATATATACCACTCTGGCCTAGTCTGTAGGCCATAGAGCACCTTAGAACGGAGGGTAACTCTACCATATATATAAATATATATATATATATATATATATATATATATATATATATATATAAATTTTAATTCAAATTAGAAAAATCAGTTGTCAAAGATGAATAAATGAAAAAAAAATATGATATTTGCAGGATCAAACCTAATGTCATGTAGAATTATCAATAAACAATACATAAATTACTGCGTGTGGAATGCTTTATATTGAATTAAGTCACAAATCTGCGGATACCAGTAACAGTATTTTCATGATTGTGTATTTCTTACATTTATCATGTTAGACTAAGCTTAATTCTTGGAGGAGGAATATTGAAGGAGAGAGAGAGAGAGGGGGGGGGGGGGGGGGGGCCATGGCCACCTGCGAACCCCCTGGCCTCTGACATGTTTATATGTATGACACAACAGCTGCTACGGAACATGTATAACAGTCAATTGGAAAGAACTCACTATTTGCCAAGGATATATAACTTTTTATAAGGTGTAAGATCAAAAACAGGATTTGTTGAGTGTTTGAATAATACATGAGCTGCTTTCTACCGTACCGTTGTTATTCAATACGTATTGAATGCAATATTTACTTTTATTTCATGCTCTCCTCTAATAGTATCTAGTGTGCACGCAGCATTTATTTTATTGGCGTAATAGTATTTTTTGCACACAAAGAGCTTGTACCTTTTTAAGCAGGGAACAGTATGCTGTTCCCCGAACAATATAGATGTATAAGATAGAAAAAGACACTTGAAGAAAAACTAATTTAAATTTGAATGTTTATTTTAGATCTATTTACGTTTTAAGAATGTATGTTTACTCTGGCTTTAGATAAAAACAAATTCGAAATTCACATTCATAACCTATAGAGGTCTTGGAAATAAGCTCTATCCTCTGTTAGATAATACCCCTGACAAGCCGTTAATTACCTTAATATTATGTGATAAAAAAACTTGGGTAAGTTATTACAAGATGTAGAGCAGAATTCAAGGAAATCTTCTGAGCCATTTTCTACAACCCTATATTGGTATGTATCTGTCCATGTATATAGTGTAAGAGTATCTGGTGGCGTGAATTTATATAAAAAACACAACAATTCAACGTTCTCTCCCTTTATGTATAGGGTCAGCACCGCATGGATAGATCACTGTAAAATATTGAGAATACAATTGACAGAAGGCTACTTGTGTTCTGCTTAGGGGTCAAAATGGCGGGAACATAAGACGTCCCCAGTATGTTACCATGGCAACAAATTTAATATTGCGCATGAATGGTTTAAAATTATACATGACCATTTAATAAATAAAACTGCATGTGACTCTAGCTTTCAATCAAGGCAGTTTAGATTTCTTAAGCTTTTAATATGGAATCATTCGAGACCACTCAAATAAACATGATGAAAGTTTGCAAGACACCAATTGACGAGTTTTGCAATTGCTCGGAAGTAAAGGAAATAAATCAGGATTTCTAGTTGTCTTAATATTGGAGTTCTCCGTAGATGTGTTGTTTTTGTTTGTAATTAGCCGAGAGAACATGCACAATTAGTAGTATCGTGAAGGTTTTGTTAACTACATGTACTACACATTTGAACGTCCTTATGTAACTGAAATTCCCTGTATTTCTTACAGATATATTTGATTAGCTACTGAAATTCAGCTTTTGTCATAGAGCATATCAATATGATAAATATATTACAAAATCATGTAATATAAATGGTACATAAATATATTCATTTGCGACCGTGGATGTATGCCAAAAATGGAACATACACCAGTCTGATGAAAGAGATACGTACAAATGATATTGTGACGTCATCTCTGTGAACTGGCGAATATATAAGTAGCTTAGGTCGCAATTAAAATGTCGCAATAATTTATTTACCGAGTATCTGATTGTTATTTTCATTGTAAGTTCATATTGAACTCATATAAAACGAGTGTAATTATATCGGATATAACATTCTTTAGCCGGTACCATACTCAGTAGCTTACACCGGGGGTCCGTGCTGTATTAACAGAATCGAAAGTATTTGATTAACGGGACTGAGACTTACTTCAAACACGACTACACGATCCAGTTTTTTTTTTCTCGCAGATTCCTACTCCACTCCACCGTTTGTCGTAAGAAGATACTTTAGGGTCCTGGAGCGTTTTCCCTCGACTCTCTCTGCTGGCGACCCAGGTTCGATCCCCGGTGTGATCATGAGAGAGGGTTGTAGTGGCCCGTCGAAGGCCGAGGTTTTAATCCGGGTTCTCCGGTTTCTTCCACCCCTACAGACTATCCGAACGCCATCAACTGAGCCATGGAGAATGCCTTGATCACTAAGATTCGTATGTCATTATCGTATCATTCTATATGGTTATGTTTCATTTAATTATCATGTCATTCAGTATGGTTATATTTCATGTCATTATCGTATCATTCTATATGGTAATGTTTCATGTCATCACCGTATCATTCTATATGGTTATTCTTCATGTCATTATTGTATCATTCTATATGGTTATTGTTCAGGTTATTATCGTATCATTCTATATGGTTATATTTCATGTCATTATCGTATCATTCTATATGGTTATTGTTCATGTCATTATCGTATCATTCTATATGGTTATTGTTCATGTCATTATTGTATCATTCTATATGGTTATTGTTCATGTCATTATCGTATCATTCTATATGGTTATTGTTCATGTAATTATCGTGTCATTCTATATGGTAATTGTTCATGTCATTATCGTATCATTCTATTTGGTTATGTTTCGTGTTATTATCGTGTCATTCTATATGGTAATGTTTAATGTCATTATTGTATCATTCTTTATGGTTATTGTTCATGTCATTATCGTATCATTCTTTATGGTTATTGGTCATTTCATTATCGTATCATTCTATGTGGTAATGTTTCATGTAATTATCGTATCATTCTATATAGTAATATTTCATGTCACTACCGTATCATTCTATATGGTAATATTTCATGTCATTATCGTATCATTCTATTTGGTTATGTTTCGTGTAAGTATCGTGTCATTCTCTATGGTAATGTTTCATGTCATTATTGTATCATTCTATATCGTTATTGTTCATGTCATTATCGTATCATTCTATTTGGTAATGTTTCATGTAATTATCGTGTCATTCTATATGGTAATATTTCATGTCATTATCGTATCATTCTATATATTTATTGTTCATGTCACTATCGTATCATTCTGTATGGTAATATTTCATGTCACCACGTATCATTCTAAATTATTATGTTTCATGTCATTATCGTATCATTTTATTTGGTTATGTTTCGTGTTATAATCGTGTCATTCTATATGGTTATGTTTCATGTCATTATCGTATCATTCTATATGGTTGTTGTTCATGTCATTATTGTATCATTCTATATGGTTATTGTTCAGGTCATTATCGTATCATTCTATTTGGTAATGTTTCATGTAATTATCGTGTCATTCTATATGGTAATATTTCATGTCATTATCGTATCATTCTATATATTTATTGTTCATGTCACTATCGTATAATTCTGTATGGTAATATTTCATGTCACCACGTATCATTCTAAATTATTATGTTTCTTGTCATTATCGTATCATTTTATTTGGTTATGTTTCGTGTTATAATCGTGTCATTCTATATGGTTATGTTTCATGTCATTATCGTATCATTCTATTTGGTTATGTTTCATGTAATTATCGTGTCATTCTATATGGTAATGTTTCATGTCATTATTGTATCATTCCCATGGTTATTGTTCATGTCATTATCGTATCTTTCTATTTGGTTATGTTTCATGTAATTATCGTGTCATTCTATATGGTAATATTTCATGTCATTATTGTATTATTCTATATATTTATTGTTTATATGTCACTATCGTATCATTCTGTATGGTAATATTTCATGTCACTACGTATCATTCTAAATGGTTATGTTTCATGTCATTATCGTATCATTCTATTTGGCTATGTTTCGTGTTATTAGCGTGTCATTCTATATGGTAATGTTTCATGTCATTATCGTATCATTCTAAATGGCTATTGTTCATGTCACTATTGTATCATTCTATATGGTTATTGTTAATGTCATTATCGTATCATTCTATTTGGTTATGTTTCATGTAATTATCGTGTCATTCTATATGGCAATATTTCATGTCATTATCGTATCATTCTATATATTTATTGTTAATGTCACTATCGTATCATTCTGTATGGTAATATTTCATGTCACCACGTATCATTCTAAATGGTTATGTTTCATGTCATTATCGTATCATTCTATTTGGCTATGTTTCGTGTTATTATCGTGTCATTCTATATGGTAATGTTTCATGTCATTATCGTATCATTCTATATGGTTATTGTTCATGTCATTATCGTATCATTCTATATGGTTATTGTTCATGTCATTATCGTATCTTTCTATATGGTAATTGTTCATGTCATTATCGTATCATTCTATTTGGTTATGTTTCGTGTTATTATCGTGTCATTCTATATGGTAATGTTTCATGTCATTATCGTATCATTCTATATGGTTATTGTTCATGTCATTATCGTATCATTGTATGTGGTTATGTTTCGTGTAATTATTGTTTCATTCTATACGGTAATGCTTCATGTCATTATCGTATCATTCTATAGGTTTTTTTTTCATATTTCATTCCGTCATTACCATCTAATGTGAAATGTAAGCCAGTTCTGGCCAGCTATGGAGCGTCTTCCGCTTCTGCCCCTTCCCATCCACCATTCTACATTTTAAAATCCGCTAACTGCTCACTCTGTTGTTAGAAGATGTATTTAAATCAATTCCAGCTAAAGTTCGATACTATTGTAGAGCATGTTACGGTCTACTTACATAACGGTCCGTATCGCTACCCAAGGTTTTTACGCCGTTCGGAGTGGTGATCGTGCACAACAGTCCATTCTCCTGACTATCGCCACCACGAACGGCGTGAAACCTTGGGTAGGGATGCGCACCGTTTTGTAAATATATCATATATATATATATATATATATATATATATGTGTGTGTGTGTGTGTGTGTGTGTATGTATTAATTCGATAGCTAAATAATGTTTGTCATACAAACACAAATTCCTCTTTGGATACACATACCACTCATAAAATTATAGTGCATGGATGTGTTCACTTATATTGATTATTCTGCATTGTTCGGCAAAATCTATAACACTATTTGAACAATACGTGCTGCATGTATTTAAGATATCACTGTCATTACTAGGCGGCTCTTGAAGCCAATAACATCACGACCCGTACAAGCTGTGATATAAATGTCCTCTGAGAGTGGTGATACCACAGCTATCGTGTGAGTTATAGGACTCCGGGAGAGCCAGAACCAGCTCCGGTGGTCTGTGTGCGTGGAACCATGATCTATCCGATGTTGTCAGTGCCATGGCGGTGAATGTGGAGTAAGCGTCAAACTTGTAATAGTGTTAGAAGAAAATCAATGAAAAGGCATACAGCCTGGCGACGAGGAAGGATTCTACAAACCAACACAAGTACTGCACTGTTGCGACCAAGGTACAAGAGGAACAAAGAGAGAGAGAGAGAGAGAGAGAGAGAGAGAGAGAGAGAGAGAGACGGAGAGAGAGAGAGAGAGAGAGAAGTCGCTGGCCTGTTGGTGTAATATTGAACGTTTCAGTAACCGTATGATAATAATGATATTTTATCTTTTAGCATTTCGAATATCAGGTTGTAAGTGTACCCCTCGCAAGTAATAATCCATAAATTATAAACTGTATTTGAGACATTATAGAAAATCTCTAAGTTTCTACCGAGTTATCATCCTATGTACTTTGAGGATCTGGCTATGGTTCAAATCATGGACCATCAGCCCGGAATTCCGAGTTTTCAACCACTTGATTCCGTTCTGTTCCTTACAGTTTTAATATGTCATGCATCATCGTTTCCATGCCCCCCCCCCTCACACACACACTTCTTTAGGGATTGGAACTAAGTATCTAAAATGTTAAACAAACCCACTTTAAGATGATTCTGCCATCCAGTTTAATTTTTCTTCATGTTGTGCCCAATAATCTTTCAGTGATGCATCCCATATGGAGCAATTATAGGGAAAGGTATGTGTCAGTTGCCCCATCGAATCGTGATAAATGTTACCCTTTTGTATGTTGTTTTGAATGTTTTGTAAATAATGAGTAATTTAGTTTTAACTTAAATGAAAAAAAAACAGAGTGTTGAAAAGTGAGCAAACATTACTTTATATATACTATAAATTCTTATATTGTATGAAGGGAGAGAAAAAAATTATGTTATGGCAGGGTCCGAGGGTGCCTCATGTTTATGAACACATGGAATGTCGCAGTTAACAAGGCCCATCATCGCAGGATTATATTAGCAGTAAACGGAACCGGAAATAGAATAACCCACAATAAACAGGATGAGAGATTACGATCCACCGAGCCTTGATGCAGTAACAGAGTGTAAGTCCTCCATTCTGTGTGATCAAAACATCAACGTCAATGACGTCTGTTTTTCATCACTCAACTCACATCCGCACTTTATCCGTGTTTACTACCAGCTGTTATCTATTATTGTTTTTAATTTAGGTTCTCACTTGTTGTACTTTTTTATATTTAAATTAATGCTACATACAATGTATTTCTATACACACTCTCATTTTGGTAGTGCCTTAAGTTACTAAGTCTTGTCATTTTATAAACTATCTAGTATCTTCGTGGTTTTTTAAATAATGTAGAAGTACTAGTAAATCGCTGAGACACCAGAGCGAATCTCTGAGGTTCTTTCGATATGAAACGAACTGTATTTTGCAGGTTTACTCTGGCGATTTGGCCTTTAAATATACGCCATGAGGGAACTTAACAACGAACACCCTGCAGGGCAGTTGACGGTAAAACAACACGTGTGCAACTGGCGTCTGAATTGGCGGTGACAGCTCTGTCGGAGAAGGAGGAAAATCAAATTAAGGATTAACAGGGGGTAGTTAACCGTGACAGACCCGGCGGTTGCCTGTAACTTGTTCAATACTCACTCTGCAGGAATATCAGACGCAACTCGATAGAACCCATTTATAAATTACAGACAAACCTGGACAAATAGATCAAGATTTCAGATACAGGGACCTAGTTTACCATATAATACATTGGCAATTTGTGTACGTACATTTATTTGTGAAATATCAAACAACATGTTATAATGTTGAATAATTTTCAAACAGGAATTATGAGGGATGTCCTAAATGTTTAGCTCTCCTTTCAAAACATTATTCTGTCCTCGTAAACAGGACTAAAAGAAAACCATATTATCGCATACGCATGCACGAGATAATTATCGCGTGGGCACGCAACAAGAAAAAAAAAAACATTTTTGTGTGTTCTACACAAGCCGTCCGAGGACATAACATGGAACACATATAGATATGAGAAAATGGTGTGCAAATGTCCCCCCCCCCCCTTCCGAAGCTAAGCGCCCCCATGTGGGAGACGTGAGTAAATGTGTGAAGCACCATCTCTGCCAATAAAGTCTTTAGGCAGAAAAAGCGGTATGGTTCTCAGACGCACTTTCAGAAATCAGTGAGGGCGGGCAATTTTTTTTTCACTTTTGTGTAAGTTTCGATAAAAATGCCATATAATCATGGAAAAGCATAATAATAAAAGAATAATGACAGAATGTTTTGCTAAACAGGTAGGCCTAAAATATTTCATGACAAAGGAAATCTGATCAAAATTGTACTATTTTATCTTCTTGAAAGAAATGTCCGAGCGGCTGCAGCTCAACCCAGGTAAGTTTCTATTATAACTTAAAATAAACATGTTTGATGAGGGCGTGAAAAGTGACGCGGGCGGTGACTGAGAACCATACCTTTCTTTTTTTGGCCTTACTGACTTCTCGTTACGAGGCGTCTGTCCTATTTACATCGTAACATCGTTGCCTTTAATGAGAGCAAGCCTGCAAAGGACAACTTTGGTTAGGGTCTACTCTACTTGAACAGCAAATATATTCTGTCTAAGTATGTACAGTTTTATTTATATAGAGAGTCAAACCCGCTTATTGCCATGTCGCCAATATAGATTTAATTATGGCAATAACCGAGATACAAACAAAAATATGTCGGATCTAATGTTAACTCTTATGTCTTCACACCACAGTAAGTGATAACGAAGACTTTTTTTATTATGAACTGCTTGTAAAGAGTAAGGACAATATACAGAAAGAGCAGAGGAGACTAATATGGATTTAAAACTAGCTCAGACGGCAGTATCGTAGAGGCATCGGAGTTAGAAGGGGTTATATTTGCGCTGGATACCGGTTAGTTTATATTCTAACTACATTTTATTCAATCCGAATGAGCTTTCGTTTTCTGTCCGACGACTATTGGAGATACGTGGTACAATAAAACTGCAAACGCTGATCATCCTCGATGACTCGTATGGCTGTAGATCAAAGTGACGGTGGTCTCTGTCATGAAAAGTAATGCAGTGGAAATATTGAGGAGGGATTTGGAACCGTCTGACTCGATTATTATGTAATTCACCTACGTGTAGTTGGTAAGATATAACTTCATAATGTCTGCAGTAAAACACCAAAGTAATTGTTTTAACCGACAATTAAATTGGGCATAAAAACGTGGCCGATGTCTTGACTCGCGGGCCCAATTTGATTATCAATAATAAGCCTGGTATGTTACCATAGCTGAACAGTTCTCAGCTTCGGCGCAGTTTCGATTAAAATGTCATCATTCCGCGGAGCGTCCCAACGGACATCTAGTAAGAACCAATTAAGACGAGGCACGACATTCCAACAATAAACAACAAATTTCGCAACTTGGAAAGTTTGTATCCAAGAAGACTCTTTTTGTGCAAATATAGATTTTTTTAGATTTATCATAAAGAATTTTTTTTATATGTCGCTACATCATTTTTCATGTTTATTATTCTAACGATGATATGCCTTTTTTGAATGATGCGACGGAAAAGAAAACCCAATACGTTCCATTTATTGATTTTCTTCAAAAATCTTTTTACCAGTCTCTGATACCCTTGAGGAATTAATCGCATTGCGTAAAGACAAGAAATCTCATAATAGATGTTTTTATCCTTTTTTTTTTTTTGTAAACAGGCCCATTGTGTTGTTTTTTATCAATGTTTAGCTTTCACCTTGACATAAACGCTGAATAAGTTATCACATGATTCTTATGGGTACTTTCTCTGCATAAGTAATACTTTCGCTTGATCTTTTGCAGTAGTAAAACTGCTGTGAAAAAAACAGCTTTCCCTACAGCTTTCAGTTTTCCAAGAGAAACCGGCGGAAATTGTATGAACACGAATATTATATTTTCGCAGTGTTCCCGACCTACAGGAGAAAAAAACTAGAATACGGGTAGTCGACAAGCGACTACGTGTATCCGCCGAAATCAGAGTGGGACGGGTGAAGTGTGGCATGAATTGGGTGGCAAGGGAAAATAGAGTGAGGTGTGTTGCATATTAGCATGGATGTCTGCAGCCGAAAGGTGTATGTAGGTTGCGCCACCTACCCAAATCCAGAAAACTGTCAAAGTTGTATACATATGCAAAAATTCAAACCACTGCCGAGATATGAGTGATTTTATCCCACGGCAGACAAAATAGACGGACGCTGTGCAAAAATGGTTGCAGGTGGCGCCATCAGTTTTGCCTATAATAAAGAGCTATGTGAGATCTGTACACATACAAATTTTGGCCCAATCGGTCAAACAGTTTCCGAGATAAAAGCTTGGATGTTTGCAGCGTAAATGTGAACATAGGCGGCGCCACTTGTCATAAAACCAAGAAAGCTATCCAAGTTGTCTTAACATGCACAATTTTAGGCAGATAAGTCAAACTGCCGAGATATGAGTGATTTTATCCCACGGCAGACAAAGAGACGGATGCCGTACAGAATGGTTACAGGTGGCGCCACCAGTTTGCCTATAATAAAGAGCTATGTGAGATTTATACACATGCAAAATTTTGGCATAATCGGTCAAACGGTTCCCGAGTTATGAGCTTGGATGTCTGCAGCGTAAACGTGAATGTAGGTGGCGCCACCTACCACAAAATCCAGAAAACTGTCAAAGTTGTATACATATGCAAAAAGTCAAACCACTGCCGAGATATGAGTGATTTTATCCCACGGCAGACAAACAGACGGACGCTGTACAAAAATGGTTGCAGGTGGCGCCATAAGTTTTGCCTGTAATAAAGAGCTACGTGAGATCTGTACACATACACATTTTGGCCCAATCGGTCAAACAGTTCCCGAGATATAAGCTTGGATGTTTGCAGCGTAAATGTGAACGTAGGCGGCGCCACCTGTCATAAAACCAAGAAAGCTATCCAAGTTGTCTTAACATGCACAATTTTAGGCAGATAAGTCAAACTGCCGAGATATGAGTGATTTTATCCCACGGCAGACAAAAAGACGGATGCTGTGCAAAAATGGTTGCAGGTGGCGCCACCAGTTTTACCTATGATAAAGAGCTATGTGAGATCTATATACATACAAAATTTTGGCACAGCCGGTCAAACGGTTCCTGAGTTATGAGCTTGGATGTCTGCAGCGTAAACGTGAATGTAGGTGGCCCCACCTGTCATAAAATCAAGAAAGCTGTCCAGGATGTATACACATGCAAAATTTCAGGTGGATAAGTCCAGCCAATACAGAGATATGAGTGATTTTATCCCAAGGCAGATGAACAGATGGACGCTGTGCAAAAATAGTTGCAGGTCGCGCCACTAACTTGTATGTATGTTATAAAGCTATCCAAGGGCTACATTTGTGCAAAATTTGTTTTCCTGATCGGTCAAACGGTTCATGAGATATGTGGGTTAATGTGTCAAAACAGACGAACAGATGGACGCAGAGCGCAGAGGAAAGGTCAGAGGTCAAAATAAGATCGGGGCGCAGCAGTTCACATGTGACCCGAACATAATCCCGGGTTTCGTAAAATTCCGCCCAGCGGTTACTACGGAGTTCTCCGGACACCTACGCGGCGGCGGCGGTGGGCTGAAAACATAGTATCCGAAAAACTCTGTTTTGGCGGATACAATAAAGTTCTCTTGTCGCGCTTATTGCTTTAATGACCCACTTGGGTGGGACGGTAATAATTGGGAGGGCCTGCCACAATATGCTGACAAAAAAGAATAAGCTTTCTTCTTTATCTTCATTCATTTATGAATTTTGCATTGTTTGTAATATTATAAATATTCACAAAATTAGCTTGCGCGAGAACATATATATATATATATATATATATATATATATATATATATATATATATATATATATATATACGTATAACATGCAACACTTCAACAGTTGCTGGCGTTAATTAGCGAAATAACATCCCCCCCCCCCCCCCTTAAAGTGTATTTAAGCGACCGAAGTGATATAAATTTCAGGTTTGCTTTGATGAATATTAATCAACTGATCGATCATATCAGAGCGATGGGAAAACCTGACGGAACATCGTTACAATTGCGAAAGGGACTGTAAGCTAGCTGTTTTGTAGCGTTATGAAACTGACTCCCCCAGAAAAATGAAATGAGACATAATTGTTTATCAGACGGGAACTTGGAGACCACCACCATAGCTGAATACAACCATATTAACTCTGACTGCGTGCGTCACGAGACTAGAAAACTATAAGTTTTCCAAAATGTCTGTGACATCCAAGGGTCTCATATAAATGGTCTTGGTCTATATTCAGCTAAAGTTATTTATTATGCTTTTAAGGTGCTTGCTGCAGTATATATGTTGCAAGCAATGGGGCTGAACTTGAAGTAAAGATATCTGCATGTCAAGTGGAAACACCACTTGGTAGAACGGATTAAAATCTTTGCTTCTATTTATTCCCGAATTAAATCGTCATTTACCGCTGACCTGATGTCATGTTTCTCCAGATCCATTCCCACAAACATTTTATTTTAATAGGTTCATGGCCTTCAGGGGTCTGTTGAATAAGGATATATGTATTACGCCTCCACCGTAGGACTTTTTTTTTTTCTCTTCCGCCATTTTCAGTTTGCGGTAAATCTCAAATATGACTGATTTTTAAAAGCTGCAATTTTGGCACGATATTAGTCCTAGGTCATAAATTTGCACCTGATATTTATTTTTGACCTCGGTCGGACGCACTATAGCCTATCCCCCATTATCGATCAGTAGCAGGCCTTTTGATCGGGAGGCTTTCAGTGATCACTTACATCTAATTAAGCTTTCTGGATTTCAGGTTTTATATGCACGTTATATGTGGTACAGGTCCCGAGTCCCGTCTTGAACTCGAGTCCACTTTCTTAGTACGAAATATCAATATAATATTACACAATAATGATGCTTTATATAACAAACTTCAGCTAAACTTGATAGACCACGTGATCAAAGATATGTTCTTTTAAATTTGAATTTTTGCAGATGACTAGATGATACCTCACAGAAAAAGAAAAAAGTACCTGACACGGTCATAAAATGTATAAAAAAACTATTAATATTCCATTATGACATCATGTTATAACTGTAGTTAATGTTAAGTGACTTGTTTAATTGTTCGAGAACAGTAGCCTTACAATGTGTACACGACTATGAAAGCGCACCCCATCTATCGCTCTTGACATAAAACCACAGTCGAGAATGCTCTTATCGCCAAGCTATATGCACATGTAAAGCCTAAGGGAACCGTTTATTTTAAATGTTTCTTTGAGAATTTTTATTAAAAAAACTCAGTAATTTACTATATCCTTTCTGAGTTATTTTGCCAAATTTCTTGTCTGACATAAACTGATCTGCATATGGTTTTATGGTGAAAAACACACTTGTTTCCTGTAAATTGATACAATGATAATATCGCTAAATGTATCGCATTTTGCGACCAAATATCGAAACATATACTGGTTATTGCAATACGAAAATTGTGGGTGATACCCAGCCCCACTGATTAGAGTGTATGAGACTGATTAGACTATTTTTATGGGCATAGAGCCCACACGGCCCCAAAGGCCATATTTTGTTCAAACCGGAATCCTCCCTGTAAATGTTTTTTTTTTTTTCTACGGAGGCGTTCGGAGATAAACAAGATTTAAACTTTACTGTTTAGAAATCGTCGGAATTATTTGTAATATTTTGTTCGACGGTTGTAAAAAATAGAGCGATGATCGATTATAAATTGATTATTTAATGTACCTTCTATACTGACGTGAAATCTGCTTTAAACAAAATTACAGCTAAAATATTAACCGAGTGAATTAAATCTGACCTGTAAATTACACTGAAAGGTGAAATATTTTATACTTGTTCGTTGCACAAGGTTAACCTTTAAGGCTTCTCTCTACCTTTTGTTCCGTCTTTCTTATTTCTCCCACACCTGGAATATCTTTTTCTGGTTAATATGACGTCTTCGCGTGTACATACACACGTATAATTGATTATGATGGATTATGCAAAAATGCGATAATGCAAGAAGAGGATCGCTCATGGATATGACCGATTAATTGGCACACCACTACACTTTGTACACCCACATGAACTTCCCTGGCTCATTTTCTTTTAATTTTACGGTACAATTTCTAATTCTGTCCGGGATCGAAATTTATTTTCAATATTCACTAATACTATAAAAACAGCGTGGACGTCTAAGATCTTATTGATGCTGGATGCTTGTGATCTTCAGTGTTCTAACCCTGGCACTTTATTACAAATGGTTATAAATAGATTGTTTATTAGAGAGCTTATACGCATCATGTTAGGTAGGACTAATGTATTGTTGCCTATTGGGGCAAATATCTGTAAAAGTATGCATTTAGTTTCCTGGTAAAACGCCTGCAAAGTGTCGTGGCAAAATATGCCTTTAATCATTCTCCTTAAAACAGGTGGGAAAATGCGACTGCCATTAGCAAGCATTATTGAAGCCATTAAAGCCATTTGAGAACGTAATGTATGCTCGGAGGAATGCTGTTGTTCCCAAATCGTCGACTGCCAAGCAGCTATGCTTTTAGCAACGCAGCAGCCCCAACTACAATTATTGCTCAAATGATTCGAGGGTTTTTTTTTATTAGATGCTCTCTTTTTAACGTTAAATGTTGTATCACAGGCCTGCATAAAATTTGTTGTCTTTAGTTGTGCATTATATCTCAACAGTTCTGTAATATTTTTTATAATAGCTCCCTTCTGGAGTAAGATGGGGTACTAGTTTACAGTATCATATTTGCGACAAATACCACCTTACCTTTCGAAAATAAACAGGAACGCAACGTGTCTGACGTCTCCACCAGGTTTCCCAGTTGGTGCAAACTTAGATAAAAACAATCTTCCGAGGTAGAGCCGGGTTAGAATGGATATTTAATTTAGAAAAAAAATATCTAAACAAGGCCTATATCCACGTTTTATGGGTGTGGTTAAGAAAAAGCTAATGGGCCTGTGTGAGATGTATGAAATGCATAAAGCAGCGTTCTCGTCTGTCTGCAGCCCACCTTGGCGTGACCAAAACTGCTCCGTTCTGAATCGGTCTGGGATTAGAACGATATCACGGTTCGTGGATTTGATCATTGTTCTAATATCGTCGACCTGGTGGCGTCGTCTGCGCACAAAACGATCAATAATTATGACGTTCCTATCGTTTGGCAAAGACAACCATCTTGAAATGCCATTTCCCCCGCTGTGAATAGACGTGCTCCACATGAGGGTAAACACAGACTGGTGCTCTACACATTTAATGCTCTCCTCCAAAGCCAATAGGTTGCGCTCGAGGACCCTTGAAGGACCAAACGTGGACATGAAATTAGGTTTATTTACGTGCAAAAAAACAAAATCTTATTTATCTATTGGATAAATATTTGATGTGTGCGAACAGAAATTTACCAAATGTTATACACTCTACAAGGCTTAATAGTTATTGCTTATACTAAAGTTATCTCGGTGAAAACATTCTCAAATGGATGATTGAAATACACTTTCTATTTTATAAGCGGTGTCGAATTTATTTCATCTGTCATCTCATATGTCCCGCAAACGGCATGCATATTATATAAAATTGTGATGCAACGTGCATGACATGAAGGTAATTTCGACAAATGAACCCAAACACACAAAAGCAAAAATTAAATTCTATGCATAATCTCCCTACTTCTAATGTGGACAAACATCCCGTTCATAAAGCTAACACGAAGAACCATCTTTATCAAATTATGCTGGGAAGGAATCTGATTGCTTTGTGTCACGAATGATTGATTAAAGATATGTGATTAAATATGACCCAATTAAAACCCTACGTTATATGTAAAACGGTTATGAATAGTGACCCGAGGACTAGCTAGCTATAAGATTGTCATATAAATATTTTAAAAAAATCATTAAAAGCGCTTGACTTTACAGCGTTTAGCTTTCAATCTCCGACATTGTTCTGGGCGTAACAGCAAACCATTATCTCTTCCCGAATAGATGATTTTCAGACTCGTTAACAAAGCCTCTCTAACGCCATATTCCAGACATTATATGTTTAACCGACTTCTGTGGCTATGGGGTAGAGCACAGGACTCAAAGCCGGGAGATCGTGAGTTCGAATCTCAGCCAAGGCGGTGAGATTTTTCACGGTCGGCCCCCACCCAGGGTGAGCGCTCTGCAGGCTTAATGGGAAGACCGTGCCCAACGGCCGTGTTTCACTCACAAACGAGTGCGCCTTTCGGGGGTTTCTCGGTGGTATGACCCAGCAATGGGTCAATTACCCACCCAGGGCCCACAAGTGCAGTAGTCTCCGGGCCTGGTTGACGCCAAGATATTAAATGACAGGAAGCGTTGTCCTGCCCTGTCACGTAGTCCGAAACCGGAACGGATTTCTGCAGATGTACATATACGTAGTTAAGTAAGCATTAAAAAAATGGAGGCGGTTACCTCCGCCATAAAATAAAATTAAAAAAAAGTTTTGCCATAAAATCCACCCGCATAATAGGCTCCAGAAGCAGGCAAATATGTTGGATACCTTCCACAGGGTGGCAGGTCTTGCTTGGCCCTATTAATATGAGACACTATAATCTGTTCCACCCGTAGGTGCCATTTTCTCTTAAAGGGGCCAAATCACCTAAAAAGCATGTTTAATTAACAAGAAAAATATCTTCATCCTTTTGAAATAAAAGTGTACCTGACAAAATACTGCCTTGAAACCGTTTTTGTCACTCCTGTAAATGAGTGTAAAAAACAGTGGACCGGGCGCGATCACAGGTGTCAACATAAACCCAGCGCGTGGGGCCGTGTGTATCGCGGAGCCACTACACGTGACAATCAGGAGATGCTCGGACTGACTTGGCTCAGAAAATGTAACAAAATGTACATGTTCCCGTTGGCTGAAATACCGCGTGTTGCGGCTCACGATCGGACCTCCGGAAACGCGGCATTGTTATGGTATACAGACACACGTGGACTGTGTTTATCTACACACAGACACATGTGGACTGTGTTTATCAACACCATAACAAGGTGTAAAACAGCCGTAAGCGAGGTACTGAGACTGTGTGCTGGGATGGTTTTGCTTGGAAACTTTTGTATAAACCTAAACTCAACTGATAGTGTGAAGGGATAAGCATAATATTGCTCCTGATTATGTCCCCTTAAACATAATTATGATCGCACAGTTTGGTACGCCAGGTCAGAGTGATGTAGAACTCGAGTCCGGATTTGAACTTGAGTCCGGACTCCAGTCCAATTTTTTTAGGGACTCTAACTTGTACTGGAGGGTAGTTGACTCGGACTTGAACTCGAAATCGGAGGTAAGGACTCGAGAAATCAGGACGAGTCCATCTCGAGTCCAGGCGAAAAATAAACTCTGTCACATATTATAAAGATTTGTGTAAAAGTGCGAACTACCAAAAGAAGATTATAAAATCATTATACTCTATATACCAAGCTTTGCTCAGCATTTGTAGCTATAAATTTAATTAATCATTATGGTAAACGCATGTGTGAACTAATTTAAATATGTTCATGATAATTTGAAAATTTCCATTTTTTAATTCCTTTAATGGATACGGTATCGGAATTGAACGCGGTATCCTAATGACTCGGACTTTATATTGCTGCCTTGGGAATAACGTGTGATTAAAGAACGCACAAATACACATGGCATCAAGTCGCATATGCTTAGGTAAACATATAACAAATTATCTAGCAGGATATGTAATATTATGGCACAGAACTTATGATGATAAATACCACAATGATACAAAAATGATGTTATATTGAACGAATACTAATTGAACTACGTTTATTTTTAAAAATATAATTATCAGTCAGCAGACGACAGGACATTAATATTGTTTGCCTGGCCTTAAACTCATCAGCTGTCCTGTTGACTGACGCCCTGTCCTAATTTTAGTTCGTATTTGCTAGCCATGAAGAGTTGTCTGTTCACTGCTACAACGATAATTTGTTTAAGCAACGCTTATCGTGTGGCGGTTGATACGGGTTAACGGGAAAAATAAAAGTATATCCCCATCACATCAAATAAATAAATAAACTATTCTAAATAATCACCTATACCATTTTATTTCGTTTTTTTTTCTGAATGAGCACCTGAGTTAAATTAGCTCTTTCTCCATCCCTTTAGAGATACATATAATCATTTCAAATATCAAGCCATCAGTCCATTTTGGATGACTACAAAAGGTTCCCAGCAAAACCACCGTGGAACACGGACTGTTTTGTACGTTTGTACTCAGTTTATAGTTTCGTCATATATATTTAGCTCAAATGCCTTTCAGTTATGCGTGTTGAAAGAAAATTAGATTATTACATGTTTAAAATTGCCTCATTTGAAATTCATTAATATGGTTGAATGTTTATATTAATTGAGAATCATGAATAATATAGCGTTTACATTAGAGAAAAAAATATGTTATTTGGTGGGACTGAAGAACGTTTTGATATTCTGGGAGAGATAGGGGTGTCCTTATGTAGGTACTCTGCTGTATTGCCCCCAAACATTTTCTCAGCAAACAAGAACCATGTGTCCGTGTATCTGTTCCTTTTACCTCAACCACCATTTCTACCAGAGGACACAAATCTACTCTGAACAGCTGGGCGCTCATATATCTCCTTAGAGACTGATCGTTTCGGAGCCACAGACGGCGCGATTCGGGGATTTGAAATGACAGTCTGTGTCATAAGCAACAGGAGTCTCAACATGGTGAACCGGATGGCGATTCAATGTATTTGAACTACTTGCTGGCCTGCTCAGGTTTACAACTGTTACAGTCACATTATGGCATCTATACGAACCAGGAAGGCCCTGGACTGGCACACCCCGCAAAGACGTCTAAAAAAGGGAAGTTAAAGACAGGTTAGTCAGAACATAAAAAAAAATGAATTAAAAGACACTTTGCTCTTGACATATTTCTTTTTGTGAGAGATTAGTGTAAAATAGGTTAACACGTCTTATCGGTCTTATCACTTTTATCTCATAGCAAGACGATCGTTCAGTCTGCTGGGTTCTGACTGGCAGGATCTGCTTCACGCAGCTTCAGGTCGAGATGTTCACTTCCGCAGGCATGGTGCTGTTTTAGCACAGTCGTTAACTGACATATTCGTTTTTATGCCGTAGGTACGCAAGTGTGGTAGTCCAAGGAAAGGAGCTTCACTTTAGAATGAGTGTTAGGGAACAAAGAGAGTGGAGTCGATAATTTTAGCTGGGCATGCACAGTTTCTATTTCCTGTACACGACCTACATCGTTTCCTGTGCACAGAGAATTGCACGTTGAAATAGGAGGGGCTGTATTTTGTAATCTGGAATATTATCTCAGCATCACATTGAACAGTGCTTGGAAAATTATTGGCACTTTTTAACACTTCAGATTGGTGCTTGTGACCTAGCGAAGTTCAATTTCAACTCATTCAAATTCAGTTTAATTTATTTTCTTACTAAACAAGTTAACTTTAGGTTATACATTTTTTTCTTAAAATATTTTAACTGAAAGTAAATGAAAATATATCAAAGGTGTTCATGGACTGTAGGACCCTTATGCATGTAGACTACACTTTGAGGTCAATATATATGGTTGTTATAATGATTTATTCCCTACGTGCCTTGGCGGATATGAGAGTGCGTGACGTCACCTGAGAGCATTTCCGGCAAGCTGGCTCTGACAAAGCCACGCCCATCACCTATCATTCAAATCCCTGGACATGTACACTTCTGACATCATGACATGTCTAATGATCTGCTTCCATCCGTTAACTACCCATGCACGCTCCTGTACAATTCAGGATTTCCTTGGCTTAGCGACAGGTATTGACAAAGAGCGTTTGCACTGAGCGTAATATCAATAAATTACGACGCAGAGGTTTATTTAACAGCAACAGTCAAAGCATGCTCGATGAATTAAGCGATTGATTTTGTCATGAGACACGTCCGTGACACGAAATGGGCCACACGATACGATAAGTGGATTTTATCCGCATCATCCTCGAGTTAAAAATAACAATTATTTCAAAGCTCCGTCTCATAGATCATGGTCATTTAAAACATTGGGGTAATATAAATATAAAATTATTAATTATAAGAAATAATCAGAAACTTTTATCATCTTCCTCATTATATAATAGCAAGCGCCATCTATCGGAAACGAATCTTAAACTTAAAGCAGCAGCATTTGCGATAAGACTTGGACATTAAGTGTGTATTTTGCATATACATTTGTTGACATGTAGTCTAAAATGCTTTTATCTTCTTATTTTTTTTCGAAATCTGTTTTAGTATAGCAGTTATACGATATTTTAAATAAATATTTATTGTTTGTACCATCCATTTTTCTTTATTTAAAATTTAATAGGAAATAAAGACTATAAATATAAAATGAAAAACCATTTAGAAATATTTGTATGTGCTTTCATATAATATTATTTTTACTTATATACAATATGCCATATATGAGATACATCGCGTTTAATATTGATATATATATATATATATATATATATATATATATAGGGATAGAGAGAAAAGTACTTAAAGTGTAAAATAAAAAAACTTAGACAGTATTCATATATATCTCATTTAACAGAGAATATTCTAAGAATTCAAAATATGTATATATCATTGTTTCTATAATTCATTTTGATATGGATTTTAAGTTTATTTAACCAAGGTTGTTTGATGACCAGTAGACCTTGATCAACCCAGGAATATACAGTTTCGATTATTCGATGGCCTCTAAAGTAATAGTACCCAGACAGACCAGTATTTATCGACCGATAAACACCCTTGACCTCGTTCTGGGCCGGGATAAGGCCAAGGATCGGGGACATTGACTGGTAGATCTAATTGTTTGGTTTAGAATAAACGATCTGTCGAATACTGACCTAACCAAAACCTCTTCAAGGTCCACTAAAGTGCTTGTTTTTAAATGTCCTTTTGGTACTTTTTAATCTTCAAATTGCATAAATATTAAAAACTGGATATATATATCCTTTTTCAGCTGAATGGTCTGTCACGTATTAATGTTCTTCTTAAGCAGATTTATTTAAAGAAAAAAAAACTTATTAGGCCAAAATAAAAAAAGGTATATGGTTCTCAGGCACCTTTTTTTCAGAATTAATGCGGGCGGGCGGTTTTTTTTATTTTTTTTTTGGTACGTTTCGATAAAAATGTAAAAAGATAAGGGAAAAGCATGATAATAACAGATTTATTTTGCTAAACAAGTAAAAGTACTACATAACAAAGGAAAGTGTTTGATTTTATCTTCTTGAAAGAAATGTCCGAGCGGCTGTAGCTCAAAATTGGTAACTCACTTTGGAAAATCAAAATAAAAATTTTTGATGCGGGGGTTTAAAATTGATGCGGGCGGTGCCTGAGAACCATACCTCTTTTTTTTGGCCTTATTTACATTGTACTATTATTAAATGTATGGATTTGATTTGCTATCAAATTTTGGAACATAGGAGTTACGTCAGACATGACTAGATTTCAGGGAAAGATTAAAAATACGCCCATATATATTGTTAATCTTCAAAACACAGTAACAAGGAGTTTCAAACGACTGAGGTTTAATATGTAGTACCAAGGACAGCGCGACAGTAAGACAGAATCAAATTGTAAAGCACTGTGTTACAAGATTCTCACAATGACTTACATTAATCCAGATGTCATTGCACTCCGTTACAAAGGTAGTATAAATTCAAAAGGACACGTATACCAACCAACACGACTGCTGCCGCCAAAACACAAAAAAACTAGATATTTTCGATTTCCAGGCGTTAAATAAATATCATATACATAAAAATTAACACTATACAAATTTTAACCGAATAATGGACTCTCCCTGGCAATAACACTATAAATATAATAAAAATCAATATTATAGAAATTATAATGATAAAAATCCGTCTCACACTGACAGAGACGTTGGAACGGCTAAACAGAATCACAATATATAGTATTCAGAGAGATCGGCATAGACGACAAGAAATAACTAGGAGTCTGCATATGAATGGATACATGCCTCCGCCATGGGAGCACAAGTTTGTAAAACGCTCTGTGAACACTCTTGACACTCCCAGGTGCTTTGCGCTCGACCGAAACCTGAACCGGTGGCCGGCCCGCTAAGCGGGGCGCGTGAGGTAAGACCTTCCCTGGCCCAGGTTCATTCATATTCCTTGACTCCAGCACCCGTCTAAAATGCTCAATCAACACCATAATTTAATCGATTCTACCTTGGCCCATTCCCTAAATGCCCTGGAATTTCATGATATTCTGTTTATGATTGCATGAGTTATGTTATGAACAAGCACAAACACACACACGCGCGAACGGGAATGATCGCATACAGAATTACACAGGATAGTACCAAAAGAGAGCATGAGAGTATGTGACAGAATGACAATGTATAATACTAGAGGGACACTGAGGTAGCAATTAGGCAGAATGAAAAAGTATTCAGTGAGATAGTATGACAGCAAGACAGAATTATACAAGACATGTATTCTGTGGTTGGCTTCTCATTTGTGGAGTTAAAGTTTCGTGATTTTCCCATTATCATGTTCCGTTTTCGCGATCTGGCGATACAAAAGACCTATATATACACAGAGTATATCCATTAATATTTGAATTAATTATATCACAATATATCATAAATTATATATAATGGGCACAAAATCTAATCAAGATAACATATTGTTCGTTAATTGCAGACAATTTGATTAGCTGATATCATTTAAAAATATCAGTCTTTGTACATACACGATTTATTTTATTCACAATGTTAACATTTTATTTTTCAACTTTGCCTTCGACATTGTGACCTATTATTCACGAAGGCTTCATTTTCGCAATAAGTTCCCTTTTGCGAATATCGCGAAATTGAAACCCTCGCGAACAAAATGGCCTCTACAGTATTGCTGAGAGTGAAGATAAGACAACAGGACAGTATTACAAGGTAAAGTACTAGAGGGACAGTGAAATGAGTAAAGACAGAACTACAATGTATACTGTCCAGAGAAAGCGTGAGTTCTTGATCACTAGCCAGATTGATCTTACGCAAGATTATTTATGAAGATAAGCAAAATTTTACCCTGAAATATATATATTCCTGATACTGTGGTTTCTTTTTGTTCGCGAGGGTTTCAAATTCGCGATATTCTTTGAAGTTTAGTGGAAAGAAAATGAGTGCTGTTATAAATGATTTTTTGTAATTATTTAACAATAATTAACAGTATTATCTACTTATTCGCTGTCACATTTGTGTCCCCTTCTCATAGTTAAGATTTTGCTATAGAATTATTCAATTTAAAAAGTACATTTTAATTATGGATATACAATGTGTAGATATCGCACGGTGAGGTCGGGGTACAATCGGAAAGTAAACTTGTTATTCTGTCCAATATGAAGATAGCCAGAAAAAAGATTGGCCTTGATGGAAAAGCTTTTTTCTTCCTAGTTATCATTACTTTATACCAATATACAAAACTCACTGTGTATATTTTAATGTTTATGACTAGCTATTTGTACGTGTATCGTCTGTGAAAAAAATATTGTATGGTTCCTAAATCAAGCTTCGAAATCACCCGGCCTCACAATATGTCTGGTATCCTTCAACAACCATGTCCCCATCTGATCTATTTTAGGATGTCAGCCTTGTTCCAGAATTTCTCAAAGGAAATTCCATTCTCCCTGCGAAATAAAGCCTGCGGTTAACAATTCATCACATTATCCAAGTGTAGGTAATCGCTAGGCCCTCAAAGCCTCAGTGATTTCCCAACGGTCTAACAGTCAGTTGACTGTTAAGATAAAACCAGTTGATCAAGTTAAGCAGTATGTTACCCACGCTTATATCCGGAAAAAAAGGCAAAGGTGGTAGTTTACACTACAGACTGCCCTTCGATTATAATTTTTTTCAAAGGAGCCTATTCAGATATCAGACGCCTATTATCTAAAGGTAATCCCTTTAACCTTTTACACAAATAGGCCAGAAAACGCCGATCCCACGCACACAGGCTGTTTGTTTTCTTTATATTCACGTGGTCATAACATTTTGGGCACATCAAAATAATCAAAACATATTCAACAAGGACATCTGGCGGCAAGTAAGACGAAACCGAGTTTTGTGACGGGTGTTATGCAACAAGCGACCTTTTAACTTCCGCACAATACAAAGAGACCGCTCAGGTTATACACGGGTTTTCTGTTTGTCAGCATTGGTGCGTGTTTTTATATTTATTTACTGCTACATTATGTGTACATTTGTGCGTGTACTGTGTTTAGTAACAGCTTTTAGATTATCAAGCACACCTTTCATTCTAAGAGGCATCATTTATATATATATATGGGTCATTCTACGAAAAACGACCCATTTCAGCAGGTACAACATTTGAAAAATAACTTATCATAATATTTATTTTATAGAGTCTCACATTTAAAATATAAAATGTAGATTATATGAAATTCATGCAGAGCACTTTATTTAATGAAAAGTTATAGTTTTGGCTAATTTAATGTCCTATGTGTATCATCAATTTCAACACCGTTACAGACTTTAAGCAATGCTTGGAAATTATTATGAAAGATTGAGCTGGATATTTTCATGCCAATTTCATGGTCCCACATAATTAATTTAGAAAAAATAAGAAAGGCTCACCTGTACGATGTATTTTATCATAAAAATATATTTTAACCGTGTAAAATGCATATTTTTAATTTATGTGTAACGTTTAAATCCTGAAACAAAATACAACCGGAACCCACAGAAGGTATAAGGCAATAAATAGAAGGAAAATATAGCAATCTACCTCGGTAAAAAAATACAGGAGATAAAAGCATTTTCTAATATGTTTCAAGTCATTTTTCCTGAAATTATGTCTACTTTCAAAATATTACGGTGTTGAAAAAGGATAACGGTGCTGAATTACAATAAATGTAATCATTGGCAAAATTATTTCTTAAAGCAGGCAGACTTCTTATATAATATTTTAAAGTTTAGTATTTAAAAATACATAACACAGTGATCGTTATAAAAAATATGAAAATCCTGAATAACATTGCCAGTTTGTAAAATTTAGATCTTACATCTATCCGCTACCTTTTTCTTTCAACACCGTTCATTGGCATTCATCACCGTTAAATGTGAAAAGTAACGGTATTTTTTAATGACCTTTGAACCATTAAGTATAGATTTGAAGCATTTTGGGTATTACTTCGCTAAACAAATAAGCTCATATCAAGCAGAAAATATAAGATACTAAAATTAAATCCCGAAAGCACAATGACAGATGACATATATATGTTCTATGGCAATGTGAATGCTAGGGACATGAATCTTCATGAATTGGGTCGTTTTTTTGTAGAATGACCCATATATATATATATATACTTTTCTTGACAGGAATTATCTACTGTTATTTAAAGGAACCCAATCACCTATAAAGAAATTGTATTACTTTTTTCGCTGGCTAAAACATCACGTGATGCGGCTCACGATTAAAACCTCCGGTCACGCGGCCTGGTTATGGTAAACAGACACATGTGGACTGTGTTTACCAGCATGCAGAGCCATAACAAGGTGTTAAACAGCCGCATGCAAAGTAATGAGACTGTGTGCTGGGATGGTTTGGCTTGTAAGCATTTGTATAAAGAAAAATGAACTAATAGTGTGCAAGAGTAGGCATAATATTGCTCTTTATTATGTCTCTTGAATGTTTACGCACTATGAGTCAGAATTCATATACATTCTACAGTAAAGGTTGGTGAATAGCCAGCTTTAAGTCAAAACTTTACATGACATAGAAGGTCTATGAGAACAATAATTGGCAGCAGAATATCTTTATATATTTCACATATGCAATTAATCATGCATATAGAACATTTCTGCTTTTGAATGTATTAATATAACAATCAAATTACGAAATATTACACCGTGATATAATTCATATATATCAGGTAAAATAATTAGACATAAAAAGAATAAATAGACACAACATTTTTAAAATGCTACTTGGGTGTACATTTTTCAGTTTAACAGTACCACTAATAATTAATATTGGATAGAGAAGCATGATAAAGAATAGCAGAAAAGCATCATTGATCCAAAACAAAACTTAAGACATCGCGTTCATAATAATACCAGATTTAACGCCAAAATATGACAACTCTTGGAGGTGTCATAAAAAAATAAAGCAACTGACTCCCCCACGGTGATGGGGGAGATAAAAATATCGCTACATCCCTAGCAACGGATGACGTCATTTCCTGCTCAGACTGGCCACCTGTGAGCGCTCGACGCTCGGCAAGTTGCGCTGGTACTAAACAAAAAGACGATCGGCATTTAGTTGGCGTTTCCAGACAGACTGTCATGTAGATGGCTCCTAATTTATCGCCTTCGGAATGCATAAAATTTATTTTTGCATACTTGTCGGTGTTTTGGTTGCAAATTAGCTATTTTCGTGCCATTCATTCAACGCCAACGCCTGGCTCCATGATTTTAGAAGCGGAGACGAGTTAAGCAATGCATGTTTCTTTTACCGCGCAGTTCATAGCTGTCCTCAACTAAATGGCTGTAGGCGACCATTACTTTTCTTCCCAATACATTTCTCATTAACGTAGGAATTATCTTAATTGAACCATGTGTCATTTTAAATGGACATAACAATGAGCTTAAACTGCTTGTATTTCAGTCACCGTTGTCATAACAATGCACACTTTCATAAACTGTTGAAACTGGTAAAGTCATTTATAATTCAGAGCAGATTCAGTTGCGGACAGTACTTAGATGAAATACCCAGCCAGCATTAAAGACCTTTAAATCCGATGCCTGTTGATAAATGATTTGGTTTTTATTTTATGCAATTTTTTTTTAATTTTAAAAAATTAATAACGTTTAAAAATTCTTTCTTACTGAATATTCAACAAACCTCACAGCTCACTATTTTCTCTGAACTTTTCTATTAATCTATACACTGTTCAAACACCCCTATCCTCCTACTTAGTCGCAAAATCTCTTTTAAATTATTCGTCTGGTACTATAAATAAGTTTTTTTGTCAAAAGAGGTAATGTGGCGATTGTTGATGATTTAAAAAATTATTAAATTAATATATTTACTTTGCGACGCACGAACGGTTTTTTTCCTGTTTAAAAAGAGATGCAAAAACGAATGCGTGATTTCATGTGGCAATATCTGTTTATCAGTGTCACGTAGGACTGCTAAGAGGGATGTATGTCTGAGAATAAAAAAAAAAGTGTGATGTATACGATACCACTATGACGTCATCCCTTTGAATAGTCAAATGGGTCTAGTTTAATGTCATCAATGATATGGCGCTAGATCATACATCTGATCAGTCATTTTTCTTTCTGAATTTTGTAAAAATTATCAGGAAAAAAAAACAGATGGACAGGGGTAGCGGGATGGAAAGAAGTACTTAAACCCTGATCATAGGCGGAAAATATTTTTTGTTATGTTTCCAAATATCTTTCACAGGGACTTCATTCTCAACTGTAATCGCTGTTTTCGAGTTTCGGTTACATGTAATTGGGAATATAATGTGTGATTCGAGATGTGATAACATGTCCACTAAACTTTACGAACAATTCGATAAAACATTTTTCAATTGTAAATTTTGAAGAGCATTTAGAATGTATGATTTAACAGATAACAGGCACTAATTCTTGTTTAACAAGAAGAATGACTCAACGCTATAGAATTATTTTTCTTTTGGATTTCTTAAAATGTGAAATATAAGTGGTTCGTACCGGACGAACAGAATATTACTTTTTATCGCGCACGCGATATGGCTTGTACCATGACTTCACAAGGTACGTGTAACAATGTATAACATATAGACAAACTTGACAAAAAATACAGGATCTCTATTAAAGTATTTTAAATTAGATTTGAGAAAATACTACTGATAAACTAGTTTGAAGTTCGTTAGGTTAATGCATGGAGGAAGTCTAAGGATGGATCAGAGTTTTTTTATGCCAAAAGAAAGAAAAACATATAATAATAATATTAATAATAATAATAATAATAGGGGCTTTGTTTATTAAGATATAATTGCCATTGTATCAATTTCTCGAGTTAATTCTAATTATCATTCTTAAAACGGATATTCCAATAGATCTTCGCTGCCTTGTCGTATTGCGCTTGCTTGTCATGCCACCTACAATTTTTTTCGGCTGAACTTAATAGCAGGTTATGTCAGTATAAACAGGAGTCACAAACCATTTAAATGGTTGGAAATGTCTGGAGATATTCCGGTTTCTCAAATGCCAAATATTTGGAGGGTTCTCACGTCAAGTGGCATTCCATACGTTTAAATATATATCCTAGGTCTCACGGACTTGGTACTGTTGATACACAGTGACCAGGATGCGGCCAAAAGCAGAAAATGTGTAAATCAAAGGTTTTAACTATGCTGAAAATGGAGATAACATAAGTTGCTAAGTAACGCATCTTTATACGCATCTGAAGCTGCCACAGCTGAATTATTCGTATGGGGTAGGTCAGCATTAGTCATAACATCATATATCAGTAAAGGGAAGTGGCATATGTTTTAATAAAAATAGCGATGGGAATATATCTAAAATATCGCCTTTTTAATGTTTTACTTTTCAGAGACGGTGACTGAATTCCTCAGGTGTCTTTTCATTTCCGATATGTGTATCCGGCGCACAAATGTCTAAGCCTCCACAATGTTATTTAAATTTAAATCAATAAGCATATTTTAGGAAGAATTTAAGATCCTTACCGCCCGATAGCATAGCAGCTCTACTGATAAACATACACTGTTACATCACTTGGAGCTTTGTGTTATCGAAAATGGACCATTTCCATCCCGTTGGTATCAAATATATATACATGTGTATATATATATATATATATATATATATATATATATATATATATATATATATATATATATGTATATATGTATATAATATGTATATATGTGGATTTTTTTTCGATATTTTCTCTCAATGTTTACATTGTATAACGAGAGGGAATTGTCATATCCTATGATGTATGTATGAATGAATGCATATAATAAAAGATATATATATATACATATATGAATAAAAATAGTTTAACATAGATTTTTATGATTTTTTTATGATTACCAGTGAGCAACTATTGACATGTTTTATAGTCAGATAATGATTATCAGTCTGGAGGAGGAGATCTGCATTGACAAAAAAGCTTTAAAGCCCGCCACACGTGTCGTCTGCCCGCCACGTTATCAAACTGAATAAAACTGTCTTGTGCAAATACAGCATATTTGTGGAAATATGAATATGTAAACAGGCCGGCTGATCCCTTTTTGACATGTAAACCTGCAACACACATCCTCAACTTGTACGATAAAATCCGACTTACTTTTTTATTGGAATCATAAGGCGTATATATATATATATATATATATATATATATATATATATATATATATATTAGTATAAATATGCACGGGTGGCCCCGAAAGGGTTTAAAGTAATCCCTCCTCCCCCTCCCCCCCCCCCCCAAACCCTACTAGAATTCTTTCAGGGTATCAAGCCGGTGGTATTCTGGATCCGCCATTAACAGACCTATTAATATACCTTTCACTAATGATCATAGAAGTGTCATGCAAAGCTCACATCGTTTTATTTAAAACTAGACACATAAACTCGCGCCACAGCCGTCTTTTGAGACTGATGGCTGAGATTTCTGATGAATAGTTCTCATTACACCTTCCGAAATAAAAGGAATGCCCTGCCGGTGAACGACATGAAAGAATAACTGAATCACAGGCACGCATGCCTTGGTGAACTATAGCCTAATAACACGATCATCCCAGTGAGGCGTCCAACCAGCAAGGACAACTAAATTGGGATTTATAAATGTTTGGGTGATTTTGCGCTCGGGCATGTTTAGTTGTACGTTTGGTCACGAATTGAAAGGATTCACTTATGCAAATTCTTAGTTAATATTTTCATAAACGCATGAACTTTATGTTAATTTAATTGGTCTCTAAAACCATATTGCTTGTCATGAACTGACGCAGTCAAAAATCGTGAAGCAGAAATATAGAAACTTGAGAATTTTTATAGAAATTTGTGGATTAATGTTATGTTTTCAGGTTGTTTTTATGTTATGAATTGCTAGCGGATGATCCCTCATAACCCCTGCTCAGATCCATTTTCCTCAAACCCAGTTTCTTTAGTTACCTCAACCTTACCTCAGCAGTTTGGCCTAATGTATAACTGTTATGATTTCGAGCCTATTTCAAAAATATGTAGAACACATGAAATCCATTTTCTTTTGGCTACATATTCATTCTTCAAGCAACAGCGCCATCTACAGGTCACGATCTTAAACATTAAGGCAAAATACATATTTTCTTTTGTACATGTTAATATTCTTATTGTTTGTTTTATTTTTTTTTTCAACTTGTTTCTATCTGCTTTACTGGTAAAACATGTTTTACCAAGCGTTTTTCGCTAATCATCGCAAATATAACATTTGTCATTTCTCCTACATAAGTATATTGTTCATAAGGCTTTAACACCAAAATTACGTCTTCCTCCCATTTAATGTGATAAAAACATGTTTCATTCATATTCCACAAAATTCCTATGAAAAGCGCTAGATTAACTTGGAACAGAATTTTGCGAAACCATTACTATGAACACAAAGACTAAAATATTGTAAATAAATTATTTTAAATAACACAAATTCATTACTAAGTATCAATTAAATAATCAAAACACCCAAAAGCTGATATAAAAGGGAGTTAAAGATTTTTAATAAAAGAAGCTAATTATGGTAAAATTCTGATTGTATTCCACAGCACAACCTTTAGTACTATACTGGAGCAGGCTATCGAACAGCACAACTCAGTTCTCGCCTCAGAGCTACTAAAATGCTTCAACTGAACATTAACAGTTAAAAAGGTTTCTAAAAAATAAGTAATAGACAATTTATACCTTGTATGCAAAAAAAAAAAAATTGAAATCAGTGCGCTGCCGTTAAGGAAGCCAGTGGAGCTAGTTGAACATGGGTATTATTTGAGCCCGCCTCTTGGCTCCAGTTACAAGCCTAGCTACACTGTTAGAAAAAATGGTATGTTATACAGGTATTCTGTAGCAACAGAGGTAGAGTGCGGAAACTCTACCTATTTTTTCCCATGACATGGGTATCTTGACAAATGTTTAGTATAATACCTCAGGAAAGGGTATCCTGATAATATTTAAAAAAATACCCCATACCGCGCTTCATAAAATTAGTTTACGCTATTGCCGGTAGACGTCCACACTGGTGATTTCTTAAATCGTCAGTTCGTCACGTGCCATTGTCACATGATACAAGCCGCGCGCACCACAGTGCAGACGATGGAAAGAACACGCGTACAACTACAACTTACAAGAGCTGCAGAAGCAAGTAACTAGTATTCTGGTAAGTATTGAATGAAATATGAATTTTTCTTGAAAAATACAAATGTTGGTGGCAGTTTTTCATTATTTTGAACTGCGATTACTACCGTGCCTCATATTATATTAATTATTATAAACGTGTGGTGCCGGCTTAACAATAACATATCTCCCGCCGATCTTGATTCCTATAGTCCGTTTCACTAACTCCTGTCCACCTGTTTTTTGTAGAAAATTTACTTAAAAGTTTATATTTTTCAATAATTTCCAAGAAAACTACATATGGAAGTGACAACCTAATATGGCCATGAAGAATTTTACAATAAATCCCCTGTTTATGTTTCACAACATTTTAGGCTCTTCACCATGATACTGGCAGATATGATGTGTCCCTCCATAAGTAGCCATCTTTGTTTAAGCTGGTTATATTTTTTAGATTGTTTATACGTGATCATCCAATCAGAAGCTGTCAGTTGAGGCTGTTTTTGCATGTGACCAATGACCTTGACCGCCATAAGTGGGTCTGATATGTAGTAAAATGTAGACTGATTTCTCATATTTTCAAATAATTCTGTTTCTTAAATAAGGTGTAAGGTAGGTATTTATTTACCTTGTTGAAAATTAGGTCCTCTAATCCTGTACGGTACACTACAATTGTTTCCCTTGAAATGAAACTATTTAAAATTTTCATAGCAAAAAACAGGTGGACATGAAGGGATGAAACGGACTAAAGTATTGGTTTTGCTTATTATTTCACTATAAAGATCATCAGAAACTTATTATTTCAAATTGGAATTTTTCATAGATGGCTCCAATAAATAAAGATTCAGATGGATTGGTTTCTTGGTTCAGTTCAGAGTGGGCCCAGGGAATTGAAGATGGCGGCACCTGCGTCCTTTCCGGTTGGGAACACCAAGGCCTCCCCCCTCCCGGGTAAAATATTAAAAAGTCGTCAGACAAAGCCCGCTTCTGAAAGGGAAGATAAAAACCCCAGTCACTCTTTATAAACACACACATAAACACACAGACATGGTCTTTTGTATCAGTTTTTACAAGGCTTGCATGGGCAGTTTACTTGGTCTACAGTTTAAGAATTATTATTTATTTTAGGCTGTCATAAAAGACCAGAAAAAAATTAAGATCACAGGTACACCCTGTTATATCAGTTGACAATTTTCCTAATAATAAAAAAAAGAAGTAAAAATTTATTTATTTATTTATTTATTGTCTCTGTGACACATTTTAAATATAACTAGTATGTATAGGATTTAAAAGTATTATATTATATTTCAAGTATATATATAAATATATATATATATATATATATATATATATATATATATATATATATATATATATTCTAAACCAGGTTTAGATTTATTTCAAAATGCAGTCACGGTCTTTAATTCTTATTATTAATATATTTCATTTCCAATATGTGAAAATGATTATGTGATTTTGGGGGGGGGGGGGGGGGGAGGAGGGGTGTTTACATTGACCATCCCACCTTACTAAAAATGGGGGGGGGGGATATCCCTACCTCCCAATCCCAACTATATTGCAGTGTTAGGAATACCAGGTGCCTAGGTGCACAGATGCACCTGAAAACAGTATTGTGCACCCACTGTATCACTGCAAGGTGCACAATGTGGCTAGGACATAAATGCAGGACCATTAGGCACATTCACATCTGACAGTCCAGGTGATCAAACAAGGACATTTAAACAGTAAAACATGATGTCACACTAGACACTACATGTATATAGATCCATTGATCAGAGCTTTTATTTTTTAAGGATATTATTCAAGGTTCCATTCTGTCCGCTTATTTTTCACTGCACTGAAATATGTGTATAAATTATAATATAGCCATAATAAAAATAACTAATGACAATGTTTTTGTTCATCTTGAAATTACTTTTATGCTCCCAGTTGTACAAGCTGTGGTGCACAGGTGCACCTTACCATAAAAAAGTATTTTGTACGTGTGTACTGTATTGATGCTTCTGAAAAAAAACATAGTAATGATTTAAAACATGTGCATAGTAATTAGTATAAATAAGTTTATAACCTCTGTGTTTGGTACTCTCAAACCTTTCAGAGTAAAAATCTCAGTATTAGCACAGGATTGACACATCATGCAGCAGTTGTCAATGGTTCTTTTAATTTAAGCAGGAACTGGCTGTAATATACAGAAACATGGACGACCTGATAGTTGGATGCAGATAAGGCATAGCCAGTTCCTGGGAAAGGTTGCAGAACAAAATGATCAAGACAGAATCCTACAGCCTCAACAACAACATTGCATACAAAAAAGAATTGGATACAACCTGGGGAACTTCCCCAATATACCTAGGAAATTATGTAAGTTTAAATTTCAGCTTATAATGATAATGTATTGTATTTTTTGGCCAATTTTATAAGTCATTTGAGCTATAGCAGTGACCTTTTGTCAGTCATTATCTTTAGCTTATTGATTTTTTTATGATGTGCCCCCACCCCCCTTCCAAAAAGAAATTCTTCTTGGAAAGAGGCAGTCCACCTACCTGTGAGACCATGTTGTCAAGGTCTGATCAGCTGTCCTGGCAATCACCCATATACCACCACCACCCCTCCCCACCTCCAAATTTTGTTCTTGTGTCTAATTTACTTGCAGCAAAACAAATTCAGGTATTTTTATGAGAAAAAACTGTTTTAATTGTTTACATAGCAATCATACACAGTTTACACAGGTTTTCAATACTTATAGAGTGAATTTTTTTATTGTTAAATTTATATATCTTTATGACTATTGTTACATTTATGTTTGTTTTTAGTCTTAAAAATGTTTTATAATAATAAAAAATGCTTTTGTATTAATTTTAACATAGGTCAGATATGTAAAGTTATCCAGCTTTATCTGCATTGCTGAATATATTCTTCTTAATGGATTCTCCACTTATTTCAGTTACTACATGGTGTAATGTTAACATAAGGCCTTGATTCTAGATGCTTATCTGTAATAATGGATATTTCTTCAACCTGATTTGTAAGGTACACCTAAGTGAATATTTAGCTCCACTTACTGTATGTCCATAGTATGATGATCTGTTTGTCTGTTAACAGGGCACAAACCATATCGCTTTGACCTGGAAATATATAACTTAACATCTAGGTAGGTCTTTGCAATATCACATACCAAATTAAGTCATTGTAACCTATGTTCTGTAAGTTATGTGCTTTTGTGTGTTTTGACGACTTATTTCAGGCTTTAAAAGCACAAGTCTTGCATTCATCTCAAAATGGATAAAAGGTCATTCATTATCTGCACATATATCCATATCACAATTAAAATATTAGGAAAATCAGCCCAGCCAATTCTTTAGGACTGTTGCTGATACAATTGCAAATTAATAATATTTTGTGCTGTTGATGTATGAAATTCATTGATATGCAGTTTGGATGGTATTGATTTGTCTGAAAATTTGTGAACATATCATGGATCATAGATAGCCCTTTCACTTATGCAAAATTGGTACCACCATGATCACCACCATATATATTTTCTTTATTTTTATGCATTATTAATGATATGATTGCAAACCTAAGAAATCAGAGTTGATATGTCTCAATATCAATTCAGCTTAGCAAACAACTTTTTATATTTGTCCAGCACAAGTTGAAAAAACATGCATCACTTATGTGCATCCTTCCACTTAACTGCTGCAGACACAATTGCAAAAAATTGCTAAAATGGCAGCAATCTAAGTCTAAGGATGTCTCTGTATCACAGAGCAGCTGAGTGTCATGACCTGTATGTCACTTGTTTAATTTCATTTAACAGATTAAGCATAAATCATGATACTTTAGTTTGTCTCCACATTTTTTAATACATTTACAGAGTTCCATGTTTTCCATGCATCAGGTATATTCATCTGCAAAGTACATGCTAGAATGTATACAAATATTCTTTTAAACTACTTCAGCTGAGTGCCTTGGATCATGGGTCCCTTTTTTAAACACCAGAAGATAATTGTTGATAAATTTCAATATTCTGATATACTGGTAATTAGAATATGATGATAATTAACATATTTAACCTGCCTTCAAGTATATTGTTATACTAGGGCATATTAATTTTTTAGATGGGCTCATTGAGTGCTCTATGTAAAAGCTCTATGTAAAATTGGGTATAACTTAAAACAGCAAGGATAATAAGTGGTGTGGTCTTTGTTCTATTTAGCAGATTCCTGAAGTTAGGATGCAAAAGCAGATTGAAGTGAATTTAAAACTTCCGAAAAAATTGCAGCAACACATGATTGGTCAAGTACACCAAGCACACCAGATGCAGGAACTTCAAGATTACTACAAGTTATAGGTGTTTCCTTCATTAAATCATTTAGGTTGGTATCCACACTCCAGGTAGAAAACATATTATCCTACCTATCTATGTGATGTTTTATGACTGTGACTTTCCCAAGGCACATATAAATTAGCACCAGAAAATTAGTAAATTAGTTCATTGTTTGTCTAGAATTTAATTTAAGGAAAGCGATTTGGATCGGACTTTTATCCCCCCCCCCCAAAAAAAAAATTATTACACATATTTCAAGTGTGGTTTAAGAATTTGGCAACTTCTTGGAAATGAAATGAATGTTTAGTGGGCATTAATAATGTACAAAAATATAAATAAGGTAAATTATTTAATATATATAATGTAGAAATGAGGACTACTTTTGAATTAATTTAGTCTAAACATAAGACATTACCATTTTTAATCCACACACAACTGTATAAATCAATGATAATATGAAATTATATATTTTAATATTTCAGATGAAGTGTTTGAACCAGCATTTTAACGCCCTCTTAGCAGAAGAAGAGAAGTTTGTCATGATGACAGAAAAGAATGTAATGTACAACTTTGATTGTATTCATCTCAGTTGACGTTTGGTCAACCGTGAAGTTATAGTATTATAACTTCATAGTTCAAACTATGACCCTTTGTCATCTGTCCCGGCACTGCCCAAAAGTAGGTCACTCAAACAAGCATCTCCAGTTCACACAGGGCTATAACATGCAGTCAGTGTTGGTAGAGGCAGACATATTATATTTCTTGTTTAGCAAAAAAAAAATATGAAGAGTGCCATTTACATAGTACCATAACTTAGTAACTGTGGAAATATATTGTTCTTAGGTCACTTGAAATAGTGACAACGGGTATCCAGGCAGAAGTGATGGCATTTCAAAAGCCAAACTTTGATGAGACAAACACAACTGAAGGGTTGAAGAATTTTAATATTAAACAACTCTGCACAATATATATTAAGCACATATCTGGGGCTTTTGGAATCCTCATTTTAAGAAATTTGGTACTGTAAATTTCTGTATATACTGTATATTTCATAATATTACACATATAAACATAAAATCCCATCATTTCCACATGTTCCTGCTGTTTAGCCCATTCAGCAGAGACTTGTGATGACCATTTGCACTTGATACAACTAATTGTTTCTCCTCAGATAAATGCCAGTTCTGCTAACTTCACAACCTTAACATTTAAGCCTTTGACTGTCAGACAGTTACCAGGTAGTTTGAACCTCTACCTTCAGCACAAATTGCCACTTTATCTCCAACAAGCTCTAATTACTTGTTGCTGCTGCACATACTAATGTATCAGGGCTACAGCCAGACTCCGATACTGTGCAGTGTTTGGTCGCATGACCCAGATATGGCACATGACATCACTGTCTGTGATGTACATCATGGCCCTGCCTTTTTTTTTACCTTGGTCAGGCCTTACAGCAGTGGTCAGTGGTGATACTTACAAAGTCACTATCCTTGCTGGGCTGGTTCACTTGCTCAGCAACAATTTGCACCAGTACAGCTTATGTGGTATGTTCAATTGTTCATTGGCAGCATTTGCTAATAATTCTTTTATTTGAACTCTACAAAAAAGCCATAAGTTCCCCTTGACATTATCTCTATATGTAAAACTTCAGAGATTAAGGATGTTTCAGACCTTTTGGCATACTTTGACAACAGCAACCAACAGTGAAACTTTGAAAAGTCACTGATTTTTAGGTACCAGGTGAAAGTCGGCATTTAAAAATAGCTATGTATTTTATTATTTCTAACATTAGGCCTTCACATATCAGTTATTATCAGGTAAATGTTGTAATTTTTAGCTCAACTGACTATGGGTCAACAGAGCTAAAGTTTATAATTTACTAGTAAAAGCCTAAAAGACACATTAACAATAATTTGAAACAAGTATAAAACAAGCAAAACAAGAACAGATCATGTCCCCATCATATAGTGAGTGGAGGAAGTGGTACATATACTTCAGGTGTGTGAGGCCCAACACATTCACTGTTTGATGGAGCATGGTGATACACTGATCCCTCCTTAATATTTATAACTAAAATACACACTAAACAATAATTTGAAACAAGTATAAAACAAGCAAAACAAGAACAGATCATGTCCCTATCATATAGTGAGTGGAGGAAGTGGTACATATACTTCGGGTGTGTGAGGCCCACCACATTCACTGTTTGATGGAGCATGGTGATACACTGATCCCTCCTTAATATTTATAACTAAAAAACACACTAAACAATAATTTGAAACAAGTATAAAACAAACAAAACAAGAACAGATCATTTCCCTATCATACAGTGAGTGGAGGAAGTGGTACATATACTTCGGGTGTGTGAGGCCCACCACATTCACTGTTTGATGGAGCATGGTGATACACTGATCCCTCCTTAATATTTATAACAAAAAAACACACTAAACAGTAATTTGAAACAAGTATAAAACAAGCAAAACAAGAACAGATCATGTCCCTATCATATAGTGAGTGGAGGAAGTGGTACATATACTTCGGGTGTGTGAGGCCCACCACATTCACTGTTTGATGGAGCATGGTGATACACTGATCCCTCCTTAATATTTATAACTAAAAAACACACTAAACAGTAATTTGAAACAAGTATAAAACAAGCAAAACAAGAACAGATCATGTCCCTATCATATAGTGAGTGGAGGAAGTGGTACATATACTTCGGGTGTGTGAGGCCCACCACATTCACTGTTTGATGGAGCATGGTGATACACTGATCCCTCCTTAATATTTATAACTAAAAAACACACTAAACAGTAATTTGAAACAAGTATAAAACAAGCAAAACATGAACAGATCATGTCCCTATCATATAGTGAGTGGAGGAAGTGGTACATATACTTCGGGTGTGTGAGGCCCAGCACATTCACTGTTTGATGGAGCATGGTGATACACTGATCCCTCCTTAATATTTATAACTTAAAAACACACTGAACAATAATTTGAAACAAGTATAAAACAAGCAAAACAAGAACAGATCATGTCCCTATCATATAGTGAGTGGAGGAAGTGGTACATATACTTCGGGTGTGTGAGGCCCACCACATTCACTGTTTGATGGAGCATGGTGATACACTGATCCCTCCTTAATATTTATAACTAAAAAACACACTAAACAGTAATTTGAAATAAGTATAAAACAAGCAAAACAAGAACAGATCATGTCCCTATCATATAGTGAGTGGAGGAAGTGGTACATATACTTCGGGTGTGTGAGGCCCACCACATTCACTGTTTGATGGAGCATGGTGATACAGTGATCCCTCCTTAATATTTATAACTAAAAAAACACACTAAACAATAATTTAAATCAAGTATAAAACATGCAAAACAAGAACAGATCGTGTCCCTATCATATAGTGAGTGGAGGAAGTGGTACATATACTTCGGGTGTGTGAGGCCCACCACATTCACTGTTTGATGGAGCATGGTGATACACTGATCCCTCCTTAATATTTATAACTAAAAAAACACACTAAACAATAATTTAAATCAAGTATAAAACATGCAAAACAAGAACAGATTGTGTCCCTATCATATAGTGAGTGGAGGAAGTGGTACATATACTTCGGGTGTGTGAGGCCCACCACATTCACTGTTTGATGGAGCATGGTGATACAGTGATCCCTCCTTAATATTTATAACTAAAAAAAACACACTAAACAATAATTTAAATCAAGTATAAAACATGCAAAACAAGAACAGATCATGTCCCTATCATATGGTGAGTGGAGGAAGTGGTACATATACCTCGGGTGTGTGAGGCCCACCACATTCACTGTTTGATGGAGCATGGTGATACACTGATCCCTCTTTAATATTTATAACTAAAAAACACACTAAACAATAATTTGAAACAAGTATAAAACAAGCAAAACAAGAACAGATCATGTCCCTATCATATAGTGAGTGGAGGAAGTGGTACATATACTTCGGGTGTGTGAGGCCCACCACATTCACTGTTTGATGGAGCATGGTGATACACTGATCCCTCCTTAATATTCATAACTAAAAAACACACTAAACAATAATTTGAAACAAGTATAAAACAGGCAAAACAAGAACAGATCATGTCCCTATCATATAGTGAATGGAGGAAGTGGTACATATACTTCGGGTGTGTGAGGCCCACCACATTCACTGTTTGATGAAGCATGGTGATACACTGATCCCTCCTTAATATTTATAACTAAAAAACACACTGAACAATAATTTGAAACAAGTATAAAACAAGCAAAACAAGAACAGATCATGTCCCTATCATATAGTGAGTGGAGGAAGTGGTACATATACTTCGGGTGTGTGAGGCCCACCACATTCACTGTTTGATGGAGCATGGTGATACACTGATCCCTCCTTAATATTTATAACTAAAAAACACACTGAACAATAATTTGAAACAAGTATAAAACAAGCAAAACAAGAACAGATCATGTCCCTATCATATAGTGAGTGGAGGAAGTGGTACATATACTTCGGGTGTGTGAGGCCCACCACATTCACTGTTTGATGGAGCATGGTGATACACTGATCCCTCCTTAATATTTATAACTAAAAAACACACTGAACAATAATTTGAAACAAGTATAAAACAAGCAAAACAAGAACAGATCATGTCCCTATCATATAGTGAGTGGAGGAAGTGGTACATATACTTCGGGTGTGTGAGGCCCACCACATTCACTGTTTGATGGAGCATGGTGATACACTGATTCCTCCTTAATATTTATAACTAAAAAACACACTAAACAGTAATTTGAAACAAGTATAAAACAAGCAAAACAAGAACAGATCATGTCCCTATCATATAGTGAGTGGAGGAAGTGGTACATATACTTCGGGTGTGTGAGGCCCACCACATTCACTGTTTGATGGAGCATGGTGATACACTGATCCCTCCTTAATATTTATAACTAAAAAACACACTAAACAGTAATTTGAAACAAGTATAAAACAAGCAAAACAAGAACAGATCATGTCCCTATCATATAGTGAGTGGAGGAAGTGGTACATATACTTCGGGTGTGTGAGGCCCACCACATTCACTGTTTGATGGAGCATGGTGATACACTGATCCCTCCTTAATATTTATAACTAAAAAACACACTAAACAGTAATTTGAAACAAGTATAAAACAAGCAAAACATGAACAGATCATGTCCCTATCATATAGTGAGTGGAGGAAGTGGTACATATACTTCGGGTGTGTGAGGCCCAGCACATTCACTGTTTGATGGAGCATGGTGATACACTGATCCCTCCTTAATATTTATAACTAAAAAACACACTGAACAATAATTTGAAACAAGTATAAAACAAGCAAAACAAGAACAGATCATGTCCCTATCATATAGTGAGTGGAGGAAGTGGTACATATACTTCGGGTGTGTGAGGCCCACCACATTCACTGTTTGATGGAGCATGGTGATACACTGATCCCTCCTTAATATTTATAACTAAAAAACACACTAAACAGTAATTTGAAATAAGTATAAAACAAGCAAAACAAGAACAGATCATGTCCCTATCATATAGTGGGTGGAGGAAGTGGTACTTATACTTCAGGTGTGTGAGGCCCACCACATTCACTGTTTGATGGAGCATGGTGATACACTGATCCTTCCTTAATATTTATAACTAAAAAACACACTAAACAGTAATTTGAAACAAGTATAAAACAAGCAAAACAAGAACAGATCATGTCCCTATCATATAGTGAGTGGAGGAAGTGGTACATATACTTCGGGTGTGTGAGGCCCACCACATTCACTGTTTGATGGAGCATGGTGATACAGTGATCCCTCCTTAATATTTATAACTAAAAAAACACACTAAACAATAATTTAAATCAAGTATAAAACATGCAAAACAAGAACAGATCGTGTCCCTATCATATAGTGAGTGGAGGAAGTGGTACATATACTTCGGGTGTGTGAGGCCCACCACATTCACTGTTTGATGGAGCATGGTGATACACTGATCCCTCCTTAATATTTATAACTAAAAAAACACACTAAACAATAATTTAAATCAAGTATAAAACATGCAAAACAAGAACAGATTGTGTCCCTATCATATAGTGAGTGGAGGAAGTGGTACATATACTTCGGGTGTGTGAGGCCCACCACATTCACTGTTTGATGGAGCATGGTGATACAGTGATCCCTCCTTAATATTTATAACTAAAAAAAACACACTAAACAATAATTTAAATCAAGTATAAAACATGCAAAACAAGAACAGATCATGTCCCTATCATATGGTGAGTGGAGGAAGTGGTACATATACCTCGGGTGTGTGAGGCCCACCACATTCACTGTTTGATGGAGCATGGTGATACACTGATCCCTCTTTAATATTTATAACTAAAAAACACACTAAACAATAATTTGAAACAAGTATAAAACAAGCAAAACAAGAACAGATCATGTCCCTATCATATAGTGAGTGGAGGAAGTGGTACATATACTTCGGGTGTGTGAGGCCCACCACATTCACTGTTTGATGGAGCATGGTGATACACTGATCCCTCCTTAATATTCATAACTAAAAAACACACTAAACAATAATTTGAAACAAGTATAAAACAGGCAAAACAAGAACAGATCATGTCCCTATCATATAGTGAATGGAGGAAGTGGTACATATACTTCGGGTGTGTGAGGCCCACCACATTCACTGTTTGATGAAGCATGGTGATACACTGATCCCTCCTTAATATTTATAACTAAAAAACACACTGAACAATAATTTGAAACAAGTATAAAACAAGCAAAACAAGAACAGATCATGTCCCTATCATATAGTGAGTGGAGGAAGTGGTACATATACTTCGGGTGTGTGAGGCCCACCACATTCACTGTTTGATGGAGCATGGTGATACACTGATCCCTCCTTAATATTTATAACTAAAAAACACACTAAACAGTAATTTGAAACAAGTATAAAACAAGCAAAACAAGAACAGATCATGTCCCTATCATATAGTGAGTGGAGGAAGTGGTACATATACTTCGGGTGTGTGAGGCCCACCACATTCACTGTTTGATGGAGCATGGTGATACACTGATCCCTCCTTAATATTTATAACTAAAAAACACACTAAACAGTAATTTGAAATAAGTATAAAACAAGCAAAACAAGAACAGATCATGTCCCTATCATATAGTGAGTGGAGGAAGTGGTACATATACTTCGGGTGTGTGAGGCCCACCACATTCACTGTTTGATGGAGCATGGTGATACAGTGATTCCTCCTTAATATTTATAACTAAAAAAACACACTAAACAATAATTTAAATCAAGTATAAAACATGCAAAACAAGAACAGATCGTGTCCCTATCATATAGTGAGTGGAGGAAGTGGTACATATACTTCGGGTGTGTGAGGCCCACCACATTCACTGTTTGATGGAGCATGGTGATACACTGATCCCTCCTTAATATTTATAACTAAAAAGCACACTAAACAATAATTTGAAACAAGTATAAAACAGGCAAAACAAGAACAGATCATGTCCCTATCATATAGTGAGTGGAGGAAGTGGTACATATACTTCGGGTGTGTGAGGCCCACCACATTCACTGTTTGATGGAGCATGGTGATACACTGATCCCTCCTTAATATTTATAACTAAAAAACACACTGAACAATAATTTGAAACAAGTATAAAACAAGCAAAACAAGAACAGATCATGTCCCTATCATATAGTGAGTGGAGGAAGTGGTACATATACTTCGGGTGTGTGAGGCCCACCACATTCACTGTTTGATGGAGCATGGTGATACACTGATCCCTCCTTAATATTTATAACTAAAAAACACACTAAACAATAATTTGAAACAAGTATAAAACAGGCAAAACAAGAACAGATCATGTCCCTATCATATAGTGAATGGAGGAAGTGGTACATATACTTCGGGTGTGTGAGGCCCACCACATTCACTGTTTGATGGAGCATGGTGATACACTGATCCCTCCTTAATATTCATAACTAAAAAACACACTAAACAATAATTTGAAACAAGTATAAAACAGGCAAAACAAGAACAGATCATGTCCCTATCATATAGTGAATGGAGGAAGTGGTACATATACTTCGGGTGTGTGAGGCCCACCACATTCACTGTTTGATGAAGCATGGTGATACACTGATCCCTCCTTAATATTTATAACTAAAAAACACACTGAACAATAATTTGAAACAAGTATAAAACAAGCAAAACAAGAACAGATCATGTCCCTATCATATAGTGAGTGGAGGAAGTGGTACATATACTTCGGGTGTGTGAGGCCCACCACATTCACTGTTTGATGGAGCATGGTGATACACTGATCCCTCCTTAATATTTATAACTAAAAAACACACTAAACAGTAATTTGAAACAAGTATAAAACAAGCAAAACAAGAACAGATCATGTCCCTATCATATAGTGAGTGGAGGAAGTGGTACATATACTTCGGGTGTGTGAGGCCCACCACATTCACTGTTTGATGGAGCATGGTGATACACTGATTCCTCCTTAATATTTATAACTAAAAAACACACTAAACAGTAATTTGAAACAAGTATAAAACAAGCAAAACAAGAACAGATCATGTCCCTATCATATAGTGAGTGGAGGAAGTGGTACATATACTTCGGGTGTGTGAGGCCCACCACATTCACTGTTTGATGGAGCATGGTGATACACTGATCCCTCCTTAATATTTATAACTAAAAAACACACTAAACAGTAATTTGAAACAAGTATAAAACAAGCAAAACAAGAACAGATCATGTCCCTATCATATAGTGAGTGGAGGAAGTGGTACATATACTTCGGGTGTGTGAGGCCCACCACATTCACTGTTTGATGGAGCATGGTGATACACTGATCCCTCCTTAATATTTATAACTAAAAAACACACTAAACAGTAATTTGAAACAAGTATAAAACAAGCAAAACATGAACAGATCATGTCCCTATCATATAGTGAGTGGAGGAAGTGGTACATATACTTCGGGTGTGTGAGGCCCAGCACATTCACTGTTTGATGGAGCATGGTGATACACTGATCCCTCCTTAATATTTATAACTAAAAAACACACTGAACAATAATTTGAAACAAGTATAAAACAAGCAAAACAAGAACAGATCATGTCCCTATCATATAGTGAGTGGAGGAAGTGGTACATATACTTCGGGTGTGTGAGGCCCACCACATTCACTGTTTGATGGAGCATGGTGATACACTGATCCCTCCTTAATATTTATAACTAAAAAACACACTAAACAGTAATTTGAAATAAGTATAAAACAAGCAAAACAAGAACAGATCATGTCCCTATCATATAGTGGGTGGAGGAAGTGGTACTTATACTTCAGGTGTGTGAGGCCCACCACATTCACTGTTTGATGGAGCATGGTGATACACTGATCCTTCCTTAATATTTATAACTAAAAAACACACTAAACAGTAATTTGAAACAAGTATAAAACAAGCAAAACAAGAACAGATCATGTCCCTATCATATAGTGAGTGGAGGAAGTGGTACATATACTTCGGGTGTGTGAGGCCCACCACATTCACTGTTTGATGGAGCATGGTGATACAGTGATCCCTCCTTAATATTTATAACTAAAAAAACACACTAAACAATAATTTAAATCAAGTATAAAACATGCAAAACAAGAACAGATCGTGTCCCTATCATATAGTGAGTGGAGGAAGTGGTACATATACTTCGGGTGTGTGAGGCCCACCACATTCACTGTTTGATGGAGCATGGTGATACACTGATCCCTCCTTAATATTTATAACTAAAAAAACACACTAAACAATAATTTAAATCAAGTATAAAACATGCAAAACAAGAACAGATTGTGTCCCTATCATATAGTGAGTGGAGGAAGTGGTACATATACTTCGGGTGTGTGAGGCCCACCACATTCACTGTTTGATGGAGCATGGTGATACAGTGATCCCTCCTTAATATTTATAACTAAAAAAAACACACTAAACAATAATTTAAATCAAGTATAAAACATGCAAAACAAGAACAGATCATGTCCCTATCATATGGTGAGTGGAGGAAGTGGTACATATACCTCGGGTGTGTGAGGCCCACCACATTCACTGTTTGATGGAGCATGGTGATACACTGATCCCTCTTTAATATTTATAACTAAAAAACACACTAAACAATAATTTGAAACAAGTATAAAACAAGCAAAACAAGAACAGATCATGTCCCTATCATATAGTGAGTGGAGGAAGTGGTACATATACTTCGGGTGTGTGAGGCCCACCACATTCACTGTTTGATGGAGCATGGTGATACACTGATCCCTCCTTAATATTCATAACTAAAAAACACACTAAACAATAATTTGAAACAAGTATAAAACAGGCAAAACAAGAACAGATCATGTCCCTATCATATAGTGAATGGAGGAAGTGGTACATATACTTCGGGTGTGTGAGGCCCACCACATTCACTGTTTGATGAAGCATGGTGATACACTGATCCCTCCTTAATATTTATAACTAAAAAACACACTGAACAATAATTTGAAACAAGTATAAAACAAGCAAAACAAGAACAGATCATGTCCCTATCATATAGTGAGTGGAGGAAGTGGTACATATACTTCGGGTGTGTGAGGCCCACCACATTCACTGTTTGATGGAGCATGGTGATACACTGATCCCTCCTTAATATTTATAACTAAAAAACACACTAAACAGTAATTTGAAACAAGTATAAAACAAGCAAAACAAGAACAGATCATGTCCCTATCATATAGTGAGTGGAGGAAGTGGTACATATACTTCGGGTGTGTGAGGCCCACCACATTCACTGTTTGATGGAGCATGGTGATACACTGATCCCTCCTTAATATTTATAACTAAAAAACACACTAAACAGTAATTTGAAATAAGTATAAAACAAGCAAAACAAGAACAGATCATGTCCCTATCATATAGTGAGTGGAGGAAGTGGTACATATACTTCGGGTGTGTGAGGCCCACCACATTCACTGTTTGATGGAGCATGGTGATACAGTGATTCCTCCTTAATATTTATAACTAAAAAAACACACTAAACAATAATTTAAATCAAGTATAAAACATGCAAAACAAGAACAGATCGTGTCCCTATCATATAGTGAGTGGAGGAAGTGGTACATATACTTCGGGTGTGTGAGGCCCACCACATTCACTGTTTGATGGAGCATGGTGATACACTGATCCCTCCTTAATATTTATAACTAAAAAGCACACTAAACAATAATTTGAAACAAGTATAAAACAGGCAAAACAAGAACAGATCATGTCCCTATCATATAGTGAGTGGAGGAAGTGGTACATATACTTCGGGTGTGTGAGGCCCACCACATTCACTGTTTGATGGAGCATGGTGATACACTGATCCCTCCTTAATATTTATAACTAAAAAACACACTGAACAATAATTTGAAACAAGTATAAAACAAGCAAAACAAGAACAGATCATGTCCCTATCATATAGTGAGTGGAGGAAGTGGTACATATACTTCGGGTGTGTGAGGCCCACCACATTCACTGTTTGATGGAGCATGGTGATACACTGATCCCTCCTTAATATTTATAACTAAAAAACACACTAAACAATAATTTGAAACAAGTATAAAACAGGCAAAACAAGAACAGATCATGTCCCTATCATATAGTGAATGGAGGAAGTGGTACATATACTTCGGGTGTGTGAGGCCCACCACATTCACTGTTTGATGGAGCATGGTGATACACTGATCCCTCCTTAATATTCATAACTAAAAAACACACTAAACAATAATTTGAAACAAGTATAAAACAGGCAAAACAAGAACAGATCATGTCCCTATCATATAGTGAATGGAGGAAGTGGTACATATACTTCGGGTGTGTGAGGCCCACCACATTCACTGTTTGATGAAGCATGGTGATACACTGATCCCTCCTTAATATTTATAACTAAAAAACACACTGAACAATAATTTGAAACAAGTATAAAACAAGCAAAACAAGAACAGATCATGTCCCTATCATATAGTGAGTGGAGGAAGTGGTACATATACTTCGGGTGTGTGAGGCCCACCACATTCACTGTTTGATGGAGCATGGTGATACACTGATCCCTCCTTAATATTTATAACTAAAAAACACACTAAACAGTAATTTGAAACAAGTATAAAACAAGCAAAACAAGAACAGATCATGTCCCTATCATATAGTGAGTGGAGGAAGTGGTACATATACTTCGGGTGTGTGAGGCCCACCACATTCACTGTTTGATGGAGCATGGTGATACACTGATCCCTCCTTAATATTTATAACTAAAAAACACACTAAACAGTAATTTGAAATAAGTATAAAACAAGCAAAACAAGAACAGATCATGTCCCTATCATATAGTGAGTGGAGGAAGTGGTACATATACTTCGGGTGTGTGAGGCCCACCACATTCACTGTTTGATGGAGCATGGTGATACAGTGATTCCTCCTTAATATTTATAACTAAAAAAACACACTAAACAATAATTTAAATCAAGTATAAAACATGCAAAACAAGAACAGATCGTGTCCCTATCATATAGTGAGTGGAGGAAGTGGTACATATACTTCGGGTGTGTGAGGCCCACCACATTCACTGTTTGATGGAGCATGGTGATACACTGATCCCTCCTTAATATTTATAACTAAAAAGCACACTAAACAATAATTTGAAACAAGTATAAAACAGGCAAAACAAGAACAGATCATGTCCCTATCATATAGTGAGTGGAGGAAGTGGTACATATACTTCGGGTGTGTGAGGCCCACCACATTCACTGTTTGATGGAGCATGGTGATACACTGATCCCTCCTTAATATTTATAACTAAAAAACACACTGAACAATAATTTGAAACAAGTATAAAACAAGCAAAACAAGAACAGATCATGTCCCTATCATATAGTGAGTGGAGGAAGTGGTACATATACTTCGGGTGTGTGAGGCCCACCACATTCACTGTTTGATGGAGCATGGTGATACACTGATCCCTCCTTAATATTTATAACTAAAAAACACACTGAACAATAATTTGAAACAAGTATAAAACAAGCAAAACAAGAACAGATCATGTCCCTATCATATAGTGAGTGGAGGAAGTGGTACATATACTTCGGGTGTGTGAGGCCCACCACATTCACTGTTTGATGGAGCATGGTGATACACTGATTCCTCCTTAATATTTATAACTAAAAAACACACTAAACAGTAATTTGAAACAAGTATAAAACAAGCAAAACAAGAACAGATCATGTCCCTATCATATAGTGAGTGGAGGAAGTGGTACATATACTTCGGGTGTGTGAGGCCCACCACATTCACTGTTTGATGGAGCATGGTGATACAGTGATCCCTTCATATAGGGAGTGAAGGCAGAGGCACATATACTTTGTACTGTTGTGTAATTCAACATCACTTTATATATTTCATTCAGTTATAATTAATTTTTATTTTTGGCATTTTTGAGGAACATGTTTAATTTAAGTGCCATAGATATTATTCAGCACATATAAACTATATACTTTATACAGTACATTATGAAAATGTTATCCTATAGACAGATTGTCTTGAAAAGCAGTGGCAGGTAGTATTCATTTGAACCAAATGTAACTGTATGGTTAAGTTAAGGAAGTGTCAGTGTCATTCAGATCTATTGTGTATTGCTGTTTGAATTATTTTTTTTTTACTGAGGAGGGGCTGGAATTAGCTTACCAACTGCTACCTGTCCTTTTTGGGAGGATGTAAAGGTTTTTGTTGTAAAGAAACGTGAGATAAGTTCAAGTAATGAAAGCTCAGTTGATAAAACCTGTAATTTCAACTTGTGTAACAGTTACTTCACTTCAAGAAATAAATCATATAAAATGTATGAAGTTCTTAAATAAACCCAACAATTCATGCTCAAAGGAATGTTATAATAGTAGGATTATAGAAAAAAATAAATCATCCTCATTAACATATTTTAAAAAAAAGGATACAATAAATATTTTCAGCAAGATTATAAGACCAGGAATTATTACAATTTCCATGGAAATATATAGATATGACCAACAATTAAGAGTCATTAAATGAATAGGTGATCTTTGATCTTGTTTTCAGGCTGCCACTCCACATCCGTCTATAATCAAGACGAGTATCACGTTCCAGGTCAGACTGGATGGGATGAACATCCTGAGTGAACTCGACTAAATTTAGATATGCAGTGGAGGCCAGGTTCTCTAAGACATGTCTACTATAACTGAAAAATTAGTCATGGGACATAATGTCCAGGTGCCAAAGGGTGCCATGTCCTGGGCAACAGAATTCAAGTTAGTGTGAAAAGAACTATCTAACAAATAAAATGTAGAAGTACTGCTTGTGTAACTGAGCAGTTCTGTTGTGCCATGCAACAAAGATTAATAATATGAGATATGAGGACCCTTCCACAATTGTAATCATCCATTTAAGATGTAGCAATACACGTGACATTCTTTGTATATATTGCGTTGTATAGATGGATGGATATGAGCACTATATTTTTAATGACTGATGAGTTTTCTCATTCTTGTTTTTTCAGTGATTTGTCCATATCCCTATATCACTGTGTAATGTATATATTTACATCTAAATGGATAAATCAGTGTATGAACTTTTTTTCATTTACAAACAGTATCATTTGCTCGATTAATAATTTAAGGTATTTAAAAATACCTTATTCAATGTAAGGGTATTTTAAGTGTCCAAATACGAATACCCTTTAAAGGTATTTTGAAATACCCTTTTATAAAATACCTTGTTAAAGATATTTTTGAAATACCTTTTATAAGGTATTTTATAAAGGGTAATTCAAAATACCTTAGAAAGGGTATTCGTATTTGGACACTTAAAATACCCTTTTCATACCTATTAAAATACCTTTTCTTCTAACAGTGTACTACATTCTGCACTCTCTGCAGCCAGTCTGGTAAGTTACAATAAGACCACATAACACATAGTAGTAACCATCAGTTTAAAAATACTTATGTAAATAGAAAAACAAGATAGTCTGGTGGCTAATTTGAATGTTATCCTGTCCATACACAACAATGTATGAATATTAGAACAGAACTGTATTGTAACAGAACATACAATATGCACAAACATGTATGCTATGATATGTCGTATGATACTTGCAAGTCAAATTCAACAATTAAAAAACAATCATGAGATTGTAAATTTATCATAATATCATACATGTACCTACAATTATAATACATGCACTTATATATACACACCATCTGTAAATGGTTACATATACAACACAATTAAATAAATACAAAATAAATCAAACCCACAAACAATATTACATTTAACATAAAATGAAAATACAAGTAAATACTTAATGAGAAGAAATAATGATAATACCTAGGTTATGGCATATATTATTTTATTTGTGTTTTTAGAATGGTTAAACGACTTCACATTTTATTAAAACACTGTTTGTACGACGTCATGAAGTTTATTCCTGCTTATCATAGGCACGTCATCTCCGTTTAACAAAACGTCTACACTTTTAAGTCGGTTTTTCTTTGTTTACGATTCAAGGCAAGAATAAGCTGGGTCAAGATCACTTTCATTTAATTAATTCCTTATGTTTTCTTGCAAGTACTGTCTCTGATAATTATAAAGTGGACATAATAGAAAGAAATGCTCAACACTTTCATCACCGGTATTACATTTGCATTATCTATCCTACCGATAATGAAAAGAGAGAGATTCATCTTACAAGCACCAAATGTGAGATTTGTAATTTTACTAACTAGGAACCTTGATCTGAAAAAAATAAAATTTATCTATATTCTGAACTGAAAGCATCCTAATCCTAAGATCATTCTTAAAGGTATTTAAATTATCACGACCACGTATGGCCAAAAGTAAATTTTTCCAAAGTCTGTAGGCGCATAGCAAAAAAGACGTTATACCTGATTGCTTTTGTAAAAAGGTACTCTTTTAGCTCAGTTTCACATACTTTTGATTTTCATGAAGACTAGGTACTAAACATAATAAAGGTAGAATTTCCAACTCCAAGAGAGATATACCATTACTCACTGAACGTAAACACGTGTCATCAGCATATAATCTCATGTTGTTTTCTAGATTACAATAAATGTCATTAACATATAAAGGAATGTCATTAACATATACAAGGGATAACAAGGGACCTAATATCGAGCCTTGAGGAACTCCAGATCCCATTTTTGCATATAGTGATTTGGCCCCTTGCAGAATAACACCCTGTTCCCTATAACTTAAACAGTATAAAATTTAGGAGAACGCCCCTGACACCCATGACCTTAAGCTTATAAAGTAATCCCCGATGCCACACCCTGTCAAAAGCCCTAGAGGCATCTAGACATACCAATCTGGTTTCGTAGCCATTTTCAACACCTGTATAGATATCATGGCAAAATGTAATCACCAGATTAACAGACTAGTCATCTTTTTTTATACCAAGAGTTAAGGTCAGACAGAAGCTTGTTATTATCGAAATATAAATACAATTTCTTTGCTATGATACGTTCTTATATTTTTTAAACTTTATTTAAAAGCGACACTGGTCAGTAATAAGTGACTACTTTCTTTCTCGCAATTACACGTTACATAAAACGTTACGCTTTATTAGTTTGAAGAAATCTTACTTGAATGTAAGATATATTAGGTATGTTGTAATACAAGATATAGCTACGTGAAATGTTAGATATTGTCTCTGCCAGGCAGTGGATGTCCTGACTTTGTGACAGTCAAGTGACATTTAAAGACCTTGCAGGAACCGTCAGTAGCGCGTCCGAATATTGGTGCGCACAGGAGAAAATCAAGGGGTGACAAAATGAACTCTCTCTCTCTCTCTCTCTCTCTCTCTCTCTCTCCTATAGTACAGACAAACTACGGGGTTTACATCATTAAGCTTATGTATACTTTAGAGGTTGCACTTGCTACACTCAAAATGAACCCTCGCTCTCTCTCTCTCTCTCTCTCTCTCTCTCTCTCTCTCTCTCTCCCCAACATTACTATGTTGATTAAAGACAAAAGTGCCATATTTTCGAAATGACAGCATTTCATGCATACCGATTTATCTTTTAAATATATTTAAAATTCATTCAAATCATGTTTTTTTTTAATTTTACGAAGTCCACTATTACAAAGCATTATCCTTTATTTAGCAGTTAGCTAGTAATATGCCGACACCCGGAAAAAGGAAGAGTACGGAACTCAGTAAATACTTTTGGGAGCTAAAAGAAAACAACGTTAAATATGAAATACAGTGGAGAATACCAAGAAAAGCAAAAGCATTGCCGCAGAAACTAACAGATGTAACCTGTGCCCGTGGGAGAAATATTTCATTTTATATAAACAAAACCTGGCCACGCTTAACCAACGCAATGAACTTGTAACAAGTTGTAGACACTCTAACAAATTCCTCTTACGTAAACTCAACACAAAGAGTAATCCAGATAAGGCACGTTGTACAGGTATTCAGTACAAACACGCTCAGTGAACAACCAGGTGTTCAATGTACAACCACTCCAGTCACACCGTTCTCTTCAACGCCTGACTTTATGTCATAATACTTTGTTGAATTATATCTTCATCATTAGGGGGTGAACATTGAACAATTGTAACAGGTCTTTTAGTGGAGTAGATTTTCATGGTGTAATTGTTTCCGGAATTCATTAAGTATGTTGCTACCACATGTGTGAAAACCAATTTGTGTGATAAAACTTTATGGTGCACACCAGCGTTATTAACCCCCCCCCCCTCCCCTATGACGACGAGGCTTACATGGATTTTTCTATTATTATTTAAATCAAATTTAACCAAGCATATTAAGTACTTTTATTGATATTTCTCCTTGATTTTATTGTGGGTGGACTTATTTGTGTCCCCCTGAGTGCGATACTATCGATTTCTTCATTTATGTATTTTTTTTTCCTTTCTCAAATATGGCTGAATTTCAAAAGCATACCTTCTAAGGTTGTACACTACATCGGCGAACTCCGATTATCCCCCAGTAGGCAAAAAGAGGGGGGGGGGGCCGGGGTTTCTAGGTTAAAATTTCCAGTGAATGCTTAGTGATTGCAAACATCTAGTCTGAATTGAATTTTGGTGTTTTTGATCTCAAGATCATTATATGCCATGTATTTAATATTTAAATGTGTTCGTGATATAGTGAGTTTGATCTAATTTATTTTTAATCCACCTATTCAAATATATAAAGATTGACCTATTGTAGAATGTTTATTTAGAATTCAAGTTATATCAGATGTCTCCTAGCACGTGGCAGTATAAAGGTCAAAAAGTAAATAATTGCGACTGCACAAATGGCCTTGACTTTGCTGCATGCATGAGCTCTTTAAAATTTCTTACCCCCCCCCCCCCCCCCCCCCCCCGGTAATAATATCCTGGTTTGTGTTATGGTAACCAAGGATGACAAAGGCTTACATGGATTTTTCTATTATTATTTAAATCAAATTTAACCAAGCATATTAAGTACTTTTATTGATATTTCTCCTTTATTTTATTGTGGGTGGACTTATTTGTGTCCCCCTGAGTGCGATACTATCGATTTCTTCATTTATGTATTTTTTTTTCCTTTCTCAAATATGGCTGAATTTCAAAAGCAGACCTTCTAAGGTTGTACACTCCATCGGCGAACTCCGATTATCCCCCAGTAGGCAAAAAGAGGGGGGGGGGGGGGGCGGGGTTTCTAGGTTAAAATTTCCAGTGAATGCTTAGTGATTGCAAACATCTAGTCTGAATTGAATTTTGGTGTTTTTGATCTCAAGATCATTATATGCCATGTATTTAATATTTAAATGTGTTCGTGATATAGTGAGTTTGATCTAATTTATTTTTAATCCACCTATTCAAATATATAAAGATTGACCTATTGTAGAATGTTTATTTAGAATTCAAGTTATATCAGATGTCTCCTAGCACGTGGCAGTATAAAGGTCAAAAAGTAAATAATTGCGACTGCACAAATGGCCTTGACTTTGCTGCATGCATGAGCTCTTTAAAATTTCTTACCCCCCCCCCCCCCCCGGTAATAATATCCTGGTTTGTGTTATGGTAACCAAGGATGACAAAGGCTTACATGGATTTTTCTATTATTATTTAAATCAAATTTAACCAAGCATATTAAGTACTTTTATTGATATTTCTCCTTGATTTTATATTTTTATTTTATATTTGCTGCATGCATGAGCTCTTTAAAATTTCTTACCCCCCCCCCCCCCCCCCGGTAATAATATCCTGGTTTGTGTTATGGTAACCAAGGATGACAAAAGTTATGACAATTATACTACAAATATCAAGTACAAATAAAATGTTAAAGCGTTCTATAACATTATTTTTTTTCATAAAATTTAGATATGTTTGGGTAAACGTTTTATTTTAGGATCTTAAATGTACCAGAAAATGTAGGGCCATTTGCACTTAAGGTAAGGTAAAGTCAGGATTGGGAAGAGGTGACCCCGAAATCCCAATAACGGTTTCCGCTCTTTAAAGAGCCTATCCAGTTTTTAAAAAATGCTTCCGCCGAGCCTGGGATCGGAGTATTCGAAAACTCCCTTAAACACTGATGTATAAATCTAGATTTTCTGCTGGTCTCAAGACCGTTCACCGAGATGTAACCAGCACAGCAGCTGATGTTACTGCAAATTTTGTATTCCATTTTTCATTGTAGCAAATTCGACGGTTTCCTTTGTCATACAGACATTGATTGTTATCGATCACCTTACGCCGAACGTGCCCGTAGTTCCAATCAATACTGTTACAGAGGTCAAGTCTGTTATCAAGGCTTGGGTGGAATGTAGTAATTTTGCCTCCGCCAGGAGGGCATGCGTTCATCTCAGTTCGTGTGTGTGTGTTTCTGTGTGTTTGTGTTTTTATTCACAACATAACTCAACTAATCTTGAACGGAATCTCATGAAATTTTCTTGGCTTTTCGGGATTGGGCCAGTGAAGAATCCATTAGATTTATATGTGGATCCGGATAATTCAGGAGCGTCATCAAGAAATATTCACTGATGCACAGTCACTTGGGCGCGAATGAACCTGGGAAAATGAGCCGAATAAGTGAATGCAAACGCGGTTTTTGAGCATCCCTCAAAAGAAATAATACATATGGCGGAGGCTTGCATTCCTTACAATGCATTTTTCTAGTTTAGAGCTGAAACGGGTGGTAAAATAGGGCCGCAGGCACTGGTTAGGTTTTACGCGGCTTAGAACTTTGATTGATTGAAAACTATTGATTGAAAAAAAATCCCACACTTGGAATTTAATGTCTTTTTTCAGTTTGACAAAGCAGCACATGGATATACTGTTAGGGCGGTTAGGTGTGCGAAAGGATGCTATTTTACCTTCTTGTGTAAGCACGCGTAATTTTTATTTTATCAACATTTAATTCACAGACACAGTCAATAACTACATTAAAAAGTAATTGATTACATGGAATATTTTAACTCGTAGTTGACCCCTATATGCGCAGTTGGAAGTGGAAATGTGCAATTGTAATTCTGAATATGTGCATTTCTAAAATACTGATTTTTCTTCTGTTTACAAAGTGAAAACCACATTTATGCCCAAGAGAAAATATTAGTTTTTTATCTCTGTAAGAGTATGATTTAGAATAACAATATGTAAAATTTCTGTTATATTTCTGAAAACGTTGTGAATAAATTGTCAGCTGCTTCATAAGCAAGTCCTATAGGCCTCATTTTATGCTGACTTAGGACGGTGAATCACAAGTATTTGCAACTATAAAAACGTAAAAATTTACTGAGATTGATTATGGTTAGTGTAAAGCAAAGGCTTTCTCATATTCAAATAATTCCTGTTGTCCGTTGGATTCGAACAGTGGAGAACTACTTTATCAAGACGAGTACCATTAGATCGTATATTACCAACACTGATTCAGTAACTTGTTAAATCTTCATTCTAAGGAAAGCAAGCAGCATCCGCTATGTGTTTGTGATGGGTGGGGGGGGGGGATGTGTCCCTAATGTGGGATGCTCCCAAAACCGTGTTTGCATTCACTTATTCGGCCCAGGTTCATTTGTGCATAAATTACCCTACATTTGTGAATATTCCTTGACGACTTTCTGAATCCGGATCATGAACCAAAATCTACACCAAATCTTATCCTCTCTTCACTGGCTTTTTCCCTAAATTCCCTGCAAATTTCATGAGATTCCATTCACGGTTTTGTGACTTACGTTGTGAAGAACCACACACACAAACAGGGGATGAAGTCATACCCTCCGGGCAGAGGCAAACAGTATCACATTAATGGAACAAAATCCGGCGATGTAATGATTAACTTATAACTTTTAATTTCATATTTATCAATATGTCACACCTTTGTTGACCAACCCTGCGGTATTTATCTTAATAATAAGCACAGGTAACTGTATTACGGTAATACATGTATCCGTCCCGTCGACAGGAAACCGGGGCAGGAGGCTGGTCGATATGTATGCATCAATGGAAGATGAGTCCCTCCTGCGCGCGGGGAGGAACTCAAGCTCGCTTTCGAGCCGGTTGGAAAAGCCATATTCTCCTGTTACAGACGGTAGTTCCTGTCAGAGCAAGTACCAATCTATCTTGAGAATAAACAAAAAGAAAACCTTTAACAGGTGACCGAAATATTGTTTAAGGATATAAAAATAATCATTGAAATATAATGGAAATATGGGTCAAGGTTTAAGGAATTTGCCGAACGTATTATTTGTCCCGTTGGAGGATCACCCGACCTCCTTCGGTGTGGGCCAAACAGATCAATATTTAGTCATTATCAGAGTCAGGGTAAAACAAGCGTCGACTTACCGGCCTGTAGTGCGGGGGATAAGGCTGGAATCCAGATGATGATGGCGATGCTGAGTTCCTGCGCATCATCAGTCGTGGTTTATTTCAGTAAAACCGCCAAAACACGGGCTCCGGTGCCGCGGCGTTATAACGGTTGCCATGACTGTCACTGCTCCGCCACTCCAGGCTCCAGTGCTGTTTTCCAGTGGCTACTACTGCCTGCTGAAGACTCGATCTCGATCGGCAGCACTGCCAGTCGTGGCAAGCCTTCAGCAGTAGACTTCGACCTTAGAGCGCTTATTGCGGACCCAAATCCCCTAGATATTTGTAGCTTTTCTGGCAACCTCCGTGTCTGAACGATCCAGCACGATACATGGCCATTAGTATAGACAAACTGCCGGGGGTTACGTCATCAACCTTATGTGTTTAGATTCTAGACGTTTTACTCTCTCTCTCTCTCTCTCTCTCTCTCTCTCTCTCTCTCTCTCTCATATTGTCTGTCTGTCATTCTTTCTGCCAATCTCTCTATTATGTTTTCCCGTCTGAATTTTATCTTTCTATCTGTCTTTCTGTGCCTCTCTACATGTAGTTGTATTATATACTTAATCTACTGGCGTTTGCTTTGTATATCCGTATCTGCATGAATGATCGTAAGTAGCAGGTTTATCAGGCTGCAAGTGCATATATATATATATATGAACACGCATTGCTATGTTGCATTAAATATGTATTAATTTATATATATATATATATATATATATATATATATATATATATATATATATATATAGATGAATACAAATCTCCTTAAAATCTTGATTCCCCTTGAATGAGAAGTAATTGCTAGAATCACCTGACGACGCGACATATTTAAGAAGATGTTAATAGGTAATGACACTCAGCTGAAGCTGAAATATTAATAAAGACCATCACACATACAAACAGACATACATTAGCCTAACCCAGGGTTTACCAATAGATGTTGTCCTCCCCACTTTGAATGGTTATGATGTGTGCCCTGCTATCATCACACCATAAATAGTAGTCTGTGATTCTCAACAAAGTTTTGAGTAGTTAGAAGTTAAGAAGATTATTTTGAATCGCAGAAACTAAGTCAACATATAGGTGACACCACAGGCGGCTTAAGCTAACACACCATTCACTAGATCTATATGGTTTTCAGATTTGGAGCTCATAGCCCAAACGGTTCCGGAGATATTTTGTAACAGCCAAAGGGCAAGAAATATAATAGTTAAAATTCATGTTAAAATATTATTCAAGTTTGAAACCAAAATTATATAAAAATAATTTTACAGAATTCATTTCCAAAGGAAAAGTTTAATATGATATGAAACTGGAAAATATTTATTTTTATCTTATGAAAGGAGAAAAAACCCTGGGATATGACCTTTCGGAATGCGTATCCCGCAAAATATTCGAATCGCTAAATGAAGCGACATTTGTCGGTTCCGCATTTTATCCCGGAACGACACAAAGAAAACATGCATTCTGCCCTGCCGGTACAACATGAAATGTACATCTTTTGTATGTACAAAATTAGTATTGGAAATTGTTGACAGACGGCAGCACTGTAGCTACTATCTTAACAAGCAAATGTTGTTCCCGTTGTGCACACTTAGATGTATGTAGCTTTTGAACAATATGACCTCTGACAATATGTACTCTGACCTACCTGTGGTCTTAAGCTTTACACCCAGTGGCCAACAACTCTTAACAATGTTAGAATTGCTATCGATATCCTACTGGGTCTTCTACAATGATTTTGGCATTTGAGAGAAATTTCAATAGCAAGTCGAAACTTTTAAAACACTGCTCTGAAAAAATATACATAAAAATATATTCAGCATATTTTGGCTTTCGAGGTAAAAACCCTCATCGTATATCCGTATGCTATTAGAATTTTGGGCATTACGCAAATCATTGACAAAAATGAAAAAAAAATAATAGAATAAATAGCAAATGAAGTGTGATTTATGAATATTTTTAAAAACATAATTTAGGTTTGATACCTTGGATAACTGGGGAATAGCAACGATAGAAGCAAATGACGTTTGGTCTCATCTGTTTGAGCTATTTTTTGGCACATCTGGATTTTCGGTGTCGACTACACATGTGTACACTTAAAACATAAACTTAACCATCTTATCTAGCAGGAAATTGGAACAATAACCAAAGGGGAGAGTTTTAGTTTTGGGCAATTGTGACGTCACTTTTGTTGTAATTTGAGTATAAATTGAAAATACTGAAGGTTTATTTTCTAAAATCTCCTACACTGGAACGATGTATAAGAGATGGTATTGTGTTGATAGTAAGGTGTCATAAAGTAGATATTGGTCATAAGTAATTTTTTTGTATATCTTAACATCTTACAGGAGGTAACGTTGACATTATTTAAACTAAATAATCTACAGGTTTTTGGCAGGGAACCTATAATGATCTTCACATTGGCTAGATTTCTAGAGCATTACACAAAGGATGATGTATTAATATCATACCTTTGGATATCCTGATCCATATAATGGTAGAACAGATACAAATAGAAGCAAAAGGTCCGGTTTACATAAACATGAAAAATGTAAAGCGTTTTCGCTATGATAATTTAGGCCAAAATAAAAAAAAGGTATGGTTCTCAGGCCCTTTGTATCAGAAACCAATGCGGGCGGGCGGATTTTTTATTTTTAATTTTTTGGTATGGTTCGATATAATGTCAAATGATAAAGGGAAAAGCATGATAATAACAGATTTTTTTTTTGCTGAACAAGTTAAAGCACTACATAACAAAGGAAATTTTATGATTTTATCTTCTTGAAAGAATTGTCCGAGTAGCTGCAGCTCAAAATTGGTAAGTTTCTATTGAAAATCAAAATAAAAATTTTTGATGCGGGGGGGGGGGGGGGGGGGGGTTAAAATTGATGCGGGCGGTGCCTGAGAACCATACCTTTAATTTTTCTTGGCCTTAGTATGTATTTATTAAACATGGTTATATTTTAGAAAGTGACGTATCTAACAAACAAAGATGATTCACAGGAACCATCCTGCAACTAGACTTCCTAGAAAGGTGATGCCTTTTCTTTTGTGTGTGTTATATTCAATTAAAACAAGCTTTCACGTATATGTAAAAAAAAGAAAAGCACGGTAATGTGAAGAAAAAAGAAGAAAGGATCTTTCCTCGCAATTGCTGCTTTTTTATCTCAATTTATAATTTGAGTTATAGACTATTTTTTGTTAGGTTTACATTTGACAACTGACACATCCGGACGTGTTCTTTATGTTATGGACGCTTTATGATATTAACGCAAGTCTGCTAGAGTCGCACCATGGTCTTATTCCATATTAAGTGGTGTTTTGCTGAATATAATCGATTACATCGATGGTTGTTCATTTACTTTCATGATCGATTAAAATCGGTTGGGTCTTAGTGTCATAGATCACTTGCGATAATGTATGCACATACAGAGGAGCTTTTTCATATACTCAACAAAGTAGAGCGAGTATTATTTAAACATTCCATCCAAGTTAAACCTCACCACGTGATTATTGCCTCGGAAAAGACGGTATGCGTTCATCTCTGCTCGTTTCTGTGTGTGTGTGTGTTTTTTACACAATATAACTCACGTAATCATGAACGGAATCTCATAAAACTTTCCAGGCATTTCGGGAATGGGTCATTGAAGAACGATGAGATATTGGTGTGGAACCGGAACATTATTCGGCTTTAGGAACGTCATCAATATATAAATAAATGTACAATTTGTGCACGAATGAATATGGCCTGAAAAAAGTGAATGCAAACACGGTTTAGGGAGCATTCACAATAAGGACACCCCCCCCCCCCCCCCATCGCGGAGGGTTGTATTCCTCAGAATGCAGATACTAGTTACATTGTTAACATGATTTAGGCTTATTGAGCCTTTACTTGAATACTGACTAATAGTAGCACATTTTATTGAAATATATAAAGTACATAAATGAACGGTTGAATATCGATTACCGGACGTTATTGTCTTCTAATCATCGATTATAATATTACCAACAATTGCTACCACTATTTTTAAGCATAACAACTATATATTGTGATCTGTACTGACGTGCATATACTCCACGATCAGTAGGCAAGTTCACAAAAATTAGCTACTATTACGATAGCCTCCTTAAACCCCTTAATTAAAATCAACCGAATATAGTCAGTTGAATTAATATTTGATCCCTTAAGTGTCCATCATTTTAAACCATGGTATAGATTTCTCAGTAACGTGATGTTTGACTGTTTATGACTCTATGATTACACATTTGAAAATGATTGCCAAGTTGAACGGAAAAAGAAATATATAACGAATTTATAATCATATAAATTGGTCCTTAATTTAATACATTTTACAACTGTTCATATTTACTTCTCATGACAATGTTCATGGGAAAGTTAGTGTCGTCGCATGACCCCATGTATAGTCAGGCTGTTTTAGACAAGTGTTGACATTCGCAACTAGATGGCAGCAACACATTACTGGTGGCGAAATAACGGATGGTTGGTTCAACTGATACGCGCTGTAATTTGTTTCAAACTCATTATTTCATGTATGTTATAAAAATAAAAGTGTCTTACTAGTAAAAGAAAAAATATATTTCGTAAAAAATTCGCAAATATTTCAACCCTTTCTGTTTAAATTTATTTTATATTTCCGGGGGGCGGGGGGTGTCCAGGGGGTCCGGACCCCCCCCCCCCCTTCTTCATCAGAAACAAAGTTTTTAAGGGCTTCAGACAAAATTTTGCGGCCTGGACACCCCCCCCCCCCCCCTTTTCCAGACCTGGAGACCTTTTTTTCAGGGTTTTCATTAGTCCTTCTGGGATGGACCCCCCTCTTTTTCCTAAATCCTGGATCCGCCCCTGATTTCGGACAAGTTCCTTCACTGTTTACATTTACAATAGTTGCAATATCTTGCTCAGGTTAAGTTGTATCTTTGAATAGGTCTGAATGGGCGTGCAACTCCAGGGCTTGGTGCAGTTTAGCTTGGTCCGTATGGGCCTATACAAGACGAGCTGACAGACAAACCCAGTGACCATAATGAATCATAACCCCCCTGGTGGTAATTTAATAACATTCCAGGATTCTCTGCCCATAGCGTTGCCTTTTTTAGAGGATTTTTTTATATATAATCCTTAAAATTGTTATAGACTGCTTTGAAAGAATTTATATAAAAAATTTATGATTACCAGCGCTAGCCTTTTACCCCGTATTTTCGACATGCGATGCGTGAACTCCGGATTTTTGTGGTTAGGCAAAATGGTAGCCCCCATAAGCGGTTTTGAGAAAGTTGAAGAAATAAACCGGTCCTGGTTTGATAAGGGCGCGGGGATGTGACACGAAGATACTCAAAGAAGAAGGGAATAAAGTTCTTTTAAAACATGCATAAATCCTAAAATTATATTAGGATTAATAATTTATGATCTATATGATATAGTATTTCCAAGGCCTATATGTGCTTGTCTCTTTTACTACTATAGTAATTGAAACATTTTGGTGTTTGCTATTTTATTGTTTCTCCTCTAGGTGTGGGAGGTAATGCTATAAATGTTTGCTGTCGCAAGCAAATTCACTCAAAACGTTGTGATCCAATTTTTAAATAATTTTATGAAATTTATGTTAAATTTCCTAGCTGATGTGAGGAATTTCTGTCAACAAGTGCGTTTAATTGTTACCGCCTTTGTCTTAAGTGACGCAACCATGGGCTTGATGTATAGATGAGTGTCATGGAAGCGAAAAAAAATGGAGAAGAGGTCAGTGCACCTATAATGGTTTTATTTCCAAAATATACTGTTTATTTACAATAACATGTTGATAAAAATGAATAATAAATAATATAATTGGTTGATCCAGCTTGATAATGGTAGATACACTTCTATTGATGGTTCTGGGACAACTAACCACAAGTAACCACATGACGTTTGCTCAAGCAGAAAAAATACCGCAGACAAATATCCACGGAATAATGGCCCCGTGACATATACTCATAGACCAACAATCACAGACAAATACCGACGGACAATCCCCCCGAGACAAATACCCTCTAAGTATATATGCCGCGATTAACCCCGCCCTAAACCCATCAGGAAAAGGCATATGAGTTTAATTAAGTTTGTTTAAGAAAAGTTTGCATAATTGAGTGTTGTCTTTTAATTGACCATGAGCAGTAACTAGCACCATTGATACCCAGGTCTTGGTGCTGAGTCATTAAAGATTTGATCCGTGAAATAGAGCGGAATGTTTATTTTTCATTTATTAAACCCTTTTCAGGGAGTCCGTTCGACCAAACTTGTCACACGACCGGAGTGTGGTAGAACGTACATTATAGTGGTTTGGGCGTTTGACGACGCAGATGATCCGCTGTTCTAGCACCGACCCGCATTGGCAGGCAAATTCAGAAATCTCAATATAACCGCCGGGATTTGCAGTTTCGGCGCGCGACACTATAGCGACACGTGTCGGCGACAAATGACAAATTGAGTGTTCGGTTCCTTTATTCCCACAAGAATCATATTTTTTCATATTTCAAAAGACTGGTTCCCAAATACATAATTCATCACAAAATAAAGGTGTTTGTAACCCCCTCTCTCTCTCTCTCTCTCTCTCTCTCTCTCTCTCTCTATCTATCTCTCTCAAGCATAAAAAACTTCTTCACGAATGAACTACAAAACTAATGAATAATATGGTGAAGTTTAATACCTTTCCTATGAAAGATGTCAAATTAACACATAATTATATTATATATTTGCGACAAAACTAACGCAGAATTATATAATAATTATATATTTACTACATGTACTCTGTGATGGTGTTGCTTCCTACCCTTCTTTGGCTTGTGTATCTGACATGATCATACATTTATGTTTAGAATGTACACTATATAACAATCTCAAGGGTTTTTATAACGTAGAATATATCCATCTAATAGTTTCTGTTAATTTCTTACATTATGGTTTTCTGTAATGTGTAGCTAAGTACATATTAATCAAATAAATGTCAAAATTGTACCACAGTTTATAAAAATCCAATAATAACATTTTGAAAAAAGCTGCAACAAACAGACAAACCAAAGAGCCAAGAAACTACGATATAAACATTATACTTCCGTCAGAAGGTTTAAGTAGCATCTAAGAAATTTTACCAGCACATATTGTATATATTAAACATTTAAAGGTGGTAGCTATAAACAGCTTGTTACCGTGCAGTCAGATGTGATATACACGGACTGAAATTAAAATACCAGAGTTAACATACTGCCCTATAGTTTACTTAATATTTGCATAGTTAACATAAATATATTTAAAGGTGAAATAAAACTATCCCCAATCTACTCTCATCATACAAATGAAATACACTTATGAATATGATATCTTCAACACGCATGTCAAATATATAGCAGGCGTGATGACATGGTACAAGTTTTTATGTGCACAGCGGGCCCTATTTATAACTAAACGCAAATATGTCAGTGTACTTGTATATAAACAAGTCAGTATAAAATGCTAGCGTGCAAACTAATGGTATTGAATCAAATCGTATGAAGTCAGCAGCATGCATATTAACAAAGTGTATTGAACTAGAAATAATAAAAAAATGAAATATAGGTTATTATGTAACATATTATCAATTGTAAAATGTTATAAGGTATAATGGACGGTTTGACTATAGCATCCTGTAATAAACAATGAACTTTTGAAATGCTTGCTTGGGAGGATTCACTGGGCGTTAGATAATTTGATGACACTGCTTAGTCGCGAGTCAATCTGTACAGACCCGATCTCTACTCGAATATGACTAATACTTTTTAAGATACTTTTTAATACAGACACATAAATCATTCATATTTTTACTGTTTGCTAAAGTTAAGCATATAACAGTTGACTCTTGTTTAGATGTTTTATCATGACAGAGATGTTTGAATTGTTGTCTTTCACTTTATACATGTTTAAATCATATACATTTTCATATCTCCGATATCGCGGCGATTTGACCCGAAGCGTCAGTGAAATCAAGCCTTGCCGCCATTTTAGGATTCAATGATAAAGTACACATGGATTTTTTTTGTAAATTTTAAGATCTCTATGCTGAATAATTTTCGAGTATGACCTAAATACTGGAAAAGCTACCTTGTGTAATGTATAAATTAACATGTGCTAGAAATCTGAGTTATAGTTGCAAAGATACCTTCACACATTTACCTACACTCGGACTCACTGAGTACGACTCTGCTGTTTAGGGATTGTTGGAGACTAAATCAGGCCCCCACAACGTACCGGGGCTTCTAAATACACCAGCGGTGTTGTATAAAATGTACTGAATAGGACAAGATCGTCCGTTCAAGTGTGTTGAATAAAAATTGTTTCAAGGCAAATTACATAGACATGGTCAGCATGCGTATGTGGAATGTAAATTAGAGGGTGTTTTCATGAACTGCAAGAAATTTTTATTTTAAAGTTTGACAGTGGAAATAAGGAGTCCGGGCCGTCCCACAGTGTCCAAACAGATAAGATTCGTTTCGAGTAGGACAAGACCTGTGGCGGGAAGGTGACAAATTCCTACAAACGTACAAACAAACAGACAGACCCGATTGCAATATATTAACCCCAATAGAGCGTGAGTTATGAGAATGGACGCCATACGGCGCTTATACGCAATTACCGTAAATAATAATTTTAAAAAGAAGAATCTTGAAAGTTATCTCATACCATTAATCAGGATCAGCTAATGAAATGCTGAGTAATATTTCTGGGTCGTCAAAGAGCTGCACGAACAGAGGTAAATGACATTGAATGTCGTAAAAACAGTTGTGATGAATTGAGGCACCTGACCCTGTCGGTGTAGCAGACGTTGAAAATCTACACCAACATTTCACCTAGTGGCGGGAAGCCAACACGTGACATCGGCTTACACAGGTTATGTTAAACACCCCATGTTTATATGATCGCAAAAGAGTATTTTTACTTGGCGTGAAAGACCATGAAGTTCGCTCTGTCTTATGTCGACAGATAATGACTGTTGGATTATTCATGGATAATTAAATTCAGGGTTTAATAATTTTATATTTTTCTTATCGTATAGTTACCTAGACAATATATATTTCAATTTGAAAATATGAGTGAAAATTTTACTTAAAATTTTGAGTTGGAATATAATATTTGCTTTTATTTTACATGAATATAAAATTATTTGTTTTGAATGTTATTTAATATTAAACCTTACATACAGTGCGGTTTCTCTACTACGACCATTAAAGATTGAAAATCATTCTTTCCTTAAATATGATCAAAGTTACATTTTTTAGATTTTTATAATACTTAATTTTACACATTACACTCAAAATCCTTTGAATACTGGATTCTAGAATCAAATCTGGGGGACTAATTCCTAAGTCGAATCATTTACAGTTTTAAATAAATGTGTCTGTATAAAAATAGAACAAATAAGACACACAAACAGATGTGTGTATGGCAAAGTGTGAAGGGTAATAGCTTAAAAATACTGGTTAACAAATTAAACATTAGCATGGCATAAGTGGTCACTGGCGCATGGACTCAACACATGTATCAAAGACAAATTGTATTCTTAAAATGCTAATGTCATGTCATGTCTGTTTCTTCAATGATATATGTAGTTATCGGCGGGCCTGGGCAGTTGGTGAACTATTGCATTATATAACATTGGTGTCTGCCAGTTTAAGTACACATGTACCTTATGTGTGAATTTTTTAAAAAGTGACATAAACATTATGAAAAACTCTATGGACTTTAAGTACAATTAAATTTATTGAACCATTTAAAATGTTGAATCTTTAAGACCCATTCATACTATGGATACGACCAGTAACAACTAGTGCGACCTGCAAACGGGGGACGTCACGGGTAATCGTCAGGCGGTCATTGGTGACCTCTAGGGGTCGCGCGTGATGGCATGAGGAATATCTAATGCAAGGAGGCCTTTCGATTCAGCATAAAAAACTCGATACGAGTGACGTCGTTGTAGACAGTTTTCGTGGCAGACCATATTTTTCTATGGTTTTTCCTGTCACAATCAATTATATGCCTCTAAGACCAGATGAGATATCGCAAATGCCATCTTTCTTTGCCGATGAAACGAACCCGAATGCAGAGTATCAGTCGTCGCCAAGAGATGTCGCTAATGTGGGGGGAAGAGATCTATAGCAACTTCTAATAATTTCTATATTAAGTTAGGAGTCATGGAGTAATCGCAGGGTCATGGGTTCAATAACATATACGAGGTGATCCGACTTTTTCTGTGTATTCTTATTCTATACTATAAATGATGACTATAAAATGTTCCGAAGCCCAATAAAATAATTTATTAACTGACATATTATAACGTTTATATCAACACATTCTGTAACCAAGAGTTTAAGGATACAATCAAAATGTTAAATACAAAAATATCAAGGCACCAGACCAGGGTATGTGTTATGGCGGCAGTCAATGTCTTTTCTTTGACAAAAGTAACGAACCTTGCTATTAAAACACCGAGTACAGTTTACTCCCATATCTAGCGACGCACATAACTCGTTCACGCATCTCGGGTCACGTGACGGGAACCTATGCGAGAGTTGGTACACGTTCAGACAGAGGAAGCCCCTGGATACGATGTTCCCGTCTGGTTGGTTGATGCAGCTAACTGTAACAAATGAATATACCAAAATCAGACTGATAGGTTAGTAAGGTCATAAAGAGGATTTTTATCTGGTTGTAGGCCATGAAAGGAAGCATAAGTATATACGTGTGATATTTTGTGTAATATATGTGGTATGTTTCTCCCCAGAAATAAGTAAAAAGATTCCTGAAAATCTTAAATACAATAAATACCTAATGCAAAACTTTTGGCACTGGTCTTTTAATTTAAAGGGGGCTATTCCGATAACTGACGTTTATTAACTAAAGTTATTCTCTTAAACATTTTTATTTATAAATATAGACCAGAAAACTCGGATACCATCTCACACAGGCTGTTCGTTGTTTTATATCTACTTGTTTATAACGTGGGGGGGGGACAGTGTCGAAGTAATCCAAACACATTCAACAAAGACGTCTTGCGGCAAATCGGATGAACCAGACCTTTGCAAAATCGCTTTCTACACATATGCAACCAACCAACTTAGGCTACATTTTTCCATTTGTCATCATTGCTGTATTTACTAACAGCTTGTAGATAGATAAACAAGCCCATACATTCGTCACACAGGCGTTGTGGGAAACCTTTTAACAGGAATCACATTCACAGTTCGTTAACAGACAAGGTAGGCAACTCGGCCAAATCCTTCCATGCGATAATAAAGGAAGTTACGTTCTCGACCCGCTTTTACTCGCTGTATCTTCTTTTTATGTGTAATCCATATGATCGTTAAATACTTAGGAAGTAACAGAATCAAATCAGTCCAATTTCCAATAAAACAAGCTACCTGGATAACTTTTGTAGTGATGTCTGATTTTCGACGTCGTCCATTTCAAACGATGGCGGAAGTGGCCTTCATTCGCAGGTAAGTGATGCGTAGTGGCTTGACCTTACATGATCCATCTGAAAGGCCGCCATCGAAAGGTTTCGGCTGATTTGCCTACCTTGTCATATCACAAGTGATAACACGGTGTTACCGTTTTATTATTGGGTCGTTTGACCTGATTTCGTCGTAGTACCTCTATGAACATTGGATATATAAAGACTTTATTATAAACAAGGATTCAAGCGCCTTTGATGAAATCATATAGTATAAAATTTTTAAACTTGAGGTATCTAATATCTGACTAAGTCTATAAGAAGACCAAGTTTAGATGCGATTTTATCACAGACATGTTGTATATGATTTTTCCAGGTAAGAACAAAACATTCATGGATCTGAGACTGGCAAGTCCCGAAATACCCGGGAAATTACATGAGATTCCGTTCATGATTGCGGGAGTTATGTTGTGAACAAACACAGAAACACACACGGACCAGGAATGAACGCAACCCCCCCCCCCCCCCGGCGGAGGGTATTACCCTATTTTATCATGCGCAACAACAGTCTGATAATTGGGTTGGATTTTTTATAAACCAGACATTGGGTCATACGGGTTCAAATCCCGCTGTGGTCTTTGGCATAAGACGGAAACTATATCACGGATAAGACTTTATTTTTAAAGTGAGTTAGAGCGTGTGACACTAACAGCTCGAGGCGAGATTTAACACATTAAACGCTTGACCTTGTTTTCTGTGTGCCCGTGAATCACAGCCCGATGCTATCCAGCAGAACAAAAGGCGGTATGCTTCCAACCTGATAAACATGATATTTATACACATGGACAGACAGTCCAAAATATGTCTGTGGATTTTTGACATTCCGTTTAATGTTGTTTAAGCGTTCTTGTGATTTTAATAGATATAGGTTATTTAGTTTACAATAAATTCTTGATCTATTGATATATCCACCATCTCTCTCTCTCTCTGTCTCTCTCTCTCTCTCTCTCTTTCTCTCGCTCCTGTGGGTATGTTTGTGATTATATGCGAATGTTGTTGCTGAAAGTATTTTCTCATTCTCTCTCTCTCTCTCTCTCTCTCTCTCTCTCTCTTGCTGGTTTGTTTGTTAGTATATGGGTCTGTTGTTGCTGAGAGTATTTTCTCTCTCTCTCTCTCTCTCTCTCTCTCTCTCTCTCTCTCTCTCTCTCTCTCTCTCTCTCTCTCTCTCTCTCTCTCTCCTGCGGGTTTGTTTGTTAGTATATGGGTCTGTTGTTGCTGAGAGTATTTTCTCTCTCTCTCTCTCTCTCTCTCTCTCTCTCTCTCTCTCTCTCTCTCTCTCTCTCTCTCTCTCTCTCTCTCTCTCAGCACAAGTTTCAGGAAAACCTTTTCTCAACATAAATAAACTACAAAACCAATGATAAATATCGTTAAGAATAATAACATTCATTGGAATGGCTTCAAAATTAACGCAAAGTCGTACTGGTCATTTCTTTATTCTTTGTTCGTCAAACTGTGCTTGTCTCCTTTCTGTGTGTTATTTTTTTTTCTGTATGACATTTGTTTATATATGTTTGTAGATGTCATTTTCTCTCTCTCTCTCTCTCTCTCTCTCTCTCTCTCTCTCTCTCTCTCTCTCTCTCTCTCTCTCCCTCTGGTTTGAATTGTTGAAGTACTTACATGCATCCTTTATCTTTGCCTTTGGATTTTTCTTCAACACTTTATCGGAGAGGGCTACTTCCATGGCCACAGGGTTTCGGCACCACAGTCCACGACAATCGTCCTTATAATGTGTCCTGGCTCTAAACACGTCTTCAAACTCCCCAAGACCCAAAGGACGGTCAACGTCTATAAATGGCGTCCAACTACCCTCACCATCCAGGCTAGAGATCTGAACACGTGACGAGTCCCAGCCTATTGGAAGAAGGCGATTATTTTAATTCATACAATAAAACAATTACGCAAGGGTAAATACACTTTTTTTTTGTTTTATTTCGTTGAATGATAATACATGCAACGTGAAACAACATATACTGGCTAAGCATATTCAATCATTGAATAATCATGAACAATGCAGTTGGTAGCAATCAGTCAAGTTTCCTTGGCAATGTAAATGGCTAATCACCTAGCAAGCGCAAGATTTGCATATAATTTCGGCGACTCTGCCAAACAGAACACATGTAGTCTGAACTATAACCCTTGTCCACATGATGTCCAGGAATTGTTTTAAGCAAAGGGGACAGCGTAAAAAAATCTAGGCCAAAGGCTGCAAGATCTATTCCGCCGATTGCGGAGTGAATATTAATGCTTTACCTCGCACTGAATTCGTTTGAGACAAATTATCCAAAATATGACAGTCACAATGACCGTGATGTATTCATCAATAGAGAACAAAGATACAGCAAATCCTGCTGATGACGTCAGTCAACGCGACCTAATACGCGACCGACCTTTGTGACGTCTTTCTGACGTCACAATTGCCTTATTAATAGCTCTAGCAACTATAGGCATGGAAAGCCTTCTGTGAAGGAGGATTGGGTGGGGGGGGAGGGACCACGTGTTGCAGGTGCATTTTCATATCCTGATGATATAGCAGTATTATATCCCACAATTTCTTATGTAAAAAGAAAGTTATAGGTAAGTGGCAATTCTGCGTTTAGAGAAAGAGTTTCTTTAACACTAAGAGGGCCAGTAAGCCCCCTCCCCCCCCCCCCCCAAAAAAAAGGGTGGTTCTCAGGCTCTTTTTTCATAAATCAGTGAGGGCGGGCGATTTTTATAACTTTTTTGTATGCTTTGATAAAAATGTCATATGATCAGGGGAAAGCATGATAATAACAGAATTTTCTCGCTAAACAGGTAACAGCTCAACAGGTAAGAACAAAGTTGTATTATTTTTTCTTCTTGAAAGATGAAAATAAAAATAAAACTGTTTGTTGCGGGATTTAAAGTTCATAATTTTTTTTGCCTAATACTTTTAGTTTATTTTATTGATTAGACGGAGAGGAATGAAGAAGAGTTAAGATAAGTGATGATATGTCCGTCCAAGACATATATAATTATAGCGGGTCAAAATCATTAAGGAAACTGTGAATACGTTATTGATACAATAAACGTGTAGAAGGGCGGACCTGTTGTACGCATGAGTTGTTAAGTGCACGATTTGTTGTACACACGGCCACGAGGGCGGTACAGTTAACGAACCATACTGAATGTGAATGGTTAATGACTACTATAAACGCTGTTGTATTGAATCGATAGCTGAGGTTAGGAAGGTTTTACGTTTAACTATATTGTATTAATGAAAATAGAAAACGCAGTTCGTGACCAAAAATTTACCTCCGCCAGATTGTGCTACAATGGGAATATGCAAGCCTAGCAGAAAGTATGCCACAGGCCATCGAGCCATGGCTTGATCACACAATACCGGTGAAAGGCCTTCGTTAGACATTGTCTGGAATGTCTGAAAACTTGCAATAAAACAAAACAAATGACAACAACAGACCATGCAGTACCATTAATTAAATGGCGCTTGATTACAGTAAGCATATTGTATACTTTTCGGAAACAAACCGGATGGTCTGCAGAGTGAATAAAACCTCGTCAATACATTTTAGAATTTACATTTAATTGTGACTGGTATAACGTGCATCATTTGCGCAGTGGTAACTTGACATTCGTTCAACCCAAAAAAACGGTTTCGATGTTTGCAAAGGCTGCCTCTGCCGTATAAGGACTTCAGGCCACTGGAAAAGAGCACGGGTATTGCAAGTTTTCACAACATTTCTTTTCATTCAATCTCACAAGCCATTGATGACAAAACTTGCTTGTGCAACGTAGCAGGACCCCATTGATTTCAATGCTAAATACTAAGATGATTGAATCAGTCTGGAGGGTAGATTAATAGAGAAAACTCCAGGAAACAAATGCCTTTTTGAAAATACTGCATGTATGGTTCTAAGCGGATTTGAAGAGCTCTACTGTTAGAAAGCAACTAATTGCTCGTACAACAACCAATGTAGTCCTCTTTTTCAGACCTCGCACGTAGACCGGTGGCGGAAATGTCCAAGCAAAGTAGCATTTGTGAGCAGTGGACATATGGAACTAGTTAAAATAAATATAAAAAGATCATTGCGTAAGGATTGCATGTAGAATACAGACAGTTATCTGTGCATGGCCGTGCATGTTACCTGAAACTGTTGTATGATTCCTAGTTTGTTAAAGAGGCTTATTCCGATACCTTGCGTCTATTTACTGAAGAAAATCCTATCAACCTTTTATAAACACCGGCCAGAAATCAACACACAGGCTGCTCGTTTTGTTTATACCCACCTGTTTATAACATGTGGGAAGTCTCGCAAAAATAATCCAAACACATTCAACAAGGACATCTGGCGGTAAGTCAGAAAAAAACAGTGTTTTGTAAATGGCGTTTTGCTACTATCGACCTTTAACTTTCCGCATATATGCAACCAACCTAAGGTTACGTGGATTTTAATTATGTTAAGATCGGTGTGTTTACGAACAGCTTGTAGATAAGTAAGCGCGTAACTTCCGTTATGGAGGCATTATAAGATACGTTTCTATTACCTGGAGATCATTAGAGATCAGAGTAAGCCAGAAATAACGTGGATTCTACGAAAAATGTAGGCGAATAGCTAGATTTAAGAGAACTGGCCATGGAGACACAGACGCGTTACCATGACAGCAGTCCACAGGCGCTGATTGGAATTTTAAAACAAATACGGGTTACTAACCGTTTGAGTAGAAGGTCAGGGCGTTCTTGTTTTGCTTGGTGTCAGTATCCGGTATATCTCCACTATAACCCTCGTCTGTGACGCCTGTGTCCCCTGACCCTTGATCTAAGACCCCTGACCCCTCATCCTTTTCAGCCGTGTCTCCCGACCCCTGAAGTTCATCTAATGAAGACACTAGCTGGAAGATATCTGACTGTCCCTGTACGAGTGCTGCGAGCACCAGAAGCTGTGCTGCCGTCCGGGAGAGAAGCATGTCTTTAGATAGGAGTATTGAGTCTGAAATTCACAGAGCAGATGAAACGGTAATTGTAATGTATATAATGGTGGTGGGGAAGTTTGACCAAACATTTCGCCAATACTTATACAATGTAAACTTACAATAAGGTTCTACATGCTGGCGGCAGAGTTTACAAATGACTACATTGTAGTGACGTCAGAGTGACAACTGACTACATGGTGGTGGCAGAGTGACAACTGACTACATGGTGGTGGCAGAGTGACATCTGACTACAAGGTGGTGGCAGGATGGATACTGGCTCCATTGTACAGGCGGCGGAAACAGAGCGACAACTGACTACATGGTGGTAGTAGAATGACAACTGACTACATGGTGGTGGCAGAGTGACAACTGACTACATGGTGGTGGAAGAGTGACAACTGACTACATGGTGGTGGCAGAGTATCAAATGATTACATGGTGGTGGAAGAGTGACAACTGACTACATGGTGGTGGCAGAGTGACATCTGACTACAAGGTGGTGGCAGGATGGATACTGGCTCCATTGTACAGGCGGCGGAAACAGAGCGACAACTGACTACATGGTGGTAGTAGAATGACAACTGGCTACATGGTGGTGGCAGAGTGACAACTGACTACATGGTGGTTGAATAGTGACAACTGACTACATGGTGGTGGCAGAGTGACAACTGACTACATGGTGGTGGAAGAGTGACAACTGACTACATGGTGGTGGCAGAGTATCAAATGATTACATGGTGGTGGCGGCAGCTTAACAACTGACTACATGAAAGCAGCAGAGTGACAACTGACTACATGGTGATGGCAGAGCGACAACTTACTTTATGGTGGTGACAGAGTAGTCTGACTACATGGTGGTGGCAGAGCGTAAATATGGCTACATGGTGGTGGCAGAGTGACAACTGTCTACATGGTGGTGGCAGAGTGACAACTGATTATATGGTGGTGGAAGAGTAACAACTGACTACATTGTGGTGGCAGAGTGACAACTGACGACAATGATGATGGCAGAGTGACAACTGACTACATGGTGTTGGCAGATTGCCAACTGACTTCATGGTGATGGCAGGGCGACAGCTGACTACTTGGTGGAGACTGCGGCGGCAGAGTGACAAATACAAGTGGCAGCGATACAGTTCTACGAAATTAAGAGCAACATATGGACTACATGTGATGACATATTAAGTCTCTGGCGGCCGAGGAGGGAACATGCTCTGATCAAGGCATCATACATCTTCAGATCATAACTTAACAGCGCTTAGTAAAAAGTATATCCTTCTGAACAACACTAGAAAAAAAACTAAAATAAATACCAAGAAAGCAAATATCAAATCCAATTAAATTACCTTCATAAATAGTATCAAACTATTAACCCTATATCTTTATATACATGTGACAGTACCTGCAGGTGAACTACTAATTTGATTATAGTTTAATGCATGACAGCTCATTGACATGGCAATCTGTTTATCGGAACCACCACTGCCAACCTTTCTTGCATTTCGCGTTTAATTAGAAGAAATAACTCTCAGTTAAAGATACACAATTTGACTCTTTAAATTAAGACTGAACTGAAAATCGTTCCAGTAGATTTCAAAAATGAAGTGTATATTCAAACATGGTGAGGATAAACTTATTTAAATCTACAGATAATGATAATGAAAATTCATTTTAATTTCCATTTAAAAGCAAATTGATTCAGAAACCGTTGCACTATATGAACAGGAAAGATAAAGAGACAAAATATTAGATTATGAATACTTTTTTTCATAAATCAGCTTACCGTCTGCAGGTGAGACCTGTTTGATCGATATCTCCGCGAGGAATAAAATATTGTTGAATCTTTAAAATCGGAGTCGGTCAGGCATAGATTCCGGACACTGAGAGCGTAGGCGTCTAATGAGTCTGGCCCCACCTAAACGTAAGTGGCGTACATAACACGGTCACATTGCCGTAATGCCTTTTGTTCATTGTCACCATTCCACAAGTTATCTGAAGCAGAGAGACTGCACGCAAAAATGAGTTTGACTGGCAATGTTTCTTTCATATTTGATCTGCCCTTGGTTTGGCAAGCGCCTGTGTAGGTATTTTCCCAGATGCAATTCCATTATTGAGGGCGATACCGTTACCTGAATCCAAAGTCAGCCAAGCGTGACCATGATGCTGTCCTCAAGTGGGTGCATTTTTATAAACAAGCGGATAAAGTAACTGCATCTCCCAAACTGTCGTCTGCTCTGATGGTAAGCATGGAGGTGTAAGTGGTAACTCAAGGTCATACGTACGTGGTAAATTCCAAAACGTCCGAAAAAAAGTTTCATTGGCGTAAATTATACAACTGTCGCAATTTATTGAAAATAAGCATGAAGGTGCTAAAGTAACGTCAGGTCTAGATAATTCGTACTGATTTTATCTTAAATAATAAATACCTGTTTATTTAAACATAAAAAAATACAATTGTAAGCATCACAACTACAGATATATATGACAATGTAATCGATAAATTCAATCACCTTTGCATTTTACTCCGCGACTGTTACAAAAAATGAAAAGTATAAGGTCTTATGCATTTTACTATAGATACAGAACATCTCTGTATTCCTTTGCTGTTGTTACAGAGAAAACATGATATAATTATTAAGAATAATAATGATCAATATCAATATATTAATGACTGGAAAGAGCGCACACATTATCAGTATAACATATGTAAGGCCATTAACATCCATGATCGTATATTAAACTCCATAGGTTTGTTCCTGATGGAGAGAGAGAGAGAGAGAGAGAGAGAGAGAGAGATAGAGAGAGAGAGAGAGAGAGAGAGAGAGAGAGAGAGATAAAGGGAGAACAAGAGAGGGAGACTTATTAGGTCATAGCTAACCTGGGCTTTGATGTAGGTTCACAATAGCTAGCTATACTAGATGCATAGCGACGACCTTTTATCATTTTGCTGATGTAACAAAGCAATTTGTTCGACTTGGCTTAAAACCGATGTCGCTGATATCTGTTAGCTGACAGGTGACACGGACTCGATGGATTGACTCGATATTTGACTAGATTTCCGCTCAGAAAAGTCAGGCTGAAATATTTTATATTACAGGATCAGGACTACCATAAAATAAACTTAACAAGGCATTGACATTGCAAAGACGAGTGAAGAGATCAAGCCCATTCCCTTTAAAAAAGTCGATATCATAATGGAACCCTCCCGAAATCATCCCTTAAGATATTTAGGAATATCCCATCCTTTTCAAACACAGTAGTCAGGGACGGATTCACAATTTTTAAAAGGCCATGGCCGGCCGGCCCGGAGGGTCCAAATAGGAAGTCTAATAAGAAAACCCCAAAAAAGGTTCCAAAATTCAGAAAGGGAGGGGTCCAGGTAAAAATTAACTTAAAACACAGAAAAAATGTGTGTCGGTGCTCAAAAAGAGGGGGTTCGGACCCCCTGGACCCCCCCTCTGGATCCGCCACTGGAAACGTTAGTTGCACCATATCATTTGTTTCTTAGAAGACTACTACATTGCGTGCGCATGCCTCACTGGCCTGTTTGTTATAATTAATTGTACAATATGTCCCATTATATACTCATATCTCTCAATGTAATTGCTGTTATTGAAGATTTTAAAAAGAAAGTACTGGTTTGCAATTCATTTTGTTATTCTCATCTCCTATAGTTTTATGTAAAAAATAACATATATATCTAGGGTGTACCGTCGGACTTGCGTTTAGTATGACAATGCAGTTTTTTCCGTGTAAGAAAACACACGGGTTACACTTGCACTGGTTTTGTACAGCGACATGACATATTAGGAGACAGGGATTGAATATTAAGATATATATTCATTCATGTGAATAACATTCTCTCCGACATAAATATATGTACATCCTTAACAACTAAGCACCGCATAACGTGTGTCCAAGTGACGCCTCCCCGGAAACATGACACCATCGAGACTGTATGATATGTGATTCGTCACGTCCGATGTTGTCATTTCCGGTCATGTAGACTGTCGCCCCGCCTTATTTTTCAATTTTTAACTTCCTTTGATACACCATACATTCTTTATGTGTGATTCATTGTTTCAAGGATGTGATTAAGTGTATTCGCAGTTATGTATACGTAAGTTATCCGTCAGAATGTTTCCACTAACCAGGACAAGACAGAAGAGGATATATACTTTGCTATTTCATTACAAATGCATATACCGTATATTGCTATTTATGAGTATGACGGAGTAGATGTGCATCTCCGCCAGTTTTATGCGTATATGTCCGTGTATGCTTGAAATTGTTTTGTAGCGATTTTCCTGCATAAAAAACGAATGGTAACTTTTAGAAAAATCACATCATTCAACAGTTTTTTCTACGTGTACCACTGTACCAGTACTATCAAATACAGTTTTATTTTTCACGCACACATGGGTTCCACATAAGCTTAGTAGTTTTACTTCAATTTCCCACGCAGGCGTAAATTAAAATGCTGCGTTATATCATGAAAGGCATATCCTGTTTGAAACGTTCAGAAATATTTAGGTCTATAATCAGTCAATACATAGATACAACAAAACAAGTTTTAATATGTAAGCCCTCACGAGTATTCGAGAACTGTTATGGGTTTGGATTGATGCGTTAGAATTCACTCGCTTACTCCAATTTTGATTGAGGCCTTTGCAAAACAGGAGTCGTCGAAAGGACTTCAGTGTTGAAATTCATGTAGAGCCATTAAGTCGTTTCGTCTGAGTTGTGAAAAAATATATAATGGTATTACGGACCCAAACACCCTGAGTCACCTGTAGCCGACAGATGCCGTTAGTATGAAGGGATAGTAATAGGCATTGAAAAAATATATATATTATATCTAACTGTCATGATAAGGCTCAGAAGGCTCGAAATTGTTTGATGCGACCACCCAAGGAACTTGTTTGATTTCCTTTATTATGTTTATTTACTTTTGTTTTGGTATTTTAATTATGATATTACTTATTATATTATATTCTTAACTTAAAGACTAGCCGAGTGGACATGACACGAATGGAAATCGTTGTTATAAATCTTATATCATTTATAATATAAATATTAGATTTGCGGATAACATAAAATTTATGTTATTATTTTTATTTTAATCTTTCGCGTTTCTGCCATTAACACTGCAGACATGGATCACATATATGAACAGAAAATTATGCCATAGTAACATATGTTTTCCTGAGTCGACCCGTGTATGCTTTTGTCTCCTTCTTTCACTTGGGTACGAGTGAAATCATCATGTCATTTCGGGAAAGGACAAACAGAGAACCGATTTGGTTTTGGTGTGGATCCGGAACATGATCCAGTTTCAGAAACGTCATCGAGGAATATTAACAAATCTAGAGTTATTTATCCATGAATAAACCTGGGATATTGGCCGAATAAGTGAATGCAAATACGGCTTTGGGAGCATCTCACAACATGGATCAACACATGGCTGAGGCTTGCATTCCCTAGAATGCAGATGTTTAGCTCAGGTATAGAAACCATGATGGTAAACGTATGAAGCGAATGCGGATGGGTTTGGGATTTTTAGAGCTGTTCGACTGGTAGCAACCCTTTGGGTTAATCATAAAATGGTAAGATTAGTATTCAAACTGTGACATTTTGGTGCCTGGTGTTGTAATATTTAATGTTTTTTAGTTTACGTTTCATTCAGGCCATGTCCCTGCCAAACTCCTGGACAGAGTATTATTTACCACAAGCTTCGAGGGTGCGTCCTCTTTGTTCTGGTAAGAATGAGTACTGGTAAAGCCCAGTCTCACCTCGTCCTTCTATATACGGTGTCTCACGGTTAATCTGCGGAAAGCAAAAACGTGGCTTTGTCGGGAATATAGACAGAATAAGTGAACATGGCGGAGTCTTGCATTCCTTAGAATGCGTATTTCTAGTTTTTAAGATCATTTATCTGCCTCGAATTTAACACCTAAAGAAGACTTCAACCAAAGTAAATCAAATATTGGTTAGCTGGAAGCCTTGAGCATTTATATAACTATCATACTATATACCTTCAAAACACTCATTATTTGAATGTTTGGCAATGCAGATTGCACTTGGATACATGTACTCTTAATAGTGACTTGTTTTTGCTTGGTCTCGCAAACAGCTCAAAATGCTTGCGTGCATGGTTAGCAGAATGAAAAGTCGTACCAATTTTTCTTTGAACGCTCTGAGTATCCAGAAGCCAGGGCCAGGCTAATTGAACTTCTTTTCGAAATCAACTCGGATATGATCATAATCGAATGTAGAGGAAAACGAGCATCCCAGCTAAATGTGTTATACATCGTGTTAAATGGCGACATAAAATTAAAACCTGAGGCAAACAGTCAGTATTTACTAAGTTTCAGTTATTTATCCAAACAGAGAAAAGGGTTTAAAAAAAGACTACATGAGGCATAATTGATAGCAATGAAAGCATTGATGTTCACTAGAAATATGACTTTTATATATGGAACAACTACGTATGGATTTAGTGACATTCGTATTGTTTGTCCTGTGTGTATTGTAATATACGTGTGTGTAACAGATTGTAATGTTATCATGCTTAATTTAGTTCATACTTAGATATATTATTTAATCAAGTTAATGTTGAAGAGTACCTCGATTAGCATATATTGCTACTTTTACAATTCAAATGAAATGTAAATGTTTAAACTCAACTATGATTTATTAAGCGCCCACCGAGATGCCCGAAAGCTTTTGAAGGGGTCTATTGCGCACATCTCCGCAAATAATTCACACTGATGTGCATTTCTTTCCGTTCTGACTTTCTTTACGTTTGGAATTCTAACGTTTTGGGAAAATTGATGTCCCTCTTGCCGACTGCTTTAATAGGCTTATTCGATAACAGAACGACAGATGGCGCCTATGTGCGGTGACGTACGAGGCTTTTGAAACATGGGTGCTAATATCCCTTTCTCATATTCGTTAACAGAAAGCTCGCAATTGATGTATACTCTCTTTTTCCTTGGACGCCACAATACCGACCAAATAATGTGACAGCATTCAGTAACAGAGGAACATTTTGCCATGGTTATAACAGAGACGAATACTGTGAATGGCTGAATATTCACTTTTGTTAAGTTCACGTGATTGTAACTTTTTAGGTATTTGCCAAGGGTTCCATTTTCTTGATTTTACGATTGTGATCTATACAGTTTATATTTTTATTGCATGATTTACTTGATATGTGTACTCAACATATCCATTATTATGGATAGTATCAGTCATTCGACTTTCGACGCTACAGGCATGTGTAAATGACTGTGGACCTTTTTTCTTTATTTTTTGCGATAATAACCATCTGACAAAGCAACACAAATAGTAAGTCAACAAACGACAATCACATATCTTTTCAGGTTTTTTTTTTTATCTCACTTTATTTTATTACAAATTTTTTTTAGAATGGATCTAGAACTCAAATAAATATTAATCCTGCTAATACCAACATTCTATTCGAAACATAGACACCCCGACATGAACGACATGTTTAAGTTTAATCTGTTATTACTCATTATAAAGAGCTATTTTAAAAATGCTTATTTACAGCCCAGGGTCATATAGGGGGCGTTTGTCAACCTCCGCGCAAGGTCAAGACATGGACCTTGTTTGATCAGAAAAAGGCGGGGGGGGGGGGGGGGGGAGGGTTCCACAATAGCAGAAATAGAAGCAGGACGAAAAACTCTTATGGCAATGAAGACAACTTTAATACTTTATATTTTTATCATTTAAATTTCATTTAAATAATCTGCCGTCGTAAATATTCAACAACATACTACAGGCTAATATTTACTACGATTTGACGAAACAATCCATTCCTAATTGTATTCAACAGATGCATATCTGAAAGATAATGAAAAATATGGAGAAAATGTAAAGTGTATCACCCCTTGAAATCCCTATAAAACAAATATACGATTTTATACCCTAAAAGTGTGGAGATAGACGGTACTCTGTCTTTTACTCGTAAAAATTGAAAGGAGCACGCTCCCCTTGAATCAAGGTCCATGGGTGACGATCTGTATGAATGGCGTCTGCTTAATGTTAAAAGCCAGCCTGACCTGACATTAGGCCCAGTTTTGGACGTACTTTCATTTTCAGCACTAAGAATATAGAGCCCATTGGTTCTCCATGCGTTTCATACGCCAGGACAGTATGCGTTCATTCTCGTTCGCGTATGTGTTTGTGTGTGGGTGTCTGTTCGTGTGTTTGTGGGTGAGGGTGTGTATGTATATGTTCTTGTCGGACACAGCTAAAAAGTATTGTGTTTAGACTTGAGAGGCTTACGATCGTATCTGTTATTTAACAATATCTGTATATGAAGTGAGAGAACTCCAAGGATGATAAGTCGCAACATTTTACTGTTACTGGTGAGTGCTTACATCCCCATCAAGCAATTTCCCATAATATACACTGTAATGAGTAAAGTAATCGCTATATGTGTATTTTTCAGAACTATTCATGATTATAAGTATATATTATTTCCACTGTTCTTATTACAAATATTTTGATACATCATCTAATAAAGCCAAACTAAGCAACTCAGTTGAACCGGCATGTTGGAGTAACAAGAAGCAAATGCAGGATAAAAGTTGCCTTTGCATATCAATCTAACACACATGAACGTATGAACTCTCCCTTAACAAGGTTGCTAATAAGGATAAGCATAGTTTTTTTTGTGAAAAGTGTAGATAACTAAAGATACTATTGTGGATGTTTTTCGTGAAGCACTCTAAATGCATAAAGATACTGCTGTGTTTTTTGTGAAACAGTTTTGAAGATCCAGTTGTGGATTTTTATACAGAGCAGATTACTGAAAACCTCATCTGCGATCTTGGATTATTACAGAAAAACTTTATTTGCGTCTCATATTTAATACTTACATTACATCAGCGTCAAGAACTAGTGTTGTAGCCTGAACAAGGGACCCATGGGTCACGGCGCTCAGCTGTTATATATGATAAAAAATATGATTTGGGAAAGAGGCACATGCTTGATTTGTGTGGTAATAAATATAAGCTTTATTATGAGTTGTTGGTGTTTAGCTTATGTATGATTTTGATAGTATATTTGGAGACAGGGAAGAGGATTGATTTCATTTATTTTATTAACAAATGGAGTGCTATTGTCACACAGATTTTGACTTGGCCATATAACTTATAAGCAGCACATATAATAAAAGAGTTTAACTATTTATTAAAATTTAATAACAAATATTGTGCCAATTTAATTTTTATTTAAAAAAATAAGAAAATCATATGATTTTTCAAAAATAAAATATAACTGAAATGATTATTGAAATAATATTATAGAATATATTCATGAATGCATTCATTAATACATTTTGAAAGTATCTGCAGTGGTATTCAAATACTTTCATTTTTACCTGAATTCCCATTCTTATGCAATAAAATCTTTTAATGCAGTACATATTCATATTTGTATTCAAATACATTTGCAAAGCATTCGCACCATGTCTAGTATTTATTCAGTTTTAGCCAAACAATGATGTTGAGAATACAGAATATACAAAATTCACAAATTTAAACAATGATCATAAGTACCTGGTTTTATGGCTTTTATTTATGTTAAAAAAAATAAATGTAATATATTCTCTTTGGGCTACTTTCACATCAATCTACCGGTACACACTAGACACAGTAGGAATCTAGATTAATATTATCAACTGCATCTTTGTCTATCATTCATTTCCTTCATATGATCCCTAATGATTAGTAATAAATATGATTTATTTTTTTATCATTAAAATTTCACTGAAAAATAACCATAGGTGACTGCATGGTGTTATTTGGAATAACATTGACATTGACATTCTATCCATCCATACAAGATTCTTACATCATCAGTAACTGCAAGTTAATTTTCTGTTACTCATCAACTAACAAATTCCTTTTCTATAAATTTTTCTTTAATTTGTTATAAAAAACCAATACAAATTTATTAATTTATTGTTTATTGTTATGTTGTTTTTCAAAACAACTACTAGATGAGTTGGGTTGGACACCTGGATCAACTGTGGCTGGGCATTAGCTGCCTGGCTGCCCCAGTGTATGCTTCGCTCAAGCATGCATAATCTGATGAAAGGTCAACAAGGTCAACATACAGGTGACTGAAGAGGGGCTGGATTAAGCCTGGGTCTGACATGGTCTCATAAAAATATTAATAAAAGTTACAATATTTGGCCAATTTCTTTCAGCTTTTTAAACTACAAAGATGAAATCCTTATGTGTGCATAATATGAAAATTATATCAACAGTGCTCTCAGGAAACAAACGTGCCATGGTCAAAGTTGGGCAAAATTTAAGGTATTAATTTTATATTTATACTAATAAATTATAAAATTTGAAAAATTCAGAACTAATTTTTGGTATTCAATTGAATCTTGATTAAATAATGTTACATCCCTGACAAAAATCTCTAGCTTCAGCAATCCTCTTGTTAAGGGAGTAAAAATCTATATATATAAAAATATATTTCTTGATTTTTTTAAAAAGTGCATCATGTTTGGGCCCATTACTTTAAACAATTACGCAATACTGACACTATTTCTGGCATGTGCATAGCGAATGTATAGAAAAATATGTATATTATATATGATCAAAGTCAGATCAGTGGTTTTGATATTAGGCAGTCTTACAGTGGAACAATGGGTTTTTAATGGAAAAATGAAGTTTTTCATTAATATTTCGAAGGAATTAAGTCCTAGTGATCAAATTCTTGGCATGGTAGGGGATTTTTGGAGACATCTAACTGTATGCTAAATTTTAGGAATTTAGAGCTGAAGCTGGGGAGCTGAGCTCTAGCAAACTGAATAACACTATCTTGATGTAAACTTGATGTGACATGGTGCTTGAAAACTTGAATAAAATCTACAATTTTTGATCAACTGGTTTCAAATTTTTGGTGTTAACAGACAAAATGCAAAAAAAAACATGCTGTGAAAATTAAATCCACAGTACTTACAGGAAAAAACGTGCCATGTTCAAACTTTGGCAAAATTTAAGGTACCAATTTTATATTTTTGCCAATATTTAAAAATATTTAACAGATTTTGATCTAATTTTGGGTATACAATTAAATTTTGATCAATTAAAGTTGTATTACTGAAAAAAAGTCCCTACCTTTAACACTTTTGGTCTTAAGTGACCAAATATCTTTCCTGATTTTTTAAAAAGTCCATTATGTTTGGGCCCATAACTTTTTAAAATTAAATAATACTGACTTAATTTCTGGCATGTACATAGGAACTATATAGAATATTTATGGTAAATATGAAGAAAATCAGATGAGTGGTTTTGATATTAGGCAGTCCTGAAGTGTGAAAATAGATTTCTAATGAAAAATTGAGGTTTTTCCTTAATATCTCAAAGGAACGAAGTCCTATTGACCTATTTTCGGCATGGTAGGAGATTTTGGGGACATCTAACTGTATGGCGAATTTCAGATTCGTAGGTCCAATGGTGTCGAAACGTGCCAGTCTTACGGACGGACATCCGGACAGACGGACGGAAGGACGGCCGGACGGACGAACGGACAGACAGACGGACGGACGACGGACAATGGACCACGACTATAGCTCAGATGACTTATGGTCAGCTGAGCTAAAAAATGGACGCAGTTACAGCATACTCCGGGAACACTTCAACAGATACGGGTACAGATACAGTAACAGACAGCATACCCCTTGAACACCTCAACAGATACGGGTACAGATACAGTAACAGACAGTTTGGGCTTCACATCAACCCGAGGTTTCATTCCAGCATCACAGACAGTCATGGCCATAATTTTCAGCGTATTGGTTTCGTGCTCCTCTGCAGGATGCGTGTTCGGTTTGGCAGCATTGGTCAGTTTTATCATGCGTAATTCTAAGCTACGGCACCAGGCTAATTGTTTCCATATCAATATCATAATCATGTCTTTATACGTTGGACTGGCTTTGGTACCTTTAAACACTGTGAAAGTTTTCAAGCATGAAGACCGGTCTATTGCAGATGTAATTTGTGTTGTTAACTACAGCTACCTTATTAGCATGTGTGTGTTGACAGTAAGTCCGGCCTGCCAGTTTTTTATTCTCTACCAGCAGGTACGAGGTAAATCTATTTCTTCTTTGACTGCTGATAAAAAATAGTATGCCTTCGGAATAGCACTTCCTTGGCTAATTGGATTTGTCTGGTTTATAACAGACTATTATACAAAAGGTTTGACAGTGATATTATATAAAAGGACACCTACCTTTGTTAACACGAGAAAACATGTCATCGCCGCCTGACATTATATGACACATATGACATTAATCTTCTTATATTCAATCGGGTCAAGTTTTATTTTCGCATCTATTCACAAAATTCGGAAACAGCGACTTCGGTTCGGCCCAGCTATGATTGGAATGACATTATTTGTTCAAAAGAATCCTCAGCAGAAAACACACGACCACAGAAGACACACGTTCTGCACGCTGGCGGATATTCCTCGACCAAACAATTAAACAGGAGAAAATTCACGCAATCCTAACATAAACTTATGTCAACCCATCAGTTGCCCAGATAAAGCAGGACCGGGATATGATTGTAAGATCAACAATCATGCTTGTAATTCTTCTGCTTAATCTTCTTCCTTTCAGTGGTTGCATCTTTGAAAGTTACGCCATGGAATCAATAAGAAGGAAACTTCAAATTTTTTTTGGAGAAGGACAACTGAGACTGATATCTTGCCTTAAATTAAACATCTGCCAATGCGCGTATCCAATTGTTTTCTTGCGGGGAAAGGACTTGAGGCCCAAATGTTCTACACGCCCTGTGAGGCCAAGCACATACATTGCCCCGGAGATGTCTGATTTTCCTGTTTGGGAATTCTTGTGTTCTAACTTCTGGATTTCCTGGTTTCCCGATGTCCTGATCCTTTTATATCCTAAGTTTGGGACAGCAAAAGGATGCTAGGATTTATTATTCTACATGTCCGGGCAAAGACAGAGCCGACACCATTTATGGTAACGGATGCATTATAGTATCAGCGGTTCGGTCCGTATAACTTGTATAAGGAAGTTGGTCCTCATAGACCTGTGTTCGTATCAGTTTAACTACTTTAAGCTTATTTAGGAACATTCAATGATAATATAAAATTTAATTGTTCTCTTTACTTTTCTGGGAAGAACAGGTGATGAAAATAAGTCAGTGCCCGGTAAGTCAAGAGTAGCAACATGTGTAGGTTATGTGTTTATATGATTCACATATATATATATATTAACATACATTTACATTTACAGATATATATATATAGTTTTCTTTTTATTCGCGAGGGTTTTAATTTCACGATATTCGCTAATTTAACATAATCGCGAATATGAAACCCTTACGATGAATACGATGCCCCATCAACTAAGATGAACAATTGGGGATGATACATCTACACAAACAGATTACGTCTTATACCAATGGAAGCAACCTACAGTCACAACCTATTCTGTGCATGGTATGAAAACTGGCCCATGCATACAAGCATAAGCCATAAGTCATTGTAAAACACGTGGTAATCGCACGAGATATACCGATTTTGACACCGGTCAAATTAAATGACTGAACCAGAAATGACTAAGATATTTTAAGATTAATTTTAAATTTAAAATCAAAACAAATACTGCCGTACTTAGATTTATAGGTTCTTTTGCAATCGCGAAAATGAAACCCGCGAGAAATATTTATAATGAAGAAATCGCGAGATTTCAGCCTCGCGAATATAAAGCTAACAACAGTTTATATATATATATTGAGACGGCTCTAAGGTTGTACGACGTGTGTACGACACAGGCGGGCACTGTACTGTAGTCACCACTGCCCCTATTGATTGACAAATCTGGGGTTTTGCGCGCCCTGTGATAGGGACCAGCTGATTTTTCCCGCCTCTTTTAAGTCTATATATAGGAGTACACTGGGAACCTTCTTTCAGAGGGAAAATAATTTTGTATGGCGCCATACGTATCACAGACAGCCGAAAATGACTGAGGTTAGACTGGCTCGTCTCGTCTTTATATTCTTGTTAATACTGTAAAATGTCACCTGAGTCGTGTAATAAGTAAACTATGTAATGTAACTTCTGTTCTGTTTATACTGGGTCTTAAGCGCTGGACTATTTATATCTTTCTGTCAACAATGTAATGTCAAGGTTTCATAAGGCCAAGATTGTTATAACTGCCGTCATGTCTGTTCCGTCATGCTGGTAAAACAATACAGCAGCTCTGCGCCATATACTTCGTTCTATCAGTTACACTTTGGCCAGGTGTATAAAAAGGTCTATAGTTAGGCCTAATATTTTCTGCACTACGTCTCTACATTTAATCCTGTCTTTGTCAGTGAAATATAATTCTGGTCTCTTCATTCTTCAGTATTCTAACATTAATGGACTTATTTATTTCTATGAGTTAAAAGGAGCCGGTATTCAGAGATCAAATCCGGTCCAGATAAGAATATTATTGTAAGAGCCAGCCTAAACAGTTTGATATGATATAATCATATATAATATTAGTGTAGCTGGGGTTAAGTCACTCTCATTTTTGAACTGTCGTGTATTTTGTTTGTCTAATTCAGTTTTCTTTTAAAGTAACACCATCACGGGAACGTCTGCACTATTCAATGAAGTAAACATTTATATTATATCAGTTTATATTGTATCAGTTCAAATATATTCCTATGCGCATGTATCTGGTCATGTTTTGAGTTGAAGTAAAATTTTCTGTAAACTATACTTTCGGTCTTCGAGTTTTGATTGGTGTGTTTTATTTCCGAGGTCTTGTTGTATATTGATTTCCCCAGGCTATCGTGACAATATATATATATATATATTTATATATATATATATATATATATATATATATATATATATATATATATTATATATATATATATGAGAGAGAGAGAGAGAGAGAGAGAGAGAGAGAGAGAGAGACATACAGACAGAGAGAAAGATAGAAATGGAATATGAATACACAGATAAGTCGGTTCATTGCCAATGGGATGCGACTTGCATGTTCCTTCCCTCTATACATTGAACCAGCATGCCTATAATATATATATATATATATATATATATATATATATATATATACAGGAATAATAAATGAAAATGCAGAGTTTCTAACCAGGAATTGACACACAAAGAAAACGCCAATGCATATCAGGTATGACTTAAAGAGCATTGCATTATGTATTGTACCTGGGCAGGATGACAATAACCAACCCTAATCCTATGTGAATTGATTATATACTGTATATATCGACATGAGCATGAGCACCGTTTCGACAGCCTGTCTTACCTCTATAATTGTAATTGAAGATGGCGTTAAAAGTTATAAATGTGAAATATCTTTAAAGATTGAACAAAATAAAGCATAATAAAATGCAACCAAAGTGAGAAACATTCTTTTTCCTCAGAAAATGCACAGTCTCTTTAATCCCCATTACCATTATAATATTCTCTGGAATCTGTCAAAATACTTGATTATCCTGGTGACCAGCCAAAGCATACTGGTGTATGATTTTACTTAAATCCATTCGTACACTTCACCAATACTACATAAAAACGTTAGATAGACAAAAAATTTAAGAATTCAGGAATGAAATAACTAAATACAAGTTAATAATAAAGAAACTTTTCAGTGGGGGGGGGGGGGTATCTGAAAATGTGCGGGTTACAAGATATCTATTTAAGTCATCCCCTGGTAATTTCTAGTGATGGTAATCTAATATCGCAACACCGGCTGAACTGGGTATGCATGGTGGCTCAATGCTTGATCATCAACACCAATATCTACATATATCTACATATTTTAACACCTTGGTTGTATCAAAGTAGATATACTGGTGTTGGCATATGTTACGACGGCACCATATTTCACGGTTTCAATGTCGAGCGGTCATTTGCCAGGGACATCCAATCGTTCAGAAAATCCTCTGACAAACACCCCCCCCCCCCCCCACCCCAACCGGGCTTAAATCCCGTCGGAGAAAACTGCAGAGATATTTTGTCAATCTCCCGTTTACGAGCCAACCGTAAACATCAGCAAATTGTTTATGCAGTCTTTCAGAAGTTAAAAAACATACTTGGTAACCTTTGCTTTAAATTTTGTTCCATTTTTTTTTTTTTTTTTTTGCAACGGGCATCTAAGTTTAATGTACTAGCATTAACCGCGCAACGTCCAACGGCTCGTCCAAGGCGAGTTTTTCATGGGCCGAGTTCATCCACTGGTTACACTATGTAACATGTACACAATTTGTATGTGTAAATGTGTAAAATTGTATAATTTGGTAAATTGCCATAAAAATTTCGCATTCCTGAGAATTTTTTGTTAAAATAAAAAGGCGACCTCCTTTAAGAACACATTAATTTGGATTCGTTCCGGACACCTTAAGATCGGAAAAGGACATTTCCGAGACTTGGCCACGGGTATGGATAATATACTAGCAGAGGTCCCGTTGCCTTTGGAAGTTCACTTAAACCCCCCGCTGGCCATCTTGAAATTCCGTTTGCGCACATTGTCTTCCAAAGTATCCCAACAATTATATTGAAAGGTATTCTTCTTAAATTCTGGTTTTACGAGGGGGTGTGCGTTATCGAATATGGCATTCAGAAATTCAAAGTCTCCGCCGCAATTCACACTTTCGTACATGGTCGTCATGTTCCGAATGTTCGACATGTTCTGCATTACGGCTGTACGCATGCTCATATATAAGTCCCGGGGGGGGGGGACACCAGGCACTTGAGGCCAGAGAGACGCATTATTTCTATAGGTCCCCGCTTGTAACACACGATTATTTTGTCCCAAAAAAGACCCCGCTTGGAAGGCATAAAAACTTATCTGAGAACAGGAATAGGTTTCGGAGTACATGTATGTGTGTGTCAGAGGTCCCCGTTTGTAACATATGAAACATGACGACTATCTTGCTTCCAAAAGACCCCGCTTGAAAGACAACAAAACTAATCTAACAAGCAAATTCGTGGAATTAATGTCCTCCGCTTTGGGTTCTTGTCTTTAATGCTTGATAAGCAACCCAAATTATGACATGTGGAGAAAATCATGAGAGCACATAAAAAACAGATCAACTATGACATGTGGAGACATCTGCAGGCGAACATAAAAACTAAAACACATTGAGAAATAGGACCAAAATCCATGATGACATGTGGAGATATCTGCAGGCGAAATAAAAACTAAAACACTATGAAATTTGACCAAAATTTGAGTATTTGTTTTTGAACTGGAGAGAAATATTTTTCAGATAGACACTTCAAAACCAAACCAAACAGAGGTATGCACTGTTCCAAATATGAATGAAATCCGATAAAATTTAGGAAAGTTATTGCACGGAAACGAAAAAAACCTGACGGACGGACAGAGAGACAGACAGACGGACATACAGACAAACCCAAAACAATGCCCCACGCATCCGCGGAGCGGAGGACAAAAATAGTAAGCGGCTTCAGTTATGTGTGTGTGCCAGAGTCCCCGTTTGTAACACACATCTTGTCTCAATAAAAACCTTTTCAACATTTTGATTAATTTTCTTAAATGAAAAGTTTCTGTAAAATCTTCAATAATATTTTGAGGCTAAAATATTATTAAATAAGGCTAAACTCCATAAAAATGATCTTAACAAACAAGATAAATAAACTGATAGATTAAACTTTAATACTGTTGAATCTATATTGTCTAATGCAAATATAGATTCTTAATGGATGTAAATACGATTTGAGAAGGTACAGGGGATTTCTTTAGTTGAGTAAATTCAAAAGAAACAAAAGCAAATTTTAGAGAAGTGTAAATAATTATTATTATATTTGAAGCGCTTTCGTTAGTACTCGATGTTAACATTTTTTTCTATAAATCACGTGTGTGTCCGCAGTTGTAACACAAATTTTGTCACATAAGGGAGAAAAAAGTCCCCGTTTAGACGGTTCCAGAAAACTGTCCCCGGTTGACACACAAAACAAGTGTGTGTGAGTGTATGTATTTTTTTCACAGCATAACTCACGTAGTCATGCACGGAATCTCATGAAATATTCCGGGCATTTCGGGAATGGCCCTGGGAAGAATCCTTTAAATTTTGAAATATATCAAAATTTGATTTAAAGTTTGACAAGTTAGCAAATAATCCCGACCGTCCCACAGCGCCCAAACAGAGGAGATTCGTTTCGAGTAGAAACGACCTCTGGCGAAGGGTGGGCGCATGTGTGCCGGTATAGATTTACCCGTGACATTACGGATAGAAAAAACTTCTTGGTGTAAAATGGTGGAGTCCAATGTTACCCTTTTTCCTTTGCAGCATAAGACTTTTTGACACTTTGATGGTGCATTTTGTCGTTTATAAGTGCTTGCAATGTGGTTCCCAGATCATCCTCCAATCGTTATAACTGTCCTTGTCTGTTTGGCAAAGTAATTATATACTAGGTATGGCAGGTATATACATTACAATGCCCCCTCCCGCCAGCCGGATAATCACTTTATCTCAGATATCTTACTTTCGACAACACTCACGTCATATTCGTAAATGTTAACGCTTATATACTGAATTAGAGATCATTCAGTAGAGAACAAATGTCTCCGCTTAAACCAAATCCCAGGTGTATAAGTACTGAGCAATGAAGGAATATTTTCAGGTGGAAATTCTTGAGTTGGAAATCATGCGGTTCTGTAGCTGCTACTGGCACATCCGAACACCTATCAACTGAAGCGGAGCTGTTATGTGCAAGAAGCAAACAGAGAGTACATTCAAGACTTAGGATAATGTAGGTATTAATTTGTACATAAAGAAAGAGTTCTGAGTTCTTGATAACCAAGTTCCTTTTTCTTAAATATCAAGATTTAAAAAAGAAACACTTATCAATAATCAGAACAACAGTTGTTTTGGTAAAAGCTATTATGGTAACATACAATTGTGGTTTTATACAATGACTTAATTCTTAATGGTATGCGAAAGGGCAGCCATACTAAGGACAATGCGCACTTCACTTAACAAATAGCTACCCAAGATTAACTTATTCCTTATCAAAAACAGTTCAATTAAAAAAGTTAAATGCTTCAAATGTTTTCATAATGTAACTGTAGATGGGAAAGCATATAAGCTCTCTCGCATAAGGGAAATCATAGCCTCGTTTTCATGATGGACGGAAAATAATTACTCCGCTGGCAGATGGGTAATTATTTTTTCACTTGACATTAGGAAATTATAATTTCACAGAATGAACGGAAACCATAACCTCGCGTTGAATAATTACCTCGCTGTCTGATGGGTAATCATGACCGCCTGGAAGATAGGAAATTCTTATTTGCATGCGGAAGGGAAAGCATGACCGCGTATAGTCAGGGTCAGGATAGATTGGAAAGCATGACTCAGGTAGATCGGAAAATCCCAAACTTACTCGTGCATACGGAAATGTTAGCCTCCGGGGGAGATTAAAATTATAACTCTGTTAACTTGACTGCTGGATGAAAGGAAATCTTCACCTCCAAAATTCACGGTAGATTGAATTTATCACCTCGCATGTACATGGGAGTCACAACTTTGCTATCGTATTGGGGAAATTCTAGCCTGACTCTCTTAATAGATGATAAATCACATTTTTTTTGCTGGAAGATTGGAAAGATGGGATAATCATTCTGCTGTCAAATTCTACATTAGAAAATACTTAAATATACAAAAGGGTATATTATAGAGACGCTTCTTAGAAATGCGACTCTTTTGTCACTTTTATCAAGCTATATATATATATATATATATATACACGTGTGTGTGAGGGGGGGGGGGTGGTATTTACTCTGTCAATGTAACTACTTAAACCAGCGATGGGATAATATATTATTAAAAAGAAGTCAAATGATTGTTATCTAATTTTGTTCTGTTTCTTTCAAAATAACACCTCGTTATCAAAATAACATCAAATCATTTCACAGGCAAATGCAGGTTCAAATACAAACGTAGTTGTTACCAGCTGCTCTGGATTTAAATGGAAATGTGATATGTTGCAAATTTAAACGCTTTTGCATTTAAACCAAAGTCTGATATATATATATATATATATATATATATATATATATATAAACATATAATACCATATAATGTAAATTATGTGCTATAGGCATGTATGTGTTGAATTCAAAAGGGAATTTTCTTTGCTAGACATATGTGGTTTTCATCTCATCTAATGATTCGCCAAAGAAGAACACCTTAGTAAAAAGCTCATGGATATGTATCTATATCAGCCTGATTAGATACCACATTATAGTACAGTGAAATCATTCTTTGTCGTGTGTACAATTTGTATGTCAACGCGTGCCTCCTTCGGAGATAGGTCGTTTGCACGCTTGGCTGATGCGGATCGCTCAAAGAATGAACTACGTGCTGAGTGATGGTGTATGTCAGGTTACACGTTTCTGTTTAATGAACACATGTGTATATATCGGTCGTATATATAACTTCACTGTAAACAGAATATTGTCATGTGTACACATGGTATACAAAATATACTCGTGTGCGTGAGTTGCTCAACGCATGGACAAGTGGAGATACCTGTATGATACTCTCTGACCTTGACTTCGTAACACTAACTTGGATTGCAATGGGTATTTGGCGCATTTTTTTGCGCGCAAATACATTTAAATTCCATTGATTTATGTACTTAATTTTAAATTGCTGTTGAAGAAAAGCTGATGCACAGGAGGTCGAAATATATATGGTGGATATTGGTTCAAAGGAAAGTCGAAAACTCGGCTACTTGGCTAGAAACTAAAACGATAAACTAGGCTACTGTGAAACAGCAGATAGAAATGCTGAGTCGGTGAAACTTGCTGAATAATGATTACACAGACGCTGGAAAACTGAGCTGAACTTTGGTGACACATTTGGTGTACTTGTTATGGATATGGTGAAACAGAAGATTGATTTTTAAGTGGCGTTTGCTGAAACAGACGCCTGAGATTCTAAATGGGCTTTGCTGAATTACACGCCTGAGATTTTAAGTAGGCTCTGTTATAGGGACTGAGATTTTAAATGGGTTTTGTTGAAAGATACGCTTGTAGTGTTAAGTGCTTAATTGAAACAGGTGCCTGAAAATTGGCTTTGGTGAAAAGGACGCCTGAAAATCGAGCAAGGTGTGGCGAAATATGGACCTGAACTTTAACTATTTTGTTTTATGAGATATGGAAGTCCAGTGTCAGTCAGCTGACGCCTGACATGTAGGCCTACATCTGATGTTTGGGAAAAACAAAGCTTTGATGAAACAAACCTCTGTGGTTTCTGTTGAGGTGTTCGTTCACACCTGAAATATGACCACAGTGCGAGGGACATTTTGATTAAAAAGAATGTTAAAACAGACATCTTATCTATTAATCAGATGGTTGATTAAACAAAGGCCTTGACAGTTCATATAAAATGTGTGCTGACCAAACATATAGTTATCTGTTCGATGAAACTGACGCCCCGATTTCTTTAAATGGAGATAAAATTGGTGTTTTAGTGGCTTGACGGTGAAACAGATGCCCGGAGTTTTGGTCCGTTGTTGATGAAACAAACGTTTTAATCTGGAATGCTTTTTTTGTGAAACAGGCGCCTGAAATCCGAACTATAGGTCCAGTGAAACGGACTGAACTTTGAAAGATGGGCAATAGGACCTGATAAAAGAGAAAGACATCAGTTTTACGTTTAGAGACGTCATAAAATTTTCGGCTTTCATGGTGCAAAATATTTACCCATAGTGAGCACAAAATAGAACCTTACATTTGTGCTTGTGAAGCGGAAAACATCACCAGTAATAATAATAGGAATACATTCTGATAAATCGGTGCTTTGTGCAACAGACACCTGTATAGTCATTAAAATGCTACCTTGTTTTTATTTATAGAACTGGAAATTAAATAAGGGGAATTTAACGAATCAAGGAAAATACGTGAGGTTACTGGGAGAACGCTTTTATAACAGGCCAGGATAGTTCATGCGTGACGGAGTGACGACAAATCTCTAGGTCACAAACCTGTCCTTGCCATAGGTTGTCTCTCTTCCCCGGGTGTGTTGTTGTTATTATCCGGGCTGTCTATCTGATGTGCCATGCCTGTATCAGATGTGTATATATCCTCTGTCTTTTCCAGAGCCCGAGAGGGTAAGTACATGAACGGTCACTGCATATGTTCCAATCAAGTGTTAACTATACGCGTTTACCAGTTAATAGTGACCTGTCATCTTTCGCAGTGGGTGTCCGCGTCTTGTGTAACATGATATAACATACTTGTATAACTCATGCAGCCTTCACATGTAGGTTTATCTGTCTGTAATCGATCTGATATAACTATATGACCTGTCTATGAAACATATGTTCTGTTCAATTAAATCTCATTTATCTGTCGCATTATAATGTAGAATGATAGAACGCTAATGTAGTATAATACAGCTAAAAAAAATTCAATATAACCTTATAATATAATATAATGTAACATATAATCAGGTAACATAATATCATTTGATTTTGAAGTCAGAAAAAATCAGCCTTCAAATAACCAGCAGATAATATTCAGTTACAAACTGGCTTCTATGGTGTAGGGTTAGAACACAGCGTTCACTGCTGATATATCTCGAGTTCAAATCACAGTCGAGGAGGGGTGAGCTATTCACGGTTGACCCTACCCAGGCTGAGCGTTCTGTAGGCTTAATAAGGAGACTGCCAACAGTCTTTTTTTTTTCCTTTCAAACAATGCACCTTTCGGGGCTTCCTCGGGATTCTGACCTAGAAATTGGGATGACCCACACCCAGGACCCGCAGGTATGGTTGATGTTAGGATTATCGCGTATAAGCCCCTACCACGAACCCGAAATTCGGAATGGAATTCCGCAGATGAAAAAAGTACTAAGTTATGCAAGCATTAAACATTTTTTTTTAAATCATTAGAAATGTATGAGAGAGTTTGAGGGTTCAAAATGACTATCAATCTACAGGGGCGTATTAAGGCTGCTTCAGCCTAAAACCCTGAGAAATCGTAGACGCTCAAACAATTCCGAAAAACTGAGCCTATTTTGCATTTTACGTCATGGTGCATTTTAAACAATTTAAGCCACCCTTTAATACGTCATTACAACCTAACATTTCAAAAAGATTCTGCACTATGTTTCTGGGGTTTGCGCCCTCCTTACCTCCCCCCCCCCCAATTCTCAAGTCCCCTGTCCGTCCCTGTTTAATTAGATAATGGAGTATACTGGAGCAGTCACTATAGCTAAAATCTGTTAAATGCTAACATGATGGGGCCTGCCAAGCTTTAAACTGTTCTTCTTTACAAAATATCATCATCGACGATAACGAGGATATATAGCGATATATCACATATCGACGTCATCTCTCTCTCTCTCTCTCTCTCTCTCTCTCTCTCTCTCTCTCTCTCTCTAAGAATTACACACCAGGAGACCCGGGCTCCATACTCAGCCTTGAATATGTTCTTACGAAATATCGTAGCGGTCCTTCTGATTTATCAGAAGGAAAGAATAAAAGAGTAATTAAGAATAAGATGCAGCTTAAACTATGTTCACTCTACCTACATATCCTTTATATATCAGTTTACATACATGTGGAGTCTCCTGTTTATGTTATATATGATATAACAGCATTTAATCTTGACGAGAAGAGCAGAAGACCACCACTGACACAGCCATGTTGCTGAGGCATGAACTCTGGTCACCCATGACCTGACCTGTGACCTGACCTCTGGTGTACCAGAGTAATTTATTGCTAATAAATCTATTAAAAAATCTTATTTCATGAATAATACTTATGAGTAAATGATAATATATGGCTACAATAAGTCCTTTATAAGTTTATGGCTATATCTTTTAAGGTTTTAACAAATTTGCCTATGGAGGTTATGGAAACTATACTATAATTTATTTGGGACAATAATCAGAGGACAACTTTTCAAGGTCAAGGACAGGGTCATGTGACAAAAGATAAACATGACAGCATGGCAGGCTAAAAAAAAACCCAACAGGAGTTGAAATCTTAACAATTTCCTTATGAGGGCACTTCTACATAATTTATTTTCACTCCAAAACAGTTTATTAGCCATTATTGGTAAGAAATTTGCTTAATTGCCTCCATTTTCTGTTTATTTTGTAAATATCCCAATATACCCATGCTGCGCTTTTCCATAAGAGGATCTCCATAACTGAAATCTCATTTCAGTTATGAACCCATAACAATATATATATAAATTTTTTACTTTTATTATTATTATTATTATTATTATTATTATTATGTTACAGCGCAACGTCAGAGAACCTGCTTGTGGGCGGGGTCCAGGTATTCCCCAGTAGTATACGGGGTATTCACTCTGGTAAGGGTTTAACGTGCCTTCACAACTGTTGAACGTTGTTACGGGGTGACATAAAAGCGGACCGAGCTGTACCGCTAGTGAAGGTCCGCTTTTTGTTACAAAGACAAATTGCTCAGGGGAAAAGACTGGGCCGATCCCGGTTTCGAACCCATGTCGGTAGCGCACAAAACCGGCATACCAACCGCTTCGCTAGCAAAGCAAGCTTCATTAGCGAGACAGTTCGGTCCGCTTTTATGTCACCCCGTAACAACGTGATAGACTTTACAATGTCTGTATTTCTAATTCGGTGCCGATACAGATGACAGCTAGAATACAATGCCACAATGTGTGTGGCATCAGTTTTAAAATAGTCAGTCCCATCATCAGACAAATTTATAAATAAGTACTCAGATTAAAGAGCGATGAATTTGTTCCATTATCATGTGTACCACTTTTTTTAATCAATTACGTAATAATTATGTTGTAGTGTGTTGCTGTCAAAGTTTTAAGTTGCTACGGTCAACTTAACGTCGTGTAATTACCGTTGTCCGCAGTTATGAAGTTTTGTTAAAATTTGTTAAAAAAATATATAAATAAATTTTAAAATAAAAACATTGATCGTTTTTTGTAGTTTTGTGACCTTTAACCTTTTGGGCTGTTTTGACAGATGTGTTGTGTCGTCGTCATCGGGTACACTATCTGGGAACAGGAGAAAGTGTTCCGAAAAACGCAGAGTCTTGGTGAGAAAACAGCCTTTATATCTTCTGATACAAGCTCTTGGGACAATATTTTAAAGGGATATTCGCTGTTTTTAAATGAATTCATATCTTATCAATAAATGTCCAACAATTAAATCACCATCCCTTCTTTTATCGGGTGGTCAGTCCACTCTTAAATATAGCAAGGCAGCGTGAACTTACCAACCCTACTTCAGCCGTTAGCCGTTATAACCATTCATATCTGCCCTCCGATAAATCTTTTGCAGGTTTGGATTCTGTCCTACAGATATATAATATATATATATATATATATATATATATATATATATATATATATATATCTGTTCACATTATTGATATGTTAACATGAAATATGTAACCATAAGTTGATTATATGTCCATATATCTTAATCAAAGAATTAAAAAACGTAATTTTTTTACATAATAAATACAATGTTGAATTTGTTTACAGCATGTGTCCAAAATTTACTTATTTATAATAAAAACAGTACAGCTCCCAGTGTGAATGAACCTCAACAATAGTTATTTTTGGAGCAGGCATTGCCATAGGCTTTCAAAGCACGCCGGGTTCATAACTCGTCTTGTTTTGTGATATATGGCACGCCATGTACCACTGTCACAGATTTAGGTCTCTTGGCTTTTACCAGGTTTAATTACTTCTCAGCCTAACACCTGCCTTATTTGCTGAGTGTGCGCTTTTTGTTAAAACATCTGTCACGCCACATCCGGTAATAATAAAGGTTATGATGGGTTTAATATTTTATGTTAACACACATTCAGAGTTATAATGAATCACGTTTGTATGCTTATTATTCTAGCAATGTACGGCATGCATTTATTATTCATGTATATGAGAATGTTTACACACATCTTCACTCCGCCACCTCCCCCCCAGCACAAATACACACATTTATCCTCAAGTTGCTTACTCCTATTTTTGTGAAACAGCTAATTAAGCCTTGTCTGTCTGACAGACTTATAAGTATTAATGAGTTAATTTCTCTTTTCATATTTCATTAAAAAAATATGGGTAGACTTGCTTAGATCCCCCGACTGCAAAACCATCGATATCAATTTTTTCTTTCTTCTGTAATTTTTTATTTGCGAATGTTCTCCAATATGGATAATTCTCTAAAGCTGAAAAACTACGCACAATATTAGTACTAGGTCACAGATTTGCTCAGGGTTGTACCATGGAGATAAAATAAGATGGAGTTTGCACTTGGATCGCGGATCGCGTCCTATGTTGCCTGCGATCTTGATAAGAAACCTCACGCCTAGGTGTGAATGCTCTCTGATCTGGCTACAGGCGCCTGTCTATTGCGCTAGGGTTATCCCTGATACATTGCCGAGGATACCACGGAATCACTTGGCAAGGAAGCTGCCAGTTCCGTACCAGATAAATATTCTTTTCGGATGCAGTATACATGTACTTATTAAAACTCCTTGGTTGTACACTACATAGCTGACCCCCCATAATCGCTCAGTTGCGGGCGTGTGTGTATGTGTGTGTGTGTGTGTGGGGGGGGGGGGGGGGGGGGGGGGGGCTTTCCAATGATCTGACCCGCACAAATACTTAACTTTCTCGACGAGGGTATAAATTTAGTGAAAAGGACAATAAAGTTCGTTCAAGTGTGATGGATAAGAATTGGTTTGGTGGTATAATGACTTCACGGAATAAGCAATATGTTGTAAGCATGCGCGTGTAGAATGTAAACAGGTGGTGTTTCCTTGAAATGTAAAACAAGACGACCAGAGGTCACGCGAAAAACTCTGACCCAGATCGAAAGACAGATAACCAGAACGTGTCATGAAGAAGACAAAAAGCAAAAAAAAATTAGCCATAATTTGTAAAGATTGGACCAATAATGAGTTATTGACAAAGTTTCGATGAAATAATAATTTAACATGTTTTCATGACCTTTACCTTGAACTTTTTAAAAAGTGATAATTAACAGATGTTTCATACTATTTACTGTTACCATAAGCACTATTCTTTTGGCTGAGGGCTTTGTTAGCTTCTGCTTTATTTATTCTAGTTTATTTTTGTTATAGATGATATTCAGAAGAAAAACGATACAAAGATTGATCCACGCATCAGCACGCTAAGTAAGTAGGCTATGGGTCACAGGGTCATATTAATATTCATCATGACTTTAATGTTCAGCGTTTGTGTTATTTATAATGGAGCACATGCTAGAGTAAAATACAAGTGTTTATATATCAATATTTACAGGGACCATGGAAGCCCTACATGTTAGCTTTTTTACATGTTATTATTACATTACGGAAACCACGGAAGCTTATTAGCGTTGTTGTAAACATGTGTTATCATTATATTACAGAGACCATGGAGGACATGTTAGCAATTTTGTGTGTGCTATCATTATATACAGAGACCAAGGAGGCCTGTTAGAGTTGTTGTATGTTATCATCATATTACAGAGACCAAGGAGGCCTGTTAGAGTTGTTGTATGTTATCATCATATTACAGAGACCAAGGAGGCCTGTTAGAGTTGTTGTTTGTTATGATCATATTACAGAGACCATTGAGGCCCTGTTAGCGTAATTATATGTGTTATCATTTATTACATAGACCATGGAGGGACTGTTAGTGTTGTTGTATGTGTTATCATCATATTACAGAGACCATGGAGGCCCTGTTAGTGTTGTTGTATGCGTTATCATCATATTTCAGGGATCATAAAGACCCCGTTATCATTGTTATATATGTAATCATTTTATTGCAGAGACCATGGAGCCCCTGTTAGCGTTGTTATATATATTATAATCATATTATAGAGACCATGGAGCCTCTGTAAGCGTTGTTGTATATGTTATCATTATATTACAGAGACCATGGAGGCCCTGTTAGCGTTGTTATATATATTACCGTTATATTACAGAAACCATTGAGGCCCTTTTAGCGTTGTTGTATACGTATGGTATCATTATATTACAAAGACCATAGGGCCCTGTTTGCGTTATTATTTATGTTATCATTATTTATTACAGAGACCATGGAGGCCCTATTAGCGTTGTTTCAGGTGTTGACTTTGGGATTAGCTCTCACAGTGGCCTTCTTGTTTCGGGGAGCCTGTCTGGTAAGTGAAAGCAAACAATGTTATTGAAGGTAAAACAATTTTTACTGGTTTGCACATAGTGTTTTGTTCCTTAACATGGCAGGCGTTATTGGTTTACACATAGTGTTTTGTTCCTTGACAGGGCAGGCGTTATTGGTTTACACATAGTGTTTTGTTCCTTGACGGGGCAGGCGTTATTGGTTTGCACATTGTGTTTTGTTCCTTGACAGGACAGGCGTTATTGGTTTGCACATTGTATTTTGTTCCTTTACAGGGCAGGCGTTATTGGTTTGCACGTTGTGTTTTGTTCCTCGACAGGGCAGGCGTTATTGATTAACATAGGGTTTTGTTCCTTGACAGGGCAGGCGTTATTGGTTTACACATAGTGTTTTGTTCCTTGACAGGGCAGGCGTTATTGTTTTGCACGTTCTGTTTTGTTCTTCGACAGGGCAGGCGTTACTGGTTTACACGAAGTGTTTTGTTCCTTGACAGGGCAGGCGTTATATGTTTACACATAGTGTTTTGTTCCTTTACAGGGCAGGCGTTATTGGTTTACACATAGTGTTTTGTTCCTTGACGGAGCAGGCGTTATTGGTTTGCACATTGTGTTTTGTTCCTTTACAGGGCAGGCGTTATTGGTTTGCACGTTGTGTTTTGTTCCACGACAGGGCAGGCGTAATTGGTTTACACATAGTGTTTTGTTCCTTTACAGGGCAGGCGTTACTGGTTTACACATAGTGTTTTGTTCCTTGACGGGGCAGGCGTTATTGGTTTACACACTGTGTTTTGTTCCTTGACGGGGCAGGCGTTATTGGTTTGCACATTGTGTTTTGTTCCTTTACAGGGCAGGCGTTATTGGTTTGCACGTTGTGTTTTGTTCCTCGACAGGGCAGGCGTTACTGGTTTACACATAGTGTTTTGTTCCTTGACAGGGCAGGCGTTATTGGTTTACACAGTGTTTTGTTCCTTGACAGGGCAGGCGTTATTGGTTTGCACGTTGTGTTTTGTTCCTCGACAGGGCAGGCGTTACTCGTTTACACGAAGTGTTTTGTTCCTTGACAGGGCAGGCGTTATTGGTTTACACATAGTGTTTTGTTCCTTTACAGGGCAGGCGTTATTGGTTTACACATAGTGTTTTGTTCCTTGACGGAGCAGGCGTTATTGGTTTGCACATTGTGTTTTGTTCCTTTACAGGGCAGGCGTTATTGGTTTGCACGTTGTGTTTTGTTCCTTTACAGGGCAGGCGTTATTGGTTTACACGTTGTGTTTTGTTCCTCGACAGGGCAGGCGTTACTGGTTTACACGTAGTGTTTTGTTCCTTGACGGGGCAGGCGTTATTGGTTTGCACATTGTGTTTTGTTCCTTGACGGGGCAGGCGTTATTGGTTTGCACATAGTGTTTTGTTCCTTGACAGGGCAGGCGTTATTGGTTTACACATAGTGTTTTGTTCCTTGACGGGGCAGGCGTTACTGGTTTACACGTAGTGTTTTGTTCCTTGACAGGGCAGGCGTTATTGGTTTGCACGTTGTGTTTTGTTCCTCGACAGGGCAGGCGTTACTCGTTTACACGTTGTGTTTTGTTCCTTGACAGGGCAGGCGTTATTGGTTTGCACATTTTGTTTTGTTCCTTGATAGGGCCGGGGGTAATTGTTTTGTACATTTTGTTTTGTTCCTTGACAGGGCAGGTGTTATTGTGTTTTTTACATTGTTTTGTTCCTTTACAGGGCAAACGTTATTGGTTTCTACCGTACCTGACAGGGACAGTGTTGGTGGGGGCTGCTGGTACCATATATTGCATTTATGACGCCGTTTATTTTGTAAGTATAGATGTTTATAATATTTCTCCCTTTTGGCTCTTGCGTTTCAGTCATATATATTACCAGAGCCGGATGTGATGTATTCCTTTGATATGGTCAATTAGACGACTAGATTTAGCGTTCACAATAGTCAACTTGACCATCTCATGGATATCTACATCCTTTCCCAAATGTTTGTAATTTCCAAAATCTAAATAGACTTACCTGACTAACATGCAGGTTAACTACCGTGCGAAAACAATTTCCGTGGATAGTACAAATAGCTAGAAGAACTAATGCCAAGCACTCTACGTGCTACGGTAGCTTCGTAGAAGCGTAAGATTGCCGCTGCCTCAAGAGCGTATCTCCGTGCTAAAGATGATGGTGTTCGCTATAGTGGATCCCTAAACATATTGCTAGGCGTTTTTTTTTTTTTTAATTTACTGGCTGCTGCCCACTTTCCTGGTCCTGGTATAATTTATTTTCTAATTTTGGCCTGCAGTTGTCGTGATCAGTGACATTATGTTATACCAGGACATTTCCAGTTCTTGCGTTGGGATTATGGTATAGGTCCGCACGACCTGGTCAGGGTTCCATGTTCTGTGTTCACATGGACCGAGTACACTGGCGCAGTTTCAGACAGATGGTATTACGATAGTATACCTGGCAGGATTTAAGGTACTGGTTAGAAAACAAATTTTTTGTGACCCTCACAATAGTTGTATGGAGTTGTATGGAGTTGTATGTGATACACAGCCCATTTAATGTTATATCAAATAAAGTTTAGATAGTTCTTGCCATCAATTATTTGTGATGTTTACCCCCTTATTGTGAGGGTAACAAAAAAGTTGTTTTCTAACCAGTACCTTAAATTGTGCCACAAATGTACGATAGACCCTTTCGCAAAATAATGTCAAAATCTTCACTTATTATGAGATGATATGGAACACACCTGGCGTCAAGTCCAAATACGGGCATTTCTGAAGCGTTGCCACATAGGAGTTGCGTAACATCTCTTTAGTGCCACTACCGTCAATTATATTATACATGTTGAAAGTATGCGTCAACTTATATGCAGGCTACAGGTGTCATATTTCAAAACTTAATAAATGACAGCGGGCTTATGTTATATTTCTACAAGTGTTCCATCCCCGAAATGACTTGTTACTCTAATTTATTATTTTTATTTGCACATCCCTGCGTCTATGTCAATTTACCAGAGATGGCGGCTTACCATTTTATCCGTCAAGGTCTATTACAGATATATTGTTTTTTTACACCTGTCTTATATCTCTATACTTACGTTTGAAGTAACGTCTAAAAAGAGAGAGAGAGGCAAAGGTAACATTGGGAATGGTATATTTATTACTTCCAATAGATGTACTGCGAACGCTGGTTTTTTTTTCTCGAAATTTCGTTTCCCAAAAATATAAAAATATGTAATAATAAAACGAGGAACCAAATTTTAAAATATTTTCGAGAAAAGGAAAATCTGCACCGGTATTTAATAATTTTCTTTTGGTATAGTCGAGGTGGAAACGAAGCAAGGCTATGTTTATTTGTCCGGAAAGAAATTTTCTCCGAACAAGCTGGTGCCTCGATATACTATAAAAAAATCGACGTTCTGTATAACAATAAAATCTGCCGCTATATTTTCAGGGCCGTATGCTGGGAGGGGGGGGGGGTTCAAGGAAAACAGCCCCCCCCCCCCCGCCCAAGTAATTGTTTGGATAAAGTGGAGAAATGTAAATTGCTTTTTCCTTACTTAATTGTAGAAAAGCTCTGAAAAGAATACTTTAATTGAAGGCTGAATAAATGTAAAAAAAGGATTTTTCAAGATTCTTGCGATTTAATTTTATACGTTAATATCTGTATAGATCTGGTGAAGGATTGCTATCATTTCTTCTCAAAATGATCAGGTTATATAAACAATTCAGTCTATCAGAACAGTTTAAATCAACAGACGCTATAAAAACTCATGCAGTACAGTACTCGAGATGTTCAGGATAGTGTAAAATTGTGTATTTTAACGTTACTGTTGTAAGAACACAGGGACACAAGCAGGGGATGTTTTAGGTAATTTCAAGTCTGTTAAAGATTATAATATTTCAGTACATTAGGGAATGGAAATTAATTATACATACAAAGGAAAATGCCCCAAATTTCTTCATTTTGACTACATAAGTGTTTCCCAATATGGTAGGGGGTGTCCCCATCCCACACCCTCCCCCATCAGGGGACGTATATTAACATTTACCGTATCTTTCATTCTGGACTTTCTTTTGTGAGGTGTGATGTCATGAATATGGCCAGGTTTGTTTACATCTAGTTTGATCTTCTAGACACAAATGCCAATATTAAATGTTGAAACAAAACCCAAGAACAATGTATTGTATGTACTATGTTTATTTCATAAACATCACCAACTTAATATCACATACATGTTTATTTTATAAACATCACTAATAAAATGTTAATGAATGTTTATGTATTGATGTATTCAGACTGGCATTAACAGACTCACGAAGGAGAATCATTTGTTTACCTGTGACGTCATAGCTATAGCCGAGGAGCGGTTAATGTATATCATGTTTATCATTGACGATCTAGAGCGAGATCGTGATGAAACAGTTATTATATAGGGATTATATTTACTTCTAGTTGTCAGACTGAATTAGAACGAATACAGGAAAAATATATAAAACAAGGTCACCTTGAAAAGGATTTTGTTTACATGTGACGCACATTCAGAACTTCTAGAAAAAAAGTCAGAGAATGCATTTACCGCTGATTGGTTAATAAGTTTCACTGTCTGAAAAGTCACGTCCTTATACGTTCGAATGCTAGGACGACGCCCTTAAACCTGAGAAAAATACTACACATTTATATGAGTCTGATTCCGAAGGGAAGGGAATTAGGTCGTGTTTAGTTGACATTAGAGGCTCCTCGTAGCCGTTTTTTGTGGGAACTTTCCGTTCCAAACCCCCTGTCCACCTGATTTTTCGTGATTATCTCTACGTAAGACAAACTTGCCAAACAAAATTTGCACCAATGGTATAAAGAGGCAAAAGCGTAATTTTTGGTACCTTACCCACACACGATATAAATATTATTAACTTTACGGCCTGGTTGACATGTCCCATACATATTCATGGTTCACGGCGTCCTAAATAAGTGGCCATTGTTTATCCTCCTTGAATATGGATATAAAGTAATGTGACGTAACAGTGATGCGCGAGCATGAGTATAATACGTCTCACTGTAAACAGGGGTCGGCAGCCGTTGATTATTTGGCCCGTGAATGTTGGTGCCTCTTTAGTACGTCACGTCTATTATGACGTCATCACTATTCCCTTATATGCCCATTTCATAGATAAGTGGCAAAATGTCGCAAAAGAATAGACTATAGTTACTTATAAAATGGTTTTAAATTGTTAACTGGGAAATGACATAAAGTGGGCTTTTATTTCCATAATAGTTAATTACGCTTTTTCCTCTTTCTCGCCTAAGGTCAAAGAGTTTTTGGCGTACTTTGATTCGCAAAAAAAAAAATAATAAAATAATCGCGAAAAGCAGGTGGACAGGAAAGGTGGAACGGACCATAATGTAGCTGCCCACTGTTAGCCTAGACGAGGCTAAATTCGTCCAAGTAGTATCAACCATATATATTATTTAGAAGTTAGTATGGTTGTGTCACCCGAGGCGGGATTATAGTCCGTCCCAAAACCCTGTACTCATGTTTTTTTTTCACGATAATTAGGCCTATATAAAGAATATTCTTTACAAATGCCTGAAATAGATAAACAGATATTCCGCCGATTTTGTGTATAACAGTTCTATATCATGTAAAACGTATAAACTGGATATACGTCTATAGATCCATGTCCATTGTACTGACACGACTCACAAACCGTGAGTCTGACACGTTATGCCGTATGTAATGTTTGTTGACCCAGAATAAATTTATCTGTTCGTTACAACATCGTCGTTTATCTTCAGTGAACTTATGACGTCATTCTGGGACACATGTCTGAGTTTGTGGCACTTCTGTTTCAGGGGCTTAACGGAGATAACCACTTCCAATTACTTATTTGGGGGATAATGGCCGCCGCTCACGTAAGTCAAATCCACAAACCAGGGGCGGATCCAGGATTTTGGAAAAAGGGGGGGGGTCCAACCCAGGACGACTAATGAAACCCTAAAAAAAAGGTCCCAAGGTCTGGAAAAGGGGGGGTCCAGGCCGCAAAATTTTGTCTGAAGCTCTTAAAAAAACGTTGATTCTGGTGAAAAAGGGGGGGTCCAGACCCCCTGGACCCCCCCCCCCCCCTGGATCCGCTTCTGCAAACTATGCATGGGGTACCCGGTACCTCAAAATATGGCATCATTATTAATTGACCAAGCCCAAATGCTCCTCCCTTTTAACTTATTATTTTAAGGAGCCCCCAAAACGCTCCCATACAGAAGGTATTCCATACCCATGGTAGAAAGAGCTGCAACCTATAGCCTAGAACTTTTTGTACTATCTCCTTTGTATAAAAAATATACCGGAAAACATTCCGACATGAGTACTGGTACAGACAACACGTGTTCTGTTTGACAGAGCTCTTTATGCAAAATTTTGTTTTTGTCAAATGATTAAAACTTTACAATGTATAAGGTCACCTAATTGGTTGCTCGTTAGTTCAATGCTTATGGTAATTAATCGAATGAATATGCGATTAAGGTCACAGAGTTTATGAATAGGTTAATTAAGGTAAAAACGCTTTTGCATCTCAGTGTCATCTTGTTTTAATTTAGGGAAACACATGACGTTTGAGTAAGGCATTAAAAACTGGATAATTCCTTTATATTTTCTTATATAACAACGTGGATTTCCAACGAAAATATATATCGTTTTACTGCGTTGAGCTGAAATATGATTAAAGCTAATATTTAATATAAATGATAGATAACTTAAACTTCTCAATTGTTCAACGGTTTAATAAAAGATGGCGTTAAGAAACAAAGGCGGTAGTTTCAGTAAATAACAATAATCTTGTTCAAAGGTATCCCATTGAAGCATATATGTTTGATAGCTGTACATGTCTTTGTATATTTATATGTGTAGATGAAAACCCTGTGCTTCATACGTTCCTGACGGATAACTGTGGTATCTGATATTTTTGTGTCCGATTGATCATCCAGAACCTCTTGAAAGGGGCCTATTTCGATATCTGACGTCAGTTAAATAAAAATAATCCCTGAACATCTTTTGAAAATATGCCAGGAAAGGCTAACCCCAGTTTATATATGTGTTTATACCATGTGGGGAGCCCACAAGATTATTCTAAACATCCTTTAACAAGAACATTTAGTGACAAGTCAAGCGAACTAGAGATTGCAACTTCCATATATATGCAACCAACCACCTTCGGTTCTATGGACTAACTGAGTGTCAACACGGACGCATGTACCGTGTTAACTAAGAACTTGTATAGATAAACAAGTTCATACATCCGCCAAAAAGTCGTTATAAAAACCTGTCTAAGCAGGATTTACCCAGTTTATTAATATTTGTGCGCATAGTAAGCCAGAGGTCACATTACTTATACCCACGAGACAGGTGAATAGCTGGCTTTAAAGTTTCCGAGAGGAGCCCTTCATCGTCCTTCAGAGTGGACAAAGAGGACAATCTGAAAAGGTTCTTCGTTAAAACCCTGTTCTATGGTTCTTTACTGAACCTTCAATGCATTTTTATCTTAAAATCTCTGGGATCTAATGTAAAACATTTTTAAAAAATTCTTTAGAGAGCTATAGACCATTTTGTTAAATTCCTTCAGAGGTGTGTCTAACTAACCAAGCCCTAACTTAGCCGAAGGCTTCTAACTTTTAATTTCAATTGTGCTGAAGATGCAAAAGGATTGTCATTCATACCTTCTGGATAAAGGAAAGAGTTAAAATAGTGAAATATAAAGTCAAATATTTCCCAGTGAATGTGGAGACCATATATAATATGTCAAATCTTCGCCTAGTTGTATTCTATGTGCATGATTTATGCTACAAGGTGAAATCATTTTATGGTAAACAAGGAAACGCGTCTTCTTGAATAATCATTTTTTACAAGTATTTACTTTTGAATACTGTGAAAGTGTCAAATGCATTAACCATAACAGGAAACAAATGCGTGATCCCCTGTTAGGATATGTTCCGCCTTTTACGAATATGATTTTACACTTGTGCTACAGAGTGAATGACAGAGATTTTTGCCTTTGTCTCAATATTAACACTTAACAACTTATTTCGCTTTTATTCATAGAGTGCAGGGTTATTGAAGGGGACAAATGGGGATTCTAAACATTCACAGTATATCTGAATTAAACATAAATCTGTCTAGTATCCCTGTGCCAGGTAACTCTGCATGCGTTTGAATGCATTAGCCGATATCTCTATAAGACCTTCAAAGGCACAGGCCTTTTATAAATTGTACCAGATGTCAGTGGACAATAAATGTACAAATTTGTCTTTTTGAACATTGTGAATATGTTAATTACATGCACGTTAATTTGCATATCTTATTCTATGCAGGTATACACCTTCAGAGCGGTGCTTGAAATATTCCGTCTGAGAGGGAATTCAGGTGTAAGTCTTTTGATCATTATACTGTTCAGACACACAGAGCGCGTCTTAAAAATTGTGCTAATGTCCGCACACACACATATATTAACACATCATATGATTACTTACATGTCCACATACGCACGTATATGCCTACACATGTCCCAAGATATACATTCATATACAAAATTATTCTAATTAACTAATCGGTACAACATGTGGACATATACAAATAAATGCTTAACAATTTATTAAAATTCATGAATTTATTTATAAATGTATATTGGGGACAACACGAATATGTGAAGGCATATATATGTACGTTTAGATATAACTAAAGCATTAAGAGTAAAATTGCGTTCATAAATAAATTTGGCCCTGGAAACGGAAATAAATTTTAGAAAAGGAAATTGATTTAACCGTAACAAATCTGAATTACACCCTGGGTACAAAAGTTATTATCTTTGTGGTTTACCCTAGGAATTACTTATTGTGGGCTACCAATGTTTTGCTCATAGAGACGCAAGCCAATTCCGTTAATAAAATATTTTTTCTCTTTTAATATAATGGAGTAAAAACTGAAAAAAAACCAATATCTTTAGGTTTGTTTTATAGGTGTACTTATCATTGCCATACACATTTAACTGATCATCATTAAATGTCTCTGTAGGATAATGATACTTCACAAGATGGTGAAGCGCCGGACATATTCCATCTGTCGGAGCGCGTCATGGCGACGGGCGTCCCTCCGGTAGTGACGAAGCTACCGTCATACGACGAAGCCATTTCAACAGGTTGTAGGAATTTTCAACAGAAAAAAATAAAACAATACAGCATTATTAGTTTTAAATCCCGAAACGGCCGAGAGTCTGTCCGAATTAGGAATGGCTGTTTTACTAGGCCAAAACATTTACTTCCATTCTATTAGTTAAACTTGATGGTCAAAGAGCTATAATAAACGCGGCGGGTGCTATCAATAGATTTCCCTTTATAATGTCCTTTCCCTTATCTTTTAGAAGGTTTCCCCTTTTCTTTCACTGCTCTGACCCCCAGGACAGCCTACTTTAACATTTATAGGGATGGCCATTTAATGGGAGAGTCTAAATATACACAAGAGGGATGGTTGGTACGTCTGATGTCTTACAAAATAACGTGTTACTCCTTGCATATAATGTGTACTTTTTACATCACTTAACAGTTAATTTTATCTCTTAGATTATCTATTCGCGATCGGTTTAATTTTAGAATAACGTTATGGATGTAAACAGGAATAAGAACTGACGATTTCAAAAGTAGGCAAGTCTGCGGGTGTAAGTCAGATTACAGTCAAAGATAAAAGATAAGATAAATATTTATATAAATGATAACATCATTTCTATTGATCCCTTCCCTCCTCCACTCCCTCCTCAATACTACAAAATCATCGACCAGCTGTTTTCTTTTAATTCTTCATTACCTAGTTTGCGCAAATCTACAATATGGCTGATTTAAAAATGGCATTCGATCAGAATAATAGTCAAAGGTAACAGGTTTGCACTTCATATCTATTTTTAACGTTGCCTAATCAACTAGGTTTTTTAATTCCGGCTCTCTCTCTCCCTCTCGCTAACATACGCACACACACACACACACACACACACACACATTTCGGTTACTTATTGATTCGCCTTTGTTTACAGAGCCGCAGAAATGTCCGGATTACACGGAGACAGATTTAAACCCGCCGACGTCACCCAGGACCGAGTCACGACCAACGCTGGTGCTGCCTCCTGGAGCAGACGATAATAGTGTTGTCTTGTTCGCGCCTCCTGCTGGACCGGAACCGCAACATGCAATCTCATCATCATCCAGATTCAGGGCCTTTGAATACTCAAACGCGTCATTTATTTATCCCTTATGACGAATGTTTATTGTGACGTCATTCTCTTATCATCATATTATTACCGTATCATATGCAAACACAGGTATTATCATACCGACATTATAGGCTCAAGCCAGTCGTTCACGGTGTTCGATCATTCTCTTCACAAACGTTCCGTTATGGCCGACGGATTACAACAGCACTGCGCAGACTCGGACTCCCAGAGTACAAATCTGCTGTCTAGTGAAGTCAAAATCTGACACCCACAATTCACATTTCTAAATACACCATTGGCGTAGGTATAAACATAGTGAAGAAGCAATGTAGTCCGTTCAAGTGTACTGGATAAGATTTGTTTCAAGGCCAATAATGTTACATAGACGTAGGTGTTTTTGTGGTAAGGACTTTACGGGATAAGTAATATTTTATAAACAGAAGTTGTTTCCTTGAAATGTAACAAATTTTGATTTTGACAGTTGAGATAAGTAGCCACAGTTAGTAACATGTTACGGGGCAACAAAGACATCAGATTATGAATGGACACCGAGCAGTCTTGTTCTGGACTACACAGGTGTCGTCTACTTGTTTTAAATAACGAGGAACACAAGATGGCGGTGCTTTCTTTTTTAAAAAGCTTGAACGGGACGCATTACCAAAAAGTGACGAATGTGTCCTCCTGCGGATGTCAGTGGGTGATTTGGAAGCCGGAATGTTCTTAAAGACCTCAATAACCAGGGCATGTTTTAACAACAGCCGGCGTTCGCTTACATATCAATCTTTTTGATAAATGTTAAATCAAACATGTATTGACTGGCCCAATTTATAATTCCTCCCGCTGACAAACCCTCAAGACCTCAATAACCAGTGCATGTTTTAACAACAGCCGGCGTTCGCTTACATATCAATCTTTTTGATAAATGTTAAATCAAACATATGTATTAACTGGCCCAGTTTATAATTCCTCCCGCTGACAAACCCATCAAACTTGCCTTTGCTTTTGCGCAACGCTTAGAACAGGTACTGCCACCTCGCGGGAAATCATATAACTAATTTACGGTTCTCTGACCCACTCATTTCATCAAAGATTAGAGCTGGCACCAAGTAACGCATTTCGGAATATGGAGTCACGTTTTTATTTCAAGCATTTTTAGAAGGACACAAAAAAAAAATAAAGTCCCGACAGTGTTTACAACATGTACATCGCCGGACCTGTCAAACTGCTATAGTCCGTTTCATCCCCTCATGTCCACCTGTTTTTTGCTATGAAAATTTTTATTAGTTACATTTCAAGGGAAACAATTTTAGTGTAGAGGTTAGGATTACAGAACCTTATTTTCAACAAGGTAACTAAATTCCTACCTAATGCGTAATTGAGTAACATAATTTTGTGAAAATATGAGAAATCAGTCTACATTTTACAACATATCAGACCCACTTACGGCGGTCAAGGTCATTGGTCACATGCAAAAACAACCTCAGCTGACAGCTGCTGATTGGATGATCTCATGTAAACACACTAAAAAATATAACCAGCTAAAACAAAGATGGCTACTCATGGAGGGACACACCATATCTGCCAGATCATGATAAAGCAACTAAAATGTTGTGAAACATAAACGGGGGATTTATTGTAAAATTCCTAACTGCCACATTAGGTTGTCACTTCCATATGCTGTTTTCTTGGAAAATATTGAAAAATATAAACTTTTAAGTGAATCATCTACAAAAAACAGGTGGACAGCAGGTGGTGAAATGGACTATAACTAGTACAAGTATAAATGTTGGCATATTCTGCGGTGATATCGATAAGCTGGTAAGTCCGTGCAAATGGGACAACCTGCGTCCCTATTTATGGTGGGAAATAGAAACACTGCTCACTGCGGCCATATGTACGACAGTCTTGATAAAGCCAGGGATCTAAATTACCACACTGCTTTTTACTTCAAAACTTAATCCAAGGAATTTTTTATTTTTTTCTAAAAAGAAACATAACAGTAGCAGTGCTATCCTAACTGAGGTTATGTTAACTTGTCGTCATATCATACTTGTCTGTTATGTTTTGTCATTTTTATACAAGATATCCATTTGTTAGACTGGTACCCCGCTCTATTTTGGTACCGCTGCTCTAGGCCATAATAGAGCAGGTTACCAGTCTATCCATTTGTAAGCCAACTGGTCCATACTGACATGTCATGATATGACACCATGGGGGCCGTCTGTGTTTTAACACCTGTATATATTCCTGGTTTTGGGCAACATTACCTGATACTACAATTATAACTGTATTTGATAATAAATAACAAAATGACTTTAATAACCGAGTTGTATTCAGTCCATGTATACAACAAACAAGTATGAGCCCATCGTGACTAAAGGCCATGACGATGGACCAGGCTCTTAATACCTGTGAGTATTGAATCAGTAATAAAGAGAGTGGGGTAAACCTCACAACGTTATGTGAAACAATTTAGTCTATAAAAATGCAGTCGTGAGAATTAATATTCTCTTACGAGGTTAAGTGAAATGGCAATATTTTAAAAGTTCGGTGAAATTGGTAAACACTCACGGCACCAAAGGTCAATTTTGCTCGTTCTGCCACCTAGTGTGTATCTCGGAGATTAATAAAGTAATAACTAGATATTTCTTGGCACCTGCGGTGCAATAGCATCCCCAGACAATCCCCCCCCCCCCATCTTCAGCAGCATAAACTGACACTTGGCAAGCGACTATGTTTTCTTCCATCTATCCACCTGAGAAACAATATTTTGCACCAAATATGGGAGCAATTATGTTGAATCTCTGTTTGGAAAAAGAGCATTAATTAATTTTTACATAAACGGGAAGGTAGATTGCGCCACCTGTCACCCAAAGCACGTTCAGATAGACGCTACTGCAAAACCATTGCAGATGGCGCCACCAGTCTTGAATACAAGATGGAGGAGTCCAAGATCTATGGATATGCACATTTTCAGGCCAATAGGGCTAATTACTCCTCAGAAGAGGGCATTCATTCATACTACAAAAACGGGAAGGTAGGTAGCACCACCTGTCTAGTTTATGAGAAAACTTTCCAAGATGGATGGACATGGCAAATTTCAGACCTATACCCTGGACCACTCTGGAAATGTGAGCAATTTTCTGCCAGAGAACATATACAGATGGATGCCACACCAAATGATTGCAGATGGCGCTTTAAGTCTTGAGTACAAGATTGAGGAGTCCCAGATCTATGGATATGCACGATTTCAGGCAAATAGGGCGAATCACTCCTCAGAAAAGGGCATTAATTTATTCTACAAAAACGGAAGGTAGGTGGCTCCACCTGTCTAGTTTACGAGAAAATTTTCCAAGATGGACTGATATGGCAAATTTCAGACCAATGCCTTGAACCACGTAGGAGATATGAGCAATTTTCACATAAAGCAAATGTACAGATGGACACCACACAGTTACAATTGCAGATAGCGCCACCAGTCTCCAATACAAGATGCAGGTATCCAAGATCAATAGACACGCACAATTTCAGCCCAATCTGTCCATTAGTTTTAGACTTAAAATGATCACAGTACTGTCAAGTGGCAATAATAGGGTATTAAAAAGCAAAAGAAAGGCATTCTCCTTGTAAAGGTCAGGATATACCACTGTCAGTGCTTTTGCCTACTATACAGATTTTATTAACAAAACTTATGATACTTCACCATTTGGCCCTGAACGCAACAGACGCTCATTAGGCACAGTGCCGTGGGAAAGGCCCAATGCACGCAAACTTCATCTTTAAATCTAATGAATGGACTACTCAATTAATTCAAAAATAACCAGACTTAGGGGCATTTTTTTCAGAATAATTCCATAATAACCTTTATGGTGGAAACCTGTATTTACCCCCTTCCCCCCTAAATAAAAAATTAATAAAAAAACTATGTCTGTTGATGACAGTACTCATTTCATGCATCAAAATCTGTACATGTTTGATTGGAATATTTGCCTCTTAGTGTCTGTAAACCCCCCCCCCCCCCCCACATGCTATAACAAAGGACCCATGGGTCACGGCGCTCAGCTGTTATATATAATAAAAAAATTTTGATTTTGAAATGAGGCACATGCTGGTTTTGTGAGGAAATAAATATAAGCTATATAATGAGTTGTTGGTGTTTAGCTTATGTATGATTTTGATAGTTTCTTTGGAGACAGGGAAGAGATTGATTTCATTTATTTTATTAACAAATGGAGTGCTAGTGTCAAACAGATTTTGACTTGGTCATATAACTGATAAGCAGCACATATAAGATGAGTTTAACTATTTATTAAAATTTAATAACAAATATTGTGGCAAATATAATTTTTATTAAAAATAATAAGAGAATGATTTTTTTTATAAAATATAACTGAAATGATTATTAAAATAACATTACAGAATATATTCATGAATGCATTCATGAATAAATTTTGAAAGTATTTGCACTGGTATTCAAATACTCTCATTTTTACCTGAATCCCCATTCTTATGCAAGAAATTTTATAATGGAGTACATATTTAATTTGTATTCAAATACATTTGCAAAGTATTCGCACCATGTCTGGTATTTATTCAGTTTTAGCCAAACAATGATGTTGAGAATCACCACCAAATGTGCACTTTAATCATTGAAACCCTGGTGGTACAAAAATCTAAAATGTAGCATAGCCAAGAATAAAATAAAATACAGAAACTTATAACATTCACCTAGTTTATGCACCAGCAAGGGGGGTGGGGGGGGGGGGGAGTTCAGGGCAGAGGGGAAGCCTGCTAGTAGTGGCCAAGGTAAGCCAAGGCAAGCTGCCTGGGGTGGGTTACAAAATGCAAGTGAAGGCTGTACTACTAGGTGGGCTAGATGAAAACAACACTTGACATGGTGTATGAAAACTTGAATAAAAGCTACTCTTTTCAAACAATTCCTTTGAAATTTCAGATTTAAAAAAATTAAATCCATATGTATATATGCTGTGAAAATTAAATCAACAGTGCTTACAGGGAAAAAACGTGCCATTGCCAAAGTTAGACAAAATTTAAGGTATTGGTTTTTTATTTATGCTAATAACTTGAAAAATTTGCAAAATTCAGATCTAATTTTGGAGTAATCTATTGAATCTTGATTAAATAAAGTTATCCCGAAAAAAAGTCTCCAGCTTCAGCAATTCTCATGTTAAGTGAGCAAATATATTTCCTGATTTTTTAAAAAATTGCATTATATTTGGGCCCATAACTTCAAAATAATACCCAATACTGACCTTATTTTTGGTATGTGCACAGAAAATGTATGGAAGAATATGAATACTAAATATGATCAAAAACAGATCAGTGGTTTTGATATTAAGCAGCCTTGAAGTGTAACAATGGCTTTTTTAAGGAAAGAGGAGGTTTTTCCTTAATATCTCGAAGGAACAAAGTCCTAATGACCCAATTTTTGGTAAGGTAGGAGTTTTTGGGGACATCTAATGGTATGCCGAATTTTGGATACTTAGGTCCAACGGTTTTAAAACTTGCCCTGTTAATCGGACAGACGGCCGGACGACGGACAAAGGACCACGACTATAGCTCAGATGACTTATAGTCAGCTGAGCTAAAAATGTGGATTTAAACAAATCAAACAGCCTGTGTAAGGCAGGGTCAGCATTTCTGGCCTATTTTATTAAAGGTTAAAGGGATTATTATAATCAATACACACAAGATATCAAAATAGGCCCCTTTTACATGGGCGAGATTATCTTGATTGGTAAAGGTAAATTTACCCTTCAGAAACCTCATTTGTGGCCATTGGCCCAGATTACTATATAATCAAGCGGTCAAACTATCTTTATCATGCTTCAGAAGCAAGGAACAACTGCTTCATTTTCGATCCTTTTAGGACTTGCATTACAGTGAATTATACCCAAATAAAGTTAATTCCAAAAGATACAACTCGCAGGTAACTCATAACACACATAGTATAAAGTGAAACACATACACTTAGGAAAAAATGGGATGTTTTTTATTGGATCATGATACCGAATCCTGAATCATTTAACTTAGTCCGTGGTTGGCTTGTTCAATCACTTTGTGCTGGTGGAGAAGAGGGCTAACAGTCCACTGGCGACACCTAGTGACAGGATGTAGTTACTAAATCCAAGTTAAGGAGAACAACAATCAGATGCATCTTAATAAATATGTAACACACAGTAAAACACCACTTTGTGGACACCCCTGTAAAATGAGCATGCAAAACCATAACCACATGTTCAGGTCCTAGTTTTGGCATTTAACAATATGTTTAAAGTTAATAATCACTGGCCATAGGGTTAGTCATGCTAATGGTGTTATAATGCAGTTGATTAAGGACCATCAACAAAGAAGCATGAAAGTTAAAACTTTGCAAAATAATAAATGTCTGCTTCACCAGGAGATGCAAATTGAATCCTGGCGATTATTCTCTTAAACTCAAATATATACTTTGACATTACAGCCGATGAGGAACCACAATCCTGATATGATATTAACACTTCATTTAAAAAAAAAAAGCAACATTTATATTTTGGAGCCTTTGGTTTCATCTCACTCTTGTGGCCAGGTGACATAGTGCCTGCCACTGGTTGACAGCCTCACAATTACATATTTCACAATACTTATGACACTAAAAAAACAGTGACCTTGGCCTTCATGAATGGGGCTGAGATGCTATAAAAATGGACTTTTATTCATATATAAATTTTATTTTGTTACTTAAATATTTTGCAAGGTGTGGTTAAAATTTAATTATTAGTTAGGCCTATGTAACACACCTTCATTGCAGCATATACCTTGGATTCAATCTTCCTGTTTATGAAAATACTGCCTAATTTCAATGGGCACCTCACTGTGGAAACTATAGTTTGTTATATAGTAGAAGTGGTAGCTTTAGTACGAAGTCTGTATTATGTAGTATGAAATTTACCACCATGAGAATATACTGAACCATACAATGTTCAATATTAAATATATACAAAAATTTTAGTTTCTACAGCAGATCTTCCCACAAGTTAAGGCATTACAAATACTTTTGGTTTATGTAAGAATTTTTTATTCCATTTTTATATATTCAAATTCACACTCACACTTGTATTTATATACAATAAGACCTAATTTTTTTTAAAGTATAATATTCCATTTGAAGACCTGCTTGTGCCAATCATGTGGAGGTTTCCCATAGAGCCCCATGACTTTCACATTAGAGAGACTCTCTCTCTCTCACACACACACACACACACAGAGAAAAATGTTCAATAAACAAGCATGCTATTCCTACTCACACACAAACATAAATATCTATATATTTATAGATATTGATTGATGAAATTTGATAAAAGGATACAAAGCTGGGCTGAATGACCTCAGGATGTAGAATGAGATGAAGATAACCAGAACAAGGAACAGTGCGTTGTTGTAGAAAATGGAAAAGGTGGTCGCTTCATAATCAGCCACTTCATTCTTCTTCCACAAAATCCTTGAAAGATAAAAATAAACCATTGGTGTCAATATGAAAAGCCCTTCTACTATTTAAAATTCTATATCCTGAGTTCAGCCTAACCTTGTCAAACGGGAAACTGATTATCAATACCACATGGATTTCTTTGACAATCTTATTAGTTTCAGTTGTGCAATAACATATTAATATCCAAGGCCACAACACAGGCTGCAAACTCTAACACAAGTTGATATTTCCATGTCTGATATAAAACAAAATCTCACAATGACAAGCACAAATTCTGTAAGCACATATTCATGAATATTTCATGACAAACGTGAATTAATTCATATTGTCAAGTATGGTGCCAGTGGGTACAAGTTTTGTCAATGCCACTGTGGTGACATGACCATGCTAAAACCACAGTATTCAGAGGACTTAAGATTGGGGTCATAATTACATGCCAAGTCAAACACAGAAGTAGCAATTTTCATGAGTAGAGCATGCATGAAATATGGACTTTTCTCACAAAACAAATTAAGGTGAGCCACTTCTAATGTGCTTTGTGCAGCAAAATACAGTGAATAAGGTGCACAAGGATATCTCACAATACATGTTTACATGGGTCTTGATATTGCTCAGAGTAAGATATTAATAACCATCTGACTTGATTCTCAAAACAAATTTCCAGTTACTCCAGGGAATGCCCGTGACAGGTGCCTTTGGTGTCTGGACATGTGAAAAACCCATAGTAGCCTGCCTGTTAGAGCAGGCAGGAAGTCCAACCAATCACTGACATTAATGAAACTGTAATTGTGTATGTATGTGACCAATATCATACCAATTATGTCAATTTGAGATGAAAATTTAATCTTTTTCCATATAATAAATAAGTGTTTTACTAAAATTTTCAGCATCAATAGTATTTTTTTCTATTGCGTTTATTGTCAGAGTATCTAATTCATACACTGGAAAGAATTTTTTTAATGATGTGAGGTCTGGGAATAAATCTCTAAATATTTGTCATTACCTCTTAGTTGATTGGATTATAAAGGGAACAAGTTATGAACTGAACAAATTTTAATAAATTAATACCATGTTTAAGCAAATTGGGCAAACGGCAGACGCATATGGGCAGATGAATTTATCAACCAGCTGCCCCACTTGGTTGGTGAGAAAGAAAGACTGTGTCTAACCCTGTATTTCATTTAAACACTCACCTCTCATCTTTCTCCTTCTTGGACATCTTTTTGTCATCAGAAATCCTCTTCATCACTTCCTTGGCAACCGCTTCCTCTCTCCTCTGGGCCACCCTAAGTGTTTTTGAAACAAAATTTTAAATGCCATTACCGTGACTTGAACGTGCATGTTTAAAATGTGCATTAATTAATTCCATATTATTATTATAATTGTTTTGAATTTTTCAAACATTCAGGGTAAATTACTGTAATGTCAAGCTAGAAGTGTCTAGTTGGCATTCTCTATTACCAGGATACAGTCTCAATCAGTAAGGGTTTCCAAAAGGGATTCCAAGATGTGTGTACTTGGTTTAAAATTTAAAGTACAGGGCTAAACATTAAAGGTACCGGTAACCCCTTTCCCAGGGCAGGAAAAAGTTCCATATATGTGCGTTAATGAAGGGTTTTATGTTCAATGGGCAGAAATTTTGTAAAATGTAAAAATAAAATGTGTATATCACAAAAGAATTTACATTCTTGTATGACAATGCTACAATACAAATGCCAATGTTTACAGATTCCAGATGCGGATTAGACATGTTTTAAGCAGAAACATGATATTCATGTAGACAAAAAAGATATGTGTCCATGTAAACAGGAGCATATTTAACTTGCGTACAAGAAGTTGTGTGTGGATGTACTACCTGTATATACAACCTGAGCTCAACAGAGAATTTCAGGTAATGTTAGAAGGATACTAAAAATAATGGGACAATTAACAGAAGCATATCCTACTTCAAGAAGCTACAACTTGCTAATGCTGATGTATAAAGAATCATATCTTTTAATATATCTGAGATGTAACCTGAGGTTATTTCAAGGGAATGTTCTGTGTAAGATATCTTACTTGTGTTTAAGAAGGAACTTGACATTCTTGTAGGAGAATGCTACGAGGTATGTACTGATGAGAGTGCCGAGGAGAAACAAAATCCCGGACTGGTATGGATCCATCTGATGGATCCTCCAAAACAACCCTGAAAAGAAAAGAAAAATTCATTACGACTAGACATGGACATCCTTTATATGTGTATCCTTAAGACCACAGAAACATTAATTGCCTCAAAGAGCTTTCTGCAGTCAAGGAATTGCTTTAGCCTGTTGTTTTCTGATGACAGACAAATTCTACATTCAAAGTAAATAACTACCCATTCCACACAGCAAATGCAAAACTCTTCTGAATGTCATTTGAGTGTTCACACCGCATTTCAAAGCACTTTCAAACCATTTGTGCTAAAATAGTTTGAATCCAGCTCAAAAGGTGGTGTCACCCTGATTATAATGTTAGTTATTCACTCTAGTAATGTGCCATGTAAACACTCATTTCACATTAAAAACAGTATACACCTAGTTTTGAAGACACAATAAGGTCTCAGCGCAAGTGTGAATGCTTGTTGCAGCATTTTGTTACAATGTTCTACATATGAAATGTACACCTTCTACATATGAAATGTACACCTCAAGCAATGGTGCACCTCATGCAGGGGCACACTCAATACAAGTGACCCATGGGTCATGACGCTCAGCTGCCAAGCATGACCTGTGACATCATGGACTGAGATTCACAACTTCCAGTCAAATTTTGAAGAACCAATTTGCCAATTTGTTGAAAATTTTCTATGACAACAGAAATATATATCACCTATGTCTGGTTAAAACACAGTGAATTGATGTTCTGAGGAAAATGCATGATTGTTAAGCTATCAGGAACTATTCCAACAGCTTGCTTGAAACCTGTCAGTCTCAAAACGAACACCACAAAGGGCAAATATAAGATCAACATATATAGCAAAAATCATGGAAATACATGCAAGAATTATTGAGAAACAGGTGCTTCTGTATGAATTTTTATTCAATACAAGCCAACTGTACTGCACTTTTATAAATGATGGTAATATTTATTCAGAAATATTTGACCCAATCCTTTACAAGATTACATAAATATACATCCAACTGCATTCACTTTAACTAAGGAATTAAAAGATGGTTGCCTGGTCGCCATATTGGACTTCTGACAAGTCTGAAATCAGACAACAAACATTCTCTAAATCGGACCAAACATAAAAGAACAAGTGACCCATGGGTCATGACGCTCAGCTGACTGGGAAGATATTAGCAAAAGGAAATTTTATCAATAGAATGGTAGTATATACCCATTCAACTGAAGCATCAAACAGATTAACCAACAGGCCAAGATTTAGTCTGTATTTATATATCTCAAAAATAGAGAAAAATGTGTAAACTTTTAAAACTAGAATACGGGTAACCGACAAGTGACTACATGTATCTGCCAAAATCGGATAGTGAGGCATGGATTGAGTGGCAAGGGGAAATAGAGTGAGGTATGTTGCATATTAGCATGGATGTCTGCAGCCTAAATGTGTATGAAGGTTGTGCCACCTACCACAAATCCAGAAAGCTGTCCAAGTTGTATACACCTGCAAAATTTTAGGCAGAAAAGTCAAACCACTACATGTATATGAGCGATTTTTGCCCATGGCAGACAAACACTGTGCAAAAATCTTTGCAGGTAACCCCTCCAGTTTTGTGTATGATAAAGACCTATGTGAGATCTAAACACATGCACAATTTTGGCCCAATCAGTCAAATGGTTCCTGAGATATGAGCTTGGATGTGTGCAGCGTTAACTAGAATGTAGGTGGCGCCACCTGTCATAAAATCAAGAAAGCTGTCCACGATGTATAAACCTGCAAAATTTTAGGCAGTTATGTCGAACCACTACAGAGAAATGAGTGATTTTAGGCCACGGCAGACTAACAGACAGACGCTGTGCAAACATTGTTACAGGTGGCGCCACCATTTTTTGTGTATGTTACAGAGCTATCAAAGGGCTACATTTGTATAAATTTTATTTCCTGATCGGTCAAACGGGTTGACAGATAACTACATCTTTAAAGGTCTCAAAAAGGAGAAAACAATTCGTGAACATTGAAAAATACAGGTGGCGCCACCAGTCTGCACAAACTGATGAAACATCTCATGATCAATATGTATGTCGAAAATCATGACCATCAGTGATGTAGTTAATGAAATATTGAAGTTTTTGTATGAAATTTTTGACTATTCTGGGGGGTAATTTTGGGCCCCATAGCTCGAAGGATATGGGTAACAGAGACCTAATTTCTGGTTTCCATGGAGACTTTTCATAGGTCTCTCAGTGTGTCGAAAATGAAGATTCCAGGTCCAGACGTTACGATTTGTGCCACGCTAACAGATGACAGCATCCTCAAAGGTCTCAAAAATAGAGGAAAAAATCGTAAAAAATCAAACAGTACAGGTGGCGCCACCAGTCTGCAGGAACTGATCGAACATCTCATGATCAATATGTATGCCAAAAATGAAGACCATCAGTGATGTAGTTATTGAAATATTGAAGTTTTTGTATGAAATTTTTTACTATTCTGGGGGGTACTTTGGGGCCCCATAGCTCGAAGGATATGGGTAACAGAGACCTAATTTCTGGTTTCCAAGGAGATTTTTCATGGACCTCTCAGTGTGTCAAGAATTAAGATTCTAGGTCCAGTCTTTATGATTTGTGCCTTGTTAACAGATGTTCACATTTTTAAAGGTCTCAAAAATAGAGAAAAAAATTCGTAAAAAATTGAAAAATACAGGTGGTGCCACCAGTCTGCAGGAAGTGATGTAACATCTCATGATCAATATGTATGCCAAAAATCATGACCATCAGTCAAGTAGTTAATGAGATATTGAAGTTTTTGTATGAAATTTTTGACTTTTCGGGGGGGGTACTTTGGGGCCACATAGCTCGAAGGATATGGGTAACAGAGACCTAATTTCTGGTTTTCAAGGAGATTTTTTATGGACCTCTCAGAATCCCAAGTTACAAGGTTCTAGGTCCAGCGGTTACGATTTGTGCCTGGTTAACGGACGGACAGACGGACGGACAGACGGACAAAGAGTGATCGCTATAGCTCAGATGACTTTCAGTCAGCTGAGCTAAAAATTACTGAAACTGCCCTGAAGAAAGAATTTCTAAGGTAGCTAACTGGCAGACATAATGGATTTCTGACAAGTATGACATTTGATATCCCACATTCTCCAATAAGAGACCAAACTTGGGGCAAATTATCCAGTAATAAATGCCCAAAATAATTCAAAAGGCATGTCCAGGCCCTCATATTAGATTTATAGATATGCAATTGTAAAAAGTGTAAGTCCAATATTTTTTATTATCACTCTGCTTTTCAATGGGGTCAGCAGGGTAGGTAAACTGCCAAACCTGAAAGAAAAGAAATGCAGAAAGCATGACTAAGAGTCTAGAAATAAAACAAAAAGCCATCCTAAATCAAGGTACACATCCACATATTATGAGAACAAACACTTGCTTTTATATGTGGTGATATATATTAAAATATTCAGATATCTGGGAAACTAAGTTTATTGCTAGGATTCCATAAAATAAACTGCAAAATGTTCCCATCATCTTATAAATCAGTAGCTAAACCTTAATACTATACTCTCATAGTCTTAATGCCTGGCTGAAGCATTCTGACAACAGTGTTTTTGTTATGAAGTAAGAGGTACTTATCACTGAGCCTTATCACTTAATAGGCTGATACAAAAGGGAGTCATATGTCACCAGTGTCACTCACAATTACAGCCACACAGGGAGATGTACCAGCTGGAGTGGGATGGTTATATATACAAGAAAAATAGAGATGGTCTATAAAATAAGTAATTGTGAACATCCCTGACCTATGACCTTGGCCTTTTGCCCATATATCAACTGGATTCTTTCTAAATGATGGGTAACTACTGACCACTTAAATCTGGTGTAATTACTTGGCAACCAATGGGTGAATAACTTTGACCTGCAACCTTTAACCTGCTGACCAGCTGACCCATAAATCAATAAGTTATTTATTCAAGCAAAAAGACCCATAAATATGAAGTTTGAGTCAAACTGAGTGATGCATAGATGTGGCATATGTGAAAGACTGAAGGTTTGGGTTGAACAGTTACACTTTAAATATGCTCACAAGCATTTAGAACAATTAAATATTGTGACCTTGACCTTTGACTTTTTGACCTCAACATCTATAGGCTTCTTCCCATATTGGTAGGTAAGCCATATATGACAGATGGAAGGTACAGATTGAAAAGTTTGCCTGAAAATGACTCCACGCAAGAAGTGGGTGCTGTGAACTTGACCTTTGACCTCAAAATCAACAGGTCTTTTCCCCTGTTGGCAGAGAAGCGATATCAGTGCTGGAAGGTTTGGAATGAAAAGTCTAGCTTGAAATGTGTCCACTACCTTTTCAAAGAAGTGGATCCTGTGACCCTGACCTTTGACCTTGTGACCTCAAAATCTATAGGATTCTTCTCCAACTAAGTAGGTGAGCTATATGTGAAAGATCAAAGAATTGGGATGAAAAGGTTGGCTTAAAATGACCTTTGACCGTTTGACCTAAAAAAAATTATTGTTCTTCCCGTGTTGGTAGGTGAGCTGTATGTGAAAGATGGAAGGTTTGGGATGAAAATTTTGTCTCAAAGAGTTATTTCTGGGGGGGTGCAAACACACCCCATAACTTCGAGAATATAGGTCTCAGTGACCTAATTTCAGGTTTGCAAGGAGATCTTTTTATAACCTCTAAGACTGCATAGGGTTCATGGCCCTAGCCCCTACAGTTATGATTTGTGCCCTGCTAACGGACGGACGGACAGACGGAAGGACGCCGGACAAAGACCCATCGCTATAGCCCAGCATGACTGAAAGTCAGCTGAGCTAATAAAACTGATTTGACCAATCTTCAATCTAAACTTTTTCAAACTGTCCTGTGTGTGGAAGGGGTAAATAAGTTTGTTTATTTACAGAATCAGAATAATAAAGTTGCATCATTTGATTCAATAGACAATAGCACTGACCATAGCAAAGTCTGAATGTGCTTATCAAACATAGCTACATTTACTTCTCAAATGGCCTGCCCACTTTTCTTAACCCTATGTGAAATACCATACCTCATAACTAGTACAGGCAGTAGCCCAATTTAATCGGACTCAATATTAATAGGCCTTCTCATATATTGAGTCTATTAGCCATACAGTGAGTTTCTACAATATAAGCCATGGAAGATGCAACCGATTTGTTGCATCTTCTTTGATTGCCTGTTTACCGCCAAACAACAAGACACAGGATTAACCATTTAAACGCCTATAAGTATGTATTTCATGGTTTCAGTAGAAACTAAAATTAAACTTCGATCATCATTTTTAAACATTTACTCTTTTTTACCAGAGGCATGTTAGCAAGTTTAGTAGGGACAGAGAAGAACAGTCGAATGGGCGAAAACTTGAAGACCTCGCAGGGAGCCTTGCTCAATCAAGTGTTTGACAGCTAAAATTTTGTTACATTTTGTTTCAACGGGCCCAGCTCTGGAGAGTGATGTTTTGGCAAAGGGTAATAAACACCTGATGACACTTGTTACAAGGGCATTGGGTGGTGTGTAGTTTGAGGCTTTATTGTAGAAACACTCACAGTATAGCTATCAGAATTAATATATGACAGGGCCTCATAGAGTCATAGTAATAATATTGAGTCAGATTAAATCAGGATACATGGGCGGTAACTGTATGCAAAACTGTATTAATTAAATCAGGGTTGGCAGTTTTATCTGCGGCAGCTGGTTTAATTTACTGGGTTAATCCTAAAACAAGTTTTATAATTATATTAATTATTATTATTTAAAGTCAGGTATATAAAAAAGTAGAATCCGATCACTACAGATAGTACAGTATATTATAAAGGCAAATACCGGCAATGGACCCACATTTTTTTTTAAGATGAGGTTTTAGTTGTTGTTAAAATCAGTCAATATGTTCTATTAGAAAAATATTCACAGATCTAGAAAAAGTGGGGTACCGAAAATGCTTATCATAATTTGACAGCCATGCCACAATCTGTCAGTTACAGGGCGTCCCGCGACGCCACAAACCCGGCATGTAAACTTAAAACACTGGTAAAGGCAAACCTGTAGAAAATACTCACAAATTGGAATGGCAGATACAATGAAAGCATTGCCATAAAACAGAGCAGACGACTTGGTTGTGACGTTTCTGCTGAAATCCTGGAGCAAAAGCTCCTCTTCTTTCGTCAGTTTCTTGTTTCCACCTGCCATGTTGGACAATTCTTCGGAGAGAGGAAGTGCACGGACGTGGCCGGAAATTGCCGATGTAAACATTGACTGGTTCCCCGCTCCATTTATATCAGCTCAGTTTATCCTGGTTCCCGGGCCCACACAAGCGTGCGACTATACCTGGCCTAGGAAGATCATATTGATTAAAGGAGGTCCCCTAAAATATGAAATTTTGATAATAAACCTAACCTTGACATCTGTAGTTTTGTGACCATCACAGGTGGTGTAGTCACTCTTCATAAGTTTCTTGTATATTCATAATAATAATAATAATAATAATAATAATAATAATAAAAATAATAATAATATCAGCAATAATGATAATATAAACAATTAAAATAACAGTAATTATTATAACAGTAATTACCTACGATACTGTTTGCATAGAGTGCACCTGTGAGCGTTTCTAGTGATAATGGCACATATCTCAGGAGTAGTTCGTTTTCTCGACTAAAGTTGTGCACTTTCATAGATATTTGGTAACTTTATCTCGTCCTCAAGACTTATCTCGTCCACCTATAAGGCCAAAAAATTAAAGGTATGGTTCTCAGGCACCGCCCGCATCAATTTTAAACCCCCGCTTCAAAACTTTTTATTTTGATTTTCAATAAAAACTTTCAAATTTTGAGCTGCTGCCCTCCGACATTTCTTTCAAGAAGATAAAACCATACAATTTCCTTTGTTTCGTAGTGCTTTTACTTATTTAGCAAATAAAAAATTTTGTTTTTTTTTTTCATGCTTTTCCCTTATCATTTGACATTTTTATCGATACATACCAAAAAATTTAAAATAAAAAAAGCGCCCGCCCGCATTGATTAATGAAAAAAAGTGCCTGAGAACCATACCTTTTTTTTATTTTGGCCTAATCAAGTATTTTTAGAATACATCCATGCATTTATCTTAGGGCCGATCGATGTATCTGTCTGAAAGTTTGCATGTCCATAGATCTTTAATTGATACCTTAATGTTATACACAATCCAGGCAGCGCCACCTACAAATGTTTTCGCATTGTGATGTGTCCGTCGAAAAATCTGTTTTTGGTGAAAATTGTACATATCTCAGAAATGGGTGGATGTATCATTGTGGAGAGCTTTGTCGTAGACAAAACTTGTGCCTCCGCCTTCCATTACGTTTTCGTGAGATACCTTGATGCCCTTTCTTAGGAGTGGTTTGGTTTATCGACCTTAAATTGTTGACGTTCGTCCATTCAGTGGAGCTTCCTCCCAGACAATTCTAAAGGCGCCACCAACTGTCACATCTCTGAAAATACATCTAGGCATATTTCTCTCAGGAGTGGTTTGATTCCGCCTGTAAGTTAGCATTTCTATAGATCTTGTAATGGTTTATCTTTTATATAAGACTGGTGACGCCTACTACAATCAATTTCATCTGACGTAAGTTTGCTTTTGGGTGAAAATAACACATATCTCAGGAGTGGTTCAATGTATTGATTCCAATGTATCGGCCTGAAATTTTGTTTTCCATCTTGCATAACTTTCTCGATCATACATAAGACAGGTGACCCCACTTACAGTCATATATTGGTAAAATACATTCGTGTATTTATCTCAGGAGTGGTTTGACGTATCGGCCTGAAATTTTGCATCAAAATATGGTTAACATACATGATACCTTTGACTGGACTTGGGCAAATTAATGCACTAGTAACTGTTAGCATCAATACTACAGGGGTGTAAGCGCTCATTTAATGAAAAAAGGAGAAATGACTCCGTAGAACTATATATTGATTTATTTTGTGTGGCCTAACCCCTTTTATAAACATTCAGGATTTCATTTCTTCAGCACTAAAGCTATAAATGCTCCCAATCGTCATTGACAACTACAAGAGAATATATGAGATCCCTTTGAGATACAATTATGTACTTTCGAGATTTTTGTAAGGATTTCAAAAATATACACTTGTCACCCCTAACTTAACATGAAAACTTTACAACGGATATATCCTATAAAACAATAGGATGGGTTAACGCTCGCCACTTGATTTCATTAATCAAGAAATTAGATCCCGGTCATTACAGGTGACATTTCCAGGTTCTTTTAAGGACGTGTATAAAAATACCAGACAATCATACACCCAGATCAATAGAAACTATGAGACATCAGGTTAAATTCACAAATATAATTCAAGACAATACTTACAAAGACGTAGATGTAAGTGTGTGTGCGTTGATGTGTCAATGCGACAGTCCTTCACATTAAAAATACAGGATATTTACCGAGTCCGTGGTTTGTATAAAAAAAACCATAAAGTCCAGTTCCTTCAGAGATCTCTGGTTACTGTTTAGTGTAGAATCTAGCGTATGGTTAGTACCATATAGATCTAGTCTTTCTGAGTTTAGCGATCTTCAACTGATCTTGCTTGTCTTTGTTTACGTATAGCTTAGAGTCCTTGACCTTGCTCGTGTAGCAATGGTTTCTCGGCTTACGGCGGTTATGTATCTAGGTCAAGCTGAACTAGGCCGGCAGGTGACGAGCGCGCTCTCTCTATATCGCCAATACGAAGCTCTTTCGGCAGCACGGCTGAGTTCTCATGAGCTGGGTCCTTGTAGAAGCTTGCTTCTATGCCGTTCCTGGCGTTTCAATGTTCCTACTCCCGTTCGTGCGTGCTGCCACCTCAAGCTTCAAGACCCAACTGAAGGCAGCTTCCAGCGTCTCTCCCTGAACTCTGACGTCACAATCGTCGTCACAATACGGCGATCCGGTTCTCTGATTGGCTTATGGCTCAAGTGTCCCATATAAGGATATATGTGACCTAGTTTGACTGTTAGCGTCACCATGGCGACCCACATACCAAAATGTAATAATTACACACGATGCGTGACACGGATAAATCAGCTGATAGCCGATGGGATTCCATACAAGAATACACAATATATATATATATACAATCAAGACCTGTCAACGCTTTAGGATGACGCTTCACGTCAATATCAATAGAGAACAGACTTCGTTAAACTATGATACAAAACACCGTACATATTGTCACCGATTTCTGGTGACATCACCCCCTCCTTTTAAGGAAAATACACAGTATTTTCTCGATACATCGTATCGTTCTATCTTACAGGGTCCAGCTAAACATATTTACATGTAGCAATACATAGCAATACATAAGGGTCATGTAACCAGTTGTCATTAGTACATGCCCACGGTCTATGACACAGGGCAAAATCCTGTACATGTTTAGACTTAACTGGCTAAACATTATAGCTCATTACATCCTAACACTCAGGCAGTCTGCTAAGAAAATCAGGTCCATGGTTTAGTTTACCTGACACTGCTTCAATATCAAATCTAAACTCTTGTAGAACCAGTGCCCATCTCATTACTCTCTTATTAGCACATTTTGATTTGCTAATACACTTTAATGGTTTGTGGTCGGTCTGAATGGTGAACGGTCTACAAGCCAGGTACATCTCAAATTTCTGTACAGACCATACAATTGCTAATGACTCTTTCTCGATGGTGGAGTAATTTCTCTCCCTGGGCAATAGTTTACGACTGGCATAAGCTACTGGGTGCATGATCCCCTCGTGTCTTTGCATCAGGATACAGCCAATACCCACATCAGATGCATCACATTTCAAATAAAATCGTTTACTGAAATCAGGTAGCTTCAGTATGGGAGGGTCTGACAGTTTAGCCTTTAGAGAACAGTACGCGTTCTCGTGTACGGGTTTCCAGTCTAGTTTGTTAGGTTGACCTTTACGCGTTAGATCAGTCAAGGGCACCGCTATTTCCGCATAGTTTGGCACGAATTTACGATAGTACCCTGTAAGACCTAGGAATGCTCGCAAAGCCTTCTTTGTCTTAGGTCTATCAGTGCTCTGTTTCCCCGTCTACACCGTCAGGATCATGTATAGAATCAGGTGCGCCCTTGGCTACCGCTGCCAGAATATGCTGGGGCTCGTTTCTAGCATGGTACCGTTTCAGCATATTCACGTGGAAGGTTTTAACCTTATCGCCAATCTTAATCCGATAGTCTAAGTCCCCAACCCTGTTTACAATAGTATAGGGGCCTTTCCACTGTACCATTAATTTGTTCCGCTCCGTTGGGAGTAACAACAAAACTTCGTCTCCGGCCTCAAACCTGCGCGTGCATTTACCTCTATCATATAACAGTCTGTGTCTGTTCGCTGATTTGTTCAACGCCTCTCTAGCTAACGCGCATGTGTCGCTTAGTTTGTCTTGTAGGTCCAGGACGTATTGGTACGTGGTTTTAGTCTCGACGCTAGTATCTCGCTTGGTCCACAGATCCCTTAGAATCCGCATCGGTCCTCTAACGATCCTACCATAGAGCAACTCAAAGGGTGAGAACCCTGTGCTCTCATGTGGTGCTTCTCGGTACGCAAAAAGCACGGCGCTGAGGTACCGATCCCAATCTCGCGGTCTTTCCTCGCACATCCGTTTCAACATTAACTTTAACGTTCCATTGAATCTCTCCACCATTCCGTTGCACATAGGATGGTAAGGAGTAGTGGTGAGCTGTCTTACAGACAAAACACGGCTAACTTCTCGCATGAGGTCTGACGTAAATTGTGTTCCCATGTCAGTAAGCACCTCTGACGGCACTCCTAACCACGCATAAATATCAACTAGCGCATCAGCCACAGAGACCGTATCTATGTTCTTTAAAGCAACAGCCTCCGGATATCTAGTGGCATAATCCATAACGGTCAGAATATACCTGTGACCTCTCTCAGACGCTGGATGGATCGGCCCAACCAGATCCATCGAAATTCTACGCCAGGGCTCATCAATTAATGGCATCTGGCCTAACGTAGCTCCAGGCACCTTGCCTTTCGGTATGGTTTTCTGGCAAATGGGACAGGACTTGCAAAACTCAGCAATGTCATTATACATCCCTTTCCAGAAAAACTGAGTTCTCACGCGGTCGTGCGTTTTGTCTATGCCCTGATGGCCCGCCATAACCGCTTCGTGGCCCATCCTCATTACGTCGTACCGTAACGTCTGAGGTACCACCACTCGAGATCCATCTTGATCTCCCCGTTTATCACTCACAACCCGAACTAAATATCCGTCCTCAATTCTAAATGGACTATCATTTCTAGCCTCTCTAGCTAGCCTCCAATACGGCGCTAAAGACCCATCCTCCTCCTGCGCCTTAAAAAATTCGGCCGGACTCACATCGGCAACTGGGCTTGCAACATTCAAGCTACGCGTCGGTATCTGTTTCTCTCGTGCAGCGCTCGGTGTCTCCACCGCGGACGACACCTCCTTTTGTGACTCTACACCGTCACACACTATGCCTGAGGACCGCTCAGACTTCCACGTCGGGTCCGGATCATACGGATCACGCGCTCCCGCTACGTTACCTAGCGCTAAATCACATACAGCATCCCCGACCACCATTGCCTCGATAGTACCGACAAAGTACGCACAGTCCACATTAATCCTAGCCGTAGGAAATTGTCTTACAGACCCGTCGAACAACCTACACTCGACCTGGTGTCCGGTGAACTGATTCGGCTCCACGTACGACTCACGTATTCCTGCCGAGGAACATCCCGAATCCCGCAGCACCCTCGCTGACTTACCATTCACCAGCCCTTCACACACAGGTAACGAGATTCCGCCTTCTGTCTGGGCAGCAAATCCTAACGACTGACTCGGACTCTCTACTTCCGGTTTCACCGCACCGACTGTCTCCGTTTCCGCCTCGACTACTGCCATTGACATAGTCTCCGGTTTCTGTTTTGGGTTATACGGGGGGCTAAAATTAGTCCTATACCTCTGCTGATCGCCAGCAGCACGCCCTACTTGAGGGGAAGACCTAGGCCTCGACCGGGCACTAGTCTTACATTCCCGCGCCTTATGTCCCAGTTCATTACATAAATAACATCTGATGCCTCCTGATGGCTTAAATGTCTGACCGCCCGGACTGCGCTCAACCTCTCGCTTCTCTCTAAGCTGAGATACCGGTTGCGCTGGACGCGGCACATTATTGCCATAACGAGGACCTGCTGTAAGGCTGTGTACACCGTGAGCCTCCGTATAACTCTCGGCTAAGTCTACCATACTATCAAAGTCACGACACCGTCTCTCTTTCAAAAACATAGAGAGATCCCTACTACAGCAGTTTACGAACTGCTCACACATCAACAGGTTAACTACCCCGTCGTAGTCACCTCCGACCCCTGCCATCCCTATCCAATGGTCTAGGTATCCACTCAGTCTCACCGCAAACTGACTCGGCGTTTCGCGTCGCTCAGGCCTACAAGTCCGAAACTTGTGTCGATAACCCTCTTCGGTCATTTGGTATCGCTTTAACAAGGCTATTTTTAACTTATCGTAATCCATGGCCTCACTAACCGATAACTGTGTGTAAGTCCCTAGCGCCTTACCCCGCAGTAACGGACTCAGGTGTAACGCCCAATTCTCCCTATCATAGCCTTGACATACAGCTAATCGTTCAAATCGCTCAAGAAACGCATCTAGCTGATCGTGAGCCTCATCAAAAGGTGGAAGCTGGATTTTCGGGAATACATCCCTACTTCTCTCTTCTTTAACCCCAGAGTCAGACTTTAACCTTAGAACCTCTATTTCGTGGGCTTTAGCCTCTCGCTCGCGCTCTAATTCCCGCTGCTCACGCTCTAATTCCCGCTCTAATTCCCGCTGTTCCTTCTCTATTTCACGTTGCCTGGCTCTTTCCTCACGTTCTTCATCCGCACGCCGTCTAGCCTCAACATAATCTTGTAAAGCCTGGTCCTTAAGCCCCAAGGCCTGTCCGCATCTAACAAGTGACTCTAACGTCTCCATGGTAACGCTCTAACCTAGTAAGATTCCAGTATCTAGTAATATCCGCTCTTAAAAATCCGTAAATACGTACTGTTAAAGCCAACCGAACGAACCGGCGGTATCCGTACAATTACACTACGGTAGCTCTACGCATCAAAATCTACTTATACGGACGGACGGACGGAAGGTCGGACGAAGGGTCAGACGGATGGACGGATGGATATCAAGATATCAATAAACACCATGCACCTATGATTACCATGCCAATCGGGAGGGGTAAACTTACCTGTAAAGAGACCCTACCACGTGACCAATCACAAACCAGTGTAGGAAAAATTATACCAGGGCGTATCTAACAACATAAAAAATTTTCACTCTAATCTGGGTTTATATCAAACCAGTAATGATGTTCAGGTATCACTGAACTAGCATTACTCACAAAACATGCATGTGTTCTAGCCAAATCTTCAAGGTATATGCTAATCCTGAAACAATGTTGTGCTTCAGGTAATATTCTCACTGAATAAATATTAACTCCTAATAGTGGGGTAATTTCATTGAGCAAGTATACACTATAACATCAGTTTGGTGTCATTTCCAATTATTAATTTCAGATCAACTCTGGTTTGAGTATATGAATGTCTGGTTTCAGTACTGTTTTCTCAGTTCAAAACTTCTGAAACTTACTGTAATTAGCCAGTTTTTTTAAGGCTAATTATATCCTGGCACGCTCGCCATACAATGTCACCCCTAACTTAACATGAAAACTTTACAACGGATATATCCTATAAAACAATAGGATGGGTTAACGCTCGCCACTTGATTTCATTAATCAAGAAATTAGATCCCGGTCATTACAGGTGACATTTCCAGGTTCTTTTAAGGACGTGTATAAAAATACCAGACAATCATACACCCAGATCAATAGAAACTATGAGACATCAGGTTAAATTCATAAATATAATTCAAGACAATACTTACAAAGACGTAGATGTAAGTGTGTGTGCGTTGATGTGTCAATGCGACAGTCCTTCACATTAAAAATACAGGATATTTACCGAGTCCGTGGTTTGTATAAAAAAAAACCATAAAGTCCAGTTCCTTCAGAGATCTCTGGTTACTGTTTAGTGTAGAATCTAGCGTATGGTTAGTACCATATAGATCTAGTCTTTCTGAGTTTAGCGATCTTCAACTGATCTTGCTTGTCTTTGTTTACGTATAGCTTAGAGTCCTTGACCTTGCTCGTGTAGCAATGGTTTCTCGGCTTACGGCGGTTATGTATCTAGGTCAAGCTGAACTAGGCCGGCAGGTGACGAGCGCGCTCTCTCTATATCGCCAATACGAAGCTCTTTCGGCAGCACGGCTGAGTTCTCATGAGCTGGGTCCTTGTAGAAGCTTGCTTCTATGCCGTTCCTGGCGTTTCAATGTTCCTACTCCCGTTCGTGCGTGCTGCCACCTCAAGCTTCAAGACCCAACTGAAGGCAGCTTCCAGCGTCTCTCCCTGAACTCTGACGTCACAATCGTCGTCACAATACGGTGATCCGGTTCTCTGATTGGCTTATGGCTCAAGTGTCCCATATAAGGATATATGTGACCTAGTTTGACTGTTAGCGTCACCATGGCGACCCACATACCAAAATGTAATAATTACACACGATGCGTGACACGGATAAATCAGCTGATAGCCGATGGGATTCCATACAAGAATACACAATATATATATATATACAATCAAGACCTGTCAACGCTTTAGGATGACGCTTCACGTCAATATCAATAGAGAACAGACTTCGTTAAACTATGATACAAAACACCGTACATATTGTCACCGATTTCTGGTGACAACACTCTTACCCAATCGCACAAATTTCTTTGTCAACCTTTGAATTATTTGTCAAAACAATAAGTTGGATTAATTGCCTCCCCCATGGGGGTATGCATTCATCCCCGTTCGTGTGTTTGTGTGCGGTGTGTATATTTGTTCATAATATTAATCACGCAATCTTGAAAGGAATCTCATAACATTTTCAGGGCATTTTGGGAATGCACCAATGAAAAATTGATTAAATTTTGGTGTTGATCCGGTACGTGATCTGGATCCAGGAAGGTCATAAAGATATATTTAACAATGTATTCTTATTTGCGCACGAATAAACCTGGAAATAAGGGATGAATAAGTGAATGGCGGAGGCTTGCATTAATTAGAATGTAGATTTCTAGTTACTTGTACATTTATCCTCGCCAGAGTATAAAAATTAGAATATATCTGTCTGTGTCTCTGTCTGTCTGTCTGTCTCGTTCTGTTTGTCTTTCTGTCTCTCACTTTTTCTGACTCTTTTTCACTCTCTCTCTCTCTGTCTCTTTGTCTTTCGGTCTGTCTGTCTGTCTGTCTGTCTGTCTCTCTCTCTCTCTCTCTCTCTCTCTCTTTCTCTCTCTCCCCCCCCTTCTCTCTCTCTCTCTCCCTCGCTCTCTCTCTCACACTCTCCCTCTCTCTCTTTCTCTCTCTCTCTGTTTTTTTTTTTGCTCTCTTAACTAAGAACATCTGCAGATTTCCATTCCGGTTTGGGACTACATCCATGACAGGAGCTTATTACAATTACCCGCAACAATTGAAAATTAAAGGACCCTTACCTGTAAGGTGAAGTATATATTGAAGTTCTGCCGATCTTCTGTCAGGAACGAAGGAATCACAAAAAATTAGTGACCAGCAGCTGGACTTCTCATGTGACTCTGGAGTGACCGACGTACAGATGTGAGGTAGAATCCTAACTTCAACCAGGCGCGGTGTACCACTCCAGCAAGGTCCTGGGTGTGTGTCATCCCCAGTGCTGGGACATAACACCGAGGAGCCGCCGAACCTCACTCACAAACGAAGGTGATCGTATGATTCCCCGGCTTTGAGCAAAGTGTGATATACGTACCTCTATAATCCATGGAAGTCGATAAATCCTCTTCCCAAGGGTAACTGAGTCAAGCCATATCAAACATTTAAAGGAACCTAATATTATATAATCACATACCAGTTATGTTAAATGTAAACAAAATATAGTGTTTTCTTCTTTAAATTTTATAGCATCGGCCAATATTTCTTTATAAAACCGTTGGACTTCACAGATAAAGATTTTTCCAACCGGTGTTTCTTCCGTGTCTTTTTTTCGTGTTACTTCTACTTGTTCGGGAATTGTTATGGTAAACAGACACATGTTGACTGCATGTGTTTACATACACACAGAAGCAAAAACAATATGAGATGGTTGAATCTCGGACAAGAAGTTCTACGCTCTTTACACAGCGCTTTACCCATAGGCCAACTACCTATATCGTAAGCGCTGTTCGTTATGACCTCGTATCCTGAAACTCTACACAAGAGGGGAGCACTGTATTTTGGTCCAATCAGATAAGACCCTGTGCTGAAGACAACACGGTTTACCAGCCAAGCAAGGAATACACGGAGCCAATGTTGTTCATTTTGTTTTGAGTGACAGCTCATCGCCCCGGCGATCGTTTGAACAGCTGCTAGGCCACAGGCTCAGAGAGAATTGCCCCTCACGTGGTTTCTGGCCGGAGCCTGATGCCTGTCGAGTATTTGCTGACATGCATTTGGTTGGCTGCTCGTCACATCAGCAGTTTTTTTTAGCAGACAGGCCAATACATGTGCACCACCTGGTGTTTAAGTGCATCATAAACGGTTAAAGCAGGCAGCGCGAAAATCTTTAGCTTCTTTAGAAGCGCAAGCTGCCTCGGGAGCGTAAGGAAGACCGTGTTTGTATGGTTTTGCTGGAAAAGTTTGTATATAGCCAAAATTAACTAATGGCGTCTGGTAATGCACATGATTATCCAAATACAAATGTACTTTAAATTTACCTTTAACCAAACGAGTACAACGTCATGGAACAAAGGAAATTCCCTCCGGCTGGTCATTATATACTACAGGTCCCAAATGTTTCTCTGTTATAAACACAATCGGTTTTAAGCGATTTTTTCAGGGTAAAGAATTCTATATCGTTTTATCTGAACCTTCTTACGAGGCGGTAACCAGACCATTATAGTTGATACCTACGCCGCAGGTATCGTGCCAAACATAGGTAGGACTAAATTCTCACCTTAAACAATAACAAAACTTTACTAAATAATTTTAATTTTATTATATACCAGTTTCTTTTTTTATCTAGTTAAGACCAACAAGACAAGCTGGCGTGTATGATAAATGAAAAATGTATATTCATAAACATATCTTTTGTGTGTACATGTATATGGTTGAAATTATCTTTCAATGATGATTTTCTGTTATTAGCATTTATAAAAAAATGCATGTATTATAAATTGTCATCGTTAATTTACTTTTTTGTTGCTTATTGTTTTATTTATATTGTTATTTTTTTTATTTTCCCTCACATTATTTGTTACATTTGTTACATTGTTGTATATTTTGTTTATACTCTGTATGACATATGGATGCATGGAACTCTAATTAATTATAACTATACTTTTTATTATTATTATCATTATTATTTAAAAAGCACTCTTTTCACTCACAGAGTGTTCAAAAGTGTTTTTAAATGTAAAATTCTGATAAAATGATACAAACCATATAAAGGCGATTGTCAAAATACAAAATGAAATTACGCAATGACTAGGCCTAAATCTTATGCAGTATAAACTGATTAAACATAAAAAATACTAAGGCATTTTAACAGCTAAAGGCCTGAGGCCTTATATATTTCTGAATTAAATTATTATTCAAGCATGGTTTTAGTCAGCTGAGTGACTTTGACAATGAACCACCAGAGTTCAACCTGCACCCAGTGATTTGGCGCCTATAAAAACAAGGGACCCATGGGTCACGGCGCTCAGCTTAAGGTTGAAATTTTTGCAAATGCAAAATATTCTATTTTAATGTTTTTCATTTATATAAGCATATGAGAAGCTAAGAGGAAACAGAAACTCCTACTTGGTTATAGTAAAGTTCTAAATATATAATCGCAAACTAATACTCTGACAAGACTGTCATGAAGAAAAACAGTAAAAGTTTTGAGATACTGTGATGCATATGAAAAATATACAGACAGGGAAGTGGGCAGATGGACTAATACCTTTATTTCACTTTCAAGGGAATAATGCATTTGAGTTTATATATAAGCCTATTATTTAAGCATATCCACTTTCTCTATTAAAATAGTTTTTATCTGATTAATTTTTTTTTATTTACAAGTTTTATAAATTTGTATTAGAAACACTGAAAATATAAGTTAAAATATTAGAATTCTAAGTTGCAATCATTATATATCCAGAGTGTAGCTCATATTGGGTCATATTGTGCATACACATTTATACATTTTATTATCTTTAAATAACAAATGTTTACACTGAATTTAAAAGAAAATAATGCCACAACATGGCATCTACAAGATTATTCCTTAAAATCACTATTAAAAAGTTTTGCACATTGGAGTTTTCAGTACATGCTTAATCTTATTCACCAAAATAAAATAAAAAATTCAGTGAATTTGGTAAAATAAAAACATCTTTTCAAATAAAGTATACACACTGTTGCTTGAATGAGGGACAAACAATATCATTATGCTAATTACAATCTAAGCTTTAATTTATTACTGGAATTAATAGTCAATTTCACACCTGGTAAAGTTTTTACTCTTCTCAAGTAATTACTTATCAGATGAACATCCACACTTTCATAGCAATACACAACTTTGTGCACACAATTAAATGTGCACTTTAATCATTGTAACCCTGGTGGTAAATACAAAACCTAAAATGGAGCGTTGCATAGCCAAGAATAAAATGAAATACAGAAAATTATAACATTCATCTAGTTAATGCACCATCTAGGGGGGGGGGGTGCAGGGCAGAGGGGAAGCCTGCTAGTAGTGGCCAAGCTGAGCCAAGGCAACCTGCCTGGGATGGGTTACATAATGCAAGTGAAGGCTGTACTACTAGGTGGGCTAGATGTAAACAACACATGACATGGCGTATGAAAACTTGAATAAAAGCTACCCTAACAATCAATTCCTTTGAAATTTCAGATTTTAAAAGATTAAATCCTTATGTATAATTGCTGTGAAATTAAATCAACAGTGCTTACAGGGAAAAAACGTGCCATTGCCAAAGTTGGACAAAATTTGAGGTATTGATTTTTTATTTATGCTAATAACTTGAAAATTTTGCGAAATTCAGATCTAATTTTGGTAAACAATTGAATCTTGATTAAATAAAGTTATATTCCTGAAAAAAAGTCTCCAGCTTCAACAATTCTAATCTTAGGTGAGTAAATATATATATATATATATATATATATATATATATATATTTCTTGATTTTTTAAAAAAAAAGGTGCATTATGTTATGGCGCATAACTTTAAAAAAATACGCAATACTGACATCATTTCTGGCATGTGCATAGCGAATGTATAGAAAAATATGTATATTATATATGATCAAAGTCAGATCAGTTTTGATATTAGGCAGTCTTAAAGTGTAACAATGGGTTTTTAATGGAAAAGTGAAGTTTTTCATTAATATCTCGAAGGAATTAAGTCCTATAGAGACCAAATTCTTGGCATGATAGGAGATTTTGGAGACATCCAACTATATGCCAAATTTAAAGAATTTAGAGCTGAAGCTGGGGAGCTGAGCTCTAGCAAACTGCATAACACTAGCTTGATGTAAACAATATGTGACATGGTGCTTGAAAACGAATAAAATCTACAGTTTTTTATCAACTGGTTTCAAATTTTTGGTGTAAATAGTTGAAATGTTAACAAAAACATGCTTTGAAAATTAAATCCACAGCAGTTACAGGAAAAAAAAGTGCCATGGTAAAATTTGGGCAAAATTTAAGGTACCAATTTTTTTTGGGCTAATATTTTAAAAAAATTTAAAAGATTTTGATCTAATTTTGGGTATACAATTTAATTTTGATTAATAAAAGTAATATTACTGGAAAAAAAAAAGTGCTTAGCTTTAAAAAATTTGTGTTAAGTGATGAAATTTCTTTCCTGATTATTTACATAATGCATTATGTTTAGACCCATAACTTTTTTTTAACAGACCTAATTTCTGGCATGTACATAGGACCTATATAGAAGATTATTTATGGTAAATATGAGGAAAAACAGATGAGTGGTTTTTATATTAGGCAGTCCTGAAGTGTGAAAATAGGTTTTTAATAAACAAAAAATTTAGGTTTTTCCTTAATTCCTCAAAGGAACGAAGTCGCAAAGACCCAGTTTTCGGCTTGGTAGGATATCTTGGGGACATCTAACATTATGCCGAATTTTGGATTCCTAGGTCTTACGGTTTCAAAACGTGCCACATCTACGGACGGAAGGACGGACAGACAGACGGACGACGGACAATGGACCACGACTATAGCTCAGATGACTTATAGTCAGCTGAGCTAACAAAAGTAACAGCGACATCTAGAGCTAAAGAGAGAAACTACCCTCCCCCCCCCCCCCCCCCGTTCTATTTACTGCGGACTTGCTATTACACAGCTGTGGCGAAACACGCTGTCAGTGTGTGTTGATGTCAGTTTGACAGGCTGTCATAAAAGGAGGACTGACAAGGGAACAAGAAGATATTATACTGTTTTCTCACCATGGGCAGAAAGAAAGACAAGGCGGTTGTAGGCAGGAGCCTTGTCAAGGACAGATTCGGCAATAAACGGAGAGTTGGGGGAGGATCCTTCGTAAGTTACTTATTTTATCGCCCAACATCCGTGTCACTGTCACACTCAAAGTGTCAGCTTATTCAATCACTGGCACTGCATTAACTTTTGGAAGTGCTTATTTCCACTCCCCCTAGGAGTTACCAGTCCCCATGTTATATGGAACAGATAAGCGTTTGTTAGAATAGATATTCATTCACAGCAGCTCTATGGGTCTCACTAATTTGATGAAAGAAGATGAAAGAGCATGAAAGAAGATGAAAGAGGATTTAACTAAACAGTTAAAATAATTTTAACTTCAAAATTCCATAATTTACCAAATTTTATTAATGTTTTATCAATAATATACCTGAGGTAACAAAAAAAAGTTAATTATATTCAGTATATAGTAGTTAGTTCAGTTTCAGCCAGGTTGTCTCAGTTTTACATACCCATTGCTTTGTATAGACTAGTACCGTAGCACCACACAGGTGCTTGTAATATCCCCATTACACAAGAAGAGAACTGGTTAATGAGCTATATGTTTGCTGTGCTTAAACATAATTTTGATATGATTATAGATATGTCTTTTTATATTTTTAAAGTATATATGGAAAGATGGAACACAAATTATAGCGTGGCACACTATACACAGCATAATGGCTCTTCAAACACACCTTTAATTTAATTTTAAGAGTAAATGATAAAATAAGCAATATTTTGTTTACAGTAACGATATACTGAAAATAAATATATAATATACATTATAAATATAGAAACTGTGGACACTATATATATGCAACTAACCATGCAAAGATTACAAATATTATATCTTATGAGAATAACATGAATGTAACTTTTAAGCTATGCAATATTCTTTTTATTCAGAATTAACATGCAGACACACACATTTAGAGTATGTCAGCAGGTTTGGCCAATGACTTTCTTTATATGGCAGGGTACCAGTCTGAATAAGAGATAGAGGACATAATTCAGATGTACACTAAAAGTGTATTAAAAGTCAATAGATCTCAAGAGAATTCATTTATAATTACCAGATATGCAAGTTATACAATAAATAATGGTAAATTATGAATTTTTAAAGTAAATTTTAATTAATACTGGTTATTTTATCTTTCTTTCATCTCCTTTCATCCTCTTTCATCTTCTTTCATCAAATCAGTGAGACCCAGCTCTATTACTGTAGGATAACATTTATGAATATATTTATATATATTAAATAAAAAAAGGATGTTATTGGTAGGCATATTTTTAAATAATTCTTGTTTTGGATCTGATGTTAACCTTGCTTAGTTTACATACCAAAGTTTACCATGTATTACCTTGCCATAAACATAAAAAGGATTAGCCCTAGCATCCGTCCTCTCTTACTATGCTACGCTGTGAAAGAGCCCTAGAAGATGATTTGAGGAAACTGGAGACATTCCACATGACAATTAAATTCTTATATTTCATCTGAAAATGTCGTATTCGTTAAGAAATAAAATTATTCTTATCAAATACGCATATAACATACCACTTAGACAGTGTTTGTCCACTTTAAATGCTGATTAGAAGAATATGTATTATCCTAAGAAACGGTGATACACAGGGAATGATGTCTGCTCTGGGTTTTCCCCATGCCACGGCTGGCCGGCAGCCGCCTGTGTAACCAGTGGTAATGGGCCATGTTGGCTCAGCTAACAAAGGTCAAGCAGTTAATTGTTTCGGATTCTGTTACAGTTTCAAGCGCAAGGGTTGCAACGTTTTAAAAGTGAGTCTTGTTTACATACTAAAACATAATATTTAGCTGAATTTCTTGATCATTTGAATAAAGTACTATATCTCCCTTAGATTACTTAAAGTTTCCTTGTCATAAACGCACCATTTGATTTTACATGATTTTTTTTCTGACAAGGGTTTGAAGTTCGCCAGTTTACTCTGAAGCTTTTTATGCGGCGGTATCCAGGACCCTGGATACCGCCGCATTTAATGCAGTTAAAAAAGGATAAGCTTTGGAGCACTTGATCCAGGAACACAAAAGAGTAGTTTTCTTGTTTAGATCTTTTTTTATTTATTTTAATACCTTGGCCCTCGGGAATATAAAATTACCAAAAATGTAGAGTTCTGTAGGTATGTTACTATATAACACATACATGAACATACATTTACATACCCAAATAAATATGCATATACATCAATGTACATATACACATGTGCATACACACGCATGCGTGCACATATATATCCCTGTGTATAATGTATCCCAGGAGATATTGACACTGTAAAACCTGAAATGTGTGCACATGCATTTGAACATGCATATACATATATATATGTACATACATGTATACATACATACAACATATACTCACATACATACACATGTATACATATGATGAAATACATAAAATATACCTATATATACATATATATACATACGTACATACATACACATACATATAAAAATACATACATACATACATAAAGTGAATCGCGACACCATAACAACATGAGCTACTTACACAGCTTAACTAGTACGCGCATGAAAAATCACTTTACTTTGTATACATTCACGGACCAGAGAATGAAAACTTAATGACCAAGCGAAGGTCTTACTTCAGTTAAGAAGTTAATGTCAGGTAGCATAGTTTTAACCAATTGTCATAAGGGTAAAATATTCTAAATTTGATCAATTGAGAAGTAAATTAATTTCGTCCACATATAAAGGAAGATTTCATAAACTCCCTCATCCAGAATCTAGTCATCTGGTAGCGGTCCACCAGAAAAAGGGTTCACTCAGAACTACTCACAACTAGTAAAAGAGCATCAGTGAGCAAACTCATTAAAGCCTGCTGAGAGTGACAAGCCTGGAGATGAGGGCAGCCACCCAGTTACTGGCACCCCTAATCAGCTTATCACACCTACAGTAGTTCAAAGAGAACAAAAGCAGATCAATAAGAGGGTGATGGACTAATCAGCACTGTTTTTGTAATTCCATAATTCTTTCATTATGTTAATTGATTCAGGACATTTATCTGATATCCAATATTATATATAAAATACTTCAGTGACTTATCTATATTTGATTTATATATGTAGGTATATATATATATATATATTAAACAGTAAAGGAAGAGTGGGTCACACACATATTACTGGTAATTTGACATGGGAATATTAAAAACAGCTATGGTAATGGATATTTATAATCAGGATGCTTAATAACATTATTTGATATAGCACAATTTTATATATACTATTGGGGTTAGACTTATTGGCATTGTAAAAAAGGCAGAGTCCAGATGGTTCTGAATGTCACATCTAGAAACACAATTCTATTTTATTAAATTCTTTTAATATATGCATTTTTGTAATCAAGTAAAGGCAACTGCAGATATGTATAGGTAAAATATTGCATGCCTCTACCTAATATATGTATTCATTATATGTCTGTGATATTATAAAATAGCTACTGGTACTCTAAATATTATTCAAAATGTGTTTTGGAAAAGATGCTTGAAGTATTAATTAAATCACCCTGGTGTTAGTTCAGTAGTTTCTTGAGGTACAGTTCACCAACCACCCTGGATGGGCCACTACAACCCATTCTCGTGACCAAACCTGGAATTAAACCTTAGTCTCTAGCAGAGATGGCAGTTTGTTACTGCTTGACTGTCCAGGCCCTGTTTTAAACTAAGCATCCTAACCTATGCATGTGTGACTGAACCATCTTATATTTGATAACCATAACTGTTGGCTGCCATCCAGTAACCGTTATGAGCCATGCTTGAATTCATGTGGTCATAAAATCCAACAAACACGCACAGGGATTTACCATTATAGTCGGTTCAAACAGAATATTTCTAGCATATGGTATGTGTAGCCATGACAACATGACATTCAGGCCTTCTGAAATAAACTGATAGGGCCTGGAGTCATGATGGCAGTCACAACAGAACGCCCATTCTAAGGGTCGGATCAAAATATTTACTGTCTGGTATTATTTGGCATCACAGGCTTATATAGTCGTATTATATGTGCTTAATATCGAAGAAAAAATGTTATTACACAAAAATAATTACATTTATTACCTTCTTTCATCACTGTGGCACCGATTCACGTGAAGCGGTACTTCGCATTCAAAAGTGAAGGTGTCATGGCGCGGTCGTATATGAAAACTTGGAAGTCGGAAGCCGGAAACCAAGGAATCGTTTTATAAATAATGCAGTTTAAAGCATATACAAAATGCTAACGCTTCAATACCGTTTTGTTTTTTCCCCGATAGAATAAGATCTTTATTATCATTCTGTAAAGAATGATAGTTATCCATTCTTCAATCTGAACGTTATGGACGATTTAGTGCTCGGAAGCAATCTCGGAAGTCAGTCAGAAGTGCTGGGATGTTATCCAATGTGTATAACTCGGAAGTCACAGAGACGCACTGGTTAACTTGTGGTCAGTTAAGAGCCACAGCCCAAATGCAGTTTCATTATAATTTTAGTTGCATGCATATATTAAAATTGCTTATGCATGATTCTGCTTTAAATGCGTGAATAACACAAAACATGATACATAATCGGAAAAACTATAAGTTCTTAATTTTTTTATTTGTAAATTTAATATAAATATATATATATATATATATATTATATATATATATATATATATATATATATATATATATATATATATATATATATATGTGATGGTATTTTCACGTAATATATTTCACCCTATCTAGAGCTATGTTTTGTGAAAATTATTTATATTAACATGGGGATGGTATGGGAAGGGATAAATTTTTAAAATATGCAATGTAAAGAGGACATTTTGAGGCACCTTAAACGAAAGATTATGAAGATTTTCTGTTCCGCAACTATACTCCTACATGTATTGGAACAATGTATTCAAACTTCAGGTTGTTGGGCTTTAATATTTATATTTCTATAACATTACGGTATAAATTGGAAAGTCCAAATATTCAAAAGTTCGTAGCATGTTAATGTCAATGATGAAATGCGCGTCTATACATTTATAACTTGCAAAATGTCACTACTAGTATTTAAATGTAGTAATCGTTGTAAAATAATTGATATGTTAAAGTCTTATGACAATCTTTGCATTTTACCGAATTTTGTGATCTGAGAGCGCACATGCAGACTCGGACAGCACAGTGCGCGAGTCTGAGTATCAGCCGAGGAGCCGTGAGATTTTTCACGGTCGATCCCACCCCGAGCTGAGCTCTGTGGGGAGACCGTGTATGACTCACACGGTACTGCGATGGGGGGGGGGGATTCCTCGGTGTTATGCTTGCGCCCTCTATGGATGCACCACTGAATAATAAATATGGTATAATAAACCCTAATAAGGCATTAAAAATACAGTTATAAATTACGATGTCATTCAAAATAAAAACAGTAATATATTTTCCATACGTTGAACAAATATAAAAATACAATATATCCCAGTAGGTCATCGCTAGAAAAAACATACATGTATCAAATACAAAACGAAATGTCCTTCAATATGTTAGAGTTCTACGATATTTAAAAAAAAAGTTAAAATATATCTTAGAAAAGGGATACAACAGTCCAGGTAATATATAACATACTAATACATGTGTGATTATAAAATCTTATCGATTTGTATATTTAAGCAAATAATTTTTTTTAAAACTAAAATCAATTCTTTTTCAAGTTTTAACTCTTTCTTTCAAACTTTTTCAATCTTGATATTTATATATTAAAATTCACTCCTGATGTTTCAACATCACATTTCAACTCCAAATAAATGGATATTTAATAATATTTTAAAGTATATTTGCAACTGATTTCACTCTCATACGTTATAATATGTGCATGATAAGGGCATGTAAACAGAATGTGCTCCCTTCAACTTCGGATTACTGTATACGATTACAAGGATCTCGATCAGAAATTACAATTTTGAATGTAAAATCTTTAATAAATAACCATATAGAATCTTTATCGACACGTAAGACATCTGGGGCTTCAAGTAAAAGTCTGTCTAGAGGTGACCTGGTGTCTTAAAGATGCTACGGGATATAGGCATTTTTATTGAACCTGTTGCTCATCTTTATGATTCATTCCTTTAAATTCCACATAAAAATGATGACACCATGCAATAATGGAACCAAACCGGATTGATAAATCAAGTTAGATATTTACCGCTAAGATAAATATTTCAATTACAAATATTAATTATTCCCATTCTACTTTTGCTGTATAGAAATTTTTTATCTTTATATAAAAATATATGCATCTGAATATTCCGTGTATACTCACTATTTTTATTTGATTCATATTTTTATGCTCAGAAACAAAATTAACCGGACTATAATCGGAATTCTCGATACAGAAGTACCGTGCGCTTTCGGACCCCCTTCTCTCCGGACTTAATAGTTGCTGGTATCAGGTTCTACAAATAAACAGATTTTTTTATATCTATAACATTTGCTCTGTAACAATTTATTTTTAAACATTTAATGAACTTTTTTTGGCTATGCAAAATGTTTTGTTTGATGTTTTATTGATTTTTTAGTTGACGTATTTTACGAATATATATATATATATATATAAAGTATATAAATGTTTGTGTGATGTGGTTTTGCAAATTTTCAGAACATTAATTTGATGAATATTGTGCCTAACTGCATAAAAAATATCGATTATATATTGAATCGTTCTGCAAAAACAGAAACTATTGTTTTTTATATGATGGTAAAATGTTACAATCGGGATCATATCTATTTACACATGCATTGTGTATTTTTTTCTGTCAAGGTATTGTTAATGCTTGTGGTTATTTTTAATTTTGCAGGATACGTCTGATGAAATCAGTAGCAAACAAATTTTTGTAAAGCATCATGTATATTATGCTATTTTGGCAAAATTTCAAAACATGAATTGAAACAGGTTCCATTTACAGCAGGTATATATATAGGGGAAAATATCACATTGCAATGTGATTAATATATATATATATATATATATATATATATATATATATATATATATATATATACATACATACATATATATATAAATGTGTGCAACCTGACCATGAAATGTAAAATATAATTTGGCATAAAAAGTATTACATAATAGATAAGAGTTTAAGAGATTCATAATCATGATTAAATTTTTTGGTCAATGGAAGAGGAAAAGGTTTTTCAATTGATACATGATAAATAAAATATTTTGTTCGAAACACCCTTGTTAAAACATTTACTGGACGTTTTGTGGTTCTGTCAAGTTATCTGTTTAACTCTCTATGATATTATCAGGGTAATTTTTAAAATATTAACAAATCTTTATTTTTTTTCATGTTTCCACAAACAAAAAATACGGTAATAGCGAAAATATTGATGAGTAATTATATAATCTTGTTTTACAACATGAAATAAAATATCAATATAATATATTATAAAAAACAGCATAATTAATGTTACAAAACAGAGTTTATGATAAATATGTGATATTGAAGAAACCGAAAATGCTTGACACGTTTGCTGACGACATGATGACCAGTGCATTAGCCATTACTGGCTAGTTTTACACATGTTATTTGGACCATAACCGGGCATTACCGAGCAAGAAATAGTCTATAACTTCAGATGGATAACTTTGATTTTTTACATAATGATAGAAAAGACCTTATTCTATCAATAAAAATAAAATGGTACTTTCTATTGATGTAGTATCATTTTAATTATGCTTCGAACATTGCTTTATTTAAAAAATCCTTGCTTCCGACTTCGGACTTCCGAGTTTTACACATAGCCGTTTGGAAATCCCCTACCGGAAGTTATGATTCTCCCGCTGACAGACGTGGAGACGAGTTTTTCGAGTAAAACCAGCCTCGGTATTAAAAACTGCTGCACGAATACACGTAAGTAAACCGTGGATGTAATAATTATTAATTTCCCCAACATAATAACGTTACTTTTTGTCTTAACTCAGGAAAATGGCAGTTCGAGAAGTAGATGAAAATGAAAAAGTAGTGTCAGAAATGGCGTGCACATCTGCACATACTAGAATTGATTCGAACCCAATAGCTTGTACTGTCACCCCATCGTCTCCAGTTCATCTAAAATCGACGTTTGGGGTGACAAGCTGTCGCTAATGGTATGTGTTGTTAGAAAGTATACTAAAAAGCTAATGATTTGTCTGGTTTATATTAAATGACAGAGTACTTGTAGGCCATGAAGGGTTTTAAAAAATGATGTAAATATTTGTATCCTCATAGCGCGTTACATGTGCAGTCCTTGATGTAAGATGTAAAGGCACTCTTGAAGCTAGTATGCTAGTCATAGATTCTTATAATGTTATAGGGCTGTAATGGCACCATGATAACCTCAACTCATTTGTTTGATCATAGCTCCACACAAGTGACCTGAACGATGGATATGACTGGGGACGTCTCAATCTACAGTCTGTCACTGACCAGAATACGCTTGATGAGTTTTTGGCAACGGCTGAATTGGCAGGAACTGAGTTTACTGCAGGTAATAAACCTGGCCCATCACACTGGTCAGCAACACTAGCCTTAGCTCCCATGCTCGCTCCCTATGCTATGCTGTTCAGGAGCCATGAAGAATTTTTAGAAAACATTAGACATTCCATTTAATGAAAAAATGATGATATATTGGCTAAAAAGTATCATATTCCTCATAAAATAAAGATATTTTAATCGAATGTGTATATAACATACCACATCGAAAATGGATTAGAAGGGTATTTCCTTAGAAGCAGTGATAAGCGGCAAAAAAGGTCTATTATACAAAAAAGGGGGCCCTGGGAGAGACTATAGATGTTACATTTCAAAGGATTTAATTAAATAATAATTTATGTGGATATTACATCTCTCAATAAAGGTTATAATTAATAACACATATGCTAAAAGCAGGTGATTAAAATGATTCTGTACATTAATTTTAAAAATGAAGGAAGTCAAGTTAAATCTATGGACTTTATAAATGTATGTTATAGAGAAACTGAATGTGGCCATTGTTGATGGTCATTTGAATACCGGTCTGCCGTCAGCAGAAGAAATGAAAGAAGTAGAACAGGTCCAGGACAAGCACAAAGAACTACTCAGGATACCACGCAGGTCAGTATGAGGCTCTTAAAGCTGACATCACACAGTAAAATGACTGTAGCATGTTCTACCCACTATATAAAACAGATTGTTCATCATACTATAATTCACGGGAATCTGTTTGTCTGTCTGTCCGGATTCATTCGCACGCTAGGGATCGCACGGTCGTCAAACTTCGTGGCAGGGTGCATCTTGGTCTGGGGAAGAACGAGTTTATATTTTTTAGGCGTTTGGTAAAGAAATGGCCTCAAAATCGATAAAAATATTATGGGTTTAATACCTGCGCTGTGCCATGGCCATTCTGACATAGTGCGCCCACGTCGTCCTGAATCTCCTCTCGGTAACCAATCAAATCAAACCTGACATAGTCTGCCAAACATTCACTATGCGTCGGCCTTTATTAAGCAGTCCGCTAGGTCAACACAAATGAATGTTGTTGTGGGTTGACTGCAGGGACGAATTTAGACCGGGAACATCTCACCACTGCCCATATCGGCAATTTTGGCACAAGTGAATCATGTTGTGGGTTAATCGTTGGGACGGTTTTGGAAGTGGAACATCTCACCCCTTTCCCAAATTGGTGTCAGTGCATTTCAAACGTGCACGCCATGTCAGTGCTTACTCATAATTTAAGAAAAGTGTGGATGCAGGTACTGATATGGGTATATTCTAGTCCAATATAATTCAGATCCTGCCATAATGTCCATCTTTAGAAAAGCAGGAAGGTAGATCATCCAAACTTACAAATATAAAGCCTGACCTGCTTCTTACTGAAACCTTTTTATGTCCTATTTATACAAGGGGGGGGGGCGGCAAGGGAAGATAGGTTTGGAGGTTTAAAATATTTTATATCGTGCTATACAAACACAGAAAACAACTCCTGTATTAAGGTAATCACAGGGAATATACAACAGTGCCCATACCAAAGGATTTGCCTTGATACAGGAGTGAGTCTTCAGGGAAGTGAATCATCAAATGAGGCCATGGAATCAATCTACCTCAGATATTGTTTGGCTGAAATACAGAGGTGCCCAAAAGCAGGACCTCTATAGTGTGAATATTTTGTCAGTAACGAGTTAAACAAACAATAACCAGCATGGGCATTTTCTTGTTTTAGGAATCAGTAAAATGATATTCTATGATTGAAAGATAAAAAAAACAAGGGATGATCAATTATTAATCAATTATTTTTTATGTGTTACTAATCCGCTGTATAGAATTATACCTTAATTATTGAATGAGTAAATTCAATCCAACTTGTAAATAGTGCTCAAAGGTCAAGGAAGTGGCTGAGTTGTTAACAATTATTTATTGCACAAGGTTAAGTTTTGTTGCTGTATGATGATTTTTTTTGCCTTGGATGTATCTCTGACAGAATCAGAATATACAATTAGGATAAGATGACTTCTTTGGATGTGCATACTTAAATGTTTGTGATAAATTATACAAAAATTCAATCAATACAATATATATATTTAATTTATTGGCACACCACTAATATTTTCCCAAAGGCTTAATAACATATCATTTCTGTCGTTGCTGTAATAGACCAACTTGGAACAAGGAGATGACAGCAGAGGAGCTGGATCAGATTGAGAAGGAGAGTTTTCTAGAATGGAGGAGGAAACTTGCACAGTGAGTGTTACAGTATGTCATACGAGTGGTTTGTCATGATTCATACCATCATATGTAACACAATACCGGATCAGTATAGTTTACCATTAGTGCACTGTGTGTGTATGGATTGTATAAAGTAGCCTATTACCTGTTGTTGCATAGATCACATAGTTCCTGATAGGTGGTGCTGCAACAGCTCAGCTTTGAAATTTCTCAGGATTTATTGGAAAATGTGGGAAATGACCCCCTTAAGACACATTTGGCATCTTTCCTGACAGTTTCAGACCAAAAGCAAGCATTGCCAAGATGCAGCCACACAAGAGAAGAATGAAAACAATTGAGGGAGACCACAATAATTTATGTTGTTATAAAATAGATATGGCACTTTTATGTGTTTAATAATTAGGGTAAGATGATATGTATGTGTATTCTCCTTCAAATTTTACGAAAAACCACAAAATTCTCATACATTCAAATATAGATTGCATGCACATTGAAAAACTGATTTTCTTTCACACGATAACTCAACTACAACCTACTGCAGCTTTCCCAAATTCACAGGGATGATTGGTACCTATATGAGATCCAGACCTGTTTAATAACAGACCTGTTGGAATTCCAATATGGCCGCCACAGCCCGATGGCTGATTTTCTTTCGCACACAATAACTTAACAACAACCTACTGCAGCTTTCACAAGGATCATTGGTGCCTATGAGGGCTCAAGACTTATTGAATTACAGACTGGCTCAAAATCCAATATGGTTAACAGATTACATTCGGTGATTTTCTATTGCACATATTATTTCAGACATATCTTTTTTAACATCATTTGATCCAGTAGGATTTTTTCCCTCATGCATATGGATAAAAACCTGTTTTTGTTTGTCATATTTTTCAAATTTTACTTAATTTTTCACCCATATGTAAACTAGTCCAGCACTTGCAGAAACGCGGGACCCTCTGAGGACCATTGTCCAACCACATCTAGTTTTGATTATCTGCTTTACTTTCTTAATATGGTGCAGTTTTTATGATAATTCAAATAACTTAAATGCATTACTTTGAAATCACCATAAGATCATATTTCATTAAACATCAGAAAGTGTATGGTTAATATCCAGTTTGGTTAAACTTGCAATTGGCAGAGGCTTTAGGTTAGTCATGAATTCACTTTAAAGAAGGGGTAGGACAAAGGACTCGGAGCTAAAGATCTTCAGTACAAACACTGGCAGCATTGTGAATCTCATGTTGGGGGGGGGGGATACTAGAGAGTCATTGTAAAATCATGATGGGAGGCCATGATTTCTGCATCACTCATGTCCCTATACTTATAACACCTGAAATATGAAAGGCTTAATAGCAACATATCATTCTTATCAATTGGTCACCTCAATTCTTATTCAATTGAAAGTGCCACCAACAGGCTGTGGACTTAATATGTAAGAAAGATATCATGAAAGAGCATTTATTAACTGTTTGGTAGAGTAAACCTGAAATCATTATTTATTATACAGTTTCTTCTCATTTGTAGACTTCAGGAGGTGGATCATATTGTGATGACACCGTTTGAGAAGAACTTGGAGTTTTGGAGACAGCTCTGGAGAGTTATAGAAAGGAGGTATGATATATCAGCACATCATATTTAGTTCAGCTGAGTTAAAAAATGCTAAGCTATAGTGATGGGTTCTTGCCTGTCATAATCATGTTTGTCCTTGCATTATCAGGACACATGATGTCAAGACAGGTCTTTATGTGTTCTCATTGAAAAATTGAAATGAAGTAATTTTGGTGTCATATAGTACCCCAAAATGTAATATGTTTCTTAAAATTGTATGCATTTACTATATTAATGAGTGATGCACCCTGCTTACTTTAAATTTTATGCATTTTCTTGAAATATTTGCATGCATCCTACTTCGGGCCAAAAAAGAAATGGTTCGCATTGAACCACATTTTAAATCTGATTTTAATCTTTTTTATCTGTAATTGAGGAAAGTTATCAGATGGATTTCTTCCATTTCTGTTAACCATACAAGATCTTTGAATGTGATCTTGTGTACCTTGCCAAGACCTGGCAATAATTTTGAATCTAATTGGAATTGAAGGGAATTTGTTATGAATTAGCATTAAATTGAATTTAAAAAAGCAATTAGTTGGATTTGAATTAATGTTTAAGGCTGATATGATTTTAGCCTAATTAATGTACAAATATTACTGCTCTCATTTTCCTAACGGTCCTTGATTAGAATATGCCCTTTTCTTAGAAAAAGTTTACGGTGAATATTATCCATGTAAAGTTTGGCTAACAGATGCACAGAGACCTTTAAATGAATGTCACAAGAAACTTGTATTTAATATTTTCCGAAACACATTTCATTGAATAAAAATGTAATTGAAGTCCCATAAAAAACTTTGAATTATAAGTGATTTGGAATTGAAACTGAAGCCGTGAAAATTTTTTTTATATGATACGCTAAATCTGTTGTATTGTATGTGCAGTGACATTGTGGTACAGATTGTTGATGCCAGGAACCCGCTGATGTTCCGCTGCATGGACCTGGAGAAGTACGTGAAGGAGATTGACAGTGAGAAGACGAATGTGATACTGATCAATAAGGCAGACTTCCTCACTGCAAGCCAAAGGTAAACATAGTAAAAGGGATGTTTTCATCTCCTCTGCGAGGAGGTTATGCTTGCAAGCCTGTTAGTGTGTGTGTTGGTTTGTTCTTTTCACAGCATAACTAGCAAAATCATGAACAGAATCTCCTGAAATTTTCAGGGCATTTAGGGTATGGGCCAAGAAAGAAAGGGTTAGATTTAGGTGTGGATCTAGATTAAAGAATGCCATCAAAGAATATTCACAATTGTACAGTCACTTAACCTTGAATGAACCTCGAAATAAGGACCAAATAAGTGAATGCTAACACAGTTTTTGAAGCATCCCACAATAGGGACAACCCACATGGCGGAGTCTTGCTTTCCTTAGAAAGCAGATTTCTAGTTATGCAATGTATTTCTGAATAAAGTGTTGGTTGTAGAGTTTTGCCTCTCTGAATGGCAGGGGAGATGATAACATTGATCACCCTTCCCCCCCCCACCCCCCCCCCCACCCCCCCCCCCACCCCCCCGCAAAAAAGGAAGTGGAGGATATCTATTAACATCCCCATCCCCTCCTGTATCAATGCCTGTATCAGATTCAGTTTGTGATTGTGTATTGCCCCAGTCTCTGACTTTGTTTCATATATGTCCAAAGCAGCTGTGAACTAAACCTGCTTTAGTTAAACCAAATCAGTCGCCATCATACAATTTGGGTTAGCTGTGACTGATTTGGTTCATGGTTGCTTTAGATATATACTTTGCATGTTTTTGAGTTATATCAACTGACAAGTTTGTGGAAAAAGAGCAAATTTCAGAAAGTAGCCCTGACGAGAAACAAAAAACCACAGAGGTATCAACATCAGAATTTTTAACAAGGCCACTATTGCCTCATTTCTTTTAAGTTTAAACTGTAAACACCATGGAACATACTCAGAGTGTCTGAAATTTAGTATATACCGTTTACCCTCATGGATAATCCGCGATTTTTTTTCTCCATGAAATAAAAATAAACATTGGTGCGTATTATACATGGAAGCATAATTCCAAACTATTTTTCCCATCACATTTGACATCGTTTGGTGGGCCGACTGTGAGTGATAATAAAGGATTTAATGACAACGAAGTGTATACACACTGAACTTTATCAAATTAGGCATAAAAAAACATAATAATAGGTTTTATGTACTGTCATAATTTTAAATACTTGAAATGTACCGTTAATGTAGCTTACAGCCAAAGAACACTGATGATTTGTGAACTGAAATATGCATGACGATGAATGGTCTGGCTGACCTCATTTAATGTCATTGTCAGTTGGTAGATGGCGCTGTGGGCACCAACACTGGGGTTGTTATGCCGGGTCATTGATTCTCTTAGGAAATTATCCGTGATACACTTAATTACTTTCTAAACAACTTGAGCCAAGGGAGGAATAATTGCCTAGTGGTTTTCTTTGTTAATTAGTTACCCTATTGTGTACATCTTCATGGTCAGATTGATCAGTTGAACAAATTAATGTCATCACGATTAACTTCGGGGCACCTCCACTTACGCGCGCACTTACGCGGATTAGCAGGTCGTGTGAGTCTGTCATGTGGTCAGGGGAAATCTAGGGTAGGCCCCAGGTGCCGTTGAAACCACTAGCCAGGGTTCAGTAGTCAGTACATGCGCACAACAATAGAACAAACAGTGAGCCCATAAAGGTGGCCGCGATTTCACCTATGGGCAATCAACCGGGTCAGCCCTTGATTAGCATGAGTGCCGGTATTAGGCAGGTCAATTTAATTGTAATATTACAATTTGGTCAGAAAAAAAACTCGTAATCTGTAATAGCCAGGTGGTCCTACTTCACAGCATTTATATATTGATAGTATAAAGGAGTTTGGAAAGGGACTGATATAATATAAAGTGGGCGTAATTTGCCCGCATTTTACAGGTGTTTGTCCAGTAAATTATATCTAACTTAAAACAGGTACGTGTCAGTATTGCACACTTGACAGCACCTTTTTTTACACTTGACAGCTAAAGGAGAATAACCTTTTTGCTATTTTAAGTGTAACTATCTTCTTCTAAGAGACTTGTCGGTCTGACTTGCAAAGTTTACCCCCATGGAGCCAGTGAACATTCGATGACTACGGCAAATACAAATTGTAGCATTCAAGATTTTGGCCATAAGCAGGCTGCGTATAATACACAGACTTGTGTGTTTTTCCTCAGAAATTGTTGCTCTAAATAGGGGTGCAGATTATCTACGGTAGCGGATTATCCACGGGGGGAAACGGTATATGACCCTGTGCTGAAGATTTCCCTAATCATTGGGGAAAATGTTACCTTTAATAGATTGAGGTTTATCAGAACTGTATATGTATACAGTGGAGCCTCTGAATTACGAACACTGATTGGAATGGACATTTTGCCCGCAAATAGAGAGGTGTCCTTAGTACAGATGTTATAGTTTTTAGAACCTACTTTCAAGGGACTGCCCACAAGTTGCCGTAAATATGTGCCCTTAGTACAGAGGTGCCAGGAAAGTGAGGTCCCACTGTATATATTTACAGACCTATGCTATTTCAATTCTTAGATTCCTCTTTATTGCAGGAAGTACTGGGCTGAGTACTTTGATAAACAGAAAATCCATGTGGCCTTCTGGTCTGCTGTCGAGGAAAATGAAAGAAATAAGGTATGGAGACATTTTTGAAGATTTTTCAGGAAGTATTTGTTCCAGATCTCATAAGATATTTTAAGACATATATTGTTGGGGAATGAAATGTGGTTAGAAGATGGTACTTTTTTTACTTGTCCATTGTGCAGGTTCTAGATGCAGTTTAACCTGTATTGTAGTCTTTTAGCAAAATGAAGGTTATGTCAACTCTTTTTTTTCTCTGTTGTTCACCAGTGGGCGCAGGTACCATCAGATTCACAGCCAGAAATCCCTCATTTAGCTAGGCTTTTTGAGGTCAAACATATTGTGTATTCATTTCAGTTCCAAAGGTTTCCTTTAACCAACAGCTTACCATCTCTGCAGTAAATATTTAAAATTATTAAGAAATAAATTGAAAATTGGGCTAAATTTTCCATGTTATATTAATATAAGAACTGTATGATTTTTTTTCAAAATCTGAAATAAATCTGAACATCAAAGGTTAAAAAAAAATGTATATACTGAAGCTGTGTACTAATATCCCTTATGTGACTTTAATAAAACACTGTTTCATATCTTGTTTTTTTTTTCAATAATTTTCAGGTTAAGGATAAGGAATATAATATCACTTATTTTTTTCTGTTCCAGGTTAAAAATGCCACAAAGTCTCAGGAATCTGATGAAGATACTGCTGAAGTTTATGAAGAAGATGAAGAGGATGAAGATGAAAGTGGGTTCAGTGATGATGAAGATGATGATGAGGTAGAGGATGATGATGAAACACAAAAGAGCACGGAACATTTTACTACTACTGATAACAAAGTGACTGAGAGTAAACCTACCGTAACAGATGCTGATTCAGCAAAAACAACAGATAACGATACAGTTCAAGGAGCTTCTGGTCCTGCTGTCGATAGCGCTGCTGAGTCAGGACTTCCATCTATTGATAACCGTGGTGAAACATCATGTGATGTTAGTGAGACATCAGTGTTTCAAAACAGTGCATCCCAGTGTACATCTTGTCAACAAGTGCAGACAGAATCTGAAGAAAACGGTGCCAGTATAGGTGCAGTTGAATCATGTACTAGCACCAGTCCTGTAGCAGAATCTAATAAGTTATCAGTACACACTGAACTAAGCATATCAGATAACCATCAAATTGATAATGCCGATAACATGCCTAGCAGTATAACCTGTGACAATACCAGTGATGCCAATGTAAATGTAAATGTTCAGTCTACAGATACCCAAGTTTCTATGGCAGCAAGTGTTGTGGAACGTTGTACAGGACAAAAAGACAGTAGTTGTAGTCCAGATATTGCAGGAGATGTTAAAAATTCACCGGAATTATTGACCGGCGAAGAATTGCTACAGATGTTGAAGAACGTTCACTGTGGGAACCAGATGCATGAGGAATATGTCACAGTGGGGATGGTAAGTCATGAAATATTTAATGTAACAAAAAAAAAATAGAGTGTTATTTTGTTAAAATCATTTCAAACTTTCTCAAATGTCTAAACTTGCAAATCCAACACTGTGTTTAATGTTTGACATTAATTCTGAGTAATAAAAGAAAAGAGATGAATAGAAATAACTTTTATCTAAGATTGAATCCTGGTTAAACTGTCGTATCCTGCAACCACAATTATCCTCCCCTCAGGTCATATCTTTCCTGTGGTCAGATGCAATTTTTCTCAATGCTTCTTCCTTCCACCTTTCCCAACGGCACCCCCCCCCCCAACGAGGTCTGACTCCCTTTTCCTGTAAAATCTTAAACAAATTATGGTGGCTATCATGATTATTTATCTTTCAGAATATATTGATCCAGTCTGTAAATCTGTGCTGACAACAGTGACAACAGTTCACTTGTCAAAGTCATTACCCTCCATAAACACTATTAAAGCAGTACAGCTAAAATTGTACAGCATTTGATATGTATTCTTACCTTTTGTTCACCTTTGATATTTCTTCGAAATGTCAGATAATTGTAACTTTGACACCATGTTTTAATTCTCTGTCTCAGCTGTCATTTGGAGGCTTTAAAATTTGGTAAATGCTTTTGTGGTGAAAGGGGATTGGATTTTATACTGTTAAACAAATAAACATTTTGTGAAATTATATGTGATTATAGTATATTTTATTTGCAAGAATACAGTTTTGTGGATTTCTGTACAGAACACAAACAAAATGTAATTTTTGCATGAAAACCAGTCCAAGTCAGTATATATTGTGAGTTTATATTATGGTTTGTTCCTGTAGAGTTTGTGCTGACAGCCATCTTTTCGTGATGCGAGAGAGTCTTTTAATTTTCCCTCTCCCAATTTTGCCATTGACAAGCTTTGCAATAAATCTGTATTATGATTAGCAGTGTCATGCTGCTAAAGAGTTTGAAATGATGCCTAGTGTGTCCTAAGGGGGGTAATTTTTTATATTTCTGAAAAAACCTACCCCACAAAAGTTCCACTGACTTGTCCCAGTACAAGAACGGTATATATGGTTGTGTATGTATTTTCCAGGTGGGTTACCCAAACGTTGGTAAGAGCTCGACCATCAATGCCCTTCTACAGATGAAGAAAGTTCCTGTTTCTGCCACACCAGGGCGCACCAAGCACTTACAGACGCTGTTCGTAGACAAGGATCTCCTCTTGTGTGACTGTCCGGGTCTAGTGATGCCGACGTTCGTAACAACCAAGGCTCACATGATAATCAGCGGCATCTTACCGATCGACCAAATGAGGGATTATGTACCACCTGTGTCTCTTGTATCCTTGAAAGTACTTAACAGTTGTAATATCAAAATGAATGAGCTTGTGGTTGTTTTAGTCTCGAGTTTAGTTTTTTCAGACATCTCAAACTTTAATTTTACTATATCCTTTTCGAAGTGATGCTTTTTAGATTTTAGCTTTATCACCAGCATCATAAAATCAGAAGACAACTACATTATAAAATGAAGGGGCCTCAAAATAAAGATGTTGAAATTCTGAAATTTAAAACCTCACCTGAGCCACCAAGCAAACAGGAAAATTTCATTAACATGGATTCTTATCTATTCTCTCAGAATAGAAATATTCCCAACTTGTTATCTCCAACTCAGAGCCCCCACCTGGGTTGGTTCTGAGGGCAGTTTAAATTTGCTGGACATATTTCATGAAGGGAACCACCTCAGCCTGGCAAATAAAGGACAAAAATCCCAGCCAGGGGCAGAAGCTGCTGGGCAGGTCTCTTATATTGCATTTTTACTAGTAGATGAAAACAAGAATTATTTATCCCACCTTAACTGTTTACCAGATCTGTCAGCACATACCTAGGAAACACCTGGACGCAGCTTACGGGATTCTGTTGCCGAATCCAGCTGAGGGAGAGAATCCAGACAGACCCCCAACAGCACACGAATTGTTGGCAGCTTACAGCTGTAAGTAAACTAAGACACTCCTTGATGTTGATGAGAGGAAAATGATAGGGGGAATTTGAAAGAAGTAAAGGAATTACTGAAGTGGAAATATAATGAAATATCATATATTGAAGCATTGTTAATTGATATTTTTAAGCATTGATATTTTCTCATGGCCACCCTACTTACATATTATTCTCATATTTTATTTACCATTGTTGATGTGTGTACAGTATAGTGTTGTTTAACTGAACCACTTTAAAATGAGACAGTGTTTTTGTTCAGATAAATGGTTGTTCAGATAAACAATTTTGCATGAGATTACAAGAGGATTCACCAAGATTGTCAGTGTCAGGTATTGCAAACCTAAATTAAAGAAGCTAGCCCATAATAAACCTCAACAACAATATTTGTGTTACATACTCTATCAGTTTATATTAAAATTTACCATGTAAAACTTTGGATTCAGAAAATATCAAGGGTTTTAAATTTTGGGGTTTTAATATGAAACACTAATATCAGTTTGAAAACTTTCCTGATTTACCATCCTTAATCTGCATTATGTTAAAATGAACATAGACCCGAAAATAAACCAAAGAGGAATAATTTTTGTGAAAATTGTAATAAATGTTTACATATTTCACTTGACCATAAGTAATATTAAATCTCACTCAAACCCAAACTCTTATTAAATAATAGGTCAAGTTACACTCCCACATGCACATCCCAAAAATTTGGGGTGTAATAGGAGCTTTTATTATTAATAAGAGTTTTCACCTGGTGCATGTTTTAAGTGCTCCCTTGCTACCTGTTTATGGTAATGTAAACCACCAGCATGTTGTTATTTAATGCACAGGTGCATATTTTTTTTAAACTTCTTTATTACACTAAATGATTGTGAGGTTTTATTTCCTTCGAAAAAAGTTACACACAAACTCCAAGAAAAGAAAAACTCCACAAACAATTCGGTATCCACAGTACATTAAAATTATTGCTAAAAGTCCTGGAAAATTCATAATCCATCTATATAATCTTTATCATGTTATTTGTGATGATGTGATAGCTCCAAAAACACCCTGGGACATGTAAAGAGGACAGGAAAAATTTGGAAGTAAATAGAAAACTTTTGTATAGATAATTTACTTACAAAAGAATGCAGTAAAAAGTGATTAATCATTTAATAATCCTTTCTATTCAATATTATCATTTCTTTTATTAACACTAAGGTTTTTTTGTTCATAAAATTTTGCTTGTCTTAATGCTGTCCTGCTCAGAAATGTCATTCTGGATATCCTGTCATTACAGATGTGCGAGGGTTCATGACCCACAAAGGTATCCCAGACTACCAGCGGTCAGCCAGGTGCATTCTTAAGGACTACCTCAATGTAAGTCACTTAGTTAGGAATATTTGTTACCTCGTAGTAAAAGCTGTCTTTATGCTCTGGCAGGAGAGACCTTGCTTCACCAGGCTGCCTAGCCAGCTATTTCCTGAATGATAAATAATGTCTCTGAACCAATCATGTATTCTGTGTACACTTCCTCTCAGAAATAAGCAAAATATATCTGTTGTTATTTTCAGACCAACAGTCTTGCAATTCCAGAATATCATCTTACCAATTAAATATAGGCATGTCAACCTATCCAGTGTATGTTAGCACAGCGTGGGAAAAGCTCTGACTACTATACTGTGTAATGTGTACCCATTTTATTTCTGGATTTGAATGGCCATTATAGCCACTCCATACACAATGGTTATACACTGAAGACATAGACTGCAGTCACACCAGATCTCCTTCGTTTTAACCGCTGCTTTGTGTAGCATGGTTTTCCGGGATTCTCCACCAGGGCTGGCACAGGGCAAAGAATTGTAATCAGACCAATGATAACGTGGTATCACATTGAGCAAAAGAGCAGCATCCAACTCCCAAGTTTTAAACCTGTGACACTCTGCTCTTGTTGGTCCGATTCTTGGCCAGTTGCCAGAACCAGTTTTCATAAGATATCTTTTTCTGATAGCAAGAAAAAATTATCTGATCAGTAGGAAACAAATTCTTAATATAAGAAAAATTTCTTTACTATAAGAAGAGTAAATTTTCTTTCCCAACAGAAAATTTTCTCACCATAAGATATTTTTTCTTACTGTAATAATTATAGAGTTTTGGGCAAAAATATTTATCTTTTCAAGAAAATTATTTCTGGCAGTGTAGGAATTTCCTAATTCTTTTTAGCGAACCTATGGGCTTATGTGATGGAGTGGCATCGTCCGTCATTTGTCGCTCATCGTCTGTTCGTTAGTCCATACTATCTCAAAAATGGCAGGATATTTGCATTACCAAATTTTGTGCAAAAAATCTGTCATTTGAAAACTCGATTAGATTGAGCTTATTTTTTTGCTATCTGCATTAACTTAGATTTTATAAGGAAAAAGCTAAAAAAAAAACCTTAAAAATCATCTTCTCCAAAACTGTCTAGCCAAATTGTTCTATTGTTGGCCATGCATGGGTTGATTAAATATTAGGTCAGACTTGGATGCAAATACTAGCTTTGCATGGTGGAGGGCATACTTTCTAGTTCTGTTTGCAACATCTGAACCTAAATTTTGTTTATCTTTACAGGGTAAGCTGTTGTACTGCCATACGCCACCAGGTGTCAGCACAGAAGAGTTTGAGCCAGCAGGAGAAGTGATACAGAGGGTCAAGCCGATGGCACTCGGAGCCTCTTCAGGAAAGGTAGATAATGTTACAGCCATTGAGGAGGAGTATGCTATCACCCGTGTTTGGGTTTCATGGTTTGTTTTCATGTGTGCATTAGATCATTAAACAATCAGTGAATGAATTTTAACGAAATTTTATTTTATAGGAATGACACCCTTTTATTAGCTCAGCTGACTCTTAGGTCATGATGAGCTATAGCTTTCGGTCTTTTTTCCATTGTCCATCTGACCAGCCATCTGGCCGTTTGTTTGCAAAAAATAAATCATAACTGTAAGACCTATGAAGATCCTGTTTAACATCCAGACACTTCATATAAAATGTCCTTGGAAACCAAAAATAAGGTCACAGTGGACTTAATTAGGGCCCCGCTTGAAAATATATTTGATTTGCATCTTTCATTATCTGTAACTGCAAAAGAAACCTCAAGCTCTGGTGTTATCATTAAATGGTAATAGAATGCATGACTTCATTTTTTTCCCTGACTTCCCATACGTGTGTGTGTGTTGAATGTTTGGGACAATTCTACATTAATTATAAAATATATAAAATATAATTTCAGTTAGTTTCTTTTCATGATAGTTAAGAATATAGAAAAATGTTCCATTTGCTGAATGTATCAAACAACTGATATTTAAACCCCCTCCCTTTTGCTGTGATTTTCCATAAGTTCTTAGGGTGTTTTGGGGGATTGTTCACTACATTCAAGGAACAAAATGTATTTCCTTTCATTTATTATTTTTATATAAGAACATATTCGACATAATATCAGTTCACATTACTTGCATATGATTTCTAGTTATATATCATTTTAATGTAACACATTTAACATAATTTTCTGTTTATTTGCAGCCAAGATATACCAGTGATGTGGACAAAAATTTCTTTGACAAGGTAAGTCTGAACTCTACTGTACAAGTAATGGAGAAAATGTAGAGATAATTACAACAAAAACTCTTTTGAGCCTCTCTGTTACAATTTGTCTTTGTTTTCATAACTACCTCAACAGACAAAGAAAACTACAGATTCCCTTGTCACCAGCTGTATTTCTGTGTTTTGAGTTTCTACGTTACATTACTGTATTATATTTGTTGTGCAGGTGTTTTAATTAAGGCCTATCAGCAAGGTAACATAGCAACCAGAGCTCTAAGGTCTTGAGGAAGCTAATGCACATGGTGAAATTCAAATATTATATTACAACAAGTAACTTTAAGTAGCTTGTAAATTCTGTAAGTTTATATTGTCACTACTGCAGAATTTGTTAATGGAAAACTTACCTTTGTTGAAACTTTTTTTCAAGCCATAGTTCCTATGTACATGCCAGAAATTATGCCTGTATTATTTAATTTAAAAAAGTTATGGGCCCAAACATAATGCATTTTGTAAAAAATCAGGAAAGATATTTGATCACTTAACACAAAAAATGTTAAAGCTGTAAACCTTTTTTCCAGTAATATAACTTTAATTAATCAAATTAAATTGTATACCCAAAATTAGATGAAAATCTTTTAAATTTTTTAAAATATTAATAAAAATAAAAAAATGGTACCTTAAATTTTGCCCAACTTTGACCATGGCATGTTTTTTCCTGTAAGTACTGTGGATTTAATTTTCACAATATGTTTTTGTTAGCATTTCAACTGTTAACACGAAAAATTTGAAACCAGTTGATCAAAAACTGTAGATTTTATTCAAGTTTTCAAGCACCATGTAACATATTGTTTACATCAAGCTAGTGTTATGCAGTTTGCAAGAGCTCAGCTCCCCAGCTTCAGCTCTAAGTTCCTTAAATTCGGCATACAGTTAGATGTCTCCAAAATCCCCTACCATGCCAAGAATTTGGTCACTAGGACTTAATACCTTTGAGATATTAATGAAAAACTTTATTTTTCCATTAAAAACCCATTGTTACACTTCAAGACTGCCTAATATTGAAACCACTGATCTGACTTTAATCATAAATAATATACATATTTTTCATTCTCTATGCACATGCCAGAATGATGTCAGTATTGCGTAATTGTTTTAAGTTATGGGCCCAAACATAATGCACTTTGTAAAAAATCAAGAAATATATTTACTCCCTTAACAAGGGCATTGCTGAAGCTAGAGATTTTTTTGTCAGGGATGTAACATTTTTTAATCAAGATTTAATTGAATTCCCAAAATTAGTTCTGAATTTTTCAAATTTTATAAGTTATTAGTATAAATATAAAATTAGTACCTTAAATTTTGCCCAAATTTGACCATGGCACGTTTGTTTCCCGTGAGGGCTGTTGATATAATTTTCATATCATGCACACATAAGATGTCCATTAGATGTCCCCAAAATCTCCTACCATACCAAAAATTGGGTCATTAGAACTTCGTTCCTCTGAGATATTAAGGAAAAACCTCTTGTTTTCCATAAAAAAGCCATTGTTACACTTCAAGGCTGCCTAATATCAAAACCACTGATCTGTTTTTGATCAGATTTAGTATTCATATTCTTCCATACATTTTCTGTGCACATACCAAAAATTAGTCAGTATTGGGTATTATTTTGAAGTTATAGGCCCAAATATAATGCAGTTTTTTAAAAATCAGGAAATATATTTGCTCACTTAACATGAGAATTGCTGAAGCTGGAGACTTTTTTTCAGGAATATAACTTTATTTAATCAAGATTCAATTGTTTACCCAAAATTAGATCTGAATTTTGCAAATTGTTCAAGTTATTAGCATAAATAAAAAATCAATACCTTAAATTTTGTCCAAATTTGGCAGTGGCACGTTTTTTCCCTGTAAGTACTGTTGATTTTATTTTCACAGCATATATACATAAGGATTTAATCTTTTAAAATCTGAAATTTCAAAGAAATTGTTTGAAAAGAGTAGCTTTTATTCAAGTTTTCATACACCATGTCAAGTGTTGTTAACATGTGGCCCACCTAGTAGTACAGCCTTCACTTGCATTATGTAACCCACCCCAGGCAGCTTGCCTTGGCCCAGCTTGGCCACTACTAGCAGGCTTCCCCTCTGTCCTGCACTCACCCCCCCCCCCCAGCTGGTGCATAAACTAGATGAATGTTATAATTTTCTGTATTTTATTTTATTCTTGGACATGCTACATTTTAGATTTTGTATTGTACCACCAGGGTTACAATGATTAAAGTGCACATTTAATTGTGTTCACAAAGTGATGTATTGCTATGAAAGTGTGGATGTTCATCAGATAAGTAATGCTTTACTTCAGAAGAGTAAAACTTCACCAGGTGTGAAATTGACTATTAATTCCAGTAATTAATTATAGCTGAGATTGTAATTAGCATAATGATATTGTTTGTCTCTCATTCAACCAACAGTGTGTATACTTTATTTGAAAAGATGTTTTTATTTTGTCAAATTTACTGAATCTTTTATTTTATTTTGGTGAATAAAATTAAGCATGTACTGAAAACTCCAATGTGCAAAACGTTTTAATAGGGATACAAGGAATAATTTTGTAGATGCCATGTTGTTATATATAAACTTAAATGCATTATTCCCTTGAAAGTGAAATGAAGGTATTAGACCATTTTGTCCACTTGCCTGTCCATCTGCAAATTTTTCATATGCATCACAGTATCTCAAAACTTTTACTGTTTTCTTCATGACAGTCTTGTCAGAGTATTATTTTGCAATCATATATTGAGAACTTTACTATAACCAAGTAGGAGGGCCCTTTCCTCTTAGCTTCTCATATGCTTATATAAATAAAAAACATTAGAATATTTTTCATATTTTGCATTTGCAAAAATTTCAAACTTAAGCTGGTTGTTGTGACCCATGGGTCCTTTGTTTATATTCTGGATTCTCAACATCATTGTTTGGCTAAAACTGAATAAATACCAGACATGGTGCAAATACTTGGCAAAGGTATATGAATATGAATATGAATATGTACTCCATTATAAAATTTCTTGCATAAGAATGGGAATTCAGGTAAAAATGAAAGTATTTGAATACCAGTGCAAATACGTTCAAAATGTATTCATGAATGCATTCATGAATATATTCTATAATATTATTTTAATAATCATTTCAGTTAAATTTTATTAAAAATATCATGATTCTCATTTTATTTTTAATAAAAATTATATTTGGCACAATATTTGTTATTAAATTTTAATAAATAGTTGAACTCTTTATCTTATATGTGCTGCTTATCAGTTATATGGCCAAGTCAAAATCTATATGACAGTGGCACTCCATTTGTTAATAAAATAAATGAAATCAATCTCTCCCTGTCTCCAAAGAAACTATCAAAATCATACATAAGCTTAACACTAACAACTCATAATACAGCTTATATTTATTTCCACACAAAACCAGCATGTGCCTCATTTCAAAATCATATTTTTTTTTATCTTATATAACAGCTGAGCGCCGTGACCCATAGGTCCCTTGTTTTTAATAAAAATTATATTTGGGACAATATTTGTAATTTTTTTTAAATAAATAGTTAAACTCTTATATTATATGTTCTGCTTATAAGTTATATGGCCAAGTCAAAATCTGTGTTACAATAGTACTCCATTTGTTAATAAAATAAATGAAATCAATCCTCTTCCCTGTCTCCAAAGGTACTATCAAAATCATTCATAAGCTAAACAACAACAACTCATAATACAGCTTATATTTATTACCACACAAAACCAGCATGTGCCTCATTTCTAAATAATATTTTCTTATCATATATAACAGCTGAGCGTCGTGACCCATAGGTCCCTTGTTTATATGATGAATCAGCATATATAGTTTCACATATCTCCAACAGGTGTCGCTAGCTGTGGATATAAATTACTTGAATTTTTGCAGTAACTGCCAGGTGCTGCCTTCTGTTGAGCATGGTTAGAATAATTAGCATAAAGTCACCACTAGAAGGGTGAAAATTGGGGACATTAATTCCTTGAATTTGCTTGTTAAACAGATGGAGTCACGTCATGGAAGCAAGGGAATCCAGGGTGTGGTTGGGTTCACTCGTAAAGCGGGCTTCACACGGCACCACACAGCGGGAGAGGGCGCTACTAGTACGAGCAGCAGTGTTGACTCTCTGTCTGCCAAACCATGGAAAAGACACAATAACAAAAATAAGAAGGAAAAGTTACGACGACTTCACAAGAATTTAGATGCCTGATTGTGTTTCTGTATATTTTATATTAAGATTATTAATAATAAATCAAAATTAAACAAATAAAAAAATGAATAATTTTAAGAAATAAACAAAATATCTGTAAAACAGGAAATATTCTTGCATTGCCAAATTTTACAAATCGTGTAATTGAAACGAATCTGCAAAAAATACACATACAAGTTAAGTTCAAGTGTGGGAATCTGCACATATGGATAGTGGTAATACATGTAATTGTATATATGTACTGGTTGGATATTAACCAGCTTGGCCTAGCATATGTGAAAAGGCACAATGGTGAGTAGTTTCACATGAACAGTTAAATTAAGATATCATGCTAAAAAAATTTGATCATGTTCAATTTGTGCAAATTAAAATGCAGAAATGTCCTGTTTTACAGTAAAATATTACTTAAACCTTTTGTTGTTCAGCTATGAATATATGTGTATGCAATATTTCATATGAATTTGTGAAATTCAAAAATATTTTAACATAACTTTCAGTTGCATTTTATATATATTTATATATATATATAAATATATATGCGCAATTCAGAATAATGTATATGTATATATACAGCTGTTTTGAAAATGTAATAAAAGATCTATTTTTGTGTAACTGAAATTGTTTTCCTTTGTGATTTTCATGAGCCTGCATAAGAAATTCTGTTATGTGATGTGCAGCTGAGCATACAAAGAGTTTTTAGCTCAGCTGACTATAAGTCATCTGAGCTATAGCTGTGGTCCTTTGTCCGTCGGCTGTCTGTCCGTCCGTTAAACTGGCACGTTTTAAAACCGTAGGACCGAGGAATCTGAAATTCGGCATACCTGTAGATGTCCCCCAAATCTCCTACCATACCGAAAGTTGGGTCACTAGGACTTCATTCCTTCGAATTATTAGGGAACCTGTGAGCTTAAGCGATGGTGTGGCGCCGTCTGGCGTCTGTCGGCTGTCGTCCTTCGTCTGTACATTAACCCATACTATCTTGAAAATGGCAAGTGTTAGCATTACAAAATTGTATGCAAAAAATTAATCATCTTAAAAACCCTATCGGATTTTGCTTATTTTTTGGCTAACTGCATTTTCTTAGATTTTATAGGGAAAAAGCTTAAAAACCTATAAAAATCTTCTTCTCCGAAACTGTTCAGCCAAATTGTCCAATATTTCCCAGAAATGATCCCTGGAACAATCTCTGTCAAGTTTGTTTGAATGGTTCCAGTTCAGAGATTTTTGGCCGAGTTACAGGAGGTTGAACTTTGTCATCTGTCCAAAAAAGCATATTAAAATTTCAATCTCAGAAACGGCTGGAGCTATCATCACCAAATTTTATGCCAATGTTTGTCACATGAGTCTTATCTGAAATTGGTTTATTGGTGGCGCCACCTGCATCAGCCTTTTTTGTACAGGGGTCATTAGTGCCCTTATCATACTGAGGGCTACAAAAAACTTCTTCTCTGAAACCATATGGCCAAATTGTTTAATATCACACAGAAATGATCTTAGGGTAGTGCTTTCTGAAGTTTGTTCAAATTGTCTCAGTTCAGTGAATTTTGGCTGTGTTATGGGAAGCTGAATTTAGTCATATGCCATAACAGCCCATTTTAATTCAGTGGCTACAAAGATCCTCTTTTCAAAAACCATTGAGCCAAATTCTTAAATCTCACATATTAATTATCCTTGGATGTTAATAATTCAAATTTGTTCAAATGGTTTTGGTTCAGTGAATTTTGGCCGAGTTATGGGAAGCTTAACTTAGCCATTTTTCTGTATTTTCCTATATGAGTTATAAACCTGCAAAACATTTTTCGACTGACACCACTTAGGCTAATTTCTTTAATATTTTACAAAAATAATCCCCTGAATAATTCTTATAATAACTGTTTTTTTATGGTTCCAAAGAATGAATTTTGGTTAAATTATAAAGATTGAATTGAGTCATTTTACCATATATGTTAGCTGTGTGAAGCATATACATCTAGCCTGGCACCAGTTTATCAGCATTGGTTACATCATGCCACTAAACATTTATATTTCAGGTTATATATAATTTATATTGACAATGTTTTTATAAAAGCTTTTAAAAAATGTAGTTTTATTACGTAAACATTATTGTGAGCTGTTTCTGTATTAATGAGAATTTTCTCTGTTAAAGATTATACGCCAGAGTAAGCTAACCGAAAATTTTCCCTTATTGGGCCTATTATCGCCCATCCCGCCTCGTTCCCGTGTATCTAGGTCACACTTCCGTTACCCATAATCACATTTTCTTCTGGCGTTCGCCATGATGGACGTGTGATCCCGCTCTGCGAGATTCGCCACTGTTGGGTTTGTACTAATGAGTTTGCCAACTGAACTGTAAGTTGTCTTCTTTTTCCCTTGCCCGCCATGGAGAACCCCACTTGTGGCTCTTGTGGTTCTTAATCCCGGTTGGGACTCCCACCCCCTTGTTTTCGTTGCCGCTCCAACAATGACTCCTGCCGTGTTCCGGCTGTTCCTTGTTTTCACTGCCAGACTTGGACGTCTGACCAGTGGGCCCTTTCTAGGATTGGGCTCATTCCCCTGTACTTGGGGGTTCCCCTCCTGTATTCCATTGTCTGGCCCCGTGGTTGTCTCCGAGGGGGTGGGGGGCCTACCCTGGTTGACCGCACCACGGCCGTGCTGCGTTCACCGTCCGTTCCTGCCGGTCCTGTCACCGGTCCTGTGGTTTAGACAGTTAAATCGTTGAATTCTCATTCACGGAAACGGAATTCTTTCCCCGTTCCCGCGGCCTCCCGTTCTGCCAGCATATCTGCCTATTCCATATTACATTTATTGTCCCGGGTTTGTTATTCACTTATGTCGGATCTCGACGATTGGTCTTGACCCGATTCTGTCCGCCCGGCGCCCTCGCTGGCGCCCCGGTACTTTCTCCCCGGCCGTTCTCGCCGGATTCCTTCATTATCCCCGGGGCCGGCTGGAGCCGTCCCGCTGGATCGCCCGGACCTTACTGGTGTGCAGGTAAGTGCGTCGGTCCCTACTGCCTCCATTCGGGGCTGCCGGCCTCGCCTCCGGTTCCTCCGTCTGCCGTCGTTCCTTACCGGCCGGCCGGCTCTTTTTTCAGTTACCATCTGCTGTGCGGCCTGCGGCTCCGGTTCCTGTGCCTTCCCGGATGGTTCCTGCTGCTGCTCGTTCCCAGGCTTCCTGTTTCCAGCCTCCCGTGGCTCCGGCTCAGCGGGTCTCTCTGGCTCCCCCTACACGGGGTTCTCCAGGGTCCCCGACTGCTCCATCAGCCGATCCCGCCCTGGCACCAGACCAGTGGTCGGCGATCACGCTGCGCCGCCAGGCTTGGCGTCCGAGCACATCTGCTCAGTCAGCCGATCCTGCCCTGGCACCAGACCAGTGGTCGGCGATCGCGCTGCGCCGCCAGACTTGGCATCCGTGCAAATCTGCGCTTATGAACCTAGTGGCTACCTCCACACAGGAGGCTTACCCTAGTGGTCCAAAGTTCTGTTGGTACAACCTCGGACTTCCTCGGCGGCTGGTTCTTTTTTTATTCCTGGCCCCTTCATTCGCCCTCCGCAGCGCCTGCTGTGTGTCTGGTATTACTGACCGCACGGGGGTTCTCTTCCGTGGGCGCCCTGCGGTGGTCTCGGGGTCTCGCTCAAAAATATCTGGGGCCCCACTTCCGCCGGGTTCTGATACACCTTGGTCCCCCGGTACCCTCGGGAGTTCCCTTGGGTACCGGGCTACCGGGCTACCTGTTCGTTCGCTTGCTCCCTTCTCCTGAGCTCCCGGATGTTCAGTCTGCTCCGCTGCGCCTCGTGTCCGGCCTGGCACAGCTGTTTGCGGACGGTAAGTCTTTAATTCCATCCTCTGTCCAGTTTTCCGATCGTCACCTGTCGGATCTGGAGGGGCTCGGCTGGCAAGCGGCCGGTATGGTTTACGACTTGCAGGCTGTCACTTGCTTGCATGCCGTTTCCGGACACGCTCCCTCTCCCCGACATATGGCAGGCTTCTGCCCATACTGGCGCTGTGTTTAATTCAGGTCGTTGGCGCCCGGTTGTTAATTGCATCTTGTTACGCCGCCCGGCTTGCATTCAGTCATTTATGCACTTATGCCGCGGCTTCTCAGGCGGAGTTAACCGAGCTTTATTCTCCGCCTTTACCGGTTCCCTGCTGTTTGGCGGCCAATTACGGCCTCTCTTTGACCGCGCCTTGGCGCGCTCAGATCGTCAGGCCCGCCTCCGCTCGACCTCTCTTGCGCCTCGGCCTTCCTTCCGCGTTCCCCGCCTTCGGCCTCCGGTTGCGGCTTCCGCTCAGCCGCATCGCGCATCTGCTACCTCTTCACGTCCTTCAGGACGTTCCAGCCGTTCTCCGCCTTTTTGTGGTAGATCCTCCAAACGAGGTTCGACCAAGAAATGCCTCTCTCGCTCCGGTCAGCGCTCGGCTCAGCGACCGTTTTCCCGCGTGGGCGGGTTTCACCTCACAGCGGTTAATTCTCAGCGCCCTACAGTTCGGGTTCCGTCTTACATTTAGCACACTCCGCCTCCGTCTGATCCGGCAAAACGCCTCGCTTGGCGGAGGCCATTCAATCTATGTTGGACTAACGGGCAATTTCGAGGTTTCCCCATCCACCATGGGGTTTCACTCTCGCCTTTTCTTGTTCCCGAACCGCACGGCCGTTGGCGCCCGATCATAGACCTGAAGCGCCTCAATTCGTTCATCCGTCCGCCCCCGTTTCGGATGTTCCTTATCCATGCTGTACTCCGCATTGTTCGGTGGCTGGATTCGGCGTTCAAACATAGACCTTATGGATGCATAATTTCACGTTTCCATTCTGGGTCCATCCGTTCGGGATCCACGTGGCCCCCTGGAATTTACCATACTTGTTCACACGGTCCCGAGTTATCTCCGTTCACCGGGCATTTCTGTGCTCCCTTATCTGGACGATGGCTTGTTCATGCGGCCGATTACTCCCTCTTACTGTCGCATCGCTCCCGGGTTCTCAACTTCCTTCGGAACCTCGGCTTCCTGGTCATTGCAGCGATATCTCTTCTAACTCCCACCCAGTCCCTCCAAATTCTGGGTGTCACGCTCGATTTGGCATCCGGCGAAGCGTCGCTCCCGCGCGATTTTGCTCTCCCGCTCCGCCGCCTCATTCGTTCCTTTCTCACGCGGCGCCGTGTAGACTCACGCACTGCCGCTTCTCTCCACGGTGCTCTCAACTGGGCCGCGTCTTTCATCCTGTTCGGCCGCCTGTACCTGTTCGATTTAGTCTATCTTGCGTCGGCAAGGTCTTCTCCGGTTAACCTCGGTTCGTCCTACGATCCTCCCGTTTCGGCGCACCTGGCTGTCCCTTCGTCCCTGGATGGACCTTTCCTTTCTCTTGCGCGGCATTCCTTTTTCCAGGGATGTCGATTGCACCGTCTATACCGATGCGTCTCTCCTCGGTTGGGGGGCCCATCTCGCTGATCTTCGCGCTTCCGGGATCTGGTCCCCGTTGGAACGTCTGCTCCATATCGATATCCTCGAACTGCGTGCCGCCCGTCGCGCGATCTCCCATTGGTCTCCCCGCTTGATCAGCCATCGCATTCTCTTCCGGACCGACAATACCATGGTTGTGGCTTGTATCAACCAGCAGGGCGGTCCTCGGTCTCCCTCGCTCATGCAGCAGCTTACCTGTTGTTCGATCTATGCCTCTCTCTCCGGGCATTAGTTCGTGCCTCCCATCTTCCGGGCGTGTCGCCCATCCTAGCGGACGCCTTTTCCCGTCATCCGGCGTCTCTTCCTTCCCCGCCGCTCCTTCCGCTCCCGGTTTTCGGAGTGTTTTCGCTCGCCTGGGGCGGCCGGAATTCGATCTGTTCGATTTTCCATCCCCCCCCCCCATCTCGTGCCTTCCGAGACGCGTCTCCGTCACCCTCGCGACCGTCTCCCCGACACGCCGCCGTAAGGGTGGTCTCACCGGTTTCTCTTGCGTTTCCGGCGCCTCCTCTCCTCCGCCGTGTTCTTCTCCGCTTGTCCGCGCGGACCGGACTACCCTGCTTCTCATCCTCCCGTTTCAGCCTGCGGCTCCATGGTTCCTCTGTGGCGCTCGCTTCTCTCTCACCCCCCGCTTATAATACCGCTCCGCATCGCGCTCCTGTCGTTCCCTCGAGCGCGTCGCCGTTCGGTCGTGCCCTCTTTGCGCATGCATGCTCTCCTCGGACACCTCAAGGATCAGCCCATTTCAAGTCCGGCTGCTCTCCTTGCCTCGGCTCCCCGTCGCCGTTCTTCGGTCCGCCTCTATGACTCCCGGTGGCGTCTCTTCACGGAGTGGGCGTCTTCCCGCGGATTCTCCCCTTTAGATCCGTCGCTTGCGGCTGTTTTGGATTTTTTTTCGTGTTCTTCCTGCAGGATAAACAATTATCCTATCCCTCTCTGCGTGGCTATCGCGCCGCCCTGCTGTAGGTGCTCCGTCTGCTGGGTCTCGATCGTGTCCTTCATCACCCGTTGGTGTCGGACTTTCTCCCCGGGGTTCATGCCCGTGCGCTCGTCCTCGGTCTGTTGCGCCTTCCTGGCGCCTGGATGTCGTCTTACGTCACCTCCGGGAACCCCTTATGAGCCGTTGCGTTCGGCCCATCTTCTCCATTTGTCTCGGAACACGGTTTTCCTCCTAGCTCTTGCCTCGGCAGGTCGCCGTTCTGAGCTTCATGCCCTCGTGGCTGCTTCGAAATTCATGCAAATTGCGGCCGACGCTTCGTCGGCGGCCCTACATTTTCCTCCGGACTTTTATAGGAAAAATCACAATTTCGATTGACCCTCCATCTGCTTGGCACGTTCCGGCACTCCCTAACGGTCCGTACCGTTTTGGGGCTACCATTTGCCCAGTTCGTGCGTTGCGTTATTATCTACACGCTCCTCATTCTTTACGGGGGGGGGGGGGGGGGGGGGGGGGCGCATGAAGTTGTTTATTTCTACAAAAGTCACATCTTCCAATAAGGAGATTAGCCCTATCACCATTAGTGCGTGGCTCAAAGCTACTATCGTCGCAGCATATGAATCAGCTTCTCAATCCACATTAGACCAACTTCACTTCAAGGCCCATGACATTCGAGCTATTTCGACTTCATTGGCCCATTTCTCCGGGATCTCACCTAATCAGTTGGTCAAGAAGGGATACTGGAAATCCCCATCTCCGTTCCCACGCTTCTATCTGACAGATGTTCCGCTCCAGGCTTCAGGCCTCTACTCCATGGGCCCTGTGATCGCGTCGGGTGAGGTCCTCCAATTTTCCAGGCCATCTTATTCCTCTACGTCGGTTCCGCCACCGACGTCGTCTGCTGCTCCATCGCCGCACTGTGATTCCTCGTTTCAGCGTTACAGGTAGGTGCTCCCTCCCCAAGGCATGTCTGTTTTTTTCTCATTAATACAGAAACAGCTCACAATTATGTTTACGTAATAAAACCCCCCCATTCCCTCCCTGTGAATGGTGGTTTTGTTAGTAAACTGTTGTGAGCTTTTCTGTATTACAAACATCGCTCCCTCCCAGTCCTCTTCCTTACGCCTTCGAAAATGTGATTATGGGTAACGGAAGTGTGACCTAGATACACGGGAACGAGGCGGGATGGGCGATAATAGGCCCAATAAGGGAAAATTTTCGGTTGGCTTACTCTGGCGTATAAACTTTAACAGAGAAAATTCTCATTAATACAGAAAAGCTCACAACAGTTTACTAACAAAACCACCATTCACAGGGAGGGAATGGGGGGGATTTATGATTTTAGATATTCCTCATGCCAGGCAATGTTTACAATTACAGGTATACAGCTCTCTGTGGGTATATAAAGACGGCTGTACATGGATCATAAATAATTAGTATCCATACTCTACTTATTTCAAGAATTTACCATCAGTTAGATGTATCTGTATTATAATTTTGCATTCAGTATACATCTGTAGTAATTTTTAGTAATTTTTATCAAAAAGTACTTGCATTGTTCATGTACATGAGAAGTAATGGTCTAGCATGAGGCATTATACCTGGTGTATTTCCCAATGCACAGGTTCGCATTAGGCCTGTAGGCCTTGTTAAGGAAAAACCTCTGTTTTCCATTAAAAACTCATTGTTACACTTCAAGACTGCCTAATATCAAAACCACTTACCTGATATTGATCATTTTTAATATATTAATTCCTCTATATATTTCCTATGTACATACCAGAAATTAGTTTAATATTTTTAGCTCAGCTGACTATAAGTCATCTGAGCTATAGTCGTGGTCCATTGTCCGTCGTCCGTCTGTCTGTCCGTCCGTCCGTCCGTCCGTCCGTCCGTCCGTAGATGTGGCACGTTTTGAAACCGTAAGACCTAGGAATCCAAAATTTGGCATAATGTTAGATGTCCCCAAGATCTCCTACCAAGTCGAAAACTGGGTCTTTGCGACTTCGTTGCTTTGAGAAATTAAGGAAAAACCTCAATTTTTTATTAAAAACCTACTTTCACACTTCAGGACTGCTTAATATCAAAACCACTCATATGTTTTTCCTCATATTTACCATAAATATTCCTCTATATAGTTTCTATGTACATGCCAGAAATTAAGTCTGTTAAGTATAAATTCTTTAAGTTATGGGCCCAAACATAATGGACTTTGTAAAAAATCAGGAAAAATATTTACTCACTTAACATGAAAAATTTTGAAACTAGAGTCTATTTTCCCAAGTATATTACTATGTTTAATTAAGATTCAATTGTTTACCCAAAATTAGATCTGAATTTTGTAAATTTTTTAAGTTATTCGCATAAAAATAAAAAATTGGTACCTTAAATTTTGCCCAACTTTGACCAAGGCACGTTTTTTTTCTGTTAGTACCATTGATTTAATTTTCACAGCATGTAAACATAAATATTTAATTTGTTTAAATCTCCTGAGATCCCCTGCTGTGACAGGTGTACAGTTATTCTCATATCACCATCCCAATCACCCCCCCCCCCCCGGCAAACCCAACCCACCAAATGTTATGCAGTAATTGTTATTGTTTTCACTGTATCTCCTTCATTGTAATGCTGTTTCCACTCCAATATGCAAAAACTTTCCTTGAAAAGGTAATTCAAGGTGTAATCCAGAAGATGCAATGTTGTGTAATGTGGCATTTTTAAAGAAATCAATTTTCTTTTAAATGATTTTAACAAATATAATTGAACCCATCAGTATGCTTAAATTTATAAAATATGAAGCACATTATGGATAAATAAAGACACATTTAAAAACTGTGAAATCTAAATCAAGTATTATTTTAAGATATTTATTGTTTTGCAGATTTAAAAGATATATTTTTGTGGTAAAAAATAAATAAACATTTGTATGCATGATGTGGTGTTATCTGACAAGATTGAGATTTATGATGATGCAATTAAGAATTATGAATCAACTTTTATATTCGGATATATATGTTATATTGGAAATGTATAGAAATATAAACTTATAATAAAAAAAAATTGATGTAATAAAAAAATGAGGATTTAATACAAACATTTGTTCATTATTTTCCTGCCTCAGCAGAATTTGAGATCAGGCTTTGTTTGCCCTGTTTTATGTTGTTAATTAGTTATATTTCAACTGTATAAATTTCATTTAAAAAAATACATTTATATTTAATAATATATATTATACAAAAAATAGATTCAGTTGAACAAATGTGTAAACTACTGAAATGTCAACAGTTAATCAAAAAGCCAACTAATGATCATGGTAATATTACAGATCATTTGTTCACAAACTGCACACATGCTTCAATTTCAACATTAGGAAACACATGGTTAGGTCACAAAATATTATTTGCAACAATTTCTTGCTCATCAATACAAACCAATCATATAAACCAATCATGGCCTTTATTACCTCTTCCTCTTACACAGCATCTCCATTTGATATTATTTTAGATTTTTACCTTCAAGGTCAACTTCAGCTGAGCATAGTGACCCATAGGTCCCTTGTTTAAATTTTACAAGTTATTAGCATAAATATCAAATAGGTACCTTAAATTTTGCCTTACTTTGACCATGGCATGTTTGTTTTCTGTAAGCACTGTTGATATAATTTTCATATCATGCAGAAATAAGGATTTCAGCTTGTTAGTTTTCAAAGTTGAAAGAAACTGGCCCAAAACTGTAGCTTTTATTATAGTTTTTATGAGACCATGTCAGACCCTAGGCTCTACCCACTCCCTCTTCAGTCACCTGTATGTCCTCTAGTTGACCTCTCAGGCCAATTATGCATGCTTGAGGCGGTGAATATTCCGGCCATAGCTTATGGCTGGCCTCAGTTGATTCAGGTGTCCAACCCAACTCATCTATTAGTTGTTTAGCCCAACAGCATAACCATAAACAATAAATAAATAAATTTTTATAGGTCTATAATAACAACTTTAAAAAAAATCAATAGAAAAGGAATTTTATAGTTGATGAGTAACAGGGAATTACCTTGCAATTACTGATGTTATATGGATTTTGTATGGATGAATGAAAATAAATTCCAAATAACACCATTGAGTCACCTATGGTATTTTTCTTTTCAATTTCAATAATGAAAAAAAAAATAATCAAATTATATTGTTCTATAATATTAGGGATTAAATGAAGGAAATTAATGATAGATAAAGATGCAGTTGATAATATTAATCTAAATTGCGAGGTCTTTTCCAAGTGTTTCAGCTTGTTAATTTATATTTATTTCAAAATTAAAAAAAAATAAATAAATATGTCAACATTTTTAAATTTTACTCAGACAAGTACTGAATAAAGATGTCAATATGTTTCACTAATAACATTAAGACACGTGGCTGTAACAGCTGTCATAAGACTATGAAATAATCAAAATTTATATTACTGGTTCCTATATTTCAGTTAATAAAAATTAAACTTGCCCATCTCTAGTTTTCTCCTTGTTTAATTTATAGGGTGTTCTTATCCTTGGGTTATTTTTTACATATATTATGGTTTCATTGCTGAGATTACTTCAATTTTTTTTTATACATTTATTTTTAAATAAAAAAATTTGAATATGATAGGGATTAGAATACAGGTAAATATGAAAGTATTTTTATACAAATGCAATCATGAATATATTCTATAATATTATTTTAATAATCATTTATTTCAATAATATTATTAAAAAATCTGATGAAAAAAACATGATACTGTTATTATATATTAAATAATATTTGACACAATATTTGTTATTAATTTTTAATAAATAGTTTAACTTTTCAAATAATTCTGCTGCAATGTAGGTAAAGTTTTATGGCCAAGTCAAAACCTGTGTGATAATAGCACACCATTTCCAACTGTAAATAATATAACTGGCATCAATCCTCTAGCTTCCCTGTCTCAAAGGGTATTATCAAAATCTTACATAACTTGAGTTAAACACTGTCAGCTCATAATAGAGCTTATATTACCTCACAAAACCAGCCTTTGCCTACTTCCTCTTCCAAATCATATTTTGTGATCATATATAACAGCTGAGCGCCGTGACCCATGGGTCCCTTGTTAAAGATCACATGGTTGATTCAGATTTCCTTTATCACTGGTATCTCAAGTTAACAGCCATAACAAAGCACAGCATTTGTGTCTTGCTAACGAATGGACAAAGCCCCATTAGCATCTGATTGTATCCCCAGACAGAAAACTATGGTTTAGGCACGGTTGCACCGCCGCTGCATAGATTTCTTTCAGGTGTAAATACTCAAAAAATATTTCATGGATCTTTACAAAACTTGACATGTGCATAGATATGGGTGAGGGGAATAAGGTTTTTTTTTTAAATCAGGTCATGACCTTTATTAGGAGAGTAACCCTGACCTTGAATAACTCCAATTAGAGGGAAAATCACACAAATACTTAAATATCAAAAGAAATCTTGAATGGATTGATCCTAAAATCAAGTTGACCAAAGATCTTGGACAGTGTTGTGTTCTGAGGAAGATAGGTGGCGCCACCTTATGTCATTTTCTTGTTTTTGTGCCATTTAATGCCCCATCATTGCAACTTGCTGGTACTGTGAGCATTAAAAAAATAACTAATTGACAGATTGGGCTGAAATTGTGCATGTCCACTGATCTTGGATACCTCCATCTTGTAATCAAGGCTGGTGGCGCCATCTGCAATCTTTTTTGTGTGACGTCCATCCATACATTGCTATATATTGGTGAAAATTGCTTACATTTCAGGAGTGGTTCAATGTATTGGCCTGAAATTTGGCATGTACAGCCATCTTGGAGAGTTTCATCTTAAAGCAGACCGATGGCACCACCTACCTTACCGTTTTCACAGTGTTAATTGATGCCTTTTTCTCAGGAATGATTTGCCATATTAGCCTGAAATTGTGCTTGTTCATAGATTTTGGATACCTCCACCTTATATTCAAGACTGAAGGTGCCATCCACAATGTTTTTTTGAGTGGCGTCCATCCATACGTTTGCTATTGGTAAAAATTGCTCTCATTTCAGGGGTGGTTCAATGTATTGGTCTGAAATTTGGCATGTACATTCAATTTGGAGAGTTTTCTAATAAACCAGACAGGTGGCGCCACCTACCATACCGTTTTCGTAGTATAAATTAATTTTCCCAAGAGGGATTCACCGTATTGGCCTTAAATGGTGCATGTCCATAGATCTTGGATACCTCCATCTCGTTTTCAAAACTGGTGTCGCCATCTGACGTCTTTGGGTAAGGTCCATCTATCTATTTGCTTTGGGTAAAAATTGCTCATATCTGTCATGGATAGCTTTTGTTGTAGACTAAACAGGTGGCGCCACCTGCTGTTCTGCTTTTTAAAATACACTGATGCACTTTTTCTCAGTTGTGGTGTCACAGCCTGAAATCTGGCATTGTGTACCGATCTGTTGATCTGTTTTTGGTGATAACTGCACGAATATGAGGAGTTTAATTGGTATCACTAGTGCCACAAATTTCTAGTCATGTCATGTCGGGAACTATAGATCTAGCCCAGAACTGGCCGGACTGTTCGGGGCCTATTTATAATCTGATAGTCTATGTTGCCCTGTGACAGGACACCATCGACTATCAGATTATAAATAGGCCCCGAACAGTCCAGTTCTGGACTATCACCTGCCTTATTTAATCCCCGGGGCAAAATAATGTCCCAGAAAAATAAACGCAGGCCATAAATAAACGCCGGTCTTATTCAGAGGCCGGGTGTCAGTGAAGTTTCCATGAACGCCGCCAGATGTCTTTTCCCGTCATTATAATTTGTGCATATACAGGTCAAATTGACCGGGCATTGTATAAATTTCGGTTTGTGTTTGTGTTCATGATATGTTTAATTCCTCTATAAATCTTTCTTTTTTCTTACGTGCATGTCTGTTTCCACAAGGGACACCAAATATTCCCGATTAGTCCATTATGATTAAAGCCGATCACCGACTCGGATCCTCGTGAACGCTACACAAATACATCAGCAGTGAGAAGGCTAAAGCCGCGTGTGCGGATATTTTGTGCGTGTGTCCATTAGATACGTTTTTCAGTGCGTTTTTAGGTCTTTAACTCTCTTTCACCTCTACAAAATGGCACTTTCCGCATGCGTTTCCGTACCCGCGGCTACATGGTCCGGTTTTCAAAAAACGTATCCGTTTCCGCACGCCGCCCGCACTCCGCACCGCATAAGTGGACGCACTTCTTCTTTATTCCATATGCGCGATTTAAAACGCGTCCGCATCCGCATCCGTACCCGTACCGCATAAGTGGACACGCAGCTTTACACTACTACTGCTGTTAAGCTAGATAAATATAGACTTTTATATAGTACCGCTTGACATATGTAGTACAACTTGGTATGGTGAGAGTCTATCTCACGGATGGTTGAACAGAACTGTCCAAGTACGTTTGGGCATATATTTCTTGTTTAGCAAATTGACCAAGATCTTTGATAGCTTTGTCTTCTGTGGATGACAGGTGGCGCCACCATCTGTCCTTTTTTTGTTTTCGCACCTTTTAATACCCCCTTCTAAGCATTAGAAGTTAAAAAAAAACTAATGGACAAATTTCTTTCATATTATGCATATACATAGATCATATAGGTTATTGGATGAGGTATATATAAATTGGGATCATTGCCTCTCCTATGAGAGTGGTCTTGACCCTGAATATTACCATATTAGTGAAAAATATTGTTTCTCAAGTTGATAGATGGAAGAAACCATGGTCCTTTGTCAAGTGTCAGTATATGCTTCTGAAGATGGGGGGCCTGTTCTATCCGGGGGGGGGGGGGGGGGGGGGGATTGTCTGGGAATACTATGGCACCAGAAATACTAGTTGAACAAATGTGTCAACAACTTTGAAAGAGCCAACCCATGATTATGGTAATAGCATAAATCTTCACATGCTTCAGTTTGAACATTAGAAAACACATGGTCAGATGACAAAATATTATTTACAACAATTCTTTACTAATCAATTCAAACCAATTATATCAAATAATCATGGCCTATATTAACACTCCTCTCACTTTTATGTCCATTTGTTTTTATTATTTATTTAACTTTCAAGGTCAACTTCAGCTGAGCACCATGACAAACCGGTCCCTCTTTTTTCACTGCACAGTTGTAATTCAGAAGTGTTATTGTATCCGCCAAAACGAAGTTTTCCGGATACCATGTTTTTGACCGGGTTCCGCCGCCGCCGCCGCGTTCGTTTCCGGAGAACTCCTTTGAGACTACTGGACTGATTTTTCCGAAACTTACACAAATTATCGGGTCACATGTGAACTGGTGCCTAACCAAGTGACCTTGAACCCTGACCTTTCCACTCTGCCCAGCGTCCGTTTGTGCGTCTGTTTCCTCACATAAACCCACATATCTCGGGAACCGTTTGACCGATCAGGAAATTTTTTTACACAAATGTAGCCCTGGGATAGCTTTATAACATACACAAAAAAGGTGCCGTCACCTGCAACCATGTTTGCACAGTGTCCATCTGTTCGCCTTGGGTTTAAATCACTCATATCTCTGCAGTGGTTTGACCAAATTACCTGAAATTCGGCATGCGTATACATCCCAGATAGCTTTTTTTATTTTATGACAGGTGGCGCCACCTACATTCACGTTCAAGCTGCAGACATCCAAGCTCATATCTCAGTAACCGTTCGACCAATCAGGAAAAATGTTTTACACAAATGTAGCCCTTGGATAGCTTTATAACATACACAAAAAAGGTTGGCGCCACCTGCAGCCATTTTCGCACAGCGTCCATCTGTTTGTCTGCCTTGGGTTAAAATCACTCACATCTCTGCAGTGGTTTGACCAAATTACCTGAAATCGGCATGCGTATACATCCTAGATAGCTTTCTTGATTTTATGACAGGTGGCGCCACCTACATTCACGTTCACGCTGCAGACATTAATGCTTATATCTCCAGACTCGTTTGACCTATCTGGAAAAAATGGTGGCGCCACCTGCAGCCATTTTTGCACAGCGTCCATCTGTTTGTCTGCTGTGGGATAAAATCACTCATATCTCTGCAGTGGTTTGACTTTTCCACATGAAATTTTGCATGTGTATACATCTTGGATAGTTACTCTAAGAACAATTGAATTTTAATTGCTCCCTCTGCGTGCTCTCATCATCGAACAATTCTAATATGACATTACAACTATGTAAGTGTACCCATGTATCCGTTGTCAGCAAAACTGAAACCAGCCAGCGAGGTGTGCATGGAGCCAATGTTGTTACATTTCCTTTGCGTTACAGCTCACCGGCCTGGCATCCTATGTGCACAAGGACCTGTGCAAACCTAGCCTTGGGCTCTCTGAGCCTGTGACCTTTCCAAACTGTTGCCGGGGCGAAGAGCTGTCGCTCAAAACGAAATGAACAACATGGGCTCCGTGTATTCCTTGCTTGGCAGGTAAACCGTTTTGCTAGCAACACGTCCTGATAATTATGTAGATTCCTTGTCGCATCAGTTGTGCGTCACATATCGGGCATTGTTTATATGCAGTCAAGAGGATCACAAATATTTATGGAATCAGTCTGTGGTCCACCTCATACACAGTAGCCTCTTCAGCCCCTAAAAAAATTTTGCCAACAGCATTTATATTTGCTATTTATTAATCATGTGACCATTTCAGCCATTCATAGAGGTCGTGTCTTCCAGCACCGGGTCTCATCTGATTGGACCATAATACAGTACACCCCTCTGGTGTAGCGATTCAGGATACAAGGTTAAAACAAACAGCGCTTACGATATAGGTACTAGGCCTATAGGTAAAGCGCTTTGTAAAGAGCGTAAACCAAGTCAAGACCCAATCAAGTTCTTCTGTAAAATTCCTCACTAAGTCCAGATCTAATAAAAACATTTTTGTTAAAAGCATTTTACAATGGTGATTATAGTGATGACTACTTTTGTTGGGTTTTACATGCTTTATACATTAAATTATAATAATCATTAGCTTCAAAGCAAAATAAAACCTATTCTAGTCCTTAACAGTTTTTTTTTGTCAATAGTTTGCAAACTGGCATTCTGATATGATGTGCATTAGGTGACTTTTTTACTGAATGTAGATGATTTCCTAGAGACAGCACCTCTTAGTACAGGCAGAGTGCCTGTCAGAGTCCCTTGAATATGTATATGTCAGCCAAATAAGTTTTCAAATTTTTTTCATGTGGCAGTGATAGCTGGCAAAAGTAAAAAAATGCAAAAATGACTAAATAGTGCAACACCTGACACATCTCGATGCAAGTCTTCTGAAATGGATAAATCTATCCCAGATATAGGGGTAAATTTAAGGAAACACCATTATTATATTTAATTTGGATATTTGATAACCTAAGATTATTGCTATAATTGCCTAAATAAATTGTGTAAAATTACCCAGTTCTTGTGTACTTAACAGCCTACTTTATTATCTGTGCTGCACTTAATGACTGTATAGCTGTTTTATATTTACAATCATTGATATGGAGGCCACACCAGAGAGGCTTATGCTCTGGATAATGGACATTTTATAAGCAAATTAAAAACCAGTATCATAACACTGATAGACACATCTATTCTTTATTCCAAGAACCACATAACATACGATACATACCTAACCACTATTTACAGTAACCTTCTTCATGCTGTTTATGAATCATGAATATTCATAAAATAAGCCTGGTCTCTTTCTCATCAAAACTGATGAAAGGTTATCATTTATTATTCATCCATGTCATGAATATTCATATGTTTTTCATCCATACAAAGGATTCATGGATATTCATAATGAGCTAGCCATTTTGTCTACAACTCATTGGTATGAACAATGATAAAAATAGCCATGTCACTCTGAGCCTGCTCATCAATATTTGTGAAATATAAATATTCATAAGCAGCTCATAAGTCTTAAACAGATGGCTCACAAAATGTTTACAGAAATCACACACAGATACAGATACTGGATTCTTTCTACCACTACTTAAAGTTTATGAAAATACAAAGCTTAAAGATTCCCAAGGATTAAAATAATTTGAATGCACTATTAAGCAAACATACAAAAACATGCAAGAACTATATTCTTTTGAAAAAAATTGTTTTGCATGATCAGTTTGTTTGGTAGATCAATGTTATAAGCACATCTGTACAATGAAACCTCAATGGCCTGTCAGTGAGAATCTAGGTAATACTGAGGAGCTTATAGACTGGAGATCCAGTGAAGGGTCTGGCTATAGTATAAGCTCCTTGATAATAAAGACTGGTTGCTAAACTGACATCTTTGTTCTAGGAGATATTACGATGATAGTGTCAAATGACCACAATATTTTATGGCAAATTCTAGTGCTGTGTAAATGTACAATGCATGAAGGAAAAAATAAGATAATAAACAAAAGTGCTACTTTTTATCATGCAGCATTTCCCTTGCCTGATCTATATTTGATAACTTTTTTTGTCTATTATCTATTTTATGCATTAAAGTTCTCTCTACAAGCCAATATGCACAGTATTATATAACAATATTCTTTTGAAGATGTCTTACAATGCCCGGTCTCAGCATAGCAACAGCTGCCTGCTGATTGGTCAGTCTTGCCTATGCATACTGAATTGCAGTGTGGTGATTGGTCAATGCCTTCTCATGTATAATTCATGATTTAGAGAATCAAGGCCTGAATTAATGTTTCATGATGAGTGGGAGTAACTAGTGTTTGGTCATGTGACCTGGTCATGTGACCTGGGCACATCATGACACCATGGAGATATACATCAGACAAAGAGTGATCTGCATTTCCCAAAAAATAAAAAAAAATGTAAACATTCCCCGTCTCATTTAATATTATTTGCCCATTTTTTCCTCAAAGCAATTCCTCTGACAGGTCAGGATAATGCTTGTTCAACAACAAGTGACCCACCATGTTACATTCGTCTTTACACCCTTTATCTAACAAATTTCCATGACACATAAATGGAATAATGATCTAGGTGGTGATTATTTTGGTATCCAGTAGTGACATGTAATACAGCAGAAATCGCTGAGAATGGCTCCATTTTTCAGGGGTAGTTAGGGCAATAGGCAGGAGCCAAATGAATGAGCTTTAACACCTTGGTTAGAGGTTTCTTACAGACTGCACGCAGTATCTCACACTCTGAGCTCATAGTAATCACTCCTTCTAATTTATACACCATGATTCCATTCATGTGCTTGTGGTCATTTCAGTTCACTTGAATACTACCAACTGATATATATGTTCAGCCTGTACTGAAAAACCTGTCTGTAAGACCAATCTATCTAATAATACCACCTGACTATTAAGAACACCCTTGAGTGAATTGTACACACTCACATTGGTTATAACTGACTTGTCTAAGAAGACCACCTGTGAAATAAGACCATTTTTGGCTAGTCCCACAGGTGGTCCTTTAACACAGGGTTCACTGTATATGTTGAACTTTTTTTTTTAAATTACAGATCTGTGTATCTGTATGATAAAACTGTGTATAAACATAATATGTGTAATCATGCATGATATTCATTTTTCCTTTCAGAATATTTCTTATGCACAAGTATTAAAAAAAGCATTTACCCTTCTTCTGCAAACACCTCAAAGTAAACATCATCAACTTTCAACAACAAATCACACATTACCATTACTCTGGTGCATCACCTATAAATAATGGAGTTCCAAAATAACATGCAAAAAAAAAGTCTCCTAATGTGATGCAGCATGATACAACAACAAAAGCACAAATGCAATGAAGGTTCCACGGGGCACAATCACAATGAAGGTTTCACAGGAACACACACTGTTAAAAAAAAAAAAAAGAATTCTCAAACATCTGTGGTTGTTCTTCCATTCTGTTGTATGCTATAAAAATATTTCCCCTTTGACAATGTTTTGGTTGGAATAGCTGCCTTAATGTGTGGTTGCTTCTCTTGTGAGAAAATGTGGTGAAGGGGAGTGAAAGAAATGTAAGCTTAATATGTGCGTTGCTCATTATATAGGAAGTGTAAAAGCTGTGGCAGTGGCAACACTAAGTGAATGGGCCAACAAGTTGATCTGTTTACACACATTAAAATCCTGTGCTTAGGCCATGGCTGTGCACAATTCAAGTTATCATACAGAGGTTATATGACTATATACTTGGCATCTGGGTAAGCTCTGAAAGTATATCCAAACAGTGGTACCCTATGTGTTTTATTGCCAACTAAAGCTAACCAAAGTAACTGCGAAGCCATGACAGTTGTCAGAACAGCACAACTACTGATGGTTTATACTGCAATTAACAGGTATGTACATACAGTGGCGCCACCTTGTCCTGATATCTCACAGGTGCATGCTTTTCAAGTGTATTCTGTGAATTAACAAAAAGATTACAAAAGATTACACAAGTATCTGCTTCAACAGAGCAACTTTAAATATATAAAATTGTTTTCATGAAAATATCTAAGAACTTTTTTTGTTGGTGCTTTTTAACAATAATTAACACAATATACCACTACATGCAGGACCACAAATATGTTTTATCAGGTCACAGAAAATAAAGCTTTGAAAATAAAAAAAAATTTCATTATATCAAACTACTTTTCATTGCCATACACATTGTCATGCATCTTTTGTGAGCACTTTGAAAAGTCAGAAGTTATGTACTGTTTAAGGTATACTTATGCCTCGATTATCACAAAATTCATTTTAAAAGTCTTTTTTTTTAAATCATTATAACTGATCTCAGAGGCTTCCCATTACACCACCTCACTCCACAGGGTATGTTGATGTCTCCAGAAAACAGTAGAACATTTCTGCAAATCTCAATTATAGCCAATTAACATGGACCAACCTTTTGCCAGCATGTTATTCTCGTTAATTGTCTTGGTTTTATTATTACTAAAATTGAAATTTTAAAGAAAACAACTTCATCAATGAGAGCAAACACTGACAATGGATGAATGATTAACCTAGTTAAATATTTAATTGAACTAACACAAAACAGTGCTGTGGGGTACCCCCACATTTTTGTGTCTCTCATGATTAATGTAGAATTAAAAGCAATTTTCACAAGCATGATTTTTCACAAATCAAGGCACTCTTGTAAAATTCATGAAAATTGCATGCTCAAGAAAATTTCAGTTTTTTCAAGTATACAACAAGAAATGCTTAAAATGGAGAAGAAAAACTGTGATATGGAGAAATCTGATAAAAAATTAAAATCCATTTTATACACACACAGGGCAAGAGGACAAAACTGAGAAGTGAAAATGTTGCTGTATGTGTGTTGTCTGTGAGAGCAAACAAATTTTTTCTTTTAAATATATGTTGATGTGTTTTGGCATGCTGCGTGCAGGGATGTTTCTCTTTTCCCCTACTAAATCATTCATACATAACAATACAATCCATAAAAATTCTTAGTACACATCTACACATCTAATCAATACATGACATATAATACCTCTATTAATAAAAGCAAAATATATGTACAAAATCATCTTTAAAAAAGTAATAAAATGACACACCCCCTCATACACCCCTATTGGATGTCAAACTGATCCAGCTAGGCTGGACCACAACCACTGATACCAAATAAAATGACCAGTATTCAAAGCCAAATTTCATGCAGCAATTTATTGAGTGGCAAAGGAACTACAGTTTATATAACCTGTAGTTATTAGATTGGTTATATAACCTTTATATTAAGGTTGGATAATGGTCTACGGTAACGTGCTCAACCCACTCTAATCTAGTTTTTTATTAACATCTCTAGGTAGTCTATAATTTATATTTAAGTTTCATTATCAACAAATCCTCAGGCTTTTAGTTTTATGTGTGGAAAATAATATACACTCTAACAATCATATAACAGAATATTGAATTTAGAAGCTTCAGATATTTATCTTGTATTGCATTGCTCTGGGCTTCAAATACTGGTTGTTGTATATGATTTCAGAGTTGTGGTTGGGGTTTCATAGCTGCGTAGCACCATGGCAGTTTAAACATGGCTACCCTCTGTGGGTGTCTCTGGCTAACGTGTCCTGTGTCGATCATGAAGTCCCAATATTAACTTATATATCAATGTAATCCACACTTGTAATGATGTGATACTTTACTGTGCTGTATAGTTCAGATTCCAAGCCAGTTTCCCTTGTTTTTTTCCTACATAACTAAAATTTCTGTAATCAGATTATACTTCCAGATGATAATGATCAATTGCCTTTACACTTGGTTTACACAGATTTAAATTAAAATAGTGAATACAAATGGGCAACCGACACTGTCTGATGAATGTGTACCTCTCTGTGAAACCCATTCATGTTCCTTTGTACTTTATTAGTAATGAAATATTACCTTGCATTCTTTTTGCAGTAAGAAACATTTTTTTAAATGTATGACGTAGTTTTACATGGATAATAAAATATCATGAATGCATTTCTGTCTCTGTTTCTCACACTTTCAGACACATGGTTATCAGTACAGCCCTAGCATTCAAGGTAAACACATTAAGATCAACAATATATCTTCTGAGACAGTCATAACTATCATTATTGTACATATTTTGTGATTGAATTCTTTTTCGTTGTCACCACTGTTTGTGCCAGGTAACAATAATTTCCATAACAAAAAAGTTTCCATAACACAAGTTAGCATCATGGCATTGTGAGAATTATGAAAACATGATAATGACATAATCTATCCGCAAAAAAATTGTTCGAGGTAAAACCCCATGCACTGATTTGCTACGCTGATTTATAACATCATAACGATACAAAAAAGTAAAAAAAATAGATATACATGGATAAACAATAATGAAGCTTGATCTGTATATGAACGCTGGAGACTTCACAGGACAAAAACTGTACAACACATCAACCAATAGATCCCGGAGGGGCCACTGTAGCATTTAGATAATTTACGGTATCTCTCCCTTGATCTTGCGTATTTTCTCGCATATTTTGAGAGCTGGCCCGAGCTTCATGTTCATCGCAGACATCAAGTGGTCCTCTTTCAGCAACATCAGAGCCTGACCGTCAATCTCTTGCTGACGGAAGTTATCAGCAAAGGCAGCACAATCCGGCATGGACCGGATGAAGTCAACCACATCTTGTACCTGAAAATACAACACGCATCATTTAGATGTGGCTTCATCGTATTTGTTGGTTTCATATTTACCCCTCTAATTCTTTGTGATTTTAAAGTTTTCATTGTTTCACGTGGGTTACATCACAATCTTACCATGCAATACTCTTCACAGAGTATATCCAATATGACATTCATTATACAAATCTTTATAATCTGACCAGGACCCTAAAAATCAAGTAGAAATTCTTTTCCCCCAAAAGTAGATAATATGAAAGATCAGATATTACTTATAATATCTCTATCTTTGATTTACAGGTAACATAACATATATGTTACTGTTTAAAATGTCAATAATTTTTCATTCAACTTTCAAATCTACAGGTATGGTTGCATGAATAACATACATAAATGCAAATAAGGTGACTTATTCAGGAGGGTTTCACTTTTGCAATAATTACCCTTAACACCACAAATTTTTAAACCCTCAGGAACACTGAGCCTACCAAATCATCTGAACTTGTAATGGGCTGTGTAGACTTGTGTTGGTAATAAAGCGAAAAACACTTACCTGTGCAAAGAAATCTGGAGGAAATTAACTTAGGTTTATACAATTGAAAATCATGTAAATATGTTTTTCCTTACAATACTCTGAAAGGAATTAAAAAAAATATTGGAACATCTTGTGAAGGAATTTGTAACTGTTAGAACAGGGAGGGTTTGATTCTATTTTAGTAATGGTCCTAATAAAGTCTGGCCATGATTGGATATATTCTCCAAAGTGCTGTGTATTTTTAATTAGAAAACATAATCTATTGCCTTGCTGACCAGTGCTCACACTGACTTTGCAACAGAATTTGTATCTGTCCTTGTTTGTTAAAAGGAAACCATGTTTACACACCGTCCAAGCCTGCGGAGGAGCTCTTGGTGCATCCTGTGTAGTTTCAGCCTCTGGTGTAGGTGGCGCCGGTGACTGCGGTTCAGAGCTCTCTTCCTGGCTGGTAGAAGTCGTGTCTGATGTAGAACTCTTGTTTTGTTCCTCTTCATTAATGACTGGTGTCTGTACACCACTCAGTTGCTGTATGAAAAAGAAATAATTATTAAATGAAACAAGCACCTGTATAACATTTACTGTTTACTGTTTTAACGTTTACTGGCTTTGTTCAGGTCCCTCTCTGGATCTCCTTGGTAGCTTTACTCAGATCCCTCCAGGGATCACCCTGGTAGATTTACTCATATCCCTCTAGGGATCACCCTGGTAGATTTACTCAATTCCCTCTAGGGATCACCCTGGTAGATTTACTCAATTCCCTCTAGGGATCACTAAAGAAGCTTCGCTCAGACCCCTTTGAGGATCACCCTTGTGACTTTACTCAGCTTTGTTTAGGTCCCTCTCTGGATCACCCTGGTAGCTTTTCTCATATCCCTCTAGGGATCACCCTGGTAGCTTAATTCAATTCCCTCTAGGGATCACCCTGGTAGATTTACTCAATTCCCTCTAGGGATCACCAAAGAAGCTTCGCTCAGACCCCTTTGAGGATCACCCTTGTGACTTTACTCAGCTTTGTTTAGGTCCCTCTCTGGATCACCCTGGTAGCTTTTCTCATATCCCTCTAGGGATCACCCTGGTAGCTTAATTCAATTCCCTCTAGGGATCACCCTGGTAGATTTACTCAATTCCCTCTAGGGATCACCAAAGAAGCTTCGCTCAGACCCCTTTGAGGATCACCCTTGTGACTTTACTCAGCTTTGTTTAGGTCCCTCTCTGGATCACCCTGGTAGCTTTTCTCATATCCCTCTAGGGATCACCCTGGTAGCTTAATTCAATTCCCTCTGGGGATCACCCTGGTAGATTTACTCAATTCCCTCTAGGGATCACCAAAGAAGCTTCGCTCAGACCCCTTTGAGGATCACCCTTGTGACTTTACTCAGCTTTGTTTAGGTCCCTCTCTGGATCACCCTGGTAGCTTGTCTCATATCCCTCTAGGGATCACCCTGGTAGCTTAATTCAATTCCCTCTAGGGATCACCCTGGTAGATTTACTCAATTCCCTCTAGGGATCACCAAAGAAGCTTCGCTCAGACCCCTTTGAGGATCACCCTTGTGACTTTACTCAGCTTTGTTTAGGTCCCTCTCTGGATCACCCTGGTAGCTTTTCTCATATCCCTCTAGGGATCACCCTGGTAGCTTAATTCAATTCCCTCTAGGGATCACCTTGGTAGATTTACTCAATTCCCTCTAGGGATCACCAAAGAAGCTTCGCTCAGACCCCTTTGAGGATCACCCTTGTGACTTTACTCAGCTTTGTTTAGGTCCCTCTCTGGATCACCCTGGTAGCTTTTCTCATATCCCTCTAGGGATCACCCTGGTAGCTTAATTCAATTCCCTCTAGGGATCACCCTGGTAGATTTACTCAATTCCCTCTAGGGATCACCAAAGAAGCTTCGCTCAGACCCCTTTGAGGATCACCCTTGTGACTTTACTCAGCTTTGTTTAGGTCCCTCTCTGGATCACCCTGGTAGCTTGTCTCATATCCCTCTAGGGATCACCCTGGTGGATTTACTCAATTCCCTCTTGGGATCACCCTGGTAGATTTACTCAATTCCCTCTAGGGATCACCAAAGAAGCTTCGCTCAGACCCCTTTGAGGATCACCCTTGTGACTTTACTCAGCTTTGTTTAGGTCCCTCTCTGGATCACCCTGGTAGCTTTTCTCATATCCCTCTAGGGATCACCCTGGTAGATTTACTCAATTCCCTCTAGGGATCTCTCTGGTAGCTTAATTCAATTCCCTCTAGGGATCACTAAAGAAGCTTCGCTCAGACCCCTTTGAGGATCACCCTTGTGACTTTACTCAGCTTTGTTTAGGTCCCTCTCTGGATCACCCTGGTAGCTTTTCTCATATCCCTCTAGGGATCACCCTGGTAGATTCACTCAATTCCCTCTAGGGATCACCAAAGAAGCTTCGCTCAGACCCCTTTGAGGATCACCCTTGTGACTTTACTCACCTTTGTTTAGGTCCCTCTCTGGATCACCCTGGTAGCTTTTCTAATATCCCTCTAGGGATCACCCTGGTAGATTTACTCAATTCCCTCTAGGGATCACCCTGGTAGATTTACTCAATTCCCTCTAGGGATCACTAAAGAAGCTTCGCTCAGACCCCTTTGAGGATCACCCTTGTGACTTTACTCAGCTTTGTTCAAGTCCCTCTCTGGATCACCCTGGTAGCTTGTCTCATATCCCTCTAGGGATCACCCTGGTAGATTTACTCAATTCCCTCTAGGGATCACTAAAGAAGCTTCGCTCAGACCCCTTTGAGGATCACCCTTGTGACTTTACTCAGCTTTGTTTAGGTCCCTCTCTGGATCACCCTGGTAGCTTTTCTCATATCCCTCTAGGGATCACCCTGATAGCTTAATTCAATTCCCTCTAGGGATCACCCTGGTAGATTTACTCAATTCCCTCTAGGGATCACCAAAGAAGCTTCGCTCAGACCCCTTTGAGGATCATCCTTGTGACTTTACTCAGCTTTGTTTAGGTCCCTCTAGGGATCACCCTGGTAGCTTTTCTCATATCCCTCTAGGGATCACCCTGGTAGATTTACTCAATTCCCTCTAGGGATCACCAAAGAAGCTTCGCTCAGACCCCTTTGAGGATCACCCTTGTGACTTTACTCAGCTTTGTTTAGGTCCCTCTCTGGATCACCCTGGTAGCTTTTCTCATATCCCTCTAGGGATCACCCTGGTAGCTTAATTCAATTCCCTCTAGGGATCACCCTGGTAGATTTACTCAATTCCCTCTAGGGATCACCAAAGAAGCTTCGCTCAGACCCCTTTGAGGATCACCCTTGTGACTTTACTCAGCTTTGTTTAGGTCCCTCTCTGGATCACCCCGGTAGCTTTTCTCATATCCCTCTAGGGATCACCCTGGTAGATTTACTCAATTCCCTCTAGGGATCACCCTGGTAGATTTACTCAATTCCCTCTAGGGATCACCAAAGAAGCTTCGCTCAGAACCCTTTGAGGATCACCCTTGTGACTTTACTCAGCTTTGTTTAGGTCCCTCTCTGGATCACCCTGGTAGCTTTACTTAATTCCCTAAGGGACTACCAAGGAAGCTTCGTTCAGCCTCCTTTTAGGATCATCCTGGTTACTTTGCTCAGCTTAACTTCCTTGGCAAAAGTGAACAGTTTAAATAGCATGCAAGCTCACCCTCTTCATGAATATCACTTAAGTCCAGTATTATTTTATCATTAGTACATCAAACCACTCCGATTATTAAAGAAAACTGGTTCCCAGCCTTGGACTTTGATCACGCTGAACAAATTTTGTGAATTCTCCTGCAAGGACTTAAATGAGATGGCACATATCATAAGCTAAGGGAAACAAACATTAGTGTAAAGATATTCACAAATCTGAAGAGTACACTACAGTTATTTGAAGGAAATAATCTGTAACCTAAAGAAATATAGCCGAGACTTGGCTGGCAAAATTTATATTTTAACATTTATATTATTTGCTATTTAAAACAAAAGCATTTCAATTTAAATATATTTACAGTAACAACCATAAACAAAAGGGCTTTCTGTTATTTTTTTCTGTAATTTAGCCACACATGGTTACATGCCTAGTAGTTTGCTCTTGCATATATATTTAAAAATTTGATTTATCCCATGTGTATTTTTATCTCCTATATATTTTCCTCTTCCCCTACAGACTACAGTATGCCACCAACTGAGCCATAGAGTGCATTGCATCAGCTACTATAACTTGTTGTTATATCCATGTAAAATATGTATTGTTTATGTCCTGCATTTTTTGTTTATGTTAGAAAGGTAAAAGATTATTTAAATATATATATATATATACCAGTGAGTAATGAAAATTACATACCATGTATCTGGTTGGACTGCGTTCTCCTGCTAACCTTCCACCTGACCCTCGTTTCCATGCTCGTCTGTCAGTTGATGGGCATGGCCTCTTTCTCATGTGTTTACTCTGATGAATGCCATGTGACTTGTAAAACGCAAAGCGTCTGGTACAGCTAACATTGTATCGTTTGGCGCACACGGTAGAACAGAAACGCTTTGATCCTCTGAACCTTCCTGCTTTGGCCAGCTTATTGCAATACTCACATTTAAGCAGCACAGGGGCGGGCTCTTTAACAACCACTGTGAAAGACATCATAAGATATCATTATTTAAAGATATCATAAGATATATAAAGATACCCTATTTAGGTACAAGATATCAAGATATCAACTAATCATAAGCCATAATGATTTAAAGATACCTACTTTACATGTGTGTGTATGTGTGTGTTTGGGAGCATGAGAATCTGGAAAAATTCCCATTCAGTATATTTATTATTCAACAGACAGTGCCAAGTATATCCCATGGACATATCCTCTATAAAAAAATGTTTATACTGAACAAGATATATGTGATTTTTTTATGAAATACCGATTACTGATGAGGACCAGAATTGTGGAAATATTGAAACACAGGCTTACTGGCACCAGTGGTTATAAGTATCCAACCAATAAAACAAGTGACCCATGGGTCATGACGCTCAGCTGACTGGGAAGAGATTCACAAAAGGAAATTTTATCATCAGAATGGTAGATACCCATTCAACTGAAGCATCAAACAGATTAACCAACAGGCCAAGATTTAGTCTGTATTTATATATCTGAAAAATAGAGAAAAAATGTGTAAACTTTAAAAACTAGAATACGGGTAGCCGACAAGTGACTACGTGTATCTGCCAAAATCAGAGTGAAGTGAGGCATGGATTGAGTGGCAAGGGGAAACAGAGTGAGGTATGTTGCATATTAGCATGGATGTCTGCAGCCTAAATGTGTATGTAGTTTGTGCAACCTACCACAAATCCAGAAAGCTGTCCAAGTTGTATACATATGCAAAATTTTAGGCAGAAAAGTCAAACCACTACATGGATATGAGTGATTTTAGCCCACGGCAGACAAACAGACAGACGCTGTGCAAAAATGGTTGCAGTTTTGTGTATGATAAAGACCTATGTGAGATCTAAACACAAGCACAATTTTGGCCCAATCAGTCAAATGGTTCCTGAGATATTAGCTTGGATGTGTGCAGCGTTAACTAGAATGTAGGTGGCGCCACCTGTCATAAAATCAAGAAAGCTATCCAGGATGTATAAACCTGCAAAATTTTAGGCAGTTATGTCAAACCACTACAGAGAAATGAGTGATTTTAGGCCACGGCAGACCAACAGACAGACGCTGTGCAAAATGTGCAAAAACGGTTGCAGGTGGCCCCTCCAGTTTTGTGTATGATAAAGACCTATGTGAGATCTATACACATGCTAAATTTTGGCCCAATCGTTCAAACGGTTCCCGAGATATGAGCTTGGATGTCTGCAGCATAAACTAGAATAAAGGTGGCGCCACCTGTCATAAAATCAAGAAAGCTATCCAGGATGTATAAAACTGCAAAATTTTAGGCAGATATGTCAAACCACTGCCAAGATGTGAGTAACTTTATTGCACGGCAGACAAACAGACAGATGCTGTGCAAAAATGGTTGCAGGTGGTGCCACCAGTTTTGTGTATGATAAAGAGCTATGTTAGATCTATACACATGCAAAATTTTGGCCCGATCGGTCAAACGGTTCCCGAGATATGAGCTTGGATGTCATCAGCGTGAACGTTAATGTAGGTGGTGCCACCTGTCATAAAATCAAGAAAGCTATCCAGGATGTATAAAACTGCAAAATTTTAGGCAGATATGTCAAACCACTGCCGAGATATGAGTGACATTATTGCACGGCAGACAAACAGACAGACGCTGTGCAAAAATGGTTGCAGGTGGCGCCACCAGTTTAGCGTATGATAAAGAGCTATGTTAGATCTATATACATGCAAAATTTTGGCCTGATCGGTCAAACGTTCCCGAAATATGAGCTTGGATGTCATCAGCGTGAATGAGAATGTAGGTGGCGCCACCTGTCATAAAATCAAGAAAGCTATCCAGGATGTATACGCATGCCGAATTTCAGGTGATTTAGTCAATTCACTGCAGAGATATGAGTGATTTTAACCAAAGGCAGATGAACAGATGGACACTGTGCAAACATGGTTACAGGTGGCGCCACCATTTTTTGTGTATGTTATAGAGCTATCCAAGGGCTACATTAGTATAAATTTTATTTCCTGATCAGTCAAACGGTTCCCGAGATATGAGCTTGGAAAGCTGATAAAATCAAGTCCCAGAGGAGCTCTCTGGAAACGAACGCGGCAACGGCGGAGGAACCCGGTCAAAAACATAGTATCCACAAAACTTTGTTTTGGCGGGTACAAAAATACAGGTGGCTCCACCAGTCTGCAGAAACTAATAAAAACACTTACAAACATCAATATCCATGCAAAGAATCATGGTGATCTCCCCATTAGTTGTTCAGATACTTCAGCTTTTGTATCAAATTGTCCATTATTCTGAGGGATATAGCTTGAAGGATATGGGTAACAGAGACCTAATTTTAAGTTTCCACAGGCACTTTTCATGGGCCTTCTTGCATGACAAGAATGAAGATTCTAGGTCCAGTTGTTGCGATTTGTACCCTGTTGACAGATAACCTCATCTTTAAAGGTATCAAAAAAAGAGAAAAAAAATCGTAAAAATTTGAAAAAAATAGAGGTGGCGCACCCAGTCTGCAGAAACTGATGGAACAGGTCATGATCAATATGTATGCTGAAAATCATGACCATCAGTGTTGTAGTTATTGAGATACTGCAGTTTTTGTATCAAATTTTCCATTATTCTGGGGGGTAATTTGGAGCCATACAGCTTAAAGAATATGGGTAACAGAGACCTATTTCAGGTTTCCATGGAGACTTTTCATGGGTCTCCCTGTGTGTCAAGAATGAAGATTCTAGGTCCAGTTTTAATGATTTGTGCCCTGTTAACAGATGTTCATAACTTTAAAGGTCTCAAAAATAGAGAAAAAATTCGTAAAAAAACCCGAACAAATACAGGTGGTGCCACCAGTCTGCAGAAACTGATGAAACACTCCATGATCAATATCCATGAAAACAATTATGGTGATCTCTGCATTAGTTGTTCAGATACTTCAGCTTTTGTATCAAATTTTCCATTATTCTGAGTTGTACTTTGGAGTGCCATAGCTCAAAGGATATGGGTAACAGAGACCTAATTTCAGGTGTCCATGGAGACTTATCATGGGTCTCCCTGTGTGTCAACAATGAAGATTCTAGGTCCAGTCCTTACGATTTGTACCCTGTTGACAGATAACTACATCCTGAAAGGTCTCGAAAATAGACAAAAAAAAAATTGTGAAAATTTGAAAAAATACAGGTGGCACCACCAGTCTGCATGTACTGATGAAACACCTCTTGATCAATATGTATGCCAAAAATCATGACCATCAGTGTTGTAGTTATTGAGATGTTGCAGTTTGTTTTTATCAAATTTTCCATTATTCTGGGGGGGTTATTGGGAACCCCCCATAGCTCAAAGGATATGGGTAACAGAGACCTTATTTCAGGTTTCCATGCAGACTTTTTATGGACCTCTCAGTGTCAAGAATGAAGATTCTAGGGCCAGTCTTTATGATTTGTGCCCTGTTAACAGCTGTTCACATTTTTAAATTCGTAAAAAATCGAAAAATTCAGGTGGCGCCACCAGTCTGCAGGAAGTGATGGAACATCTCATGATCAATATGTATGCCAAAAATCATGACCATCAGTCAAGTAGTTAATGAGATATTGAAGTTTTTGTATGAAATTTTTTACTTTTCTGGGGGGTACTTTGGGGCCCCATAGCTCGAAGGATATGGGTAACAGAGATCTAATTTATGGTTTCCACGGAGACTTTTAATAGGTTTCTCAGTGTGTCGAGAATAAAGATTCTAGGTCCAGCAGTTACGATTTGTGCCACGTTAACAGATGACAGCATCTTTAAACGTCTCAAAAATAGAGGAAAAAATTGTAAAAAAATCGAAAAACACAGGTGGCGCCACCAGTCTGCAGGAACTTATGGAACATCTCATGATCAATATGTATGCCAAAAATCATGACCATCAGTGTTGTAGTTATTGAGATATTGAAGTTTTTGTATGAAATTTTTTACTATTCTGGGGGGTACTTTGGGGCCCCATAGCTCGAAGGATATGGATAACAGAGACCTAATTTCTGGTTTCCAAGGAGATTTTTCATGGACCTCTCAGTGTATCAAGAATTAAGATTCTAGGTCTAGGCTTTACGATTTGTGCCTTGTTAACAGATGTTCACATTTTTAAAGGTCTCAAAAATAGAGAAAAAAATTTGTAAAAAATCGAAAAATACAGTTGGCGCCACCAGTCTGCAGGAAGTGATTGAACATCTCATGATCAATATGTATGCCAAAAATCATGACCATCAGTCAAGTAGTTAATGAGATATTGAAGTTTTTGTATGAAATTTTTGACTTTTCTGGGGGGTACTTTGGGGCCCCATAGCTCGAAGGATATGGGTAACAGAGACTTTCTGGTTTCCAAGGAGATTTTTCATGGACCTCTCAGAATCCCAAGTTACAAGGTTCTAGGTTCAGCGGTTACGATTTGTTCCTGGTTAACGGACGGACAGACGGACAGACAGACGACGGACAAAGAGTGATCTCTATAGCTCAGATGACTTTCAGTCAGCTGAGCTAAAAATGCAATATCAAAAGCGTAAATTCCTCACCTTCTTCGTGGTCCATCGGAGCTTCCTGTGTGGCTGGCTGTGATGCGTCAGGCTCCTCCTGTGGTGCTGTTTCATCTTGCATTGGTTCACACATTGCATCCTTTTCAAGGTCAATGTCATTCTGGTGGTGATTCTGAGCATTCCGCTGTGACATGAATTCTGTCAGCACAGATGACCTCTGGACCTACACAACAAAAATAAATAAATCTACCAATTAAAATAAAGACATTTATTACAAGAACATGAAATTTTGAAAATTTAACAAATGTCGAACTCTTCAGTGTCTCATATTGGAAAGATTATATAATGGCAAGCAGGGTTATAACCATTTCAGGAACACAAAAGTACAATAATGATCCATCAGCTTGGTTCTAAGCATTTCAGGAACACAAAGTCCATAATACCTTCCTGAGTTTTGCCTAGGTGAATTTAAAAAGTTCCTGAATAACTAATTAAACTTTTTTAATGTCTGACATAAATATTGCTGCAGTACATAGTAACTGTAGTGAACATTATGTACTTCATGAAATATACAAATTATACACTGATTAAACATAAGGAGAACACAAGACAGAATTCTCTTTTGAGTCAATCAAATTCCAAAGGCGTTCCCTATTTTAAGGCATTTTTCTAAAAGTCTCAGACTTTTCCCAAATATTGCAAAAGGAAGCCCTTTTTCAATGTTTCCTTGATTTTCAGGACAGCTAGGAACTCTGGTCAACACTACCATATTTGTTTGTGTACAGGACGACAAATTTTATCCTCAAAATACTTGGCAAAGAAGGGGGGCTGTCTTATACACGGGTACAAGTTTTTCAGCGTCCTCAGGGCCGCCAAGGATAATTTATGGCAATCAGCATTATTACGTTGGTCGAACTGGATGGCGTGAATATCGGTGGTCATGTCTGTATGGTGGTAATGTACACTCAATAAAGAACATTAAGTGCTTTGTTCTTGTTTAAATTTATCGTTTATACATAAGATTTACATGCGCACATAGTTAAATAATTGATAAGAAAAGGTTTGCCCTTGCCTCATTGACACAGGAATTTAAACGGAATCAATATATGAAAGCCCTTCTGACAGTAGAGCCAATGATTTCCCGAGATCACGGACGGAATCGCAGAACTGACAGACCGAAACGGAATTCCAAATCCTAAAAATATATAAGTTTTAAAGTATATTTTGCCAAAAATATCTTGGTAATTCACTTTAAACAGGTACACAGTGATATAATTGTCGATGCGGCTATCAGCTTGCAGGGCTTACCCATGTTCTCAAGATCCGAGAGTACAGCACTCACGCAAGGGATGCTGGGAACTTGCTAATGCCATCCAGTAGCACGTAATATGCATATTAATACAAGGATGATTTTTTCATATGGTGTCGTATTTATGGCGTAAAATGTTCACGAGTCCAGTGAAAGCGGACAATGTCAGCTGGCTTGCACACTGACATACATGGAGACTCGCACATGGCACATAGATTACAAGACAACCAGTAGCACATTATAATTATAAATATGAAGTGGCCTTTCCTCATGTGAGGCGAAATTCAATGTTTGTCAAGCTTGTATTATTGGACTACGTCAAGAAATGAACATATTATAACTGGTCAACAAAGTTCAAGAAAGGGACCGAGTTTCAGCGGGATATAAATATGACGAATTTCCTCACAATTTTATAACAAAACCCCGGATTTGGTGCGTATATCCTCTTGGGAAATGATCTATTAAATAGTAACCGAATGGAAACCCTGGTTTCTACAAGGTAGCATTGTACTTGCATACAGTTAAATGTTGTAAAATAACATAGTTCACGAAAGTCCTACTGGGTCATTACCTACCGTAAAATCTGTGAAATTTCGTACAGAAAAAAATATTTAAATTTGTGGAAGTCCGAAATTTAACAGTCGATTTCAGCAGTTTCAAAATTATGGTCTTGACAAGTTAAAATGTCCGTCGGCAGTGGGCGATAATAGAAGCCTCAAGTATTCACTCGCCGATTTTGCATTAATCCGTGTGAACCATGGAGTTTCATGAATAAAAAACATTATTTTCTATTCTTGTGTTGTTTATTTTATATTAAATCAGTTTGGAAAAGGAATATGAAAAGTATATCTGGGGGATTTAATCCTGTCATGAAGCTCATCACCCGTACACAGTACATGCTTGCGTGACATCCGGGGCTTTGACCGGGGAGATCGTTTTTCAGGTGGCTTACGCATGGATATCCCCACTACTGGTGCACAAAAAGCTAGAGGTCTTTAGATCACTTAAAGAGTTATTCGATCCTGATTATCCAATATCAAATATCCAACCTCCGTTAAACTTCATGAACGTCTGCCAGCGCTTTGATATACCGTTCGATCTCGTGTGATTTGTTTGTTAGGTGATACGGAGCACGGGTACTCGAAACTGAGTCGTTCTGGTGTGAATTCAAGATATTTATTGTAAATGTTTTAATGGAAATTAGCATCAATTTTCAAACTGATTAACATTGGAATTACATACACCGGAGCGCTGAGCTTGCTTGAAAGAGACCAATTTGAACCTGGCTTACACATGGAAATCCCCCTTTACGGTGCACGTAAAGCTAGTGGTCTTGAGATCATTTACGGAGTTAATCCTGATTATCCAATTTCCAACCTCCGTCAAACTTCATGAACGTCTGTCAGTTATTCATGGCGTGTCGCTCACATCCTGGACAATTAAGCAACTCACATTCGAGATATTTTAAGTTTTTTTATCGTTGCTGAAACAAAATCTTAGTATTAGAATTACATTCTATATGATGTAGATATAATTCATATTAATTATCCATAGCATAGCATTCACATCGATCGGACCGGTAGGCTTTTTCAAAACCAGATAACAGGGTGAGGTTACGTCAGTGTTACATTCAGGGCAGTCCTGCTAACGTCAAATATGGCGTAACAGACCATCGGCAGTTCGAAATTTAACATGTCATTTTAATAATTATGGTTACTGAAGAAAGACCGTGTACGAAATTCATCGAGGTATGAAATTTCACAGATTTTACGGTAATTTTGTTTTTCCTTCCTCCCTGGTACAACAGAATAAATTTGAACCTGACCAATGTCGTTTACGCAAACGTGATATATTTTGTGGGAAATTTTGGTGACTGTGACATGGTTGTTGACAGCCCAGGAACATGTAATTTTCGATAGTTTAAGATTAACACGGAATTATAAATGAGGAAGCCTAGTTAAGTAGAGCATCATGGAAGCCTTGGTTTCGTGTTAAGTAGAGCATCATGGAAGCCTTGGTTTCGTGCGCTGTCACTTGTCTACCTCAAGCCACTTGTGGATGTGGAGGCTGATATGCAGTGGGTGTTTGGGGTGATCTCCCTCAAATTATGCAGAAGACTGACATTTCTTTGAAATAAATTTATCTTTTTTAAACAGGAAGGTGTCAATGTCCTGTAATGCACACTCTCTTGACATGTTAATTCTTAGTGGGTGACATCTCCTGGATAATAATTTATTACCCAAATTTGGGCCCTTAAATTGACCCTTTGATGTCTCTTATGATATTAATTTGACTTGTTGTATAATACTCATTCTTTGTAGCATAAAAACTAGATGTGTCGGAACGACACAAATGCCCCTGCCTGGTGCAAATTAGAATCATTTGTTAAATTTTGAAAAAATTTTTAAGTTCAGGAGTCATATGGTCAAACAAAATGCAAACTCGATCTGTTACGGGTCATTATCAAGCAACACACCAAAAATCAGGCCAGTATCTGCAGGGACTGTGAAAAAAAGTCCATACATGTGCATTTTCCAGATAAAATTCTGTCTTTCATGAAATTTTCTATGTTTAGGAGCCGTAAAACAATCAAAAGTAGGTCAACCGGGACAAAACGCGAACTCGATCTGTAACTGTCATTATCTGCCCACACATAAAAATCAGGCCCGTATCTGCAGGCACTGCGAAAAAAAGTCCGTACAAGTGCACTTTTTTATGAAATTTTCTATGTTAGAGCACCATCAAACGGTCAAAAGTAGGTAAACTGGGACAAAACATGAACTCGATCTGTAACTGGTCATTATCTGCCCACACACCAAAAATCAGGCCAATATCTGCAGGTATTGCAAAAAAAAGGTCAGTACATGTGTATATGTCATGAAAATTTATATTTTTCATGAAATTTTCAATGTTCAGGAGCCGTAAAACGGTCAAAGTAAGTCAACTGGGACGAAACGCGAACTCAATCTGTAACTGGTCAATATCTGCCCACACACCAAAAATCAGGCCAATATTTGCAGGCATTGCAAAAAAAAAGTCTGCACATGTGTATTTGTCATGAAAATTTATATTTTTCTTGAAATTTTCTAAGTTAAGGAGCCGTAAAACGTACAAAAGTACGTCAACTGGGACGACATGCGAACTCAATCTGTACCTGGTCATTATCTGCCCACACACCAAAAATCAGGCCAATATCTGCAGGCATTGCGAAAAAAGTCTGTGCATATGTATTTGTCATGAAAATTAATATTTTTCATGAAATTTTCTCAGTTAAGGAGCCGTAGAACGGTCAAAAGTAGGTCAACTTGGACGAAACGCGAACTCGATCTGTAACTGGTCATTATCTGTCTACAAACCAAAAAATCAGGCCAATATCTGCAGTCATTGCGAAAAAAAGTCCATACATATGTATTTGTCATGAAAATTAATATTTTTCATGACATTTTCTAAGTTAAGGAGCCGTAAAACGGTCAAAAGAAGGTCAACTGGGATGAAACGCGATCTCGATCTGTAACTGCTCATTATCTGCCCACACACCAAAAATCAGGCCAATATCTGCAGGCATTGCCATAAAAAAGTCCGTACATGTGTATTTGTCATGAAAATTTCTATTTTTCATGAAATTTTCTAAGTTAAGGAGCCGTAAAACGGTCAAAATTAGGTCAACCGGGACAAAATGCGAACTCAATCTGTAACTGGTCATTATCTGCCCACACACCAAAAATAAGGCCAATATCTGCAGGCATTGAGAAAAAAAGTCTGTACAACTGTTTTATTTCGGAAGGACAGAAGGACAGAAGGACGGACATGGGTAAAACTATATGCCCCCGCCACTTTGTGGCCGGGGCATAAAAATATACCACTGACCATTTTATGAATAACAAGTGACCCATGGGTCATGATGCTCAGCTGACTGGGAAGAGATTCGTAAAAGGAAATTTTATCAACTGAATGGTAGTATATACCCATTCACCCTGAAGCATCAAACAGATTAACCAACAGGCCAAGATTGTGTCTGTATTTATATATCTCAAAAATAGAGAAAAAATGCATAAACTTTATAAAAATACAGGTGGCTCCACCAGTCTGCAGAAACTAATAAAAAAAGACCCATAAATATGAAGTTTGAATCACATTCAGTGATGCATAGATGTTTCATAAGTAGACTGAAGGTTTGGGTTGAACAGTTTCACTTGAAATATGACAGATGGAAAGTATAGATTGAAAAGTTTGCCTGAAAATGACTCCACACAATAAGAGGGTGCTATGAACTTGACCTTTGACCTCAAAATCAACAGGTCTTTTCCCCTGTTGCCAGAGAAGCGATATCAGTGCTGAAAGGTTTGGAATGAAAGGTCTAGCTTGAAATGTGTCCACAACCTTTTCAAAGAAGTAGATCCTGTGACCCTGACCTTTGACCTTGTGACCTCAACATCTATAGGATTCTTCTCCCACTTAGTAAGTGAGCTATATGTGAAAGATCAAAGAATTGGGATGAAAGGTTTGGCTTAAAATGCAAAAAGTTGGTTCTGTGACCTTGACCTTTGACCTTGTGACCTCAAAATAATTATTGTTCTTCCCCTGTTGGTAGGTGAGCTGTAAGTGAAAGATGGAAGGTTTGGGATGAAAATTTTGGGCTAATAGAATTATTTCTGGGGGGTGCAAACACACCCCATAACTTAGGAATATAGGTCGCAGTGACCTAATTTCAGGTTTGCAAGGAGATCTTTTTAGAACCTATAAGACTGCATAGGGTTCATGTCCGGCTGGACAGACGGAAGGGCGACGGACAAAGACCCATCGCTATAGCCAGCATGACTGAAAGTAAGCTGAGGTAAAAAATTATAAAATCCCATTTCAATCATCAGTGTTAAAGTGATCATTATGCTGACAAAGTGATCCTCAGTAGCTGGCAGCTCCAACTTAAGATGCTGAAAAATAATTTGAACCAAAATCTGAGGGTCAACATTGGGGGGTCGTCTTATACACACATAAATACGGTAATCAAACTGAAATGTGAAAATGAAGTAATGAAACTATGAACTTACTGCAAAGGGTTCTGGCCCCTCTTGGATGACAAAACCTTCGATGACATGGGTAAGTATTTGTGGCTTCACGATAGCTTTCTGCCTCTCCACAGGCCCACTAGGAGTTGCTGGTGGTGGCACCACTTCCTTTTTCTTTGCTTCCTTTTCTGTTGACCCCTCTTTTTCTTTCTTGCCATGAGAAGCTGGTTTTTGCTTAACGGCTGAACTATCTCTTTTAGCTGCTGCATGGCCATGTCCAGACTTCCTGGTTGATTCTGATTTGGTTGTGACAGGCTCCAGGGTCGGTGGAGACGCCTTGCGTTCCTCAGGTTTTGTATCGCTTTGCTGCTGTTTGGGTGGTATAGGAACCAGTAGGGGTGGTGGTAGGCTGGACTGAGGTGTGGTTTTTGATTGGTTCGTAGATCCAGTGGACCCGTTCACAAGTGGCGCTGGTGATGCGACCTTGGTGTGACTCCTGGCCTTGACCTTGTTGACCTGTTTCTGCACCACATGAGATCCTTGCTTTGTCGTTGCAGGGACTGAGGGCTGTACATGAGCCATACGTTCATAACCAGGGTGAGAGTTGGTTTTGGGGCTGGCAGGAAGTATTGTGGCAGCTCCTGTCAGTCAGAAAATTCATAGGAATTTGAAAAAGTCCAGTGAATTACATTTTTTTATTATGTTAACGATAAAATAATATCAAAAGCAACTGAAGGGCCTATAAATTTTAATATTATTTTAGTTTACACAAAATCACCGAACTGATACTTTAACAGGGAAATATTCCACATTTCACATCTTGATGAATACCATACTAAAATCTGTACAGATAAGGTACACAAGTTTTTCCACAGCTAATTAACCTTTAATTAATCAAGCAGTAATAACGCAAGAACTATGCTAAAAAGTTACAAGGATAAATTAATTAAATACTGAATTTTAGCAAACACTCCTTCACATTATTAATTTCTCTTAAGCAGGTCTCTCAGGAAATATTGACCAAAGAGATCACTTTCTTAAACTTTAGCTAAATAAATCATTCAATATATTTAATTTCATTTCTGGTATTTAGTATTTAAGATCAAACAATGTTTTATTATACAGTTCCCTTTCTTGAGGTTTCCTTTGTCACTGCAGTTCAAATGTTCAATTTTTTCGAGAAGATTTACAGAAACAATTTTCCAGACAACACCAGATTAAATGAATTCTCCATTAGCCTAAGCTCACCATTCAGCAAAATGTTTATGAACTGTACAGACCATAAACCAATGTATGATGATTCTAACATTTTGATCTCTTCAGTGCTGGGTTTGAAGGTTCACAATTACTACTAATATAAGCCAAAACACCCATCCATGGATCCACATCCACATATAATCATTTCTTCCAAATTCCTAGCCTCAACCTTTGCACACAGTTTCTTTTGAATTCAGTGAAAACTTTTGGAGGTCATTGTGTGAACAGACGAACAAACAGGATGAAAACACAACTTTAACAGTACTATGACAAAGAGAATAATTGTAACTGAATAATTGTAACAGAATAGGTATGTGGGTAAGACTGTGAGTTTGTTATGTGTAGGGTCCATTGCATCCAGATTAGAGACTGGGCTCTGATTGAGATTGGCTGGTGCAAAGTGTGACATAACAGGTGATATTTAGAAATGATTTAGTCCTAGCAATACATTTCTTTTATTTTTCCCTGAAAATTTGGCTTTTGATCATTTGATGGAGCCTAAAATTTTTGGTCGAAGGGGATATCCCTGTGAATGACATCAAAGTTGAGTTGGCAGTGCTCATAGATGTGTTTAAAGAAAAGCTATTTAACAAATCACAAAACCTCATGTTTTGATGTGGAAAAATAATCAGAAAACTAGATGTGTCGGAACTACACGAATGCCCCCGCCTGGGGCAAATTAGAAACATTTGTTAAATTTTGAAAAAAATTTTAAGTTCAGGAGGTGTCATATGGTCAAAAGTAGGTCAACAAGGGCAAAATGCAAACTCGATCTGTTACGGGTCATTATCAAGCAACACACCAAAAATCAGGCCAGTATCTGCAGGCACTGTGAAAAAAAGTCCATACATGTGCATTTTCTATAAAAATTTCTGTCTTTCATGAAATTTTCTATGTTTAGGAGCCGTAAGACAATGAAAAGTAGGTCAACCGGGATGAAACGCGAACTTGATCTGCAACTGTCATTATCTGCCCACACATAAAAAATCAGGGTTGTATCTGCAGGCATTGAGGAAAAAAAGTTGGTATATATGCATTTGTTATGGTAATTTCTATTTTTCATGAAACTTTCTATGTTCAGGAGCAGTCAAATGGTCAAAGTAGGTCAACTGGGACAAAACAAGAACTTGATCTGTAACTGGTCATTATCTGCCTACACACCAAAAATCAAGCCCGTATCTGCAGGCATTGCGAAAAAAAGTCCGTACATGTGCACTTTTTTATGAAATTTTCTATGTAAGACCACCGTGAAACGGTCAAAAGTAGGTCAACTGGGACAAAACATGTACTGGATCTGTAACTGGTCATTATCTGCCCACACACCAAAAATAAGGCCAATATCTGCAGGTTTTGCAAAAAAAAAATCAGTACATGTGTATTTGTCATGAAAATTTATATTTTCATGAAATTTTCTAAGTTTAGGAGCCGTAAAATCGTCAAAAGTACGTCAACAGGGAGGAAACGCGTACTCGATCTGTAACTGGTCATTATCTGCTCACACACAAAAAATCAGGCCAATATCTGCAGGCATTGTGAAAAAAGTCTGTACATGTGTATTTGTCATGAAAATTTATATTTTTCATGAAATTTTCTAAGTTAAGGAGCCGTAAAACTGTCAAAAGTAGGTCAACTGGGACGAAACGCGAACTCGATCTGTAACTGGTCATTATCTGCCTACACACCAACAAGGGACCTATGGGTCACTGTGCTCAGCTGACGTTAACCTTGAAGGTAAAATCTAAAATAATATCAAATGGAGATAAAGTGTAAGAGGAAGAGGTAATAAAGGCCATGGTTGGTTTATATGATTGGTTTGTATTGATGAGCAAGAAATTGTTGCAAATAATATTTTGTGACCTGACCATGTGTTTCCTAATGTTGAAACTGAAGCATGTGAGCAGTTTGTGAACAAATGATCTGTACAATTACCATGATCATTAGTTGCTTTTCGATTAACTATTGACATTTCAGTAGTTTACACATTTGTTCAATCGAATCTTTTTTTTGTATAATATATATTATTAAATATATGTTTTTTTATGAAATGTATAGTTGAAATATAACTAATTAACAACATAAAACATGGCAAACAAAGCCTGATCTCAAATTCTGCTGATGCAGGAAAATAATGAACAAATGTTTGTAATAAATCCTCATTTTTTTATCACATCAATTTTTTTTTATTTAAGTTTATATTTCTATACATTTTCAATATAACATATATATCTGAATATAAAAGTTGATTCATAATTCTCAATTGCATCATCATAAATCTCAATCTTGTCAGATAACACCACATCATGCATACAAATGTTTATTTATTTTTTACCACAAAAATATATCTTTTGAATCTGCAAAACAATAAATATCTAAAAAAATACTTGATGTAGATTTCACAATTTTTAATGTGTCTTTATTTATCCATAATGTGCTTCATATTTTATCATAATTTAAGCATACTGATGGGTTCCATTATGATTGGTAAAATCGTTTAAAAGAAAAATGATTTCTTTAAAAATGCTACATTACACAACATTGCATCTTCTGGATTACACCTTGAATTACTTTTTCAAGGAAAGTTTTTGCATATCAGAGTGGAAACAGCATAACAATTAAGGAGATACAGTGAAAACAATAACAATACTGCATAACACTTGGTGGGTTGGGTTTGCGGGGGGGTGGGGGGTGATTGGGGTGGTGATATGAGAATAACTGTACACCTGTCACAGCAGGGGATCTCCCCCAGTGACTGTAACAAATCAGAAACCCTGGCATAGCTGACTTCCAGTGACCTGGAGTGGGACCCTGCATCTGTAATCTGTAATCAAAGAAAATGACTACAATAGAGCCTCAAGAAAAAAGTCAATAACTAGCTTAATTTTCAAGCTTTTACTTCCAAATTTCAGATTTAAACAAATTAAATATTTATGTTTACATGCTGTGAAAATTAAATCCATGGTACTTACAGGAAAAAAACGTGCCATGATCAAAGTTTGGCACAATTTAAGGTACTGATTTTATTTTTATGCTAATTACTTAAAAAATTTACAAAATTCAGATCTAATTTTGGGTTAACAATTGAATCTTAAATAAACATAGTTATATACTTGGGAAAATAGACTCTAGTTTCAAAATTTTTCATTTTAAGTGAGTTAATATTTTTCCTGATTTTTTACAAAGTCCATTATGTTTGGGCCAATAACTTAAAGAATTTATACTTAACAGACTTAATTTCTGGCATGTACATAGGAACTATATAGAAGAATATTTATGGTAAATATGAGGAAAAACAGATGAGTGGTTTTGATATTAGGGAGTCCTGAAGTGTGAAAATAGGATTTTAATAAAAAATTGAGGTTTTTCCTTAATTTCTCAAAGGAACTAAGTCGCAAAGACCCAGTTTTCGGCTTGGTAGGAGATCTTGGGGACATCTAACATTATGCTGAATTTTGGATTCCTAGGTCTTACGGTTTCAAAACGTGCCACATCTACGGACGGACGGACGGACGGACGACGGACAATGGACCACGACTATAGCTCAGATGACTTATAGTCAGCTGAGCTAAAAATCAGGCCAATATCTGCAGGTATTGCGAAAAAAATCCGTACATGTGTATTTTTCATGAAAATTTCTATTTTTCATGAAATTTTCTAAGTTTAGGAGCCGTAGAACAGTCAAAAGTAGGTCAACCGGGATGAAACGCGAACTCAATCTGTAACTGGTCATTATCTGCCCACACACCAAAAATCAGGCCGATACCTGCAGGCATTGCGAAAAAAAGTCCGTACAACTGTTTTATTTCGGAAGGACGGAAGGACGGAAGGACGGACATGGGTAAAACTATATGCCCCGGCCACTTTGTGGCGGGGGCATAAAAATATTTCCTCCTGGAATTGGGTTCAGTCTATGCAAAATCTATCTCAATAAATTTGTTACAGGCATGTGTGTTATATAATAATATAATGAGATTTAGAATATGTTTGCTTGACCTGAATGCAGCATGCCTACCTCGTGCTGGCCGTGGGTTCTGCTGATTGGCTGCCTGCTTTTGGGCCATAGTGACCCGCACTGGGGGTGGGTTGGGGTCAACTTTACCCTTCACTGTGGCAACTGGTGCTGGCTGGATTGGCTGAGCAGGCTGCACTGTGCCCATAATGTTCTGCTGTGCTTGTATCTGTCCCGGCGCTGCTGCGCGGATGTACAGCGGCTGACTGCCTAGCAGTGCTGGGGCAAGCGTTGCTGGCATCTGCTGCTGGGGTATCTGCATGTTCTGGGTGGCCAGGGTCGCCATGGCTTGAAGGTGACCTGGAAGGGTTAAAGTAATGTACTAGGATTAACCCTGAAAAAAAATATTTTAAGTCCCTGCTTTCTATAGTAAAGTACACTCTTGGGGCAGCAGAAAGCCAGGGCTCGACATTAACAGTTAACCGCTTGCCTGGGGCAAAGTAACCTCCAACTTGCCTGACTAGGCAAGTGGGTCCAAATCAAACCTTTAACCAAAGGCCTGAAAAAATATGTGTGTTTTTAAATACAATCAATGATTTTTTAGGGCAAGTAAAAATTCATGTAGGGCAAGTAAAAGCTATATTTTACTTGCCCAGTTGGCAATTACTTTGTAAAGTGGAAGTTGAGCCCTGAAAGCCATAGTATATTTTGCTCTGTCTGAACTGCTGTCAGTTTTACTTCCTCTTGATAAGTAACAGCACAAGATGACAATGCTGAGTGCACTGAAATACATTATTCTTATGATGCGACTGACATTCAATCAAGATACCTCTTCACACAGGGCTTTATAAACAACACTGTAATGACATGCTCAAGCTAGGGGGAACACATAGCTGCTTTTGAAGCTTTTGGGCAGCTTTTCAGGTAACTTTTGCTGATTAATATCTCTGTAGTTTCAATGCAATGTTGAAATTGTGGCCTTTTGCATAACTATCAATTAATCAAGAAGACCACCAAAGACCACAATAATAAAATAATAATATAACACACAATGTGATTTTTTAAACTTATTTTGATATCAAAATGGATGGTCACTTAGTAACCACCTATTTGAACCGTTATTAAATCTTACATAAATTTATATGTAAAATAGCCAAAAAAAAACATAATTTTTACTTAAAATTTTTAAACAGGAACACAGTGGTACACCAAATCATTTTGAGAGAGTCAAGCAAAATAAAATTACAACAGAAATTTTAAAATTCCTATATGTATATAAAACCAAATTTGTTTATAAGCAAATTTGAAAGTAAAACTGTAACAAAGCTCCTGGTATTTTAAGGAATGTACGTCAAGTATTCAAGTGATGCAAACATGGATTTTGAAAGTTTTTTTTTAATTTTTTGGTGGAGGTAACCGCCTCCATTTTTTTAATGCTTGCTTAACCAAGTATTATGTACATCTGCAGAAGTCCGGTCTCAGTCTACGTGACAAGGGCTTACATATGATATTTCTGGCGTCAACCAGACTTGGTGTAACACTCCTGCGGGCCTTTGGTGTGTCTAATCCTTATTGCTGGGTCATAACATTGAGGAATCCCCAAAAGGCACACTCGTTTGTGAGTGAAACATGACTGTGGGGCACAGTCTCCCCATTAAACCTGCAGAGCACTCACTGACTGTGAAAAATCTCACCGCCTCGGCTCAGATTCAAACTCACAATATCCAAGCTTTTAAGTCCTGTGCTCTACTCCTGAGCCACAAGCCGGTCTGGACTTGGAAAGGTAACTCACCTAGGTTCCCAACGATGGTGGGCTGTGTCCCGGTGATGATCTGGCCGTTGTTGGTGACAAAGGTTGGCTGGGTGGTGAATCTGAGCTGCTGTGCTCCATTAATCATTTGCTGTTGACTGGAGGGAGCCATGCTGACAATGGGAGACTTGGGCTGAGCTACCATCAGGGACTGACTGGACCCCACCTGATTAGGGATCATTCCTGAAAAATATTTTAATGTATAGTACTTGCAAAAGTATAGCTGTTGTCATGGGGTGCATATATATATATATATATATATATATATATATATATATATATATATATATATATAAATAAATAAATAAATAAAGGCAAGACCTTACTGTCTTACCTTTGGAGCTTGCCTATATGGAAAAGCAGTTAGAACGCTGGACTTGTGTGCCACTGACATAAGTTTGACTCTGTGATCAACCTTCTCTAATTTCCCCCTCATAAAAATTTCCTTGTATTTAAGGATTGTCTGTGACTTTGATACAAAATGGGGGCTCCCTGTGTTGCTCCTTTGAGGCACAGAGAAATGTTGATTTAAGGTAAGTAATAATACAGCCACCTAGTTCCCCAAAAGAGTGACATCTGGGATAACTGATTTACTTTGTTCTGAAGTCAGAATGATTTCAAGAGATGATATGTTTCAGGGTGAATATAAAGGCGGACTGAATGGTCATGCCATTGATGCTTGCTCTGTTGGTAAAGCAGGTCGGTACACTGGACTTGTGCTCCATAGACATGGGTTCATATCTTGGATCAAACCTTCACTATTTTCCCCTTATAAAATAACCTTATATTTTAGGTCGGTCCATGTGACAGAGTATGTTAGAATATTTCTGTAACACTAGCTGCAATACTTGGACACTAGACCTAATACAGCAGACTAACATTATGCACATTGCATTTCTCTTGGACAGACTATTACACTATTTACTCTATCACATCAAAATCCAAACATGTATAAAGGATGAAAATAGAAATAGGGCCGAATGTGGATTTTAACCAATAACCTGCGACACAGTAGCCTAATAAAGTAAGCTTCACTAGCAAGGCAAGCTGGTAATAGTCATCCCAGTCTGGGAACATTCTGTCCAGAACACGGAAATCTAACCTGGGGGTCACACATGTGAACTGGGTGGGACATTATGCCACCATACCAACTCCCCAGATCCCACTTCTGATACCATTTGAAACGGGTGAAAATAGAAACAGAGCTGAATACAGATTCAAAACCATAACCTGTGACACACAGGTCAGGTATTCTACTGTTTCCCTAATTAAGCAGCCTTCCCAAGCAAGGCCAGAAGGAATGCTTTTGTGTGTCTGGGTACATATGCAAACATCCATTCACACCTCCTTAATGTTAACAGAACAATACAATTTATCAAACATTTTATCTATGTTGGCGAAACCCTCTCAGATTACAGTTTTGATCAAATAACAATGGCAGCATGGTTTGAACTAGGGCTGAAACGGGTACAAAATTTTGGACTCGAGTACCCAATAGGCATTACCCGACTCGGACTCGAGTACTCGTTACTATGGCAACACTGTAAGATCAAACGGATGTGTTTACCGATACAGATTATATGCATGAATTCGACTTCTTGATGGCTTAACTTTACATTATCCCAAAGAAGGAATAAATATATGTCATACATGACCTCTGGTAATTTGACTAGCATATGATTAGAGCCCTATGCCAGGCATTGATAATGAATGAATAGGCCTACAGACTGCCCGTAAATTTGCAATATATTCAAATGTGCATGTACATACACGAGTACTCGAGTCCAAATTTTAGACTCGAGTACTCGGTTAATGTTACCCGGACTCGAGTACTCAAGTACTCCTTTCAGCCCTAGTTTGAACTTGTCACAAGCCATGCGTGTGCCTTCTACAGTGCTGTCAGTGCCACTCTATATTTATTTTAACAGCAACATACTTTTTTTTCAGGAGAACCTCTTTTCATACATTTTCCATACTTTTTCAGGAGTTAATACTATTTTATCCTTTTTCTAAAAATCATCATCTTCAGGTGGTGATTTAAGATTGTTTACCTGAACCAATCAAGTGCACTAGATATGCTCTATCAATGTTTCTTAATACTAATAGTATCATTTTTATAAGCAATGATTATTTCCCCCAATCTGGCCAATATTTTACAAAATCATTAGTATGTGGAATATTGGAATAAACATATATACTTTCATACTGAAACTTGTTTAGAAGTATCCCTATGCTGTAAAATTGAACAAAATGAAAACTAATTTTTATTTTTTTTTTTCATACTTTTTTTCTGACCATATTATACTTTTTTTCTCGTCAGATTTATAATTTTTTTCCATTAAATCCACAGTGGCACTACTGCTTTTAGACCATTCCATTATTGATTTAGGGTCTCAAAGCATTTGACTGCTCATGTCTCTGCTCCACACCGGCATATGCTAAACAGATATTAAGCAAAAACATATCAGGAACCCCATCATAAAAGCATCAATGTTGATCATAAGAGCTGATTTTATTGAAGATTTCAATGAGAATTTCATCATGACCGATCTGGCCCACAATAATGGCATATTACAGGAATGGACTTCACCAATCTTACTTACCAACTTGGCCGATGACAACTGGCTGTGACGAGGGTCGCTGGAGGATGGGTTTCCCGCCCATCATGGCAGATGCTTGTTGCTGTTGAAGCGTGGTTGGAGCTGGCGTCCCAGGTTTGCTGTTCACCGCATTCTTGTTGGTTGTATTGGCAGGGGTAGGGCTGGAGGCAGTGTTAACAGGGGGCTTCATTTGAACCTGGTTGTGATAATTAACATTTAGATATTTTTATTTCAAACACATATATAGACACACACAGAACTCTTGCTAGATGGCCCTTTCTATCACAAATACACTTTGCCTGGAGCTGTTGACACCCCTTGGGGAAAACACCTGGATTTGAAAGAGTGTGCCAACCAAATATTTCTAGTCGCAGAACCCCTCCAGGGTGGACACCCTGACATTTATGACAACAAAGAATTCTATATTTTCCTTGTATATGGGTTCTGCAAACAAGCAAAATACATGTAAATGGATACTTTACAAGTGACCAAGGGGTCATGAACCTCAGCTGATCTCTGAGACTGAGAAATTTTATCAACTTAGACTACAGTCATTTTTAGTATCTTTGCAACTGTGTCTGTGGCGGTCGTGAAAAAATTATCAAGTGGATTTTCTTCAAAGTTTCCATGGTGATAGGCCACATGCAGAACCAATGATACATGTTCTTCCAATGTTTGTTTACAATTTATAGACTTTGTTGGCTCCTATTGTGAATTTGTGATATGTCAACCCCGATTCTAAAGTCCGAAAAATATTATTCAAATTATTTATATGTGAAATAAATAATATGTAATTGGCACCAACTGGTTTTGGACAGCAGAAAGGGCAATCCATGATCAATAATCTTACCACATTTCACAAAGATTAATGCAATTATTACTAAGAAAGATTATCGAAAGTATCAATTTCATACCCTCACAGGCCAAAAGGGCTGAGTTTCTTCATGTTTTACATGGTAATAATGATGTGCAAATGATGGACTATGTTTAATTTTGGAGTTGGATTCAAATTTGTCACATTGCAGTCCAGAACACTAAAACAAATTAAAAAAAAAAAAACACAAAAATGCATACAACTCACAGAATATATGTCATTTACCAACCTTTTGGTGTGTAAGGAGATTTACCAAGGACCAAAATTGAAGAAAAGTTAGAAGTTTCAAGGTAAAATGGTTTCAATTTGTGCCCTGTTATTGTAATGATGACCAGATGACAGACAAAGGGCAATTGCTACAACTCCGATAAGCTGTGGTCAGCTGAGCTAAAAAATTTAATGGAGCAAACTGTATATTACTTATGCTCAGCAGTTACTATCCTTCAGCTACCATTTACGTGCAGCAGCAATTTATTTCTTTCAACCAGCTTTATTTTATTGTTAACAGGGTTAGGTAGGTATTGGAGGAAAACATACCTGCCCATAATTAATCACTTTACACTTATTGTGATAGTTTGATGGTACTTACTTGTGAGCCTGGGGGTACAGCAGCAATCATGCCTGGGCTTTTTGGCCCCACTGAAGGAGGTCTGCCCTGTACAGCCAACCCCATCTGAGGGTTCATCCCACCCAGCTGCATCGCTGTAATAACACAAAACGACATGAAAGAAACCAGTCTTAGAGACCACCTGTCTATTAAGACCACCCTTGAGTGAACTGTACGTACTTAATTAAATTATACGTGACCTGCCAAATAAGACAACCTGTGAATCAAAACCATTTTTGACCAGTCCCACAGTTGGTCTTATTTCACTGGTTTCACTATATATTCTCTTTTTCAAACTTTTTTTTCTAACTGCTGGGGTACATCGTAATTTTAGATTATTAGCAGATATTCTGCCTTTTTCTCTTAAGGATTACCTTTAACAAAAAATCAGAAATGATTTATCACACAAGGAACCCATGGGTCACGGCGCTCAGCTGATCGTGAACTATAAATGTTTCTCCACTGTGATACTATATCGAGTCGATAAAGCTTATGAATATCATGTACATGTTGGGCTATTATAAAGGAATGTAATGTAATATGTGAGTAAATGATAAATGAAATTACCTGACTGATGGATTAATAGAGTCAAATAAAGTGGTTCATTTTTTATTTATTTAGGAGGGGTTGAAAATTGTGATATATTTGAGCAAATATGAATGCAATGACAGCAGTAATAAGCAGTAGCAGAATGATGACAAGGCTATTTGTTGAAGGATCTAAAGTGTATGGTAGTCTGCAAGCGTTCAATTTGACAGATATGATGTTATGATTAACTATGCTGATGAAGTGATTTATGAATATGTGACTGTATGACACAATATCTCTTTAGTCGTGACAAGGTACATTATTGTGATGCCCACTATGTCTACATATTACACAATATTGACATAATTTCTGGCATGTACATAGGTACCTATGGACGAATAGTTATACAAAATATTAAAGTATGAATATATCTGATTCATCTTGTTATTGCTTACTGAGGCTGACTTTGGGATGGGGTTCGGAGAAAGGAAAAGTGAGGGCACACGAAGGTGGATGTAGAAATATTCTATTGTAATGTTTTTCATTTATATAAGAATATGAAAAGCTAAGAGGAAAGGGGCCCTCCTACTTGGTTATAGTAAAGTTCTAAATATATGATTGCAAACTAATACAAACTAATACTCTGACAAGACTGTCATGAAGAAAAACAGTAAAAGTTTTGAGATACTGTGTTGCATACGAAAATTTACAGATGGACAGGCAAGTGGAAAGAATGGACTAATACCTTTATTTCACTTTCAAGAGAATAATGCATTTAAGTTTATATATAATCCTATTTTTTTAAGCAGATCCACTTTTCCATTAAGAAGTTTTTATCTGAATCATTTTTTTATTTACAGGTTTATAAATTTTTAATTAAAAAACCTGAAAATATAAGTTAAAATATTAGAATTGTTGCAAAAGTTGCAATCATTATATATACAGAGTAAAAAACATTGGGTCATATTATGCATACACATATATTTTATTATTTTTAAATCATAAATGTTTAAACTGATTTTAAAAGAAAATAATGCCACAACATGGCATCTACAAGAATATTACTTGAATCACTATTAAAAAGTTTTGCACATTGGAGTTTTCAGGACATGTTTAATTTTATTCACCAAAATAAAATAAAAGTAAATTTGATAAAATAAAACATCTTTTCAAATAAAGTATACACACTGTTGGTTGAATGAGGGACAAACAATATCATTGTGCTAATTACTATCCCAGTTTTAATTAATTATTGGAATTAATAGTCAATTTCACACCTGGTGAAGTTTTTACTCTTCTGAAGTGAGGAATTACTTATCTCATGAACATCCACACTTTCACAGCAATACACCACTTTGTGGACACAATTAGATGTACACTTTAATCATTGTAACCCTGGTGGTTCAATACAAACTCTAAAATGTAGCATGTCCAAGAATAAAATAAAATACAGAAAAATTATAACATTCATCTAGTTTATGCACCAGCTGGGGGGGGGGGGATGAGTGCAGGGCAGAGGGGAAGCCTGCTAGTAGTGGCCAAGCTGGGCCAAGGTAAGCTGCCTGGGGTGGGTTACATAATGCAAGTGAAGGCTGTACTACTAGGTGGGCTAGATGTAAACAACACTTGACATGGTGTATGAAAACATGAATAAAAGCTATTCATTCCAATCAATTTCTTTTGAAAGTTCAGATTTTAAAAGATTAAATCCTTATGCATATATGCTGGGAAAATTAAATCAACAGTGCCAAAGTTGGACAAAATTTAAGGTATTGATTTTTTATTTATGCTAATAACTTGAAAAATTTGCAAAATTCAGATCTAATTTTGGGTAAACAATTGAATCTTGATTAAATAAAGTTATATTCCTGAAAAAAAGTCTCTAGGTTCAGCAATTCTCATGTTAGGTGAGTAAATATATTTCCTGATTTAAAAAAAAATTGCATTATTTTTTGGCCCATAATTTCAAAATCATACCCAATACTGACCTAATTTTTGGTATGTTCATAGAAAATGTAAAAAAGAATGTGAATACTAAATACGATCAATAACAGATCAGTGGTTTTGATTTTAGGCAGCCTTGAAGTGTAACAATGGCTTTTTTTATGGAAAACAGAGTTTTTTTTCCTTAATTTCTCGAAGGAACAAAGTCCTAATGACCCAATTTTTGGTATGGTAGGAGATTTTTGGGACATCTAAAAATATCTCAACAGCCTGGGGAGCATAGAGATGTGCACTAAATGACCTACAGTCATCAAAGTGGACTGCTTGACAATGTAAGGAAATACAACAAGAGCCTCCAAAAAAATTCAATAACTAGCCTAATTTTGCAGCTTTTATTTTCAAATTTCAGATTTTAACAGATTAAATCCTTATATATACATGGTGTGAAAATTAAATCCACAGTACTTACAGGAAAAAAATGTGCCATGGCCAAAGTTGGGCAAAATTTAAGGTACCAATTTTATATTTTTGCCAATATTTAAAAAAAATTAACAAATTTTGATCTAATTTTTGGTATACAATTAAATTTTGATTAATTAAAGTTGTATTACTGGAAAAAGTCCCTACCTTTAACACTTTTGGTCTTAAGTGACCAAATATCTTTCTGATTTTTTTACAAAGTCCATTATGTTTGGGCCCATAACTTTTTTAAATTATATAATACTGACTTAATATCTGGCATGTACATAGGAACTATATAGAGGAATATTTATGGTAAATTGGAGAAAACCAGATGAGTGGTTTTGATATTAGGCAGTCCTGAAGTGTGAAAATAGATTTCTAATAAAAAATTGAGGTTTTTCCTTAATATCTCAAAGGAACGAAGTCCTATTGACCCAATTTTTGGCATGCTAGGAGATTATGGGGACATCTAACTGTATGCCGAAATTCAGATTCGTAGGTCCAACGGTGTCAAAACGTGCCAGTCTTACGGACGGACATCCAGACGGACAGACAGACAGACGGACGGACAGACACATGGACGGACGACGGACAATGGACCATGACTATAGCTCAGATGACTTATAGTCAGCTGAGCTAAAAACTATATATATTCAACAGTAAAGGCTCAACGGATGACTTTTCAAGTTGTTTCTGTCAAATTACTTTCAATCTTACAAGTTTGATACTGCAAACTACTGTTAAATGTAAATCATCACTTTCCATTAAATGACCAAACATGATCAACATAATGATTGAATAGTATAATAAATGATACAAATACAATATCTGACTATCCTGCTATCATGAGGTGGCATTAAGCCCTAGTACTTATGCATGGTCAGTTTACACCTGTACAACCAAAAAGTCCAAAAGGATGTAAAATTTTATCCTAAAATTTCTCAATAAATATGATCTTCTCTTAATAAAAAGCGGCTTCAAATCAAACACAGAATAAAATACAAGCTTTTTCAGAAAACCATCTCCAAACGAAACAGAATTCCATTTTTTATTATCATTACATTGTAGCACTGACCTTGAACTGCTGCCGTGTTCTGTAACATCTGGAACTGTGGCTGGCTGTAGAACGGGTTCAGATATGGGGGGCTGTGCAGTGGCTGCTGAATCACCTGCACCCCGGGCATCTGTGACAGAGACACCTGCGGCAGGTTGCTGCGGATTGTTGCCCCAGGTGGCAGTGGCGCCCCCGGTGGGCCTTGAGGGACCATCATGTGGGTAACACCCTGGTGGGGCTGCATGGGCTGTGGCGTAGCTGGAGGGGGTGCGGGCATCGCCCCAGGTGTTGGTGTGGGTATTGGGGTGGGGTTTGCTGCTTGGATTGGTATTTGATGCTGCTGGTTCTGGGGGGTTGCTGTCACTCCCTGCGGGGCCTGGTTCATACCTGGTTGTGTGATTGAGCCCTGTATTGTAGGGGTCACCAGAGTGCTGCCTGTACTGGACTGTGTTGTCCCTCCCCCATCCTGACCGGTAGCCTTACCCTGCTGGTCACTCATGACCGATTAGTAACTGCTGGAAAGTTAGAATCTGAAATCAAATAAATGATAATCATATACGTTCTTTCTACAACTGTTATTACAATTAAAATAAAACCAGCTATTCACTACTTTTTTGTTAGAATTAATGATTTCTGGATTACTTTGCAAACAAGTTTAGGAAATCTAGATTAATCCTGTTTAGTTGTTATAATGTGTCTGTGAAGAATGTGTGAGCTTGTTTATCTTCAAGCTGTGTGTAAACAAAGCAACGTTGACAAATGGAAAACAATGTAACCTCAGGTGGTTGGTTGCACAGGTGCAAAGTTTAAAGATCCCTGTTTGCAAAACAGCCTTTCCAAAACTGGCTTGCCTCTAGATGACCTTGTGGAATGTTTTGAGATTGTTTTGGTGGGCGGTCCACTTTACAAGCACATGGAAATAAAACAAAATCGAACAGCCCGGAGATGTCGAATTGGCATTTACTGGCGTACATTTATCAAATGTTCAAGGGATTATCTTTAGTTAATAGATGTCTGATATCAGAACAGGCTCCTTTAAATTTCAATAATTTGTTTATGTTCAGACTCAGATCAACATCCAGTATCAAGTTCAGGGTTCACATGTGACCAGGGTAAAACCTATTTTACCCAACCCTGTGGGTAAAACCTGGGTTAAAAGTATTTTACTTAGGTTTTACCCAGGGTTTAGCCCAGCTTTTTCCCCCATGTTCATTTGCTTTAAATTTTTATCTAGTATAACCAAAGCTTAGACTCTTTCTGACTGGTCAGGAAAAGTAATATCCACATTTTGTGAATATTGGTAGCAAACCAAGTGGCTCTGACCACATCACCCCTGTCTAAAAGGAGCCCTTTACCACTCTCACTTTACATCACAATTTGCTGAGCAGCAGAGCAAATTACTCTAATCAATAGCAATTAGGGGTAAAACCCAGGAGTCCTGGGCAATACCTGGGTAAAACCTATTTTACCCGGCCTGGTTTATACCCATGTAAAACCCTGACCACATTAGTCCAAAATATCATTACCCACTTCTTGCAATACAATATTCAGAATTAAAAGTTTAATCATCAAAAGAGAACATGACAAATACTGACATAATGTTTTAAGTGATTTACATGGACACAAATGATCATAACGATTGACTGTGCATGCATTAAATTTAACTTCTGCTTGCATAAAATTTCATGCAAATCATCCAGAAAACCAATGCTTATGCTTAGCTGAATGAAGCAGCATCAGACTCAGTAATTGCACTGTTTGACTTTTATTAGGTGTCTCACTAACAACAGACCTCGAATACAAGAAGCATTCTGTGTCAAGTACCATAGGCAGCAGGGTTGGCACCCTATATGTTAATTACCCGAATTACCAATATGGTAAAAATACTTTCTTCCATGGGTAGAAATGGTAGATAGGTTAGAAACTCTCATGACAATTAAAAAAATATAAAATCATTTGTATAATAGCAAAAAAAAGATAAATAAAAGTATCACTGATATAAAGGTAACAAGTTAGTACCTTTATAATGTTAATTAAACCATCATCAGGGTTTGTCAAGCTTAGCTGGGCTCAAGAAAACCTGAATTCAGTCATGTATCACACACATCACCCTGCATGCTTCATGGTTTCTGAAACCCGCCAACGGATATCATATGTGTTGGTTTTCACTTGAGCACAAATTTCTGATTAAATCAGTTTAAATGACATGCATCACTGCATACAGGAAACCCTGCTCAGGCTGGCATATTAGGCATTGGCAACAAATCCTTGGGGACTGGGACCCCGGCTGCTATGATGCTGGTTAAAGTTCTAAGTACTATCCCCTGTCTTATTTTAACCTTCTTGATTGAACAGACAGATGCCTGATAAAATGTGGGATATTGCGAGCCATGTACTGAAAAAAATTGCAATAAAATACTCTGCCTCGTTAGAATACGCAACTCATTTTGGATAAGAATGGTTAGTCATTGATGAACATATACTACTTCCACTTGAGTCTCTAACAGAACATGTACTCAAATTTAGCTAAATTCCATCCCCAACTCTTCCCTTATAGGTTAGAATTCAACCACAAATCTTAGTTTTCAATGTATTCATGTATACAACAAACAATAAATACTCATATTTTTTTCATTTTACAAAACATTCTGTGTACTGATGAATGATACAATTCAGAGATTTGCTCATGCTGGGCAGCTGCAGGCAGGTATGGTTTGCCACCAGACACGCGACTGGAACACATCAATGCCTGCCCAGCAGTATTTCTTTAAGCCTTGTAAAAAAAACATGCCTCTATGTATATGTCGAGGGAAGAATGAAAATCTGGGAAGATCCGGAATCCTCCCGAGGAAAATTAGAATTCTGATTTTTCCCAGGAAAACTGAGAATCAAGAGATGGTATGAAGGGATTCCCATTCTTCCCGGGAAGAATTCTCATTCTTCCTGGGACAAATGAGAATTCCAGTCTCTCCTGGAAAAATTGAGAATTCTCATTTTTCCTGGGAGAGATTGTAATTCAGTTTTGAAATTCAAACCTGGGAAAAATGAGAATTCTCATTCTTCCCAGGAAGAATTGGAATTACTGATGCCTACTTAACTCTTTTATTTTTTTTCATACTTATCTCTCTTTTTCAGAAAATCATAATTCTCAATCATCCCGGGAAAAATGAGAATCAAATCATAGTATGAAATGATTCTCATTTTTCCTGGGAAGAATGGGAATTCTAATTATTCCCTGGAAAAATCAGAATTCTCATTTTTCCCGGGAGGATTGTGGATCTTCCCAGATTCTCATTCTTCCCTCAACATATATATATATCTTGCAGCGTTGTACCCGTTTTTGCATTCCTGACCCCCTAGGAGAATATCTGAAATGTATACGTGTGAGCCAGGCTAAAAGACTTCCAATAGGGCCTAAATGAATATTAAATAGAAGGTATTCTTTCACAATGTGCCGCATTTAGTTTATGCTAATGAATAAAATTTGCGCCACCTTAGTCTAAAAAACTAATACTGATGTGGCTCCATGAATCATAAGACACATCAAGCAGCATGTGATTGGCTAGTGATGATAAGATAATCATATTTTTTTACAACTCCTTCTCCAGAAACACTGTTAAAGTTGTTTAAAAATATTTTTAAGCCTTTAATTTAGAAATAAATAAGACTGATATTTGTATGAAAAAACTCATATTTAAGAAGTTAATGACTCCCTGTAAATGCTCCTAATAAAGCTCACTCATGCCACTGCCAATCGGATTCATGGTGATGCCCCAATTATAAGACATTATCCTAATATAATACCCATATTCTATTGTGGTTTTCATGGTACAGCCTTATAGCTTATGAAGCTTATCTGATAAGGACTGTTGTCCATTTCACTATCCTCGTTCACCTGTTTCTTTTGTGATTATTTGTTAGGCAAGCCAAATAAACCATGCCATAAAATAAATCTTTGTATCATAAGTAGGGTTATAGGTATGGTAGCAATTAATAGATACACATTTTCCTCATTCTACAATAGGTGCAAATTTTGGTAGGCAAATTTGTTTCACGTGGAGCTAATCACAGAAAAAACTGGTGGACAGGGGCAGTGAAACAGACTGCAGCAGTTCAGAACTGACAGAAGATTGAAAGCCATTCAAGCCAGGCAGTACTGCCAGTTCATCCAACACAGGATTTTAAATGAATTTGTATTCACATGCAAAACAAAATCACAAATACATGACGACATCATGGATGAAAAAAGGAAGATGCGCATGTGATAGTAAAATCGGGATTATTAAATATTTGCAAATGCTGTTAATTGGGCAGGGCGCCAGTCCACGCAGACAGACAGAGTGAGTGATAGATGGGTTTGTGTCCCCACAGAGGGACAACCCCAGTGGAACAATTCGTCCAAAATCGTCGTAACCCTTTCAACTATATTCCCCTTGCATCTACAACTAGCTAGTATAAAGGGATTTTTGATGTGTGGCCTATACCTCTCGGCTTGCAGCGCTCACCTTTGGGAATACAGTGGCTGCAAGGTTTATTCTGCAGCGGGCATTGTTGAGTTGGTGGCCATATTTTGCGATGGGTCCGCGAAGCGATGACGTCACACTGGGGCTCCCCCGTCAGACCAAGCGGTGCCCTGAGTGCACCGGTACCCACTTTGCATTGGTAAAAGTCGGCCTAATTATATATCGGCAAAACATTCCACACAGTTCGCCAGATGGCGCTGCCATCACTATATCGTGCACACACGATGTTATACGCACGATATCGTGCATATTATAGTGCACAATATACACGATATCGTGCATATAGTCATGTAATGCACACGAATTATCGTGTGAATTGCTCGTTATACACACGAATATCGTGCATGTAAAACGCTGTACGCACGATTTTTTTGTTATTGTGTGCATTGTGTATATAGTGGTTAATATGCACGAATTTGACTTTCCGGAGATTACATGCACGCAACGAAATTTAGCAGTGGCGGTCCCCGGGGGGGGGGGGGGGGTTGATGTGGGAGCCACAAAAATCCCTTTTTAATAAGGGGTTCAAAACATTATATGCATCGATCAGCAGCATTTATTGAGTGAGCAGTTGGGCTAGGTGTGCGTGTTGAGGGGTGTGCCACGGGACCTGGGTTAAGGACGCAACCAAGATCCATATATTTATTTTTTTCATAATATAACTACACCCAGGTCCCAGATGGCAATGGTGAAGTATAGTTCACGTTTTTTTTTTCCGGGGGGGGGGGATTAGGCCTTCTTTATTTCCTATATTGTAAATGGCAGCTGCTCAATCCTTTAGAGAATTAGACCTCAAGCCATGAGGGCCTTAGCAGTAGCTGATACTATCCAGGGACTGGGTGTCTGGTGTCTTTGTTATGACCTGAGTGACCCTAGGCAGGCTGTCCACTGTGTACAGGGTAGCTCGTGGCTGGGGACAGTCTGTGTGTATCATATTATACCCTCATGGCAAGGGTTTGTTTACAAGTGTATCTGTCCCCATTTCTTGCCCTGGTCTGTACTGTCCTCGCCGTCTGGACTGTCCTTGCTGCATGGGCTGGGGGGAAGTGACGTAGTTGCCACGTAGTCCTTTAAGTAAAGTCAACAAGTCAGCAAGCATTAGAGAAAAGAAGATTTTAACCGTGGTCCTACCCCAGAGAAGCCATAAGGTAAAGGATAACTTTATATAAGATGCTTGTTAAACAAGGGTTACACATATTTCTTAAGTTCTATTATCAATATTATGTCAGAATTAACAGTTTTTGTAGAATATGAATAGTCAGCTGTGTAACATGTCTGTCAGGTTGATTATCTGGAGCTTGCTAGGTCTGTAAACAGTAATAGCTAATATTGTAACCAATTTCTTAAGTTGAAATAGATAATACTTCATGATCTAAATAATCTCTCATGGTCTATGTATCATAGTATGCAGCTGCTAAGAGTATTTTATTTTTATTCAGTTTTTAATCTATGCTTGTCTTAGAGGCTAAATGTATTGTAATTAAGTCTGTTTTGTGTCTGTTTATTTTAATCAGTTAAATATTTTCTTGACAGTTGATACAGTTGTGCATCCGTTAGTGTGGCTAAAAGGGAATCTGTTATTGATAGTCAGGGATATTAATTCACTAGCATACGTACAAATTATATATCTAATTGCTGTCTGAATTTCAATTATTTTATATAGGTCTAATTTGTTTATAGATTTATTAATTAGTTATTCCTAGATCTGTCAGGGATTTTCTTTACTTTTTCTTCAGTTTCGACGGTCAATCTGGTCAATCTGGTCAATCTGGTCAATCATTGGTCAATCCGGTTATTGGTCAGCCTAGTCAACCCAGTCATTGATAAAGTAGAGAGCGAAGAAAGGATTGTAGATGGATATTGAAAGCTGTGAAATAGAAAGAACAGAATAAACATTTTATACTACATTGTCTTCGCTTCATGATGACCCGTGCGATTCGAGGCTAAAATAAGATCAGGGGTGGAGGCCGCTACAGTCGAAACTTTTACTTCCGAGTGGACAATTCAGTGAAAATTACCGTCAGTGATAACGTGATTCTCCAAGGGTCATGGTCACATCAGTCAATGAGATGAGTTGTATCTTCAAGTGGTGTCGCAGTTAATTGTTGATGCAGGTCCTAAGAGTTACCTATACCTGCTGACTCCTGCTACGCCTAAGGATTGTGAAGGAAACCTGTTGTGCATGATAAAGTTCACTGACTGTTACACTAAAAACAGAGAAAAATGGCTGATCACAAGGAAAAAGCAGACGCACTTGCTCAAGAGACTACCCATCTGAGTGAATCAATTGAGACCACTGTAATCTCAGAATACAACAGGCAGCTGTCTAGTGAAAGACAGGACAGTCAGCAGGAAGCCGATCCTGAACATCATGATTTACGGCGTTCTACGCGAGATCATAGGCCGACTGAGAAATCTCTACAGTTCAGAGCTGAGCAGTTAAAATCAAAGGAAAGAGAATTCAACAAAGTTTACAACACATTCAAACTGGAGTTACTTCAGATCAGAGAAAGCATTAAAAGGGACTGCAGTGAAGAAGAACTGTTCGATCTGCAAGAAGGTCTTGAAAAGGCTTACAAAAAGGTGGAAGGAGTTTATGAAGACTTAAGAACAAACATACCAATCATAAACGACTTTACTGCCTTCCAACGCAGGATGGACACAGCTACGGCCTGTAAAGGGGACATGTTATCTCACCTTAACTTGAGAATCTCCGAAGTTGGAGTTAAGGCGTTTAATTTGAGAGAGGAAGTTGTTCACCTGAAGGCTTTAAAAAAGACCTATGCTTCCTCAGTGTACAGCGCGGCCACTGAAAGCAGCGTGAGATCATCAGCAAAAAGCGTCAGTGAAAAAGCAGTTGAAACTGCTGCAGACCTCGCCGTTAAGCGTGTTCGTGTCATGGCACTGACCAGGCAAGAACAAGAAAGGGCCTACCTCTTGCATCTTGAAGCCGAAAGGAGAAGAAAGGACGAGGAAGTAGAGGCTCAGCGTCGAAAACTCGAAATTCTGAGAGCAGAACAGGAAGTAGAGGAGGGCGATGCTAAACTTAAAGTGTTTATTGCGGCAGCTACCAACAGTGAGGAGGTAGCAAGTGAGCTGAGCGCCTCATCATCTACTCAGAACCCACACGATCCTGTGTTAAACCCACAAGCTCCAGCTTTTATCCCTCCTATGCCATCCCTTCCAACAAACCTGCCTGACACAGGGAATGCAAAAGGTGAATCGTCCCTGGTACTTGCCTTAGCAAACGCAATGGACAGGAATCGACTCCCAGTGCCAACGCCAAGGGTTTTCAGTGGCAGTCCCATTGAGTTTGTCTCCTTTAAAAGGAGTTTTAAGACGCTGATAGAGAATAAAGGAATAAGTGCGGAAGAGAAAATATACTACCTACAACAGTATATAGCAGGGGATGCTAAAGAAGCCATAGCTGGATGTTTCTTCGGTACCTGTGAAGAGGACTATCAACGGGCCTGGGAAACCCTAGAGAAACGGTATGGACATCCCTTCAAGGTGCAGGAAGCCTTTAGAAACAAATTAGATAAGTGGCCTAAGGTCGGCCAAAGAGATGGACCAGCTCTCCAGAAATATGCAGACTTTCTAAAGGCTTGCTTAGACGCTATGCCACATGTCAGGGGCTTACAAGTACTAGATGACTGCAAGGAAAATCAGAAAATGGCCGCAAAGCTTCCTGACTGGGCCATTACCCGTTGGAGTAGACAAGTTACTGAATGGCTCGACAGAACAGGTGAATATCCCAGCTTCACCACATTTGCGACCTTTGTGGCGAAGGAAGCCAGAGTTGTTTGTGATCCGGTGGCATCAATCTCTGCTATCAAAGGGACCGAAAGTACTTTTGAATTCAAATTGCATGGGGATGCTAGGAAATCAGCACGTACCCTAACTACCGGTGCTGGAAAATCACCTGATAAGGAGCAAAAGCCGGAAAGGCCGTGCCCATTTTGTAAAGGAGGACACAATCTTTCTACTTGTACCATCTTCAGTGGGAAGGCCATCAAAGAGAGACACTCTTTTATTCAAGAGCAGAAAAGATGTTTCGGTTGTCTGCGCACAGGTCACTTTGTGAAGCAGTGCAGGATCCGCCACACCTGTCATAAATGCAAGGGTCGTCATCCCACTGTACTTCATGACAACAACAAGGTCAAAAGCTCACATCAACAGTCCTCAACCAGTCAAAATGCTTCTGAAACTGAGTCACCAAGACCAAGTGATGAAGAAGGTGCAGCAGTCTCCCTGAATGCTAGCAGTGGAAATTCAAGTACAACAAATGTCGTACCTGTATGGCTTTCCTCAGCTCAAAATCCCCAGAGTGAGAAATTAGTATATGCCCTTCTGGACACCCAAAGTGATAACACATTTATTGATGAGAGGGTGTGTGAAGGACTCTCAGTACCTACAGAATCTGTCAAACTCAAGTTGACTACGTTACTTGGAAAGGATGTATCAGTGATTTGTGACAGGGTTAGTGGTCTTCGAGTAAGAGGATACACCTCGGGCCAGTATATCGATCTTCCCTCGGCCTACACTCAGAGTTTCATCCCACTTGATAGACAGCACATTCCAAAAAGTGAAACAGTCAAGTCCTGGAATCACCTTGCTTCAATTGCACCTGAGATGCCTCCACTGATGGACTGCGAAATTGGATTGCTGATAGGTTACAACTGTTCTACTGCTTTAGCTCCACGTCAGGTTATTACAGGCGAGACTGGTCAGCCATATGCAGTCAAAACTGACCTAGGTTGGAGCATAGTTGGAAGTCTAGCAACCATTAACTCTACTGAAGTTTCAGGATTTTGTCACCGCACTAGTTTGAAGGAAGCTCCACCAGTTACACCACTTGATGTTCTCAATTTGTTAGAGTCTGACTTTAGAGACTCAAAGAGCAGAGACGTGATAACTTCCCAGGATGACATCAAATTTCTACAGATATTGGAGAACAGCATAGTAAAAAATGCCAAGGACCATTTTGAGTTACCTTTACCCTTCAGAACCCGACCTGAATTGCCAAACAACCGTAAACTGGCTGACATAAGGTTGTCCAACCTCAAGAAACGCTTAGACAGTAATCCTCAGTATAAGGAACGCTACACACAAACCATCGAAGAAACCCTGAAGGATGGCCATGCAGAGCTGGCAGAGGGAGTGCCAAATCCGGGCGAGCTATACTATATCCCACATCACGGAGTATGGCATCCGAAAAAGCCAGACAAACTAAGGGTGGTTTTTGACTGTTCAGCAAGATACAGAGGGGAGTCCTTGAATGACCATCTGCTATCAGGTCCTGACCTCACGAATAACCTGTTTGGGGTTTTGTGCCGGTTCCGCAGACATCCAGTTGCAGTGATGTGTGACGTCGAAAAAATGTTTCATCAGTTTCATGTCAGTCCTGATGATAGGAACTACCTTAGATTTCTCTGGTGGGAGGGAGGTGACACCAGCAAAGAGCCACTGGACTACAGAATGAATGTACACTTGTTTGGTGCGACATCTTCGCCAGGATGTGCCAACTTTGGCTTGAAACATCTTGCTAAAACGTATGGTGAGAAATACCCACTGGCTGCTTCATTCCTGAGTCAAGACTTTTATGTTGACGATGGTGTAACAAGTGTAGAAAGTGTTCAAGTGGCAAAGAGATTGGTTAAGGAGGCTCGTGAACTTTGCTCACTTGGGAAATTACGCCTTCATAAGTTTTTGTCCAACAACCGCAGTGTCATTGAGAGTATTCCAGTCTCTGAACGAGCTAAGGGAATCCAAGAAGTAAATTTGCAGAGGGATGACCTACCCGTTGAAAGAACCTTGGGCCTCCACTGGAACACTGAGCCTGATGTGTTCACATTCCAACTGCAAGTGAAAGAACACCCTAACACCCGTAGAGGAATCTTAGCAACCGTCGCAAGTGTGTATGACCCACTTGGATTCATAGCGCCGTTTGTTCTTCAAGGCAAAGCCATCCTCCAGGAAATGTGCAAGCGCGGCACAGCATGGGACGAACCCATTTCAGATAGTCTGAGGCCACGGTGGGAGGAATGGAAGAAGGATATCCGTAACCTCTGCAAGATCCAGATTCCTAGGTGCTACAAACCTTCAGATCTCAATTCAGTTTCCAGAGTAGAAATCCATCACTTCTCTGATGCAAGCACCAAGGGTTATGGTATGTGTTCATACTTGCGATTCGTGGGTCCGGAGAGAGCACATTGCTGTCTGGTCGCCAGTAAAGCGAGAGTTTCTCCTGTAAAGGTTGTCACCATACCACGGCTTGAACTCACTGCAGCAATGGTCGCTGCCAAAATGAGCATTAAACTAAAAGAGGAGCTACAAATTCCTATTGACGGGGAATACTTCTGGAGTGATTCACAAATCGTTCTAGCCTACATCAGTAATGATGCCAAGAGGTTTCATGTGTTTGTGGCCAATAGAGTTCAGTGTATCAGGGAGCATACAGATGTCAAACAGTGGCATTATGTAACCACCGAAAACAATCCTGCTGATCATGCCTCTCGTGGCCTAAGTGCAGATGAGCTCCTTACAACAAATTGGTTCACAGGACCAGAGTTCCTCCAGAGGGCCGATTGGACAGCCACATCTTCAATAAACCCAAGTCTGATGGTGGGAGACCCAGAAGTCAGAGTTCAGGCACTGAATGTTAAGTCAACCAGCTCTAATGACATTCTAGAAAGGCTTTCAAGGTTTTCTGATTGGAATCTCCTGACTAGAATTGTGGCGCGAATAAGACGTATTGTTCCTGGAAGGCCTCAAGATAAGTTTCTGAATGTTAGTGAAATCAACCAAGCAGCTCACTGTGTGATCAAGCTAGTTCAACAAGCTGCTTTTCGAGATGAATTGCAAGCACTTTGCCGAAACAAGGAAGTTGCCTCGACTAGCAAGTTACACAGTCTCTGTCCATACATGGAAAACGGCGTAATTAGAGTTGGAGGGCGTCTGCGTAGTTCTTCAATGGGTTTAGATCAAAAGCACCCTCTAGTGTTGCCTAAGGATGGGCATATCACCAAGATCATAATTGAACACTGCCACAAACAGATACAGCATCAAGGACGAGGTCAAACCTTAAATCAAATACGAAGCCAAGGATATTGGATCATCGGAGGAAGCAAAGCAGTGGCCGACTTTATCAGAAATTTAACTTTCCAGGTTTAGCATAGATGTTGAGTTGGAGCAGCTTACCGTTAAATTGCTTACTTTCTTATAATTATCACATTTCTTGTATTTGGATTTACTGTAAGCAATTGGTGGGAGTGTAAATGGCAGCTGCTCAATCCTTTAGAGAATTAGACCTCAAGCTATGAGGGCCTTAGCAGTAGCTGATACTATCCAGGGACTGGGTGTCTGGTGTCTTTGTTATGACCTGAGTGACCCTAGGCAGGCTGTCCACTGTGTACAGGGTAGCTCGTGGCTGGGGACAGTCTGTGTGTATCATATTATACCCTCATGGCAAGGGTTTGTTTACAAGTGTATCTGTCCCCATTTCTTGCCCTGGTCTGTACTGTCCTCGCCGTCTGGACTGTCCTTGCTGCATGGGCTGGGGGGAAGTGACGTAGTTGCCACGTAGTCCTTTAAGTAAAGTCAACAAGTCAGCAAGCATTAGAGAAAAGAAGATTTTAACCGTGGTCCTACCCCAGAGAAGCCATAAGGTAAAGGATAACTTTATATAAGATGCTTGTTAAACAAGGGTTACACATATTTCTTAAGTTCTATTATCAATATTATGTCAGAATTAACAGTTTTTGTAGAATATGAATAGTCAGCTGTGTAACATGTCTGTCAGGTTGATTATCTGGAGCTTGCTAGGTCTGTAAACAGTAATAGCTAATATTGTAACCAATTTCTTAAGTTGAAATAGATAATACTTCATGATCTAAATAATCTCTCATGGTCTATGTATCATAGTATGCAGCTGCTAAGAGTATTTTATTTTTATTCAGTTTTTAATCTATGCTTGTCTTAGAGGCTAAATGTATTGTAATTAAGTCTGTTTTGTGTCTGTTTATTTTAATCAGTTAAATATTTTCTTGACAGTTGATACAGTTGTGCATCCGTTAGTGTGGCTAAAAGGGAATCTGTTATTGATAGTCAGGGATATTAATTCACTAGCATACGTACAAATTATATATCTAATTGCTGTCTGAATTTCAATTATTTTATATAGGTCTAATTTGTTTATAGATTTATTAATTAGTTATTCCTAGATCTGTCAGGGATTTTCTTTACTTTTTCTTCAGTTTCGACGGTCAATCTGGTCAATCTGGTCAATCTGGTCAATCATTGGTCAATCCGGTTATTGGTCAGCCTAGTCAACCCAGTCATTGATAAAGTAGAGAGCGAAGAAAGGATTGTAGATGGATATTGAAAGCTGTGAAATAGAAAGAACAGAATAAACATTTTATACTACATTGTCTTCGCTTCATGATGACCCGTGCGATTCGAGGCTAAAATAAGATCAGGGGTGGAGGCCGCTACATATTGGTTATAAGTAGGCCTACAGGTTTTCATAGGGGTGGTGCTTAGCTGCGAACGCACTTTTAGTGGTTTAGTAAATAAAAGTATTGCATAAAGAATTATGTATGCGTCAGATATGGGGACGCAAAACCTGCGCGGAAGATATAGTGATCTGCATTTTTTTCAATTTCATCTGTTATTTTTTGGAATTTTTTAACTGAATATTTAAAAAAATACCCTGGACATCATGGTATTGTTGTACTTGACTATAAACATAACGAACAACAACCATGCGCCCCCCCCCCTTCCCATGATGTACGTGGGATTACAGACACCTTTCAGGGAAACGGCACGTGGCGCATCGTCACTGCGACCTGTGACGCAACGGATCACGCTCGATAGATGGCCGTATGGTGTCAAAATAAAATTCAATAAGATCCGTTATACCGTCTCGAGATATCATACACACACACAATCGAGTGAAAACACTAATCCTCGCTTCGCGCAGGGTTAATAGAACACGAATAAATCCAAAAGAAGTACCAGCTAGTACAGCTTTAATTCTTTTGCAGTTCTTATTTCAACCCAGTGCAGAAGATGGTACTAATAATGCCATCTCCCCTCCTTCCGCCTCCTGTGTTTACACATACAACCATATATACTGGAACGTACACACACATACAAATTTATATAATACAAACAATCCCTGACTATTTGCGAACATGTCAATTTACTTTCCTCGTAGTACAAAACATGCAAAAATTTACTGAGATACAGCGCGAAGGAAGGACTAAAAGCCATAGCAATCCGGTTTGCAGCCAACAAATTGAATCCCAGTTCAACTCCATTCAAATTAATGATATATGAATGTTAGGTCATTCCAGACCCTACATCGAAGTTGATAATGACAAACTTAATGTCATGACACAAAAGATTATATTCCTATGAAATGCAATGAGATTCTAAAGTAATTACAGCTTACAATCAACCATCGTCACCATTTAATTGCTCCCTAATTCAGTCAAACTGCCTCGTATCACATGCATGCTTGCATTTCATCGCACACTATACGTCATGACCACATCTGAAGAATTCGAAAGATAGAAGGATGAAGGTTATTACAAAAGAAACTCATTTCATTATTCAGGTGACATTGCTTACTTCACAAAGATAGCCGTTACCCGTTAGTTTGCTCAAACATTCTGAAAAGATCATACAAGGATTATAGTATTTCTGCGGCCAATTAATATGTAATATCACTCCACAAAATTTTGATTTATGTAACAAGGTTCCACCTACAGATAAAGTATACTACAAATTATCAACCATGTGGAACATTTAATTTTTAATTTCTCTCTTTAGAGCAATAAGGACATATCACAATATCTACCTTCCCAAGAAAGCTAATGTTGCAATAAAACTTAAGTTCACCTTTGCTCACTATGATGAATATAACAATGGATCCTGACTCCTCGGATTAAATATTTTTGTTTGTTAATACATCACCTAAAATGTTATACTTTTTCTATACTGACAACTGCGTTCTTGCATATTAACATATTCCCTTTTGTATTCTTACATAGCAATTCACACAGTCAACATAAAATGTTGTAATCTAACTGTGTTATAAGCTGGTATTTCAACACATCTGTATATTATAAAATTATGTTCAAGATAGGCTGTGGCGGATTCAGAGGGGTTGAGCTATTACATCTCTCATTTTATCTATTTCTTTTCCCAGTTATTCGTTATTAATTTTTCTTGTTTAGATATCTTTGTTTATTCCCCAGCAATTAAATTATTAATATATCCAAAGTTTATTACATCCTATTCATAAGTTGAGGATATGAATGAAGAGCTCTGTGATAAAGATTTAATAAGATAGCATCTAAATGTTTCTATATCCAGGGAGGGAGTCTTACCGTTATATGCACTCTGCTGGGTCATAACAGCAAGAACTGGGTCATGTCCCCTTTAAAATAAAAAAAAAATTCTCAATACGGGAGGGGTCACCCCCCCCCCCCATACATTTCCCCGTGTATACTTTAATTAACTTTCAAATGAACAATATCTCTACATTTAATTCATGTAGATGAGAAAAAAAAATTTCATACGCTGAATATATATCATGTATATAGTAATATATATATATACATATATATATATATATATATATATATTTAAATTATATATATATATTTGAATATATATGTATTTATGATTTATATATTGCTTAAAACCCATCGACCGCTAACCCAGTATATCAGCGCCCCCATTCACGAATTTCCGGACCCGCCACTGATATAGGCCTATTAGTTGTGGCATGTATCAGTGCCATGTATGTAAGATATTCCAGTGTATAAGAATAAACATGGTAAGGCATAGTTAAATTATAATTCGTATGGATCACAAGATTTTGGAAATTATTCTAAATATATTTAATAAAAGGTTTTAAGCTAAAGACTAAAGTAGGCTTAACTTTACTCTATGTGACGGGGAACCAGACTAGCTATTACAGAGCCGCACACACGATGTTTTTGAACCAATAGCGGCGTGGTTGTAACTAAATAAAATGAATGGTTATAATATAATGTATACGGAATTTTAACTCAAATATAAATGGAACTGTGATTTTGTGTACATAGCATACAATGTGCACGATAATCTCGTGCAGGTAACACAACAATATACACGGTATATTGTCGTGCATGCTATCCTCTATGTGCACGACAATATCGTGCATATTGCAATACACTACGCACGACCAGTCGTGCGCCTGCGCACGAGAAAATCGTGCGTATAGCCGGTCCCGAACCTGCACATGTTGAATAGACCAACGAAGTACCTTGTAAATTATTATTTTTCGTCGAAACTTATTATAGATTCGAATTCTTATGATAAATTTAAATAAAATAATAATTATAATAATACAAGGGTCAATTTAAAGATTTAATTATTGAGGTTTGAAATAGGCCTATAGCTATCAAGTTTCTATATATGTGCTGAAGGCGGCATGCAGCATCCGGAATGCGTATTGAGAAATATTATATTTACCCGCACGGCAGCGTGCATGTTTTCCGTGTGTTGCTCCCGGTTACCATGCGGAACCGGAAAAACGCCACATGTTGTGTACGTTTTGAGGGATATGCGTATTCTGCATGCCGTATCCACATAAGGATATCACCTTATTTCTTTAGTCAATAACGAATTTTTCCGCATTCCGCATGCCGCATATCGTTCACAAGAAATCTTAAAGCTAAGATTCCTTATGTACGGAATGCGATATGCGGTATACGTAATACATCTTAAGAGATTTCATGTGAACTTGCACGGCGGCATGCATGCATATTTTTCTATGTGTTGCCCCTAGCTGGACAATATCCGGTACCTTCAGAAAACGTTGTGGGCCATATGAAACGATTCGTTTTCCGGATACGTATTCCGCATGCCGGATCTGCGCATAAAGAATCTCACCTCATTTTATTAAGTCAATACCAATATTATTCTTATAAGGAATCTTAGCTTAATTTGTTATGGAAAGATATGGGTGATGATTAAGTGGGGAAGTTCATGTTGTTAAAATATCAGTCACGGTGAAATAAGCAACAAATATTCTAGCTGCAGGCCTGTAACGCAAACAATTTTAATTTCATTGTTCTTCTCTGTTTGCATTTCCAGAATGTAGGCTGAATGTTCGGGCAACAAATTCATGCAGTCTTGGATGTTTCACTGTCAACCTGCGCGGATCAGCAAACAGGCTAACATGCATGGAACGTGTTATAAATATGTTTTATTATCAATGTGATAACTGAACGTTAGCATCAAAGAAGCATACAGTTTTATTAGAAGGTCCATAGCAAAAATTTGAATAAAACATTGAAACATTGACCACTCTGCCTATTTAAAGGTTTAAGATAATCAGGTGACTTTATGGTTTAAATTTTTAACCTATATAAATCTTGTTATCAACAATTTTTAATTAATTTCTCAAAGAAAAATTCTTTAGCCACGTAAAATATTTTTAAACCAATATTGAAACTGCAAGAGCGTAATTATAAACCTGTATTTTATATTATGTGTTTTTTTTTTCTGAGTAACAGTAAAGGGTTATTTTTGTTGTTAACTTATGACTGATGTGACAATCATGTTCAGCATTAGAATTATTGTATCCTGCATGCTGTGTTGCATAATGCTGATGCTATTCCTCTGTATCACTGTATATCAAAGTAAGATAAGAACAGTTTCTATGCATTAAAACATTAAATATATACATATAGGCCTATGTATTATCTATAGATTAGCCCGCAGCCATCCCCGCCCTGCAAATTCTTTGAACCAGCTCGCCCCACTCTGCACAATTTGGTTTATATTCTACCACCATGCTCCACACAGTAACACAAAATACTCCACTGTTGTCATAAAAAATTCATACCCGGATCTTGCGATTCTAAAATTATATATAATTATAATATCAAATTGTTATGCATGCTTTGCTCCGTATGTGATATTCGGTTTGTTAAACATTTTAACAAAAATATGTAATGAAAGATATGTAGAATAAACGCAGAATTAAAAAAATACAATTTTAATTTATTTATAATGATATTATATTAAATGGACCGGACCGCTTCGACCGATCAACCCACTGGACTAGACCGCCTAGAGCTGGACCAGGACCGGACCGCTTATGTCACGGACCGGTCCGGTCCGCACCTCAATGCCAAGCCCAAATTAGTGTTGGCACCATGTCAAATCCATTTATAGATGCTGACAAAATCTTGGCATGTTGCCAATTCTGTTTATTCATACTGAATGACTTTGGCTACATTGCATTAACAAGCTGCGCATTCAAAATATTTTTTTGATCAAAATACTTATATTAATAAAAGATTCCTTTTGGAAGCAAAATCAAAATACAAATAATAATATTAAATTTATTTTAATCATGGATTGATTTTACTTATAAGTTCGATATGGACAAAAATTATGCACCAGTATACAGCTCTGCTTGTAGATCCAGGGAGCGCCTTATTTATTGCTATAAATATCTACTTTGTGAACCTATTTTTTTACATTATTTTTTAAATTTAACCCCTAACATATAGGTTGATATAAACTAGCTAGAGATTACTAGAAATATTCATGGCATGTTGTGTATATAAATTTGTGCCATTTCAGGATTACAGCTGTAAACGTATAAGGAGAAAAGGCTAAGTTCAATTTAATTATTTAAATTTAAATTAAGCCAAAAATCATTTGAGTAACATTATTTGAAAAAAAAGTTAACAAGAACAGGCTTATGGTAATTGTTGTGAAATATTAATGAATCTGACGGAACATATTTGCAGAAGAAGACTGATACAGATTTATTGCCAACATGACCAAGTTTTGCTCTCTATAACTCTACAAAAATCATTGAACCCGAAACATTCATACAATAGAGCACTACCTTAGACCATTCCTATGAAATCTATAATTAATTTCTGATTGTCTGTGTGTTTGTCTTTTTATCACGCTTCACTGCACGACCTACCATCCTAATTTTAATCTTCCAAATAGCCAGCTTACTGAAGGTTTTGGCCAACATCCCGCTTTCACAAATGCCCTTGACGACTGCATATACGCAAAAAAAATCACAACAACATTCACTACGGATCGACCTTTTAAAATGAGTTCAGCTACGTAAAAAAATTGTTTTGGATTGGCCTTTTTACAATCAGTTTGGCTAAGTAAAAAAAAGACGTTCTTTTTCGACTGACTTAACAGATCCAGTTAGTAGTGAATTCATACGTCTCAAGATGTATCGTGACTGGTTCCGCATGGATGTATTCAGCAGTCTCTGTAGTCCTGTCTCTCATGGACAATTATTTTTATCCATGGTCATCATTGTGTTTATTATGGGATAACAACACGTCCGTATGAGCACTCAGCCGACAAACATATAAATACTCAAAAATATATTTTAATACATCTGAATAACTGCGTGCCTTCATAATGGACTTTGTATACAATAAAACACCGATGACCCAAAGGAAAACCCATAATCGTGTGCCGTCCGTCCCACTAGAACTCGACCCCTCACAGGTCAAATACTCCGTGACTGTCGCAGTTGCAATCCCAGTGCAACCTTCCACGTACAGTGCCTTCCATTTCGGCACCGTATCATTATCAAAGGTATGCATCTGTTCGCAATACTCAAAAAATGTGATTTTACCTGTTATTATTGCGAGTGCAGCTACGATATGGATGTTTTTTTTCAAGGATACAGAAGGTGTATTTGTATTTAAGGTGGTAAGTCTTGTTAAAAGTATGCGGATCGAGGAACTTAATTTTAACCACACTACCCATGCATGTGGCCAGAAACAAATGGTGGCAAAGAGGATCGGACTCATCAAATCAGACTGTGTTCATTTTCTTGTTAACATGGCGTGTGAACAGTGTACTGTCAACATTCTATTGGTGCGGTTTGATTGACAGCGGTGATTTCAGCCCTAACACTTGCCATATGGATAATTTTTCGAGAAACTGATGCCAAAGGGGATCGCGGAATCAAGGTATGTGAAAGCGTGATCATGTCACAGACTTGGAAGCAAGAAGATGCGTCAAATAGGAGATTAAGGTAAGCAAAGGCAAGGCTTAATAGCCAACAACTCTCCATGCATATCTTTAGTGAAAGGCTTACAACAAGGACTGGCAGTTGGATCATGTTTGGGCATATTAATGATAATCACTCCGAATTCTGATATATCTTTTGGGTATTCTGGTGGTGTAAAACTAAATTATGTGTTGTTGTATCTTATCCGTGTCAGAAATTCTACAGGGCAATGAATCAAAGGTTCTGGATATGGATAATACGTTGCCAAATCCCATCCGTTTTGGCATCATTGAATGGATGATGTCTAGAGATAGAGGAAGCCTATGTACCCTGTGAGAACCACCGACCTAGGAAAGGCCACTGCAAACCCACTCTCATAAACACAAACTGGATCGAACTCGGTTCACCAGCAGGGAGAAATTGTAAGGTTACTTAGAGTTCATTATGCACCAACAGCACTGCGCACATAGAAGTCCACCACCCACTGAGGCAGCAGACGTTATACGGTCCAGTGATTATCCTGCCGTTGCTGATTGGTTGAGTAAGGACAGTGCTGACTGGCAATTACTTGGTCTGAGATAGCCCGCTCGTCTTGAAATGTGTATCGATGGGTAGGTCTATTTCCTTACAGAACAGTTGTTCGAATGTTGCAAACTAGGTTTCGCCGGAGTTCAACGTAAGGCAAACAAAATATCAGGTAAAATTTGGTCCCACTTTTTCTGATCTGCTGTTTGTTCCGGCTTACTTTTTGTATGCTCATGTGCTCTTTTTGGCCTTAGGGTGATAAGAGCTGGTTTTCCGTCTCTTTTCATAATATGCCTTGCACAATTGGTCAACTAGGCGTGATAAGAAGTTCTGTCCTTGATCAGACAGGAGGGCGTAGGTGCTCGAGATATTTAAGTGCTCCAGAGAAAATTTCCCAGGTTAAAACGATAGCTATTGTCACTCATTTTGTGATTTTATAAAAGGCTTAGCACAAACGTGAAAAGCTGTCCACGCACAGCAGAACATGCATGAGATCTGCATCAGTTTTGGGCAATGGGCCAATATCTTCTACATGCAATCTCTCAAATATGCTAAAAAAGGGTAGCAGGTGTAATAGAGCGGTTTTTTTTTTATCGAAACTGCGTTGAAAAATCTGGCATACTTTGCACGTTTTGACAATTATTTGTACTTCTCTATGCATGTCTGGCCAGGTTTTACTGCGCAGGTACAAACGGTGAGTTGGTAGGCTCCGCCTATAGCTGAATCATGGTACGCCTGTAGGCCAGTTCAATATAAATGGTACAATATACCCTCGTCTAACATGAATTATTCTGCTATAATGTGATCTACGCTGCATCTGAGCGTGCCTATGGAAATTGTCCGGAGTCCAAATACTTTATAAGGTGTCCATACTCGGACACATCCTTTGTTACTCAACAAGGTCATACCACGTAGTACTTAGCCTCCTATGTTAGTTCGCTCCTTTCTCAACAGTAGCTTTCTGCACCGTATGCTCGACTGTGGTTGACTGCTCAATGGTGTTCTGCTCATGGTACTCCAGCACATGCTTTGGTGTGGACATCAGTGTGTGCAATATCAACAGTACTCGGGAATGGCAGATCATCAAATTAATTGCCATAAGATTTTTTTGCGTCTGCTTAATATATCCTTTTAACAAGTTTATGTATTACCACAACTGCATAAGCCTACAACAACAAGGCCCATCGAGCAAAGGTGACCGGTGTCCAGTTTGATACTTCTGAAATTCTGTTCATATTTTTTACAGTTCTGTCACCAAAAGTAATAACGATATCTGCTTGATAACTGCTTAGCTCAAGACGAAGCCAATCCCCTGATCACTGTCATTTGTAGTCTTGGTGCAGAGTTGGTTGGGATCAGGATGGGCCATTACTATGGCGTTTGTCAAGGCGTCCTTGAGATGTATGAATGCCCCTTCACATTCTGGGGACCTTTTTCAACAAGGCATTAAGTGGTGTAGCAATATCAGCATAATTCCGGACAAAGCGGTGATAATAAATGCTTGGCTCCAACAAGCGATGAACTTCACATTCATTCTTTGAGCACGAAACCGTATCACCACTTTCACATTGTCATGATATATGGTAGACCCGTTGTGTAAGGACATAACCAAAATTAGCCAGTTAGTCTTAGATTTGCTGTGCGGAGTTGGGAGAACCACTAGGTTAGATGCTAAATATGTCATTGATGTTTTTTGCTGAATATTAGAATGTCATCCACATTGTCATGATCTATGGCAGACCCGTTGTGTAAGGACATAACCAAAATTAGCCAGTAAGTCTTAGATTTGCTGTGCGGAGATGGGAGAACACCTAGGTTAGATGCTAAATATGTCATTGATGTTTTGGCTGAATATTAGAATGTCATCAACGTAAACAATTTCAGGACGCTATGCTGGTCCTGCTAGCACTCCTCATCAACTTCTGAAATAATGCCGGTGTGTTAACCAGTCCGAATGGCATTCTTTTGAACTGGTGTATTCCCTCCTATGTTACAAACGCTGAGACACACAAATGTCTTTCGTCAAGTGTTGCAACAATTTCGGCATAATTGCGGACACAGCAGTGATAATAAAAGCTTAGTTCCAACAAGCTATAAACTTCAAACTCATTCTTTGGGTAGGAACTGTGTCACCGCTTTCACTTTGTCATGATCTATGGTAATTCCCGTCGTGTCAGGACATGAACAAAGTTAGCCAGTTATTCGGCCATACATGATCTTATCTGGTCATAGTCTTGTATTTGCTGAGCGGAGATGGCAAAAAATCTGGGTTGGATCCTTAATGTGTTCATCGATATTTTGGCTGAATATTTGTGTATTATCAACGTGAACAATTGTCATTCCAGGTGCAGACTGTGGTGTAAGAGACAATAGCTTTTAAATTTAAATATGTATATGCTTTATGAATGTTACAGTTTTAGTCTGAGAAACACAGATTGCTGTACTGGAATAGTTATTTTTTATGATCTAATTAATATTTCAGAGACCAGTAACAAATACATGTTTTCATCGCTTGCATGATTTATATCCTATTTCTTTAATGCATTTGCTTCGAATATAATGTTGCTGATGCCCTCGAGGGTCTAGGAATACTTTAATAGAATGTAATTTGGTATACCGATATTTTTAAATTGGGGGTACTTATGCGCCAAAAGTACTGCGCACACAGAGATTAGCAGAAATTATACAGTCACGTGATTACCCTACTGTCAGTGACTGGCCAAATAAGATAAGCGCCCATTGGCTAATCATTGAATTGATTTTGTTGCAGCTACGATCCATTTAATGTATATAAATTGGGGTATCTATTCATCAGACATCGTAGAGTGTATAAACAGATATACAGAAGATATACAGAATTAAGATACTGAACGGTTGCTGCGTCTGCTCATGCACACTTTTGTTAATCAATTTTCTATGACTTCCTCTATTTTTGCCATAACATTTTGCGAAGATCGCAGGGAATCATAGCATGCTGACATGTAGGAAGACTCTTCAAATGCCGAGACTTTCCACAAGCATCAGAGCACGTCTCGGGACATTCAATTATTTGAAGGGGGGGGGGGCTTATAGGGGCTGGTGGGTTTATCCCTTTATCAATATTTTGGTTAATTTAACCCAACCCCTAAAAAATTTATTTTTATTTTTCCTCTTTCTCCTGTCTGTGTATGCACTAGATCTCAAATACTGGTAGGACTGACTTTAAGAAGCTGGCCATTGGGCTCAATATTAGTCATAACTGTCAGATTTGCACCCAATATTTATTTTTTAAGTTGCAGGCATGGGGGGGGGGGGGGTCCAGAGATCACTCGGTGATTGAAAACATCTTGTTAAGAAAGTTTATAGACTTAAGGTTTTTAGCTCAGCTGACTATAAGTCATCTGTGCTATAGTTGTGGTCCTTTGTCCGTCCGTCCGTTATCAGGGCACGTTTTAAAACCATTGGACCTACAAATCCAAAATTTTGCCTATCATTAGAAGTCCCCAAAATCTCCTGCAGACAAAAAATTGGGTCATTAGGACTTTGTTCCTTCGAGATATTTAGGAAAAACCTATGTTTTCCATAAAAACAAGGCCTACAGGCCTAATGCGAACCTATGCATTGGGAAGTACACCAGGTATAATGCTTCAATGCTGGACCATTACTTTTCTTGTATATGAACTATGCAAGTACTTAACATTTTGAATAAGAAACAATTACACGAACATCACTGCTGAAATTCTGGCATAGGTGCACACAACACTAAAAAGATTGTAGCTGGCACCACCAGTCTTGTATACAACGAAGCTATCAGAGATATATACATACGCCCAATTTCAGACTGATATATCAAACCCCTCCTGAGAAAAACGTGTGCAAAAGTCATGGTAGGTGGCGACACCTGTCTTGTGAGTGAGAAAGCCATCAAAGACACATAGACAGGTCAAAATATTAGGCCAATACATCAAACTTACCTTGAGTCTGATGCATGGGGCTGACCAGGCTTAGGTGAGAAAGGCTATTGCCCCCGAGTGAACTGTGACAAATGCTTGCTCAGACTGCTGCACTGAGTGAACTCATGACCTGCACCTGGCTAGACTGAGTGAACTTTTGACCTGTACAAGGCTGCACTGAGTGGAATCTTGACCTGTTGCATAATCTGACACAGTTGGCAGTCTGCCAAAGCTATAAATAGAATGCAACTACTGTACTGAGTAAACTCCTGACCCATACCTGGCTGCACTGAGTGAACTCTTGACCTGTTGCCTAATCTGACACAGTTGGCAGTCTGCCAAATCTATAAATAGATCCAGACTGACCTCTAGCCTGTTGCCAAATCTGGAATAGTAGCCACACCATTGCATAAGCTCATGCAGGGGCCCTGCCCTGAGGGGCTTGACACCCATGAAGTGATCACATGGTGTCCATGAGGTGTTCACATGTCACCCATGAGGTGATCACATGCCATGTGCTTGGCTGCACTGATTGAACTCTTGACCTATATCTGGCTGCACTGAATGAACTCTTGATCTGTTCCCAAATCTGAAAGAGATTTAGTTCTACCAAAAATCATTCTAGTAAACTTGAACAAAGGCCACCTAAAAATAATTTTTGTGCAATGTAACAGAAGAAATAATAATTTTGTAGAAGAACACTATTGCAGTCCTCAGTTAGAAAAAGACATAATAATGGCCATAAGACCAACTTAAGCTTTTCACAACTCAACCAAAAATCAACAAACTCAGTATATTCTGATATGATTGAAAGAACCATGTCCTAGGATAATTCTTTTGAAAAATTGAACAATTCAACTTGACAGTTTCATCATTAAGCTGAAAGAGGCTAAAATTATGAGGTTTTTTTGCCCATAAAAAACAGGTCAATGTAGGTGGCACCACTAAATCTACAACTTCAAATATGAGTCATGTGACCAACATTTGCACAATACCTGGTAATGCTAGCTTCTGTCATTTCTGAGAATACTATGTCAGTATGCTTACTTGGCTGAATGACTGTTCAAATTTGTGTAACTCCACTAAAATTCATCAAATGCAAACCATTTGAACAAACTTGAGAGAGCTTGCCTCTGGGATCATTTATGTAAAATATTTGACAATTTGGCTGGACCGTCTACAAGAAGATGACTATTAAAATATTGTCAGCTTTTAACTTATAATCTCTAAGTAAATGCAGATAGCAAAAAAATAAGCTGAATCCCACAAATTTGATATGTGACAGATTATTGCATAAAATCTGGGAATGGTAGCTCCTGCTATTCCTGAGAAATTATGGATTAATGTACAGATGACCAATGACCCCGGTACAAAAATAGGTCAATTCAGGTGGCGCCACCAATACCTGAATTTAATATATGACTCATGTGACCAACACTGGCAAAAAATTTGGTGATGATAGCTCTGGCTGTTTCTGAGACTGTCATTTTAGTATGCTTTTTTGGACAGATGACTAAGTTCAACTTCCTGAACAAAATTGAGGGAGATGGTATAAAAGATTATTTCTGTGAAATATTGAGCAATTTGGCTTGAGTGTTTCGGAGGAGAAGATTTTTAAAGGTATTTTTAGCTTTTTCTCTATAAAATTTAAGAAAATTTTCAGATGGCTAATTTTTTTGCATTAAATTTCATGATGCTAGCTCCAATCATTTTCAAAATAGTATGGGTAAACGTACAGAAGACAAACACCGCCACACCATCGCATTAGTTCACAGGTTCACTAAAAATTAATCCAGATGCATATTGAATGCAAAATTGTAATACAGATACATCTCACTGATGGCAAAATCTTGAATTAATTTGACTATGGATACCAATTATTTATAATCTATGTTCAGCCGTCTTTATATACCCACAGAGAGCTGTATAGCTGTGATTGTAAACATTGCCTGGCATGAGGAATATCTAAAAATCATAAATAAAATCATCTACATTTTTTAAAAGCTTTTAAAAAACATTCTTGTCAATATTAACCATAGATAACCTGAAATCTAAATGTCTAGAGGCATGATGTAATAAATGCTGATACACTGGTGCCAGTCTAGATGTATCTAGATGTATCTGTGTATCTGCTTCACACAGCTAACATATATGGTAAAATGACTCAATTGAACCTTTATAATTCAGCCAAAATTCATTCTTTGGAACCATAAAAGACAATTATTATAAGAATTATTCAGGGGATTATTCTTGTAAAATATTAAACAAATTGGCCTCAGTAGGGTCAGTCAAAAATTTTTTTTACAGGTTTATAACTCATATGGGAAAATACAGCAAAATGGCCAAGTTAAGCTTCCCATAACTCAGCCAAAAATCACTGAACCAAAACCATTTGAACAAACTTGAATTATCAACATCTAAGGAAAATTAATGTGTGAGATTTAAGAATTTGGCCCAGTGGTTTTTGAGGAGAAGATCTTTGTAGCACCTGAGCTAAAATGGGTTGTTACAGCATATGACTAAATTCAGCTTCCCATAACTCAGCCAAAAGTCACTGAACTTAGACCATTTGAACAAATTTCAGAAAGCACTACCCTAGGATCATATAACTTTATTTAATCAAAATTCAATTGTTTACCCAAAATTAGATCTGAATTATGCAAATTTTTCAAGTTATTAGCCTAAATAAAAAATCAATACCTTAAATTTTGTCCAACTTTGGCAATGGCACGTTTTTTCCCTGTAAGCACTGTTGATTTAATTTTCACAGCACATATACAAAAGGATTTAATCTTTTAAATTCTGAAATTTTAAAAAGAATTGATTGAAAAGAGTAGCTTTTTTTTAAGTTTTCATACACCATGTCAAGTGTTGTTTACATCTAGCCCACCTAGTAGTACAGCCTTCACATGCATTATGTAACCCACCCCAAGCAGCTTGCCTTGGCTCAGCTTGGCCACTACTAGCAGGCTTCCCCTCTGCCATGCACTCCCCCCCCCCCCACCCCAGATGGTGCATTAACTAGATGAGTGTTATAATTTTCTGTATTTTATTTTATTCTTGGCTATGCTACATTTAAGATTTTGTATTGTACCACCAAGGTTACAATGATTAAAGTGCACATTTAATGGTGTCCACAAAGTGGTGTATTGCTATGAAAGTGTGGATGTTCATCAGATAAGTACTTCCTAACTTCAGAAGAGTAAAAACTTCACCAGGTGTGAAATTGACTATTAATTCCAGTAATAAATTATAGCTGAGATTGTAATTAGCATAATGATATTGTTTGTCCCTCATTCAACCAACAGTGTGTATAGTTTATTTGAAAATGTTTTTATTTTATCAAATTTACTGAATCTTTTATTTTGGTGAATAAAATAAAGCATGTACTAAAAACTCCAATGTGCAAAACTTTTAAATAGTGATTCAAGGAATAATCTTGTAGATGTCATGTTGTGGCATTATTTTCTTTTAAATTCAGTTTAAACATTTGTGATTTAAAAATAATAAAATATATGTGTATGCATAATATGACCCAATATGAGCTACACTCTGGATATATAATAATTGCAACTTAGAATTCTAATATTTTAACTTATAATTTCGTTTTTTTATTACAAAATTATAAAACATAAATAAAACAAGTGACCCATGGGTCATGATGCTCAGCTGACTGGGAAGAGATTCACAAAAGGAAATTTTATCATCAGAATGGTAGATACCCATTCAACTGAAGCATCAAACAGAGTAACCAACAGGCCAAGATTTAGTCTGTATTTATATATCTGAAAAATAGAGAAAAAATGTGTAAACTTTAAAAACTAGAATACGGGTAGCTGACAAGTGACTACATGTATCTGCCAAAATCAGAGTTGAACGGGTGAAGTGAGGCATGGATTGAGTGGCAAGGGGAAACAGAGTGAGGTATGTTGCATATTAGCATGGATGTCTGCAGGCTAAATGTGTATGTAAGTTGTGCAACTTACCAGACGCTGTGCAAAAATGGTTGCAGTTTTGTGTATGATAAAGACCTATGTGAGATCTAAACACAAGCACAATTTTGGCTCAATCGGTCAAATGGTTCCTGAGATATTAGCTTGTATGTGTGCAGCGTTAACTAGAATGAAGGTGGCGCCACCTGTCATAAAATCAAGGAGGCTATCCAGGATGTATAAACCTGCAAAATTTTAGGCAGTTATGTCAAACCACTACAGAGAAATGAGTGATTTTAGGCCACGGCAGACAAACAGACAGATGCTGTGCAAAATAGCCAAAAATGGTTGCAGGTGGCCCCTCCAGTTTTGTGTATGATAAAGAGCTATGTGAGATCTATACACATGCAAAATTTTGGCCCGATCGGTCAAACGGTTCCCGAGATATGAGCTTGGATGTCTGCAGCATAAACTAGAATAAAGGTGGCGCCACCTGTCATAAAATCAAGAAAGCTATCCAGGATGTATAAAACTGCAAAATTTTAGGCAGATATGTCAAACCACTGCAGAGATATGAGTGACATTATCGCACGGCAGACAAACAGACAGACGCTGTGCAAAAATGGTTGCAGGTGGCACCACCAGTTTAGCGTATGATAAAGAGCTATGTTAGATCTATACACATGCAAAATTTTGGCCCGATCGGTCAAACGGTTCCCGAAATATGAGCTTGGATGTCATCAGCGTGAATGAGAATGTAGGTGGCACCATTATTCCCTTGAAAGTGAAATAAGGGTATTAGTCCATTCTGTCCAATTGCCCGTCTGTAAATTTTTCATAAGCACAGTATCTCAAAACTTTTACTGTTTTTCTTCATGACAGTCTTGTCAGAGTATTAGTTTGCAATCATATATTTAGAACTTTAATATAACCAAGTAGGAGGGCCCCTTTCCTCTTAGCTTCTCATATGCTTATATAAATGAAAAACATTACAACAGAATATTTTTCATATTTTGCATTTGCGAAATTTTCAAATTTAAGCTGAGCGCCATGACCCATGGGTCCCTTGTTTGTGGTAAGTCCTCACAGTTTTTGGAAAAAACACCCCAGTATTTTCCGCAGCTTCATTTGACAAGAAACAATGGCCCTACAACTGACCAACCAAAAATGTGTAAATTTTCTCCAATATCTTGTTATGCTTTCCCAAAATAAGAATCTTCACAATATGCTGAGTTCAACCCCACATGGATACCATCCTGTCAGGTCCATGAATATACAGAATACAATGCTGAAATATTACCATAAAATAGAAACAAACTCTATTTGGATGTAAAATCCATTTAATCAAAAATAGATGGCAGTCAGTATGGTACATAATGTCTGACGCAGTGACTCAATCTTTTTTTTGTTATTATTAATGGACACAGCACATGAACTTAAACTATCTTTTACTCAAAGCAAAACCTTTAATCAGCATGCGAATAAAATTACAGCTTTCCTCTCTGCTATACCTTGTATACTACACCAATAAATATACATATATCTATACATAAAATCCTTGCCTTGAAAAATGTTTGGTTATACAGTCGGTGAAATGTTTCTGAGAATAATTTTGCTAACTGAATATAAGTATTTCTCTAAATGTTCTATAATGTATATATAAATATAATTATATATATAATTATATATACTTACTCAACAAAGTCAACTTTGCAGGCTAAATATGACATTGCAGTTGTAATTTCTGGAATGGAATTAATTCAGAGAGAAAGAACAGCTTATCCTTCTTTCAAGTTTGTTAATTAAAGCATATGCCGATAGTAATGCTGATACACTGTTAAGGACACATAGACATAAAACATTATACTGATCAAAGATCAAGACCTTATAAAGGACAGGAGACATATTGTTTGAAGGAACAGGTGTAATTTAAGGCCCTTAATAAAAAAGGACCAGGTATCTAATTCAAAGGCCTTATAATAATAAAGTACCAGGTATTTAAATCAAGGCCTTATATTAATGAAGGGCCCAGTGTCTAAATCAAGGCCTTAAATTAATTAAAGGCCTAGAGCCTTTCAACCAGTGAAGGATATGGGGTCTGCTGCACTTAAACATTATTTCACATTTAGGTTTCAGAGCATTCTTAAATGCTATTGTTCCAATTTTTAACATCACAATGGTTGCCATAGTTGGTTGCCATAGTGACTCAATCATGCCTCTTTACTAAAGTCCGAAACATAACTGCAACAAACCCCTGGTGTTCAAACTTGATCCTTCAGGTAAGGCAGATATAAGGATCAGGGATGTTGTGAAATAAAGTCCTCGTAGGCTGCTTCTATCTCGTCGTCCATGGGACCAGGATCCATCACATATGATCCATTCCACTGTTCTTCAGGATACATGGTGTAACCCTCCTCAAACTGTTCAGGCCACAACCCAAAGTCCCCTTCTGAGTAATCAGAACCATAACCAGCTTCCTCTCTTGATATAACCTGTCCCTGTGCGTTGTAGAACACTGGTTCTGTTTGGGTGAACGGTGCTGGGGTTTGGGGAAGAGAACTAGTACTGCCACCTGGTGAGTCAATCCTTCCCCAATTGCTGGCTCGCAATTCTATCACATACAACAGTTGTTTCTTTATGTTTTTGCGGACTTGGTCAGCCAAGGTTTCTTCTCTGAGTCTATCAAAGATCCCATCCAGTTCTTTCCTGCTGTCTTCTAAGGCTGCACCTAAAGGTTAAAGTCACAAAATAACAACTGATTTTTTTCCAATTGCATGGCATGTGACAACTAGATAAGATTTTAACTATGTAAAATATATTAAAACAGTATGTGGTAAAATTGCATAAATTACGAAGTTATTTTATTTAATTATTTTTTTTTAAATTGTTTGTATGGAGGATTAATGTATGCAAAACAATGTATGCTATTTTAAGAAATTAAATAAACTAGAATACGGGTAGTCGACAAGCGACTACGTGTATCCACCAAAATCAGAATGGAACGGGTGAAGTGAGGCATGGATTGAGTGGCAAGGGGAAACAGAGTGAGGTGTGTTGCATATTAGCATGGATGTCTGCCGCCGAAATCTGTAAGTAGGTTGTGCCAGCTACCACAAATCCAGAAAGCTGTCCAAGTTGTATACATATGCAAAATTATAGGCAGGAAAGTCAATCCACTACATGTATATGAGTGTTTTTATCCCACAGCAGACAAACAGGACTTGTGTGGCACCACCAATTTTGTGTATGATTTAGAGCTATGTGAGATCTATACACATGCAAAATTTCAGGGGGACATGTCCAACTAGTCCTGAGATATAAGCCTGAATGTCTGCAGCGTTAACATAAATGTAGGTGGCGCCACCTGCCAAAAAACCGAGAAAGCTATCGAAGATGTATAAACACGCAAAATTTTTAGGCATATAAGCCAAACCACTACTGAGATATGAGTGATTTTAGCCCATGGCAGACAAACAGACAGACGCTGTGCAAAAATTTTGGCAGGTGGCCCCTCCAGTTTTATGTATGATAAAGAGCTATGTGAGATCTATACCGGGCAAAAATATTGGCCCAATCGGTCAAAAGGTTCCCGAGATATGAGCTTGGATGTCTGCAGGGTAAACTAGAATGTAGGTGGCACCACCTGTCATAAAATCAAGTAAGCTGTTCCGGATATATAAACCTGCAAAATTTTAGGCAGTTATGTCAAACCACTACAGAAATATGAGTGATTTTAGCCCACGGCAGACAAACAGCCGGACGCTGTGCAAAAATGGTTGCAGGTGGCCCCTCCAGTTTTGTGTATGATAAAGAACTAGTGAGATCTATACATGTGCAAAATTTTGGCCTAATAGGTCAAACGATTCTGGAGATATGAGCTTGGATTTCTGCAGCGTAAACTAGAATGTAGGTGGCGCCATCTGTCATAAAATCGAGAAAGCTGAAAAGGGTGTTTAAAACTGCAAAATTTTATGCAGTTTGTCAAACTGATGCCGAATTATGAGTGATATTAGCCCAAGGCAGACAAACAGAAGGACTTGTGCAAGAATGGTGGCAGGTGGTGCCACCAATTTTGTGTATGATTAAGAGCTATATGAGATCTATACACATGCAAAATTTTGGCCCAATAGGTTAAAAAGTTCCTGAGATATGAGCTTCGATGTCTGCAGCGTGAACATGAATATAGGTGGCGCCACCTGTCATAAAATCAAGAAAGCTATTCAGGATGTATACGCATGCCGAATTTCAGGTGAATTAGTCAAACCACTGCAGAGATATGAGTGATTTTAACCCAAGGCAGATGAACAGATGGACACTGTGTAAACATGCATGGTGGCAGGTGGCAAAACTTTGTTTTGGCAGATACAAAAATCATGCTTTTTCTTTGAAATTTATTGCTATTTCTTTACCAATCTGAAGACAATTTGTAAATAAACAATCACCATATATTTTTAGGGTGAGATAACTACTAACATATCTCTTCACAGGTAGTCCTAAGACAAAGAATATAAAAAACCTAAGCATTAATGTTAGACCAATTCCATTTATTTACGTACTCTCATGCATCAACTTTGAACGTCAATTTCTTTGTTAAACTTATTATATTTATTTCATTTGTCCTTAAAAATGGGCTTCAATCAAAAAGAGAAGTACGTAAAATGAATGTAAATGGAGTTAATGGACCAGTAAAAGAAACGGACATTAAGCCCATAAACAATGATTAACGGGCAGCCAACTAATACTTTAGCCTTTGACAAGTTTACACTCATCAGCTGTGTAATGCAAAGGTTCAGTGCTTACAAACTTTACCAGCAAACATAGAATTTTCTAGAAGATTTTTAGTAGAATTTACAGATTCCAGGTAAAGCATAATCTTCCATGAAGTAATATCATTTCTAGGACTTTAAAGGAATTCTGGTTGTAGGGAATACTCCATTCCATCAAAAGTGTCCACCTGTTTATCTTAAGATAATTTTCTTAAAATTTTATATTTTTCAATAATTTATTAGAAATCTGCATCTTAAAGTGACAACCTAATAAGAATTTTACAATAAATCTCCAATTTGTGTTTCACAATTTTTTTTACTTTACAATGATTCATCTGAAAGATCAGATCTCTACTTGCATGAGCAGCCATCTTTATTTTAGCTGGTTATATTTTTTTAGTGTGTTTACATGACATCATCCAACCAGCAGCTGTCAATGGAAGTTGTTTTTGCTTGCGACCTATTGATGACAATGTGACTGATTTCTCATATTTTTAAATAATTCTGTTTCTTAAATAAGCTGTAAGCTAGGTAATTATTTACCTTGTAGAAAATTAAGTCTTTAATCTTCTACCCATTATCAATATTTTCCCTTGAAATTTTAATTTATGAAAAATTATATAGCAAAATAACATTTGGACGTTAGGGGATGTAACAGACTCAAGCTTCAATTAATGTCATAGCCCTAATATTCAGTGAGGACTTTAATCTTACAATAAAGACATTTATACCAAGCTTTACATCTGCATTGAGAGCTAAATGTAATTACCGGTAAACCTTAACTTAAAAGGCATGTGTAAACTGTAAACTCACAAAAACAAAATACTTATCAAAGTATTATCTCATAGTTCTATTTTAAATTTTGTTTTAAAGAAACTTTTATTTGACTCAACCTTTCCTGATGACTCAGGTCCCAGATGACACAGACTTAAACCTGAAGGACTTGGACTTGTGGAGCCTGGACTCAAACTTGCACTCTAACTAAGATGGTATGGACTCAACTACATCATGCTAATATTAATGAGTCTAACTGTACACAGGCTGTATCCTGTAGGTCACAGTTTACTTACCTGTTAATTTCAAAACTTTAACAGCAGCTAAAAGCAGTGTTTCATTGGTATTTTTTAAATGACACATCAATAACTCCTTTATGCCATCAGCAAGAATAATCACACGTTGACCTTTGACCCTCATCTGTAAAAATAGCTCTGCCATAAACATTGTGAAACCAATTAGTCTGTCTTGAATTTCAGCCTGTCCTTCACATTTTTTGCATCGCATGTGCTCTTCATGACATAATTTCATTAAATGCTGACGAAAGTTTCCCGTCTCAACGTTAGCTTTTAGGTTCTCAGCAAGGTAAGTACACATTCGTGCCCCAGTGTAGTGAAAGTTGGTCTCGTTAATAGCCTGTTCTGTAATCGTGTTGATCATTTGGACAAATTTTTCTTCATCCATCGGGATGGCAGTCAACTTGACAACTAAATTTTTCATGGTTTCATCAAAGTTTCCTGGCTGCGTAGTTAAAACGAAAGTAGCTTTTTGGACTTGATACACAGGGTCATTTTCAAATTCATCAAACTGCGACACCCAATCAGGTTCTTCTGCTTCCGGGAAAACTCCGCCATCTTCAAACCCTTCCCCGACTGACCACTGGCCGTAGTTTACCTCTGGTTCTTGAGGTACAGGATTAGGAGCCATATTCCGTGGTACAAACACAGGAGCCGCGGCTGACAATTTTGATGTTGAAACTATGTCGTTCTGACTTTGGGTACCACCAAGTATAGGACGGCCTAAAACAAAAATAAAGTGCATATGAAATATGATTCATACATTCAAACTATTATTTCAGGATACTTTTTTTTCACTTTTTACCAATAGGTGGCACTGTCAACTGAATAAAGATGATCATCTATTATTGTCAATGAGACAATCTCTGTATTAAATAATGAATTCACAAATTTTTATTAAAAATATTCAATAAACACCTAGACAATTTAAGATTACTGATGTTCATTTCATTACTGCCCTTGTGATATATATGAAATGTATTTGGCTCAGTTGGACATTTTTGTATTTGGTTAAATGTGACTGGGTGCATTTATATGCAAATGCAATAAAATTGACCAAAAGCAAGTACACTTGTAAAATTTTACTTAAAACTCTGTTTTTGCCGTCTGATGTCAAGATAGATGTAACTGGTGCATATACAGAAAGTTATAACAAAGTTTCATGCAGTTCATCCAAGATGATGCTGGCTGAATTAAACCTGCTTATCCAAAATATGACAGGGTTTCCCTAGATAATACTCACTTTGGGTTTAGTTACCTCCATCAAGACAGATTAGCAGAATTTATTATAATATCCCAATGAATTCTCAACAAAGTTCAATTACACTTGGCAGAAGGATGGGCCAAGAACAAAGTGAATAAGTCTTGAGCCATATCTGAATGTGGAGCCATGCAGTGGAGGAGGTTTGTAATCTCTGAGTGCATTCTAGTTATCTTTATGAATTTACCTGGTGGGGGTTTTACTGGGAACGGACTGACCACAGCTCCCTGCTGTACAAGTTTGTGAACAGTCTCTTCTCTTGGTTTTCTTAGAGGCGTTCTTGGCACTGCTGTTCTCTGTCCTCGAGTGCTGCCACCTGTTAGGTCAAAATAAAACCAAGTGAAATGAAATCTAATTTATCACTTGAAATACATAAATACATTTAACCAACAATGAACAACATCATAAACTCTAACTAGTATTTATATGGGGTAATTAACTTTAAAATATTACCATAATTATAATATATTCCAGACATAGGCACATCTTTTTAACTGAGAGGGCGGATGTGTGTAATATATGACATGGGTGGAAGAACCATGATTTTCTAGGGGGTAAAGCCTTAGAGAAACCCCCCATTTGCCATAACATTTGTTTCCCTTCATGTGTAACTTCAGATAAATAAACATATCCCCCCATCCAATTTATGTTATACATGTATAGCGAAGGAATCACATGAAAGGTTTAAAGAACTGAGGATGGGGAACATACGAGGTTTATCCCGGAGGCAGTCATCCCCCTCTGCTTCATGGTATACAATTACAGTGGGGTTTCTTTCATCTTAACACTGTTTATCTGAAAACTGTTTATCCAAAATTAAAAAAAACAAGTGACCCATGGGTCATGACGCTCAGCTGCCATGCATGACCTGTGACATCATGGACTGAGATTCACAACTTCCAGTCAAATTTTGAAGAACCAATTTGCCAATTTGTTGAAAATTTTCTATGACAACAGAAATATATATCACCTATGTCTGGTTAAAACACAGTGAATTGATGGTCTGAGGAAAATGCATGATTGTTAAGCTATCAGGAACTATTCCAACAGCTTGCTTGAAACCTGTCAGTCTCATAAGGAACTTCACAAAGGGCAAATATAAGATCAAAATATATAGCAAAAATCAAGGAAATACATGCCAGAACTAGAATACGGGTAGTCGACAAGCGACTACGTGTATCCGCCTAAATCAGAGTGGAACTGGTGAAGTGAGGCATGGATTGAGTGGCAAGGGGAAATAGAGTGAAGTGTTGCATATTAGCATGGATGTCTGCAGCCCCATTGTGTATGTAGGTTGCGCCACCTACCACAAAATCCAGAAAGCTGTCCAAGTTGTATACATATGCAAAATTTAAGGCAGATAAGTCAAACCACTACATGTATATGAGTAATTTTTGCCCTTGGCAGACAAACAGATGGACGCTGTGCAAAAATTGCTGCAGGTGGTGCCACCAGTTTTGCGTATGATAAAGAGCTATGTGAGAACTATACACATGCAAAACTTTGGCCCAATCGGTCAAACGGTTCCCAAGATATGAGCTTGGATATCTGCTGCATAAATGTAGAATGAAGGTGGCGCCACCTGTCATAAAATCAATGGAGCTGTCGGGGATGTATAAACCTGCAAAATTTTAGGCAGATATGTCAAACCACTGCAGAGATATGAGTGATTTTATCCCATGGCAGACAAATAGACGGGAGTTGTGCAAAAATGGCTGCAGGTGGCGCCACCAGTTTTGCGTATGATACAGAGCTATGTGAGATCTATACACATGCAAAATTTTGGCTCAATCAGTCAAACGGTTCCCGAGATATGAGCTTGGATGTCTGCAGCGTAAACGTTATTGTAGGTGGCGCCACCTGTCATAAAATCAGAAAAGCTGTCTAGGATGTATATGCATGCCGAATTTTAGGTGAATTAGTCAAACCACTGCAGAGATATGAGTGATTTTAACCCCAGGCAGATGAACAAATGGACACTGTGCAAACATGGTTGCAGGTGGCGCCACCTTTTGTTGTATATGTTATAAAGCTATCCCAGGGCTATATTTGTATACGCATGCTGAATTTCAGGTGAATTAGTCAAACCACTGCGGAGATATGAGTGATTTTAACCCAAGGCATACAAACAGATGGACACTGTGCAAACATGGTTGCAGGTGACGCCACCATTTTTTGTATGTTAAACAGCTCTCCAAGGGCTATATTTGTGCAAAAAAATTTCCTGATCGGTCAAACGGTTCCCGAGATATGTTGGTTTATGTGTGGAAACAGACACACAAACTGACGCAGAGTGCAGAAGAAAGGTCAGAGGTCAAAACAAAATTGGGGTGCAGCAGTTCACATGTGAACTGAACATAATCCCGGGTTTCGTAAAATTCTGCCCAGCGGTTATGGAGGAGTTCTCCGGACACATACGTATCGGCAGCGGCATGCAGCTGAAAACCTAGTATCCGCAAAACTCTGTTTTGGCGGATACAATTATTGAGAAACAGGTGCTTCTGTATGAATTTTTATTCAATACAAGCCAACTGTATTGCACTTTTATAAATGATGGTAATATTTATTCAGAAATATTTGACCCAATCCTTTACAAGATTACATAAATATACATCCAACTGCATTCACTTTAACTGTTCTTGAGATAATATGATCAAAAGGAATTAAAAGATGGTTGCCTGGTGGCCATATTGGACTTTTGACAAGTCTGAAATCAGACAACAAATCAGACCAAACATTAAAGAAAAATAACTGAAACTGCACTGAAGAAATAATTTCTAAGGTGGCTAACTGGCAGACATAATGGATTTCTGACAAGTATGACATTTGATATCCCACATTCTCCAATAAGAGACCAAACTTGGGGCAAATTATCCAGTAATGAATGCCCAAAATAATTCAAAAGGCATGTCCAGGCACTCATACCAGATTTATAGATATGCAATTGTAAAAAGTGTAAGTCCAATATTTTTTATTATCACTCTGCTTTTCAATGGGGTCAGCAGGGTAGGTAAACTGCCAAACCTGAAAGAAAAGAAATGCAGAAAGCATGACTAAGGGTCTTGAAATAAAACAAAAAGCCATCCTAAATCAAGGTACACATCCACATATTATGAGAACAAACACTTGCTTTTATATGTGGTGATATATATTAAAATATTCAGATATCTAGGAAACTATGTTTATTGCTAGGATTCCATAAAATAAACTGCAAAATGTTCCCATCATCTTATAAATCAGTAGCTAAACCTTAATACTATACTCTCATAGTCTTAATGCCTGGCTGAAGCATTCAGACAACAGTGTTTTTGTTATGAAGTAACGAGGTACTTATCACTGATCCTTATCACTTAATAGGCTGAAACAAAAGGGAGTCATATGTCACCAGTGTCACTCACAATTACAGCCACACAGGGAGATTACCAGCTGGGGTGGGATGGTTATATATACAAGAAAAATAGAGATGGTCTATAAAATAAGTAATTGTGAACATCACTGACCTATGACCTTGGCCTTTTGCCCACATATCAACTGGATTTTTTCTAAATGATGGGTAACTACTAACTACTTAAATCTGGTGTAATTACTTGGCAACCAATGGGTGAATAACTTTGACCTGCAACCTTTAACCTGCTGACCAGCTGACCCCAAAATCAATAAGTTATTTATTCAAGCAAAAAGACCCATAAATATGAAGTTTGAGTCAAACTGAGTGATGCATAGATGTGGCATATGTGAAAGACTGAAGGTTTGGGTTGAACAGTTACACTTGAAATATGCTAACAAGCATTTAGAACAATTAAATATTGTGACCTTGACCTTTGACTTTTTGACCTCAACATCAATAGGCTTCTTCCCTTATTGGTAGGTAAGCCATATATGACAGATGGAAGGTACAGATTGAAAAGTTTGCCTGAAAATTACTCCATGCAAGAAGTGGGTGCTGTGAACTTGACCTTTGACCTCAAAATCAACAGGTCTTTTCCCCTGTTGGCAGAGAAGCCATATCAGTGCTGAAAGGTTTGGAATGAAAAGTCTAGCTTGAAATGTGTCCACAACCTTTTCAAAGAAGTGGATCCTGTGACCCTTACCTTTGACCTTGTGACCTCAAAATCTATAGGATTCTTCTCCAACTTAGTAGGTGAGCTATATGTGAAAGATCAAAGAATTGGGATGAAAGGGTTGGCTTAAAATGCATCCACAGGCTTTTCAATGAAGAGGCTCCTGTGACCTTGACCTTTGACCTTTTGACCTAAAAAAATTATGGTTCTTCCCCTGTTGGTAGGTGAGCTGTATGTGAAAGATGGAAGGTTTGGGATGAAAATTTTGTCTCAAAGAGTTATTTCTGGGGGGTGCAAACACACCCCATAACTTCGAGAATATAGGTCACAGTGACCTAATTTCAGGTTTGCAAGGAGATCTTTTTATAACCTCTAAGACTGCATACGGTTCATGGCCCTAGCCCCTACGGTTACGATTTGTGCCCTCCGAACGGCTGGACGGCCGGCCGGACGGACAGACGGAAGGACGACGGACAAAGACCCATCGCTATAGCCCAGCATGACTGAAAGTCAGCTGAGCTAAAAAAATGATATCCAAAAATCTGAATGTTTATCCAAATCTGATCTATGAAAAAAAATATCAGAAAAGTTGGTATTAAAAAGATTCTCAGATTCCAAGGAAATGTTCAGAGATTAGAGGGCAGACATAATACATTAAACCAAACACCCTACTGTAGCTGTGAGTTCATGGCTCAGTGGGCACTTATAGTGGGCTGGTAGATCTAACTGGAGTCATGACACAAGCCATACCAGAGATTGCATCACAGTGGTCTTCCATCATGTTGTATTTATATCATAGTATGCAGCCTATTATCTGAACCTTAGGCCAAAGATGATGAATTAATACAAAAGAATACATGTGAACTCTCAACCCCTAAGTTAAACTCTGTCTCTATGGTAACCAATCATTTCCTGTATCACATACTAGTGGTAGGAATTTGGTTATAACAGGGGTTTCACTTTCAGGAACGCAGGGGTAAGCATCTCTGATGCTCAAAATCTCTTACCGACGCTCGGTTCTGAGGGTCCCAGCATCCGATGGGAGGTATGAATTTCTGGCTTTAGGACCTTATATTAGTCAATGACCAGTACCAGCTGCCTCAAACTGACCTGTCTTTGGTGTAAACACTGCATTGAAAACTCAGGCTTAGTTTTTGTTATCAGCATATATTCATCAAATGAAACAACTTCTACTCATAAAATAATATGTACATAGAATACCAAAAAGATTCAATTTTCACAAAATCCTTAGAAATTTTACACATTTCATCTCCCATTGGAATGCTCTAAACACAGATGGGACTCCCAAAATTTTTTGCCTGGGCATCCTGGACTTTTTAAAGTTTCATCCTATTTAAAGCCATGTTTTAAATCATAACAGATGATTGAAAAATATAAAACGAGTCAATTATTTTAAGATATTCACTGACTATATTACCGGTATCTTGAAATCTGCTGTACACTGTACCAAAAATAGTGACCCCCAGTAAATAGACTATTGGTATTCATAATGAAACCATCAATCCACACGCATCCAAGGTTGATTTGCAGTCTTTGTAAGCCGGTGTGCCGTCTGTGTCAGTCAGGCCGAAATGTAAGTTTTAACAAGATTGGGTTTGGGTTGCCCTCCATGGGCAGATATCAGTATAACTGGCAATGGGAACATAGCTACTATAAAATAGTCTAAATGTCATAATAGGTTGATGATGCAGGAACAAAGTGAAAACTTAGCAATTATAATACTTACATGACCTATTTTTCAATAAGATTATTTTTATGCTGTGAGCACTGGTGAGAAAACTGTTTCCCAACAGCACAACTGTACCACAAAGTTGGCTGACAACACTTCGATATTTCAGAGAACTACTGATCAAAATTATTCAGGTTAATGACAGATCGACTTTCATCAATTTGTATATTATTTAATTAGTATCATTACGGTACCTGAACTGCTACCTTGTGTGTCCGGCTTTGGTGGCGAGCTTGACGCCATAACCACCCTGATGGCAAAAAGTGACGAAATTCCGGGATCTCTGATATGAAGAATGACGCCTTGATTTTTTATTGTTGCGAAATTTTCGCACTCACTACCACTGGGAAAACCACATGACAACACTCGCTTTCTTCCGGGAAGCGACACAATCCAATGTTGACGAGAAAAAGCTTGTCCTCCTACTATCTCGGCCGAACACCAAATCGGCACTCATAGATTTTACAAACTGACCGAAATTGACAACTCCAATTTGAGCCCGATTCCAAATCGACTCAGGATGCAACACATATCAACTGATAATATCGCCCAGTGAGATGTCTCCTATTTCCTTTGTTGGGGGTAAAGGTTAAATTCCAGTTGTGCTGATAAATTAATTTTTACAAGTTATTTTAAATTATATTATTTCAGTTTTTTCAATTACAGGATATCCACAACAAAAGCACTGATATTATGTTAAATGATTATGATAATAATCAATATTGCCTATTGGAACTCCTCAGAGTCAAATGTTGATAATTTCTAATGAAAGTACTGACATGAGTCTTGCTCTATATAAAATTAATTTTGTTAATAATACTTTATAACTGTAAGAAGTATTTTAAGATATTCGTTTACAATAACTTGCATAAGTGATCATTGTTTTATAATAAATTGCAATATAGGCCTTTCACTTATTTAATTTAAAATGATTACAAAAATGCTATGAGTAAGCAGATAAAAAACTCTTTGTCTATTTTGTATATACATCTTTTGGAATTTGGAATTACAATAAAAAATGATTAATGATAGATCCTTGCAAATGTGTACTGGGTTAAGGTGATGTACGTGATACAGCAACAAATTAATTAAGATATCACAAAATTGAAAACCATGCAGTGGTAAATTATAAAACATATTGGTTTGATTTGTTTTAACTTTAATTAATATCACAGGGTTGGCCAGTTAGAGCTTTCCCTGGCTTTAACCACTGGCTAAAGCTGGTTTTATCTGGCCCAGTCAATACTTAAAAGTGGCAAATACTGGCTATTACTGGCTTATAATCCTCAATTGAATTAAAAAATGCCACCAAAACCTAAAAAACAACAACAGTATTATTTTAAAATGTAATTATTGTTATATATGAGCTTGTTCATTGTACATTGTGCCAGGAAATACTAAAGTAAATGATTTAAAATGACACAAGGTCAGGGATTATGACTCAAATAAGACAAATATACCAGTTTAGCAAAGTAGTAATGATACGTTCTGCAGGGGAAACTAAAGTTTACTAAAGTAGAGCAGTAATATGCATGCTTTTAATACCCCATATAATATATAATCATCATTTCTCCAATAAAACAATTCATGTGAGCATAATGCCCAGCTTTATTCTAAATCTTTAACAGGTGTGCCTAAATAAATTTTTTTAGTGAAATTTCAATAAAAAAAAAATAATGAGTAGATTGTAAATTTAATCAGTTCTGACTCACTCGAAAACCCCAAGTTTCCAAGTACCATGATGCGGAGCACGTATTCACAGCTTCTATAGTCCGTTTCACCACCGGCTGTCCACCTGCTTTTTGTTGATGATTTTTTTCATTAGTTTATATTTTTCAAAATTTCCAAGAAAATAACATGTGGAAGTGACAACCTAATATGGCAATTAAGAATTTTACAATAAATCTGCCATTTATGTTTCCCAACATTTTAGTCTCTTAATTCACCATGCTCTGGCAGAAATGTCCCTTCATAAGTAGCAATCTTTGTTTTAGCTGGTTAGATTTTTTAGAATGTTTACCTGAGATTATCCAATCAGCAGCTGAGGCAGTTTTTGCATGTGACCAATGACCTTGACTGCCATAAATAGGTGTGATATGTTGTAAAATGTAGACTGATGTATCATATTTTCAAATAATTCTGTTTCTTATTAATAAGGTGTAAGGTAGTGATTTATTTACCTTGTTAAAATTTAGGTTTTTTTATCCTCTGCCTACCCCTACAATTAATTCCCTTGAAATGTAACAAATAAAAATTTTCTTAGCAAAAAACAGGTGGACATAAGGAGATGAAACGGACTATAGGCTACTGTAGATCCCCATTTTATGGCCACACCTCAATTTATAGCCACACCATGAGTATGCTCATGTATTAACAATGTCAAGAAGGTATAGAGCAGTAGTTTGTAAAATAATATGGGAAAAATTAAACAATGCTTAATTATATCTAGTGTTTCAGCTGTAATTGTGAAGGATCAGGCATACATATATGATACTCAGCGTATGTTTTGTTATATATGTTTTCAGATGGATAAATAATATTGAACCAATAAAGGCTTGAAAATCTGAAAAAAAAGATGGAACACAAAAGGTAATTTTATTCTGTTTGACTGCATTGTAATATGTAATTCCAAAATTTCATGTTTATATTATCCTGCTTTGCATAACATAAGCATAAAAGTCTTTGAAAAAAGAACATGGTTGGTGTTATACCTATACTATATCTTTAAACTTTATAAATCTCTGCATGCAACCTAATTATTAGCCAATTCTTTGTTAGTGAAGGGATTTTCAGTTTCATTGGAATGTATATCCATTCCTGCATCATTAACATGTAAACATGAAACATACCATGATGATTATACCCCATTGTTACACATTTCACGCAACAGTTGTACACTGCAGTTGTCCCAGACATCCTTTCATGTAATGGTTGCTTTGTATGGCAAGGTTCTCTGGGATCAATCAACAGGGGGCATAGAGAGCTAAGGATTGTAATGAGAGCATGGTGTTGCATTGTCCATCCACCTCAAATTTTAAACATGAAACACCTGCCCTTCAGGAGCATACCTCATTGTTTAAGTGGTGGTCAGTCACTCAAAAATGAAAAATACTCTCCAGTGCCCACAGTTCATCAGATGAAAATGTATAACCTTTGCCAGAATAGAGAGTTTAAACAAATTTTAAATGTAACATATTTGATATTGCGATACATTATATATTACCGGATGCACCTGTGGAAAATCCACGTTTCTGTATGATAAATAATTTTGTAATGAGCTGGTAGACACTAAATATCGCAATATTTCAATCCTGTGCTTTTAGCAGGGGCTTTTGTTCACAATAAAAAGTCACTTGTGCTAGGATTCTCCAGGAAACCCCTCCCCTTAAAAAGTCTGCAAAGAATGGCAGTTATGCTAGTCAAGGAATCAAACAGAGAAGTAGACATGAGGCAATTCCTGCGGTATGTCCTGACCTTTGGTGACTGTTATCAGGTTGATTGGAAATGGGTGATGCTCTCAGAAAAAAACCCGGAAAGTTTGCATCTTTTGGTGCAACTGTGTGGCAAAGAAATAAAACCAGCCTTGGCTGGTTGCTTTATCCTAAGTAAACAGTTATGAACCTTTTGCTCTTTCTTGTTAAAGTGTGCTGATATACAGAGGATTTGGGGATCCCTGTTAGATCAGTGGTAGAGCAGACAACTGGCAATCAGGGCATCATGGGTTCGATTCCCAAATGGGTGTTCCGAATTATGATTCATTTATGTTTTTATTTCTGTAGTGTAAATCTGGACTAAAATGATCTCCACACCACAGAGGCAGTTAAACAGTAATGATTGATGTTATTTTTTACAGTGTGTATCTGGACTATAATGCCACCACGCCATTGGAGCCTGAAGTACTGGAGTCCATAAATACAGCCCTGCGTGATGCCTGGGGGAATCCTAGTAGCTGTTACACCCAAGGTCTGTATAAAGCGAGCTGTTCCATTTATGCTTATAAAAAAACTACTCTTGTGAACATGCTTGGCTTCATATTTGTGAGATTAATTTTTGTGATTCCACCATATAGTTACCTTCACGGTGTATGTCCATAACTGTGTATAATTAATTTATATGCATGCAGAATCTGAAAAAAAAGACGAGAAATATCAAACTAATAGGATTTCTTCTTTGATTTTGGTAGATAATATAATGGCTGATCTTGTATACTATAAATTTAAATCTTTTAAAACCAAATAAATGATTTTTATTAGGCCTACTGTGTAGGCCTGTGTATTAACATTATCAATCTATGCCATTTCCACTTTCAAAGGTATAGGCAGGGGCTAAGTAGATGAGATGTCAGGTGATGAGGCTATACAATAGAATTGTTGATTTGTGTATTGGGGGGGGGATTCTTATTCATGTGGGTTTTATTAGCTCAGCTGACTTTCAGTCATGCTGGGCTATAGCGATGGGTCTTTGTCCTTGGTCCTTCTGTCTGTCCATCCATCCGTCTGGCAGGCTGTCCGGCCGTTAGCAGGGCACAAATCGTAACTGTAGGGGCTAGGGCCATGAACCCTATGCAGTCTTAGAGGTTCTAAAAAGATCTCCTTGCAAACCTGAAATTAGGTCACTGCGACCTATATTCTCGAAGTTATGGGGTGTGTTTGCACCCCCCAGAAATAATTCTTTTAGCCAAAATTTTCATCCCAAACCTTCCATCTTTCACATACAGCTCACCTACCAACATGGGAAGAACCATAATTATTTTGAGGTCACAAGGTCAAAGGTCAAGGTTGTTATATATTGGTCCAATCTGCAGTGAATGTTTATATTGGTCCGAACTGTATTGAATATCAAGCCAGGTGGAGGGCGCATGCGTGTAGAAGCAGAGAACAGGAAGTGATGAAACTGGCTTAAAATGTGTAGTTCTTGAGTTTGCTTCGAGTGAGAGTATTTGAAGAGATAGTGCTTGAATGCGGACATAAGTGGTGTATACAAATACTTAAAAGTGGTGACGAGGATTTCCGTCAGACATTTATCTAGACAATGGCCGCTGTTCCTGTCGAGCTCCCGGGTATAAAGCCATTTGACTGTAAAGGCAATGTTTCGACATTGGCCCCGCGCTGGCAACGCTGGAAAAAAAGTTTCACGTATTATTTAACGGCTAAAGGAGTTACCAGTGATGAACAGAAGTGTGCTCTTTTATTGCACCTGGCGGGACCTGAAGAGCAAGAACTGTATGACACCTTGGTTGACCCCGGCCCAGCCCGTGGCGTTTCAGAGGACACGGCAAGTAAATATGAAATAGTTTTACGCACGCTAGACAGTCATTTTGTGTCAAAACTGAATGAACCTTTTGAGCGCCATGTATTTCGATCTATGTCTCAGACTGACAGTGAGACAGTCGACCAGTTCGTAGCCCGTCTCCGTAAGCAGGCACAAAATTGTAATTTTCTGGAAGCGGATACAGACGTACGTGACCAACTCATTGACAAGTGTAAGTCCAGTACACTCCGTCGCAAATTACTTGAATTGGGTGACGTCACTTTAGTTAAAGCTATGGACATAGCCAGGGCTATGGAGGCCGTGGATCTTCAGATAAAGACCATGGACACTGACCATACTGCTGAAGTACACAAGGTGAGCCGGACTAAGTTTAAATCTGCCCCCAGTAACCCCAGTTGTGCTAGTCACAAACAGTTTCGTTGTAAATGCTACCGTTGTGGGAAGGTAGGGCATATAGGTCATGATGCTTGTTGCCCAGCAAGGAAAATGTCACTTGTAACAAGTGCCATAAAATAGGACATTTTGCGGTGGTTTGTCATACGAAAACCACTGGTCAGAGTGCTCGACCTCAGGGTGCTAATGCTGCTAAGCCTAAATATAAAGGTCCAAGTCATGCTAGATATGTTGAAACTGTTGATCAGGAAACTGATAGTTCAGACTCTGATACTGTCATGGGGATGTATACAGTGGAAACCCTAGGTAAAAAGGGGTCGGCTATGATTGTTTCAGTGCAAATAAATGACTTGGATCTGGAAATGCAAATGGATACAGGGGCTAGTGTTTCAATAATGTCAAAACACCTGTGTGATAAACAGTATGCACATATACCACTTGAGCCTACTCAGTGCACATTAAAAACCTATGGCAAGGAAAATCTTCCGGTTTGTGGACAAATAAATGTGTCAGTCACATATAACGGACAGAAGGCTGTGTTACCAATCATTATTGTGAAGTCAGATGGGCCAACACTTATGGGCCGTGATTGGCTCCAGATCCTCAAATTAGACTGGCACTGTATCTTTCATGTACACACCAATCAAGGGATGTCAGAGCTATTACAAAAATATTCAACAGTGTTTGAATCAAAGTTAGGGACTGTACAAGGCTTTAAAGCTGATATTAAACTGAGAGAAGGGGCACAGCCTATATTCTGTAAAGCTAGACCAGTACCCTATGCTATTAAGCCACAAGTTGACAAAGAACTGGACCGGTAATAAGCAGCTGGAGTTATAAAGAAAGTGGAACGTAGTGATTGGGCCTCGCCAGTTGTGTGTGTACCAAAAAAGGGAGGATCAGTCAGAATATGCGGAGACTTTAAGGTTTCTGTTAACCAAGTGTTGCTAGATAATCCCTATCCATTACCAGATGTGGAGGATATATTTGCCACTTTAGAGGAAGGCAGCGTCTTCACCAAGATTGACTTATCTAACGCGTATCAACAGATGGAGCTTACTGAAAACAGTAAGAATTACATGACAATTCATACTCACCGTGGATTATACCAATACCAGAGACTAGCTTATGGCATTGCCACTGCCCCTAGCCTGTTTCAGGCCATGATGGATCAAGTGTTACAGGGCATGGAACAGGTAAAATGCCGGATAGATGATATTTTGATCAAAACTAAACCAGAGGATCATGTACCAGTAGTAGAGGAAGTGTTGTCCAGATTAAAGAAATATGGAATCAAGGCCAACAAAGCTAAGTGTGTCTTTCAACAGGACAGTGTTGAGTATATGGGCTACAAAGTCGATCAAGATGGGAGACATCCCTTACCGGAGAAAGTGGCAGCCATTGTAAATGCACCTGAACCACGGAATGTGCAGGAATTACGTTCATATTTGGGTCTTTTGAACTATTATGGTAATTTCATTCCAAATTTGTCAACTTTGCTGCAGCCGCTGCACGAGTTATTACAGAGTGGAACGGCCTGGATTTGGTCTCCAGGCTGTCAGGCAGCCTTTGACCAGAGTAAGACTGAATTGTTAAAGGGACATGTACTGGTTCCTTATAATGTCAGACAAAAACTGATCCTGGCCACGGATGCCTCCCCCTATGATTTCCCATGTTTTGGATTCGGGTGAAGAAAAGCCTATAGCGTTCGCCTCACGTACTTTAACAAAGAGTGAGAAAAACTACTCACAAATTGAAAAAGAGGCTTTGGGGATAATATATGGAGTGAGAAAATTTCACAAGTATTTGTATGGCAGACAGTTTCATTTGCTAACAGATCACAAGCCACTGTTGAAAATCCTAGGCCCAAAGACTGGTATTCCTAGTTTAGCGGCAGGCCGTATGCAACGTTGGGCAGTGATTTTACAAGCATATCAGTACACAGTTGAATACAGACAATCCAAGGACCATGCAAACGCCGATGCATTGTCAAGGTTGCCGTGTGAGGATAACCTTTTAGCCATGGAGGAGGAGATGTTTTTCTTCTCGGGTCTTGATGAGCTTCCTATAAAGGCCAAGGACATCAGCAGACTGACTCGGCGAGATCCAGTGCTATCTAAGGTGTTACACTATATACAGACTGGTTGGCCAAACCATGTGACAGACAACGCAGTGAAACCATATTTTACCCGTCGATCAGAATTATCTGCTGAACAAGGATGTGTTTTATGGGGGATTCGCGTCATCATACCTTCCGGTCTCAGACAGAGACTGCTTAATGAGATTCACGAAGGCCACATGGGGATGGTAGCTAGCACAGCAGTTGCTCAAGGATACATGTGGTGGCCTGGATTGGACTCCGAGATAGAAACGATGATTAAAGCCTGTGACATATGCCAAGTAGTTAGGAAAGCACCTTCAGTGGCACCTGTACACCCTTGGAGGTGGCCCACACGTGTTTGGCAGAGGGTGCATTGTGATTTCACGGATGTAGGTGATGGTGGATATTTATTTATACTGGTGGACAGTCATTCAAAATGGTTAGAGATAGAATACATGAAATCGACAACGGTGGACAAAACCATTACAGTTCTACGAGATCTGTTTGCCAGATATGGGCTTCCGGAAGAGCTATGCTCTGATAATGGCCCACAGTTTATCGCCACTGAGTTCCAAATGTTTCTAAAACAGAATGGGGTCAAACAAACATTAATTCCACCTTATCACCCAGCCACTAATGGTGCAGCTGAAAGGGCAGTAAAGACCGTGAAACGAGCATTAAGAAAGGGTGCCGAGCGAGAAAAACATGGAGGAGTCAAACTGTTGTTAAAACACAGACTGGCTAACTTCTTGATGCAATATCGGAATACACCACACTCCGTGACCGGCCAGACACCCAGCGAGTTGTTTCTGAAACGGCAGATATGTACTAGATTTACCTTGTTACAACCAAATTTAAAGAAACATGTACAGGACCAGCAGGTCAAACAGACGCAGCAACACAATCGACAGAGAGTGAAGGAGCGTGTTTTAGAACCACAGGATACTGTGAGTGTGAGGAATTTCCGAGGAAATTCAACCAAATGGGATCTTGGTACAGTGGTTAAGCCGATGGGGCCAAGGTCCTATCTAATTAGAGTTGGGTGCAGTTGCGTCATGTCCATATAGATCATCTGATTAAAACTAATTGTGCTAAACGAGAATCATTCGAGATGCCAGATGATCTGGCCATTCCTGCTTGTCCAGTGCCGGTTGCTGAGTCAGATGTACCAGAGTTGGCAGTACCATCAAGACAGCTTGATGATGATAATCTTGATGATGTTCAGCCAACAGGTTACCTTGTAACCGATCAGCCCAGGGACCCAGAGCCAGTGGTTGAGTCTCATGTTGATGCTAGTCATAGCCGGTCTCAAATGGGTCCATGTGTTGACACCAAAGCGGTAAAAATCCCGAATTCCTCCTCAATGGTGGAGGTTACTAAACAGCCTGAGGGTCACCGCGCATCCACTCGAGTTAGGAAAGCACCAAAGAGACTTGATCTTTAATGTACTTAAGATTCTGGACTGATGTTGTGCTTAGATGATTGTATTTGGTTTCTGTAGTATTTCAAATATTTGAACTATACTGATGTGGACATCAGATTGTTTGCAGTGAATTACTGTACGGTACTTCACATGTTTTGTTATGTCACATATTTAATTTCCACATTTTGGTTTTTTTTGTGTAGGGGAAGGAAACCAGTAATTCGTGGTAACTCACCAGCAATTTTCAATGACTTCCCATTTTTCATTGGTCAATGGATACTGGAGTATCTGGGACATGGTAACTGATATTATAGGTATACAGTGTAGATGGAAAGAGTAGAGTTAAGAATATGTTCAAGTGTTAAATCACTCCCTTTTGTGTCATCAGTAAGAATATTCTTTTATATATTATTGGTACAAACATTTCTTGATACCTCAACAGTAAACTTAAAGTAAAAGTACTTTATTATAACTCAGCAATTTAAAAACAAGGGAGGAGTGTTATATATTGGTCATATCTGCAGTGAATGTTTATATTGGTCCGAACTGTATTGAATGTCAAGCCAGGTGGAGGGCACATGCGTGTAGAAGCAGAGAACAGGAAGTGATGAAACTGGCTTAAAACGTGTAGTTCTTGAGTTTGCTTCGAGTGAGAGTATTTGAAGAGATAGTGCTTGAATGCGGACATAAGTGGTGTATACAAATACATAAAAAGGTCACAGTACCAACTTCTTTGAAAAGTCTGTGGATGCATTTTAAGCCAAACCTTTCATCCCAATTCTTTGAATTTTCACATATAGCTCACCACTCCTAAGTGGGAGAAGAATCCTATAGATGTTGAGGTCACAAGGTCATAGGTCAGGGTCACAGGATCCACTTCTTTGAAAAGGTTGTGGACACATTTCAAGGTAGACCTCTCATTCCAAACTTTTCAGCACTGATATCGCTTCTCTGCCAACAGGGGAAAAGACCTGTTGATTTTGAGGTCAAAGGTCAAGTTCACAGCACCCTCTTCTTGCGTAGAGTCATTTTCAGGCAAACTTTTCAATCTATTCTTTCCATCTGTCATATATGGCTTACCTACCAATAGGGGAAGAAGCCTATTGATGTTGAGTTCAAAAGGTCAAAGGTCAAGGTCACAATATTGTTCTAAATGCTTGTGAACATATTTCAAGTGAAACTGTTCAACCCAGACCTTCAGTCTTTCACATATGCCACATCTATGCATCACTGAATGTGATTCAAACTTCATATTTATGGGTCTTTTTGCATGAAGAAATAACTAATTGATTTTGAGGTCAGCTGGTCAGGAGGTTAAAGGTTGCAGGTCTAAGTTATTCACTCATTGGTTGCCAAGTAATTACACCCGGCCAGATGTAATAGGTTAGTAGTTACCCATCATTTAGAAAGAATCCAGTTGATATGTGGGCAAAAGGCCAAGGTCATAGGTCAGGTCAACTTATTTTGTAGACCATCTCTATTTTTCTTGTATATATAAGCTTGCAATCCAGCTGGTACATCTCACTGTGTGGCTGTAATTGTGAGTGACACTGGTGACATATGACTCCCTTTTGTATCAGGCTATTAAGTGATAAGGCTGAGTGATAAGTACCTCGTTACTGCATAACAAAACACTGTTGTTGGAATACTTCAGCCAGGAATTAACACTATGAGAGTATAGTATTAAGGTTTAGCTACTGATTTATAAGATGATGGGAACATTTTGCAGTTTATTTTATGGAATCATAGCAATAAACTTCGTTTCCTAGATATCTGAATATTTTTATATAAATCACCACATATAAAAGCAAGTGTTTGTTCTCATAATATGTGGATGTGTACTTGATTTAGGATGGCTTTATTTTATTACAAGACTCTTAGTCATGCTTTCTGCATTTCTATTCTTTCAGCTTTTGCAGTTTACCAACCCTGCTGACCCCATTGAAAAGCAGAGTGATAATAAAAAATATTGGACCTACACTTTTACATTTGCATATCTATAAATCTTATATGAGCGCCTGAACATGCCTTTTGAATTGTTTTGGACATTCATTACTGTAACATCATTTGGAGAATTTGCCCCAAGTTTGGTCTCTTGTTGGAGGATGTGTGATATCAAATGTCAGACTTGTCAGAAATCCATTATGTCTGCCAGTTAGCAACCTCAGAAATCCTTTTTTCAGTGCAGTTTCAGTAATTTACCTTCAATTTTTGGTCCGATTTAGAGAATGGTTGTTGTCTGATTTCAGACCTGTCAGAAGTCCAAAATGGCCACCAGGCAACTATCTTTAAATTCCTTTTGATCATATTATCTCAAGAACTGTTAAAGGCAGTCGGACATATATTAATGTAATCTTGCAAAGGATTGGGTCAAATATTTCTTAATAAATATTATCATCATGTATGAAAGTGCAGTACAGTTGGCTTGTATTGAATAAAAATTCATACAGAAGCACCTGTTTCTCAATAATTCTTGCATGGATTTCCTTGATTTTTTGCTTTATATATTTTGATCTTATATTTGCCCTTTGTGGTGTTCCTTTTTAGACTGACAGGTATCAAGTAAGCTATGGGAATAGTTCTGGATACCTTAACAATCATACATTTTCCTCAGACCATCAATTCACTGTGTTTTAACCAGACATAGGTGATATATATTTCTGTTGTCGCAGAAAATTTCAACAAATTGGCAAATTGGTTCTTCAAAATTTGACTGGAAGTTGTGAATCTCAGCCCATGATGTCACAGGTCATGCTTGGCAGCTGAGCGTCATGACCCATGGGTCACATGTTTTTGCAATATTTTCCAATTTACTAGTATAATGAATTTTAATCCCTTGTGAACAAAAAGTCAACCTCAGTATTCAACCTAAGCATGTGACAAGATCCTTCCTGTGCAATGACAGAAGTAGATTTGAATGTGTTCAGGTCTAATGGCCTTGTTTACTACAGTCTAAATAATGCTGTTCTATAGTATACCAGCCATTCTGGAATATTTGTATAAAGGCAAGGACCTGACTTGTGGTATTGTGCAAATGATGAAAGCTAACAATGCGAGAATGGTATTGTTTGATGGTTTCCAGACTGGGATAGTCTGTCTGTGTACTGGAGGTGGAGGTGCTCCGGTTTTTCCACTGGGTGGTCATGGCTGACTTGCTAGGCAGACCTTACCTTGCCACCATTTATTCCATATCAAAACAATAAGAATTAAAAACAGCGTCTTTTATGGTGACACAAATCCTGCAATGAAGAGAGTATTCAAAGCTGGTGCCCTGGAATGTTACTTGTATGAGCCAAAATGAAGTTTTGCAGATACTATGTTTTTGACTGGGTTCTGCCGCAACCATTTTTGCACAGTGTCCGTCTGTTTGTCTGCCATGGGATAAAATTGCTCATATCTCGGCAGTGGTTTGACTTATCTGCTCTAAATTTTGCAGTTTTTTACAACTTGAATAATTTTCTGGATTTTGTAGCAGGTGGCGCCACCTTCATACACATTTCTGCTGCAGAAGTCCATGCTTATATGCAACACTCCTCTCTCTGTTTCTCCTTGCCACACAATCCATGCCTCACTTCACCTGTCCCACTCTTGTTTCACATCATCCGTGCTTATATGCAAAACACCTTGTCTATTTCCCCGAGCCACTCAATCCATGCCTCACTTCACCCATCCTACTCTGATTTTGGCTGATACATGTAGTCGCTTGTCGTCTACCCGTATTCTGGTTAAACCTTTGTTATTCCTGAGAACAGTTTAATCGAAATACACCTCTTTAACATCATCCTATCGCTGCTTGACTATAAACACAACATACTTAACCATGGCTTCCATGCTGTTCATTGATTTACTGACATCAGAGAAAAGCACATACACAAGGAGTGATGTACGTCATTGTCCCCCGTCACATCATGATGGTCATACTGTCATATACTACATCCCAGTGTAAATAAATGTGAAATTAAAATCCATAAAACACTCATTCTTGGGTTATATACTGTTTGATTTACACCAAATTTAACTACATGGAGATTTTCATAACACCAAGGTATATGGTAAATTTAAAAAATATCTGTGATACCATTCTTCAGATATCTTGCAGACACACACACACAGATTCAAGTGAAAACGATAAGATTTAAGTTAGCACTGGCTGCAAAAAAGAGCCAATTGACCAGGTCAATTACTGCTTGGGGGTCTGTTAATTTCTTCTACATGATTCAAGTATTGTGCTAGAATTCTCCATAACTTTAGTGCCCTGCCCAGAGGCTTGAGTTTTTGGACATGAAATTTAAGATCATCTTGTATAGTTTAACATTAGTCAACACAAACGTTTTACTTGAATTTAAATTTCATTTTAACATGTAGCACTTGAGGCAGAGCTAAAGCATGGTGTTCTTAGTTAAACAATATAACATAATGTTAGTATTTTACACATGCATACAAGTCTTTATAGTATGTGACTTTCTATATATTTTTATATCATTATATATGTTTAATGTCCCTCTGCTTCCTCGGGGGGGTTTCCTATGGGTTTGTCTGTCTGTCTGTCCTTCTGTCTGTCCATCTAACCTTTCTAAATATTATCCAATTTCATTCAAACTTGGGTCAGTGATTGCTCTCATGCTTACCTTGGATGGGGACATAAATTCCTGGAATTTGCTTGTTTTATACTAGACTTGAGATGAACCCGATCTGATACCTTAAGTCCTTACCCCTCTGAGTCTAAGTCCAAATCTGAGTCAAGGACCCTTGAGTCTGAGTCCCTAAAAGGTGGAGTATTGTTTAAGTTTAATTGATTGAGACTAGGTTTAATTATGATAAAGATTTTAGATTAAAGGTGTCAGTAATTATGTATAAACAATTAGAAATATCTAGCATCTTTTAAAACATTATATGTTTTGCATATTTTTGTATATCCTTCTTTATTTGAACAGGAAGAGAAGCAAAAACGATCATAGAAAATTCCCGTCAGTCCATAGCTGGCATGCTGGGAGGAAGAGCAGAAGGTGACAAAATGATTTACGGAGGCTTCCTGATACACTATAGATTATGATTTACATATTTAGAAATATTAATTCCTGTGGTTGGCTTCATATTTGTTAGGCTGAAATTTCGCAATTTCTGCATTTTTAATGTTTCACGAGGGTCTCATTTTTGCGATCTGACCAGAACCTATATCATATATTTGGTAAAGCCATTCCTGTGTGTATTATAAATTGAGAATAATTCATGAGCTTCTGATATTCTTCTCATATAAGGATGGGCCCATACACACAGCACAGGTAGTTTAGTTCAAATTTAAGTGAATGTTTTCCCTATTCCTGCATGGATGTAATGTACATTAAGATTTCTCACTGTTCTAACCTATTCCCATGCAAGTATTGGCTACACTTAATAAGAAGGACATACTCAATTGGTCAATTATTCCCGAGGGTGTTATTTTCGCGATTATTTCCCATTCCCGAAAATCGCGAAATTAAAACCCTCGCTGACATAAAGTCAACCACAGTATATAAGGAACTTAATAGTTAATTTATTGTATATTAAAGTTACGATTCCTTATGTATGGAATGTGGATCTGACATGCGGAATGTGGATAAAAATTGGTATTGACTAAATAGGTGAGATTCCTTATTCATGGAATTGGCATGCGGAATGCAGATCCGTCCAAAAGAAAGGCTGCATGTAGCAATTTTTACGGGGTTGGCATGGTTTAATATAGTGACACATAGAAAATATTAGAGGTAGGAATTCTTTTTAAAAGCATTATCGATGATTGAAAAATAAAAACAATGGATGCATGATTGATTATATGTAGACTATTTTATGTTCTTTCTATCTGCTGTATACTTTTACTTAAATTATTGACCTAAGTAAATATTCTGTCATGTACTTTGGTATGCATAATGAAATAATCAATCCACCTGCATACACATCCAAGGTTGACTTGCTGTTGGATGATTGTTGGCTGCGCAAGGTTCTGTTTTCATGCTGTTTGTTACTTTGTGTTTGTATATCTCTGACAGGATTAGATTCTTTGCATTGGTATACATAATCATTTTTAATCAATTATGCAACAATACAATCAATTTAATTGATTTTGAAAGAAAATAACCAATCATCAATCTTATTGATTAATCATCACACCATGAAAAAAAATATGCAGGTTGCTGTATTGATAGATATAAAATCCTTCAACACATATTCCACATGCATTCCATACATAAGTAGTCTTAGCTTAATTCAGTATTGTGACTGAGGTTTGCTGAGTTATATATATTTTGAACAGAGGCATCAGGAAATTGATAGATGTAAGACTGACAGACAAAGCTGGTATAAAAATTTCTTGGGAAAGAGTCTAAATATCATGGTATGAGTGAAGGCCTGGACTGTCAAGGGGTAGAATGGTATGCTCTCTCCACAGGTTTCCCAGGTTTGATCCAAAACATAGTTATATATATATATATATATATCTTTATTCATACAAGGAAGTACAGTACATTATATGCAATGAAAAGAAATATGAAGTAAATGAAAGATATACAGAAAGAAGGAAGGAAAAATGAAAGTTCAGTCCGTACCTATTACAAAATCGGATGATAATAAATCAATTGAGTGTTTTAACCTAGCTCATCGGAGGTCAAATGCGAGGTACATATCCCATCTTTGCATTCTATCAATTCTGACAGTAAATCTATGTTAATGGATGTTGTTACCATCATCAACTGTCTCTTAAGTATCTTTATATTTCTAATGTCGCGTTGTATCCCATTGTTGTGCATCTGACTTTCCAGATATTGTAAGTTGCCTCCAAGTACACCAATTTAGGTATTATGAGCTCTCTTTGTCAGAAAATTTACAAAGTCATTTGCAACATCCCAGCTATGAAGGTGGGGTGTAGTGGCTTGTCCAAGGCCGGTGGTTGTTTCAGGGTCCTCTTGCTGGTTTACTCAACCTCTAGACACTACCAAACCCCACCACCTGAGCCATGGAGAGTGCCTTGATTAGAAATAATATCTTATTGTATAATCCATTTAAATTAAATTATAATTTATCAGTTTTGTTATCTGATTTCATCAGTCTTTTGTGATATATATTGTTTCTGTGGGTTTGCAGCCTGCATGAGCTTCCATATTCAGAAAGCTCCTCTAAAGTTGAAATCCCATCAAATGAAATAGCAAGAGTTACAGGTGGGGCATTGATAATAATATGATTATGATAATTGATAGTTGTGCTGGGTCACCAAATTTGAATGCATATTAAAGTGATTTAACTGAAGCTAATTAGAAAGTACATGCATATTTATTTTCCTTTTTTTGTAGATGTCATATTTACATCAGGAGGCACAGAGGTAATGTTTTTGTGCCTTGTTAATCTAAACAAGTAAGAACATTTTATAATACATAATGTATAAATGTTTATATGAGAGGCATTGCAACCTGATCTGCAGTATATCAAGGTATAAAAGTAATATATAAATGGTATATTTTCATGTAAAGAGTATTATTCAATTGTTGTAAAGAAACTGTTGTATTGATACATTTTGGTACAAAAATTACCAGACCATAAGTCTGCAATAAAACTTTATTATGATTAATATTATTATCCGCAAAAACAGAGTTTTGTGGGTAATGGTTTTTAGCTGGCCATGACTGCAAAGGTTTATGGAGAACTCCTCCATAACCACTGGATGGAATTTTATGAAACTCGGAATTATAATCAGGTGATTTGGATAGATTTCTTGTTTATATGACAGAAGGCAGTACCTTCATTCCCGTTTATGCTGCAGACATCCATGCTAATATCTCAGGACTGGTTTCACATATCAGCCTGAAATTTTGTATGTTTATAGTTCTTACATAGCTCTTATTATACACAAACTGCTGATGCCACCTGCAATTATTTTTGCATGGTGTCCATCTGTTTGTCTGTCTAAGGAAAAAGATACTCATATCTCCACAGGGGCTGGACTCATTGGCCTGAAATTTTGCATGTGTAAACATGTTGGATAGATTTTTTAGCTCAGCTGACTATAAGTCATCTGAGCTATAGTCGTTGTCCATTGTCCGTTGTCCGTCCGTCTGTCCGTCCGTCCGTCTGTCCGTAGATGTGGCACGTTTTGAAACCGTAAGACCTAGGAATCCAAAATTCAGCATGTCCCCAAGATCTCCTACCAAGCCGAAAACTGGGTCTTTGCCACTTCGTTCCTTTGAGAAATTAAGGAAAAACCTCAATTTTTTATTAAAATCCTATTTTCACACTTCAGGACTGCCTAATATCAAAACCACTCATCTGTTTTTCCTCATATTTACCATAAATATTCCTCTATATAGTTCTTATGTACATGCCAGAAATTAAGTCTGTAAAGTATAAAATCTTTAAGTTATGGGCCCAAACATAATGGACTTTGTAAAAAATCAGGAAAAATAATAACTCCCTTAACATGAAAAATTTTGAAACTAGAGTCTATTTTCTCAAGTATATAACTATGTTTAATTAAGATTCAATTGTTTACCCAAAATTAGATCTGAATTTTGTAAATTTTTTAAGTTATTAGCATAAAAAAAAATCAGTACCTTAAATTAAGCCCAACTTTGACCATGGCACGTTTTTTTCCTGTAAGCACCATTGATTTAATTTTCACAGCATGTAAACATAAATATTTAGTTTGTCTAAATCTGAAATTTGAAAATAAAAGCTTGAAAATTAAGCTAGTTATTGATTTTTTTTTCTGTAGTCACTTGCTTTGATTACAGATGCAGGGTCCCACTCCAGGTCACTGGAAGTCAGCTATGCCAGGGTTTCTGATTTGTTACAGTTACTGGGGGAGATCCCCTGCTGTGACAGGTGTACAGTTATTCTCATATCACCACCCCAATCACCCCCCCCCCCCCCCCCCCGCAAACCCAACCCACCAAGTGTTATGCAGTAATTGTTATTGTTTTCACTGTATCTCCTTAATTGTAATGCTGTTTCCACTCCGATATGCAAAAACTTTAAATAATTCAAGGTGTTATCCAGAAGATGCAATGTTGTGTAATGTAGCATTTTTAAAGAAATCAATTTTCTTTTAAATTATTTTAACAAATATAAATGAACCCATTAGTATGCTTAAATTATTATAAAATATGAAGCACATTATGGATAAATAAAGACACAATTAAAAATTGTGAAATCTAAATTAAGTATTATTTTTTGATATTTATTGTTTTGCAGATTTAAAAGATATATTTTTGTGGTAAAAAATAAATAAACATTTGTATGCATGATGTGGTGTTATCTGACAAGATTGAGATTTATGACGATGCAATTGAGAATTATGAATCAACTTTTATATTCAGATATATATGGTAAATTGGAAATGTATAGAAATATAAACTTAAATTAGAAAATAGTTGATGTGATAAAAAAATCAGGATTTAATACAAACATTTGTTCATTATTTTCCTGCCTCAGCAGAATTTGAGATCAGGCTTTGTTTGCCCTGTTTTATGTTGTTAATTAGCTATATTTCAACTGTATACATTTCATAAAAAAAATACATATATATTTAATAATATATATTATACAAAAAAATAGATGCAATTGAATAAATGTGTAAACTACTGAAATGCAACAGTTAATCGAAAAACCAACTAATGATCATGGTAATAGTACAGATCATTTGTTCACAAACTGCTCACATGCTTTAGTTTCAACATTAGGAAACACATGGTCAGGTCACAAAATATTTTTTGCAACAATTTCTTGCTCATCAATACAAACCAATCATATAAACCAACCATGGCCTTTATTACCTCTTCCTCTTACACTTTATCTCCATTAGATATTATTTTAGATTTTTACCTTCAAGGTTAACGTCAGCTGAGCACAGTGACCCATAGGTCCCTTGTTGTTGAGATTGCAGGGGGCGCCACCTATTAACATGTTTATAAGTCAGACATCCATGCTATATCTTAGAACTGGTTTGACATATTGGCCTGAAATTTTGCATGAATATACATCTACTTAGCTCTACAGCTTATACAAATTTGGTGACCATTTTTGAGTGGTTCTAGTTCTTTTTATTATTGTTATCATTATTGAAATTATTTTTATCATTATTATTATTATTATATCACTTCCTTCATATACATTTTATCTGTTAGGCCAAAAAGAAAGGTATGGTTCTCAGGCACTTTTTCAGAAATCAGTGTGGGGGGGAAGATATTTTATTTTTGACCTTTTTTACCTTGTATGTTTTAATAAAAATGTCATATGATCAAGGAAAAGCATGAAAATAACAGAATTTTCTTGCTTGAAAGGTGAAAGCACTACATAACAAAGGACGTCTTATCAAAATTGTACTTTTTTATTTTCTTTAAAGAAAAAAACATCAAAATCAAAATTTTTTAATTATGGGGGCTAAAATTGTCTCAGGTGGTGCCTGAGAACCATATCTTTTATTTTTTTGGCATTATCCTGGTTTTTTTTTCAGGCAAATAACATGGTGATACAGACTGCTGTTAAATGGTTTCATCAAAAAAAGAGAACACAACATAACCAACATTGTATACCACACTTTATCACATCAAACCTAGAGCATGACTCAGTGCGCTTGGTACTGCAGCAGCTAGAGGATGATGGGATAGCAGGTATTTCTTGAGTTTTCTTCATATCATGTATGGAAACATAATGAAACCATACAGTTTTCACTAAGTGTTGTTTAATTTAACAAATAATGTTACTATTCTGACATCTGTTACATGCACTAGGTCATTTCAGGTCATTTGAATAATATTCATTGAATATTCATGAGGTACACAACACTGTTTTGGCATCCAGACATTTTCCCTCAAGTGTTAATTCTGTCACTGTGCTGTGGTAGTGGCTGATTCATGAATGAAAAAATGAGATAATTCAGTGTGTGTTGTTCTGTCCTGTTAATATGATCACACCTTGTTATATGAATCAAAGGACCAGTATTTATCAATATATAAAGTCTAATATATTAACTGGCAAAATGAGATTTATTTTTAAGCCTAACTTTTAAATTACAATTATATAATAGCCTGTACATAGGCCATGGGTTAATTTTTCCTCACTTTCTTTAAAATGGCTCTGAATGTTCAGATTTTATAGAGACAAACTTCACTTAGCGACCTCTAGTTTTTCTAGTGATTAAGAGAAAGATAATTCATATTTCTCGGATACTCCAAATAATGTGTTTCAGAGGTCACCTATGTGAAAGCTTCCAAAACAAGTGGACGAGTAGAGGTCCCTGATGTGACTGCTGCCGTGAAGCCAAACACCTGCATGGTAACAATCATGCTGGCCAACAATGAGACAGGTGTCATACAGGTAGATTTTTGTATGTGTGTGCTGAAAAAAAATTTGACCATGATTTAGAAATATTTGAGAATTGCTGAATAGATATTTTTTGTTTTGCTCTGTTTGTTTAGTTATTAAACTATGAAATGTGTGTAAGAGAGATAGAAAGCAATAGAGACTAAGGCAGAGGGAGAGAGAAATAGAGAGAGAAAGAGACAGAGAAACAGAGAGAGAGAGAGAGAGAGAGAGAGAGAGAGAGAGACAGAAACAGAGACAGAGAGCAGAGAAAAAAAACACTGCAGGAGATAGACAGAAACAGATTGTGTTTATTTTATGTTAAACATGGATTTCATACAATCCCTTAACTATCAAACTAAGCAAACTACCATGATATAATGGTATCAGACCTGTATAATGATAATATTTATATATTTTTACTTTGAACTTGCAACCATTATTTCCTTAATTTTGTTTCTATATGCTGTAGGTTTGTATACATTTCAGCCAATAAAAGAAATCACCGAAGCCATCAAGAGTGTTTATGGTAATTGTAAAGATCGTAACAGAATACTGGTCCACACGGATGCAGCTCAGGCAATCGGGAAAGTCCCTGTAGACGTGATGGACCTGGACGTGGATTACCTCACAGTTGTAGGGCATAAGGTATACAAGATAACAGGTTTACATATTTACTTTATCTCAGGATATAACATTAACTTGCTCAGGATGTGAACCTAATTTATAATGTGTATCATACTTTACATCCCAAGGCAATGATTGTCTTCCTTGGTTGTAGATTTATTTACATAAAAGTTAAAAAATGACGTGTTTATCAGACAGTAGTAGAATAGGCACACAACAGAATTAATTAAATATTGCGTCTTATTTGGAATTAGGGCTTGGTCGACAAGCAAATGCTGGCATGGCTTCATGGAATTTGATCTCCATTCTGTGTAATCTTCTTGCTCAGAAATTAAAAAAAAGATGTATGATGCACCTAGAAAAGCCCCTTAAATGTTTAGTTATCATCAAGCTGGTGGGCACGAATCAGTGATGTAGTTGAGTCCACACCAATCAAGTCCAAGTACAAGTTCGTGTCCAGGCTACTTGAGTCCAAGTCCCAGTCTGAATCCTTGAGCTTCAACTCCTGGTCCAAGTCTACCTTCTTCAACTCCAAAGATATTTAGAATCAGAGTCCATGTCTGAGTCCAATACAAATCTCAATAGTAAAAGATGTTTAACACTTAAATTATGGCTTTCTTATGTCAGCTCATGTTTGCCTTTGTACTTAAATGTTGAATTTCAATTAGCTCTCTATGCATAGATATATACTGTGGTTGCCTTCTTATTTGCGTTGGCTTCAAATTCATTATATTCATGGTTGTTCTCTCACGGCAAAATTGAAACCACTCGGTTTTGAATGCAAACCAGGCCTTGCTAGCTGGACAGTAATTTTTAGAATTTATTTAATACACGGGTGTACGTTTATCTGGTGGTGTTTTACCTGTATAAGGTTTACTGTCAGTGACTCCCTATATGAGTGCTTGTGTTCAAAGCTAGGTGACATGCAGTGGTGCTGGCTGTTCAAACATGTGATATAATGGTACAGAGAAATAGTAGGCCTAGATAATAGAGAAATGAGGGTTTATGAATTATTTTGTCACTATAGTTTTTAGTTTCATATTTGATAGAGTATACCACTTCAACAATGGTAGAGCACAAAAAAGGAACCTGATGAAACTTCTAGAAATAAAAAAAATGCAAAAATCCAGCTCCACCCAATATAAAACCAACCACAGTATAGTCTTACTTTTTTTCGTTATATTCTGAAAGGATTTCCACATGTATAAAAAGTCTTTAATGTTTGTGACAATATGTTTTGTCATAGTGGACTCAAGATGAGCTGTCTGATTTCTTAATGAGTACTACATTTGTTATGTTGTATTTTAGCATCTTATCACTTGTGTTCAGCTGCAGTATGTTATAGTGACATTCAACAGGAACACGTAACTTTGATGTTCAGTATGAATCTTTATTTGTATCACCAGACAAAGTCAGATTACTTTGGTTTAGTGATGGTCATGCAAGTGCTAACACAGAGATTTCTTTCAGGCAAGATAACTCGAAAAAATATTTCACACATCTTTACCAAACTTAACATGTGCATAGATATGGGTGATAGGACAAAGCCTATTTGATTGGGGTCATGACCTTTACTAAGTGAGCGACCTTGACTTTGAATAGGTCCATTTTCTTAGAAAATCACACCAGTTCTTCAATATCTCAAGAAATCTTGCATGGATTGATCCAAAAATCAAGTTGACCAAAGATCATGGATAGTGTTGTCATGTCCTGGAAATTGGTAGCACCAGCTTTTTTCTTATTCTTGTTTTTGTGCCATTTAATACCCCCATCATTGCCACTTGACATACTCTGAGCATTATAAGTAAAAAACTAATGGACAGATTTTCTCATATCAGGACTGGTTTAAATTAAAAATATAATACTGGGTACCTGAGTTGTACATTGTCTTTTGTAGTTTTATGCTCCCCGTATTGGTGCCTTGTATGTCCAAGGTTTGGCTAAACAAAACCTGCTCTATCCATTGCTGTATGGTGGTGGCCAGGAAAGGAACTACAGACCAGGGTAGGTTAAATGATGACATTCATAGTTACCCTAAGTTCTCAACATTTCGTGATTCTGCAGACACAGATTTATTTTGGAAAGTTTTGAAAGAGTGATGTGAGAGTCAAGAAATAAATTTCACAATTGATTAATACGAGATTTTTTATGAATCTACTGAAAAAGATGAATTAATATTATTTGAAATATAACTGCAAAAAAGGTTTATCAATTTATGTAGAGATAAAAAGCAGAAGCTAAACACACAAAGAAATATGCAAGAACAGAATAAATGATAGCTGTGTACAAAAAAAACTGGAGTTTTAGTAAAAGGTGGTCTCATTTTTAGCTCAGCTGACTATAAGTCATCTGAGCTATAGTCGTGGTCCATTGTCCGTCGTCCGTCCGTCTGTCCGTCTGTCCGTCCGTAGATGTGGCACGTTTTGAAACCGTAAGACCTAGGAATCCAAAATTCGGCATAATGTTAGATGTCCCCAAGATCTCCTACCAAGCCGAAAACTGGGTCTTTGCAACTTTGTTCCTTTGAGAAATTAAGGAAAAACCTCAATTTTTTATTAAAAATCTATTTTCACACTTTAGGACTGCCTAATATCAAAACCACTCATCTGTTTTTCCTCATATTTACCATAAATATTCCTCTATATAGTTCCTATGTACATGCCAGAAATTATGTCTGTATTATTTAATTTAAAAAAGTTCTGGGCCCAAACATAATGCATTTTGAAAAAAATAAGGAAAGATATTTGATCACTTAACACAAAAAATGTTAAAGCTGTGGACCTTTTTTCCAGTAATATAACTTTAATTAATCAAAATTAAATTGTATACCCAAAATTAGATGAAAATCTTTTAAATTATTTAAAATATTAATAAAAATAAAAAATTGGTACCTTAAATTTTGCCCAACTTTGACCATGGCACGTTTTTTTCCTGTAAGTACTGTGGATTTAATTTTCACAGCATGTTTTTGTCAGCATTTCAACTGTTAACACCAAAAATTTGAAACCAGTTGATCAAAAACTGTAGATTTTAATCAGGTTTTCAAGCACCTTGTAACATATTGTTTACATCAAGCTAGTGTTATGCAGTTTGCAAAAGCTCAGCTCCCCAGCTTCAGCTCTAAGTTCCTTAAATTCAGCATACAGTTAGATGTCTCCAAAATCCCCTACCATGCCAATAATTTGGTCACTAGGACTTAATACCTTCGAGATATTAATGAAAAACTTCATTTTTCCATTAAAAACCCATTGTTACACTTCAAGACTGCCTAATATCAAAACCACTGATCTGACTTTAATCATAAACAATATACATATTTTTCATTCTCTATGCACATCCCAGAATGATGTCAGTATTGCGTAATTGTTTTAAGTTATGGGCCCAAACATAATGCACTTTGTAAAAAATCAAGAAATATATTTACTCCCTTAACAAGGGCATTGCTAGAGATTTTTTTGTCAGGGATGTAACATTATTTAATCAAGATTCAATTGAATACCCAAAATTAGTTCTGAATTTTTCAAATTTTATAAGTTATTAGTATAAATATAAAATTAGTACCTTAAATATTGCCCAACTGTGACCATGGCATGTTTGTTTCCCGTTAGCACTGTTGATATAATTTTCATATCATGCACACATAAGGATTTCAGCTTTTTAGTTTAAGAAGCTGAAAGAAATTGGCCAAAAATTGTAGCTTTTATTAATGTTTTTTATGAGACCCTGTCAGACTTTGGCTCTCTCCAGCCCCTCTTGAGTCACCTGTATGTTGTCCTTGTTGACCTTTCATCAAATTATGCACGCTTGAGGCGAGGCATACAGGAATCCAGGCAGCTTATGGCCAGCCACAGTTGATCCAGGTGTCCAACCCAACTTATCATCTAGTAGTTTTAACCAACAACATAACAATTAACAACAAATTAATAAATTTTAATTGGTTTTTAATAACAAATTAAAGAAAAATAGAAAAGGAATTTGTTAGTTTATAATAACAGGAAATTAACTTGCAGTTACTGATGATATAAGAATCTTGTATCGATGGGTAGAATGTCACATATTCCAAATAACACCATGCAGTCACCTATGGCATTTTTCAGTTCAATTTTAATGATAAAGAAGTAAATCATATTATTCATTACTAATCATTAGGGATCATATGAAGGAAATTAATGATAGACAAAGATGCAGTTGATAATATTAATCTAGATTCCTACTGTGTCTAGTGTGTTCATTGATGTGAAATTAGTCCAAAATGAATTTTTTACAGTTATTTTTTAATATAAATAAAAGCCATAAAACCAGGTACTTATGATCATTATTTAAATGTGTGAATTTTGTATATTCTGGATTCTCAACATCATTGTTTGGTGAAAATTGAATAAATACCAGACATTGTGCGAATACTTTGTAATTGAATTTAAATACGAATATGATTATGTACTCCATTATAAAATTTCTTGCATAAAGAATGGGAATTCAGGTAAAAATGAAAGTATATGAATACTCGTGCAAATACTTTCAAAATGTATTCATGAATGCATTCATGAATATATTCTTTAATATTATTTGAATAATCATATCAGTTATATTTCTTTTTAAAAAATCATATGATTCTCTTATTATTTTTAATAAAAATTATATTTGGGACAATATTTGTAATTTTTTTTAATAAATAGTTAAACTCTTATATTATATGTTCTGCTTATAAGTTATATGGCCAAGTCAAAATCTGTGTGACAATAGTACTCCAATTGTTAATAAAATAAATGAAATCAATCCTCTTCCCTGTCTCCAAAGGTACTATCAAAATCATACATAAGCTAAACAACAACAACTCATAATACAGCTTATATTTATTACCACACAAAACCAGCATGTGCCTCATTTCTAAATAATATTTTTTTATCATATATAACAGCTGAGCGTCGTGACCCATAGGTCCCTTGTTTGACTAAACATGAAATATTGTCTTGACACGATTATTTATTATATGTATGTGGATATGAGATATTGTATGGTAAGTGAAATGCTTTAGGGACATATCTTTGTGAAGTGAATAAAAAAAAGCATGGAACTTCGACTGAAGTGAGGAACAATGGAAGCAAACCAATCTTTGTTGGTATATGAGTGCCATATCTAATTAGCACCAAGCAATTTTCAAGGAGAAATTTAATATTTTTGTATTTTAATCAATAGTGTCTTATTGGATGTGGTGCACATGGTAGTGATGTACAATAGAAGCACGTGTCATTATTCAGAGTGAAATTATTCTGTAATTAGATGTTTAATGAGGTCTTAATGAGGTGCAGGGGAGAATCTAGGATTTTTGGGAAGGGTTGGGGTAGGGGGTTACTGTTATCCTGAAGTATTTTACTGTCCTTAAAATGGTCCACATCTTCGGGAAGGGTGGGGTCAAGTCTTAAAATTTGTGAAGAACCATTCAAGAAAGGTAATTCCCACAGAACAGGGGATTATGGGTTTACTTAAACTGGCTAACTGCCCCCCCCTCCATCCAACCCTTAGGTGTCATAAAATGTTCATCACTTCATAATTTGAATATTATGATGAAACTTCTGAATTTTGTTGTTCATGATTGTAGGGATCATTTTTTGTTATTATTCTTGTAGGACTGAAAATACAGGAATGATAGCTGGACTGGGAAAGGTAAGATTTTCTTCAAATTGTGTAATTATTTACTTGAACCTTTTTGCATAAAGCTTAGAATAGCATCATCATATGCAATCGTTTTGCACTCTTGTCTCAATAAAATGAAAAATAAGTCTTCCTATTATCATTCAAAACCCCATTAAGTATATATCATTTTAAACTTTATAAAATATCACACTGATGAAATGTAATTTGTATTTATATCTAATCAATAGCAATAGATTTTTTAGACATAAATAAAAACTTAATTTATTGTACAAAAAAGAAATTCCCTACATGTCATAGCAGGTAGCAAATTTTCAGTAGGCTTACATGTAAAAATACATGAAAATATCTGTTGGCAATTTTTGGTTAACTGACCTATCACATACTTTTCATGTTAAAATGCAGTTATAAAATATGCTTTTATAAGAATTAACTTTTCACCTGAAAAAGCTCATAACTTATTTCAAAATAACTATATATGGAGTGATATTTGATGCAACAAAGTTGTTAGACCAATCAGACCATTAATATTACTTTCATTGAAATTCATCTCAATATTTTCTGCTCCTATGGGCATTCGGTGAAATCAAGTTTACTATGTTTAACATTAGGTCCATTTTATTGAGCTCCAAGAAACATTCATTTAAGTCTTCTTGGCAACAGTTTATATGCATTCCAAACTGTTTTGAAATGATTGATATAAATATTATAATGAAAGTGTAATAGCATATAATAAGTAATAAAAGAAAATGTGATCCAAATGTTGTTATACTCTTCTTATAATTGCAAGGTTTACCTGAAAATGAAACACTGAAAAAAGATTTATTTACAGGCAGCAGATATGGTGACAACAAACATTGTCAGATATGAGAGCAACTACAGGGAGACCAGAGATTACCTGGAAAGAAGATTAAATGTAAGGGTATTCAGGAATGTCTTGAAACAATGGAGATTTATATTGTACTGTATGCAGGCGTGTATTGTCCATTTGATGATTAACAGATAGTTGTAAATTTGTAGAATGAATGTACATTTTATGTGATCATCAGTGCATCTACATCAGTTAATGTGTAATAGTAAAACAATTAAAAGTACATCAGTTAATGACACAGGAAATTATGCATAAAAATAATAATAATAAAACTTATATTCATCTGTATTACAGGAGGAATTTTCTGTCCAGGTCAATGGAAAATTTAAAACTAGTGAACGGTTGCCAAATACATGCAATGTGTCATTCCTTGGTGAAGGATTACAAGGTAAGCTATAAATACATTACTAGCCTCTCTCCTTTCTACTTAGTCTCTGATAATGCAAATAGTTAAATGGGCTTAATCACCTGTAATGCATGTTGAATTGACACAGAAAACAGCTTCTTCCCTTTAAAATACATTTGTACCTGCCAAAATATTGCCCTGAAACTGTTTGCTTACTCCTGTAAACAATGTTAAACAGTGAACCAGGCAGATTACAGGTATCAGCATAAACACATGGCATGCATAGCCCTAGCCACAACATGTGTCAATCAGGAGATGTGCTGACTGACTTGGCCCAAAAATTGAATTACATGTTTTCGCTTGCTGATCCATGACGTGTTGTAGCTCACAATTGGACCTTCGGTAACGCAGCCTTGTTATGGTAAACAGACACATGTAGACTGAGTTTACCAACACACAGAACCAAAACAAGGTCTGAAACAGCGGTATGTAAGGTACTGAGACTGTGTGCTGGGATGGTTTTGCTGGAAAACTTTTGTACAAAGCAAAACTGAACTGATAGTGTAAGATAACAGGCATAATATTTCTCCTGATAATCTTCCTTTAAGCATTCAAAAAAGTGCACATTAAATCTCAGTGTGCCTTTTACATATTTCTGTTTATATCAACCAACATTAATCATTTTTTATCACCATTAATTATTCTTAAACCTGAAATTTTGTGTTATTCCATCATTTAACACATTTTTGTTATTTGATATATGACTGTTGTTAAGTAATATCCATTGCAGTAATATTGTTAAGGTAATATATAACTTGAAAGATAACTGAACGTTCTCTTTTTTTATTAACCAGGGAACCAGATGCTGGCAGCATGTAAACACTTACAGGCAAGTGTTGGGGCTGCGTGCCATTCACAACACAGGTCAGTCCAGCTTCTGCATTCTAGTGGTACATCACATGTCTCAAAGCTGAGAGATTATAAGTTCAGTCAAGGAGTGATGGAATTTTTCATAATTTTCAGCTCAGCTGACTTCCATCTTCCAAAAGCAGCAGAGTCATAGCCAAGGGGGGCCACAAGGCCCTCCCCCCCCCCCCCCCCTTCCTGCTTGCATCCAGTACTCCCTGACCTCCCGGGATTAAAATTTTGATGATGGGGATGGGAGGGGGGTCCTCGTTAAGACTTCTGCATATTTCTGCATTTCTTTAACTTTGCAACAGCAGTTTCTAGTTTCCACATATATCCCAGTCAGCATGCAAAATTTGAACAAAATTGGTCAAACCAGTTCTTCAGACATCTTAATCTCTTCTTGTTCAACCTGTATAGACCAGTCATGATTGGATTAAGTCTGTACATATGTGTAACCCATCACTTAAGGAAGAACCCTGTCAACTTTGGTGTAAGAAGGACAAAGGTCAAGATCACATCAGAAGTTAACATCAATTTGGTTTACAGAGGATAAAATCCTTTAGTCGAAGTTAGGCTAATAGGTTATGCTACTCAGCTGAGCGTCATGACCCATATGTCATTTGTTTTTATTTATCAGTAGTGTTCAGTTTTGTTTCCTGACAGAAAGTACTTGTTCATATTCATCAGTTTTTCCCAAATTTTCAAGAAAGCATCTGATATCTGATAATAAAAAGGTTAATGCATTCCCCTCGTAAAGTATTAATCCCAAAAAACACTAATATGGGTTTTCCTGGTTTACAGTCATATAGCTTGCTCTCTCTGTTTTACAGCTCCAAGCCATCTCCAATCCTTCTGGCAATTGGTGTTGCTCCAGAGATCGCCATCAATGCCATTAGGCTGAGCGTTGGACGGGAAACTACAAAAAGTGACATAGACATTGTAATCAATGACTTAAAACAGGCAATGCAAAGTTTGAAATCATGATATTGTTTTCCTTCTAGCTGTCAAATAATTATGAGCAATTATACAATGGAACATTCCTAGTCAACAAAATTTAATAAACCATACCAATAAATGAATTGTTCTATGAACTCTGAGACCAGTTACTTAAGAGGGAGAGGGGGGAATTTTGTTTTGAAAATTATCTGTTAAGCAAGCCTCCCATCTACCGAATACATTTGCAAGCCAAATTTTTTTAGGAGGTTTATCGTATTGCACAGGTTCACATTAGGCATGTAGGCCTTGTTTCATTTTAACACATTGTTTTTCTCTTTTGACACTGCCAAATTATATTAAACGTATCTGATTCTTAATGGAGGTTTCCTTTGGTGTCTCGAAACCTAGTGGGTTTATAGATCATGACAGGTTTTGTCAGTTCCTTGAGACTGGTGACGCCACATGTATTTTTTTCAATTTGTTAATACAATTATTCCTTAAGTTTTGACTCTGCCGAATAATATCAATAGTATCAGTTTCCTTATCATTTGTCACTCAAGTATGTAGCTTAGCTTACCATAAGTCATCTGAGCTATAGTGATGGTCCTTGTCCATCGTCAGTCTGTTAACAGAGCACGTTTTGAAACCATTGGTCCTATGAATCCAAAATTCCACATACAGTTAGATTTCCCCATGTTTTCCTACCGAGAATTTAAATGAAAACAGTGTCCAGTAAAAGCCTATTGTTACTTAACAAAACTGCCTACTAGAAAGCCACTGATGTTATTGTATAACTGTTTAACATAACCATTTATGCATATATTACCTATGTACATACTTTTAATTAGGTCAATATTTTTTGCATGAATTATTGAACTTATGGGCTCAAACAAAAAAAAATATTATTAGCATGAATTATTGAAGTTATGTGCTCAAACATAATGCACATGGTAGAAAAAAAACAGGAAAAATATTTATTCACTTAACAAGATACCTGCTGATGCTAGAGACATTGTTCCCAGAGGATACAGCTCTTCCTAAACTTAACTTCCTCCCATATCTGAGTGATAAGGAGGATGTGTATTACATAGTTACCAAGCTGGTATACTACCTGGTGTTTTTTATGGTCCCTCCCTGTCTGTATTATTGGTCTGTATTAATCATCCAAAAGCGGTAGGTCATATGCCCAAATGCAAATGAGTTAACGAGCGTGCAGATCGGCCTTGGTTTGCTGGCCACCATGTCACAGTTCATTCTGCTACAAAAGCCTATCAAGATTTAAAAGATCACCTTAAGTCGGTCAGTCTGTCCATCTGTTGTACCGTCTGTTCGTCCGTAAACCAGGCACAAATTGTAACAGCTGGTACTGGAATTTTGGAAACTTGAAATTAGGTTTCTGTTACCCATATCCTCCGAGCTATGGGCTCAAAATTACCCCCAAGAATAATTAAACAAGGCCTACAGGCCTAATGCGAACCTGTGCAACGAGATTACACCAGGTATAATGCTTCAATGCTGGACCATTACTTTTTCTGCCCCCGCCACAAAGTGGCCGGGGCATATAGTTTTACCCATGTCTGTCATTCCGTCATTCCGAAATCAAACAGTTGTACGGACTTTTTTTCGCAATGCCTGCAGATATTGGCCTGATTTTTTGTGTGTGAGCAGATATAGACCAGTTACAGATCGAGTTCGCGTTTCGTCCCGGTTGACCTACTTTTGACCGTTTAACGGCTCCTAAACTTAGAAATGTTCATGAAAAATATGAAATTTCATGACAAATACACATGTACGGACTTTTTTTCGCAGTGCCTGCAGATGTTGGCCTGATTTTTGGTGTGTGGACAGATATAGACCAGTTACAGATCGAGTTCGCGTTTCGTCCCGGTTGACCTACTTTTGACCGTTTTACGGCTCCTAAACTTAGAAATTTTCATGAAAAATAGAAATATTCATGACAGATACACATGTACAGACTTTTTTTCGCAATGCCTGCAGATATTGGCCTGATTTTTGGTGTGTGGGCAGATATAGACCAGTTACAGATCGAGTTAACGTTTCCTCCTGGTTGACCTACTTTTGACCGTTTTATGGCTCCTAAACTTAGAAAATTTCATGAAAAATAGAAATATTCATGACAAATACACATGTACAGACTTTTTTTCGCAATGCCTGCAGATATTGGCCTAATTTTTGGTGTGTATGTAGATATAGACCAGTTACAGATCGAGATCGCGTTTTGTCCCGGTTGACATACTTTTGACCGTTTTAAGGCTCCTGAACATAGAAAATTTCATGAAAAATATGAAATTTCATGACAAATACACATGTACGGACCTTTTTTGGCAATGCCTGCAGATATTGGCCTGATTTTTGGTGTTGGCAGATATTGACCAGTTACAGATGGAGCTCACATTTCGTCCCGGTTGACCTGCTTTTGACTGTTTTACGGCTCCTGAACATAGAAAATTTCATGTAAAATATATATTTTCATGACAAATACACTTGTACAGACTTTTCTTCACAATACCTGCAGATATTGGCCTGATTTTTGGTGTGTGGGCAGATAATGACCAGTTACAGATCAAGTTCACGTTTTGTTCCAGTTGACCTATTTTTGACCGTTTGACAATGCTCTAACATAGAAAATTTCATAAAAAGTTGCACATGTATGGACTTTTTTTTGCAGTGCCTGCAGATTCAGGCCTGATTTTTGGTGTGTAGGCAGATAATGACCAGTTACAGATCGAGTTCTTGTATTGTCTCAGTTGACCTACTTTTGACCATTTGACTGCTCCTGAACATAGAAAGTTTCATGAAAAATATATTTTCATAACAAATGCATATGTACTGACTTTTTTGTACTGATAATGACAGTTACAGATCGAGTTTGCGTTTCATCCCGGTTGACCGACTTTTGATTGTTTTACGGCTCCTAAACATAGAAAATTTCATGAAAGACAGAAATTTTTATGGAAAATGCACATGTATGGACTTTTTTTCACAATGCCTGCATATACTGGCATGATTTTTGGTGTGTTGCTTGATAATGACCCGTTACAGATTGAGTTTGCATTTTGCCCTTGTTGACCTACTTTTGACCATACAACACCTCCTGAACTTAAAAAATTTTCCAAATTTTACAAATGTTTCTAATTTGCCCAAGGCGGGGGCATTCGTGTCGTTCCGACACATCTAGTTAAGAACATGTGTTACATGTATATGAACAATGCAAGTACTAAACACTAAAGGGACGCTGTGCAAAAATGGTGGCAGGTGGCACCACTAATTTGGTTTATGATTAAGAGCTATGTGAGATCTATACACATGCAAAATTTCAGGGGGATATGTCAAACCAATCCTGAGATATAAGCCTGAATGTCTGCAGCGTATACATAAATGTAGGTGGCGCCACCTCCCACAAAATCCAGAAAGCTATCCAAGATGTATAAACCTGCAAAACATTAGGCAGATATGTCAAACCACTGCCAAGATATGAGGGTTTTTATCCCACGGCAAGCAAACAGATGGATGCTGTGCAAAAATGATTGCAGGTGGCGCCACCAGTATGATCAAGAGCTATGGGAGATCTAAACACGTGCAAAATTTGGGCCCAACTAGTCAAACGGTTCCAGAGATATGAGCTTGGATGTCTGCAGCTTAGACGTGAATGTAGGTGGCGCCACCTGTCATAAAATCAAGAAAGCTGTCCAGGATGTATACACATGCAAAATTTCAGATTGATAACTCCAACCAATGCAGAGATATGAGTGTTTTTATCCTAAGGCAGATTAACAGACGGACGCTGTGCAAAAATGGTGGCAGGTGGCACCACCAATTTTGTGTATTATTAAGAGATATGCGAGATCTATACACATGCAAAATTTCAGGGGGATATGTCAAACCAGTCCTGAGATATAAGCCTGAATGGTGCAGCGTATACATAAATGTAGGTGGCGCCACCTGCCACAAAATCTTGAAAGCTATCTCAGATGTATATGTTAAACCACTGCCGAGATATGAGTGATTATATCCCACCGCAAACAGACGGATGCTGTGCAAAAATGTTTGCAGGTGGCGCCACCGCTTTTGCGTATGATAAACAGCTATGGATGATCTAGAAACATGCAAAATTTTTGCCCAATCGGTCAAATGGTTCCTGAGATATGAGCTTGGATGTCTGCAGCGTAAATTTGAATGTAGGTGGCGCCACCTGTCATAAAATCATGAAAGCTGTCAAGGATGTATAAACCTGCAAAATATCAGGTTGATAAGTCCAACCAATGCAGAGATATGAGTGCTTTTATCCCAAGGCAGATGAACAGATAGACGCTGTGCAAAAATGGTTGCAGGTGACGCCACCATTTTAGTGTATGTTGTAAAGCTTTCCAAGGGTATATTTGTGCAAAATATTTAGCCTTATCAGTCAAATGGTTCCCAAGATATGTGGGTTTTAGTGCGGAAACAGACGCACAAATGGACGCTGGGCAGAGAGGAAAGGTCAGAGGTCAACCAAAAATGAGGGTTCACATGTGACCAATCATAATTCCAAATTTAAAAAAAATTCTGGCCAGTGGTTATGGAGGAGTTCTCCGGCAACCTATGCAGCGATGGCGGCAGCGTTGGCGTCCAACTGAAAACATAGTATCCGCAAAACTCTGTTTTGGCGGATACAATGATTGTAGCTTGCACCACCAGTCTTATATACAACGAAGAGATATATAAATATGCATTATGTCAGACTGATAAGTCAAACCCCTCCTGTGAAAAAGCAGGGACATACACTGTGCAAAACTTATTGTAGGTGGCGCCACCAGTCTTGTACACTATAAAGCTACCCGATATGTATAAACATGCCAAATTTTAGGCTGATGTATCAAATTCTTATGTAGAAATAAGCAGGGGCATACACTGCAAAAGTCAATGTAGGTGGCACCACCTGTCTTGTAAATAAGAATACCATCAAAGACGCATAGACAGGTCAAAATATCAGTCCAATACATCAAACTTCCCCAGAGAGTTGAACTCTTGACCTTCACCTGGCTGGACTGAGTGAACTTTTGACCTATTGCATAATCTGACACAGTTGGCAGTCTGTCAAAGCTATAAATAGATTCAGGCTGAACTTTGATGCCAAATATGATGCAGTGAGCAGTCTTCTAAAGCTATAAATAGAATGCAGCTACTGCACTGAGTGAACTCTTGACCTCTACCTGGCTGCACTTCTTCCAATTCTGGCACTGTGCCAAAACTATTTATAGAGCTGACATCTTGGCTAATGGCCAACATCAAGGCACTGGCAATCTGCCAATGGTAAACCAAGTGCTGCCATCTGTACAGAAAAGTGGTCCCTACTTGAAATAACTTTGAAATTTATTTTCCCAAAACAAAATGCTTTTCAGCTGACTTTTTATAAAAAAGAAATCAGGAATATATCTAAAATTATTACAGATGCATACTGAATGCAAAATTAAAATACAGATATATATCATTGATGGCAAATTCTTGAATTAAGTTGAGTAGGGATACCAATAATTTATAATCCACGTACAGTTGTCTTTATATAGCCACAGAGAGCTAAATAGCCATGATTGAAACATTGCCTGGTATGATGAATAACTTAAATCATAAATCTAAATTTTTTAAAAGCTTTTAAAAAACTTTCTTGTCAATATTAACCAAAGATAACCTGAAATCTAAATGTCTAGTGGCATGATGTAATAGATGCTGATAAACTAGTGCCAGGCTAGATGTAACAGCATAACACAGCTAACATATATGGTAAAATGACTAAATTCAATCTCCATAATTCAGCAAGAAATCATTCATGTGGAACCATTAATGACAATTATTATCAGAATTATTGTAGGGATTATTCTTGTAAAATATTTAACAAACTGGCTTCAGTGGCATCAGTAAAAAATGTTTCACAAGTTTAAAATTCATATAGGAAGATACAGCAAACTGGCTAAGTTCAGCTTCCGGTAACTCAGCCAAAAAGCACTGAACCAAAACCATTTGAACAAATTTGAATTATCAACATCTGAAGATAATTAATGTGTGAGATTTAAGAATTTGGCCAAGTGGTTTTGGAGAAGAAGATCTTTGTAGCCATTGAGCTAAAATGGGCTGTTATGGCATATGACTAAATTCAGCTTCCCATAACTTAGCCAAAAGTCACTGAAAAGAGACCATTTGAACAAACTTCAGAAAGCACTACCCTAGGATCATTTCTATGCGATATTAAACATTTAGGCCATATGGTTTCAGAGCAGAAGTTTTTTATAGCCCTCATGCAGTGTGATACAGGCACTGATGACCCCGCACAAAAAAGGCCGATGCAGGTGGCGCCACCAGTACTTCAGTTTCAGATATGACCTATGGGACCAACATTGGCATAAAATTTGGTGATGATTGCTCCAGCCGTTTCTGAGATTTAAATTTTAATATGTTTTTTGCACAATTAACAAAGTTCAACCTCCAGTAACTCGGCCCAAAGAAATCTCTGAACTGGAACCATTCAAACAAACTTGAGAAAGATTGTTCCAAGGATCATTTCTGTGAAATATTGGACAATTTGGCTGGATAGTGTCGGAGAAGAAGATTTTTAAAGCTTTTTTAGCTTTTTCCTATAAAATCTAAGAAAATGCAGTTAGAAAAAAAAATAAACAAAATCCGATATAGTTTTTTGGATGACTGATTATTTGCAAAATAATTTGGTGATGCTAGCTCCTGTCGTTTTTGAGATAGCTATGGTTAACATACAGACGACGCACGACACACGATGGACAACGCTGCACCATCGCATAAGCTCACAGGTTCGCTAAAAATTGATTCAAAAGCTCCAGTATCCGAACAACTAATGCATTGAGCATCATGATTCTTTGCGTGCATGTTGACCATGGAGTGATTCATTAGTTCCCGCAGACTGTTGGGACCACCTGGATTTTTTTTCTTATTTTTACGCATTTTTTTAATCTTTTTTTAGACCTTCAAAGATACGGTCGTCCGTTAAAAGGACACAACATGATTTATCGCATTGATCATGGAATGTTTCAATAGTTCCTGTGGACTGGTGGTGCAACCTGTATTTTTTAAAACGTTTATGCACTTTTCTCTATTTATGAGACCTTCAAAGATGGGGTCGTCTTTTATCAAGGCCCAAATCGTAATCGTTGGACCTTGAATCTTCTAACTTGGCATCTTGGAAGGTCCATAGAAAATCTCCAGCGAAACCTGCAATCAGGTCTACTGGGCCCAGAAGTACCCCCTTGTTACCTCCAGAGGACCTGTCGGTAATTTTTTATTTGGAGGGAGTATTAACGGTAGCCGTGTTTTTTGTATCTGTGGCCCCCTAGTTCACGGAACGTCCGTTTCTGTTTTTTACATCAGAGAGGAAAGACGTAGTGTTGCTGCAGTCTTGCAGCGCTGACATATATAGTAAACAATACAAGCGCTGCAGCCTCTGGCGGGGAGAGTCTATTCTATCTAAGTTTGTACGGATCCGTACAGACCCTCAGACACGTATATGCCTTGTGAAGCGTGAGGACACCAAACAAACCCCACATATTATAACTGTTACAGATGCTTAGACTCCGCTGGGACCAAAACTTTTGCTTGGATGATCAGCATTAATAAAGTATGGGCACTTACTCTGGATGAAGTCAGATATTGCATCGTCTCCGTCTGGCCGATGGCGCTTTTCGGTTGGAATTACAACCAATAGGAATTTAGCATCATTGACAACAAGCGATGTATGATGGGAAGGATGCTTATGAAAATATGGTCTATCCTAGTGCACAGCACTGGCATTCCTTGGAAAAGCCCCCCCCCCCCCCTCCTGAATTCGTCTTTTGCATAGATTGCCCACCTAATTTGCATGGGATTTCTTTTCCGGCGGTGTCCAGTTGGCATGCAACGTCTGAACCCCGGCAGTTCAAAGGATAAAAAAACATTTACAGGCGCACATAAAGGTGATATATTGATTTAATTTGATACATAAAAAGTTTATTTCTATATATAAATACAAGATTGTTTCTTTATCGCACAACAAGCAGTGGTAATTCATGTTACAGGTCCTTGCATGAACGGCAGGGTGAACTCTCACCGCCAGACGGTCGGACTCCGTATCACAGATAAATGGAGTCCGTACGTGGCGGACTATACGTAGTGCCGCAGAACCTGGTAGGAATTGTTGTGTTTTAACCCATACATATCATCTCATGTACGGTAATTGTGTGGTATGTGCATCAGTGCACTGTGTTTAAAAAAAATGGGCCCATATCTGGTATGATGACATAGCATGTAAATCTGGTATTCCGGTGTTTTAAGGTGAATGATCACCGCCTCGCTTTGTACACGGGCGAACCATGTGCGTTTGGTATACTTTTGGCCAAGATGGCAGTGACTGTCAATTTCTTCACTTGTAATTAATAAGCTCAGGCCCACACGAGCTTTAAACTTGTATTTGATGGGAGCGTCACAATATTTAAGATATGTTTATTGGCAGTTGGTCCATTTAGATGTGTGACTCGGCAGAACTTGAGTGGAGCGGTGAACTTCTGTGTAAAGTAGAGGGGGGGGGGGGGGGAGTTGTGGGGAATGTGGCCGTCGAGAAGTGAAGGGGGGGGGGGGATCGGATAAACTTAATTTAGAGAAGGGCTTGGTGTATAGTCAAGTGCGCTTTATTGAAATACTCCTGTAAACATAGATGGTGTTATCGGGTTGATGTTTTTTATATTTGTTTATTGTGACATCATCAGATAGGCGTTTATATTAGTTTGTGTGACCAGCTGTTTACACATGTGACACAGCAGTGACCGGTAGTGTTGGACTTTGAGATGGTGCACAGTTGTGAGTTTGCTTTAATGCATTTAGTTTCAGTTTATTCTCACGAATCCCCAATATATAATGTAGTTTACATTACAGATAAACATGCATGGTATTACCTTTGGAAATGACATGGTTGCGATTATCATATTTGTTAATATATTTGTGGCTGATATTGTCATTTACTGTCATATTTGTGTAGTTATCCCAGGGTTGTTCAAACTAAAGGTATATTACTTTAATTGTCAGAGTAACATCATATGCTATGTAATCTTGTTGCCCGAGAGTTAGATATGAAGATTGCTGTTGTGTGTAGTCTGGCTGTTTCTTGCTAGATCTTATAAGTTATTCAGAGTCAAACACACCTGTCAACTGGTTGTTTAACATTCTGGTGCTCAGTGATTGTGCCAGTTTTCATTGTTGTTACATTTGTGGGGTATTTGCTTGTGGATGAATGTATTTCCATGTGTTCACTTACTCTGTGTATTTATGTGTATAATGGTTTGTCTGCATTGACTTAGTGGTATTTGTAGCAAGTGTCATACTGTGAATAGCATAACACATTTTTGGCATTTGTCTTTGCAGGCTCACCATAACTTGATCATATTGTTGTGCGTGGAGCAATGCATCACTAATAAACTATAGAACTACTCCAGTCTTGATTTCGTCCCACAAATACTACAGTGAGCAACTCTCCATCATGGCTGACCAGTTGAAGACCTTGCGTCGTCAGAAAAAAGGGGTTGTTTCCAGGCATTTAAACACGTTAGAGCGGCATATCAAAGAGGAAGACACTGATGCTGTGACAGCTCGTTTAGGTCAGTTAAAGGTGTCCTTCGACCAGCTTGAGAAGGCCCACTATGAGTACCATGATGCCCTGGAGAGTGAGGGGGACATTTCTAGTAGTGAATCATTGTTCAGAGACATTCATTGTGAGTACATTAATGCAGTCAAGGGGGCTAGGTCTTGGCTTAAGGCCCAGTCAACCCCTCCAGTCAGCCCAGCTGTAACACAGAGTGAAGGGGACAAAACTTTGTCACAAACAGATATTATTAGCCTGCTGAGCATACCTAAAGCAGAACTTGAAGTGTTTGATGGAGACCCGCGTAGGTTTCAGGCCTTTATGTCACTCTTCAAGGAAGCAGTAGACAGTAAACTTTCAGACAGTCAGACTAAGTTAACCAGGCTGCTCCAGTATACTGATGGGGCAGCCAAGTCCGCAATTAGAAATTGTGCATTGATTGGGGGAGACGACGGATACAAACAAGCCCTGAGGGTTCTCAAAGAGCGTTTTTTGGAAACCCCATTTAATCGCCCAGTGCATTATCAGAGACCTAATTGCAGGCAAGAGTGTCTCCAAGGCAAAGAAGGTCCAGCAGCTTGCTGATGAGGTGTCAACTGCTCTGGTAGCACTAGAGCAGTTCGGAATGCTCACAGAGATTGATACCCAGAAGGGTATTTTGGACATTTGGCACCATTGTCTGGGTTTGTGAGAGCCCGGTGGCGTAAGAGAGCCTTAGAGACTAAAAGAGACTCTGGTGATTACCCTTGTTTTAGTGTTTTTCTGACTTTGTCAAATTAATTGCTCAAGAAATGAATGAACCTGTGTATGGAGATATGTCTAGGAATCAGTCTAAGGGTGATACCTCTCGTATGCCCTCTCATTCTAGCCAATTTAAGGAGAGTTTTTCTGTGGCACAGGCCATGGTTTCGTCTCAGTTACCCACTGAGTCTGAATCATTGCCTAATTCTGTTTGTATATTGTGTAAACAAGGTTCACATAAATTTTTCCGTTGTAAGAAGTTTAAATCGATGTACCCTAGGGTCAGGTTTGAGTTTGTTGCAGATAAGGGATTATGCTTTAATTGTTTGTTGAGGGGACACAGAGCACAGTTCTGCAGAAAACCTCAACAGTGTCATGTTTCAGGATGTAGGAGAAAACATTCAGGTTTTTTGCATTTTGATGACAGGATTACCAGTGAAGCTGCTATCAGACAGTACAGTGAACCTAGTCAATGGAGACGTGGAGTCTGCAGATAATCCTGCAGATGTACTTTCTAGGGGGTGTAATGCAAAGTCTGTGCCCTCTTTGTGGTTTAACGGGCCCAGATTCCTATCCGACTATAAGTGCACCTGGCCTGAGGAGGCTCCTGTTGATAGGGTCTTGGCTAGTGATGGGGAGGTAAGGAAGGACTCTTCTCATGTAGGAGCAGTTACATGTGACACAGATGCACATCCTTTAGAGGAGCTCTTACATCATTACTCTAGTTTCTACAAACTCAGGAAGGCTTTATGCTGGTTGTTCAGAGTTAGACAGTACTTGCGAGGTAGTTGTGATAAGTTGAAGCTAGCCAGCCCTATAACAGTCTCAGAGTTAGCACAAGCAGAGGTGCAGATACTCTCGCATGTGCAGAGTAGGATATTTCAGTCTGAGATAGTTGCTCTCAGGAATGAGGCGGGTGTTCCAAGATCTAGTCCTTTAAGGAAACTTGACCCTGTCCTTGATGCTAGAGGCATGTTAGATGTAGGTGGGAGGTTGAAGCATGCCCAAGTATTTGACCAGTCCAGACACCAAGTTATCTTACCTGCGAAACATTTGCTTTCAGAGATGATTGTTCGAGAACGACACAATGCTGCACACTTAGGCACAGAATGATTGCTTAGTAGTCTCAGGCAGAGATACTGGATTATTAAGGCTAGAGCCCTTATTAAGAAGGTCAAACACTCCTGTGTCACGTGCAGGAAGCTGTACGCGCCTGCACTGTGTCAGAAGATGGCTGATCTTCCGCCTGAGCGGACAGAAATAGGTCGTCCTTGTTTTGCGTATACTGGTGTTGACCTTTTTGGCCCATTTTTTGTTAAACAGGGCCGTAGTGAAGTGAAGCGCTATGGATGTTTATTTACCTGCTTCACTACAAAAGCTATACATATTGAAGTCTAAGATATCCTAGAGACTGACTCCTTCCTCAACGGGTTCTTCAGGTTTATTTCTCGCAGAGGATGCCCGGAGAAAGTTTTTTTCAGATAACGGGACAAACTTTGTGGGTGCACATAGTGAGTTGTCCAGAGCTTTACGACAAATGGACAGGGGTGAAGTCGTGAGATCGTCTCGTAGACATGGGGTGGAGTGGCAGTTTAACCCCCCTCTGGCCTCTCACCAAGGAGGCGTGTGGGAGAGGATGATCAGGTCGGTCCGTAGGGTATTGTATGCTATGCTAGGGAGAGATGTTAGGCTTACAGACGATGTTTTGAGTACAGTGATGTGTGAAGCTGAGGCTGTCGTTAATAGTAGACCCATCACCAAGGTGAGCGATGATCCAAAGGATGACGGAGCGCTTACCCCAAATCATTTGCTGTTACTACACGGTAATTCACCATTGCCATGGGGGGAGTTCAGTTGAGGGACCAGTACCGCAAACGTTGGCGCCATGCACAGTATATTAGTAACCAGTTTTGGAGGAGATGGGTTAGGGAGTATCTTCCTGAACTCCAAAATCGTGTAAAGTGGCAGCGAGAGATACAAAACCTCAAAGTAGGGGACTTGGTTCTGGTTAAGGATGAGGACTCCCCAGGGGTTCCTGGCCACTAGGGCGTGTACAAGAGGTAAAACGTGGCAGAGATAACTTAGTCCGAAGTGCCATTGTACTAACTAAATCGAGAACGCTTGTACGGCCAATCACTAAATTGGTATTGCTTGTGGGGTCATTTTAGGGATAGGATTGGGGTGTTTCAGGACAGTAATGTCAGTTCTGGTTTAAATGTTGAAGTTGTTGATATTGTTTGAGTACAGGAGCACTCAAAGTGGGGGGAGTGTTACCTCCAGAGGACCTGTCGGTAATTTTTTTATTTGGAGGGAGTATTTGCGGTAGCTGTGTTTTTTGTATCTGTGTTCCCCTAGTTCACGGAACGTCCGTTTCTGTTTTTTACATCAGTGAGGAAAGACGTAGTGCCGCAGAACTTGGTAGGAATTTTTGTGTTTTAACCCATACATATCAGCTCATGTACGGTAATTGTGTGGTATGTGCATCAGTGCACTGTATCTTAATAGGGCCCATATCTGGTATGATGACATAGCATGTAAATCTGGTATTCCGGTGATTTAAGGTGAATGATCACCGCCTCGCTTTGTACACGGGCGAACCATGTGCGTTTCGTATACTTTTGGCCAAGATGGCAGTGACTGTCAATTTCTTCACTTGTAATTAATAATCTCAGGCCCACACGAGCTTTAAAACTTGTATTTGATGGGAGCGTATCAAAATTTAAGATATGTTTATTGGCAGTTTGTTCATTTGGATGTGTGACTCGGCAGAACTTGAGTGGAGCGGTGAACTTCTGTGTAAAGTACAGGGGGGGGGGGGGGGGGGGAGTTGTGGGGAATATGGCCGTCGAGAAGTGAAGGTGGGGGGGGGGGGGGGACGGATATACTTGATTTAGAGAAGGGCTTGGTGTATAGTCAAGTGCGCTTTATTGTAATACTCCTGTAAACATAGATGGTGTTATCGGGTTGATGTTTATTATATTTGTTTATTGTGACTTCATCAGATAGGCGTTTATATTAGTTTATTGTGTGACCAGCTGTTTACACATGTGACAAACCATTTTCTCGTGGTCCAGGTGTATGCAACTGAGTTGGTATAGCGTTACCACAGCAGTGACCGGTAGTGTGGGACTTTGAGATGGTGCACAGTTGTGAGTTTGCTTTAATGCATTTAGTTTCAGTTTATTCTCACGAATCCCCAATATATAATGTAGTTTACATTACAGATAAACATGCATGGTATTACCTTTGGAAATGACATGGTTGCGATTATCATATTTGTTAATATATTTGTGGCTGATATTGTCATTTACTGTCATATTTGTGTAGTTATCCCAGGGTTGTTCAAACTAAAGGTATATTACTTTAATTGTCAGAGTAACATCATATGCTATGTAATCTTGTTGCCCGAGAGTTAGATATGAAGATTGCTGTTGTGTGTAGTCTGGCTGTTTCTTGCTAGATCTTATAAGTTATTCAGAGTCAAACACACCTGTCAACTGGTTGTTTAACATTCTGGTGCTCAGTGATTGTGCCAGTTTTCATTGTTGTTACATTTGTGGGGTATTTGCTTGTGGATGAATGTATTTCCATGTGTTCACTTACTCTGTGTATTTATGTGTATAATGGTTTGTCTGCATTGACTTAGTGGTATTTGTAGCAAGTGTCATACTGTGAATAGCATAACACATTTTTGGCATTTGTCTTTGCAGGCTCACCATAACTTGATCATATTGTTGTGCGTGGAGCAATGCATCACTAATAAACTATAGAACTACTCCAGTCTTGATTTCGTCCCACAAATACTACAGTGAGCAACTCTCCATCATGGCTGACCAGTTGAAGACCTTGCGTCGTCAGAAAAAAGGGGTTGTTTCCAGGCATTTAAACACGTTAGAGCGGCATATCACAGAGGAAGACACTGATGCTGTGACAGCTCGTTTAGGTCAGTTAAAGGTGTCCTTAGACCAGCTTGAGAAGGCCCACTATGAGTACCATGATGCCCTGGAGAGTGAGGGGGACATTTCTAGTAGTGAATCATTGTTCAGAGACATTCATTGTGAGTACATTAATGCAGTCAAGGGGGCTAGGTCTTGGCTTAAGGCCCAGTCAACCCCTCCAGTCAGCCCAGCTGTAACACAGAGTGAAGGGGACAAAACTTTGTCACAAACAGATATTATTAGCCTGCTGAGCATACCTAAAGCAGAACTTGAAGTGTTTGATGGAGACCCGCGTAGGTTTCAGGCCTTTATGTCACTCTTCAAGGAAGCAGTAGACAGTAAACTTTCAGACAGTCAGACTAAGTTAACCAGGCTGCTCCAGTATACTGATGGGGCAGCCAAGTCCGCAATTAGAAATTGTGCATTGATTGGGGGAGACGACGGATACAAACAAGCCCTGAGGGTTCTCAAAGAGCGTTTTTTGGAAACCCCATTTAATCGCCCAGTGCATTATCAGAGACCTAATTGCAGGCAAGAGTGTCTCCAAGGCAAAGAAGGTCCAGCAGCTTGCTGATGAGGTGTCAACTGCTCTGGTAGCACTAGAGCAGTTCGGAATGCTCACAGAGATTGATACCCAGAAGGGTATTTTGGACATTTGGCACCATTGTCTAGGTTTGTGAGAGCCCGGTGGCGTAAGAGAGCCTTAGAGACTAAAAGAGACTCTGGTGATTACCCTTGTTTTAGTGTTTTTCTGACTTTGTCAAATTAATTGCTCAAGAAATGAATGAACCTGTGTATGGAGATATGTCTAGGAATCAGTCTAAGGGTGATACCTCTCGTATGCCCTCTCATTCTAGCCAATTTAAGGAGAGTTTTTCTGTGGCACAGGCCATGGTTTCGTCTCAGTTACCCACTGAGTCTGAATCATTGCCTAATTCTGTTTGTATATTGTGTAAACAAGGTTCACATAAATTTTTCCGTTGTAAGAAGTTTAAATCGATGTACCCTAGGGTCAGGTTTGAGTTTGTTGCAGATAAGGGATTATGCTTTAATTGTTTGTTGAGGGGACACAGAGCACAGTTCTGCAGAAAACCTCAACAGTGTCATGTTTCAGGATGTAGGAGAAAACATTCAGGTTTTTTGCATTTTGATGACAGGATTACCAGTGAAGCTGCTATCAGACAGTACAGTGAACCTAGTCAATGGAGACATGTGGAGTCTGCAGATAATCCTGCAGATGTACTTTCTAGGGGGTGTAATGCAAAGTCTGTGCCCTCTTTGTGGTTTAACGGGCCCAGATTCCTATCCGACTATAAGTGCACCTGGCCTGAGGAGGCTCCTGTTGATAGGGTCTTGGCTAGTGATGGGGAGGTAAGGAAGGACTCTTCTCATGTAGGAGCAGTTACATGTGACACAGATGCACATCCTTTAGAGGAGCTCTTACATCATTACTCTAGTTTCTACAAACTCAGGAAGGCTTTATGCTGGTTGTTCAGAGTTAGACAGTACTTGCGAGGTAGTTGTGATAAGTTGAAGCTAGCCAGCCCTATAACAGTCTCAGAGTTAGCACAAGCAGAGGTGCAGATACTCTCGCATGTGCAGAGTAGGATATTTCAGTCTGAGATAGTTGCTCTCAGGAATGAGGCGGGTGTTCCAAGATCTAGTCCTTTAAGGAAACTTGACCCTGTCCTTGATGCTAGAGGCATGTTAGATGTAGGTGGGAGGTTGAAGCATGCCCAAGTATTTGACCAGTCCAGACACCAAGTTATCTTACCTGCGAAACATTTGCTTTCAGAGATGATTGTTCGAGAACGACACAATGCTGCACACTTAGGCACAGAATGATTGCTTAGTAGTCTCAGGCAGAGATACTGGATTATTAAGGCTAGAGCCCTTATTAAGAAGGTCAAACACTCCTGTGTCACGTGCAGGAAGCTGTACGCGCCTGCACTGTGTCAGAAGATGGCTGATCTTCCGCCTGAGCGGACAGAAATAGGTCGTCCTTGTTTTGCGTATACTGGTGTTGACCTTTTTGGCCCATTTTTTGTTAAACAGGGCCGTAGTGAAGTGAAGCGCTATGGATGTTTATTTACCTGCTTCACTACAAAAGCTATACATATTGAAGTCTAAGATATCCTAGAGACTGACTCCTTCCTCAACGGGTTCTTCAGGTTTATTTCTCGCAGAGGATGCCCGGAGAAAGTTTTTTTCAGATAACGGGACAAACTTTGTGGGTGCACATAGTGAGTTGTCCAGAGCTTTACGACAAATGGACAGGGGTGAAGTCGTGAGATCGTCTCGTAGACATGGGGTGGAGTGGCAGTTTAACCCCCCTCTGGCCTCTCACCAAGGAGGCGTGTGGGAGAGGATGATCAGGTCGGTCCGTAGGGTATTGTATGCTATGCTAGGGAGAGATGTTAGGCTTACAGACGATGTTTTGAGTACAGTGATGTGTGAAGCTGAGGCTGTCGTTAATAGTAGACCCATCACCAAGGTGAGCGATGATCCAAAGGATGACGGAGCGCTTACCCCAAATCATTTGCTGTTACTACACGGTAATTCACCATTGCCATGGGGGGAGTTCAGTTGAGGGACCAGTACCGCAAACGTTGGCGCCATGCACAGTATATTAGTAACCAGTTTTGGAGGAGATGGGTTAGGGAGTATCTTCCTGAACTCCAAAATCGTGTAAAGTGGCAGCGAGAGATACAAAACCTCAAAGTAGGGGACTTGGTTCTGGTTAAGGATGAGGACTCCCCAGGGGTTCCTGGCCACTAGGGCGTGTACAAGAGGTAAAACGTGGCAGAGATAACTTAGTCCGAAGTGCCATTGTACTAACTAAATCGAGAACGCTTGTACGGCCAATCACTAAATTGGTATTGCTTGAGGGGTCATTTTAGGGATAGGATTGGGGTGTTTCAGGACAGTAATGTCAGTTCTGGTTTAAATGTTGAAGTTGCTGATATTGTTTGAGTACAGGAGCACTCAAAGTGGGGGGAGTGTTACCTCCAGAGGACCTGTCGGTAATTTTTTTATTTGGAGGGAGTATTTGCGGTAGCTGTGTTTTTTGTATCTGTGTTCCCCTAGTTCACGGAACGTCCGTTTCTGTTTTTTACATCAGTGAGGAAAGACGTAGTGCCGCAGAACTTGGTAGGAATTTTTGTGTTTTAACCCATACATATCAGCTCATGTACGGTAATTGTGTGGTATGTGCATCAGTGCACTGTATCTTAATAGGGCCCATATCTGGTATGATGACATAGCATGTAAATCTGGTATTCCGGTGATTAAGGGTGAATGATCACCGCCTCGCTTTGTACACGGGCGAACCATGTGCGTTTCGTATACTTTTGGCCAAGATGGCAGTGACTGTCAATTTCTTCACTTGTAATTAATAATCTCAGGCCCACACGAGCTTTAAAACTTGTATTTGATGGGAGCGTATCAAAATTTAAGATATGTTTATTGGCAGTTTGTTCATTTGGATGTGTGACTCGGCAGAACTTGAGTGGAGCGGTGAACTTCTGTGTAAAGTACAGGGGGGGGGGAGTTGTGGGGAATATGGCCGTCGAGAAGTGAAGGTGGGGGGGGGGGGGGGGGACGGATATACTTGATTTAGAGAAGGGCTTGGTGTATAGTCAAGTGCGCTTTATTGTAATACTCCTGTAAACATAGATGGTGTTATCGGGTTGATGTTTATTATATTTGTTTATTGTGACTTCATCAGATAGGCGTTTATATTAGTTTATTGTGTGACCAGCTGTTTACACATGTGACAAACCATTTTCTCGTGGTCCAGGTGTATGCAACTGAGTTGGTATAGCGTTACCACAGCAGTGACCGGTAGTGTGGGACTTTGAGATGGTGCCCAGTTGTGAGTTTGCTTTAATGCATTTAGTTTCAGTTTATTCTCAAAGAATCCCCAATATATAATGTAGTTTACATTACAGATAAACATGCATGGTATTACCTTTGGAAATGACATGGTTGCGATTATCATATTTGTTAATATATTTGTGGCTGATATTTTCATTTACTGTCATACTGGTGTAGTTATCCCAGGGTTGTTCAGACTAAAGGGATAGTACTTTAATTGTCAAAGTAACATCATATGCTATGTAATCTTGGTGCCCCAGAGTTAGATATGAAGATTGCTGTTGTGTGTAGTCTGGCTGTTTCTTGCTAGATCTTATAAGTTATTCAGAGTCAAACACACCTGTCAACTGGTTGTTTAACATTCTGATGCTCAGTGATTGTGCCAGTTTTCATAGTTGTTACATTTGTGGGGTATTTGCTTGTGTATGTATGTATTTCCATGTGTTCATTTACTCTGTGTATATATGTGTATAATGGTTTGTCTGCATTGACTTAGTAGTATTTGTAGCAAGTGTCATACAGTGAATAGCATAACACATTTTTGGCATTTGTTTTTGCAGGCTCACCATAACTTGATCATATTGTTATACGTGGAGCAATGCATCACTAATAAACTATAGAACTACTCCAGTGTTGATTTCGTCCCACACATACTACACCCCTGAATTATTAAAAATTTGTTTTGAAAGCTCCAGTATCTAAACAACTAATGCCATTGATCACCATGATTCCTGGAAGCAGTTCAAGAGAAGTTTGCCACTGTTCGCAATCGCCGCTGGCCTGAGCGGTAAAGACGAAAAAATCCAAGTTGCAATGTTCCTGCACGTGCCAGGCCTGGCCGCACATCAGGTTGTTGACCCATTTAGTTTTGCCCACGATGAGGGGGACAAGATGGCCCCAGTTATCAGTAAGATTGAGGCATAGTGTGAACCAAAAAGGAACATTACCGTTTCACGCTATCTAGTCAATACTAGAATCGTGAACCCTTCACGGACTGTCTTACCGCATTAGAAACATTGATTAGAGGTAGTAAGTATCAGGATCTTCACGGCGAGTTCCTTCGAGACATTAGATAATTCGTGAGAAACTTTTAAGTACTGAGAAACTAGCACTCAAAGTGGCTATAGACACCAGAAGAATTATCAGCAGACCGGTCCAAGACACTTTCAGAGGCTGCCCACGTGATTAGGTAAACGTTGTTAGTGCTGCCTATGCTAGTGGTGGTGCCACGTCATACGGTCGTAGTACGGGCAGACCACGTAAGGTTAATGTTTCATCAAGTCCAGTGTTAAAGATAAATTGCCAAAATTGTTCATACAAACGTAATGGGCCGGTGCCAAGCATATGGCAAGACATGCCATAAATGCGGCAAAGTCAACCATTTTGCTGATAAGTGTAGAATTTTAGTGATGGAATAGTGGTATACACCAAAGTCAGCCCTCTAGAAGACATAGCTCCAGTTCACCAGAGTATGAGGAGACAGCAGAGCGTCAAATTGGTTGAGCCAGAGCCAGAAGAGCCCCCTGATGAGAATTGTGATGCTATTGATGTTGTTTCATGTGTTGATATGAATTTGAAATCAGACGATTGGACTCGGTGTATTAATGTTTCAGATACAGATATTCATTTCAAACTTGACACAGGCTCCGACGTTGACATTTTACCTGAGGCATTGTACAGGGCATTACCATATACAACTAAACTGCAAAAGAGTAATGTAACATAAAAAATCCTACATTAACCATACCATTTTGCCAATAGGGCAAGCAGAGCTTGGGCTAAAGGTCCAGTTGTCTGGTAAATGTGTCAAGAAAACTTCTGTTATTCAGATAGTTCAAGATGATGTGGTACCTATTTTAGTCAGATGCACATCTGAGAGCTTAGGACTCCTGACAAGGGTCTCAGCAGTGTAGTCTGATGATAATCAACCAAGCCACAGATGATAGAGCACAGGCAGGTACTTGAAGTTAACTGTCTTCTGATGGTGCACCACACGATATTACACATGGTTTTACAGGTTAGCATCATGAAACACACAAATCCAGTGCCAGAGCACAAGAGATGTTTTAAAGAAAAATGACTTGTTTCAAGGTTTAGGTTGTCTTACAAACAGTGAATATTACATTGAAATTGATCAAAATGTAATGCCTACACAGAGCCCACCTAGGCTTATTCCTTACAAGATACGTGACACGGTCAAGGCTGAACTTGATCGCATGGTAACCATAGGTGTAATTGAGCAGGCTACGGAACAAACACCATGGATAAACCCAATCACAACTGTAATGAAAAAGAATGGTCAGGTAAGGGTGTGTTTAGACGCACGAGAGCTAAACAAAGCTATTTTACTATGCCAGTCATAGATGTTAACGTTGCTAAGATACCAGATAGCAAATTAATCTCTTAATTTGATGCAACTGCATTTTATTTGCAGTTAAGGTTGAGCAAAGAAAGCTCATACCTAACCACATTCATTACACCTTGGGGTAGATACATGTTCAAACGAATACCTTTTGGCATTTGCTCAGCTAGCGAGATTTGGCAGAGAGCTATGTTTGAGGAGGTTGGAGATGTAGATGGCCTTGGAGTCATAGCTGATGACATGTTAGTATCAGGTGAAAATGAAGCTGAGCATGACTAGAGATTAGAAGTGTTCTTAAACCAGTGAATCAGGATTAAAACTAGCAGGTGACAAATGTGAGATCAGTGCAGACTTAGTAGAATATACAGGTCTCATGCTAACAAAGGATTGTCTTAAACCAAGCCCAAAAAATAAAAACTCTAACAGAAAGCCAAAGCCACAGAGCAGACCAGAGCTAGAAACTTTCTTAAGAATTATGTAGCATATTCATACCAAACGTATCTTGTCTCTCAGTCCCCTTAGAGAGTTGCTAGAGAAAGATGTACAATGGACGTCGGAAGAGTACCACGATATTGCTTTTAATGAGCTAATTAGAGTAGCTACAAATAAACCAGTTTTGACATACTTTGATGCTACAAAACCAGTAACTGTGTCAACAGATGCAAGCAACCAAGGTTTCGGAGCAAAGATCAGTCAGGATGCTCAACCTGTTGCTTATACCTCACGTAGACTAAATGGTGCAGAAACAAATTATGCACCGATCGAGAAAAAAATCATTGCTTTTCTCTGGGGTGCACCCAATTTCATGATTATATATATGGTGCCAAAACAGCGGTCAAATCGACCATAAACTGCTTGTTGGCATATTCAAAAAGTTCTTACACAAGCTGAGCCCGAGACGGCAGCGCGTGAGCATGATGCTTTTGCGTTATGACCTAAGAGTAGTACACAAACCAGGAAAAAAATGTTTATTCCAGATGCTCTGAGCAGAGCTGCTCTCAGTGACACGCCTCCAGATGGTGGTGATCATCATGAGGTGATGGTTATAATCAATCAAATGCCAGTCACTGACCAAAAACTGATCAAGATCCGTGAGAAAACGGCCATGGATCCAGCCTTAACAGCTGGAGGCAAACTTTTACTGCAGGGATGGCCAGATCACAAGGACCAAGTCCCACATGCAGCCAGACCATTCCACCCATGTCAACATGAAATAACATATTGCAATGGCATACTGTTTAGACTAAACCTGATAATCATTCCAAGCTAGATGAGACCAGACTTATTAGCTTAAGTCCACATGAGCCACTAAGGCATAGTGAAATCTATGCAAAGGGTTAGATCCAGAATGTTTTAGCCAGGAATGAATAGTCAGATTGAGGATGTAGTTAATAGATGTGCCACATGTATGGAATTCAGGAAAACTATACCCCCAGAGCCCATGATACCTTACAACATCCCTGATCCAACTTGGTCAAAGTTGGGAACAAATCTATTTGAAATAGGCCCCACTGATTATATCCCTTGCAGTAGTAACAGCATGTAAAACTGTGTATGCTAGATGTGGCATTCCAGTTACCCTAGTGAGTGATAATGGCCCATGTTATAACTGTGAAATATTCAAACAATTTTCACAAGATTGGAAATTGTGTCATGTAAAGATTAGGTCAGGATATTCCCAGTGCAATGGCCGAGTGGAAAACACGGTGAAATCAGTCAAACGGTTAATCAAAAAGGCACACTATAGTGGTAGTGACCTTTGCAATTCCTTGTTAGAATTCCGGAATTCGCCACTAGATGGCAATGATGGTTATGCACCAAGTCAGCCGCTGCATAGCAGGATATTAAAACCATGCTACAAAAAGCTGAGAAATTACTGAAACCCCACATTGTTCCCCAGATGTTGTCACAGCTACAGGCAAGAGAAACTGAAATCATATTATGACCGTAAGGCTAGTCATAATATTCCTAAGCCGGTAGTAGGATAACCAGTCCGGTTTCGTTACCCAAGAAAACATTGGCAGTAAGGGAACGTCAAACAAATTTTGCTATAGCCCAGAAGCCTAATTGTAGAAAACCCTGCTGAAAAGACCTACAAGCGAAGTCACAGTGATAGGTCAGGACTGCTTCATTTGAAGGTCTCAAAAATTAAAAAAAAATGTTAAAAATTACAGATGGCATCAGTTGTCATCACGAACTGATGAAACACTCTGTGATCAATACGCATGCAAATACTGGATATTTTTATCAAATTTCAGCTCAAAAGTCAACGGAGCTATAGTCGTGGTCCTTTGTCCGTCGTGCTGTCCGTCTGTCTGTCCATTAGACTGGCACTTTTTAAATCCGTTAGACCTACGAATCCAAAATTCGGCATACTGTAAGATGTATCCAGAATCTCCTACCAAAGCAAAAACTGGCTCACTGCGACTTAGTTCCTTCGAAAATTAAGGGGAAAATCTCAAATTTCCATTTAAAAACCTAATATCACAATTCAGAACTGCCTAATATCAAATCTACTTATTTGTTTTCCTTAATATTTACCAGAAGTATTCTGCTATATATTTTCTATATACAGGCTAGAAATTAAGTGCGTAAGGTGTAATTTCTTTAAGTTCTGGGCCCGGACATAATGGACTTTGTAAAAAAAGATCAGGAAAAATATGAACTCCCTTAACATGAAAATATTTGAAGCTAGTGACTTTTCCCAAGTAAATAACTTTGTTTATTTAAAGATTCAATTGTAGGAACTGATGAAACATTCATGATCAATATGCATGCAAAGGATCATGGTAATCAATGCATAAGTTATTCAGATACTGGACCTTTTGTATCAAATTTTCAATTATTCGGGGGGGGGGGGGGGGGGGCTTACAAGCCCCATAGCTCGCAGGATATGGGTAACAGAGACTTAATTTGACGTTTCCAAGGAAATTTTGCATGGACCACCGTGGATGGCAATTTAGAAGATTCCAGGTCCAGTAGTTACGACTTGTGTCCTGTTCACGGCATACTGACGGACAGACAGATGGACGGACGACGGACAAAGAGTGATTGCTATAGCTCAGAAGACTAAGTCAGCTTAGCTTAAAGTAATATTTATGTGTCTCGTAGTCATCTTTCCAATGCATCTATTAAAGGGAAAACATAAAAAAAAACTTATAATGTTATGATATTCACCTTTATGTTTTAAAAGGGCCATGTACAGGAAAGATGGTGGTGTATGCAGTGTGTGCTGTTATGAATTGAAGGATATGTGAGATTCTGGACATTTTATACCTTTTCGAAACCTGTTTGAACACTCATTACATGGACACACAGACAGCATGTTTATTTATTAGGTGGTAAACTCGGAGACCACGTGATGAACGATGCTTGTGCCTTCCAACACTTGCCCTGACCTGGTTGCGTCACAATGATTCTTCGGGAGAAATAATGCGTGATTTTGTACAGCACCCATAAATGATAAAATTTCAGCTTAATATTAAGTTCTGGACCAAATTTTCTCAATATTACCAAAGCCGGTATATGAGCTTGTCACTTGCGGAAACGTTTCCTTCCCTTTCTTCTATATTCCTTTGCGATCGTATGGCGACCCTCCGCCTCTTTGGCATTGCTGCCGATGCCACCATGAGACCATGAATGCCTATGGTTGTGTAGGTCAGGTGCAAAGATTGAGCAGGAAAATATTAAGGAAACGGAGACAGTGGCCGAGTAACGATCATTTCGGCCTGGGCGGGCGCCTGGCGTCCGGGCTTGATGGGAATAACGAGTTCGGGCTACGGCTGTGATTTTCATCAGGGTCACTCTGCCCCAGTGTAGCTCTGGTTTGTAGAAGTAAGTCCTCCTGCGGCCGGTCTTTCTGCATGAAGTGGCCACCAAGGGGCGGATTGAAGGGTAATCGTTGTACACGTTAAACGAGCAATGGTGACGTCCTATATATGAGGCGGTAGTATTTCCATGCCCTGGTAAATTTCCTGATATTTCCACTGCGATGTTATTTGCTAATTTTTTTACCATCACGTTGCAATATAAAAGGTCTACAGGCAATGGGATTTACTATACGTGTGGGATATGGCAAAACTGATTTTTTGTAGCACAGATGTGGGTTTGCCACAGAAGAAGAAATGCCACTGAGGAGGGAAACTGTGGTTTGGCAACGCCTGTTTATATATATATATATATATACAATATATATATATATATATTGTTTAAATGCAAGACATTGGAAGTTTCATCCTCTGTGTTCAACATGGCAATTTAAGCACTGACCTGTAGGAAACAGAAATGAGGTTTTTGCCACAGGTTTGGCTTTGGATACAGCTATAGCAAACTACTCCTGTGACAAAAACAAACTTACACAAAACACAGCTGTGGTAATATCAAAACTGTGGTAAAATCACTCGAATGTTAAGGCAAAAAGTGTTTTCACGGCTGTTGCAAAACCAAAGCTGTACCAAACTCTACCTGTGTGTGCCACAACCACACCATGGGAAAACCAAACGTGTGGAATACCACTGTTGAACTATTTAACGTATCTTCCACTCAGCCATGAAATAATGTTTTCCTGGCTCTATCAAATGCACCCCTATTTCAACCAATCCCCCCCCCCCTCCCGCAGTAAAACAGAAGAAATCAAAACAAACTAAAACACACCTTCGGCAAAACCACACCTACGGGACCTTAACAACTGTGGAAGAACAACAGCTGTCCTAATGCAAACGCTTGAACTCCGATAGTTACATAAATAAAATAAACGTATTTTTCGGTTGGACATTCCCCTGTATCAAAAACACACCTGATTCCCACCTATTGGTGGAAATAACCCTGAAAAAGTCATTTTGGTGTATGCTTTTACCAGGACACATTTCAGTGTATGTGGTTTTTTAAAAAATCATGTAGATGAAATGCGAATAACAACATACATGAAAGTATGGGTTTGGGTTTTGTCGGCATCCTTTCGCCCAAAAGACGTACACAAGAAATCTAAAATAAATCTATGGACGGACTGAAGTGTAGTTTATGATAACGTAAAGATTTTAATACTTCATCTATTGATGGTGAAGGTGATTAGATGTTTAAGGCATAAAGGAAATATGTTTGCAAATCTTGATGACTGTTGTCCAAAACAGGATACAGGTGTATAGTAATTAAAGCAACTTTTATACACATCATACCACCAGTATTGTATTGGCCCGTCTTAAAACAATTAAGGACCTCGCCTGAAAATATTCAAAATAATGCTCTAAAGTACAAATATTAAAATAAGGTTATTAGGTGGGTGTTAATGTTTTATTAAAGTTAATATAAGTGGGCAAGAAAACTGGATCCGCTTCTTTATGACTTATAATGTATATCGTGTATGGAAAGTCATTTATGAGTAATTTAATTATTTTCTGCAGATAAAGAATATTACCGGTTCAATCTCCTCAAAATGTCAGAAGCTCAAAGTAACGGTCACAATAGTTAAAGGCTTGCCCAATGGCATCACGGTGTCAGACTGCACGGTAGAATGTCTAAGGTAATAATTTTAATACAATGTAAAACAACGTACCGAAACATGAAATACACGAATATACTCCTGTGAACTTTATGCTACGGCACACCATAAAATTACTCTGCGAACTGACTCAGACAAGGCCCTCATCAAAGGAGAGAATTTATATATTATAATAAAAAGAGCAAAAATGACATGACATATTATACCAGTTCACTTTACTCGTTCCTTGGGTGTGGTCCAACTTTTAAACTGGAGAATGCCAATATATCGTGGATTAAATATCTTCGAGAATCGGGTCCGGGTTTTGCAACATTGAAGAGATCTAACACTCATCGAATCTAACGAATGTAAGTACTGTTTTACTGCTGTTAATGAGCTTACATTATTTAAAGTTATTCCTGGTACATAGTATTGAATTCAATATGTATATATATATATGTATATATATATATATATATATATATATATATATTTAATTAGGTATTTTAAATGTCATTAGGAGATCCTTAATTATTTCAAAACAAAATAGTATGATATTTTCATGTTTCGCTCATTATAGCTCATTCTTAATTTTAAATACCTCCCTACTCAAGTCGAATGGCTGTAAGAGTGTGTAAAGTATAACAACAACTGTCATTCTCTGTATTAAACTGTACAGTATAAAACACAAAAATACATTAAGGTTGATATTTTTTGCAGATATTATTGTTACTTGCACCAAACCGTAAACAGAAAATACGATTAATTAATTGAAAACTAATTTGTAACCCTTGTATAACGCTTGTATATCTTATAAAATATCCTCGATTTGGAATCAGGCATCTTACGAGTGATCACATGAAAAAAACTGAAAGCACTCACAGACCGCAACTATCCGCAAAACATACGCAACACATATGAAAAGTACCAAAAAGTTGTTAAATTACGTGATTACCTTAATTTTACTTTCCCTCGAAGCAAAGAAAGTTTTCTTTCATGTGCAGATGCAATTTCATTTCGCTTGGAACACCATATAAATTCGGTATGTTGGTTCATTTATAATGATTATTATTAAACATCATTCCGGCCGGCCGAAACATAATGTGCTGTGTCTTCCTCATACGGACAGCAGGGTTCATGGTAAAATGTTGAGATTTTTAATTCACAGGGTTACGACTGCTCGAAGTTCACCGTTTCATAATTTACACTGCCAGAGAAAAGTTGTTTTAAACGGGTGTTTATTTTAATTATAATAACACAGTTACTCATGCGCACCTCACTAAACAGGCATGATGCTAAGTTAGTCATTACTTATAGTTAGTCATTACTAATAGTAACGAAACCATCGTGTAACAGAAAATTCCCTTCTTTCATGTACAGGCCCTATTTTTTATAACTTTTTACAAGGCCAACTCGCATATGCCTTTTTCTCTTTGATCTTTAGAAATTTTGTTGTAATATCTGGAAATAATTGACTCCTGGGACAGCGAGATCATACCACACTGATGTGTCCTGGTACACACGTAAATATATATGCTTCATACGCGAAATGATACACTGTGAAAAACTCTTCATTTGAAGCTTATGCAAGCAAGAAATATTAAAAGGTTAAAACAATTATTTTATTTTATAAAATTGCGTACCATGGGTGTGGTCCAGATTCTTAATTTAAAGTATACCTACCAGTGCGCATTGCTCTTTTAATGTCAATATACCTCCAGCAGCCGCTTCAGCATTACAGAGTTAGGGCAAAGATTCTCGAGGATTTGTTAGGAGGGACACTGGTATATTTTAAGTATTGAAAGAACTGATTCATGAATTAGCGGAGTTTATATATTGATATAAGTATAAAGAATTATAATTTGATAAGTATATACACAGTTAGACAATGATTTAGTACAAAGTTTCTCCATAATATTGCAACAGTGGAGACCATCTTTTTCGATTAAATTCGTTAGAGCATTCCTCATAAAATATAATTAATATTTTCATGTATCTGCACTTTATGTCTTATCATTGAAATCACTTGAGGCTATTATATCAACATATCCAATGCTACTTTGGTTGTGAAATAGTTATTATTTCTGTTTAGTAACTGTTTTGTAGCAGCTTGAAATCGGACACAGCTAAGAAGAAGTTAATGAGCTGTAATCAAGATGAGAAGTTCAACTACATTAGTGTGTTGGTATATACTTGGATTATATCTTGCCACAAATGCAGCTTCCTCTTGCTCGGGAGACCAGGTATATACAATATATATATATATATATATATATATATATATATATATATATATATATATATATATATATGTGTTGTGCAGCAAAAGTTAGCTTCGGAATTCGTTATTCTGTTTTGGAAACATTAACATATTCCATTAAGCAATAATGATCATAGCTTTGATAAGATCTTGTTATTGATGTCAATGAGAATTGAATTTTGTCAAAACTGTTCCAGGGTGGACTGATAAAGAAAACCGTCAACTCAAACAAAGATCACACCAGACTGAATAAAACAGACGACAAGAAACAGTCAAACGAGAGTGCCGGACTGAATAAAACAGACGACAAGAAACAGTCAAACGAGAGTGCCGGACTGAATAAAACAGACGACAAGAAACAGTCAAACGAGAGTGCCGGACTGAATGTAACAGACGGAAAGGAACAGTCCAACGATAGTGCCGGACTGAATGTAACAGACAGAAAGAAACAGTCAAGTGATAGTGCGGGACTGAATGTAACAGACGGAAAGAAACAGTCAAGTGATAGTGCGGGACTGAATGTAACCGACAGAAAGGAAGAGTCAAACGATAGTGCCGGACTGAATAAAACAGACGACAAGAAACAGTCAAACGAGAGTGCCGGACTGAATGTAACAGACGGAAAGGAACAGTCCAACGATAGTGCCGGACTGAATGTAACAGACAGAAAGAAACAGTCAAGTGATAGTGCGGGACTGAATGTAACCGACAGAAAGGAAGAGTCAAACGATAGTGCCGGACTGAATAAAACAGACGACAAGAAACAGTCAAACGAGAGTGCCGGACTGAATGTAACAGACAGAAAGAAACAGTCAAGTGATAGTGCGGGACTGAATGTAACCGACAGAAAGGAAGAGTCAAACGATAGTGCCGGACTGAATAAAACAGACGACAAGAAACAGTCAAACGAGAGTGCCGGACTGAATGTAACAGACAGAAAGAAACAGTCAAGTGATAGTGCGGGACTGAATGTAACCGACAGAAAGGAAGAGTCAAACGATAGTGCCGGACTGAATAAAACAGACGACAAGAAACAGTCAAACGAGAGTGCCGGACTGAATGTAACAGACAGAAATAAACAGTCAAGTGATAGTGCGGGACTGAATGTAACCGACAGAAAGGAAGAGTCAAACGATAGTGCCGGACTGAATAAAACAGACGACAAGAAACAGTCAAACGAGAGTGCCGGACTGAATGTAACAGACGGAAAGGAACAGTCCAACGATAGTGCCGGACTAAATGTAACAGACAGAAAGAAACAGTCAAGTGATAGTGCGGGACTGAATGTAACCGACAGAAAGGAAGAGTCAAACGATAGTGCCGGACTGAATAAAACAGACGACAAGAAACAGTCAAACGAGAGTGCCGGACTGAATGTAACAGACAGAAAGAAACAGTCAAGTGATAGTGCGGGACTGAATGTAACCGACAGAAAGGAAGAGTCAAACGATAGTGCCGGACTGAATAAAACAGACGACAAGAAACAGTCAAACGAGAGTGCCGGACTGAATGTAACAGACAGAAAGAAACAGTCAAGTGATAGTGCGGGACTGAATGTAACCGACAGAAAGGAAGAGTCAAACGATAGTGCCGGACTGAATAAAACAGACGACAAGAAACAGTCAAACGAGAGTGCCGGACTGAATGTAACAGACAGAAAGAAACAGTCAAGTGATAGTGCGGGACTGAATGTAACCGACAGAAAGGAAGAGTCAAACGATAGTGCCGGACTGAATAAAACAGACGACAAGAAACAGTCAAACGAGAGTGCCGGACTGAATGTAACAGACAGAAAGAAACAGTCAAGTGATAGTGCGGGACTGAATGTAACCGACAGAAAGGAAGAGTCAAACGATAGTGCCGGACTGAATATAACAGACAGGAAGAAACAGTCAAACGATACTACCGGACTGAATGTAACAGACAGAAAGAAACAGTCAAACGATAGTGCCGGACTGAATGTAACAGACAGAAAGAAACAGCCAAACGATAATGCGGGACTAAATGTAACAGACGGAAAGGAACAGTCCAACGATAGTGCCGGACTGAATGTAACAGACGGAAAGAAACAGTCCAACGATATTGCCGGACTGAATGTAACAGACAGAAAGAAACAGCCAAACGATAATGCGGGACTAAATGTAACAGACGGAAAGGAACAGTCCAACGATAGTGCCGGACTGAATGTAACAGACGGCAAGAAACAGTCAATCGATAGTGCGGGACTGAATGTAACAGACGGAAAGAAACCGTCAAATCATAGTGGAACCAATGCTGATTATTGTAAAAGAATGAAAGGATCACTTAAATCAACACCAGTGATGCGGTTCACAGAGGCGCTAGCTGCTAAACACCCACTGGATTGCGTGGTTATGCATAACCTCACAACACATGACAGTGAAAACGTACTCAGGGCGACAGGTTGTGTGCTTCTGCATAAATTTCAATCTTACAGTTACATCATGCAGTGTCTCGAAAGATATGTGAATATGTCTGATCCGATCATAGACTGTGTCATCTTAGTCTTAAACAAAACTGACTGTCCGAAGCCAAACAAGGTATTATGTGGTCACATGAAATCAAAAAAATTTAACAGGCATCTAGGAAAAAGAATTTGCTTCCTTGACAAAAACGTGAACACTACACAACTCTCAGCAGCCGATATGCAGAAATTAGCTCATGAAAACTGCAAGTTCAAAGATGTCCAAAATTTGAAACTGGTAAATTCAATTGAGGATTGTCCCGATTCGACTGTTGATCTTGAATACGTGGAAGAAGAGATGAAAAGCTTTATGTCTTACGTAGTTGCTTTACCATGTAAGTACACAAATCATCGTGTGCTGAAACGATGCTTGAAATCGACATGACTGGAAAGACCCAAGTTACCTGGTTTAACTTGATGTAATTAATGAAGCGTGGGGACATTCTGCGGTAAATATATATATATATATATATATATATATATATAGTGATAATTTACGAAAATGTTCAGTTACACATTAACACGTGTTTTCATGCATTTGCAATCTTCAGATGTGATCTGTCAACGGTTGGTGCGGTTATGTAATCATGTGTTGATGCACTCAGCCATTGTCAGGTGGGAATGTTCGGGGATCAGGATTATGCCTGCATATATATATATATATATATATATATATATATATATATATACAATTCTTCAACTGGTTATTCAATCCAAATTTTGGTTAATTATTAAGTGCAATGATAATGCTATGTGTCAGTTGATAATATGATGAATTTAAGTTTATATACAACAAGTTCATATATTTTTTCAGATGCCAGCATTGTTTGCGAGGGGTTCTGTATTGCAGGAAGCGTGAGACAAGCATTGTCAAAGAACAACATCGCTCTATTACTCATAACTGTCTCCGTCGTTGATATTTTATGTTTGTCATGCCACGCCGCAACATTCCATATATCATCGTGTGGACCCCGTGGAATTATTTGTTTGGCCTTGCAGGCAATAACCGACTTTGGAACGCTGCTTTCTGGAATGACGCATATACAACTCACAGCCAACCGCTTTATTGCTGTGCTCTTTCCACTAAAGGTTGCCGTCTGGTGTACGTGGAAGAAAAACTGCAGGGTAATACGATCTTTTTTTTTATTAAAAATAAACATATGAAAAGGTATTGATTTAAGAAATATATTGAATTAAGTAAATATTTTTCTATAAATTCATTGTGTTTTAGAAACTGCGCGTGCCCAAAGTAATATTCTCCTGGATAAGTAATCGACAGTGACATTTCATACTTTATTTTGTTATTCCTGCTCCATTCCCTAAGAAATTAATAAAATAATAGGATACTAAGGATTAGTTACGTCACATGGATCAGATTCCGTATAGCGGCCTGCCTTTTGTGTAGATATACTGCAAATTCTAATGGCAGACTGTCTGTTGTAGATGAGCATTAAAACGTTTATCCGTTCTCCTGTAGGAAGTCCTACTGAATTGCAATTGAATTTATCCATGCTATGTGGTTCAAATTATTGAACAAAGAACACGGTTATTTAAATCGAAAAAAAAAAATCAGATTTCACTAGTCTGCCATTATTGGTATTTATCTTGTGAATCGTTTCAAGATTCCACGTGAATGAAAGGTTATTCTTTTGAAGGGAAGTATATATCCAAGATATATTTTAGCTTACATTGCATAATATGTTTGCTTATTAAAGCTCATATTGCTTTGAATCTTTTTGAGTGTGCATTTTAAAAGTTGTTGTTGCCTGTTGAGGACAGTTTGAATACCAGATCAATGGTTTGAATAATGCAGAACCATGAGTTTTCAGAACCTAGAAATCTTTCTGACAAGTAAACACTTGTATCGTCTTTTTGTTCTTACCTGTCCTGACCATCAGTTTGTTTGACAGTTCCTTGTAGTGTCCATCGTTGCAAGTATAGCAATCAGTATTGCTGTCACTGCACCGTCAATGAGACGTCATGAGAACCCATATCAGAGTGACGGGGAGGACATGTATTACGTTGTAACCAAGCTGGTCTACTACCTGGTGTTTCTCATGGTTCCTCTACTCACAGTCGGAACTCTCTCTGCCTTTATAATTGGTGGCGTAATCATCCGAAACCGGAAGCGGAAAGCCATGTCCCGAAATGCAAATGAGTTACCGAGCGTGCGGATCAACTTAGGTTTGCTGGCCACCATGTCACAGTTTATTCTGCTACAAATGCCTGTTAAGATTTTTGAGGCGATGCTGGAATTTTTCTTTGACACGGCGCTTAAGTATCCGGTTATTCATAAGGTCCTACATGGTCTGAGGTACAGCACTGGCATTTCAAGTTTAATCGCCCGGGTTTTGTTTGTGAGTGAGGTGAGAAAGGAATATAAGTGTTTCTTTAAACGAATAGGAGAGTGTGTGAATTACAGGAGGCAACGATAAATCTTTGGACTTGTATTCTAGCTGCGTCAAAGAAACGGTAATAGGAGTTTTCTAACGTGAATGCTCATGCGTAACTGTTTTCTGTTTAGGCCTAGTTTGCCACCATTGCCTTGATATAATCGTATGTATAAATAGGACGGGGGTATATGTAAATGGAACCACATTTAGTATCGCTTAAATATGATCTATGTATGTTCTTCTTTATGCATGCGAAAGGGAAAAATATTCATTTGTGTTTGAGTCAATGCTTCAATTAAAGGGAAAACATCTGTTAAAAAAACTGTTTATTGTTGATTTTCACATCTGTGTTTTAAAATAATCTGTGCACAAGAACCATGTTGGTAGAACACACATATTTTGAGTCGCCAGCTTTTTAAAGGCCAAATGTGCAAATAATGGGTCTATAAATGCATAATGGTCATGTCATGGGTCAGAATACAGCCTCAAGTCACCACCAAGAAATGGATAAAATAAGAGATGATTTGAGCTCGCGGGGGGAGGGGGGGGGGGGGGGGGGGGAGGGCGGCCGCCCACCTCTGGATCCGCCACTGTTTTTGTTTCAGGTAAAAACTTTAAAAAGTAACACTGATATTTGATATACTGAACTTATAGCATATATAACTCCCACGGGGATTCATCCCGCCGGACATTTATGATAAATTCATATTTGAAATGCGACCTTAAAAGATACAATAACGACTGAATAAGTTTGGGTAAATTGTTATTACAGAAAGAGAAACATAATTCTTCATAATATTTTCCGCACAATACCCTACCCAAACTACCAAGGGCCATTGGTCTTCTTGAAGGGTTTTCCCTGGTTAGGGCACCCTAGGGATTTCTATAAACGTATAGACCGCCCTGAAATACACGCCTTTGCATTACCGGTCAGATTATCGATTGCGTTCTGACATTGCAAGACCGCTGATTTAATAAAGAATAACAACATATCTGTATTTCTTCTTGCGTCTAGTTTGCCTCTACAGAGATTATTCACAAATCATTTGGTTGGTTCCACTGCCCAGTTTATAATTCCTGATATACTTGAAAAGCGACACACAGCCAAAATACACCAAACATTTAAACTTTTCTCACCAATCTTGAAAAAAAACAATTTGTACTTTTCGAGGAACACCTCATGCCACTTCATTATCATTATTACCCGAAATGCCGCCCCCCCCCCCCAAAAAAAAATTTGCCCGGGGCGGACCACCTCTGCCGCTCCCTCCCCCTCCTTAGGTACGCCACTGAGGGGGGGGGGGGGGGGGGGAGATTGGTGTGAAATGAAGGCCCTGGCTTGCCGGGGGGGGGGGGGGGGTGTCGCACACGGGTGTTCGGAGCCAAAATATTAGGGTAACGTTTGTGTGCCACCTAGTGTAATGTGTGTGTACCTGTACGCTCTTTACACAGCGCTTTACCTATAGACCTATTACCTAAATCGTAATGGAAATTAGTAGCTTATTTAGAAGGGTAAGATTTCCGCTGCCTCGGGAGCGTACAAACGGCGGTCTGTGTGCATTATACGAGGGCGGAAGACATGTATTCATTCCGACTTGTTACACCGCCGTGTATGGGATAGTAGGTTTTCATTATCTTAGTATATTCCTCTGTAGGATTTTTCCCTAAAATAATATAAAACAACACAGAATTTTAGGTTTAAATTACCAAGTAGCCGAAATATCTGTCCTTTATATTATACTGCCAGTCTGATATTTACACGTGATAAACAGGGAGCTAGAAGGGTCGCGGCAGACTACTGGACTTCGCCTTATGTCGATTATCCTTTAGCCCCTTAACACGTCTAAATGACTAAACCTAGTGCTGACCAGTGGCCCGCGTCTGCATCATTCAAATGCACGCAAAAGAGTGAGGAGGCCGGAACAATCCTGGCCGTAGGCCAGCCTACTTAACAATAGGGGTGGGATTAATGGGCGAGTCCAAATACTGATAGCTGACGGGTAGTAGGCCTGATGTCTTACACCTCGACCGTAGTATTTGCTGTTAATTGTTTTTTCACAGGTGTGGTACTTTCTCGATCTATTTATTTTTTCTTTTATTATCGAAGTGCAAGATATAGGATTGACAGGCTGTGGGATTTGCCACACAGCCGTGGTTTTCCACACAACTGGTTTTGCAACACAACTGTAATTTTGTCATATAATAAGAACTGACACAGGCGAGAAAAACCGTGTTTTGGCCATTCACGTATATTTTGCTGTCGGGGAACACCACACGTGTGGTTTGAACTTAGGGGTAAGTCTAGAATTAATACTGCAGTGGAGTAAAAACTTTTCATGCTCTTAAGTTTAAAATTGGAACTAACGCAAGTATGGGAATAAGACCTATGGTTTTGCCACCGGTGTATTTTGTCTACTGTTGTAGCAAACTCCTCTTGTAAAACAAAATAATACCCGAGTCAAAACGCAGCTGTTGGAATATGACATATGTTGTTAGATGTGTTTTTCCCATATCTTGCAGTCTGACAGTAATACAAAAAAATTGTTTTCGTTGCTGTAGTAAAACCAAAGCTGTACCAGACCACCTTTGGCATGACGATACCCCTGGCAAATTACAACAATCGAAATACCACATGTTTGCCCATTCCTGAATTTTGCACCCAAATAGTACAAAATAAGAGAAGAAAATAACACTTTAGGCGATCTATACCTGTGGCAAAACCGAAGCCCTGCAAAAACCACAATTGTCTCAAGACCTCAGTTTGTCAATAGGTTCACCTCAGCTGTTAAAAGTCCCTTATCCTGCATTTAGGTAATAAAGGAGAAAACATAAGACGTTGCAAGCTCCATTTTTGTCTAAAACACACCTCCGACAAAACCTGTGGTAATAGCATATCGGTGGGGAACTGTCGGTTTTTCTGATTTCAGGTATAAGTTTATCGAAATATTGCACGGATTCCCTCAATTTCCCGAGCAATTTCGCAAATTGTTATCAACCCTCGCACATTCCCAACTAACAATTAAGCAACTTTTCGGCAAAGAGGAATCCAAGCATCTCAAAGCCGTAAATTGCCAGCAATTGCGCGACTTTGAAAGCAACTTTGCCATTTGACAGAGAGAACCCCCAAGCTCTTGGAGACAAATTGCTAGCAACGTAGCAACTTTGAAAGCAACTTCGTTATTCGGCAGAGAGGACCCTCAGCCTCTCAGACACGCAAATTAATAGCAATATAATAGCAATATAATAGCTACGGCATATTATGATAAAAATTAAAATCCAATCACACAAAGTCTCTGCTGCTATTGAAGATATGCGGGGATAACCTAGTAAAATTGATGATGGGCGGTTCCTTTTCTTGTCTCAGTTCGCATACATGTGAATTGTATGCCACTAGTTCCTCTCTTCTCTTAAGGCTTAACCAGCATATAAAGATTCTGCCATAGCATATTTCTTCCGACAAGCTACAAAGCGAAAACGTATATCGTTTTTGGTTTCCTGCTGTTGCAAGCTCAGCAGAAGATCACGATTTTGAACGAAAACGGAGAAGTGTGGACGTGCGCGCCCATAAATGTGACACCGAAAATCGGCCAACTAAATCGAAACCGCTTTTAAGAAAATCTGGGGAATAAATTAAATTTGTGAGAATTTTTGCACTAATATATAAATTAACCATAGTACAGCATAGAGGCATCAATTAACACATATCCTAACATAGGCGCTTCTGTTAAGCTTTTTCAACATACTGGTTACCTGATCGGCTGATCCCAGCACTTAACACGTTAATATAACCAGGATAATGATAACCCTAGATATACATGTGTCAATGACCTTTGGATGTTTAAATAACTTTATTTTGGATAAATATCAAGTATACATGGGTAAGATTTGATTAAGTTAAACTTTAACCAGGGTCCGATGTAATAATGGGGAGCCATATTTTATGGTGTCATTTTAAAGTCAATTAAAACATAGCCTCACCTTTGCAATCAAGATTCTCCTTTAATTAAGCCCTACATATTTTTCTTTTTTTTCTGTGTTTGTTAGATTTTTTTAATGTGTTAAGTTAATTGAACCGTCTTTTATATTAAGGTCCGCTTATAAGTAATCCACTTAGTGAGTGGCGGGAAATGAAAGCTAGGTAAAGATCTCCTTTATTACGGGTTTATGCTTGCCAATTTTCATGTACATATAATACCTTTGACGCTTCTTTATCTGTTTACATACAGTTAAACCTCGCATTTTCATATCTCGTTTTTTTCCGAAAAATCCTTTATCCGAATGATAAAATGAAATATGGAAATTTACCTATATTAACCAAAAAGTAGAAAAAGACATACGGAAAATGTTTTCCCTAAATTACCGAATGTGATTCTGTAGCAATAATATACTCCTTGAATAAAGGTGTAGCTCGCATGCATAATCGTAACCTCGAATTTCCAAACAAAGTTTTTGGCTCCCAAACTATTCGGATATTCGAGGTTCTACTGTATGAATTCAAGGAAGTTATCATTCACGGAGCACTCATAATTAAAATAACGCTTTCCTGATTCTTTCCTTTGATTATATAATATTTAGGTGTAAATTGTGATCTCTCGGGTCACATGAGAACTGGGACAATTTTAAAGCAAACGTTTATATGCTTTCCTAAAATGCCTACCTCTTCATCTTGTCTATTATGAAATACCATAGTAATGAATTAAAATATAATTTAAAATTGATCTACCTACCTATTACATTTAGAACTAGAAATCTGAATTCAAGAAATGCAAGCCTTCAGCATGTGGGGGTTCCTTATGTTGGATGCTCCCGGAACCCGTGTTTTTATTCACTCATTCGGCCCATATCATTCGTATATGAGTGATTTTACATTTGCGAATACTTCTTGATAACACTCCTGAAACGGATCAATGCATGATCCACACCAAAATCTAATCTATTCTTCATTGGCAAATTCCAGAAATACCCTGAAAATTTCATGAGATCCCGTTCATGATTATGTTTAGTCATGTTGAGAACACACACACAAACACATACACGGACGGGTATGAACGCATAAATGCTCTTTACGGAGACAATCAACGAATTCACATAATGGCCTACACACAGACAGTTAACGAAAGCAAACGCGCGTTAAGTCTGAGGCACGATCATCCAATTGTCCATGCAGCTATATATGGACTATATTTATAATTGTTTGAACCAAATTAAGTTTGCATGGGATATAGGTTAGCCGCCCTAATCAAAGGAACTATCGAAATAATACAAAAACTTTTTTTTCATACTTGAAAAAGAAAAGTTTTTGGTTCAGATTATATAAAGTTAAAAAATTTAAGTTAATTTAGCCTGTTAATCGGACGTTTGTGTAATTTCTGTCGAGAAAAGTATTTTAGGATTGACTTCATTTAAATTGTTATCAGGTTATCGTCTTTCATTGACATTAAAGGAAGCCAGGTATTGCTAGAAAGCTGATGCAAAGATATGAGCATTATCTCGTGCTATTAGTTCATTTATTTTCAGGTTTTTTCATGAGTCCTCCCTGGTAACCCCCCCCCCCCCCCCCCTTTCCCTTCCTAAATCCTGCCATGGATCCGCCCCTGCATAGGTAACGTGTGTCACTGTGTAACCAGATGTCCGATCATGCGCATGCACGAAAACTGCTTGAGAGAAAACTGGTACGTGAGAAAAAATACACGGTTGGTGTTTGTTTTACGCCACTGATCACGCCTATAAATGCATGTATGTGTGTGTGTGTGTGTTGGTGTGCGTGTGTGTACTAAGAGAGACAACTACAATAATATGCAAATAAGAACTTTATTTTTTTTTACAACACTTGCGCAGATATAATTTACTCATCAATGATGTAAGGGAAGGTGTTCATTTGGCACTCTCGGTTGTCACGGAGACAGAAGTAGCGCACCCGGGCGTTGAAACAGCGATGGCAGGTCCCGTACATACCGTTCTTCTTACAAAGCCCAGTCTCACCGTAGCAGTCCGGGTCACGTGATGGGAAGTTGCGTTGGGACTTGGCCAGACAGATGAAGCCTCTTGTAACATTCAGAGCGCCAGCAAGATTGGAACACTTCCCTGCGGCCACAAATATACAGAAGTCAAACTGGTAAGCGATCGGAAGCAATAATAAAAAGAAGGTATTGAAAAATATCAACGCCTTTTTTAACTGACAGAAGCGTTCAAAATGCAGATGCGGAGACATAGAATAATATCGGGAATTTTTGGAGAAATATACATTGTTATCATTTTTATCAATCCCTTTTGAAAGAAATATTATAATAGCTAGTTAATTAGTGTGCAAATGGAGCAAAAATCCTAATTTGGGTATAAAATCCTTTTCTTTTCTTTTTCTTTTTTTTTTTTTTTTTTTTTGGGGGGGGGGGGTTACCGTCTATAAAGTGAACATGTGATAACTCATGCATTGGCGACGTGATGCAGTTTACTTAATGTACAGCTGATATGCGTAAAGATAAGGTTAAACCAACGTGTAAAATGGCATCACATATTGGAATGGCAGACTACAAATATTATGTTATCAGATATGTTCACACAAACATTCCATTAAAGTACGTATATCTATGTTTGTATAAGATATGGAAGTTAATATTATATATCCATGGTTCTGGACAAATAGGCCTACATAATTTGAAATCTTAAAGATAAATCCTTGGGTGCTGTCACTTTATCAATTGCAGATGAACTAGTCAGACTAAATACCATAAGAAGGTTATAAATTGCTTTAGAAATAGTGGATACCCCTTTATAGGAATTGCCTATGACCAAGACAATAATTGCAAATAGGAGGATATTTCTAATAAGCGAGATTCAAAATGGCGGCCGCAATCAAACTAGTGAAAGAAAGCCGAGAACAAGCCAAAATTTGAGTTATGAAAAAATTGCCTTATTTAAAGATGAAAATTTAAAAAAAAGGAACAAGAGGAAATCTAATTTTGATATCGTTTATTTTATATTTACTCCAATGAAATTCATTGCTGTCCAAAATTTACGAGATGTTCTATTAAATTGGAGGTTCTGAATATTCCATCAATATAACAAGCCGAGGAATTTGCCGCGTACTGTCAAGAATTGGGGAGGTTGGAAAAGCCCTGCTCCATGGTATGGAAGACATACTAGATTTAAGCATGGAATTGAGCACAATAATGCACTTTCATTTATAATTTCTCTATATATGCAGAAAATAAGCAGGATGTTAATAACAAATTCCTTGTAAAAAATGTCGATGCTATATATCAAGGCGGCAAATGCTTGTCTGAAAATCTCTTTTCATATGATAACACCGAAAGAGGTGATAATTAAATCGGTAACATAAAAGGAACCTCTTGAAATTAAATATATGTTCCATATCCTGCTTTGAAAAATTGATGTTTTTTGGCCAACAGATACTTTACTCCTGGTCTTAAGGTAACCACGCTGGAACTTCCTGACTTTATCATTAACCAAGTATCATTATTGAGAATGCAGACTTAAATTGTGTAAGTAATGTTAACTCGTGATAGGATGCACTCGTAAGCATTTTTAATGTTTAATTCAAAGTCCTGTTATTTTTAGTTTTAATTATTTTTTCAAGGTTGTTAATTGTGTTTGCTATTCTGAGATTCTAGAATTTAGTTCATCCGTGCTATATCCGAATAAATATTGAGACTTTATTTAAACTACAACAGGAACATTTACGTTTATGCATTTTGCACTTGAAAGACACTGACAATCTTTTTTTCGTTTTGAAGACAACAAATGGTGCTGCTATATATTCACAAGCTTCGAACTGTTGAATGTTCTTTATATATATATTCCTCCTAAGATTTGTATAATTTAAAATTATTATTTCAAAATGTTTAAATGGTATAACGAAAACTTAGTAACTTGCTGTCCCTATAGGGTGATGTTGCAGACCTCTCGCTATATTGCAGCCACATGTTTTTCATTAATGTTTCATTTACTTGTTTCAAATCCATAAATTATACGATTGTAGTCCAATTTTAACTCAATTAACATAACGGGGCCTCCTAAGACGGAAAATCATGTTTTTTAATGTTATACACATTCAGTTAAATATAAGTATAGATAAGACACAACTACATTGAAATTATTAACATTTTCAATACAAAAAAATACATACACGAAGCCTCGAGCGTGGCGTTGGGGCTCCACTGAAACACATCCTTCGCCAGGCCAATCTCCATGGCTACAGGATTCTGGCACCAGAGGGCGCGACAATCGTTACGATAAAAATGTCGAAGTCGCCACACGTCCTCAAATTCTCCAAGTCCCCAGGGTTTATCAGCGTTTAGGAACACGGTCCAGTCTCCCCCGCTGGAAGCACGCGACTGGGATACACGTGCCTCGTCCCAGCCTTAAGATATAGAATTAAACAAAAAATTAATGGTATATATGTCTTCCATAATTACGAAACTTGAAACACCGCTTTTACGTCCAAGAGCCATTGTCTGTAATTTCAGTGAACTAATTAATATATGAACGTGTGAGTAAGACATTTATGTTGCATAATTCGGAATCACACTGTAACACGGTTTGCGTACATGTGCAGTAAGCTAAAATATAATTCTAGCTACCGTTTAAAGTGACTTAAATTCTCATACCAGATATGTTAAAAATACCTGCAATATATAGTGTGTCCTCCTTAACATATTATGGTATCTGCCAGTATTTCTTCCTAAAACTATTTGGTCAATCATGTACATGAGTATAGAAGTAAGCACGAATCGGGCGTGATTAGTTTTCAGGCCCGTAGGCTGACTGCTGAGTGTGAGGGTTTGACTTCACTGATGGTGGAACATTTCAGTTCCAAAAAAAAGTGCATTGACATCCATTTCATTTCAAATTTGAATAGGAAACAACCATATTCATTGTCAAACTCACACCTCATGCAGTCATCCGATATTCTCCGGTAGCTGTTCATTCCAGTGATTATCACGTTAACTGACAGTTAAATGAGGTTGCTTGAACTTGATATACATTATACATATGATAAGCAGATAACTTGAAAATTAACATTCTTGGAAAGAAATGAACCGGGTATTGTTTGGTGTCAAAGAGGACACTGTTTGCTTTTTCTAGCTATACTCGAAATTTGCATAAATTAAAAAAAAATGACCAGCAGGCGAGGCAGTTAAAAGCTGAAAGAGTCAGAATTATATTAACATTCTTTGACAAATGAATAGAACTGGGCCGGAGCTGGAACTTTAAGGGATCAATTAAGATCCCGGTGCACTTCTGCGAGTTCCGAATAAAAACAAACTATTTAGGTATATACATTATACTGTATGATAAATGAAATGTGTAAACTGAACTATTTAGGGGGTGTATAGCCTAAAAGCTGACCTAAAAAAAAAAAACGATCAAAGTAACTTAAAGAGCCTCGGTGAATGAAATCCATATTAATATTAAACATATTAAATGATAATTATGTCATTCCTCAGTCCCTTCAGGCAAGGGGCACACAGCAGGTGTGCTCCACTTCGACATATATCTATAGCAAATCGCCAGCTTGCCCTCCAGTACACTGTGGAGGTGGTCTGTTCCCTGATCTTGATTTTGCATAAATTATATAGTATTACCCCCTTGAAAACTCCCATACCTGACCAGTGTTTTTGGGTAACTGCCTTTGAATTTTAGAACCAATAGCTTAAATCCATGTTTTCATGGTATTTTAAAATTAAATCAACTGTGCTAACAATTAAGAAAACAATATGCGATAGTCAAAGTATAGGATGAAATTCATGGTAGTGATTTTACATTTGTTGATTACTTTAAAAATACATTAAATTTCTGACCTGATCTCCGGTGTATACTTAAATCTAAATTAACTGTAGTTGTTTTCTGGATGAACTGAGCTCCAGCTAAAGCGCTTAACATATTCATTTAGTAAAAAGATTGTCGACTATAAAAACATGATCCAGTCTATAAATTTTTCTATTTACTCAATACTGACTTAATTTTCCTCATATACATCGAACATATAATGAAAAACTCTGTGTCTTTAACTGCCTTAATCAGAACAATACAAGCTAAACATTTTTTTTATAAGGTTGTTTGAATTGTTATAATAGGTTTTGAATGCAAACTGGTTTAGTTTAATTTTTCAAAGGAACAAAGCACACTGACCTAGTTTCCGGTTTGGTAGAATTTCTGTACATCGTACTGTATGTAAAATTTCAAATCCGTAGGTAACGATGTAAAAACATGCTAATCTAACGGGCAGACAAAGTGCTAATAGGACGACTACAGACAGTGGATCATCGCCAGATAGTCTTCTGAACTAACGAAGCAATATGCAAGGCCCTCCTTTTATTTTACAACACCAACAAATCGAAATATTCCATAAGCTCATTTATAAATCTCTATATATTTTAACTTTTTGTTTGGTTTCTTCCTTTATTTATTATTCTTATGGAATCAAGCTTGGTTTGATCCCAGGCGCGTATACCCCCTGTGCTCTATTGACAAAGTGGCCTTAGTTACACCCGTTGGCCCGGAAACAAGAGGGTGCTATACTGCCCTCTTTGCATGAGAGGGGGCAATCAACAATTTTCTCTTTATCCCCTCTCACACGGCAACAAACATCCAGTTCTGGACTATAATCAGAATCAAGCAGTGAAGGGTTATTTAAAGCTTGTTTTGGAGGTGAAAACAAGTACATTTTGAACGGTACTTGCAATCTACATCCCTGACAGAGCTAAAGAAAAGAGGCCGCTATAAACAATATTTATAAAGAAATGTAGACTTTCCTTGTGGGGACATGCATGGAACCGGACAGAAGGGGTTAAACATAAAGTTCTGTATAATTTTCCTAGATTATAGCATATCTGTATTTGCCAGGTGGAACTCAGATGCTCAGCGGGGGGGGGGGGGGGGGGGGTTCGTCCGAACCCACCGAACCCCCTCAGCCTACGGGCCTGAGTTTTGCAATACATAAATATAGCGCGTGCTGCACCTGGTTGCTATACAGCGCAATTCACTAATCAAGACCTTTCAAGTTTCAAACCACCCTGCAACCAGAGGTCCTTAATACTCGAGCATGTTCTGTAAAGGCACTGTCGGACGGCCAGGACTACAAGGAAACACCTGTTTACATTTCACATGCGCAAACTTTCAAAATATAACATATTCTATGGAATGCTGACTATAAAAACACCCATGTTTATGTAATTTGCCTTGAAACAATCCTGACTCAACACACATCTTCTGACTACATTTTCCTCTTCACTATTTTTATACCTACGCTGCCTGTGTATTTTATAAGCCACGGTACATTTTTTTGCGGTTCAGATTTTGACTCAAACAATCCCTAAATGGAGCCGTACTCTTGCATGTTTCGCATATTTGAACAAACATATTTGCATTTTTTTAAAACTGTATAAAAGTTTCGATGTTTTTCAATGAGACATATGGAAAAAATAATAACAAAATTATGATAATTTAAAAAAAGTATTTTTTTTAATACTTACCTGTCTTATAAAAGACTTTTGTGCTCTCATCATTCGCAGAGACGATTCCGACAAACAAGACTAGAAGACGCCACATCATGAGCCCCTGCCTCATCAAGACAGACACGGTTAGAGTATATATCAGTTAAATGTACATTAGTCCATACATAGTACATGTGATAATGTCATATATTTTATATTTGCTGTACGGATGATCATGACCTTGACCCCTTGTGCTCCGATCGCCACTTTAGTGGAGATTGAAAGGTGTTCATGAATATTCATAATTAATGTGTAATCGAATGATGCCATGCAAGGGTTGAAAATGTTATCTCCGAGATTTGATTAAAAAAATCCATGCAGTCTTGTGGACAATTATATTACACGAAAGTCGACTTCTACTCCCATGAAAGGTTGCTCTTTTTAAAAAGGCTTCCGCAAGGAATAATATATGAAAGTTATATAGATAACTGCTACATGTCAAATTGATGAGTGGGTTATTCAGAAAGAGTATGGAAATTTTTGTTGTAATGGGAATTTAGAATAAAAACACAATATTACTTATAATTAAATGTAGTTAATTAAAATAAAATATAACTCTATCATGCATTGAGTACCAAGGGAATTAGAAAAGTGTAAATATCAGCGATAAATCTTAATCTCAAAGTGTTAAATATTGGACTTAATTCACAATTATGCCAGCATGTAACAACGAGGGGTGGACATTAGCAGACAATCGGCACAGACCCAGGGGATTAACAAGTAAAAAATCCCTGTACTCCTCACAGGAAAAAAATAACTGTCGCCATAAATTCTCATTATTATTTGCAAATCATTTTCCATTTCTTCTTAATCATTGGTGTATAATATATGGATTAATGATGTGTATGCTGCGCCCCATCTTCTGATCTGACCATTTTTAAGTTGGATCTGAACAAATAATCGATCTTTAAATAGACAACCATATCGTAATGGGTCAGACTCAATTAAATATCATCATCTACCTATCTGACTTTAATTGGTATGGGATAACACAAATACTTGCTGAAAATAACAAAAAAATATTTTCCGAGTACTATGGTCCAAATTTATGTATACTAATATCCATATTCATAAATAGTACTGGAAAGATACATGCAGTCTAAATTTATTCAACACTGGGCTTTCAAAATATGTTAGTCAATTTACCAGAGGCCTGTCACAACACTTCCTTCCTCTTGCTACATGCATGTACAAATTACATGAGCAGTTATGTGTAAAAGATCTGCTTGATTTACAGATGCATGCCACTCTATTTATTCAGGGCTATATCCCTTATTTTGGAGAAAGATAAGCCGTAACCATGTCAAAAGTAAACATCAACTTTGTGATCGGTTAACAGATAATTATATCTTTACATTGTTGCCATGGAAACGGATACTCGAATCCGATTTTAATTGTATATTTATTCTTAAAGAATCATGCATGGGCAACCGGTGCAGCATTGTAATAGAGATATATACCAACAATTCGTTACATTAGCTATTTAACAGTCGATTAGATATCAAATGCTTGTTTACAGATATACTGTCAGTTGATGACACGAAGTGTGATATATCTTGATAATATATTATTTTGAATAGTTTGATTCACAGTTTAGTAGAACTGTTAGTTCACTTATATGCGCAATCAATTTTTAACTAACCTGTCCCATTATTTACCTTGACCATGCATGCATGACCAGCGTGTTGATTTCATTCTTTGAACTTTATGTTCAATATTAATGATATAAAGGATGTCGTAACATATGTAGTAAGTAGTTAATGCATGGGTTGGAGTTTAAAGCGTTTAATGGTTTTATACTTCGTACAATGTTTCGTGTTTGTTGATAAATGCAAAACATTTTAATTCCTTGTCTGTGTTTTTATTGTTGAAAACATATGTACAGCTTTTTCTCAATATAACTACAAATGTCAGCTTATGAAAATCAGTTAGTTCTGACTGATACCTGCCAAATGAGTGTCATATAATGCCAGGGACATTCAGCGGAACAGGGTGCCATAAAGACAGTTACTTTAATAATTTGACATTTAAAAGGCGATATCAAATTTTGCTTAATTACTTTAACAAGAAACGTATTTATCCCGTTAATAAAAATTAATCACATTATTTTTTATTATTTATTTTCTTTACGGCAAGGGGGGGGGGGGGGCTTCGGTATTTTGGGTTCGGCATTCTGGGTTTCGGCCAGATGGTCGGTTAGTATAAATACATATATTATTAACCTCATTTTCTGAACATTAGTAGATAGGCATGGGCCATTTTGAAAACTGATTCTCAGACATTAGGGATAATTAATTAAGTAAATGTGTTGGACCCGATTTCTACTTGGGTCACCTGATCGAATATCCGATGCTGGTAACTTAATCTACTATACATAAAGACATTATCGTTTAGTTGTCAAACTTCATATGGCACAACATTGGTTTGCCATATGAACTGATGAAATTTATTGAACGTTGAAAAAGGCTTCTGAAATAAAACTGCGCTAAGTGAAGAAAAATAATCCCTGTTTCTTAAAGTGAATTGTGCGAGGCTTGAAAAGATGATATTTTAATGTTCTAAACCACAATTTAAACCATGTTTAATCCGTATGCTATTTATATAGGGGCAGCGGTCTCTTAATGCATAAAATCATTATTATTTCGACTTTTTATTCTAGTGAGCAACATCGACGAAATTGTGACATCAGTTTGTACATCAATGCAGATCAGTTCATGCATGTGTATGTGACCTTGTAGACTCCAATTTTTGTTTTATCAATTAATTTCATATTCGTATAATTTTTCGATTCGGTTTTAATTAAGGGTTGACCCAAAGTCTGTTAGCAAGTATATATACAGCACGTACCTGTATGAATCTTCAGTGTGATGAGCAAATATGATGACAACAGAGAACGTGTTTAATTGTATTGACCAGGACGCAAACCATGCGATTATATATAGCTGAATGGATATGTGATAGGTCATAGGTCAACCGCATGGCGATGTTTACCTACATATAATGTTAATATATTGATCGGTAATGTGTTGTTGATTTAATGCGTATTTATTACCCATGGATTCCACAAATCATTCACTTTGTCATAATTCACCCACGTGCTTCATAGCGGACTATGCTGACAAGACTATTCAATTAAACTAGACAGGGAGGACTATCCTCATACTCACTATTATACTGATTATACTAATTTATACTTATTGCAAATTAGATAAATTAGATTAATGCTACAATTTGTGACCTGTTTTGACAGAAGCTTGGATATATTACTTTTAAATATGCTAAAATTGCAATCGCCAACAAACCCCAAATGACGCGTCATATATTACTAATATTATTAGGAAGACCTTTGCGTGCGACCTTTGTACGTGCATAAATAGCATGGTATATACAACCCATTCAATATGAATTTGACATCTTTATTACCATCTATTGTATGAGCATACTTCCCTTTTCTAACGATAAAGTGACAACAAATGCCAATAAAAAGGAACGAAAAAAAATAACTAACTGAATAACTTAATATAGAGAATAATGCATCAGGCGCGGCTTCCTGGTATATTTTTGGTGATGATTCATTTGAATAAGAGTTTAATTTAAACTGCATGATTCTTTAGTTCAGAATAATAACAATATTACGTTTGAAAGAGTTTCGTAAGCAAAGACGGGTTTAAGTGCTGAAGCCAGGGTATTTGTCTAAATTTTTTTATATAAAATGGGGGTCTCACGATCGCCTGGCCCCAGGAATTTCACTCCACCCCGTGCTTGTTTATTAACTTAATTAATAAGCTGTAATAAAACCGGTTAAAGTTGACTTCACCAAGGTTCCAATATTGTATAGGTTAAGGGCGTTTGTTAATTAAATTATTTCGATAAAAAGGGTAATAGGCATGCATAAATGCATGCATGGCCCATTTGCCACCCAAAACAACTTATTGTCGATTTAAGTTGAAATATGATAAAATAAAACAAATTTATTTAGAATTCATTATATTTATCCATAAAACAATGCCTTTGTTACATCCTGAATTCCAGTTTATCTTCCGGGGGGTGGCCTCCGCGCGCGCGCGCGCGCGCACACACACACACATATATAATATGAATATATTATATATATATATATATATATACATATATACACATACATACATTTACATACAGGGTAAAAGCCCCAATCGGGAGTAGTCGGGACGATTTTCTGCATATATTCTGCGATTTTCGGCCGCCACAAAGATAACATTTGCAACACACCAACCGGCACAAGAGATTTTAAAGATCGGCAAAAACAGATACCAGCAATGAAACTTCTTTTATTTATTACCATAAATTCCAAAAATGAATCAATCGAGAGTCAAAATGATCATTTAAAATAGTTATATAACACATAGAACAACGCATATATATACATTTCAATTATAAATAAGGTATTATGTTTCCAGAATAATGGAGGTGTGTGTGTGTGTGTGGGGGGGGGGGGGGGGTTATTAGTGATTACATTGCATAACGATCCCATTTGCCCAAGAGTGTGTTTGGGGGACAGGGATATATACCCCATCACCCTTTCATTGACGCCCTCGCTGAAAGCCAATTTTCCAAATGTTGACGACTTACAAACTCTGCTAACAAATGAAATTAAAAGGAAACTTGACACGTTTTAATTTGCACTGTCATCAGTTGAAGGCGTCAGTATGGTGTCAAATTACCCCTTAATAGCAATATTCTCGGATGTATAACTGGTATCAAAATGTATAAAAATAAGAAACAGTTGTTAATGTAACGGATCTTAATGGATCTAAAAATGGACTAAATTGTGTTTTAAATTGGAAAGAAAATCTGAAATTCTCATGGGTTCAATTACAAAAATTTATAAATATATAAACACCACCTGCAACAAATCTTAATATATATAATATATCAGAGTTGTTAAAAGTGGAGATTAAGAAATTTCACCTTGCATCCCAGTTATATTAAGAGTTTTTAAATATTCATTAGTCATTAATTAAGGAAAATATGTAAGAAAAACAGATATCTTTATGATTTTATGCATAATATATATGGAAAAAAGGAAAACAATGAAAAAAACGTGAGGATTATAATGTAACTTTATTTGATAAAGCAGGATAGGAAAGGATAAATATACATATACAGTGACTGACAGATGACAGATTGTTTCTGGGATTAAAATGTTATGTTTATGATCGAAAGACGTGGAAGAATCCTCCTTTTTAAAAACATTAGAGATTCTATTTTCGTATTCAATGAATTCATCATAGGTTAGTGCCGCACGGTAACAAGGGTTCCTGTATATAGAAACGAAGGGAACAGCGTATATAGATATATATAAATAGCACTGAAAGTCCTCGGTTCGAACTCGGTTATCGAGCAGAGTTGGGTGTAAATGCCATTTACATTTTGCATTTGCTATTGCAAATATCTGAAAGTATTTGCATTTGCATTCAAATGCAATGATTAGCAAAGCATTTGCATTTGAGAATTTAACATTTAATGCATTAGACAGCTTTGAACCCAACGCTGCTATCGAGATATAGAGCTTCACAGGTATAAGATGGTAAAATCTTAACAGCGCCTCAAAGATTTGCTCCAATGTCTTGAGACAAGTGCTGACTCATATAAATTCTCCTTGGCGCATTGCATGAAACTTATACCCAATGTTTTTAATAAATAATGTTTCTCAACCTATTGTTAATTATATAATTATATCCAACTCACCGTCATTCACACACGTATATATATATATATATATATATATATATATATATATATATATATATATATATATATATATATATATATAGTATACACGCCAGGAACCATTCCATTAAAGAAAAGGAGAAGGTGTATGGAAAAGACATATAATAAAAACATGTCATGCTCGAATGTGGAATAAAACGAGAAGCAGGAAATGGCAAATGGTACAGGCGCTGATCCAGAGGAGGGGACCCTCCCCTCCCCCCCCCCCCCCCTTCCCCCCTTAATATTCTCTCTACCAACGACCTTTAAATTTAAGACATTTTTTTATGCATGACACCCGTTGACCCCTCCCTGTAAAATATATTTTAATATTATATTTTTCCACAGGCGCAAAATTGAAATAAATTCTTTATACCTAGACTAGATATATGCCTAGAGTGTTATGAATTTTATAATTGGCATGACATAGGAGAGGGAAAATGGGAAATATATTTTCCAGCTAGGGAGACAATTCGTGTACGAATGAAGATTTTTCAAGGCAATCATTTTCATTTTGTTTGTAGATTTTAAAGCTATCAGAAAACTGAGAGAATGAACTACAATACATGAATGGGAGGAAACCTATATTTTACGGAATTAATTTAATCTAAAAATTTAAGTGGAAATTAAACTAGATAATTGCAGTAATATTACTGCTATACCTACACCTATATAGTATATATTTAGCCTAAACTGAGTTTAATTTTATTATCATAAGAGAAACTTTAAAGATATATAGTCTTACCGGCTTTGAGGACAATATAATAATTTCGCTAATTTTTTATATGCGTCATAGCCTTAAAGTTCAGTTAATTTGTTTATACAGTTTCCTTTAATTTAATATAATTAGTCTTAGGGCCTACTACAATGATTATATATTCTTATTGTTGAAATGATTCTTGTATTAGAATCCGGTCTTTATGGTGGTTATGATTCTTCTTTTTTTTTGGTATTTAACAAGAATTTTCATAATTATATGAGGATATATGTGATGTTATACTGATAAACCTTGAAGGCTTGAAGCGATTGAGCGAAGTTGGGCGTTTCTACTAATAGATTAGTGCTTATGGTAAAAGACAAGCAGCGCCCCCTGTCAGGCATTACATAACCAGAACAGAACTCGGATCAACTGGACAGAAGTACAACTTGAATGTATTTGTAGGAGAGATTGCAAGGTCAATCAGATTTGACCAAAATCAGAAAAATGGGGATCCCAAAGTTCTACAGATGGATCAGCGAGCGATACCCATGTCTCAGCGAAACGGTGAAGGAATACCAGGTAAGAAATGGTCAAATACTAAGCAAAACAACATTTCATCACCAAAGTCCAAACGATATGGAATAATCGTTGTCAGAGAAGAACGAGCCTAGCAACGTCATGGCCCAATCGCTTTGTTTGATGGGATTGTTATTTGTTAAAAATGATCTCTTTTACCGGAATATTTATTCATAACGTTTGTAGAATGTTTAATTTGTAAATTGCACCACGGAAAAGCTTGTTCGATGTGAGCGATAATGAAAGATTATAAGGCCCCTGCAAGAGCTAAAGGCTGTAACGTTACACCACAGATCAAACTGTTGAAACATACCTGGAAGAACCTGAATCACAGCAACTACAGATCTATATGAGGATCCACAATAGAGCGTGGGCTTCAGAGGAGCATGAAAATACAAATAAAACTTTCTCTTCTCGCTCCCTAGTATAACTCCTTTTTTTCCCTATAAATGGGGTCTATCTAAAACGCGGAGAATCCGCGGAGAGATGGAGAATTCGCGGAGAATTCGTGGAGAAATTGCGGAGAGTTTTTATACGCAATAATACTTTTAAATTCACGTTACAATTACTTCAAATCTCCAACTATATTACTCTTCACATATTAACGTATCTGTGAAGTTACCATAATTATTAAAAATCTGTACATTAATGTAAAATTCAGCTCTCAGTTCTTCTCTTAAGATTTTATTTGTGCCATGCCTGAGACAACGAATATAGCATCAGGAGACTGTGGACTATTTGTGATTGCAAATGCAGTTGATTTTCGTTTCAATCTAGAAATTAAACAAATTGAACATTTTAACAATGGATTGATGCAACAACACTTAGTTTCTCGTTACGATTCAGGCATTTTTACACCATTTCCTTAAGCAAAACGTTCTCCTGGAATACCAAAACCTAACTAACCTAAATATAATGCAACTGTGACCATTGGGATTGAAAGTGAATGATATGATTAGGAGATTTATTCGAAGACATGATTAGTTGTGAAAAAAATGAAAAAATGTAATAAATCGTTTCATTTTAAATGTGCATATGCCTTTAAAATAACTAAAACAATTTAAAAATGAAATGGTTTTGTGAAAAATTTACAAATAAGTTCATGTACTATTGCTGTATGTATGTGTACATTGTGCTATAGTTTTAATTTTTTTATTATTATACTCTGTATTGTTATGGCCAGAAAGGTGTGGTGTATTTTGTACAGAATAAGAAAAACATAATTCTTTACCTGTGATTACAATATATATTTACTATTTTTTCTTTTATTTTATTTTATCCTACTGCCAAGTTGATTCATTAGCTTAAAGGGGCAATCTATTATTTTGTGTATAAAGTGTGTAAAGTCGAATGTTTGTGTTTCACCTTTTATTTGTGCATGTAAATTGGGTCCATACACTATAAATAGTGATAGTGTTTTTTTTATCTATCAATAAATGGAGGTAAAATTATGATTTATTAATCATATTATATATATCGTTTAACACCTGTAAATTTGATACACGTGCATGGTTTTGTTATTGTTTGCACAATAAACTGTTCAAATATTAGGTGTTTTGCGTTTTCGTCTAAAGATCTGTCAGTGTCAGCTGGTGACTTAGATGGGTGTTAGATTTTGTGTAACGCATTCACTCGGCGGCGAGTCTACATTGTTAAGCATAAAATGCTTAATTATGTACAGATTTTTAAAATTATTTCATTCATTTATTAGTGTGCAAATATGTTAAGAGTAATATGGTTGGGGGTTTAAAGTGATTTTAATGTGGATTTAAAAGTATCATTGAATATAAAAACTCTCCGCCGATTCTCCACGAATTCTCCGCAAATACTCCGCGAATTCTCCATCTCTCCGCCGATTCTCCGCGTTTTAGACAGACCCCTATCATATCAAGTATTCTAACTTGATGAACAACTACTAAATATCTGAAGTCGCCTGAATCAGAAGATGAACCTACAATCTCTAGAAAAAGGGCCCTACACGCTACTAAGTCAGCTGTGAAGACCAGATACCAGCAAGGGTGATTTTTGTTCATTTATATCTTAGATTGAAGCGCCATCTTTCGTGAAAATGGGGAACCATTTACTATTTGAACAGAATAATATAGCTTAAGGTTGGGGCTCAGCCCCCACATCTCCATTCAGGCAGGAAAGGTTCCCCGGACCCCTCCTCCTCTAATATAATAGACTCCAGTTATGAGCAAAATGAAATATGGGAATTTCTCAGGAAAATATGATGAATCGGCCTTTGTCAGGAAACAATTTATGTGACACCCGCTATGCATGGGGAAGACGGTAGGCTGTTGCCCGGTTTCTATAGTTCTGCCCTATAGGTTTCATATATGGACAATAGTAATGAATTTTTTCCAGAGGATTTGTACTCCTTTCCACAAACCATGGTTCATCTACTTTTTAGTTCAGCTGAGTTATCGTTATGATCCGTTGTTCGTCTGTCTGACGTGCTGTCCTTCTTCCATCTGTTAGACTGACCCGTTTTAAACCATGAGACCTACTAATCTAAAATTAACATTTACAGTCTGTCAGCAGGGATGTGCTCACGCTGGGTGAGCGTGTCCGACAGTTTTTCCTGTTGCCGGGAACATGATTACAAAGTGTCAATTCCAGCCCAGTAGTATTATTTAAAAATATTTAAGCCTTGAACAAAATTCCATTGCATGTTCGTCTATCTTGCAGTGTTTTACCTGTATTACTATTAGTGACCCCTGTGGAATATATCTGAAGTGCTTGTTTGCCAAGCTAGATAACATCTAGTGGTGTTTAAAATGAATATTTAATAGAAGTTAATCTTTCACAATGTGCCGTATTTAGTAAAGGTTAATGAATAAAATTTGCTACCAAAAGAAGTGAATGTAGCCGCTACAGTAGTTTAAAATACTATTACTGATGTCACTAACAAAATCATATGCATGCCAAACAATGTTTGATTGGCTAGGGATGATGAACAACATGAATATTTGAATTGTTACGAAGATAAATTTATCAGGGGAAAACATTGGGCCGATCCTGGAGGCGAACCCACACCAGAGTCAGTGGCGCACATGTTCAGCATTCCAACCACTTCGCTAGCTGAGCAAGCTTCACTATTTCGGTCGCTTTTATGTCACCCTGAAACACACCCCCTCTTAAGAGCGTTCTGCTATCAGAAGAAGACTAATTATCCCAGGAGTCACACTTTGGTGAGCCTTTTCCTTGGCAACAAAGTTTACCGTCACGTTGGACAAGCCTCCATATTGTTACGAAGATAAATTTTTCAGGGGAAAACAGTAGGCCAACCCTGGAGTCGAACCCATGTTGTATGCCCACATGTCCGGCGTTCCAACCGCTTCACTAGCAAAACAAGCTTCACTAGCAAGACAGTTTGGTCCACTTCTATATCACCCTGTAACAGAATATATTTGAAAGGTCACTGTTCATGGTTGGTCCAAATACACGTCCAGAGATTGCTGCTGTCTAGTAAAGGAGGCTAGATTAGCCATGGGCTTTTGACCAGTGTGGTTCAAAAAAGCAACATGGCAGCAAGCATTTAAAAAAATAGTACTCATCGTTGGAATTTATTTTCTCTATATTCTTGTTTAACATGAACATTTATATTTGGCCCATGTTTTCTCGTGGTGCTAGTGCATCTGTCATTTGATGCTACGTCACAAAATATACAACCATTCCCCAGCCTATATATGTTACAAACAAGAGGGACATTAGCATTTTGCGGTGAACCTGCTTGTGAACATGAAGCCACCTATGCCAACTGTTTAATGTGAAAAAACAAAAATATGTTTGAAATCTACATATGCAGCATTCCACTCTGAAATGTACAAGTTTCTCTGGCATGACGTCACAACCAAGTCAACCAGTGCTTTAATTAAAACACAGCGTATGACATACAGTGGGTAGCCAGGCTGGTGAAACGTGCTACCAGTGACCAAACAATGTAGCTGTAACAACCTAAAAATATGCTTTTCATATTGGGGTTTGAAAATAATTTAAAATTTATAAAATAGCATGCAATCCCACTTAAATTTACTCCCAAAATCTAGCGTTCGCTAAGCATCCTGGCATTCCTCAAAATAATTTGCACTGAACACGGTCACACCAGTATGAGAGAGGCCCAACATGCTTCAGCAACAGAACTGACATGAATACATATAGAATAAATGAATATTCATGACCAGCAGGTGGAACTGGAAATGAATTACATTATTATCCTTCTAAAGTGTTGCACAAGAGTCCCTGCTCCCAACCACATTTGAAATGTCTGAATGAATTCTAAATGTGCATATGCCTATCTCAGTTTGAATCACGAAGTATAAATAAAATATACGTTTATCATGGCATATTACAGCTGTGATTTACGGCTTGATTTTGGTAAAAAAAAATTCCCATAAAATCTCAGAGGCGAATACTCCCAGCCACCATGTCGCTTTTTTTCCTTTCCCCACAATGGCAAAACTGTGAATGACATTTTTTGCCTTCATTTTAAAAGAGTTTAATGCAAGTAACAGAAAACTTCGATCTCCAGACATGCATATTGCCATAGATAAGTTGATTTAAGTGGGAAAAACTGTATAATTCATTTGCCCATGAAGCTGGTTATCAAGATTCAGGTCTATAAAAAAGAAAGTATAAACTTATCATGGTGCATTAATACTTTGGAAATGACAGAAACTTATTAGTCAGCAGATTGTCAGTGAATATCAGTTTAAACATTGTGCTTTCATGTACACATTAAAAAAAACACAAAGTCAGATCACAAAATATTATTCGCAACAATTTATTATTCATCAATAGGAGGCAATCATATCAACCAGCTATTCCCTATATTACATTTACCTCTCAGATTTTATCTCAGTATGTTATTATTTTAGATTTTTATCTGCAAGGTCAACTTCAGTTGAGCACCATGACCCATGGGTCCCATGTAACTTTTAATATTATTTCTAATTACGAAAATCTTCAAATTAGCAACATTGTTAATGGGTCTCTTATAAATTCTTATATCAGGATGAATCCTCTTTTCCTGGTATATACAGATTCTTGATAATCTGTATCAGGACATGAGCAGGACCATACACATTTGCTCACATAGTGAGGATGACAATCTTCATCAGCTGAGCATCATGACCCATGGGCCACTAGTTCCTATTTCATGTAAATCACCTGTTACTAATTACAGATTCCTGAGTTTGATAATCTTTACCTGGACATGAATGGGATTATCCACGTCTGCTCACATCCAGAGGATGACAACCCACATTTCCGTATCACTGAAGAGAAGATATTCAGTGACATATTTCATTATATAGAGGTTTGTTAAACTAATGAATTATACTCAAAACACTTCACCCATTCGAACATATATTAATACAGAAGTATTTGTACATTTATCAGAATATTATACTTCAGACCATTCTCATAAGAGGAAGTGTATGGAAAGAATCCTTTTGATGTTGATAATTTTTTTAAATCTTTAGACCTTTCTGTAAAAGGGGATGTAAAAAAATCTTTAGAAATTAATTAAATATATAGTTGAACTTTTTTGCATTATATTTGTTTCATTTATAGTTTTAATAGAGGGATTTTAGTTAAGATTATTGCATGTGTGGAGTTTATTTGGGAACTATTTATTTGAACTTTATGTATTATATTTGTTTAATTTATAGTTTTAATAGAGGGTATTTTAGTTTAGATAAATGCATGTGTGGAGTTCATTTGGGAACTGTGCTTTAGGTATTATTAAATTTACAAGAAGCTGTGATCCATGATTGGTCTTATGGTAGATAATGTCTTTAACCGCCTACTGTCTTAAACCAGGTGATTGTTTTATTTAACATTTGTCACCAGGTCCTGTTCCGCATGATTAAACCGAAGAAAGTCTTCTTCATGGCGGTCGATGGTGTAGCCCCGCGCGCCAAGATGAACCAGCAGCGAGGGAGAAGATTCAGGTACAAATTTTGGGGGCAAAAAATGAATTAAAAGAGTCCTCTGCATTTGAAAATCATTCATTTATGTCATTCAAATTCCAATCATATAACATATGCTGTAGAAAATTTCAACACTATAGATTTTGCTCAAACAATGCCCGTTTCATCGTAGAAACACATTTTAGCTCAGCTGACTTTTAGTCCTGCTGCGCTGTAGCAATGGGTCTTTGACTCTTTGTCAGTCATCTGTCTGTCTTGTTAACACCTGTTGATCTGTTAACAAGGCACAAATCAAAACGGTTAAAGCTGCATCCTTCAAATTAAGCAAGACGTTAGATATATGCCATTGAAAATTCAAAATCTCAAAACATGCAAAGAAATCATGTAATATTCCTTTCAGCTTCTGGTAGTGAAGAGAATTTCATACTTCAGTGTTTCTGATTTCTGTTGTTTTTAAACAGATCAGCCAAAGAAGCTGAGAATCTGGTACGTAAAGCACTGGAAAAAGGAGAAGTGTTGCCCACTGAGCAGAGGTTTGACTCCAACTGCATTACACCAGGTATGACAGTTAAACTGATGTGTACAAATACATGGGCTGATTTATTCAGAAAAAAAAATAAATAATAATACAATGAAAATATGAATGTTTTATGTGCAGGGCTGCCTGGGCATTCCAATTTTTCAGACCAGAAGTAAATTTCAATATGGATTCAGTTGAACTTTAAATAAATCAACTCTTTGTCAAGCACTATAATAAGTCAAGTCCTAAATTTTCACTCAAGTTCATCCATGATTAAGCACAACCTCCATCTTACTTTTCATGCAAACAAATCATGCAGACAAAGTCTAATTGCACTTGCACTCAACATACATGGCAAGTTTTGATATGGTAGGTAGCAGCTGATTCCAGAGGAAAACCTAATTTGATGTTAGATATTCCATATCTGTAGCATTAAATCAAATGTGATGAAAAAAAAATGAGTCCCTTAAAAAGTGGGTCATTATACCTCCTTACATACCTTGTATATATCAGACATGGGGTCTATTACAGTTGTTCTATTACTATTACTATTACTATTACTTTCAATTTCTGATATTACTATTACTATTACTATTACCACATTTTATCTTCTATTACTATTACTATTACTGGGGTATCTATTACTATTACTATTACATAAACTGATGGGAGGATTCTAGACTTTGCGCAGCCATGAGTGCTATAAACTAGCACTGCAATCACATTTTTATATTATATATTAATATTAGAAGCACCTATATCATCCAGTTACCTACACAATTTTCTTATACTGTGTCTGTCATTAACAATAAGCCTAATGATACTGGAGATCTTAATTATTTCAGCTTCTTTAATTCTGTTTTATATATATATATATATATATATATATATATATATATATATATATATATATATATATATATTGAAACCTCAATAATTATTGGGGCGTTTCAAGTCAAAATTATAAGATAATTGTATGAACTCTTGAATACATGTAATTTAAAAGCAACCCATTGTAAAGACCCTGGCATATGTAAAATATTGATTTATAATTATATGCATACTTGTACATTTTTTATTATTTTCATATATATTTCACTTAAATTTATTTTATAGTACATACTTCTGTTAAGATTTAATCTTCTTTCGCATAATTAATAAATAAAGTTTTCAGTGTAACTAAAAATGGTCTCCAAAGGAATTATTCATGATTATGTCATATTAATGTATCAAAGCTGACAATTTAGTCCTTTATGTATGTATCAGGAGAGGAATTTTGGTAGGGCTGTGTCCTGTTTCTACTGTTTACATCAAGATTCTGGACAGATTCTAAACTGGAGACAAAAGTACCCCATCTTCTCAAGTGTATATATGTTCATTTGGATATGATGCCATGTTTTATTTTATCACATAGTACATCTTGAGTGTGAACAGAGAGGTGGTAAACTTTACAATAATGGTAGCATGCATGGCTTTTATTCTTCAGGCATGCCCTTCTTCATTGCAGCAAAACCAGCATAGGATAATTTAGGAATATGGAGAGTGATTTAAACTTATATCAATTTTACAAAACAAATAAAATATTATTTATATCACTTTCACAATTAATTTGGAATTCAACAATCTTATACTTTAAATTTTGTACATAACAGGATCTAATTATTTGATATCAAAATTTCAGATATTAAATAATAAAATATGAACAGTTACTTATATTCTCATATTATATAATCAAATAAATTAATATCTTAAAAAAAATTGTTCATTTAATTTTCAAAATATAAATTAACATAATTTTAGATACTGAATGAAGGTCTGCAAAATTGGTACTATGAAATAACAGACAAGTATTAAAAGAATTATTTAAAAGAATATTCATATAAATTAAATAGATAGTACATGTGCCTGCAGTATGACTTTATCAAAGTAACTGTAGTACTGGTATGAGTGTATATAGCATTGTAGGCTTCCATACGTTATGGGTAGTGAAAACACCATAAGCTTATCATGAGCATTTTGGGTCTGCACTGCAACTACATCTGGTTCCATATTCTATTTTTCTTAAATGTGTGTTATTGCAATCTGTATGATTAAAATGCAAACTGGCTTGTGAAAATAAATCTAGGTACATTTCAGAATATGCATATGGATTGATGGATGTGAGATAAGATGTACATGTCAATATAATAATACACAATTTATCTGTCTCATAACATCAAACATTCCTCTGTTTATCCATGGTTTACTAATCAAAGGTCAGATTGTGCCAGGTTACCTATTTGGCTGTGACCTGCTCTGTCCAGTACTCTTATGTAATTAGCACCAGTGGTCACCAGCAGTGTGGCAGCTGGCCCATGCTTGCCTCAACAGTAGGCACTTCCTGGGCAATTGCTGGACAAGAATTGAGTGTGTTCAGCATTATTTGCTGATATGCTTCAAGATCAAGGGGCTCACAGGAAGTAATAGAAAGTAATATGTATTACTCTATTACTTTGCCTTCTGTTTCTATTACTATTACTATTACAGCTAAAATTTTTGAGTCTATTACTATTACTATTACTTATTACTATTACCCCATGTCTGGTATATATCCTCCCCTCTGTTGAACCAAAAACCATAGTCTGGTTAGTTTCATTTCTTTCTGCTTATATTATTACAAATTTACAAACCGTTTTTGTCATATGTACACTTCCAGAATCATTGGCAGAGTGCCTAATCATCAAAAATTCTTCCTGAAACCATGACATTGTAATTCCAAATATTTCAAATGTCGCCTAGCAAAGTGTCTGATCACAGAACGCAACATGTTTGAAACATTGCAGAATCCCTTTGTTCTGTTGATGTTTACACATAGAGTATTTTATTGCTTGCCGGAATCAAAGATTTCGGCAAGCATATTGCTCAGTTGCGTATGTCTGTTTGTTGCTTGCCGGAAATCTTCGATTTTCGCAAGCTGGTTGGTCAGTCGCGAATGTCTGTTTGTCTGTTTGTTTGTTGCTTGCCGGAATCAGAGATTTCGACAAGTATGTTGATCAGTTCCGTTTGTTTGTTTGTCTGTATGTCCCCGCTCTACAGGCCACAATTTTGCACCAATCGTCCTGAAACTTATAGATAGAGTGTATAATCGGTTCTTCTCGGAGCCTATTGTTTTTGGTCATGATCGGTCAAGGGTCAAGGTCAGGGTCACCAAAAAGCTCAAAAACGGTTTTTTCTTCATACCTTCGTGAAAAATAGCCGTAGGCACCTAATCTGTAGCCCGTTTTATTTGCCACTGCATGGCCACTTCCAACACTGCAAAATTGCCTCATTTCGCTGTTACCATGGTTACGCAATTTTGGGGAGAAATCATGGAATTTCGTGATATTTTTCAAATTTGCAGCAATTTTACTGTTTCTGAGATATTTTATGTAACATAAGAATATCTCGAAACGGGTTTTTCAGATTTTGGAAATGGCCGCGAGGGGGCGTTGCAGATGAAAAAACATGAAAATTTGTTTTGGTGCTATACCTCCAGAACTATTAAACGTTGGGCCATTTCCATCACAGCACCTTAAACTAGGGTCCATGGGCTTATTTTTGCGCATAGGTGCCAAAGTGCGCTATTGCCAGATTTCTCTATTTTTGGGGTAAAACCTTTGAATTTTGAAAATATGCAGTTTTCAGCTTCTAACTCTGTCAGTTTTTATGCCAGAGAGGTCGAAATTTTTGCATCTTGTAGCCCTTGGTGAGTTCTCGGTGATCCAACCAAAAATCTTGCAAAATCTCGCACCGTTTCTCGTCGAATGAGATTTCGCGATTTCACGGTGACATGCCCTATAGGCCCCAGATATGCAGGCATCCTCTTGAAACTGATACATGTTACGTCATACATTAATATCTCGAAAGCAATGTTTCAGTTTTTGGAAAATTACCGCTAGGGGGCGCTGCACTGCAACCCCGTACCTACTATCATTGTTTAACCATATCTCCAAAACTACACATTTTAGGTACATAAACTGTACACCATATGAATTGGCGTTTCATGGCCTTTCTGCCCATGACCCATTTTGTTTAATCATACACGGTCCCCACAAATTTTAGCAACTTTGTAAAAATTAAAACCCGCATGCACAAATACATATGCCATCACGCATGCATGCACGCGTTTTAGTATGAAAGACAGACACGCTTTCCATGGACTGCAAAAATTATAGCGTTCGCCGTATAAAATAAGTGACCACAGGCACTCTTTGCGGGCCGGTTTGCCATTTCTGTCGCGTTATAGTTTATTGCTTGCCGGAATCAGAGATTTCGACAAGTATGTTGATCAGTTCCGTTTGTTGCTTGCCGGAAATCTTCGATTTTCGCAAGCTGGTTGGTCAGTCGCGGATGTCTGTTTGTTGCTTGCCGGAAATCTTCGATTTTCGCAAGCATGTTGATCACCCGCGTATGTTTGTTTGTTTGTTTGTTTGTTTGTCTGTCTGTTTGTCTGTATGTACACGCGCTAGAGGCCACAGTTATTGAGCAATCGCTCTGAAACTTATACATATACTGTAAGATCTGTTCTCCTCGGAGCCTATTGTTTTTGGTCATGATCGGTCAAAGGTCAAGGTCAGGGTCACCAAAAAACCTAAAATCTTTATTTTCTTCATATCCTCGTCAATAATAACCGTAGCCGCATAATCTGTAGCTCATTTTATTCCTCTTTATGTTAGCTTTCCAAGTGCTAGCAAATTTTTCTGGTCGATTGTTACCATTGTAACGTATTTTTGGGGGAAAATCAGAAAATTCGAAAATTTCACTCAAAATTTTTCATTTTTTAAGTTAGAGAGGTCTAGTTTTTTGCATTGTGTAGCATTTAATATGCTCTATGGAAAATTAACGGAAGTCTCGCAAAATCTCGTGCCATTTGTCGTCAAATGAGACTTTTCGAGATTTCATTAAAAACGATTTAGAGGTGGCAGTTTTACAGCTAAGGTTCTAAAAGTGACATATTTTCTGTTTTTCTGTATTATCTCGAACTTGTTTTTTCATTTTTTGAAATTAGCCACCAGGGGGCGTGGTACTGGAAACACTGCAACTTACCATTTTCCTGCAATACCACAAAAAATATTAAACGTGGCACAATGTTTACTGTCTTATCTGAAACTAAAATCGTCGGCTTATTCCTGCGTATATGTAGCTTTGCGCTGCTGTTACCATGGTAACCAAATTTTGGGGTAAAACTTGGCAATCTGAAAATAACAAGTTTTTTGCTTCTATCTCTTTTGATATTTATACTACAAGTGTCTAGTTTTCTGCATGAGGTAGCATTCCCTTGCCACTAATGCAGTTCATTGCAAGTCTCGTAGAATCTCGCTCTGTTTTCCGTCAAACGAGAAATTACGAGATTTCACAGAAATGCTTATAACTTGGTCACCTTTTCGGCTAAAGAGGAGCAGTTTTCAGCATTTTGTTGCGTTTTGTTATCTTAACAAGATAATAACTTATATCTCGCCATATCCCGTACCATCTCCCGCCAAACGAGAATATTCGAGAATTCGAACAAATGTCTATATCTCTGTCATTTTAATGCCAGAGATTTTATTTTTCTATTGTTCAAGATTCACTTGACTAGTTTGAAGTGACAAAATTGAATATCTCGTCATATCTCGCATCATTTCTTGTCAAACGAGAACATGGGACCATTCAAAGATACGCCTATAATTCTGTTATTTTAATGCTGAAGACCTTTAGTTTTCAGCATTCGATAGCGTCTAACACTCTCGGTCACATTATGTGTTTATATTTTAAGTTTCGTCAAATCTGGGATCGTTTTTTCTTCAAATAAAAAAGTACATCCTATTGCCGTGACCATAAGTGGCGGCAGTATGTGATAGTAAATGTCGGCAGGGGCATTACACTTGACAGTTGGAGCCATGTTCTATGGGTGTGCGATGGCCCATGAAGAAGACTTCTATTGTGTTGTTATCGTCTTCCTTTGATTGCTGCTTCGTAAGCTTCACAGACCAGCGCCAACCCCCTGGTTGCCATGTGTCCTCAATGTAAACAACCTTTGCTGTTTTCCTTTCCCTAAGATATGTATGGTAGCCTGTTTACTTGTCCTTAGATTGTTTATTGTTGGTGTATTGAAGTAAAATAAAATGCCAGGTTTTCCTGCATATTGATTGTAAATTGAATAAAATCATACCAGAACCAACCAATGTTCTATGACCACTATTTCAGATTTGAGATCAGAACAATTGATTTCGGCATAAACCACTATGACCAGATTTGATAAACTTTAAAGTGGTCTATATTTTTTTCTGAAGAAGTTGAGCTATATGCTTGGAGATGCCAGCCAGTGGGTGTGAATGGATTGCAATGAAACCCAAGCCAGGTGTTTGTGAAGAGTCTGGTGGAGATGAAGGGGGCCAAAACCTGTTTGACTGTGTATAAGCATAAACTGGCCTGAAATCAGGTTTCTGGGGGCATGAAATTTTTGTTTGTGGGAACAGGGTAATATTTTCTTGTTTCCCTGTATATACACCCTAAACTGGGCCTAATGACACCAAAACCAGGTTTGTGGGACCATCAGTACAGATTTGAGGGGAAAAAATGGATTTTATCTGTATATCACTATGTTCACTGTGTCCAGATTTGGAAATTCAAACTGGTCCTAATTTTTTTTTCTGATGGAGTTGAGCCAAATGCTTTGAGATACCAGCCACTGGGTGTAAATGGATTGCAATGATACCAAACCAGGTGTGTGTGTTGAGTTTTGTGGAGATGAGGGGGGCCAGAACCTGTCTGACTGTGTATAAGCATAAACTGGCCTGAAATCAGGTTTCTTGGGGCATGAAATTTTTGTTTGTGTCAGCAGGGTTATATTATCTTGTTTCCCTGTATATACACCTTGAAATGGGCCTAATGACACCTAAACCATGTTTTAGGGACCATCATTACAGATTTGAGGTAAAAAAATGGATTTTCCCTGTATATCACTATGTTCACTGTGTCCAGATTTGGAAATTCAAACTGGTCCTAATTTTTTTTCTGAGGGAGTTGAGCCAAATGCATGGTGATGCCAGCCAGTGGGTGTAAATGGATTGCAATGATACCCAAACCATGAGTGTGTGTTGAGTTTTGTGGATATGAAGGGGGCCAGAACCTATTTGACTGTGTATAAGCATAAACTGGCCTGAAATCAGGTTTCTGGGGGCATGGAATTTTTGTTTGTGGGAACAGGGTATTATTATCTTGTTTCCCTGTATATACACCCTAAACTGGGCCTAATGACACCAAAACCAGGTTTGTGGGACCATCAGTACAGATTTGAGGGGGAAAAATGGATTTTCTCTGTATATCACTATGTCCACTGTGTCCAGATTTGAAAATTCAAACTGGCCCTAATTTTTTTCTTCTGAGGGATTTGAACCTAATGCTTTGAGATTCCAGCCAGTGGGTGTAAATGGATTGCAATGATAGCCAAACCAGGTGTGTGTGATGAGTCTGGTGGAGATGAGGTGGTCCAAAACACTATTTGCCTGTGTATAATAAGCCATAAGTCCTCAGCTGAAATCAGCTTTCTGGGTGCTTGAAATGTTTGCTGGTGGGAACAAGGTAATATTATCTTGTTATCATGGATATACACCCTAAAATGGGCCTGAGAACACCAAATACATGCATGTTGGACCATGAGTACAGATTTGAGGTAACAAATTGTCTGTCTATAAATTAAAAAAAAATCAAATATCAAACTGTTATAAACATGTATCAATATATTTAATAAAATCTCTTTTCATCCAATGAATTGCATCTTATTTTTTTAATAAATAAACCATGATATTCAACTACATCCAGTAATAAAAAATAAAAATAAAATGAATAAAAGTTTTTTTTTTTTTTTTGGGGGGGGGGGGGGTGGTTGTGTTTTTTTGCAGTAAAATCCAGGCTTCTCTTTGGATCCCGGCGGTGGGCGAGGGTACAATGGACACCACACAACATTTGAAAGAACATTTTTTTCTGCTGTTATTGGATGACCAAGTCTCTATGAATTTAAAAAAAAAATATTTATTCCGTTATTCAAGATGACAGTGAAAATGACCCTATTTTTTCAATCATTCACCACTCTTTTCGAGCGTTCATCGAATAAGAAAGAGCCCGTCCCACCGCATTTCCTGCGAGGGTTCGTTTCTTCAGAGTCCAAACAATCCTACCGGGGCGGGGTTTAGTCCATCTCGTCTTAAATTTGTGTCCGGGGCACGGCAAACATTATGAAAGCGGACAAAAACTTTCATACGGCTGGTAAATGCGTTTATATGTAAACGCGGGGAATTCCCGGAGAATTCACGGAGAGATTTTATATGCAATGATACTTTTAATTACACGTTAAAATCATTTAAAATCTACCACTATATTACTCTTAAGACATTTATTCACTGTTAAATTACCGAAATAATAACCAGCGCAAACAATGTGGGACTGCCACGAACACCAATCAGGATCACCAGCTAACATTGACTACCGATCTTACATCAGACGAAAACGCTAAACACTATATATTTTTTTCAACAGTTTACTGTGCAAACCGTAACAAAACCATGCAGGATATCAAATTTACAGGTTCTTAAGGAAATATGATACAAAACATAAATTGTACCTTTGCTCACATTTAATAATATCATCATGATGAATTCTCCGCGAATTCTCCAGCTGTCCGCGTTATAGATGTATATGTATTTATTAATGACAAAAACTGACATACAATTTTATGGATACCCGTATAATTGCGGTTTTCTGGACCGTCCCAGCCCACAGGTAGGATAATATGGATTCCCGACAATATTCTAATGACCGTTCCCTGAGCTGGAACGGGCTAAGAAGGTCCCTGTCATTTTTTTAATTGTCAATTCCCAGGTTTTTCTGATAAAAAAATGGCCCAATCCTTCATTCAATCTCCAGCCTCTTCTGGCGTTCCGGGTTTAAAAAAGAGCCCGTCCCATGCCTATTTCAGCTAGGACTGCGAACTCTGGGGTCAAAACAACTCAACTACGGCTTGGGATTACCACCTTTCCTCTTAAATATCCATCGCGCCCGTGTCAAGTGTACCGTTATTATTCACAAACGTGCGGCAGGCACCAAAAAATTTGACAGCACCCCTTTCGGACGCCAGAATATATTTTTTATATATAAAGTCCAAACCCACCACGGAACTAGGGACTCACAATTTTTTATCTTATTACTTACCATTTCAGACTCCTTAAAAATCACCGCTTTCCTTTTTTAACCAAAGATTCCAATTTTTTAACATATATTAAATTTCACATTACAGATAACTTACACCAAGGGGACATTACAGTTAATCCGTGATGGGCAGGACTTCTTGGAATATTATAATTCCCGGACGCAGGCTGACCGGCTAACCTTTTTTCTTCAAGGAAAGCCCTAATTTAAGCCGAGACCTTAAAGGATGGTCTAGATAGGCACCTAGCTTGTCCAGGAATGAAAGGTCACGTCTCCCTTACCCAGATGTCGGGTCTCTGTCTAACACGAACGCGGCTTCGCTTGCATTTCGGCATTCTGGACGTTCAACTCTTCAAGTTTCTTTTTCAGTGCTTTTCTTATTTCCAGCACTCAAGAATAGGAGAACTGCCAAGGATTCAGTTGGACTTCCATTATTTTTATTTCTGTCCAAAAATGGATTATCCTGTATAGGATGGCTACTAATAATAACACTATTAATGTCTCTCTATCCGTCTGTCTGTCTGTCTCTCTGTCTGTCTCTCTGTCTACTCCTCTTTGACTTTTGAAAATCAGCAAGACCTTATTCATACGTGCTACTGTTTTCCCCATGATAGAGGTTTTTCATCTGATCAGATCGAAATGTTTCCTGTCTGTCTGCCTAGTAACTGTCCATCTATTTCGCTGTCTTATTTCCGGTAACTTCCGGCAAGCGTTCGACCTCAGGTCGTCTAGTCTGTTTGTTTGTTTGTTTGTTTGTCTGTCCAGTCTCTACAGGTCGCAATTTTGATCCCATCGCTTTCAAACTTTCACAGTTTGTGTAAAATCAAAAATGCAAGAAGCCTATTGTTTTTGGGCAATATAGGTCAAAGGTCAAGGTCAAGGTCATCAAAAGTTCCTAAAGTGCTCTTTTCTTCATATCTCCATTACTATTTGTCATAGCCACTTCAAACAGGGCTCATTTTAATCGGCATTCCAAGGCCTTTCTTCTGATATATATGTTGCTGAAATCTGCTGTTTCTATGGTTACACATTTTGGGGGGAAACTCATGATTTTCGAAAATAAAAGGCCTAATTTTTCTAACTTTGTCATTTTTAAAGCTAGAGAGTTCTAGTTTTTTGCATCAGATAGTACTAAATAAGCTTTCAATTATACAAGTGAAAGTCTCGTAAAATCTCGCACCATTTCTCGTCAAACGAGAATTTTCGAGATTTCATTAAATATGGCTTACAGGTCGCATTTTTTAAACTATGACTTTGAAAATGACATATTTTGTGTTATTTAGAAATATCTCGAAACCAATTTTTCATTTTTTGGAAATAGCCACCAGGGGGCGTGGTACATGAAACACTGTAACATATCATTTTTCTGCAATATCTCAAAAAATATTAAACGTGACACCATTTTTTGGGTCGTATCTGAAACTAGGAACATTGGCTTATCCCTTCGCACATGTTGCTTTGTGCTGCCGTTACCATGGTTACCAAATTTTGGGGTAAAACTTGACAATCTGAAAATTCGGAGTTTTCCAGCTTCTCTCTCTGTTGATATTTGCGATAGAAAGGTCTGGTGTTTGGCGTTAGACAGCATCCCTCGAGTTCTTAGTCATTCAATCGCAAGTCTCGTCATATCTCGCACCGTTTCTCGTGAAACGAGAACACGTGACCATTCAAAGAAATGCCTATAATTATGTCATTTTTCACGCTACAGACACATGGTTTGCAGCGCTGGATAGCGGCTGACACTCGCAGTCACATTCAGGGGTCACATTGTTAGTCTCGTCAAATCTCGCGCCGTTTTTCGCCAAACCACGAAGACACGTGCCGTCGCCGCAAGTGGCGGCAGGGTCCCTACGGTGGGCGGCCGGCGTGTGCAGCGGTGCGTGACGGCCTCTCCGGGCCCCATCTATGATCATACATGTTGGAGGCACAGTCCAGACTTTATTGCTTGCCGGAAATCTTCGATTTTCGCAAGCTGGTTGGTCAGTCGCGGATGTCTGTTTGTCTGTTTGTTTGTTTGTTTGTTTGTCTGTCCAGTCTCTACAGGTCGCAATTTTGATCCCATCGCTTTCAAACTTTCACAGTTTGTGTAAAATCAAAAATGCAAGAAGCCTATTGTTTTTGGGCAATATAGGTCAAAGGTCAAGGTCAAGGTCATCAAAAGTTCCTAAAGTGCTCTTTTCTTCATATCTCCATTACTATTTGTCATAGCCACTTCAAACAGGGCTCATTTTAATCGGCATTCCAAGGCCTTTCTTCTGATATATATGTTGCTGAAATCTGCTGTTTCTATGGTTACACATTTTGGGGGGAAACTCATGATTTTCGAAAATAAAAGGCCTAATTTTTCTAACTTTGTCATTTTTAAAGCTAGAGAGTTCTAGTTTTTTGCATCAGATAGTACTAAATAAGCTTTCAATTATACAAGTGAAAGTCTCGTAAAATCTCGCACCATTTCTCGTCAAACGAGAATTTTCGAGATTTCATTAAATATGGCTTACAGGTCGCATTTTTTAAACTATGACTTTGAAAATGACATATTTTGTGTTATTTAGAAATATCTCGAAACCAATTTTTCATTTTTTGGAAATAGCCACCAGGGGGCGTGGTACATGAAACACTGTAAGATATCGTTTTTCTGCAATATCTCAAAAAATATTAAACGTGACACCATTTTTTTTGTCGTATCTGAAACTAGGAACATTGGCTTATCCCTTCGCTCATGTAGCTTTGTGCTGCCGTTACCATGGTTACCGAATTTTGGGGTAAAACTTGACAATCTGAAAATGCGGAGTTTTCCAGCTTCTATCTCTGTCGATATTTGCCATGGAAAGGTCTGGTTTTTGGCGTTAGACAGCATCCCTCTAGTTCTAAGCCATTCAATCGCAAGTCTCGTCATATCTCGCACCGTTTCCCGTGGAACGAGAACACGTGACCATTCAAAGAAATGCCTATAATTCTGTCATTTTTCACGCTACAGACACATGGTTTGCAGCGCTGGATAGCGGCTGACACTCGCAGTCACTTTCAGGGGTCACATTGTTAGTCTCGTCAAATCTCGCGCCGTTTTTCGCCATACCACGAAGACACGTGCCGTGGCCGCAAGTGGCGGCAGGGTCCTTACGGCGGGCGGCCGGCGTGTGCAGCGGTGCGTGACGGCCTCTCCGGGCCCCGTCTATGATCATACATGTTGGAGGCACAGTCACAACTTTATTGCTTGCCGGAAATCTTCGATTTTCGCAAGCTGGTTGGTCAGTCGCGGATGTCTGTTTGTTGCTTGCCGGAAATCTTCGATTTTCGCAAGCATGTTGATCACCCGCGTATGTTTGTTTGTTTGTTTGTCTGTCTGTTTGTCTGTATGTACACGCGCTAGAGGCCACGGTTATTGAGCTATCGCTCTGAAACTTATACATATACTGTAAGATCTGTTCTCCTCGGAGCCTATTGTTTTTGGTCATGATCGGTCAAAGGTCAAGGTCAGGGTCACCAAAAAACCTAAAATCTTTATTTTCTTCATATCCTCGTCAATAATAACCGTAGCCGCATAATCTGTAGCTCATTTTATTCCTCACTATGTTAGCTTTCCAAGTGCTAGCAAATTTTTCTGGTCGATTGTTACCATCGTAACGTATTTTTGGGGGAAAATCAGAAAATTCGAAAATTTCACTCAAAATTTTTCATTTTTTAAGTTAGAGAGGTCTAGTTTTTTGCATTGTGTAGCATTTAATATGCTCTATGGAAAATTAACGGAAGTCTCGCAAAATCTCGTGCCATTTGTCGTCAAAGGAGACTTTTCGAGATTTCATTAAAAACGATTTAGAGGTGGCAGTTTTACAGCTAAGGTTCTAAAAGTGACATATTTTCTGTTTTTCTGTATTATCTCGAACTTGTTTTTTCATTTTTTGAAATTAGCCACCAGGGGGCGTGGTACTGGAAACACTGCAACTTACCATTTTTCTGCAATACCAAAAAAAATATTAAACGTGGCACAATGTTTACTGTCTTATCTGAAACTAGGATCGTCGGCTTATTCCTGCGTACATGTAGCTTTGCGCTGCTGTTATCATGGTAACCAAATTTTGGGGTAAAACTTGGCAATCTGAAAATAGTAAGTTTTTTGCTTCTATCTCTGTTAATATTTATACTACAAGTGTCTAGTTTTCTGCATGAGGTAGCATTCCCTTGCCACTAATGCAGTTAATTGCAAGTCTCGTAGAATCTCGCTCTGTTTACGTCAAACGAGAAATTACGAGATTTCACAGAAATGCATATAACTTGGTCACCTTTTCGGCTAAAGAGGAGCAGTTTTCAGCATTTTGTTGCGTTTTGGGAGCTTAACAAGATAATAACTTATATCTCGCCACATCTCGTACCATCTCCCGCCAAACGAGAATATTCGATAATTCGAACAAATGTCTATATCTCTGTCATTTTAATGCCAGAGATTTTATTTTTCTATTGTTCAAGATTCACTTGACTAGTTTGAAGTGACAAAATTGAATATCTCGTCATATCTCGCATCATTTCTTGTCAAACGAGAACATGGGACCATTCAAAGATACGCCTATAATTCTGTTATTTAATGCTGAAGACCTTTAGTTTTCAGCATTCGATAGCGTCTAACACTCTCGGTCACATTATGTGTTTATATTGTAAGTTTCGTCAAATCTGGGATCGTTTTTTCTTCAAATAAAAAAGTACATCCTATTGCCGTGACCATAAGTGGCGGCAGTATGTGATAGTAAATGTCGGCAGGGGCATTACACTTGACAGTTGGAGCCATGCTCTATGGGTGTGCGATGGCCCATGAAGAAGACTTCTATTGTGTTGTTTTCGTCTTCCTTTGATTGCTGCTTCGTAAGCTTCACAGACCAGCGCCAACCACCTGGTTGCCATGTGTCCTCAATGTAAACAACCTTTGCTGTTTTCCTTTCCCTAAGATATGTATGGTAGCCTGTTCACTTGTCCTTAGATTGTTTATTGTTGGTGTATTGAAGTAAAATAAAATGCCAGGTTTTCTTGCATATTGATTGTAAATTGAATAAAATCATACAAGAACCAACCAATGTTCTATGACCACTATTTCAGATTTGAGATCAGAACAATTGATTTCTGCATAAACCACTATGACCAGATTTGATAAACTTTAAAGTGGTCTATATTTTTTTCTGAAGAAGTTGAGCTATAGGCTTGGAGATGCCAGCCAGTGGGTGTGAATGGATTGCAATGAAACCCAAGCCAGGTGTTTGTGAAGAGTCCGGTGGAGATGAAGGGGGCCAAAACCTATTTGACTGTGTATAAGCATAAACTGGCCTGAAATCAGGTTTCTGGGGGCATGAAATTTTTGTTTGTGGGAACAGGGTAATATTTTCTTGTTTCCCTGTATATACACCCTAAACTGGGCCTAATGACACCAAAACCAGGTTTGTGGGACCATCAGTACAGATTTGAGGGGGGAAAATGGATTTTATCTGTATATCACTATGTTCACTGTGTCCAGATTTGGAAATTCAAACTGGTCCTAATTTTTTTTTCTGAGGGAGTTGAGCCAAATGCTTTGAGATACCAGCCAGTGGGTGTAAATGGATTGCAATGATACCAAACCAGGTGTGTGTGTTGAGTTTTGTGGAGATGAAGGGGGCCAAAACCTATTTGACTGTGTATAAGCATAAACTGGCCTGAAATCAGGTTTCTGGGGGCATGAAATTTTTGTTTGTGGGAACAGGGTAATATTTTCTTGTTTCCCTGTATATACACACTAAACTGGGCCTAATGACACCAAAACCAGGTTTGTGGGACCATCAGTACAGATTTGAGGGGGGAAAATGGATTTTATCTGTATATCACTATGTTCACTGTGTCCAGATTTGGAAATTCAAACTGGTCCTAATTTTTTTTCTGATGGAGTTGAGCCAAATGCTTTGAGATACCAGCCAGTGGGTGTAAATGGATTGCAATGATACCCAAACCAGGAGTGTGTGTTGAGTTTTGTGGAGATGAGGGGGGCCAGAACCTATCTGACTGTGTATAAGCATAAACTGGCCTGAAATCAGGTTTCTGGGGGCTTGAAATTCTTGTTTGTGTCAACAGGGTAATATTATCTTGTTTCCCTTTATATACACCTTGAATTGGGCCTAATGACACCTAAACCATGCTTTAGGGACCATCATTACAGATTTGAGGTAAATAAAATGGATTTTCCCTGTATATCACTATGTTCACTGTGTCCAGATTTGGGAATTCAAACTGGCCCTAATTTTTTTTCTGAGGGAGTTGAGCCAAATGCTTGGTGATGCCAGCCAGTGGGTGTAAATGGATTGCAATGATACCCAAACCTGGAGTGTGTGTTGAGTTTTGTGGATATGAAGGGGGCCAGAACCTATTTGACTGTGTATAAGCATAAACTGGCCTGAAATCAGGTTTCTGGGGGCATGAAATTTTTGTTTGTGGGAACAGGGTAATATTATCTTGTTTCCCTGTATATACACCCTAAACTGGGCCTAATGACACCAAAACCAGGTTTGTGGGACCATCAGTACAGATTTGAGGGGGGAAAATGGATTTTCTCTGTTTATCACTATGTTCACTGTGTCCAGATTTGGAAATTCAAACTGGCCCTAATTTTTTTTCTGAGGGAGTTGAGCCAAATGCTTGGTGATGCCAGCCAGTGGGTGTAAATGGATTGCAATGATACCCAAACCAGGAGTGTGTGTTGAGTTTTGTGGGGATGAGGGGGGCCAGAACCTATTTGACTGTGTGTAAGCATAAACTGGCCTGAAATCAGGTTTCTGGGGGCATGGAATTTTTGTTTGTGGGAACAGGGTAATATTATCTTGTTTCCCTGTATATACACACTAAACTGGGCCTAATGACACCAAAACCAGGTTTGTGGGACCATCAGTACAGATTTGAGGGGAAAAAATGGATTTTTTCTGTATATCACTATGTCCACTGTGTCCAGATTTGGAAATTCAAACTGGCCCTAATTTTTTTTTCTGAGGGATTTGAACCAAATGCTTTGAGATTCCAGCCAGTGGGTGTAAATGGATTGCAATGATAGCCAAACCAGGTGTGTGTGATGAGTCTGGTGGAGATGAGGTGGTCCAAAACACTATTTGCCTGTGTATAATAAGCCATATACTGTCCTCAGCTGAAATCAGCTTTCTGGGGGCTTGAAATGTTTGCTGGTGGGAACAAGGTAATATTATCTTGTTATCATGGATATACACCCTAAAATGGGTCTAAGAACACCAAATACATGCATGTTGGACCATGAGTACAGATTTGAGGTAACAAATTGTCTGTCTATAAATTAAAAAAAATCAAATATCAAACTGTTATAAACATGTATCAATATATTTAATAAAATCTCTTTTCATCCAATGAATTGCATCTTATTTTTTTATAAATAAACCATGATATTCAATTACATCCAGTAATAAAAAATAAAAATAAAATGAATAAAAGTTTTTTTGTTTTTGTTTTTTTTTTTTTTTGGGGGGGGGGGGGTGTTTGTGTTTTTTTTTTGCAGTAAAATCCAGGCTTCTCTTTGGATCCCCGCGGATCCCGGCACCATACCTGGTGGGAACAAGGTAATATTATCTTGTTATCATGGATATACACCCTAAAATGGGTCTAAGAACACCAAATACATGCATGTTGGACCATGAGTACAGATTTGAGGTAACAAATTGTCTGTCTATAAATTAAAAAAAATCAAATATCAAACTGTTATAAACATGTATCAATATATTTAATAAAATCTCTTTTCATCCAATGAATTGCATCTTATGTTTTTATAAATAAACCATGATATTCAATTACATCCAGTAATAAAAAATAAAAATAAAATGAATTAAAGTTTTTTTGTTTTTGTTTTTTTTTTGTGGGGGGGGGTGTTTGTGTTTTTTTTGCAGTAAAATCCAGGCTTCTCTTTGGATCCCGGCGGTGGGCGAGGGTACAATGGACACCACACAACATTTGAAAGAACATTTTTTTCTGCTTTTATTGGATGACCAAGTCTCTATGAATTTAAAAAAAAATATTTATTCCGTTATTCAAGATGACAGTGAAAATGACCCTATTTTTTCAATCATTCACCACTCTTTTCGAGCGTTCATCGAATAAGAAAGAGCCCGTCCCACCGCATTTCCTGCGAGGGTTCGTTTCTTCAGAGTCCAAACAATCCTACAGGGGCGGGGTTTAGTCCATCTCGTCTTAAATTTGTGTCCGGGGCACGGCAAACATTATGAAAGCGGACAAAAACTTTCATACGGCTGGTAAATGCGTTTATATGTAAACGCGGGGAATTCCCGGACAATTCACGGAGAGATTTTATATGCAATGATACTTTTAATTACACGTTAAAATCATTTAAAATCTACCACTATATTACTCTAAAGACATTTATTCACTGTTAAATTACCGAAATAATAACCAGCGCAAACAATGTGGGACTGCCACTAACACCAATCTGGATCACCAGCTAACATTGACTACCGATCTTACATCAGACGAAAACGCTAAACACTATATATTTTTTCAACAGTTTACTGTGCAAACCGTAACAAAACCATGCAGGATATCAAATTTACAGGTTCTTAAGGAAATATGATACAAAACATAAATTGTACCTTTGCTCACATTTAATAACATCATCATGATGAATTCTCCGCGAATTCAAGCTGTCCGCGTTATAGATGTATATGTATTTATTAATGACAAAAACTGACATACAATTTTATGGATACCCGTATAATTGCGGTTTTCTGGACCGTCCCAGCCCACAGGTAGGATAATATGGATTCCCGACAATATTCTAATGACCGTTCCCTGAGCTGGAACGGGCTAAGAAGGTCCCTGTCATTTTTTTTAAATGTCAATTCCCAGGTTTTTCGGATAAAAAAAATGGCCCAATCCTTCATTCAATCTCCAGCCTCTTCTGGCGTTCCGGGTTTAAAAAAGAGCCCGTCCCATGCCTATTTCAGCTAGGACTGCAAACTCTGGGGTCAAAACAACTCAACTACGGCTTGTGATTACTACCTTTCCTCTTAAATTTCCATCGCGCCCGTGTCAAGTGTACCGTTTTATTCACAAACGTGCGGCAGGCGCCAAAAAATTTGACAGCACCCCTCTCTCATGCCAGAATATATATTTTTATATATGAAGTCCTAACCCACCACGGAACTAGGGCCTCAAATTTTTTTATCTTATTACTTACCACTTCAGACTCCTTAAAAGTCTCTCCTTTTTTAACCAAAGATTCCAATTTTTAAAATATATTAAATTTCACATTACAGATAACCTACACCAAGGGGACATTACAGTTAATCCGTGATGGGCAGGACTTCTTGGAATTTTATAATTCCCGGACGCAGGCTGACCGACTGCCTTTTTTCTTCAAGGACAGCCCTAATTTAAGCCATCATCAGACTTGAAGATGTCCTCAGGCCGACCTATTTGTCCAGGAATGAAAGGTCACGTCTCCCTTACCCAGAGGTCGGGTCTCTGTCTAACACGAACGCGGCTTCGCTTGCATTTCGGCATTCTGGACGTTCAACTCTTCAAGTTTCTTTTTCAGTCCTTTTCTTATTTCCAGCACTCAAGAATAGGAGAACTGCCAAGGATTCAGTTGGACTTCCATTATTTTTATTTCTGTCCAAAAATGGATTATCCTGTATAGGATGGCTACTAATAATAACACTATTAATGTCTCTCTATCCGTCTCTCTGTCTGTCTCTCTGTCTGTCTCTCTGTCTACTCCTCTTTGACTTTTGAAAATCAGCAAGACCTTATTCATACGTGCTACTGTTTTCCCCATGATAGAGGTTTTTCATCTGATCAGATCCAAATGTTTCCTGTCTGTCTGCCTAGTAACTGTCCATCTATTTCGCTCTCTTATTTCCGGTAACTTCCGGCAAGCGTTCGACCTCAGGTCGTCTAGTTTGTTTGTTTGTCTGTCCAGTCTCTACAGGTCGCAATTTTGATCCCATCGCTTTCAAACTTTCACAGTTTGTGTAAAATCAAAAATGCAAGAAGCCTATTGTTTTTGGGCAATATAGGTCAAAGGTCAAGGTCAAGGTCATCAAAAGTTCCTAAAGTGCTCTTTTCTTCATATCTCCATTACTATTTGTCATAGCCACTTCAAACAGGGCTCATTTTAATCGGCATTCCAAGGCCTTTCTTCTGCTATATATGTTGCTGAAATCTGCTGTTTCTATGGTTACACATTTTGGGGGGAAACTCATGATTTTTGAAAATAAAAGGCCTAATTTTTCTAACTTTGTCATTTTTAAAGCTAGAGAGTTCTAGTTTTTTGCATCAGATAGTACTAAATAAGCTTTCAATTATACAAGTGAAAGTCTCGTAAAATCTCGCACCATTTCTCGTCAAACGAGAATTTTCGAGATTTCATTAAATATGGCTTACAGGTCGCATTTTTTAAACTATGACTTTGAAAATGACATATTTTGTGTTATTTAGAAATATCTCGAAACCAATTTTTCATTTTTTGGAAATAGCCACCAGGGGGCGTGGTACATGAAACACTGTAACATATCATTTTTCTGCAATATCTCAAAAAATATTAAACGTGACACCATTTTTTGGGTCGTATCTGAAACTAGGAACATTGGCTTATCCCTTCGCACATGTTGCTTTGTGCTGCCGTTACCATGGTTACCAAATTTTGGGGTAAAACTTGACAATCTGAAAATTCGGAGTTTTCCAGCTTCTCTCTCTGTTGATATTTGCGATAGAAAGGTCTGGTGTTTGGCGTTAGACAGCATCCCTCTAGTTCTTAGTCATTCAATCGCAAGTCTCGTCATATCTCGCACCGTTTCTCGTGAAACGAGAACACGTGACCATTCAAAGAAATGCCTATAATTATGTCATTTTTCACGCTACAGACACATGGTTTGCAGCGCTGGATAGCGGCTGACACTCGCAGTCACATTCAGGGGTCACATTGTTAGTCTCGTCAAATCTCGCGCCGTTTTTCGCCAAACCACGAAGACACGTGCCGTCGCCGCAAGTGGCGGCAGGGTCCCTACGGTGGGCGGCCGGCGTGTGCAGCGGTGCGTGACGGCCTCTCCGGGCCCCATCTATGATCATACATGTTGGAGGCACAGTCCAGACTTTATTGCTTGCCGGAAATCTTCGATTTTCGCAAGCTGGTTGGTCAGTCGCGGATGTCTGTTTGTTGCTTGCCGGAAATCTTCGATTTTCGCAAGCATGTTGATCACCCGCGTATGTTTGTTTGTTTGTTTGTTTGTTTGTCTGTCTGTTTGTCTGTATGTACACGCGCTACAGGCCACAGTTTTTAAGCAATCGCTCTGAAACTTATGCATCAAGTGTAAGATTGGTTCTCCTCGGAGCCTATTGTTTTTGGTCATGATCGGTCAAAGGTCAAGGTCAGGGTCACCAAAAAACCTAAAATTTTTACTTTCTTCATATCTTTGTCAATAATAATCGTAGCCGCATAATCTGTAGCTCATTTTATTCCTCACTATGTTAGCTTTCCAAGTGCTGGCAAATTTTTCCGGTCAATGGTTACCATGGTAACGTATTTTTGGGGGAAATTCAGAAAATTCGAAAATTTCCCTCCAAATTTCTCATTATTCAAGTTAGAGAGGTCTAGTTTTTTGTATTGCGTAGCATTTAATATGCTCTATGCGAAATTAATGTAAGTCTCGCAAAATCTCGTGCCATTTGTCGTCAAATGAGACTTTTCGAGATTTCATTAAATACGATTTACAGGTGGCAGTTTTACAGCTAAGGTTCTGAAAGTGACATATTTTCTGTTGTTCTGTATTATCTCGAACTTGTTTTTTCATTTTTCGGAAATAGCCACCAGGGGGCGTGGTACTGGAAACACTGCAACTTAGCATTTTTCTGCAATACCAAAAAAAATATTAAACGTGGCACAATGTTTACTGTCTTATCTGAAACTAGGATCGTCGGCTTATTCCTGCGTACATGTAGCTTTGCGCTGCTGTTACCATGGTAACCAAATTTTGGGGTAAAACTTGGCAATCTGAAAATAATAAGTTTTTTGCTTCTATCTCTGTTAATATTTATACTACAAGTGTCTAGTTTTCTGCATGAGGTAGCATTCCCTTGCCACTAATGCAGTTAATTGCAAGTCTCGTAGAATCTCGCTCTGTTTTCCGTCAAACGAGAAATTACGAGATTTCACAGAAATGCATATAACTTGGTCACCTTTTCGGCTAAAGAGGAGCAGTTTTCAGCATTTTGTTGCGTTTTGGGAGCTTAACAAGATAATAACTTATATCTCGCCACATCTCGTACCATCTCCCGCCAAACGAGAATATTCGAGAATTCGAACAAATGTCTTTATCTCTGTCATTTGAATGCCAGAGATTTTATTTTTCTATTGTTCAAGATTCACTTGACTAGTTTGAAGTGACAAAATTGAATATCTCGTCATATCTCGCATCATTTCTTGTCAAACGAGAACATGGGACCATTCAAAGATACGCCTATAATTCTGTTATTTAATGCTGAAGACCTTTAGTTTTCAGCATTCGATAGCGTCTAACACTCTCGGTCACATTATGTGTTTATATTGTAAGTTTCGTCAAATCTGGGATCGTTTTTTCTTCAAATAAAAAAGTACATCCTATTGCCGTGACCATAAGTGGCGGCAGTATGTGATAGTAAATGTCGGCAGGGGCATTACACTTGACAGTTGGAGCCATGCTCTATGGGTGTGCGATGGCCCATGAAGAAGACTTCTATTGTGTTGTTTTCGTCTTCCTTTGATTGCTGCTTCGTAAGCTTCACAGACCAGCGCCAACCACCTGGTTGCCATGTGTCCTCAATGTAAACAACCTTTGCTGTTTTCCTTTCCCTAAGATATGTATGGTAGCCTGTTCACTTGTCCTTAGATTGTTTATTGTTGGTGTATTGAAGTAAAATAAAATGCCAGGTTTTCTTGCATATTGATTGTAAATTGAATAAAATCATACAAGAACCAACCAATGTTCTATGACCACTATTTCAGATTTGAGATCAGAACAATTGATTTCTGCATAAACCACTATGACCAGATTTGATAAACTTTAAAGTGGTCTATATTTTTTTCTGAAGAAGTTGAGCTATAGGCTTGGAGATGCCAGCCAGTGGGTGTGAATGGATTGCAATGAAACCCACCAGGTTTGGAAATTCAAACTGGCCCTAATTTTTTTTTCTGAGGGATTTGAACCAAATGCTTTGAGATTCCAGCCAGTGGGTGTAAATGGATTGCAATGATAGCCAAACCAGGTGTGTGTGATGAGTCTGGTGGAGATGAGGTGGTCCAAAACACTATTTGCCTGTGTATAATAAGCCATATACTGTCCTCAGCTGAAATCAGCTTTCTGGGGGCTTGAAATGTTTGCTGGTGGGAACAAGGTAATATTATCTTGTTATCATGGATATACACCCTAAAATGGGTCTAAGAACACCAAATACATGCATGTTGGACCATGAGTACAGATTTGAGGTAACAAATTGTCTGTCTATAAATTAAAAAAAATCAAATATCAAACTGTTATAAACATGTATCAATATATTTAATAAAATCTCTTTTCATCCAATGAATTGCATCTTATGTTTTTATAAATAAACCATGATATTCAATTACATCCAGTAATAAAAAATAAAAATAAAATGAATTAAAGTTTTTTTGTTTTTGTTTTTTTTTTGTGGGGGGGGGTGTTTGTGTTTTTTTTGCAGTAAAATCCAGGCTTCTCTTTGGATCCCGGCGGTGGGCGAGGGTACAATGGACACCACACAACATTTGAAAGAACATTTTTTTCTGCTGTTATTGGATGACCAAGTCTCTATGAATTTAAAAAAAAATATTTTTTCCGTTATTCAAGATGACAGTGAAAATGACCCTATTTTTTCAATCATTCACCACTCTTTTCGAGCGTTCATCGAATAAGAAAGAGCCCATCCCACCGCATTTCCTGCGAGGGTTCGTTTCTTCAGAGTCCAAACAATCCTACAGGGGCGGGGTTTAGTCCATCTCGTCTTAAATTTGTGTCCGGGGCACGGCAAACATTATGAAAGCGGACAAAAACTTTCATACGGCTGGTAAATGCGTTTATATGTAAACGCGGGGAATTCCCGGACAATTCACGGAGAGATTTTATATGCAATGATACTTTTAATTATACGTTAAAATCATTTAAAATCTACCACTTTATTACTCTAAAGACATTTATTCACTGTTAAATTACCGAAATAATAACCAGCGCAAACAATGTGGGACTGCCACTAACACCAATCTGGATCACCAGCTAACATTGACTGACTACCGATCTTACATCAGACGAAAACGCTAAACACTATATATTTTTTCAACAGTTTACTGTGCAAACCGTAACAAAACCATGCAGGATATCAAATTTACAGGTTCTTAAGGAAATATGATACAAAACATAAATTGTACCTTTGCTCACATTTAATAATATCATCATGATGAATTCTCCGCGAATTCTCCGGCTGTCCGCGTTATAGATGTATATGTATTTATTAATGACAAAAATTGACATACAATTTTATGGATACCCGTATAATTGCGGTTTTCTGGACCGTCCCAGCCCACAGGTAGGATAATATGGATTCCCGACAATATTCTAATGACCGTTCCCTGAGCTGGAACGGGCTAAGAAGGTCCCTGTCATTTTTTTAATTGTCAATTCCCAGGTTTTTCGGATAAAAAAATGGCCCAATCCTTCATTCAATCTCCAGCCTCTTCTGGCGTTCCGGGTTTAAAAAAGAGCCCGTCCCATGCCTATTTCAGCTAGGACTGCAAACTCTGGGGTCAAAACAACTCAACTACGGCTTGGGATTACTACCTTTCCTCTTAAATTTCCATCGCGCCCGTGTCAAGCGTACCGTTTTATTCACAAACGTGCGGCAGGCGCCAAAAAATTTGACAGCACCCCTCTCTCATGCCAGAATATATTTTTATATATGAAGTCCTAACCCACCACGGAACTAGGGCCTCAAATTTTTTTATCTTATTACTTACCACTTCAGACTCCTTAAAAGTCTCTCCTTTTTTAACCAAAGATTCCAATTTTTAAAATATATTTAATTTCACATTACAGATAACCTACACCAAGGGGACATTACAGTTAATCCGTGATGGGCAGGACTTCTTGGAATTTTATAATTCCCGGACGCAGGCTGACCGACTGCCTTTTTTCTTCAAGGACAGCCCTAATTTAAGCCATCATCAGACTTGAAGATGTCCTCAGGCCGACCTATTTGTCCAGGTCACGTCTCCCTTACCCAGAGGTCGGGTCTCTGTCTAACACGAACGCGGCTTCGCTTGCATTTCGGCATTCTGGACGTTCAACTCTTCAAGTTTCATTTTCAGTGCTTTTCTTATTTCCAGCACTCAAGAATAGGAGAACTGCCAAGGATTCAGTTGGACTTCCTTTATTTTTATTTCTGTCCAAAAATGGATTATCCTGTATAGGATGGCTACTAATAACAACACTATTAATGTCTCTCTATCCGTCTGTCTGTCTGTCTGTCTCTCTGTCTGTCTCTCTGTCTACTCCTCTTTGACTTTTGAAAATCAGCAAGACCTTATTCATATGTGCTACTGTTTTCCCCATGATAGAGGTTTTTCATTTGATCAGATCCAAATGTTCCCTGTCTGTCTGCCTAGTAACTGTCCATCTATTTCGCTGTCTTATTTCCGGTCACTTCCGGCAAGCGTTCGACCTCAGGTCGTCTAGTTTGTTTGTTTGTCTGTCCAGTCTCTACAGGTCGCAATTTTGATCCCATCGCTTTCAAACTTTCACAGTTTGTGTAAAATCAAAAATGCAAGAAGCCTATTGTTTTTGGGCAATATAGGTCAAAGGTCAAGGTCAAGGTCATCAAAAGTTCCTAAAGTGCTCTTTTCTTCATATCTCCATTACTATTTGTCATAGCCACTTCAAACAGGGCTCATTTTAATCGGCATTCCAAGGCCTTTCTTCTGCTATATATGTTGCTGAAATCTGCTGTTTCTATGGTTACACATTTTGGGGGGAAACTCATGATTTTCGAAAATAAAAGGCCTAATTTTTCTAACTTTGTCATTTTTAAAGCTAGAGAGTTCTAGTTTTTTGCATCAGATAGTACTAAATAAGCTTTCAATTATACAAGTGAAAGTCTCGTAAAATCTCGCACCATTTCTCGTCAAACGAGAATTTTCGAGATTTCATTAAATATGGCTTACAGGTCGCATTTTTTAAACTATGACTTTGAAAATGACATATTTTGTGTTATTTAGAAATATCTCGAAACCAATTTTTCATTTTTTGGAAATAGCCACCAGGGGGCGTGGTACATGAAACACTGTAACATATCATTTTTCTGCAATATCTCAAAAAATATTAAACGTGACACCATTTTTTGGGTCGTATCTGAAACTAGGAACATTGGCTTATCCCTTCGCACATGTTGCTTTGTGCTGCCGTTACCATGGTTACCAAATTTTGGGGTAAAACTTGACAATCTGAAAATTCGGAGTTTTCCAGCTTCTCTCTCTGTTGATATTTGCGATAGAAAGGTCTGGTGTTTGGCGTTAGACAGCATCCCTCTAGTTCTTAGTCATTCAATCGCAAGTCTCGTCATATCTCGCACCGTTTCTCGTGAAACGAGAACACGTGACCATTCAAAGAAATGCCTATAATTATGTCATTTTTCACGCTACAGACACATGGTTTGCAGCGCTGGAAAGCGGCTGACACTCGCAGTCACATTCAGGGGTCACATTGTTAGTCTCGTCAAATCTCGCGCCGTTTTTCGCCAAACCACGAAGACACGTGCCGTCGCCGCAAGTGGCGGCAGGGTCCCTACGGTGGGCGGCCGGCGTGTGCAGCGGTGCGTGACGGCCTCTCCGGGCCCCATCTATGATCATACATGTTGGAGGCACAGTCCAGACTTTATTGCTTGCCGGAAATCTTCGATTTTCGCAAGCTGGTTGGTCAGTCGCGGATGTCTGTTTGTCTGTTTGTTTGTTTGTTTGTTTGTCTGTCCAGTCTCTACAGGTCGCAATTTTGATCCCATCGCTTTCAAACTTTCACAGTTTGTGTAAAATCAAAAATGCAAGAAGCCTATTGTTTTTGGGCAATATAGGTCAAAGGTCAAGGTCAAGGTCATCAAAAGTTCCTAAAGTGCTCTTTTCTTCATATCTCCATTACTATTTGTCATAGCCACTTCAAACATGTGTATTCCAAGGCCTTTCTTCTGCTTTATATGTTGCTGAAATCTGCTGTTTCTATGGTTACACATTTTGGGGGGAAACTCATGATTTTCGAAAATAAAAGGCCTAATTTTTCTAACTTTGTCATTTTTAAAGCTAGAGAGTTCTAGTTTTTTGCATCAGATAGTACTAAATAAGCTTTCAATTATACAAGTGAAAGTCTCGTAAAATCTCGCACCATTTCTCGTCAAACGAGAATTTTCGAGATTTCATTAAATATGGCTTACAGGTCGCATTTTTTAAACTATGACTTTGAAAATGACATATTTTGTGTTATTTAGAAATATCTCGAAACCAATTTTTCATTTTTTGGAAATAGCCACCAGGGGGCGTGGTACATGAAACACTGTAACATATCATTTTTCTGCAATATCTCAAAAAATATTAAACGTGACACCATTTTTTGGGTCGTATCTGAAACTAGGAACATTGGCTTATCCCTTCGCACATGTTGCTTTGTGCTGCCGTTACCATGGTTACCAAATTTTGGGGTAAAACTTGACAATCTGAAAATTCGGAGTTTTCCAGCTTCTCTCTCTGTTGATATTTGCGATAGAAAGGTCTGGTGTTTGGCGTTAGACAGCATCCCTCTAGTTCTTAGTCATTCAATCGCAAGTCTCGTCATATCTCGCACCGTTTCTCGTGAAACGAGAACACGTGACCATTCAAAGAAATGCCTATAATTCTGTCATTTTTCACGCTACAGACACATGGTTTGCAGCGCTGGATAGCGGCTGACACTCGCAGTCACATTCAGGGGTCACATTGTTAGTCTCGTCAAATCTCGCGCCGTTTTTCGCCAAACCACGAAGACACGTGCCGTCGCCGCAAGTGGCGGCAGGGTCCCTACGGTGGGCGGCCGGCGTGTGCAGCGGTGCGTGACGGCCTCTCCGGGCCCCATCTATGATCATACATGTTGGAGGCACAGTCCAGACTTTATTGCTTGCCGGAAATCTTCGATTTTCGCAAGCTGGTTGGTCAGTCGCGGATGTCTGTTTGTCTGTTTGTTTGTTTGTTTGTTTGTCTGTCCAGTCTCTACAGGTCGCAATTTTGATCCCATCGCTTTCAAACTTTCACAGTTTGTGTAAAATCAAAAATGCAAGAAGCCTATTGTTTTTGGGCAATATAGGTCAAAGGTCAAGGTCAAGGTCATCAAAAGTTCCTAAAGTGCTCTTTTCTTCATATCTCCATTACTATTTGTCATAGCCACTTCAAACATGTGTATTCCAAGGCCTTTCTTCTGCTTTATATGTTGCTGAAATCTGCTGTTTCTATGGTTACACATTTTGGGGGGAAACTCATGATTTTCGAAAATAAAAGGCCTAATTTTTCTAACTTTGTCATTTTTAAAGCTAGAGAGTTCTAGTTTTTTGCATCAGATAGTACTAAATAAGCTTTCAATTATACAAGTGAAAGTCTCGTAAAATCTCGCACCATTTCTCGTCAAACGAGAATTTTCGAGATTTCATTAAATATGGCTTACAGGTCGCATTTTTTAAACTATGACTTTGAAAATGACATATTTTGTGTTATTTAGAAATATCTCGAAACCAATTTTTCATTTTTTGGAAATAGCCACCAGGGGGCGTGGTACATGAAACACTGTAACATATCATTTTTCTGCAATATCTCAAAAAATATTAAACGTGACACCATTTTTTGGGTCGTATCTGAAACTAGGAACATTGGCTTATCCCTTCGCACATGTTGCTTTGTGCTGCCGTTACCATGGTTACCAAATTTTGGGGTAAAACTTGACAATCTGAAAATTCGGAGTTTTCCAGCTTCTCTCTCTGTTGATATTTGCGATAGAAAGGTCTGGTGTTTGGCGTTAGACAGCATCCCTCTAGTTCTTAGTCATTCAATCGCAAGTCTCGTCATATCTCGCACCGTTTCTCGTGAAACGAGAACACGTGACCATTCAAAGAAATGCCTATAATTCTGTCATTTTTCACGCTACAGACACATGGTTTGCAGCGCTGGATAGCGGCTGACACTCGCAGTCACATTCAGGGGTCACATTGTTAGTCTCGTCAAATCTCGCGCCGTTTTTCGCCAAACCACGAAGACACGTGCCGTCGCCGCAAGTGGCGGCAGGGTCCCTACGGTGGGCGGCCGGCGTGTGCAGCGGTGCGTGACGGCCTCTCCGGGCCCCATCTATGATCATACATGTTGGAGGCACAGTCCAGACTTTATTGCTTGCCGGAAATCTTCGATTTTCGCAAGCTGGTTGGTCAGTCGCGGATGTCTGTTTGTTGCTTGCCGGAAATCTTCGATTTTCGCAAGCATGTTGATCACCCGCGTATGTTTGTTTGTTTGTTTGTTTGTCTGTCTGTCTGTCTGTTTGTCTGTATGTACACGCGCTACAGGCCACACTTTTTAAGCAATCGCTCTGAAACTTATCCATAAACTGTAAGATCTGTTCTCCTCGGAGCCTATTGTTTTTGGTCATGATCGGTCAAAGGTCAAGGTCAGGGTCACCAAAAAACCTTAAATCTTTATTTTCTTCATATCTTCGTCAATAATAATCGTAGCCGCATAATCTGTAGCTCATTTTATTCCTCACTATGTTAGCTTTCCAAGTGCTGGCAAATTTTTCCGGTCAATTGTTACCATGGTAACGTATTTTGGGGGGAAAATAAGAAAATTCGAAAATTTCCCTCCAAATTTCTCATTTTTTGAGTTAGAGAGGCCTAGTTTTTTGCAATGCGTAGCATTTAATATGCTCTATGCGAAATTAATGTGAGTCTCGCAAAATCTCGTGCCATTTGTCGTCAAATGAGACTTTCCGAGATTTCATTAAATATGATTTACAGGTGGCAGTTTTACGGCTAAGGTTCTGAAAGTGACATATTTTCTGTTGTTCTGTATTATCTCAAACTTGTTTTTTCATTTTTCGGAAATAGCCACCAGGGGGCGTGGTACTGGAAACACTGTAACATATCATTTTTCCGCAATATCTAAAAAAATATTAAGCATATAACAATTTTTTTTGTCGCATCTAAAACTAGGATCATTGCCTTATTCCTTCGTACATTTAGCCTTGTGCTGCCGTTACCATGGTGACCAAATTTTGGGGTAAAACTTGACAATCTGAAATACGGAGTGTTCCTGCTTCTGTCTCTGTCAATATTTGCGATAGAACGCTCTGGTTTTTGGCGTTAGATAGCATTAGTTTACTTCTTAGTCATTCAATAGAAAGGCTCGTCATATCTCGCACCGTTTCTCGTGAAACGAGAACACGAGACCATTCAAAGAAATGCCTATAATTCTGTCATTTTTCACGCTACAGACACACGGTTTGCAGCGTTGGATAGCGGCTGACACTCGCAGTCACATTCAGGGGTCACATTGTTAGTCTCGTCAAATCTCGCGCCGTTTTTCGCCAAACCACGAAGACCCGTGCCATCGCCGCAAGTGCCGGCAGGGTCCTTATGGTGGGCGGCCGGCGTGTGCAGCGGTGCGTGTCGGCCTTTCCGGGCCCTGTCTATTATCCTACATGTTGGAGGCACAGTCACAACTTTATTGCTTGCCGGAAATCTTCGATTTTCGCAAGCATGTTGATCACCCGCGTATGTTTGTTTGTTTGTTTGTTTGTCTGTCTGTCTGTCTATTTGTCTGTATGTACACGCGCTACAGGCCACACTTTTTAAGCAATCGCTCTGAAACTTATCCATAAACTGTAAGATCTGTTCTCCTCGGAGCCTATTGTTTTTGGTCATGATCGGTCAAAGGTCAAGGTCAGGGTCACCAAAAAACCTTAAATCTTTATTTTCTTCATATCTTCGTCAATAATAATCGTAGCCGCATAATCTGTAGCTCATTTTATTCCTCACTATGTTAGCTTTCCAAGTGCTGGCAAATTTTTCCGGTCAATTGTTACCATGGTAACGTATTTTGGGGGGAAAATAAGAAAATTCGAAAATTTCCCTCCAAATTTCTCATTTTTTGAGTTAGAGAGGCCTAGTTTTTTGCAATGCGTAGCATTTAATATGCTCTATGCGAAATTAATGTGAGTCTCGCAAAATCTCGTGCCATTTGTCGTCAAATGAGACTTTCCGAGATTTCATTAAATATGATTTACAGGTGGCAGTTTTACGGCTAAGGTTCTGAAAGTGACATATTTTCTGTTGTTCTGTATTATCTCAAACTTGTTTTTTCATTTTTCGGAAATAGCCACCAGGGGGCGTGGTACTGGAAACACTGTAACATATCATTTTTCCGCAATATCTAAAAAAATATTAAGCATATAACAATTTTTTTTGTCGCATCTAAAACTAGGATCATTGCCTTATTCCTTCGTACATTTAGCCTTGTGCTGCCGTTACCATGGTGACCAAATTTTGGGGTAAAACTTGACAATCTGAAATACGGAGTGTTCCTGCTTCTGTCTCTGTCAATATTTGCGATAGAACGCTCTGGTTTTTGGCGTTAGATAGCATTAGTTTACTTCTTAGTCATTCAATAGAAAGGCTCGTCATATCTCGCACCGTTTCTCGTGAAACGAGAACACGAGACCATTCAAAGAAATGCCTATAATTCTGTCATTTTTCACGCTACAGACACACGGTTTGCAGCGTTGGATAGCGGCTGACACTCGCAGTCACATTCAGGGGTCACATTGTTAGTCTCGTCAAATCTCGCGCCGTTTTTCGCCAAACCACGAAGACCCGTGCCATCGCCGCAAGTGCCGGCAGGGTCCTTATGGTGGGCGGCCGGCGTGTGCAGCGGTGCGTGTCGGCCTTTCCGGGCCCTGTCTATTATCCTACATGTTGGAGGCACAGTCACAACTTTATTGCTTGCCGGAAATCTTCGATTTTCGCAAGCATGTTGATCACCCGCGTATGTTTGTTTGTTGCTTGCCGGAAATCTTCGATTTCCGCAAGCATATTGGTCAGTTGCGTATGTCTGTTTGTCTGTCTGTCTGTTTGTTTGTTTGTTTGTCACCACTCTCCTGGCCACAATTTTGCCACAATAACCTTGAAACTTACAGGGATGTTCGAAAACGTAATTTCTAGGTGCCCTATTGTTTTTGGTCAACATTGCTCCAAGGTCAAGGGTCAAGGTCACGACAGGTATGGTTAACGGTTTTTGCACCATAACTTCGCCATAAATAGGCTTATCCACTTCTGCAATAGCTCATTTTTTTCGTCATCACCTGGCCTTTCTTCTGACATGTAGCTTACTTAAATTTGCCGTTACCATGGTTACATTTGTTGGGCAAAAATCATGGAAATTGGAAATAACACGACCATTTTTTGTAACTTTGTCAATTTTTAAGCTACAGACGTCTGGTTTTGGTCATTATGTACCTTATGGGCAGCTTGACATGATAAAACTGAAAGTCTCGCCAAATCTCGCACCATTTCTCGCCAAACGAGAGTCTTCGAGATTTCATTAAATATGACCTACAGGTTGCATTTTTTTAACAATGGCTTTGAAATTGATATATTTTGTGTTATTTATAAATATCTCGAAATCAGTTTTTCATTTTTTGGAAATAGCCACCAGGGGGCGTGGTACATGAAACACTGTAACATGTCATTTTTCTGCAATATCTCAAAAAATATTAAACGTGACACCATTTTTTTTGGTCGTATCTGAAACTAGGAACATTGGCTTATCTCTTCGCACATGTTGCTTTGTGCTGCCGTTACCATGGTTACCAAATTTTGGGGTAAAACTTGACAATCTGAAAATTCGGAGTTTTCCAGCTTCTCTCTCTGTTGATATTTGCGATAGAAAGGTCTGGTGTTTGGCGTTAGACAGCATCCCTCTAGTTCTTAGTCATTCAATCGCAAGTCTCGTCATATCTCGCACCGTTTCTCGTGAAACGAGAACACGTCACCATTCAAAGAAATGCCTATAATTCTGTCATTTTTCACGCTACAGGCACATGGTTTGCAGCGCTGGATAGCGGCTGACACTCGCAGTCACATTCAGGGGTCACATTGTTAGTCTCGTCAAATCTCGCGCCGTTTTTCGCCATACCACGAAGACACTCGCCGTCGCCGCAAGTGGCGGCAGGGTCCTTACGGTGGGCGGCCGGCGTGTGCAGCGGTCCGTGACGGCCTCTCCGGGCCCCATCTATGATCATACATGTTGGAGGCACAGTCCATATTTTATTGCTTGCCGGAAATCTTCGATTTCCGCAAGCATATTGGTCAGTTGCGTATGTCTGTTTGTCTGTCTGTCTGTTTGTTTGTTTGTTTGTCACCACTCTCCTGGCCACAATTTTGCCACAATAACCTTGAAACTTACAGGGATGTTCGAAAACGTAATTTCTAGGTGCCCTATTGTTTTTGGTCAACATTGCTCCAAGGTCAAGGGTCAAGGTCACGACAGGTATGGTTAACGGTTTTTGCACCATAACTTCGCCATAAATAGGCTTATCCACTTCTGCAATAGCTCATTTTTTTCGTCATCACCTGGCCTTTCTTCTGACATGTAGCTTACTTAAATTTGCCGTTACCATGGTTACATTTGTTGGGCAAAAATCATGGAAATTGGAAATAACACGACCATTTTTTGTAACTTTGTCAATTTTTAAGCTACAGACGTCTGGTTTTGGTCATTATGTACCTTATGGGCAGCTTGACATGATAAAACTGAAAGTCTCGCCAAATCTCGCACCATTTCTCGCCAAACGAGAGTCTTCGAGATTTCATTAAATATGACCTACAGGTTGCATTTTTTTAACAATGGCTTTGAAATTGATATATTTTGTGTTATTTATAAATATCTCGAAATCAGTTTTTCATTTTTTGGAAATAGCCACCAGGGGGCGTGGTACATGAAACACTGTAACATGTCATTTTTCTGCAATATCTCAAAAAATATTAAACGTGACACCATTTTTTTTGGTCGTATCTGAAACTAGGAACATTGGCTTATCTCTTCGCACATGTTGCTTTGTGCTGCCGTTACCATGGTTACCAAATTTTGGGGTAAAACTTGACAATCTGAAAATTCGGAGTTTTCCAGATTCTATCTCTGTTGATATTTGCGATAGAAAGGTCTGGTTTTTGGCGTTAGACAGCATCCCTCTAGTTCTAAGCTGTTCAATCGCAAGTCTCGTCATATCTCGCACCGTTTCTCGTGAAACGAGAACACGTCACCATTCAAAGAAATGCCTATAATTCTGTCATTTTTCACGCTACAGGCACATGGTTTGCAGCGCTGGATAGCGGCTGACACTCGCAGTCACATTCAGGGGTCACATTGTTAGTCTCGTCAAATCTCGCGCCGTTTTTCGCCATACCACGAAGACACTCGCCGTCGCCGCAAGTGGCGGCAGGGTCCTTACGGTGGGCGGCCGGCGTGTGCAGCGGTCCGTGACGGCCTCTCCGGGCCCCATCTATGATCATACATGTTGGAGGCACAGTCCATATTTTATTGCTTGCCGGAAATCTTCGATTTCCGCAAGCATATTGGTCAGTTGCGTATGTCTGTTTGTCTGTCTGTCTGTTTGTTTGTTTGTTTGTCACCACTCTCCTGGCCACAATTTTGCCACAATAACCTTGAAACTTACAGGGATGTTCGAAAACGTAATTTCTAGGTGCCCTATTGTTTTTGGTCAACATTGCTCCAAGGTCAAGGGTCAAGGTCACGACAGGTATGGTTAACGGTTTTTGCACCATAACTTCGCCATAAATAGGCTTATCCACTTCTGCAATAGCTCATTTTTTTCGTCATCACCTGGCCTTTCTTCTGACATGTAGCTTACTTAAATTTGCCGTTACCATGGTTACATTTGTTGGGCAAAAATCATGGAAATTGGAAATAACACGACCATTTTTTGTAACTTTGTCAATTTTTAAGCTACAGACGTCTGGTTTTGGTCATTATGTACCTTATGGGCAGCTTGACATGATAAAACTGAAAGTCTCGCCAAATCTCGCACCATTTCTCGCCAAACGAGAGTCTTCGAGATTTCATTAAATATGACCTACAGGTTGCATTTTTTTAACAATGGCTTTGAAATTGATATATTTTGTGTTATTTATAAATATCTCGAAATCAGTTTTTCATTTTTTGGAAATAGCCACCAGGGGGCGTGGTACATGAAACACTGTAACATGTCATTTTTCTGCAATATCTCAAAAAATATTAAACGTGACACCATTTTTTTTGGTCGTATCTGAAACTAGGAACATTGGCTTATCTCTTCGCACATGTTGCTTTGTGCTGCCGTTACCATGGTTACCAAATTTTGGGGTAAAACTTGACAATCTGAAAATTCGGAGTTTTCCAGATTCTATCTCTGTTGATATTTGCGATAGAAAGGTCTGGTTTTTGGCGTTAGACAGCATCCCTCTAGTTCTAAGCTGTTCAATCGCAAGTCTCGTCATATCTCGCACCGTTTCTCGTGAAACGAGAACACGTCACCATTCAAAGAAATGCCTATAATTCTGTCATTTTTCACGCTACAGGCACATGGTTTGCAGCGCTGGATAGCGGCTGACACTCGCAGTCACATTCAGGGGTCACATTGTTAGTCTCGTCAAATCTCGCGCCGTTTTTCGCCATACCACGAAGACACTCGCCGTCGCCGCAAGTGGCGGCAGGGTCCTTACGGTGGGCGGCCGGCGTGTGCAGCGGTCCGTGACGGCCTCTCCGGGCCCCATCTATGATCATACATGTTGGAGGCACAGTCCATATTTTATTGCTTGCCGGAAATCTTCGATTTCCGCAAGCATATTGGTCAGTTGCGTATGTCTGTTTGTCTGTCTGTCTGTTTGTTTGTTTGTTTGTCACCACTCTCCTGGCCACAATTTTGCCACAATAACCTTGAAACTTACAGGGATGTTCGAAAACGTAATTTCTAGGTGCCCTATTGTTTTTGGTCAACATTGCTCCAAGGTCAAGGGTCAAGGTCACGACAGGTATGGTTAACGGTTTTTGCACCATAACTTCGCCATAAATAGGCTTATCCACTTCTGCAATAGCTCATTTTTTTCGTCATCACCTGGCCTTTCTTCTGACATGTAGCTTACTTAAATTTGCCGTTACCATGGTTACATTTGTTGGGCAAAAATCATGGAAATTGGAAATAACACGACCATTTTTTGTAACTTTGTCAATTTTTAAGCTACAGACGTCTGGTTTTGGTCATTATGTACCTTATGGGCAGCTTGACATGATAAAACTGAAAGTCTCGCCAAATCTCGCACCATTTCTCGCCAAACGAGAGTCTTCGAGATTTCATTAAATATGACCTACAGGTTGCATTTTTTTAACAATGGCTTTGAAATTGATATATTTTGTGTTATTTATAAATATCTCGAAATCAGTTTTTCATTTTTTGGAAATAGCCACCAGGGGGCGTGGTACATGAAACACTGTAACATGTCATTTTTCTGCAATATCTCAAAAAATATTAAACGTGACACCATTTTTTTTGGTCGTATCTGAAACTAGGAACATTGGCTTATCTCTTCGCACATGTTGCTTTGTGCTGCCGTTACCATGGTTACCAAATTTTGGGGTAAAACTTGACAATCTGAAAATTCGGAGTTTTCCAGATTCTATCTCTGTTGATATTTGCGATAGAAAGGTCTGGTTTTTGGCGTTAGACAGCATCCCTCTAGTTCTAAGCTGTTCAATCGCAAGTCTCGTCATATCTCGCACCGTTTCTCGTGAAACGAGAACACGTCACCATTCAAAGAAATGCCTATAATTCTGTCATTTTTCACGCTACAGGCACATGGTTTGCAGCGCTGGATAGCGGCTGACACTCGCAGTCACATTCAGGGGTCACATTGTTAGTCTCGTCAAATCTCGCGCCGTTTTTCGCCATACCACGAAGACACTCGCCGTCGCCGCAAGTGGCGGCAGGGTCCTTACGGTGGGCGGCCGGCGTGTGCAGCGGTCCGTGACGGCCTCTCCGGGCCCCATCTATGATCATACATGTTGGAGGCACAGTCCATATTTTATTGCTTGCCGGAAATCTTCGATTTCCGCAAGCATATTGGTCAGTTGCGTATGTCTGTTTGTCTGTCTGTCTGTTTGTTTGTTTGTTTGTCACCACTCTCCTGGCCACAATTTTGCCACAATAACCTTGAAACTTACAGGGATGTTCGAAAACGTAATTTCTAGGTGCCCTATTGTTTTTGGTCAACATTGCTCCAAGGTCAAGGGTCAAGGTCACGACAGGTATGGTTAACGGTTTTTGCACCATAACTTCGCCATAAATAGGCTTATCCACTTCTGCAATAGCTCATTTTTTTCGTCATCACCTGGCCTTTCTTCTGACATGTAGCTTACTTAAATTTGCCGTTACCATGGTTACATTTGTTGGGCAAAAATCATGGAAATTGGAAATAACACGACCATTTTTTGTAACTTTGTCAATTTTTAAGCTACAGACGTCTGGTTTTGGTCATTATGTACCTTATGGGCAGCTTGACATGATAAAACTGAAAGTCTCGCCAAATCTCGCACCATTTCTCGCCAAACGAGAGTCTTCGAGATTTCATTAAATATGACCTACAGGTTGCATTTTTTTAACAATGGCTTTGAAATTGATATATTTTGTGTTATTTATAAATATCTCGAAATCAGTTTTTCATTTTTTGGAAATAGCCACCAGGGGGCGTGGTACATGAAACACTGTAACATGTCATTTTTCTGCAATATCTCAAAAAATATTAAACGTGACACCATTTTTTTTGGTCGTATCTGAAACTAGGAACATTGGCTTATCTCTTCGCACATGTTGCTTTGTGCTGCCGTTACCATGGTTACCAAATTTTGGGGTAAAACTTGACAATCTGAAAATTCGGAGTTTTCCAGATTCTATCTCTGTTGATATTTGCGATAGAAAGGTCTGGTTTTTGGCGTTAGACAGCATCCCTCTAGTTCTAAGCTGTTCAATCGCAAGTCTCGTCATATCTCGCACCGTTTCTCGTGAAACGAGAACACGTCACCATTCAAAGAAATGCCTATAATTCTGTCATTTTTCACGCTACAGGCACATGGTTTGCAGCGCTGGATAGCGGCTGACACTCGCAGTCACATTCAGGGGTCACATTGTTAGTCTCGTCAAATCTCGCGCCGTTTTTCGCCATACCACGAAGACACTCGCCGTCGCCGCAAGTGGCGGCAGGGTCCTTACGGTGGGCGGCCGGCGTGTGCAGCGGTCCGTGACGGCCTCTCCGGGCCCCATCTATGATCATTCATGTTGGAGGCACAGTCCATATTTTATTGCTTGCCGGAAATCTTCGATTTCCGCAAGCATATTGGTCAGTTGCGTATGTCTGTTTGTCTGTCTGTCTGTTTGTTTGTTTGTTTGTCACCACTCTCCTGGCCACAATTTTGCCACAATAACCTTGAAACTTACAGGGATGTTCGAAAACGTAATTTCTAGGTGCCCTATTGTTTTTGGTCAACATTGCTCCAAGGTCAAGGGTCAAGGTCACGACAGGTATGGTTAACGGTTTTTGCACCATAACTTCGCCATAAATAGGCTTATCCACTTCTGCAATAGCTCATTTTTTTCGTCATCACCTGGCCTTTCTTCTGACATGTAGCTTACTTAAATTTGCCGTTACCATGGTTACATTTGTTGGGCAAAAATCATGGAAATTGGAAATAACACGACCATTTTTTGTAACTTTGTCAATTTTTAAGCTACAGACGTCTGGTTTTGGTCATTATGTACCTTATGGGCAGCTTGACATGATAAAACTGAAAGTCTCGCCAAATCTCGCACCATTTCTCGCCAAACGAGAGTCTTCGAGATTTCATTAAATATGACCTACAGGTTGCATTTTTTTAACAATGGCTTTGAAATTGATATATTTTGTGTTATTTATAAATATCTCGAAATCAGTTTTTCATTTTTTGGAAATAGCCACCAGGGGGCGTGGTACATGAAACACTGTAACATGTCATTTTTCTGCAATATCTCAAAAAATATTAAACGTGACACCATTTTTTTTGGTCGTATCTGAAACTAGGAACATTGGCTTATCTCTTCGCACATGTTGCTTTGTGCTGCCGTTACCATGGTTACCAAATTTTGGGGTAAAACTTGACAATCTGAAAATTCGGAGTTTTCCAGATTCTATCTCTGTTGATATTTGCGATAGAAAGGTCTGGTTTTTGGCGTTAGACAGCATCCCTCTAGTTCTAAGCTGTTCAATCGCAAGTCTCGTCATATCTCGCACCGTTTCTCGTGAAACGAGAACACGTCACCATTCAAAGAAATGCCTATAATTCTGTCATTTTTCACGCTACAGGCACATGGTTTGCAGCGCTGGATAGCGGCTGACACTCGCAGTCACATTCAGGGGTCACATTGTTAGTCTCGTCAAATCTCGCGCCGTTTTTCGCCATACCACGAAGACACTCGCCGTCGCCGCAAGTGGCGGCAGGGTCCTTACGGTGGGCGGCCGGCGTGTGCAGCGGTCCGTGACGGCCTCTCCGGGCCCCATCTATGATCATACATGTTGGAGGCACAGTCCATATTTTATTGCTTGCCGGAAATCTTCGATTTCCGCAAGCATATTGGTCAGTTGCGTATGTCTGTTTGTCTGTCTGTCTGTTTGTTTGTTTGTTTGTCACCACTCTCCTGGCCACAATTTTGCCACAATAACCTTGAAACTTACAGGGATGTTCGAAAACGTAATTTCTAGGTGCCCTATTGTTTTTGGTCAACATTGCTCCAAGGTCAAGGGTCAAGGTCACGACAGGTATGGTTAACGGTTTTTGCACCATAACTTCGCCATAAATAGGCTTATCCACTTCTGCAATAGCTCATTTTTTTCGTCATCACCTGGCCTTTCTTCTGACATGTAGCTTACTTAAATTTGCCGTTACCATGGTTACATTTGTTGGGCAAAAATCATGGAAATTGGAAATAACACGACCATTTTTTGTAACTTTGTCAATTTTTAAGCTACAGACGTCTGGTTTTGGTCATTATGTACCTTATGGGCAGCTTGACATGATAAAACTGAAAGTCTCGCCAAATCTCGCACCATTTCTCGCCAAACGAGAGTCTTCGAGATTTCATTAAATATGACCTACAGGTTGCATTTTTTTAACAATGGCTTTGAAATTGATATATTTTGTGTTATTTATAAATATCTCGAAATCAGTTTTTCATTTTTTGGAAATAGCCACCAGGGGGCGTGGTACATGAAACACTGTAACATGTCATTTTTCTGCAATATCTCAAAAAATATTAAACGTGACACCATTTTTTTTGGTCGTATCTGAAACTAGGAACATTGGCTTATCTCTTCGCACATGTTGCTTTGTGCTGCCGTTACCATGGTTACCAAATTTTGGGGTAAAACTTGACAATCTGAAAATTCGGAGTTTTCCAGATTCTATCTCTGTTGATATTTGCGATAGAAAGGTCTGGTTTTTGGCGTTAGACAGCATCCCTCTAGTTCTAAGCTGTTCAATCGCAAGTCTCGTCATATCTCGCACCGTTTCTCGTGAAACGAGAACACGTCACCATTCAAAGAAATGCCTATAATTCTGTCATTTTTCACGCTACAGGCACATGGTTTGCAGCGCTGGATAGCGGCTGACACTCGCAGTCACATTCAGGGGTCACATTGTTAGTCTCGTCAAATCTCGCGCCGTTTTTCGCCATACCACGAAGACACTCGCCGTCGCCGCAAGTGGCGGCAGGGTCCTTACGGTGGGCGGCCGGCGTGTGCAGCGGTCCGTGACGGCCTCTCCGGGCCCCATCTATGATCATACATGTTGGAGGCACAGTCCATATTTTATTGCTTGCCGGAAATCTTCGATTTCCGCAAGCATATTGGTCAGTTGCGTATGTCTGTTTGTCTGTCTGTCTGTTTGTTTGTTTGTTTGTCACCACTCTCCTGGCCACAATTTTGCCACAATAACCTTGAAACTTACAGGGATGTTCGAAAACGTAATTTCTAGGTGCCCTATTGTTTTTGGTCAACATTGCTCCAAGGTCAAGGGTCAAGGTCACGACAGGTATGGTTAACGGTTTTTGCACCATAACTTCGCCATAAATAGGCTTATCCACTTCTGCAATAGCTCATTTTTTTCGTCATCACCTGGCCTTTCTTCTGACATGTAGCTTACTTAAATTTGCCGTTACCATGGTTACATTTGTTGGGCAAAAATCATGGAAATTGGAAATAACACGACCATTTTTTGTAACTTTGTCAATTTTTAAGCTACAGACGTCTGGTTTTGGTCATTATGTACCTTATGGGCAGCTTGACATGATAAAACTGAAAGTCTCGCCAAATCTCGCACCATTTCTCGCCAAACGAGAGTCTTCAAGATTTCATTAAATATGACCTACAGGTTGCATTTTTTTAACAATGGCTTTGAAATTGATATATTTTGTGTTATTTATAAATATCTCGAAATCAGTTTTTCATTTTTTGGAAATAGCCACCAGGGGGCGTGGTACATGAAACACTGTAACATGTCATTTTTCTGCAATATCTCAAAAAATATTAAACGTGACACCATTTTTTTTGGTCGTATCTGAAACTAGGAACATTGGCTTATCTCTTCGCACATGTTGCTTTGTGCTGCCGTTACCATGGTTACCAAATTTTGGGGTAAAACTTGACAATCTGAAAATTCGGAGTTTTCCAGATTCTATCTCTGTTGATATTTGCGATAGAAAGGTCTGGTTTTTGGCGTTAGACAGCATCCCTCTAGTTCTAAGCTGTTCAATCGCAAGTCTCGTCATATCTCGCACCGTTTCTCGTGAAACGAGAACACGTCACCATTCAAAGAAATGCCTATAATTCTGTCATTTTTCACGCTACAGGCACATGGTTTGCAGCGCTGGATAGCGGCTGACACTCGCAGTCACATTCAGGGGTCACATTGTTAGTCTCGTCAAATCTCGCGCCGTTTTTCGCCATACCACGAAGACACTCGCCGTCGCCGCAAGTGGCGGCAGGGTCCTTACGGTGGGCGGCCGGCGTGTGCAGCGGTCCGTGACGGCCTCTCCGGGCCCCATCTATGATCATACATGTTGGAGGCACAGTCCATATTTTATTGCTTGCCGGAAATCTTCGATTTCCGCAAGCATATTGGTCAGTTGCGTATGTCTGTTTGTCTGTCTGTCTGTTTGTTTGTTTGTTTGTCACCACTCTCCTGGCCACAATTTTGCCACAATAACCTTGAAACTTACAGGGATGTTCGAAAACGTAATTTCTAGGTGCCCTATTGTTTTTGGTCAACATTGCTCCAAGGTCAAGGGTCAAGGTCACGACAGGTATGGTTAACGGTTTTTGCACCATAACTTCGCCATAAATAGGCTTATCCACTTCTGCAATAGCTCATTTTTTTCGTCATCACCTGGCCTTTCTTCTGACATGTAGCTTACTTAAATTTGCCGTTACCATGGTTACATTTGTTGGGCAAAAATCATGGAAATTGGAAATAACACGACCATTTTTTGTAACTTTGTCAATTTTTAAGCTACAGACGTCTGGTTTTGGTCATTATGTACCTTATGGGCAGCTTGACATGATAAAACTGAAAGTCTCGCCAAATCTCGCACCATTTCTCGCCAAACGAGAGTCTTCGAGATTTCATTAAATATGACCTACAGGTTGCATTTTTTTAACAATGGCTTTGAAATTGATATATTTTGTGTTATTTATAAATATCTCGAAATCAGTTTTTCATTTTTTGGAAATAGCCACCAGGGGGCGTGGTACATGAAACACTGTAACATGTCATTTTTCTGCAATATCTCAAAAAATATTAAACGTGACACCATTTTTTTTGGTCGTATCTGAAACTAGGAACATTGGCTTATCTCTTCGCACATGTTGCTTTGTGCTGCCGTTACCATGGTTACCAAATTTTGGGGTAAAACTTGACAATCTGAAAATTCGGAGTTTTCCAGATTCTATCTCTGTTGATATTTGCGATAGAAAGGTCTGGTTTTTGGCGTTAGACAGCATCCCTCTAGTTCTAAGCTGTTCAATCGCAAGTCTCGTCATATCTCGCACCGTTTCTCGTGAAACGAGAACACGTCACCATTCAAAGAAATGCCTATAATTCTGTCATTTTTCACGCTACAGGCACATGGTTTGCAGCGCTGGATAGCGGCTGACACTCGCAGTCACATTCAGGGGTCACATTGTTAGTCTCGTCAAATCTCGCGCCGTTTTTCGCCATACCACGAAGACACTCGCCGTCGCCGCAAGTGGCGGCAGGGTCCTTACGGTGGGCGGCCGGCGTGTGCAGCGGTCCGTGACGGCCTCTCCGGGCCCCATCTATGATCATACATGTTGGAGGCACAGTCCATATTTTATTGCTTGCCGGAAATCTTCGATTTCCGCAAGCATATTGGTCAGTTGCGTATGTCTGTTTGTCTGTCTGTCTGTTTGTTTGTTTGTTTGTCACCACTCTCCTGGCCACAATTTTGCCACAATAACCTTGAAACTTACAGGGATGTTCGAAAACGTAATTTCTAGGTGCCCTATTGTTTTTGGTCAACATTGCTCCAAGGTCAAGGGTCAAGGTCACGACAGGTATGGTTAACGGTTTTTGCACCATAACTTCGCCATAAATAGGCTTATCCACTTCTGCAATAGCTCATTTTTTTCGTCATCACCTGGCCTTTCTTCTGACATGTAGCTTACTTAAATTTGCCGTTACCATGGTTACATTTGTTGGGCAAAAATCATGGAAATTGGAAATAACACGACCATTTTTTGTAACTTTGTCAATTTTTAAGCTACAGACGTCTGGTTTTGGTCATTATGTACCTTATGGGCAGCTTGACATGATAAAACTGAAAGTCTCGCCAAATCTCGCACCATTTCTCGCCAAACGAGAGTCTTCGAGATTTCATTAAATATGACCTACAGGTTGCATTTTTTTAACAATGGCTTTGAAATTGATATATTTTGTGTTATTTATAAATATCTCGAAATCAGTTTTTCATTTTTTGGAAATAGCCACCAGGGGGCGTGGTACATGAAACACTGTAACATGTCATTTTTCTGCAATATCTCAAAAAATATTAAACGTGACACCATTTTTTTTGGTCGTATCTGAAACTAGGAACATTGGCTTATCTCTTCGCACATGTTGCTTTGTGCTGCCGTTACCATGGTTACCAAATTTTGGGGTAAAACTTGACAATCTGAAAATTCGGAGTTTTCCAGATTCTATCTCTGTTGATATTTGCGATAGAAAGGTCTGGTTTTTGGCGTTAGACAGCATCCCTCTAGTTCTAAGCTGTTCAATCGCAAGTCTCGTCATATCTCGCACCGTTTCTCGTGAAACGAGAACACGTCACCATTCAAAGAAATGCCTATAATTCTGTCATTTTTCACGCTACAGGCACATGGTTTGCAGCGCTGGATAGCGGCTGACACTCGCAGTCACATTCAGGGGTCACATTGTTAGTCTCGTCAAATCTCGCGCCGTTTTTCGCCATACCACGAAGACACTCGCCGTCGCCGCAAGTGGCGGCAGGGTCCTTACGGTGGGCGGCCGGCGTGTGCAGCGGTCCGTGACGGCCTCTCCGGGCCCCATCTATGATCATACATGTTGGAGGCACAGTCCATATTTTATTGCTTGCCGGAAATCTTCGATTTCCGCAAGCATATTGGTCAGTTGCGTATGTCTGTTTGTCTGTCTGTCTGTTTGTTTGTTTGTTTGTCACCACTCTCCTGGCCACAATTTTGCCACAATAACCTTGAAACTTACAGGGATGTTCGAAAACGTAATTTCTAGGTGCCCTATTGTTTTTGGTCAACATTGCTCCAAGGTCAAGGGTCAAGGTCACGACAGGTATGGTTAACGGTTTTTGCACCATAACTTCGCCATAAATAGGCTTATCCACTTCTGCAATAGCTCATTTTTTTCGTCATCACCTGGCCTTTCTTCTGACATGTAGCTTACTTAAATTTGCCGTTACCATGGTTACATTTGTTGGGCAAAAATCATGGAAATTGGAAATAACACGACCATTTTTTGTAACTTTGTCAATTTTTAAGCTACAGACGTCTGGTTTTGGTCATTATGTACCTTATGGGCAGCTTGACATGATAAAACTGAAAGTCTCGCCAAATCTCGCACCATTTCTCGCCAAACGAGAGTCTTCGAGATTTCATTAAATATGACCTACAGGTTGCATTTTTTTAACAATGGCTTTGAAATTGATATATTTTGTGTTATTTATAAATATCTCGAAATCAGTTTTTCATTTTTTGGAAATAGCCACCAGGGGGCGTGGTACATGAAACACTGTAACATGTCATTTTTCTGCAATATCTCAAAAAATATTAAACGTGACACCATTTTTTTTGGTCGTATCTGAAACTAGGAACATTGGCTTATCTCTTCGCACATGTTGCTTTGTGCTGCCGTTACCATGGTTACCAAATTTTGGGGTAAAACTTGACAATCTGAAAATTCGGAGTTTTCCAGATTCTATCTCTGTTGATATTTGCGATAGAAAGGTCTGGTTTTTGGCGTTAGACAGCATCCCTCTAGTTCTAAGCTGTTCAATCGCAAGTCTCGTCATATCTCGCACCGTTTCTCGTGAAACGAGAACACGTCACCATTCAAAGAAATGCCTATAATTCTGTCATTTTTCACGCTACAGGCACATGGTTTGCAGCGCTGGATAGCGGCTGACACTCGCAGTCACATTCAGGGGTCACATTGTTAGTCTCGTCAAATCTCGCGCCGTTTTTCGCCATACCACGAAGACACTCGCCGTCGCCGCAAGTGGCGGCAGGGTCCTTACGGTGGGCGGCCGGCGTGTGCAGCGGTCCGTGACGGCCTCTCCGGGCCCCATCTATGATCATTCATGTTGGAGGCACAGTCCATATTTTATTGCTTGCCGGAAATCTTCGATTTCCGCAAGCATATTGGTCAGTTGCGTATGTCTGTTTGTCTGTCTGTCTGTTTGTTTGTTTGTTTGTCACCACTCTCCTGGCCACAATTTTGCCACAATAACCTTGAAACTTACAGGGATGTTCGAAAACGTAATTTCTAGGTGCCCTATTGTTTTTGGTCAACATTGCTCCAAGGTCAAGGGTCAAGGTCACGACAGGTATGGTTAACGGTTTTTGCACCATAACTTCGCCATAAATAGGCTTATCCACTTCTGCAATAGCTCATTTTTTTCGTCATCACCTGGCCTTTCTTCTGACATGTAGCTTACTTAAATTTGCCGTTACCATGGTTACATTTGTTGGGCAAAAATCATGGAAATTGGAAATAACACGACCATTTTTTGTAACTTTGTCAATTTTTAAGCTACAGACGTCTGGTTTTGGTCATTATGTACCTTATGGGCAGCTTGACATGATAAAACTGAAAGTCTCGCCAAATCTCGCACCATTTCTCGCCAAACGAGAGTCTTCGAGATTTCATTAAATATGACCTACAGGTTGCATTTTTTTAACAATGGCTTTGAAATTGATATATTTTGTGTTATTTATAAATATCTCGAAATCAGTTTTTCATTTTTTGGAAATAGCCACCAGGGGGCGTGGTACATGAAACACTGTAACATGTCATTTTTCTGCAATATCTCAAAAAATATTAAACGTGACACCATTTTTTTTGGTCGTATCTGAAACTAGGAACATTGGCTTATCTCTTCGCACATGTTGCTTTGTGCTGCCGTTACCATGGTTACCAAATTTTGGGGTAAAACTTGACAATCTGAAAATTCGGAGTTTTCCAGATTCTATCTCTGTTGATATTTGCGATAGAAAGGTCTGGTTTTTGGCGTTAGACAGCATCCCTCTAGTTCTAAGCTGTTCAATCGCAAGTCTCGTCATATCTCGCACCGTTTCTCGTGAAACGAGAACACGTCACCATTCAAAGAAATGCCTATAATTCTGTCATTTTTCACGCTACAGGCACATGGTTTGCAGCGCTGGATAGCGGCTGACACTCGCAGTCACATTCAGGGGTCACATTGTTAGTCTCGTCAAATCTCGCGCCGTTTTTCGCCATACCACGAAGACACTCGCCGTCGCCGCAAGTGGCGGCAGGGTCCTTACGGTGGGCGGCCGGCGTGTGCAGCGGTCCGTGACGGCCTCTCCGGGCCCCATCTATGATCATACATGTTGGAGGCACAGTCCATATTTTATTGCTTGCCGGAAATCTTCGATTTCCGCAAGCATATTGGTCAGTTGCGTATGTCTGTTTGTCTGTCTGTCTGTTTGTTTGTTTGTTTGTCACCACTCTCCTGGCCACAATTTTGCCACAATAACCTTGAAACTTACAGGGATGTTCGAAAACGTAATTTCTAGGTGCCCTATTGTTTTTGGTCAACATTGCTCCAAGGTCAAGGGTCAAGGTCACGACAGGTATGGTTAACGGTTTTTGCACCATAACTTCGCCATAAATAGGCTTATCCACTTCTGCAATAGCTCATTTTTTTCGTCATCACCTGGCCTTTCTTCTGACATGTAGCTTACTTAAATTTGCCGTTACCATGGTTACATTTGTTGGGCAAAAATCATGGAAATTGGAAATAACACGACCATTTTTTGTAACTTTGTCAATTTTTAAGCTACAGACGTCTGGTTTTGGTCATTATGTACCTTATGGGCAGCTTGACATGATAAAACTGAAAGTCTCGCCAAATCTCGCACCATTTCTCGCCAAACGAGAGTCTTCGAGATTTCATTAAATATGACCTACAGGTTGCATTTTTTTAACAATGGCTTTGAAATTGATATATTTTGTGTTATTTATAAATATCTCGAAATCAGTTTTTCATTTTTTGGAAATAGCCACCAGGGGGCGTGGTACATGAAACACTGTAACATGTCATTTTTCTGCAATATCTCAAAAAATATTAAACGTGACACCATTTTTTTTGGTCGTATCTGAAACTAGGAACATTGGCTTATCTCTTCGCACATGTTGCTTTGTGCTGCCGTTACCATGGTTACCAAATTTTGGGGTAAAACTTGACAATCTGAAAATTCGGAGTTTTCCAGATTCTATCTCTGTTGATATTTGCGATAGAAAGGTCTGGTTTTTGGCGTTAGACAGCATCCCTCTAGTTCTAAGCTGTTCAATCGCAAGTCTCGTCATATCTCGCACCGTTTCTCGTGAAACGAGAACACGTCACCATTCAAAGAAATGCCTATAATTCTGTCATTTTTCACGCTACAGGCACATGGTTTGCAGCGCTGGATAGCGGCTGACACTCGCAGTCACATTCAGGGGTCACATTGTTAGTCTCGTCAAATCTCGCGCCGTTTTTCGCCATACCACGAAGACACTCGCCGTCGCCGCAAGTGGCGGCAGGGTCCTTACGGTGGGCGGCCGGCGTGTGCAGCGGTCCGTGACGGCCTCTCCGGGCCCCATCTATGATCATACATGTTGGAGGCACAGTCCATATTTTATTGCTTGCCGGAAATCTTCGATTTCCGCAAGCATATTGGTCAGTTGCGTATGTCTGTTTGTCTGTCTGTCTGTTTGTTTGTTTGTTTGTCACCACTCTCCTGGCCACAATTTTGCCACAATAACCTTGAAACTTACAGGGATGTTCGAAAACGTAATTTCTAGGTGCCCTATTGTTTTTGGTCAACATTGCTCCAAGGTCAAGGGTCAAGGTCACGACAGGTATGGTTAACGGTTTTTGCACCATAACTTCGCCATAAATAGGCTTATCCACTTCTGCAATAGCTCATTTTTTTCGTCATCACCTGGCCTTTCTTCTGACATGTAGCTTACTTAAATTTGCCGTTACCATGGTTACATTTGTTGGGCAAAAATCATGGAAATTGGAAATAACACGACCATTTTTTGTAACTTTGTCAATTTTTAAGCTACAGACGTCTGGTTTTGGTCATTATGTACCTTATGGGCAGCTTGACATGATAAAACTGAAAGTCTCGCCAAATCTCGCACCATTTCTCGCCAAACGAGAGTCTTCGAGATTTCATTAAATATGACCTACAGGTTGCATTTTTTTAACAATGGCTTTGAAATTGATATATTTTGTGTTATTTATAAATATCTCGAAATCAGTTTTTCATTTTTTGGAAATAGCCACCAGGGGGCGTGGTACATGAAACACTGTAACATGTCATTTTTCTGCAATATCTCAAAAAATATTAAACGTGACACCATTTTTTTTGGTCGTATCTGAAACTAGGAACATTGGCTTATCTCTTCGCACATGTTGCTTTGTGCTGCCGTTACCATGGTTACCAAATTTTGGGGTAAAACTTGACAATCTGAAAATTCGGAGTTTTCCAGATTCTATCTCTGTTGATATTTGCGATAGAAAGGTCTGGTTTTTGGCGTTAGACAGCATCCCTCTAGTTCTAAGCTGTTCAATCGCAAGTCTCGTCATATCTCGCACCGTTTCTCGTGAAACGAGAACACGTCACCATTCAAAGAAATGCCTATAATTCTGTCATTTTTCACGCTACAGGCACATGGTTTGCAGCGCTGGATAGCGGCTGACACTCGCAGTCACATTCAGGGGTCACATTGTTAGTCTCGTCAAATCTCGCGCCGTTTTTCGCCATACCACGAAGACACTCGCCGTCGCCGCAAGTGGCGGCAGGGTCCTTACGGTGGGCGGCCGGCGTGTGCAGCGGTCCGTGACGGCCTCTCCGGGCCCCATCTATGATCATACATGTTGGAGGCACAGTCCATATTTTATTGCTTGCCGGAAATCTTCGATTTCCGCAAGCATATTGGTCAGTTGCGTATGTCTGTTTGTCTGTCTGTCTGTTTGTTTGTTTGTTTGTCACCACTCTCCTGGCCACAATTTTGCCACAATAACCTTGAAACTTACAGGGATGTTCGAAAACGTAATTTCTAGGTGCCCTATTGTTTTTGGTCAACATTGCTCCAAGGTCAAGGGTCAAGGTCACGACAGGTATGGTTAACGGTTTTTGCACCATAACTTCGCCATAAATAGGCTTATCCACTTCTGCAATAGCTCATTTTTTTCGTCATCACCTGGCCTTTCTTCTGACATGTAGCTTACTTAAATTTGCCGTTACCATGGTTACATTTGTTGGGCAAAAATCATGGAAATTGGAAATAACACGACCATTTTTTGTAACTTTGTCAATTTTTAAGCTACAGACGTCTGGTTTTGGTCATTATGTACCTTATGGGCAGCTTGACATGATAAAACTGAAAGTCTCGCCAAATCTCGCAACATTTCTCGCCAAACGAGAGTCTTCGAGATTTCATTAAATATGACCTACAGGTTGCATTTTTTTAACAATGGCTTTGAAATTGATTATTTTGTGTTATTTATAAATATCTCGAAATCAGTTTTTCATTTTTTGGAAATAGCCACCAGGGGGCGTGGTACATGAAACACTGTAACATGTCATTTTTCTGCAATATCTCAAAAAATATTAAACGTGACACCATTTTTTTTGGTCGTATCTGAAACTAGGAACATTGGCTTATCTCTTCGCACATGTTGCTTTGTGCTGCCGTTACCATGGTTACCAAATTTTGGGGTAAAACTTGACAATCTGAAAATTCGGAGTTTTCCAGATTCTATCTCTGTTGATATTTGCGATAGAAAGGTCTGGTTTTTGGCGTTAGACAGCATCCCTCTAGTTCTAAGCTGTTCAATCGCAAGTCTCGTCATATCTCGCACCGTTTCTCGTGAAACGAGAACACGTCACCATTCAAAGAAATGCCTATAATTCTGTCATTTTTCACGCTACAGGCACATGGTTTGCAGCGCTGGATAGCGGCTGACACTCGCAGTCACATTCAGGGGTCACATTGTTAGTCTCGTCAAATCTCGCGCCGTTTTTCGCCATACCACGAAGACACTCGCCGTCGCCGCAAGTGGCGGCAGGGTCCTTACGGTGGGCGGCCGGCGTGTGCAGCGGTCCGTGACGGCCTCTCCGGGCCCCATCTATGATCATACATGTTGGAGGCACAGTCCATATTTTATTGCTTGCCGGAAATCTTCGATTTCCGCAAGCATATTGGTCAGTTGCGTATGTCTGTTTGTCTGTCTGTCTGTTTGTTTGTTTGTTTGTCACCACTCTCCTGGCCACAATTTTGCCACAATAACCTTGAAACTTACAGGGATGTTCGAAAACGTAATTTCTAGGTGCCCTATTGTTTTTGGTCAACATTGCTCCAAGGTCAAGGGTCAAGGTCACGACAGGTATGGTTAACGGTTTTTGCACCATAACTTCGCCATAAATAGGCTTATCCACTTCTGCAATAGCTCATTTTTTTCGTCATCACCTGGCCTTTCTTCTGACATGTAGCTTACTTAAATTTGCCGTTACCATGGTTACATTTGTTGGGCAAAAATCATGGAAATTGGAAATAACACGACCATTTTTTGTAACTTTGTCAATTTTTAAGCTACAGACGTCTGGTTTTGGTCATTATGTACCTTATGGGCAGCTTGACATGATAAAACTGAAAGTCTCGCCAAATCTCGCACCATTTCTCGCCAAACGAGAGTCTTCGAGATTTCATTAAATATGACCTACAGGTTGCATTTTTTTAACAATGGCTTTGAAATTGATATATTTTGTGTTATTTATAAATATCTCGAAATCAGTTTTTCATTTTTTGGAAATAGCCACCAGGGGGCGTGGTACATGAAACACTGTAACATGTCATTTTTCTGCAATATCTCAAAAAATATTAAACGTGACACCATTTTTTTTGGTCGTATCTGAAACTAGGAACATTGGCTTATCTCTTCGCACATGTTGCTTTGTGCTGCCGTTACCATGGTTACCAAATTTTGGGGTAAAACTTGACAATCTGAAAATTCGGAGTTTTCCAGATTCTATCTCTGTTGATATTTGCGATAGAAAGGTCTGGTTTTTGGCGTTAGACAGCATCCCTCTAGTTCTAAGCTGTTCAATCGCAAGTCTCGTCATATCTCGCACCGTTTCTCGTGAAACGAGAACACGTCACCATTCAAAGAAATGCCTATAATTCTGTCATTTTTCACGCTACAGGCACATGGTTTGCAGCGCTGGATAGCGGCTGACACTCGCAGTCACATTCAGGGGTCACATTGTTAGTCTCGTCAAATCTCGCGCCGTTTTTCGCCATACCACGAAGACACTCGCCGTCGCCGCAAGTGGCGGCAGGGTCCTTACGGTGGGCGGCCGGCGTGTGCAGCGGTCCGTGACGGCCTCTCCGGGCCCCATCTATGATCATACATGTTGGAGGCACAGTCCATATTTTATTGCTTGCCGGAAATCTTCGATTTCCGCAAGCATATTGGTCAGTTGCGTATGTCTGTTTGTCTGTCTGTCTGTTTGTTTGTTTGTTTGTCACCACTCTCCTGGCCACAATTTTGCCACAATAACCTTGAAACTTACAGGGATGTTCGAAAACGTAATTTCTAGGTGCCCTATTGTTTTTGGTCAACATTGCTCCAAGGTCAAGGGTCAAGGTCACGACAGGTATGGTTAACGGTTTTTGCACCATAACTTCGCCATAAATAGGCTTATCCACTTCTGCAATAGCTCATTTTTTTCGTCATCACCTGGCCTTTCTTCTGACATGTAGCTTACTTAAATTTGCCGTTACCATGGTTACATTTGTTGGGCAAAAATCATGGAAATTGGAAATAACACGACCATTTTTTGTAACTTTGTCAATTTTTAAGCTACAGACGTCTGGTTTTGGTCATTATGTACCTTATGGGCAGCTTGACATGATAAAACTGAAAGTCTCGCCAAATCTCGCACCATTTCTCGCCAAACGAGAGTCTTCGAGATTTCATTAAATATGACCTACAGGTTGCATTTTTTTAACAATGGCTTTGAAATTGATATATTTTGTGTTATTTATAAATATCTCGAAATCAGTTTTTCATTTTTTGGAAATAGCCACCAGGGGGCGTGGTACATGAAACACTGTAACATGTCATTTTTCTGCAATATCTCAAAAAATATTAAACGTGACACCATTTTTTTTGGTCGTATCTGAAACTAGGAACATTGGCTTATCTCTTCGCACATGTTGCTTTGTGCTGCCGTTACCATGGTTACCAAATTTTGGGGTAAAACTTGACAATCTGAAAATTCGGAGTTTTCCAGATTCTATCTCTGTTGATATTTGCGATAGAAAGGTCTGGTTTTTGGCGTTAGACAGCATCCCTCTAGTTCTAAGCTGTTCAATCGCAAGTCTCGTCATATCTCGCACCGTTTCTCGTGAAACGAGAACACGTCACCATTCAAAGAAATGCCTATAATTCTGTCATTTTTCACGCTACAGGCACATGGTTTGCAGCGCTGGATAGCGGCTGACACTCGCAGTCACATTCAGGGGTCACATTGTTAGTCTCGTCAAATCTCGCGCCGTTTTTCGCCATACCACGAAGACACTCGCCGTCGCCGCAAGTGGCGGCAGGGTCCTTACGGTGGGCGGCCGGCGTGTGCAGCGGTCCGTGACGGCCTCTCCGGGCCCCATCTATGATCATACATGTTGGAGGCACAGTCCATATTTTATTGCTTGCCGGAAATCTTCGATTTCCGCAAGCATATTGGTCAGTTGCGTATGTCTGTTTGTCTGTCTGTCTGTTTGTTTGTTTGTTTGTCACCACTCTCCTGGCCACAATTTTGCCACAATAACCTTGAAACTTACAGGGATGTTCGAAAACGTAATTTCTAGGTGCCCTATTGTTTTTGGTCAACATTGCTCCAAGGTCAAGGGTCAAGGTCACGACAGGTATGGTTAACGGTTTTTGCACCATAACTTCGCCATAAATAGGCTTATCCACTTCTGCAATAGCTCATTTTTTTCGTCATCACCTGGCCTTTCTTCTGACATGTAGCTTACTTAAATTTGCCGTTACCATGGTTACATTTGTTGGGCAAAAATCATGGAAATTGGAAATAACACGACCATTTTTTGTAACTTTGTCAATTTTTAAGCTACAGACGTCTGGTTTTGGTCATTATGTACCTTATGGGCAGCTTGACATGATAAAACTGAAAGTCTCGCCAAATCTCGCACCATTTCTCGCCAAACGAGAGTCTTCGAGATTTCATTAAATATGACCTACAGGTTGCATTTTTTTAACAATGGCTTTGAAATTGATATATTTTGTGTTATTTATAAATATCTCGAAATCAGTTTTTCATTTTTTGGAAATAGCCACCAGGGGGCGTGGTACATGAAACACTGTAACATGTCATTTTTCTGCAATATCTCAAAAAATATTAAACGTGACACCATTTTTTTTGGTCGTATCTGAAACTAGGAACATTGGCTTATCTCTTCGCACATGTTGCTTTGTGCTGCCGTTACCATGGTTACCAAATTTTGGGGTAAAACTTGACAATCTGAAAATTCGGAGTTTTCCAGATTCTATCTCTGTTGATATTTGCGATAGAAAGGTCTGGTTTTTGGCGTTAGACAGCATCCCTCTAGTTCTAAGCTGTTCAATCGCAAGTCTCGTCATATCTCGCACCGTTTCTCGTGAAACGAGAACACGTCACCATTCAAAGAAATGCCTATAATTCTGTCATTTTTCACGCTACAGGCACATGGTTTGCAGCGCTGGATAGCGGCTGACACTCGCAGTCACATTCAGGGGTCACATTGTTAGTCTCGTCAAATCTCGCGCCGTTTTTCGCCATACCACGAAGACACTCGCCGTCGCCGCAAGTGGCGGCAGGGTCCTTACGGTGGGCGGCCGGCGTGTGCAGCGGTCCGTGACGGCCTCTCCGGGCCCCATCTATGATCATACATGTTGGAGGCACAGTCCATATTTTATTGCTTGCCGGAAATCTTCGATTTCCGCAAGCATATTGGTCAGTTGCGTATGTCTGTTTGTCTGTCTGTCTGTTTGTTTGTTTGTTTGTCACCACTCTCCTGGCCACAATTTTGCCACAATAACCTTGAAACTTACAGGGATGTTCGAAAACGTAATTTCTAGGTGCCCTATTGTTTTTGGTCAACATTGCTCCAAGGTCAAGGGTCAAGGTCACGACAGGTATGGTTAACGGTTTTTGCACCATAACTTCGCCATAAATAGGCTTATCCACTTCTGCAATAGCTCATTTTTTTCGTCATCACCTGGCCTTTCTTCTGACATGTAGCTTACTTAAATTTGCCGTTACCATGGTTACATTTGTTGGGCAAAAATCATGGAAATTGGAAATAACACGACCATTTTTTGTAACTTTGTCAATTTTTAAGCTACAGACGTCTGGTTTTGGTCATTATGTACCTTATGGGCAGCTTGACATGATAAAACTGAAAGTCTCGCCAAATCTCGCACCATTTCTCGCCAAACGAGAGTCTTCGAGATTTCATTAAATATGACCTACAGGTTGCATTTTTTTAACAATGGCTTTGAAATTGATATATTTTGTGTTATTTATAAATATCTCGAAATCAGTTTTTCATTTTTTGGAAATAGCCACCAGGGGGCGTGGTACATGAAACACTGTAACATGTCATTTTTCTGCAATATCTCAAAAAATATTAAACGTGACACCATTTTTTTTGGTCGTATCTGAAACTAGGAACATTGGCTTATCTCTTCGCACATGTTGCTTTGTGCTGCCGTTACCATGGTTACCAAATTTTGGGGTAAAACTTGACAATCTGAAAATTCGGAGTTTTCCAGATTCTATCTCTGTTGATATTTGCGATAGAAAGGTCTGGTTTTTGGCGTTAGACAGCATCCCTCTAGTTCTAAGCTGTTCAATCGCAAGTCTCGTCATATCTCGCACCGTTTCTCGTGAAACGAGAACACGTCACCATTCAAAGAAATGCCTATAATTCTGTCATTTTTCACGCTACAGGCACATGGTTTGCAGCGCTGGATAGCGGCTGACACTCGCAGTCACATTCAGGGGTCACATTGTTAGTCTCGTCAAATCTCGCGCCGTTTTTCGCCATACCACGAAGACACTCGCCGTCGCCGCAAGTGGCGGCAGGGTCCTTACGGTGGGCGGCCGGCGTGTGCAGCGGTCCGTGACGGCCTCTCCGGGCCCCATCTATGATCATACATGTTGGAGGCACAGTCCATATTTTATTGCTTGCCGGAAATCTTCGATTTCCGCAAGCATATTGGTCAGTTGCGTATGTCTGTTTGTCTGTCTGTCTGTTTGTTTGTTTGTTTGTCACCACTCTCCTGGCCACAATTTTGCCACAATAACCTTGAAACTTACAGGGATGTTCGAAAACGTAATTTCTAGGTGCCCTATTGTTTTTGGTCAACATTGCTCCAAGGTCAAGGGTCAAGGTCACGACAGGTATGGTTAACGGTTTTTGCACCATAACTTCGCCATAAATAGGCTTATCCACTTCTGCAATAGCTCATTTTTTTCGTCATCACCTGGCCTTTCTTCTGACATGTAGCTTACTTAAATTTGCCGTTACCATGGTTACATTTGTTGGGCAAAAATCATGGAAATTGGAAATAACACGACCATTTTTTGTAACTTTGTCAATTTTTAAGCTACAGACGTCTGGTTTTGGTCATTATGTACCTTATGGGCAGCTTGACATGATAAAACTGAAAGTCTCGCCAAATCTCGCACCATTTCTCGCCAAACGAGAGTCTTCGAGATTTCATTAAATATGACCTACAGGTTGCATTTTTTTAACAATGGCTTTGAAATTGATATATTTTGTGTTATTTATAAATATCTCGAAATCAGTTTTTCATTTTTTGGAAATAGCCACCAGGGGGCGTGGTACATGAAACACTGTAACATGTCATTTTTCTGCAATATCTCAAAAAATATTAAACGTGACACCATTTTTTTTGGTCGTATCTGAAACTAGGAACATTGGCTTATCTCTTCGCACATGTTGCTTTGTGCTGCAGTTACCATGGTTACCAAATTTTGGGGTAAAACTTGACAATCTGAAAATTCGGAGTTTTCCAGATTCTATCTCTGTTGATATTTGCGATAGAAAGGTCTGGTTTTTGGCGTTAGACAGCATCCCTCTAGTTCTAAGCTGTTCAATCGCAAGTCTCGTCATATCTCGCACCGTTTCTCGTGAAACGAGAACACGTCACCATTCAAAGAAATGCCTATAATTCTGTCATTTTTCACGCTACAGGCACATGGTTTGCAGCGCTGGATAGCGGCTGACACTCGCAGTCACATTCAGGGGTCACATTGTTAGTCTCGTCAAATCTCGCGCCGTTTTTCGCCATACCACGAAGACACTCGCCGTCGCCGCAAGTGGCGGCAGGGTCCTTACGGTGGGCGGCCGGCGTGTGCAGCGGTCCGTGACGGCCTCTCCGGGCCCCATCTATGATCATACATGTTGGAGGCACAGTCCATATTTTATTGCTTGCCGGAAATCTTCGATTTCCGCAAGCATATTGGTCAGTTGCGTATGTCTGTTTGTCTGTCTGTCTGTTTGTTTGTTTGTTTGTCACCACTCTCCTGGCCACAATTTTGCCACAATAACCTTGAAACTTACAGGGATGTTCGAAAACGTAATTTCTAGGTGCCCTATTGTTTTTGGTCAACATTGCTCCAAGGTCAAGGGTCAAGGTCACGACAGGTATGGTTAACGGTTTTTGCACCATAACTTCGCCATAAATAGGCTTATCCACTTCTGCAATAGCTCATTTTTTTCGTCATCACCTGGCCTTTCTTCTGACATGTAGCTTACTTAAATTTGCCGTTACCATGGTTACATTTGTTGGGCAAAAATCATGGAAATTGGAAATAACACGACCATTTTTTGTAACTTTGTCAATTTTTAAGCTACAGACGTCTGGTTTTGGTCATTATGTACCTTATGGGCAGCTTGACATGATAAAACTGAAAGTCTCGCCAAATCTCGCACCATTTCTCGCCAAACGAGAGTCTTCGAGATTTCATTAAATATGACCTACAGGTTGCATTTTTAGCTCAGCTGACTATAAGTCATCTGAGCTATAGTCGTGGTCCATTGTCCGTCGTCCGTCCGTCTGTCCGTCCGTCCGTCCGTCCGTCCGTCCGTCCGTCCGTCCGTCCGTAGATGTGGCACGTTTTGAAACCGTAAGACCTAGGAATCCAAAATTCAGCATAATGTTAGATGTCCCCAGGATCTCCTACCAAGCCGAAAACTGGGTCTTTGCGACTTCATTCCTTTGAGAAATTAAGGAAAAACCTCAATTTTTTATTAAAAACCTATTTTCACACTTCAGGACTGCCTCATATCAAAACCACTCATCTGTTTTTCCTCATATTAACCATAAATATTCCTCTATATAATTCCTATGTACATGCCAGAAATTAGGTCTGTATTATATAATTTAAAAAAGTTATGGGCCCAAACATAATGCATTTTGTAAATAATCAGGAAAGAAATTTTATCACTTAACACAAAACTTGTTAAAGCTAAGCACTTTTTTTCCAGTAATATTACTTTTATTAATCAAAATTAAATTGTATACCCAAAATTAGATCAAAATCTTTTAAATTTTTTAAAATATTAGCAAAAATAAAAAATTGGTACCTTAAATTTTGCCCAACTTTGACCATGGCACGTTTTTTTGCTGTAACTGCTGTGGATTTAATTTTCACAGCATGTTTTTGTTAGCATTTCAACTGTTAACACCAAAAATTTGAAACCAGTTGATCAAAAACTGTAGATTTTATTCAAGTTTTCATGCACCATGTCACATATTGCTAGTGTTATGCAGTTTGCTAGAGCTCAGCTCCCGAGCTTCAGCTCTAAGTTCCTTAAATTTGGCATACAGTTAGATTTCTCCAAAATCCCCTACCATGCCAAGAATTTGGTCACTAGGACTTAATTACTTCGAGATATCAATGAAAAACTTCATTTTTCCATTAAAAACCCATTGTTACACTTTAAGACTGCCTAATATCAAAACCACTGATCTGACTTTGATCATATATAATATACATATTTTTCTATACATTCGCTATGCACATGCCAGAAATGATGTCAGTATTGTGTATTTTTTTTAAGTTATGGGCCCAAACATAATGCACTTTGTAAAAAATCAAGAAATATATTTACTCCCTTAACAAGGGCATTGCTGAAGCTAGAGATTTTATTGTCAGGGTTGTAACATTATTTAATCAAGATTCAATTGAATACCCAAAATTAGTTCTGAATTTTTCAAATTTTATAAGTTATTAGTATAAATATAAAATTAGTACCATAAATTTTGCCCAACTGTGACCATGGCACGTTTGTTTCCTGAGAGCACTTTTGATATAATTTTCATATCATGCACACATAAGGATTTCAGCTTTTTAGTTTAGAAAGCTGAAAGAAATTGGCCAAATATTGTAGCTTTTATTAATGTTTTTTATGAGACCCTGTCAGACTTTGGCTCTCTCCAGCCCCTCTTGAGTCACCTGTATGTTGACCTTGTTGACCTTTCATCAAATTATGCACGCTTGAGGCGAGAATCCAGGCAGCTTATGGCCAGCCACAGTTGATCCAGGTGTCCAACCCAACTCATCTAGTAGTTTTAACCAACAACATAACAATAAACAATAAATTATTAAATTTTTCTTGGTTTTTAATAACAAATTAAAGAAAAATAGAAAAGGAATTTGTTAGTTTATAATAACAGGAAATTAACTTGCAGTTATTGATGATATAAGAATCTTGTATTGATGGGTAGAATGTCACATATTCCAAATAACACCATGCAGTCACCTATGGCATTTTTCAGTTCATTTTTAATGATAAAGAAGTAAATCATATTATTCATTACTAATCATTAGGGATTATATGAAGGAAATAAATGATAGACAAAGATGCAGTTGATAATATTAATCTAGATTCCTACTGTGTCTAGTGTGTACATTGATGTGAAATTAGTCCAAAATGAATTTTTTACAGTTATTTTTTAATATTAATAAAAGCCATAAAACCAGGTACTTATGATCATTATTTAAATGTGTGAATTTTGTATATTCTGGATTCTCAAAATCATTGTTTGGTGAAAACTGAATAAATACCAGGCATGGTATATGAATACTCGTGCAAATACTTTCAAAATGTATTCATGAATGCATTCATGAATATATTCTTTAATATTATTTTAATAATCATATCAGTTATATTTCATTTTAAAAAATCATATGATTCTCTTATTATATTTAATAAAAATTATATTTGGGACAATATTTGTAATTTTTTTAATAAATAGTTAAACTCTTATATTATATGTTCTGCTTATAAGTTATATGGCCAAGTCAAAATCTGTGTGACAATAGCACTCCATTTGTTAATAAAATAAATGAAATCAATCCTCTTCCCTGTCTCCAAAGATCCTATCAAAATCATACATAAGCTTAACACCCACAACTCATAATACAGCTTATATTTATTACCACACAAAACCAGCATGTGCCTCATTTCTAAAAAATATTTTTTTATCATATATTACAGCTGAGCGTTGTGACCCATAGGTCCCTTGTTTTAACAATGGCTTTGAAATTGATATATTTTGTGTTATTTATAAATATCTCGAAATCAGTTTTTCATTTTTTGGAAATAGCCACCAGGGGGCGTGGTACATGAAACACTGTAACATGTCATTTTTCTGCAATATCTCAAAAAATATTAAACGTGACACCATTTTTTTTGGTCGTATCTGAAACTAGGAACATTGGCTTATCTCTTCGCACATGTTGCTTTGTGCTGCCGTTACCATGGTTACCAAATTTTGGGGTAAAACTTGACAATCTGAAAATTCGGAGTTTTCCAGATTCTATCTCTGTTGATATTTGCGATAGAAAGGTCTGGTTTTTGGCGTTAGACAGCATCCCTCTAGTTCTAAGCTGTTCAATCGCAAGTCTCGTCATATCTCGCACCGTTTCTCGTGAAACGAGAACACGTCACCATTCAAAGAAATGCCTATAATTCTGTCATTTTTCACGCTACAGGCACATGGTTTGCAGCGCTGGATAGCGGCTGACACTCGCAGTCACATTCAGGGGTCACATTGTTAGTCTCGTCAAATCTCGCGCCGTTTTTCGCCATACCACGAAGACACTCGCCGTCGCCGCAAGTGGCGGCAGGGTCCTTACGGTGGGCGGCCGGCGTGTGCAGCGGTCCGTGACGGCCTCTCCGGGCCCCATCTATGATCATACATGTTGGAGGCACAGTCCATATTTTATTGCTTGCCGGAAATCTTCGATTTCCGCAAGCATATTGGTCAGTTGCGTATGTCTGTTTGTCTGTCTGTCTGTTTGTTTGTTTGTTTGTCACCACTCTCCTGGCCACAATTTTGCCACAATAACCTTGAAACTTACAGGGATGTTCGAAAACGTAATTTCTAGGTGCCCTATTGTTTTTGGTCAACATTGCTCCAAGGTCAAGGGTCAAGGTCACGACAGGTATGGTTAACGGTTTTTGCACCATAACTTCGCCATAAATAGGCTTATCCACTTCTGCAATAGCTCATTTTTTTCGTCATCACCTGGCCTTTCTTCTGACATGTAGCTTACTTAAATTTGCCGTTACCATGGTTACATTTGTTGGGCAAAAATCATGGAAATTGGAAATAACACGACCATTTTTTGTAACTTTGTCAATTTTTAAGCTACAGACGTCTGGTTTTGGTCATTATGTACCTTATGGGCAGCTTGACATGATAAAACTGAAAGTCTCGCCAAATCTCGCACCATTTCTCGCCAAACGAGAGTCTTCGAGATTTCATTAAATATGACCTACAGGTTGCATTTTTTTAACAATGGCTTTGAAATTGATATATTTTGTGTTATTTATAAATATCTCGAAATCAGTTTTTCATTTTTTGGAAATAGCCACCAGGGGGCGTGGTACATGAAACACTGTAACATGTCATTTTTCTGCAATATCTCAAAAAATATTAAACGTGACACCATTTTTTTTGGTCGTATCTGAAACTAGGAACATTGGCTTATCTCTTCGCACATGTTGCTTTGTGCTGCCGTTACCATGGTTACCAAATTTTGGGGTAAAACTTGACAATCTGAAAATTCGGAGTTTTCCAGATTCTATCTCTGTTGATATTTGCGATAGAAAGGTCTGGTTTTTGGCGTTAGACAGCATCCCTCTAGTTCTAAGCTGTTCAATCGCAAGTCTCGTCATATCTCGCACCGTTTCTCGTGAAACGAGAACACGTCACCATTCAAAGAAATGCCTATAATTCTGTCATTTTTCACGCTACAGGCACATGGTTTGCAGCGCTGGATAGCGGCTGACACTCGCAGTCACATTCAGGGGTCACATTGTTAGTCTCGTCAAATCTCGCGCCGTTTTTCGCCATACCACGAAGACACTCGCCGTCGCCGCAAGTGGCGGCAGGGTCCTTACGGTGGGCGGCCGGCGTGTGCAGCGGTCCGTGACGGCCTCTCCGGGCCCCATCTATGATCATACATGTTGGAGGCACAGTCCATATTTTATTGCTTGCCGGAAATCTTCGATTTCCGCAAGCATATTGGTCAGTTGCGTATGTCTGTTTGTTGCTTGCCGGAAATCTTCGATTTTCGCAAGCATGTTGATCACCCGCGTATGTTTGTTTGTTTGTTTGTCTGTCTGTCTGTTTGTCTGTATGTACACGCGCTACAGGCCACAGTTTTTAAGCAATCGCTCTGAAACTTATCCATAAACTGTAAGATCTGTTCTCCTCGGAGCCTATTGTTTTTGGTCATGATCGGTCAAAGGTCAAGGTCAGGGTCACCAAAAAACCTTAAATCTTTATTTTCTTCATATCTTCGTCAATAATAATCGTAGCCGCATAATCTGTGGCTCATTTTATTCCTCACTATGTTAGCTTTCCAAGTGCTGGCAAATTTTTCCGGTCAATTGTTACCATGGTAACGTATTTTGGGGGGAAAATAAGAAAATTCGAAAATTTCCCTCCAAATTTCTCATTTTTTGAGTTAGAGAGGCCTAGTTTTTTGCAATGCGTAGCATTTAATATGCTCTATGCGAAATTAATGTGAGTCTCGCAAAATCTCGTGCCATTTGTCGTCAAATGAGACTTTCCGAGATTTCATTAAATATGATTTACAGGTGGCAGTTTTACAGCTAAGGTTCTGAAAGTGACATATTTTCTGTTGTTCTGTATTATCTCAAACTTGTTTTTTCATTTTTCGGAAATAGCCACCAGGGGGCGTGGTACTGGAAACACTGTAACATATCATTTTTCCGCAATATCTAAAAAAATATTAAGCATATAACAATTTTTTTTGTCGCATCTAAAACTAGGATCATTGCCTTATTCCTTCGTACATTTAGCCTGGTGCTGCCGTTACCATGGTGACCAAATTTTGGGGTAAAACTTGACAATCTGAAATACGGAGTGTTCCTGCTTCTGTCTCTGTCAATATTTGCGATAGAACGCTCTGGTTTTAGGCGTTAGATAGCATTAGTTTACTTCTTAGTCATTCAATAGAAAGGCTCGTCATATCTCGCACCGTTTCTCGTGAAACGAGAACACGAGACCATTCAAAGAAATGCCTATAATTCTGTCATTTTTTACGCTACAGACACACGGTTTGCAGCGTTGGATAGCGGCTGACGCTCGCAGTCACATTCAGGGGTCACATTGTTAGTCTCGTCAAATCTCGCGCCGTTTTTCGCCAAACCACGAAGACCCGTGCCATCGCCGCAAGTGCCGGCAGGGTCCTTATGGTGGGCGGCCGGCGTGTGCAGCGGTGCGTGTCGGCCTTTCCGGGCCCTGTCTATTATCCTACATGTTGGAGGCACAGTCACAACTTTATTGCTTGCCGGAAATCTTCGATTTTCGCAAGCATGTTGATCACCCGCGTATGTTTGTTCCTTCATCTTATGTTTTACACTAATATCTCAAAACTTATGTTTCATTTTCCGGATATGGCTGCCAGGGGGCCTTGCACTAGACACATCCAAACAAATCAGTTTTTGGACATATTTCCGTAAGAGTAAATCTATGTTACACAAACAGTAACTTATTTTCTTTCTCTTGGCCTTCTGCAAAATATGGTAACGTCATCTGGTGTCCATCTTGTGTTACTTTGTCAGTATGTCTGTCTGTTTGTCAGTTATCTTCAAATTCGCCTACTTGCTGGTTCTTGCATCTCACATATAGCAATCAACAAGCCAGATTTTTTTAGGAATCCTTTTGAAACGATTACATCTTATGCCATTCACTAATATCACGAAACGCATCTGTCGTCTCCAGGATATGTCCACTAGAGGGCGCTGCAGTCGAACATCCCCAATATATCATTATTTGGCCATATCTCCAAAACTGGAAACCTCAATTACATAAACTATACCTTATTTTCTTCCTCTGAGTCTTCCCCATGACCTGGTTAAGTCATCTTGTCTTCATCTTGTGTCCCTTTGTCAGTATGTCTGTTTGTTTGTCAGTTGTCCTCAAATTCGCCTGCTTGTTTGTTCTTCCGTCTCACTAATAGAATTCTACAGGCCACAATTTTGAAAGAATCTTTTTTAAACTATTAAATCTTATGTCTTACAGTTATATCTCGAAACAGATTATTAGCGAATCTGTGAGCTTATGCTATAGGGGATTCTTAATATTCCTCATGAATAATTAATCAGCTAGCGAAAGCGAGGCTTACTGGGAATAACAGGGAGCATGTGCTCACTCACCATGGCTATGTACAGCAACACAGACCTGTCAGTTGTTCCATTTATCCACTTCAAATTTGTGGATGCTTACAAACACATTTTGTTAAAAACATCTGGAAAGAAGTGTAAATCCAAAGGAATCTGCTGCTATGAGCACAATGAGAACCCGACTTGTAAGGGAGGTACTTTCCAGTGACTCTTAACATAATAAAGTTAAAGACCCTTAATTGGGCTCACATCTACTTGGCTCTACGGTCTATGCTAGCTATGAATCAAACCACAGGATGCCATTAATTGCCCGAGGTCTATTAAAATATCAAGATATACAAGTGTCGGGCACAGGTGCTGACTGATACACATTCCAGACGGCACAGAATGAGGTGGTCTGTGCATGGTTCCTCTGATGCTGTACCTTAATACTAAGTTTCTTGTTTCATGTTCAGTAGGCACCAAGAGACACACACACCAAAACACTTTCGGCAGAACGCTGCTTATACTGCCATTATAAAGTCATTAACTTAATAAAGACTAATAAAGCATAAATGAAAGATGTCTGCCTCTGTGATTGTTAAAAGTGTTCTGAAATGAAATTATGAAATGTTTTCTATTCACAAGCCTATTAAAAATATAGATGTAGGTATGCTGTATCTGGCACCAATGGAAAATACTCTGTATTTTTAGTGGTATAACCAACACATAGCTTTCAAGTGAAACACTATGTCACAGGTCATTTTAAAAAAATATATCGCTCCTCATTAGATAATGATATGGTAAGTTCCTGGGCATGGCAAGGATTATATTAGTGCATGGGCAGAAACAGAATTTTATAAATGATACCTTTTTCCCGCAAGACTTTACATAATTTGAGAAAAAAATATAAAAATATGTAAGGTATGAATTATGGAATAATATAATCATTTTAATTAATGCTCAACACTTCACCAGCTCCAATCCTTTTAACTCAGGTTAGTTACTTAAAAAATTCTTTATAAATCGAATATGAAAAGTAATGTGTCATATACTAAAACTTCATATTTGTTATGAATAAAGAGTTAAAATATACTGACGGCGTGTCCTACAGCTGTAGACATAAACTGCATTGACAAACAATGGAAACGGTGACACAAGAATTGCATGAGTTAAATATTCTTTAAATTGCAGTGGGTCTAGGCCGGTCATGTGGGGATATATCTATAATTGTTTCACAATCATGTAATTTAAGGGCTTTAAAGCTATCCACAGACGCCATCTTAGAGGGCCTCAAGTAAAAATGAGGAAATGATGACATTAAGTTTTGGTAATACAAAAATTAAACCCCTTCAACCAATTGAGACATATCAATGTATCTATTATCTATAAACCAGTAAGGGGATCAATGCTTCGCTGGTAAAAACTATATGCAGATCTTTGCTAAATGTCGTCATCAAGTTAAATATGTTGGTAGTCTTCTATCATTATTTATTTATGTTATTTATTTATTTTAATAAAGTACAATTAATTGCATGTGTATGGAAACAGATTTTGTGAAACAGCACAGTATTTTAAAATATATTGACACGTACATAATAAAGGTAAGGCAAAACCAAATGAGGGCATGGACCATGTAAAAATGATATTTTAATATGTGCCTTTATAAATTGATACAGATCATTAAAAATCATTGTTCTAAAATGGTTGTTCATTTACTTAATTCTATGAACAAATATAACAAACAGCAGACCAAACCAGGAACATATGAACACACAATCACAAAGAGTCCCTCGTCCAGATGTATGAATTAATTAGTAATTTCCACTGTTTCTTTCTACCTGGATCACTAATGAAAACTAATGAAAAATCAAATCTGATGTCCAATTAGTAAATGAGTAGGATGAGAAAACAGAATAGGCTGTGACACGACCTGCCTTGCTGAGCTAAACTGTATCAGCACATGTGTTACTGCTGTGACAAGTAAGCACGTGTCTTTGTTATTCCCCATTGGCCTCGCTTTTGCCTCTGGTATGTGTGGCATGCATAGAATTTAAGAGTCCCCTATGGTGCAGCGTCGTCCGTCGTCTGTAGGTTAACCATAGTTATCTCAAAAACGGCAGGAACTAGCATTACCAATTTCTTTTGTAAATAAACAGTACTATCGGATTTTGTTTATTTTTTGGCTTTCTGCATTTACTGAGATTTTATAGGGAAAAAGCTAAAAAAAACTTTAAAAAATTTCTTCTACGAAACTGTCCGGCCAAATAGGCCAATATTTCTAAGAAATGATCTCTTGATCAATCTATCTCAAGTTTGTTCGATTGGTTTCAGTTCGGAGATTAAACAGGAGGTTGAACTTAGTCATCTGCCAAAAAAAGCTAACTAAAATTAAAATCTCAGAAACGGCTAGAGCTGTCATTACCAAATTTTATACCTATATTTGTCTCATATGTCATATCTGAAATTGAGGTATTGGTGGCGCCACTTGCATTGATCTGTTTATTACAAGAAAAAAATGTAATTTTTGACTCCAGGTTATACTCTGTTTTATGATGAAACTGTTAAGCTGATTGGTTTAAACTTTACAAGAATTATTCTATGGTAGGTTTCTGCCAGTTTTATAAGAAGAGATTGGGTAAATGCAACTTTAAAAAAGCAGTGTAGCCAATTGAAAACTATGATTTATTTTCTTCCTCTGAGTCTACTCGATAATCTGAGTAGGTCATCTGGTCTAATTCTTGTGTCATTTTTTGAATATGTCTGTCTGTTTGTCAGTGATCCTAAATTTCGCCTGCTTTGCTGGACCTTGCTTCTTGCAGTTAGCAATTTTCAGGACACAGTTTTGAGGGAATCCTTTTGGAACTGGAACAACATCTTATTTCTTACATTAAAGTCTTAAAAGAAATTTTTAATGTTTGGGATATGGCCGCTACCATAAATTGGCCATACCTCCGACAGTATAAACTCTACCTACTAAAACTATAGCTCATTTTGCTTCTATTTACGTTCCCAACTTTTTTTCTGGTAGTCTGTTATCTCAGATGTGTCAGTATATCTGTCTGTTTTGAGCCAAGTCTACTTTCATGATCCTTGTGTGATATATGTCATTCAACATGCAAAACTTTCCAGCAATCGCTCTGAAAGTCATTCAATTGATAGAAAAGCGACAGTTTGTCCTGCTTGTTTCTCTGTCTTATTTCCAGCCATTTCCGGCAAGCGCTCGACCTCTGGTCGTCTAGTCTGTTTGTTTGTTGCTTGCCGGAATCAAAGATTTCGGCAAGCATATTGCTCAGTCGCGTATGTCTGTTTGTCTGTTTGTCTGTTTGTTGCTTGCCGGAATCAAAGATTCGGCAAGCATGTTGATCAGTCCGTATGTTTGTTTGTTTGTCTGTCTGTCTGTCCGCACTCTACAGGCCACAATTTTGCACCAATCGTCCTGAAACTTATAGATAGAGTGTAAAATCGGTTCTCCTCGAAGCCTATTGTTTTTGGTCATGATCGGTCAAAGGTCAAGGTCAGGATCACCAAAAAGCTCTAAAATGGTTTTTTCTTCATATCTTCGTCAAAAATAGCCGTAGGCACCTAATCTGTAGCTCATTTTATTCCACATTTGGTTGTCTTTCCACATAGTAGCAAATTGCCCCGATCAATGGTTACCATGGTAACGTATTTTGGGGGGAAAATCAGAAAATTTGAATTTTTTTTCTAACTTTTCCATTTTTAGAGCTAGAGAGGTCTAGTTTTTTGCATTGTGTAGCATTTAACATGCTCAATGCAAAATTATTGCAAGTTTTGCAAAATCTCGTGCGATTTCTCGTCAAACGAGATTTTTCGAGATTTCATTAAATATGACCTTGAGGTCGCCATTATTTTACCTATGGCTTTGAAAATGACACATTTTGTGTTTTTTATAAATATCTCGAAATCAATTTTTCATTTTTTGGAAATAGCCACCAGGGGGCGTGGTACATGAAACACTGTAACATATCGTTTTTCTGCAATATCTCAAAAAATATTAAACGTGACACCATTTTTTTTTTGTCGTATCTAAAACTAGGAACAATGGCTTATTCCTCCGTATATGTAACTTTTTGCTGCTGTTACCATGACAACCAAATTTTGGGGTTAAACTTGACAATCTGAAAATAATTAGTTTTTTGCTTCTATCTCTGTTGATATTTATACTACAAGGGTCTAATTTTCTGCATGAGGTAGCATTCCCTTGGTTCTAAGTCATTCAATTGCAAGTCTCGTGAAATCTCGCTTGGTTCATCGCCAAACGAGAAATTACGAGATTTCATAGAAATGCTTATAACTTGGTCACCTTTTTGGCCAAAGAGGAGCAGTTTTCAGCATTTTGTTGCGTTTTGGAAGCTTTACATGATAATAACACACATCTAGCCACATCTCGTACCATCTCCCGCCAAACGAGAATATTCGAGATTTCGAACAAATGTCTATATCTCGGTCATTTCAATGCTAGAGATTTTATTTTTCTATCGATCAAGAATCATTTGACTAGTTTTAAGTGACAAAAGTGAATATCTCGTCATATCTCGCACCATTTCTTGTCAGACGAGAACATGGGACCATTCAAAGATACGCCTATAATTCTGTTATTTTAAGGCTGAAGACCTTTAGTTTTCAGCATTCGATAGCGTCTAACACTCTCGGTCACATTATGTGATTATATTGTAAGTTTCGTCAAATCTGGGATCGTTTTTTCTTCAAATAAAAAAGTACATCCTATTGCCGTGACCATCAGTGGCGGCAGTATGTGATAGTAAATGTCGGCAGGGGCATTACACTTGACAGTTGGAGCCATGTTCTATGGGTGTGCGATGGCCCATGAAGAAGACTTCTATTGTGTTGTTATCGTCTTCCTTTGATTGCTGCTTCGTAAGCTTCACAGACCAGCGCCAACCACCTGGTTGCCATGTGTCCTCAATGTAAACAACCTTTGCTGTTTTCCTTTACCTAAGATATGTATGGTAGCCTGTTCACTTGTCCTTAGATTGTTTATTGTTAGTGTATTGAAGTAAAATAAAATGCCATGTTTTCCTGCATATTGATTGTAAATTGGATTAAATCACACAAGAACCAACCAATGTTCTATGACCACTATTTCAGATTTGAGATCAGAACAATTGATTTCTGCATAAACCACTATGACCAGATTTGAAAAACTTTAAAGTGGTCTACATTTTTTTCTGAAGAAGTTGAGCTATATGCTTTGAGATGCCAGCCAGTGGGTGTGAATGGATTGCAATGAAACCCAAACCAGGTGTTTGTGAAGAGTCTGGTGAAGATGAAGGGGACCAAAACCTATTTGACTGTGTATACCGTAAAATCTCCACTTAAAACCGCACTTCCGATTAAAACCGCACCCGGACTTCGCCGAAATTCCAGGTGAGACACCGCGAGGGGCTCAAATACTAAGAACCCCCCATTAAAACCGCACCAACTTTCGCTACGGAATGATTTGACAAAAGACACAATCAAGCAATCATCTATAAATGAACACGCGTAGGTTGCGACTCGGCCATTCCTGTCCACTTTAAAAATTAATTGGGCATTTTATTTAAACACATCATAACACTTTTTTTGCAGGGTCACTCAAGCATGAAGTTTGGGAAGACGTAAGGGCCGGTGAACCTCTGCCTGTTTATACAGATTTTATATTCCGTGCCGTATTCTTGTTTGCTACTGATTTGTCATTATATTTTGGAAAAAATATTCTGCTGATCCATTTCAAGTCACTGTATTTTTTAATTCTAAAAGTAATATTTTGAAGTCTTAATTTTTTATGAAAATTCCATTTTCTGGCATTACTCGGAAGATTCAAATCATTTTCATACCGGTTACTTCGGTATTATCTTCGTCACATCGTACGTTGACATCGCTCCATGTCACAATTTACTGGTGCGTTTGAAAACATCGCTGGTCAACTTAACTAAATATCAAAGTAACTGAAGTTACCTTTTCGAGATACGCACGTATAGGAAACATGACGCTTGAAAACGAGTGATTTTAAGGTAAAATTAAAGTGGCCAGTCCGGGTTAGCAAGTTTTTTTCCTGAAGAAAGTTTCCGTGTGGAGAGCCATTTTGTCAAGGCAGTGTTCGCGCAAGGCACGCTGGGACGAAATAGGTGGCTGTTCTATTTACCACCCACCGCGTACAGCCGTTCAAAATATTCCTAGCAGAATACCGGGGTGTTTCAGCACATGGCGGCACTCAAACTTGATTTTAAAACGATCGTCTGCCATTGTGCGACTCTTTACGATGTCAGCTTTTTATTCATTTTACGTTTTAAACAAATAATCATTGCTAAATAATGCCGCAAATGGGTTTAAAGTAGGCTTTTATTTCAATTTTGCTTGACCATGCCCAACGAAGTGGACCGCTGTGTTTAACAGCAGGGTTGTTGTAAACGTATTATTTGGTGACAATTACCAAGATTTTATAACAAGTTATATATCACACGAAAACTAATCAGCAATATTTAATTTATAATTAACAAATAATCGTAAATAATATATTTACACACGGCTCCCATGCATGCTAAGAACAGCCTTCGAAAGTTGCAATATTATCGCCCACGCGCCGGCCCAAAAACGATGTCTGGAAACCCTTCTAGTATAAACCGCACAGTGCTTTCAGGAAATCAACGTGATTTCAAGATTTTGAATTTCTTGATTAAACCGCGGTTTTAAGTGGAGATTTTACGGTAAGCATAAACTGGCCTGCAATCAGGTTTCTGGGGGCTTGAAATTTTTGTTTGTGGGAGCAGGGTAATATTATCTTGTTTCCCTATATATACACCCTAAACTGGGCCTAATGACACCAAAACCAGGTTTGTGGGACCATCAGTACAGATTTGAGGTAAAAAAAATGGATTTTCTCTGTATATCACTATGTTCACTGTGTCCAGATTTGGAAATTCAAACTGGTCCTAATTTTTTTTTTCTGAGGGAGTTGAGCCAAATGCTTTGAGATACCAGCCAGTGGGTGTAAATGGATTGCAATGATACCCAAACCAGGTGTGTGTGTTGAGTTTTGTGGAGATGAGGGGGGCCAGAACCTATTTGACTGTGTATAAGCATAAACTGGACTGAAATCAGGTTTCTGGGGGCATGAAATTTTTGTTTGTGGGAACAGGGTAATATTATCTTGTTTCCCTGTATATACACCCTAAACTGGGCCTAATGACACCAAAACCAGGTTTGTGGGACCATCAGTACAGATTTGAGGTAAAAAAATGGATTTTCTCTGTATATCACTATGTTCACTGTGTCCAGAATTGGAAATTCAAACTGGTCCTAATTTTTTTTTTTCTGAGGGAGTTGAGCCAAATGCTTTGAGATCCCAGCCAGTGGGTGTAAATGAATTGCAATGATACCCAAACCAGGTGTGTGTGTTAAGTTTTGTGGAGATGAGGGGGGCCAGAACCTATTTGACTGTGTATAAGCATAAACTGGACTGAAATCAGGTTTCTGGGGGCATGAAATTTTTGTTTGTGGGAACAGGGTAATATTATCTTGTTTCCCTGTATATACACCCTAAACTGGGCCTAATGACACCAAAACCAGGTTTGTGGGACCATCAGTACAGATTTGAGGTAAAAAAATGGATTTTCTCTGTATATCACTATGTTCACTGTGTCCAGAATTGGAAATTCAAACTGGTCCTAATTTTTTTTTTTTCTGAGGGAGTTGAGCCAAATGCTTTGAGATCCCAGCCAGTGGGTGTAAATGAATTGCAATGATACCCAAAACAGGTGTGTGTGTTAAGTTTTGTGGAGATGAGGGGGGCCAGAACCTATTTGACTGTTTTATAAGCATAAACTGGCCTGAAATCAGGTTTCTGGGGGCATGAAATTTTTGTTTGTGGGAACAGGGTAATATTATCTTGTTTCCCTGTATATACACCCTAAACTGGGCCTAATGACACCAAAACCAGGTTTGTGGGACCATCAGTACAGATTTGAGGTAAAAAATGGATTTTCTCTGTATATCACTATGTTCACTGTGTCCAGATTTGGAAATTCAAACTGGTCCTAATTTTTTTTTTCTGAGTGAGTTGAGCCAAATGTTTATGATACCAGCCAGTGGGTGTAAATGGATTGCAATGATACCCTTACCAGCTGTGTGTGTTGAGTATTGTGGAGATGAGGGGGGCCAGAAGCTATTTGACTGTGTATAAGTATAAACTGGCCTGAAATCAGGTTTCTGGGGGCTTGAAATTTTTGTTTGTGTCAGCAGGGTAATATTATCTTGTTTCCCTATATATACACCTTGATTTGGGCCTAATGACACCTAAACCAGGTTTGTGGGACCATCAGTACAGATTTGAGGTAAAAAAAATGTGGATTTTCGCTGTATATCACTATGTCCACTGTGTCCAGATTTGGAAATCAAACTGGCCCTAATTTTTTTTCTGAGGGATTTGAACCAAATGCTTTGAGATTCCAGCCAGTGGGTGTAAATGGATTGCAATGATAGCCAAACCAGGTGTGTGTGATGAGTCTGGTGGAGATGAGGTGGTCCAAAACACTATTTGCCTGTGTATAATAGGACATATACTGTCCTCAGCTGAAATCAGCTCTCTGGGGCCTTGAAATGTTTGCTGGTGGGAACAAGGTAATATTATCTTGTTAAAATGGATATACACCCTAAAATGGGCATAAGGACACCAAAAACATGCATGTTGGACCATGAGTACAGATTTGAGGTAACAAATTGTCTGTCTATAAATTTAAAAAAATCAAATATCCAACTGTTATAAACATGTATCAATATATTTAATAAAATCTCTTTTCATCCAATGAATTGCATCTTATTTTTTTTATAAATAAACCATGATATTCAACTCCATCCAACATAAAAATAAAAATAAAATGAATAAAAGTTTTGTTTTTTTTTTGGGGGGGGGGGGCTGTGTTTTGGCAGAAAAAAAACCAGGCTTCTCTTTGGATCCCGGCGGTGAGCGAGGGTAAAATGGACACCAGACCACATTTGAATGAACAATTTTCCTGCTGTTATTGGATGACCAAGTCTCTATGAATTTTTAAAAAATATTTATTCTGGTATTCAAGATGACAGTGAGAATGACCCTATTTTTTCAATCATTCACCACCCTGTTCGAGCGTTCATCAAATAAGAAAGAGCCCGTCCCATCGCATTTCCTGCGAGGGTTCGTTTCTTCAGAGTCCAAACAATCCTACCGGGGCGGGGTTTAGTCCATCTCGTCTTAAATTTGTGTCCGGGGCACAGCAAACATCATGAAAGTGGACAAAACTTTCATACGGCTGATAAAGCGTATATATGTAAACGCGGGGAATTCCCGGAGAATTCACGGAGATTTTCCGGAGAGCTTTTATATGCAATGATACTTTTAATTACACGTTAAAATCATTTAAAATCTACCACTATATTACTCTTAAGACATTTATTCACTGTTAAATTACCGAAATAATAACCAGCGCAAACAATGTGGGACTGCAACTAACACCAATCTGGATCAACACCTAACATTGACCACCGATCTTACATAAGACGAAAACGCTAAACACTATATATTGTTTCAACAGTTTACTGTGCAAACCGTAACAAAACCATGCAGGATATCAAACTAACAGGTTCTTAAGGAAATATAATGTAAAAAATACATTGTACTGTTTGCTCACATTTAATGATATCATCATGATGAATTCTCCGCGAATTCTCCAGCTGTCCGCGTTATAGATATATATGTATGAATTCATGACAAAAATTGACATACAGTTTTATGGATACCCGTGTAATTGGGGTTTTCTGGACCGTCCCAGCCCACAGGTTGGATAATATGGATTCCCGACAATATTCTAATGACCGTTCCCTGAGCTGGAACGGGCTAAGAAGGTCCCTGTCATTTTTAGCTCAGCTGACTATAAGTCATCTGAGCTATAGTCGTGGTCCATTGTCCGTCGTCCGTCCGTCTGTCCGTCCGTCCGTCCGTCCGTCCGTCCGTAGATGTGGCACGTTTTGAAACCGTAAGACCTAGGAATCCAAAATTCAGCATAATGTTAGATGTCCCCAAGATCTCCTACCAAGCCGAAAACTGGGTCTTTGCGACTTCATCCCTTTGAGAAATTAAGGAAAAACCTCAATTTTTTATTAAAAACCTATTTTCACACTTTAGGACTGCCTAATATCAAAACCACTCATCTGTTTTTCCTAATATTTCCTATAAATAATCCTCTATATAATTCCTATGTACATGCCAGAAATTAGGTCTGTATTATTAAATTAAAAAAAGTCATGGGCCCAAACATAATGCATTTTGTAAATAATCAGGAAAGAAATTTTATCACTTAACACAAAACTTGTTAAAGCTAAGCACTTTTTTTTTCAGTAATATTACTTTTATTAATCAAAATTAAATTGTATACCCAAAATTAGATCAAAATCTTTTAAATTTTTAAAAATATTAGCAAAAATAAAAAATTGGTACCTTAAATTTTGCTCAACTTTGACCATGGCACGTTTTTTTTGCTGTAACTGCTGTGGATTTAATTTTCACAGCATGTTTTTGTTAGCATTTCAACTGTTAACACCAAAAATTTGAAACCAGTTGAACAAAAACTGTAGATTTTATTCAAGTTTTCAAGCACCATGTCACATATTGCTAGTGTTATGCAGTTTGCTAGAGCTCAGCTCCCGAGCTTCAGCTCTAAGTTCCTTAAATTTGGCATACAGTTAGATTTCTCTAAAATCCCCTACCATGCCAAGAATTTGGTCACTAGGACTTAATTCCTTCGAGATATCAATGAAAAACTTCATTTTTCCATTAAAAACCCAATGTTACACTTTAAGACTGCCTAATATCAAAACCACTGATCTGACTTTGATCACATATAATATACATATTTTTCTATACTTTCACTATGCACATGCCAGAAATGATGTCAGTATTGTGTATTTTTTTTAAGTTATGGGCCCAAACATATTGAACTTTGTAAAAAATCAAGAAATATATTTACTCCCTTAACAAGGGCATTGCTGAAGCTAGAGATTTTTTTTGTCAGGGATGTAACATTATTTAATCAAGATTCAATTGAATACCCAAAATTAGTTCTGAATTTTTCAAATTTTATAAGTTATTAGTATAAATATAAAATTAGTACCTTAAATTTTGCCCAACTGTGACCATGGCACGTTTGTTTCCCGTGAGCACTGTTGATATAATTTTCATATCATGCACACATAAGGATTTCAGCTTTTTAGTTTAGAAAGCTGAAAGAAATTTGCCAAATATTGTAGCTTTTATTAATGTTTTTTATGAGACCCTGTCAGACTTTGGCTCTCTCCAGCCCCTCTTGAGTCACCTGTATGTTGACCTTGTTGACCTTTCATCAAATTATGCACGCTTGAGGGGAGAATCCAGGCAGCTTATGGCCAGCCACAGTTGATCCAGGTGTTCAACCCACCTCATCTAGTAGTTTTAACCAACAACATAACAATAAACAATAAATTAATAAATTTTTATTGGTTTTTAATAACAAATTAAAGAAAAATAGAAAATGAATTTGTTAGTTTATAATAACAGGAAATTAACTTGCAGTTACTGATGATATAAGAATCTTGTATCGATGGGTATAATGTCATATATTCCAAATAACACCATGCAGTCACCTATGGCATTTTTCAGTTCATTTTTAATGATAAAGAAGTAAATCATATTATTCATTACTAATCATTAAGGATTATATGAAGGAAATTAATGATAGACAAAGATGCAGTTGATAATATTAATCTAGATTCCTACTGTGTCTAGTGTGTACATTGATGTGAAATTAGTCCAAAATGAATTTTTTACAGTTATTTTTTAATATAAATAAAAGCCATAAAACCAGGTACTTATGATCATTATTTAAATGTGTGAATTTTGTATATTCTGGATTCTCAACATCATTGTTTGGTGAAAACTGAATAAATACCAGACATGTCGTGAATACTTTGTAATTGTATTTAAATACGAATATGATTATGTACTCCATTATAAAATTTCTTGCATAAAGAATGGGAATTCAGGTAAAAATGAAAGTATATGAATACTCGTGCAAATACTTTCAAAATGTATTCATGAATGCATTCATGAATATATTCTTTAATATTATTTTAATAATCATATCAGTTATATTTCATTTTAAAAAATCATATGATTCTCTTATTATTTTTTATAAAAATTATATTTGGGACAATATTTGTACTTTTTTTAATAAATAGTTAAACTCTTATATTATATGTTCTGCTTATAAGTTATATGGCCAAGTCAAAATCTGTGTGACAGTAGTACTCCATTTGTTAATAAAATTAATGAAATCAATCCTCTTCCCTGTCTCCAAAGGTACTATCAAAATCATACATAAGCTAAACAACAACAACTCATAATACAGCTTATATTTATTACCACACAAAACCAGCATGTGCCTCATTTCTAAATAATATTTTTTATCATATATAACAGCTGAGCGTCGTGACCCATAGGTCCCTTGTTTTTTTAATTGCCAATTCCCAGGTTTTTCGGACTAAAAAATGGCCCAATCCTTCATTCAATCTCCAGCCTCTTCTGGCGTTCCGGGTTTAAAAAAGAGCCCGTCCCATGCCTATTTCAGCTAGGACTGCAAAGTCTGGGGTCAAAAGAATTCAACTACGGCTTGGGATTACCACCTTTCCTCTTAAATTTCCATCGCGCCCATGTCAAGTGTACCGTTTTTATTCACAAACGTGCAGCAGGCGCCAAAAAATTTGACAGCACCCATTTCTCATGCCAGAATATATTTTTATATATAAAGTCCTAACCCACCACGGAACTAGGGCCTCAAATTTTTTTATCTTATTACTTACCACTTCAGACTCCTTAAAAATCCCTGCTCTCCTTTTTTAACCAAAGATTCCAATTTTTAACATATATTAAATTTCACATTACAGATAACTTACACCAAGGGGACATTACAGTTAATCCGTGATGGGCAGGACTTCTTGGAATTTTATAATTCCCGGACGCAGGCTGACCGGCTGCCTTTTTTCTTCAAGGACAGCCCTGATTTAAGCCATCATCAGACTTGAAGATGTCCTCAGGCCGACCTATTTGTCCAGGAATGAAAGGTCACGTCTCCCTTACCCAGAGGTCGGGTCTCTGTCTAACACGAACGCGGTTTCGCTTGCATTTCGGCATTCTGGACGTTCAACTCTTCAAGTTTCTTTTTCAGTGCTTTTCTTATTTCCAGCACTCAAGAATAGGAGAACGGCCAAGGATTTAGTTGGACTTCCATTATTTTTATTTCTGTCCAAAAATGGATTATCCTGTATAGGATGGCTACTAATAATAACACTATTAATGTCTCTCTATCCGTCTGTCTGTCTGTCTCTCTGTCTGTCTCTCTGTCTACTCCTCTTTGACTTTTGAAAATCAGCAAGACCTTATTCATATGTGCTACTGTTTTCCCCATGATAGAGGTTTTTCATCTGATCAGATCCAAATGTTTCTTGTCTGTCTGCCTAGTAACTGTCCATCTATTTCGCTGTCTTATTTCCGGTAAGTTCCGGCAAGCGTTCGACCTCAGGTCGTCTGGTCTGTTTGTCTGTCTGTTTGTTTGTTTGTCTGCACTCTCCTGGCCACAATTTTGCCACAATCACCTTAAAACTTTCAGAGATGATGGAGAATTAAATTTCTAGGTGCCCTATTGTTTTTGGTTAAAATAGGTCAAAGGTCAAGGTCGTCAGAAATTCTCAAAATGTTTTTTTCTTCATATCTTTGTGACTATTAGTCGTATCTACTTCAACAATAGCTCATTTTAATCGTCATTCCAAGGCCTGTCATCTGGTGTGTAGCTGACTCAAATTTGCCGTAACCATGGTTACAATTTTTTGGGGAAAAGTCATGATATTCGAAAATAAGGGATCTTATTTTTCTAACTTTGTCAGTTTTAAAGCTAGAGTGATCTAGTTTTTTGCATCAGGTAGCATTCAACTAGTACTACAAGATTTTATTACAAGTCTTGCAGTATCTCGTAAAATATCTCGTGAATAGAGATATTTCGAGATTTCATTCATCTTGCGCCAAAGGCCACATTATTGCAGGAATCTTTTTGAAACTGACATATCATAAGTCCTACACTAGTATCTCGAAATTGTTTTTCACTTTTTGAATATGGCTGCTAGGGGGCGCTGCACACGACCCTCACACAGATATCATTACATTGGCCATATCTCTAAAACCCAAAGCCTCAATTACATAAACTATAGCTTATTTTTCCCTCTGAGTCTTCTCCATAAACTGATAATGTCATCTGATCTCAATGTTGTGTCACTTTGTCATTGTGTCCGTCTGTTTGTCAGTTGTCCTAAAATTCGCCTGCTTGCTCTTGCGTCTCACATATAGCATTCTACAGGCCACAGTTTTGAAAGAATCCTTTTGAAACTATTACATCTTAAGTCTTACACTAATATCTCGAAACCAATTTTTCATTTTCCGGATATGGCCGCTAGGGGGCGCTGAACTCGAACCTCTCCCAACATATCATGCTTTGGCAATATCTCCAAAACTATAAACCTCAGTTACATAAACTGTAGCTTTTTTCTTCCTTTGAGTCTTCTCCACAACCTGGAGAAGTCATCTGGACTCAATTTTGAGATACTTTGTCAGTGTTTTCGTCTGTTTGTCAGTTGTCCTCAAATTCGCCTGCTTGTTGGCTCTTGCGTCTCACATATAGCATTCTGTAGGCCACAGTTTTGACGGAATCCTTTTGAAACTATTACATCTTATGTCTTACACTAATATCTAGAAATAAATTTTTCATTTTCCGGATATGGCCAGTAGTGGGCGCTGCACATGACTCTCACACACATACCATTGTATTGGCCATAACTCTACACCCAAAGCCTCAGTTACATAAGCTATAGCTTATTTTCTTCCTTTGAGTCTTCTCCATAACCTGATTAAGGCATCTGGTTTCATTCTTCTGTCACTTTGTCAGTGTGTCCATCTGTTTGTCCGTTATCCTCAAAGTCGCCTGCTTGCTGGTTCTTACGCCTTACATAGAGCATTCTACAAGCCACAGCTTTGACGGAATCCTTTTGAAACTGAGACATCTCATGTCATACACTAATAATACGAAACGCATTTGTCGTCTTCGGAATATGTCTGCTAGAGGGCGCTACAGTCGAGCCTCCCAAGTATATAATTAATTCACCATACCTCGTAAACTATAAATCTAAATTACATAAATTATAACTCATTTTCTTCCTTTGAATCTTCTCAATAACTAGCTTATGTCATCTGGTGTCAATCTTGTCTCACAAAGTCAGTATGTCTGTCTGTTCGTCTTTTGTTGTCAGCTTTGTCTGCTTGCCTGTTCTTTTGTCTCATATGTCATTCTACGGGCCACATATTCTCAGCAATGTCTCTGAGAGTCATTCCATTAATAGAAAACCGACAATATGTTCTGTCTGTCCGTCTGTGTTTCACTTCCGAATTCCGGCAAGCGTTCGACCTATGGTCGTCTAGTTTGTTTGTCTGCACTCTCCTGGCCACAATTTTGCCACAATCACCTTGAAACTTACAGGGATGATGAAAAACATAATTTCTAGGTGCCCTATTGTTTTTGGTTAAAATAGGTCAAAGGTCAAGGTCAAGGTCACGACAGGTATGGTTAACGGTTTTTGCACTATAACTTCGCCATAAATAGGCTTATCCACTTCTGCAATAGCTCATTTTTTTTGTCATCACCTGGCCTTTCTTTTGACATGTAGCTAACTTAAATTTGCTGTTACCATGGTTACGCAATTTTGGGGAGAAATCATGGAATTTCCTGATATTTTTCAAATTTGCAGCAATCGTACTGATTCTGAGATATTTTATGTAACACAAGAATATCTCAAAATTGTTTTTTCAGATTTTGGAAATGGCCGCCAGGGGGCGTTGCAGATGAAAAAACATGAAAATTTGTTTTGGTGCTATACCTCCAGAACTATTAAACATTGGGCCATTTCCATCACAGCACCTTCAACTGGGGTCCATGGGCTTATTTTTGCGCATAGGTGCCAAAGTGCGCTATTGCCAGATTTCTCTATTTTTGGGGTAAAACTTTTGAATTTTGAAAATATGCAGTTTTCAGCTTCTAACTCTGTCAGTTTTTGTGCTGGAGAGGTCAATTTTTTTGCATCTTGTAGCCCTTGGTGAGCTCTCGGTGATCCAATCAAAAATCTTGCAAAATCTCGCACCGTTTCTCGTCAAACGAGAGTCTTCGAGATTTCATTAAATATGACCTACAGGTTGCATTTTTTTAACAATGGCTTTGAAATTGATATATTTTGTGTTATTTATAAATATCTCGAAATCAGTTTTTCATTTTTTGGAAATAGCCACCAGGGGGCGTGGTACCTGAAACACTGTAACATATCATTTTTCTGCAATATCTAAAATAATTTTAAACATGGCACAATTTTTATCGTTGTATCTTAAACTAGGAACATTGGCTTATTCCTCTGCACATGTAGCTTTGTGCTGCCGTTACCATGGTTACCAAATTTGTGGGTTAAACTTGACGATCTGAAAATATGCAGTTTTTGGCTTCTATCTTGGTTAATATTTATGTTTCAAGGGTCTAGTTTTTTGCATAAGGCTGCTTCCCCTTGGTTCTAAGTCATTCAATTGCAATTCTCGTCAAATTTCGCTCGGTTTATCGTCAAACGAGAAAAAACGAAATTTCACGGAAATGCTTATAACTCGGCGACTTTTACAGCTACACAGGTATAGTTTTTGGCATTTCATAACATATGACCAGCTTGACACGCCAGAAAAGAAATCAGGCCAAATCTCGCACCATATCTCGTCAAGCGAGAAAAAAACGAGATATCATGGAAATGCTTATAACTAGGCGACTTTTACAGCTACTCAGGTCTAGTTTTTGGCATTTGGTAACTTTGGCCAACTTGACATAGTAAAACTGCGATACTTGGCGAAATCTCGCACCATATCTCGTCAAACGATAAAAAAGGAGATTTCACAGAAATGCTAATAACTCGGCAACTTTTACAGCTAGACAGATGTAGTTTTGGCCATTTCATAACATTTAGAGAGTTTGATATGACAAATCTACAAGACTGGCCAAAAAATGCATCGTATCTCGTCAAACGAGAAAACACGAGAGTACACGGAAATGCTAATAACTCAGCGACTTTTACAGCTAGACGGATCTAGTTTTCGCCATTTCGTAACGTTTGGCCGTCTTGACATAATAAAACTACTCGTCTTGCCAAATCTCGTACTATATCTTGTCAAGCGAGAAAAAAACATGATTTCACGTAAATGCTGATAACACGGCGACTTTTGCAGCTAGACAGGTCTAGTTTCCGGCATTTTGTAATATTTGACAAACCTGACATGACAAAACTGGAAATCTCGCCAAAGCTCGCACCATTTCCCGTCAAACGAGAAAACACGAGATTTCATGCAAATGCTTATAACTCGGCGGCTTTTATAGCTAGACAGGTCTAGTTTTCGGCATTTCATATCATTTGGCCAGCTTGACATGACAAACCTGAAAACGTCTCACTGCTTCTTGTCAAACGAGATTAACGGGATTTCATGAAAAAATTTTGAACTTGGTCCCTTTTACACTAGAAAGATATGCAGCTGTTAAAGGTCAGCATGCATAAATAAACATATTATCCATTTCTGCTGCCCCCACAATGTTGCTCATTCATATGACTGTTTCTACATGCACTATCTGTCTATCTGTCTGTATCATTTCCATTTCCGGCAAGCGCGTGACCTCTGGTCATCTTGTTTTCTGTTTGATTATAGGTACTGAATTTATGGTCCGTCTACATGAGCATCTCAAGTACTTTGTGGTGAAAAAAATGTCTACTGACAGGTCCTGGCAGGGGGTCAGAGTTTATCTCTCGGGTCATGAGGTAAGGTCAAGGTCATTCAGTCATTTAGGTCAAGGTCACACCTGTATCCATGGCCTAAGTAATTAAGTTTGTATATTGTTTCTTTTTATTTTAAAAATATTTTTGCTGAAAAAGATCAGGATTGGCACAATGTAAACTTAAGTATTACTGCCAGACAAGCATGGTTTGAAATGTCTGAGGGAAATCAAAAGGGAATATTTTGATATATCATCATAGAATGACATTTCCAGATGACACCAGAATGAAAGGGGAACACTGGATATGACCAGTGTGTACTGTATACTGGTAAGAAGATATCAAATTGATATACTGAAACAAGGAGACCATTAAAATATTGCCTAGATCTATTCTGATTAAATATCCAGCGATTAGTAACTCATTATGGTAACAAACAATAATTATGATGTTATATTTAGTTTTGTTTAAGTTGGTTTAAGCTAGATGTGAAACCCATAAGTTCTTGTCATATGTCTGTAATAGGTTCACAATAACCCTGTGTGGATGGAAAGGGTATTTGTTTATCAGTTGTTTCTATGTGTGCAAGGTATCTGATGAACTGTTTCCTAGATCTGAGTGGAACTTGACATACAAGTCAGAAGTATGAACATCCAAAAATGATAAAATTGTGCATTAAATCCTTCTCAAATAACCCCAAGACCGCCATTTTGAAATTTTTGGCTGCTATGTTTACTACTAAGGACCGTATCTACAAAGCATGATTTGTGAACTGACATTACACTCTTGTGTGCAATTCCATTAAAGGCAGTCAAAGGCAAGTCCGCCAGTAGCATGATGATGAGTGTTGATATTTCAGTGAATTAAGAATGCATATAAGCAACACCATTAATTGCAGAATTTGTAGTTCAAGACACGATTTAATTTTGTTTGTAGACACCAGGAGAGGGAGAACATAAAGTGATGGATTTTATTCGTTCAGAGAAGGCCAAACCTGGTTACGATCCCAACACTCGTCATTGCCTTTATGGTTTGGATGCAGATTTGGTGAATATCTTGTTATTAACATAGCTATATAATCAGGAACAAGAAAGCAAACAGTGCATAGACATGTATTTTACTAGTTTTGAAATGATCCTAGTATAATAGTTAAACATAATTTGTGTGGTCATTTTTTGGTAATGGATGACAGGTAATGAACCTTGCCCAGACGAATCGAAGTATTCAGTTTACCTACAGCTTTCGTCACATTATTGAGGACCATGTATTAGAGAAAGAAAATTTAATCAGAGAGAAGAGCAGCTATAAATCTCGCAGAATATTAGCAATTGGCTTGTTCACTTGCACTGAAAGGGCAGTGTATGCTGACACCCAGTTTTAGTGATACATGAAATAGGACTGCCTGATATGCTGCAATTTGAGTCCCACCAATGGTACTTGAGAAAAAACCATCTGTACCCCTGTTTCAGATGATGCTAGGCCTGACAAGTCATGAGCCACACTTCTCACTGCTCAGAGAAGAAGTACGCTTTGGGGGAAAGAAATCTCAAAAGAGGTAGGTAACTATGTTTAATCTGTCTGTCAACTGCTGGCTATAGGCACCAGCATATCTAAATCAACATGTTGATGCCCACTAGGACTCATTTTTGAATTTCTTGCCAAATTGGAGAAATATTGAGTTCATTAATATTTGTTGGGGCATCAGTTTGCTTGAAAGCTGTCAACTGAGAATAATACTTTTCTTCGGGTTTATTTGTGAAAACCACCTAGAAATTCCATGGGTCCATTAGAGTTTTATGTGTCCCAAACTTTTGAAGTGCAACAGACAACTATGAATAAATTTTCTTTAATTTAAAGGTTTGGGTGGTATTCAGATTTCAAGATAATATTGCAATGTGTACCAGAATCCTCAGATGGTAAACATATTCAAAGCTTGAAAAACGTAATCCAATTAAAATGGTAATTGGACTTTTTGACACTGTTACAGGGCGGTATCAGCCGAGGAGACGACATTTCACCTGCTTCACCTGACCTTAATGAGAGAATACCTGGAATTTGAATTCTCCCCTCTTAAGGTAAGCTGTAATCATGTGGCTTATTTCTTGAATTTGAGTCAGTTCAGTTTTATCTTATCTTATAGGCTTATGGGCACTGGACTTTCCTGTAGTAACAATAAGCATTTATATCATACATGTATTTTTCAAACTGCAAACTTTTAAATAGCATAAGCAATGAACGACCAGTTTGTTGTTTATTAATATTCCTAAAACTAAATTTTGTTTGCCATTGACCTTTATGTTTAAGCTAAATGGGGGGGGGGGAGGGATGTCATATTAAATAAAATTGTTATATTGGCTCATTACCATACATTATACATTTCCATCCCCTGATATTTAGCAGACATTCCAAATTTCTTTATGCACATTTTGGTTAAATGATCTATATGCAAAATATTTCTGAATATGTGGATTTACTTGTAAAAAAATTGAAATGGTAATTTATGCTAAAAAATGTTTCCTTACATTGTCACCAGCTATCATGCACAGTGCAGAACAGACTGAACACACAGCCTATGGTCTTGTTTTATCTCCACAGGGTAAGCTGAGTTTCCCGTTTGATCTGGAGAGTATAATCGATGATTTTGTACTGATGGGCTTCCTGGTAGGAAACGATTTCATCCCTCATCTACCACATCTTCATATCAATAAAGAAGGCCTCCCATTGCTATGGAAAACCTACATTGAGGTCCTGCCGACATTAGATGGTGAGTAGCATAGAGTCCTTGATCATGTGATTGACAGTGTACCAGGAATATCACAATACGACACTGCCAGGGATTGACTTTTTACATTCCCCTACCGCCTCAGGCAGGTGACTGTTGTTGCCTTCCCAACATATCAGGCACAGGGTCCAAACACTGGTCTGCTCCATATTCGCAGGGTTAATATTTCGTGATTTTCACTTATTGTTTTGCGTTGGTTTATATTTCGTGATCTGCCCAAGATCTCCTGTTCATTACTTGCAGATTATTTGAAAGATTTGGTATCATCATTTGTAGCAGTCTTTGATTTAAGGGTAATATGCAAGTTCTATTATTAATTATATATCATATGTTTACAACTTCCCTTTAACAATCTGGCATATTATTCATGAGAGTTTTATTTTGCTAAAATTTCTCTTTCTCAAATTTTGCGAATTTGAAACCCACGTGAACAACACGGCAACCATAGTAATCCCTTGATATTAAATAACAATTTTTCATCCACATGACTGGTGTCACTTTATCAACCTGACATGAAAAATATACTCTTTTTCATATAATAAATTCACTGTTTTATTCAAATTATCTTTGTAACCTTTTCAGTTATTATCAGACTAAGCAAAAAATTCCTTGGAAAGTAATTGTCCATTAAGAACTACATGAAAAACAATCTCTCCACATATCAATAAGCCTAGAGATGGAATGGAAATATTACTCAGTAGGAAAAGGTTAAAACAATTTATTGTTTGAATGTCTAAATTCAGGCATGTGACAAACACATTTTGGCAGGTGAATTTTATCAACCAGCTGCCTGATGTGGCAGGTAAGAAATATAGTCAGTGTCTAGCCCTGGGTGCACTGATACTTAATAATTTCAAATTAGATATTGTATTGCCATAGTAAATTCAGATGTCCCTGAAATAATACTTGGGTGACATTAGATCATCTGATGTAAATCAAAGTCCTATGTTTAATAAAAAGACTCAGGGTCATACAAGACATGTAAGGTAACATTGCATTATTCAAGGATGAGTTGAATGACATGTGAATGGTGAAATGTTTGGAAATAAAGTTTCTTTATGGTAAAGAACTAAATTTTATGAGGACAAGTTGATATATTTTTTGATAATTAAGGAAGAAAATTGGTTTGGTGTCTTAACTTCAAGATACTTTATTTATCATATCATAAGCCTGGTATGGCAGTAATTATTATTTTATATGATAGCTTACAGTAATAGATATTGCTGTATATTAATAAATATTGTTTTATTTGACATGTTTTTGTAATATTTTTTTTTATTTAACATTTGTTGTATAACATATTTTTATACAGACATTGGTAATATATTTTCTTTTATTTGACAGGATTTAGTAATACTGTATCATTTTATTTGACAGGTTATATTAATGAGCACGGAAGGCTGAACTTGCCAAGGTTTGAGAAATACATGAGGGCTCTGTCCCAGGTCAGTAAACAGAGTGGTTTTAATTATTCTGTGAGTACAATACAGCACATTGTGAAATCAAATATTTGCAGATATCACTTGAGTTATATGTTTTGATCACCTGGTGAAATTTTTTTCATGAAGTTGAGAAATATATTTGATAGAAAGTGTAAAATTATGTACCTTTGACACTTCTTGAAGGAAATGAATCTCTTAAAAGAATTAAAGATGGATTCATTTGGGCATGTTGTCTGAATACCAGCTTTTAGAATTGCTTCTGAAAAGTACACATATATTGAAAATATCTTTTCTTAATTGAAAACAAACATATAGGAGTTTGACCACAGCTCTTAGTTAATGTCTCTTATTTGCAGAATTTACCTTTTAGAGCTCTCTTACAGAAAGAGAGAGAATGAGATTGGGCCTATGTAATTTTGTTTATGTTTATATGTGTGTGTACCTGTACACTTGAAAGAGTTCACAATTTAAATGTGAAGTACATCCTGTATTCCTTGTAGTTCGACATTGACCAGTTCAGTGAGGGTTACGCTGACCTGAAGTGGTTAGAAGGAAAACTAGGAGGAAAAGCCATTAATGAAGACCTGGAAGCCAGAGCCCCAAACCAAGAGGTAGGTGGTTGTGTGTAAAACCTAGTTGCTGTAACTCCTAGGGCAGAAATGATATAATGGTGCAAATTTACATTGTGATTCAAAGTCAAATACTGTATCAGCTTGGTAATATATCCTTGTGTCCATACATGGCAAAGATACTGGGATTCAGACAATACTTTACATTTAAAATTTTGTGGTTTTAACATGAAACATTCTTGTGGTTAAAAGTATATGTATTAATCATTTCTAGTTATGACTTCGATCAAAACTAATACTTGAACATACCTGAAAATAATAGTGTTAATTTTTTTTTTATAAAATGCATTGAATTTTTAGAACATTTACTCAACAACTCATTGAATTAAATGGGAGTTTCACGCAAACCCAGAACAAGGACTGTAAAACATTGGCTCACTTGCCTAAAATGTGGGTGAAAATATCTAGGTAAATTTTGACCAATTTTTCTAAGAAATTGAGGGGTTTTTAATTTCATTGATAAAAGCTACCCAGGAATTCCATCAAAATAAAAATTCAACGAACAATTCTGAATATGCAGTACTTGATCATCTGATTGATAATGATGTCCATGTCCTGATTGACTGACAGTCACTCATTTATGCCAACAAAATATGGCCGTATTAGGTGCTTTATAAATATTTCCTTAGCAGCCTGGGCAAATTTGCGACTTTTCAATATTACAGTAGGTTCCTTTCTGATTGAATTCATGTCAAATTTGCAATCTATTCATTATTGAAGGAAATTAATGTTAAAAGTCCCTATATCTGTTAAGAATCCTCTGCAGATTTTAAAGCTGAAATAATATTTCAAGAAGTTTCATGTATATATCAGTAGAATCATTTTTGCTTTTTGAATCTTGATTTATCATATGAGGTGAGCTTTGGGTCCCTCTGCCCTCTTTTATTTGCTGTATGAATTCTACAGTTTGGATTCTAGATCAGAATCGTCATGGAGAACTTGTTATATTAAAGAGACCTATCTTGTGTAAATTTTGCAAGTTGAAATATGGTGTAGTTTTTGAGTTGCAGGCCTGGACATACATACATGCATAAATAAATACTTATGGACAGAACAAAGTTCGCAGTACTCATTGTCAGGCCTAACTTAAACATGTTTTTGATAGGCCTGTCTATGACAGGATTTATTATGGTATACCCACCGTCCGTCTGTCCGTTAACTTTTAGTGTTGCCACTATAACTTACCAAGGCTTTGATGGATTTTCATAAAACTTACCATCAGTACTTATTAATAGATAATCCCCCCTGAGTTCGATTATTGGCAAAATCTATGCATATTTATTAAGGTCAGAGGTCACTAGACTTCTTTGTGGTGACGCCACGATAACATATCAGGAATATGATGGATTTGATGAAACTCAATAGAAATATAAACCAATATAATATCTCGCCTAAGTTTAATTCCTGGCAAAATCCATGCATATTTAATGAGGTCATAGGTCGCGAGACTTTGGTGGTGCAGTGATGACTTAAAAAAATTCTTATGGATATTCATGAAACCCTGAATTTAATTCTCAGCAAAATCCATGCATATTAAATGAGGTCAGAGGTCACAAGACATAAGATGGGGGGTATTATGTATGTTTGCTGTGCTCTTGTTACATATTGTTATTATGTTTGCTGGGCCCTTCATTTACAGAGGCCAGGGAATGTAGACACTGATGTAGAATAATTAAATTGTTGATTGAATGCGCCTTCAGACCTCATGCAAAGCATCCTTATTCTTACATCTTAATTTTTCATCCACACACGTTTCATCCTTTCATCACTTACAGGGAGTCAAAGGAGGTGACAAAGATATTCCAACCGCCAATCAGTACATGGCTCTCAAAGACCTGGAGGAATTTGAGTTTTCTGATGGTGAGGGTGAAAGTCCATCAGCGGCAATGACAGGTACGGGCAGTTGCTAAATTCATGGAATAATGGTTGTTAGAGTTAAATCCTGTACTTGGCTTCATATTAATTTTTCGCGATTTCACCATACTGTAAACTACACAGTATATCCTACATGCAATGCATGGTATGGCTATTTCATTACCTGTGGACACCATCTGGTATGAAATATATCCTTGCTCATTTCTCTAGGCAAATGACAGTGACAGTTGACCGACATGGATGGTTAATTTACTCTTTGTATGGAAAAATATTGGTGAATAACAAATATAAATTAAACAACAAGCTTTATTTTAAAAGTTTGATGTAGCATGAAAAAAACCTAACACTGATGTACTAAATAATTGACCTCACCACCACAGCCAATATGTGCTGCCCTTTTCACATAATTATGATAATGAGACCCTGAAACGCTCATTCACAGAAGGCTTTCCATGGTTGCATGAGCTCTTTACAACAAAATAGTGACGTCACAAAGGTTGATGACGTATGATGTCGCATTGATGACATCATCAACTGGAAGTGTTGAGTATATCGCAGACATTCGCAGTCATTGTGAACTGTTTTGCTATATTTTGGATAATTTGTCTCATATGAATCACGCGCCAGGTAAGACATTGTCATTCACTCGGTAGTGGGAGGAATGGCTCCTGCAACCTTTGGCCAAGAACTTTTTTATTAAAAAAAATAACCAGGAAAACATGCCGACTTGGGTACTGGTACAGACTACACGTGTTCTTTTTGGGAGAGGTCTCAGAAATAATGCAGATTTTGCAATTGTAAGGTGACTGAGGGTTTAAAGTAATATGGGCGACCTGATTGGCTGCACGGAACAGTTAGGCTAATGATTATTCAGTAAGTGAATATGCTATCAAGGTCACGTAGGTTCATGGTGAGGTCAATTTGGAAAAATGCTAGTGTTTGGACTGATGATTGGTTATAATTAATGATCAATTGACTGATGCAGATGATCCTGTGATCATTCTTAATCAGTTACAGAGTGTTTATACAAAAGTTAGGCTGTATAAAGACAGAAGGTTCGCTTTCATAATATTTATGGAAACAAACTACAGAACAATCTGTGAGTACTAATAGATTCACACCTAGGTTTGCTATATATACACATGTAGCTATATAGGCTATAGAGTGTTTAGAAGTATCAACCAATATGTAGGCCTATGTATTATATATTTGATGAGAAATTTAATACTTCTGGAAGTCAATAAATTTTGACTAATGATTAATCATGACATTACAATTGATTCCCAACACTTATCAAAAATGACTAATAATCCACCATTGGTTGCTGATATACTGTCAATGATTGATTATGATCAAGGAAGTGACCCCAAACACTAGTAGATACTCATTATCCCTGTTGTGTTTGGTCAGATTTCATGTCCCTTGAGCAAAAGACCATGTGGAAATATCAACTATTTTCTGTGGCAAAGGGTAGTCCCTCAAAGCAGGGAGCACTTTAAGATATTGCCACACAGAGATTAAAATAATCATGGATTTGTGTCTTAGATGCGGAGGCAGCTGCAGTGTTTGCTTCATCAGGAGATGAGGATGAGGAAGAATATGAAGATGATGATGAGATGATGGAGAAGAAACCAGAAGACACAGCGCTGTTTAAGGCTGAGTTTTCAGGACACAAAGCTAATTATTACAAAGAGAAGCTCAAGTTTCCAAAAGTCACCAAGTAAGCACTATCCAAACTAAGGTTATGGCAATATACTAAAATTGACTTAAAACAGGAACATTTATTAGACAGAGGCCATTCTGAATAAAATTTTTAACTAGAAATCTGCATTTACAGGCATGCAAGCCTCATCCATGTGTTTGCATTCACTTATTTGACCCATATTCCCAGGTTCACATGCATGAGTGGCTGTACATTTGTGAATATTCCTTGATGACATTCCTGAACCAAAAGTTTGTTTGATTTCCTTGTCATTATTAACTTTATTTGCTACCTATTAGACTATTAACAAGGCAGTGGTTGCTTGGTGTCATTAATAAATTTAGGTCTCAAATTTTCTACGAACAGTTAAGGCCAGGAGTGATGTATATGCCATATTTAGACCAGTTTTGTTTACAGGAAAAACACCCTTCTTTTTTTCCAGAGAAATATTACAAGATCAAGCAGAAGGGTACGTCAAGGCGATACAGTGGATATTGTTGTATTACTATGAAGGGGTCCAGTCATGGGGATGGTGAGTTGCCTATTTGATGGTACAAATTGTGGTACAAAAATTACTTTGTTGATATAGATTCCTTCTTGTTCAGAGTGTAGATAATAAGTATTTGATTTAACAAATGTACCTAAGAAACCAGACCATGAAAGGTACAAAGATATTTCACAGACATGATTATTCACAGTGTTGTCGTAGGGTCATTGCCCTCTGAGGCCAAGGCCAAGTTTATGTCGAAGTCAAGTCATGTCCAATTCTTGTATGAATTATAGCTCAAATGCATGTATACAAATTACAAAATAGGTTAAACTTTAGAGGCCTTGAGCTAGCCTCGGGCCATGTCACTGAGGCTGGATAGCTGGCTGAGTCATATCTTTCAGAGGTGAAGGCCAAGTCCGAGGCAGGCAGAATCAGGCCTCGAAGCCAAGACCATCTCTACACCTCCACACACTGATTATCCATATACCAGCTATGTATCAGGCACTTCTCAAAATAATTGGTCTATCTCGCCAGGTCACAAATCAATGACAATCATATTTAACTGAGCATCTTGACCCATAGGTCACTTGTATATTTTGTTGTATCTAGGTTTTATGAGCACCACTATGCCCCCTACATGAGTGATGTTAAGGGATTTAGTGACATGAAGATGAACTTTGACCTTGGGAAACCATTCCTGCCGTTTCAGCAGCTCATGGCAGTGCTGCCCTCTGCCAGCAAGAAACTGCTACCAGAACCGTACCAGGTAGGAATGTTTAGTTTTATTACAAACTTCACAGGGATTTGAAAGGTTACTTTTATTAGAAGCTAACAAAATGGAGATATGATTTATTTTGAAAATTTATTTGGACTTGGGGGGGGGGGGGGGGGTGGAGTTTGTTAATTAAAAAAAAAACCCAAGGGAATGTCAATAATATTCTGAAAATGGATTATATAAACCAGGTAAGAAATTTTACTTTTATTACAAACTTAACAAAAAGGAGATATGTTTATTTTGAACATTTATATTTATAATTATGGGATGGAGAAATTTTTTAATTAAAAAAAGAACCAAAAGTATATTTGAATAAATTTTATAAAAACTTATATTTTGACATGTGCCAGGTGGGACAATAAACCTTGAAATAAAAAATAAAAAAAAAAAGAGATTTTATTTGAAATTGTACATTTGTATCATCTATTGTGTCTGACTTTCATTTGTTTATACTCTGTTCCAACACCCCTGTCCACCTAATTTTTATAACATTTCTTTCAAATGTATTTTTACTTTGCTACTACACAGTAACTTTTATCAAATTAGGTAATGTTGGGATTATTATGGTATAAATAAGTATGAAATAAATTAACTTTCCTTTGGGCGCCAGGAAGATGTTGACTGGTCTGGAAGTCACTTCAGGTGACCATAACTGTTATCCATGTTATGTAGGAGGGATGTATGTTTGATGCAATAAAATGTGACATACAAATACCATTGTTACATCATCTCAGTAAATCATCAAAGGTACATAGTTTGAGCTTAAAACCTCCCTAGACTAGACTTTATATCTGGTCAGTCATATTTCTTTCTGAATGAATCATTTGGAATCCTTACATGGTAGACTCTAGAATATAATTTTGCTGTTAGATAATCGCCACATTTGCCTGACTTACCTCTTAGGAGAGGAGAGAGAGAGAGAGGGAGGTCTGTGAATGTTACTGTACTTACAGATGCCTGGCATATGTTTATATTTTGTTTCTATCATTTTTTAGACAATTTAAATTTTTTTTGCTTGTAAGAATTTTGTACCTTTTTCCAGATAATCTTAAATAGGGAGCACTCAGAAATAAAAAAAAAATCAGGATGTGTTTAGTTTGAAAAATTAATCGAGAACAAAATGTGTCATATTTCAGTCACTGATGACCAACGAAGAATCTCCGGTGAAGGACTTCTACCCGGAGCAGTTTGAGACGGATCTTAATGGCAAGCAGCAGGACTGGGAGGCAGTCGTACTCATCCCCTTCATTAACGAGGTAACAGACCAATTCCCTCAGCAGTAGTGACATCTGTTGGAAAAAGACTGAAACCAAAGTGCCGTTTAGATCAACAAAGAAGTTATGTTTGTTATACCTCAGTTCTCAAATGATAAAAGTAAAAAAAATCCCTTTTTGCCATTATAGGCTTGTTTCTTGTTGGAGTGACATAGACTTTTGGCAGTGAGGACCTAGCTGAGTTCTTTAGGGGTAGGACTATGGAGTAGAAAGTCTATGATTTAAATCCAGAAGGCTTAATTAGTAGTAACACATTCCTGTCATGTAGTTACCTTTATCCTTGACCAATAGACAGGTCCACCAACAGGCCATGGACCTATCCTTTAAAGCAATCATTAAATTAACGGGAAAAACTGCGATTTTACCCAGGGACAAAGAAAGTACCCAGTTTCACAATGGTATTTAACTCTGTTAATGTGTATTATGGTACATAATATGTTCCTCCAGATTACATCCCAAAATTTACTGGGTGATTATTTTTATGTGACCCTATGCCTAACATAATTTCATGCAAATCTGTTCATAACTTTTTGTGTAAAGTCGCTGACAAACAAACCATTTGAAAAACATGATACCTAACCCCTAGACCAAGTTGTGGCTCTGTTAAATGAACAGAGCCACAGCGCTTCGCCTTCATTCACTTAGCGTTCGGTCATACATTGAGTCAAACTTTTCAGTCTGACGAGAAAATTACGCTACGTCAACTTCTTATTTCTAGGCCTACCTTGGCTTAAGATGATTATGCACCCATTAACCAAAAAAATTGAACTGTCGACCTATTTTAACCATGTTACAGGGTAAATACCACTTGGAGAGTACTGGATGTACGCAGACAGGTGTCAATGCTCACCTTCACCTTGGCCTCTGTTCACGTGAAGCTGACCGGCTTGCTTTTTATAATGCTTCCCGCGAGGCGCCCATTGCAATGTGTCCTTTAATACCCAACAGCTACCAGTGCCGTGGCAGGCAGGCAAAGCGTGCCGCAAGCTTAACATCGTTAGTTGCTGTGCCATAAAATGCGTTTGTAAGCAATTTTACCCAATTAAAATGTTTGTACTCACAGTTATATATATATATATAACTGTATATATATTGTATAACAAAAATGCATGGGAACTAATAATTTTGCTGAACTGCATGTGAAGTTAATATTAGCGGGGGGGGGGGGGCAATAGTACACTTACAAATATTTATATATATATATATATATATATATATATATATATATATATATATATATAAATATGAATACGTATATGTGCATATATATATATATTTATATTATATTTATAAATTTGTATACTGAACTAAATGTGAATCTATAAGTTTGCTCAATAAATTGACAAAAGGTGTGTTATGGTGAATGCTCTCTCACTGTCATATATATATATATATATATATATATATATATATATATATATATATATATATATATATATACATATATTGACAATATAGATGTGTGTATATATAAATATATATAATATATATTGAATATATATGTATATATATAAAATATATATATATATATTCATGCTTCGTGTCTGAAATACGCGACTCGATTAAACAGTGAGCCACATTCCGACCTGGCTTAAGGAGGTGTACAGGTACCAGGAAAGTTATTGGTGAACTGACAAGGTGTTCCCCAATTCTAAAGAGCACTAGCCAAACCTGATAAAATGTTCATTAATTAATTGCAGAGATTAAAGTGTCTCCTTTTTATTCCCCCCCCCCCCCCCCAAGATGGTCCGCTACTCTCTAAATCCTTATCACAACATCCCTGATGTTTTATGACCATGGCAATAGTTACACTATAGTTGTGCCTTATAATATCGAGTCATCCAGGTCCTTAAAAAGATAAAAGCCCATAATATGCATGTATCCCTCGCAGCACTGATGTCGGTGACAAGAATTTGGACCTATCTTTTAATGTACCAGATAATGAGGTCATATTGTTACTAATATGCTTGTTTTCTTAAATGAATGGACCTGTGTCTCCCATACAAGATTAGCTGAAAGCTGTTGGTCTGTGACGTAACCAGTAGTACTTGCTGGTCATTTTGTGGAGACTGGCTATTTGGCAGCAACAGCTTTGGCAGCTTCTGGAGACGTACACCCTTTAACACCTAATTAATACACCCAAAGCCAAACAGTACAATACGCCGCCATTCACAAATGCACCAGCACTTCCCAATATATTTATGCCCACGTATTGCTTGATACATCAGACGATACGAATACATATATATATATATATATATATATATATATATATATATATATATGAAACAAAGTCAAAATACACAGCAACATTAACTTGATGTACTCTGTAGGTTTGTTTATACTTCATATTGTGTCAGCTATCATATATGGTCCAGGGGCTTGATAGCAGCCAGCTGACGTGTCAACATGTATCATGTTTCAAGGCCAGCGACTACTACAGTAGCTGGCCATTCTGTTACAAGCATTAAGATCGAGCGGCATGACCAACCGTCTGTCATAAGCGAGCCAAACTATCAAGGTTTTGTTACATACTGGAGCACTGATGTGCACCACCGGTATGCTGTAAAAGAGGTGGTCAGCCATTTTCCTTCCTTTTACAATAAATAGATTAATTAAGAATAGTAGATTCAAACGAACCGAGTTGTTATTTCTTTCATTCATATATATATATTGTAAGTGCACTGTTGCCCCCCCCCCCCACCCCCCCGCCCCCCTAATATTAACTTCACATGCAATTCAGCAAAATTATTAGTTCCCATGCATTTTTGTAATACAATATATATACAGTTATATATATATATATATATATAAAATAGCATTCCCTTAAACACACCCTTTAGTCAATTTTAAGGAGCAAACTTTGGTTCACATTCAGTTATATATATATATATATATAAAATACATATTTATTTTTATATACACACATCTTTATTGTATCCGCCAAAACGAAGTTTTGCGGATACTATGTTTTTGACCGGGTTCTGCCGCCGCCGCCGCCGCCGCGTTTGTTTCCGGAGAACTCCTCTGAGACTACTGGACAGATTTTTCCGAAACTTACACAAATTATCGGGTCACATGTGAACTGGTGCCTAACCAAGTGACCTTGACCTCTGACCTTTCGTCTCTGCCCAGCGTCCGTTTGTGCATCTGTTTCCACACATAAACCCATATATCTCGGGAACCGTTTGACCGATCCGGAAAAAAAATTTACACAAATGTAGCCCTGGGATAGCTTTATAACATACACATCAAAAGGTGGCGCCACCTGCAACCATGTTTGCACAGTGTCCATCTGTTCATCTGCCTGGGGTTAAAATCACTCATATCTCTGCAGTGGTTTGACTAATTCACCTAAAATTCGGCATGCGTATACATCCTAGATAGCTTTCACGATTTTATGACAGGTGGCGCCACCTACATTCACGTTAACGCTCCACACATGAACCCATATATCTCAGGAACGGTTTGACCGATCTGGAAAAAAATTTTACACAAATGTAGCCCTGGGATAGCTTTATAACATACACAACAAAAGGTGGCGCCACATGCAACCATGTTTGCACAGTGTCCATCTGTTCATCTGCCTGGGGTTAAAAGCACTCATATCTCTGCAGTGGTTTGACTAATTCACCTAAAATTCGGCATGCGTATACATCCTAGATAGCTTTCTCGATTTTATGACAGGTGGCGCCACCTACATTCACGTCAACGCTCTACACATAAACCCATATATCTCGGGAACCGTTTGACCGATCCAGAAAAAAATTTTTACACAAATGTAGCCCTGGGATAGCTTTATAACATACACAACAAAAGGTGGTGCCACCTGCAACCATGTTTGCACAGTGTCCATCTGTTCATCTGCCTGGGGTTAAAAGCACTCATATCTCTGCAGTGGTTTGACCAATTCACCTAAAATTCGGCATGCGTGTACATCCTAGATAGCTTTCTTGATTTTATGACAGGTGGCGCCACCTACATTCACATTAACGCTGCAGACATCCAAGCTCATATCTCGGTAACCGTTTGACCAATCAGGAAAAATAATTTACACAAATGTAGCCCTTGGATAGCTTTATAACATACACAAAAATGGTGGCACCACCTGCAGCCATTTTTGCACAGCGTCCATCTGTTTGTCTGCCTTTGGTTAAAATCACTGATATCTCTGCAGTGGTTTGACCAAATTACCTGAAATTCAGCATGCTTATACATCCCGCATAGCTTTCTTGATTTTATGACAGGTGACGCCACCTAAATTCACGTTCATGCTGTAGACATCCATGCTTATATCTCCGGACTCATTCAACCAATCAAGAAAATTTTTTTACACAAATGTAGCCCTTGGATAGCTTTATAATTTACACAAAAATGGTGGCGCCACCTGCAGCCATTTTTGCACAGCGTCCATCTGTTTGTCTGCTGTTGGATAAAATCACTCATATCTCTGCAGTGGTTTGACTTTTCCACATGAAATTTTGCTTGTGTATATATCTTGGATAGTTTCTCATTCAAATAACAGGTGGCGCCACCTACAATCATGTTTATGTGGCAGAGATCCATTCTATTATTTAACACATGTAACTCTATATCCCCTTGGCACTCAATCCATGCCTTACTTCACCCGTCCTTCTCTGATTTTGGCGGATACACGTAGTCGCTTGTCGACTACCCGTATTCTAGTTGTTTATACGTATTCATAGTGACAGTGAGGGAGCAGTGACGCTAACAAACCTGTTTTCACTTGAAAGGTTAAAACTTTTTTTCTTTGAATATTGGTTCACATTCAGATTTGTTTGTTTTGTTCTACCCTTTCTGTATAAAATGTGTGAGTACAAACATTTTAATTGGGTAAAATTGCTTACAAACGCATTTTATGGCACAGCCCCTAACGATGTTAAGCTTGCGGCACGCTTTGCCTGCCTGCCACGGCACTGGTAGCTGTTGGGTATTAAAGGACACATTGCAATGGGCGCCTCGCGGGAAGCACTATGGGAAGCAAGCCGGTCAGCTTCACGTGAACAGAGGCCAAGGTGAAGGTGAGCGTTGACACCTGTCTGTGTACAACCAGTACTCCCCAAGTGGTTTTTACCCTGTAACATGGTTAAAATAGGTCGACAGTTCAATTTTTTTGGCCGATGGGTGCATAATCATCTTAAGCCAAGGTAGGCCTAGAAGTAAGAAGTTGATGTAGCGTAATTTTCTCGTCAGACTGAAAAGTCTGACTCAATGTATGACCGAACGCTAAGTGAATGAAGGCGAAGCGCTGTGGCTCTGTTCATTTAACAGAGCCACAACTGGGTCTACCTTCACTCCTTGTCAGAGGTATGATAATCCCACTGTTAAAGTATGTTCTAATACATTTAGACCATGACAGTGCATATTGCACATGTTATGCACAGTTTTAATTGTTACGCAAAAGTTCCACACATTGAGACCCCTTGCCATGGGTTAAGGCCACAGTGTAACACCCTTTGAACCTAGGAGGGAATGAGTACTAGTCACAGGCAACAATCAGATGTTGATTAAACATTCTGCTAATATTAGTTATAACTGGGTTGTATATGCTCCTCAGGAGTTGAGAAAAGTTATAAGAATGAACAGGCCTGATAGACTGGTAATTTGTTTTGTGGGATATAATGAGACTTACATAATAATCAGTGAAATCAGACTAGAAAAATAAACCTTTAACCTCCACCTTTGAATGTGACATAATATTTAATTAAAATGTAAATGCTCTCTGTAACAAGTTCATTGCAAATTGTCATATATTCTGTAAGAGAAACAGCAGACCTTAAAAAGGTATGAGAACAATGATTTTGATTGCACAAAGCCAGAAAAGTGTGTAAAGCAGACAATGGAAAAAATATATAGAAATTCCATATTACTTATAATAATTTCACAGCTCATGTCTGATGTAGGAACAAATGCTGTTGTATTATTAATAAGTCATGTGATTTATTGATCTGTTTATATTTACCTACGTTAAAACATTTACTTTTATTAGCAACGTCTCCTGTCAGCCATGGAACCTGTATTCAGCAGTCTGGACGAGGCGGAGCGCAAGAGAAATAGTCACGGCCCCTGTCTTTTGTATGAATATTCAGATGAGCCACAGGGAGCATATCAAGCTCCGCCCCCTCACAGCTTCCCTGAGATATCCGTTAATCGAGCCCGGTAAGTGACACTGGTCATTATGTCATCATTTCTTATATCATGTTTTTTAATACATTGGATTCGTTGTAAGGCTTTCTGAGGATCCTTTCTGAGGATTTCTAATGTGTAAGGAGGTGACTTTGCAGAGATTATAGTTTTGAAGAGTAAAGAATCTGTACATGTAAATTTAATTGATTCTTATCAGTGTGTTTGAAGTAATGTGTTGACTTGACTTCACTGTAATTCGCAAATGTTTCTGTATTGAAAAAGTTTGTATAATGTATAATGTTATTTATGTTTAGCAAAAAGACTCCTGTCAATAAAAATTATTGTAAGGTACAGTCACTTTTACTGTACTGAGGTTTAAATCAGTGTGTAGATATCTTAAACTAATCTGCAGTAGAACTTTGCTCAAGTAATGAGGTTACAATTAAAAATATTTCTATCATGAATTTATCTAATTTTTAATGTTCCTAATCCTCCATTAGACATGCCCTTGAAAAGAAATAATAAATAAGTAGTAATAACTTGTCAGAACTCACAAACTCTTTCCATCAAGGGATGAAATTGTTTTGATATTGATACTCACTCTCTTTGTGTATAACATGATTTTTTTATAAATCAGAATGGCAGGTAAATGGGAGACATTTTGTGATATATTACAGGTGCACCGAGATTCCTCTGGACACTTTAAACATCCCAGTGAATAAGCTAAAACATGGACTTCCAGATGGCGTTCGACTCGATGTCTACTTCCCAGGGTTCCCAACACTCAGGCATATACCTCATACAGTAGGTCCTTCACATGTACATATATCTTGAATAGTAGTCCCAGACTGCAGTCCTCCACCATATCTTATATCTGTTAACAAATGATAATCCTGTGAACTTTAATAAAATATATATATAAGCCCAAAATCTCTTAACCTATGTTAAATGGCCTGCTTGTTTTGTGTACATGCACTCTCATGCATTCACCAGATTACCTCTGAAAAGAAGAAAACTAAAAAAAAACAACAATAATGAAAATATAACACCCCCTGGTCGAGATATTGTAAATCCTGCTTCTGTTTGTCATGTATATAATCATTTTGTTAACAACATTGAAGAAATAAAAGCAGCTTAACACTCAACTTAGTCAGTGCCCATCAAGTTCTTTGATTTATGTTCTGTGTGGCGTTAATTTATGCACCAGATGAGATCACATAAAGCTTGACTGGTTTGTTTGAGGAAGTTGGCAATTGTCAGTAACTACTATAGGAGCCAGCTTTGATCTTCAGTATCCTACTGTCAGAAATGTGCCCATCAGATCAGACGCTCGGTCCCCCAGAACCAAGCATCCCAAAAATGTGTCAAGTGTCACAGTCACTTACCCACATATTCCTGAAAGTCATACTCACCGAGTGTTGCTTGTTCTTATTATCCCCTCTCAGTGAAGTTGGTGGAGGGGATATAGTAACGAATCCGTTCATGCATCCTTCTGTCTTTCCATCCGTCATTTCGTATGTCTGTCTGGGATTGCCTTGTGGATCGATTTTTAGCCAAACCATTTCACCTAAACCTTTCTTCTTTCACATGGATGAAGAACCCTATCGATTATGAGGTCACAGGGTCAAAGGTCATGGCCACGTCCTGGACAGATGGAATGATTTGTTTAATACCCCCCATATGATTATGCTCCCGTGCAATCGGAATGCTCCGCTTTGCAGTGCCCTAGTTTCAGAAAACATTTTCCATCTTTAGAAATACCACATTATGTACAGATGTGATATTTATTTGCTGAGATAAGATTCTGGATGGTCAGCTGTGAAACTGATGCATTTATCCTTACAGGCTGAGCTGAAAAAAGAGGGAGTGAAAGTTTTCCAGATGAACAGTCGCGGGGAGAACATGATGCTGGATATAATCGAACAACCAGAGCCAGTGAGTAACAGCACTGACCCATCGATTGAGAGCTCTGTGCTTTTATTCCTTTTAGGACATAATAAACATTGTATATGTATTGTGTTACCTACGAGTCCTTCATTAACATATTTCATAAACAGTGCTGGTCACACAGTACTCTTCATAAGCTGCCAACCATCCGTCCGTCCGTTAACTTTAAGTGTCAACGAGATAACTTACCGGGTCTATGATGGTTATTACGAAACTTACCAGAACTATTTACCAATAGATAATCTTGCCCTCACTTCGATTACAGGCAAAATCCACAAGTATTTTACAAGTTCTGACATCACAAGGCTACTTTGTGGTGTCATTGCAATAACTTAATAGAAAATATGATGGATTTTGATATAACTCAAAAGAAATATTAATCAGTTTAATATCTCACGTTAGTCTGATTTCCAGCAAAATCTATGCATATTTAATGAGGTCAGAGGTCACCAGACTTTGGTGGCCCCTTGATGACTCACAAAAAATGTGATGGATTTTCATAAAACTCCTTATGAATATTAACCTATATAGTTTATCATCTGAATTACATTCTCATAAAATTTCACGCATGTTTAATGAGGTCAGAGGTCACAAGATATGTGAACGACTTATTATGCACCATTTGTGATGCTTTCATTATATCATTAACAGGCTAGTTATGTAATGTCTTTGCATTAGCCTAAGGGAAGCATTAGCACATTGGCTGCAGGCCAGTAAGGCCAAGGGATGATTCGGCTGCTTGAGGGTGAATAGAAAGGGAATAACCAACAAGCCCGTTATTAATAATTTTACTAAATGGCTACACATAATATATTATCAACACAACCAATCATGTACAGTCACGCAGTTATCACAAAGAGCTTAAAAGGGCCCAATCACCTATAAAGAATTTTGAATTAACACAAAAAATAGCTTCTTCCCTGTAAAATAAATATGTACCTACCAAAATATTGCACTTCAACCATTTGCTTATTCCTGTGAAGGAGTATTAAAAAAAATTGACTGGGTGCGATCACGGGTGTCAACATAAACACAGCGGGTGTATTGCCTGGCCACACAACACATGACAATCAGGAGATGCCCTGACTGACTTTTTTAAAAAATGTAATTCATGTTTCAGCTGGCTGAAACATTGAGTGTTGCGGCTCACAATCAGACCTCTGGTAACGCCGCATTGTTATGGTAAACAGACACACGCGGACTGTGTTAACCAACACACAGAGCCATAACAAGGTTTTAAAAAGCCATATACCAGGTACTGAGACTGGGTGCAGGGATGGTTATGCTGGAAAACTTTTGTATAAAGCAAAACTGAACTGATAGATTGAAAGAACTGACATGATATTGCTCCTGATAATGTCCCTTTAAGGAAAACACTTCAAAAGCATGCATGAGCTGGCATCTTCAAACATTCATGGCCCTACCTTTTTGTCAGTTTCATTCTTTGGTGATGTGTCAGAGAGCATAGTGACATCACACGCCCTGTGATTCTTGTCAATTTCATTCCAGGGCGATGAGTCACTGAGCACAGTGATGTCACACAAATTGTGATGCTAGTTGATTTTACTCTGGGCTGTTATTGTATACCGCTTCTGCGGAACAGGGGACAATCTGTCTGTTCATCATGTTTTCATTTCCGTTTGATAACTTTCCTTAATATTATCCAATTTCATTTAAATTTTGATCAGTGATTGCTCTCATGCATACCTTGGTTGGGATTGGTTTTGGAGTCAGTCTGAAAATTTATTATCACCAGCTCAAAAAAAAAAATTATTATAATGTGGAGATATCTTCAGGGGAAAATAAAAACTAAAACATATTAACAAGGCAAGCATGAAGATAACAGGAAGCTTTAAGAACAAGAGGAGGAAGTGGGGGACATAAATTCCACAGTTTTTAGCTCAGCTGACTGAAAGTCATTTGAGCTATAGCGATCACTCTTTGCCGTCGTCCGTCTGTCTGTCCGTCTGTCTGTCTGTCCATCTGTCCGTTAACCAGGCACAAATCGTAACCGCTAGAACTGGAATCTTCTTACTTGACATTCTCGGAGGTCCATGAAAAATCTCCTTGGAAACCAGAAATTAGGTCTCTGTTACCCATATCCTTCGAGCTATGGGGCCCCAAAGTACCCCCCAGAAAAGTCCAAAATTTCATACAAAAACTTCAATATCTCATTAACTACTTGACTGATGGTCATGATTTTTGGCATACATATTGATCATGAGAGGTTCCATCAGTTCCTGAAGACTGGTGGCGCCACCTGTATTTTTCGATTTTTTACGAATTTTTTTCTCTATTTTTGAGACCTTTAAAAATGTGAACATCTGTTAACAAGGCACAAATCGTAATGACTGGACTTAGAATCTTCATTCTCGACACACTAAGAGACCTATGAAAAGTCTCCATTGAAACCAGAAATTAGGTCTCTGTTACTCATATCCTTCCAGCTATGGGGCCCCAAACTACCCCCCAGTAAAGTAAAAAATTTCAAACAAAAACTTCAATATCTCATTAAATACTTGACTGATGGTCATGATTTTTGTCATACATATTGATCATGAGATGTTCCATCACTTCCTGCAGACTGGTGGCGCCACCTGTATTGTTCAATTTTTTACGAATTTTTTTCTCTATTTTTGAGACCTTTCAAAATGTCAACATCTGTTAACAAGGCACAAATCGTAAAGACTGGACCTAGAATCTTCATTCTTGACACACTGAGAGACCTATGAAAAGTCTCCATGGAAACCAGAAATTAGGTCTCTGTTACCCATATTCTTCGAAGTTTGGGAGCCCCAAACTTCCCCCAAGAAAAGTAAAAAATTTCATACAAAAACTTCAATATCTCATTAACTACTTGACTGATGGTCATGATTTGTGGCATAACTATTGATCATGAGATGTGTCATCACTTCCTGCAGACTGGTGGTGCCACCTTTATTGTTCGATTTTTACGATTTTTTCCTCTATTTTTGAGACCTTTAAGGATGCTGTCATCTGTTAGCATGGCACAAATCATAACGACTGGACCTAGAATCTTCATTCTTGACACACTGAGAGGTCCATGAAAAATATCCTTGGAAACCAGAAATTAGGTCTCTGTTAACCATATCCTTCGAGCTATGGGGCCCCAAAGTACCCCCCCCCCCCCCGAGTAGTCAAAAATTTCATACAAAAACTTCAATATCTCAATAACTACATCACTGATGGTCATGATTTTTGGCATACATATTGATTATGAAATGTTCCATCAGTTCCTGCAGACTTGTGGCGCCACCTGTATTGTTTGATTTTTTACGATTTTTTCCTCTATTTTTGAGACCTTTAAGGATGCTGTCATCTGTTAACGTGGCACAAATCATAACAACTGGACCTAGAATCTTCATTCTCGACACACTGAGAGACCTATGAAAAGTCTCCATGGAAACCAAAATTAGGTCTCTGTTACCCATATTCTTCGAGCTATGGAGCCCTAACGTACCCCCAAGAAAAGTAAAAAATTTCATACAAAAACTTCAATATCTCATTAACTACTTGAATGATGGTCATGATTTGTGGCATAACTATTGATCATGAGATGTGTCATCTGTTCCTGCAGACTGGTGGCGCCACCTGTATCGTTCAATTTTTTACGATTTTTTCCTCTATTTTTGAGACCTTTAAGGATGCTGTCATCTGTTAGCATGGCACAAATAGTAACGACTGGACCTAGAATCTTCATTCTCAACACACTAGAAGACCTATGAAAAGTCTCCATGGAAACCAGAAATTAGGTCTCTGTTACCCATATCCTTTGAGCTATGGGGCCCCAAAGTACCCCCCCAGAGTAGTCAAAAATTTCATACAAAAACTTCAATATCTCAATAACTACATCACTGATGGTCATGATTTTTGGCATACATATTGATTATGAGATGTTCCATCAGTTCCTGCAGACTGGTGGCGCCACCTATGTTATCTATCAAGAGGGTACAAATTGCAACAACTGGACCTAGAAACTTCATTCTTGTCATGCAAGGAGGCCCATGAAGAGTGCCTGTGGAAACTTGAAATTAGGTCTCTGTTACCCATATCCTTCAAGCTATAGGTCTCTGAAGTATCCCTCAGAATAATGGACAATTTGATACAAAAGCTGAAGTATCTGAACAACTAATACGGAGATCATCATGATTCTTTGCATGGATATTGACCATTAAGTGTTTTTAGCTCAGCTGACTGTAAGTCATCTGAAGTATCCCTCAGAATAATGGACAATTTGATACAAAAGCTCAAGTATCTAAACAACTATTGCAGTGATCACCATGACTCTTTGCATGGATATTGATCATGGAATGTGTCATCAGTTTCTGCAGTATGGTGGCGCCACCTGTATTTTTTTTTATTTTTACGAATTTTTTTCTCTATTTTTGAGACCTCATAAGATGCGGTCATCTGTTAACATGGCACAAATCGTAACAACTGGACCTAGAATCTTCTCTCTTGACATGCTGAGAGGCCCATGAAAAGTTTCCTTAAAAACTTGAAATTAGGTCTCTGTTACCCATAACCTCTGAGCTATGGGGCTCCGAAGTACCCCCCAGAATAATGGAAAATTTGATACAAAAGCTCAAGTATCTGAACAATTATTATATTGATCACCATGATTCTTTGCATGGATATTGATCAGGAAATGTTTCATCAGTTTCTGCATTCTGGTGGCGCCACCTGTATTTTTTCAATTTTTAGCTCAGCTGACTGAAAGTCATCTGAGCTGTAGGGAACACCTTTTGTCCGTCGTCCGTCCGGCCATCCAGGCGTCTGTCTGTTAACAGGGCACAAATCGTAACCGCTAGACCGGGAATCTTCTTACATGAAATCCTGGGAGGTCTATGGAAATTCTCCTTTTAAACCTGAAATTAGGTCACTGTGACCTATATTCTTCGAGCTATGGGGTTCTGAAGTACCCCCCAGAATAATGCAAAATTTAATACAAAAGCTCAAGTATCTGAACAACCAATGCATTAATCACCATGATTCTTTGCATGGATATTGATCATGGAGTGTTTCATCAATTTCCGGAGATTGGTGGAGCCACCTATATTTTTAGCTCAGCTGACTATAAGTCATCTGAGCTATAGTCGTGGTCCATTGTCTGTCGTCCGTCCGTCTGTCCGTCTGTCCGTCCGTCCGTCCGTCCGTCCGTAGATGTGGCACGTTTTGAAACCGTAAGACCTAGGAATCCAAAATTCAGCATAATGTTAGATGTCCCCAAGATCTCCTACCAAGCCGAAAACTGGGTCTTTGCGACTTCATTCCTTTAAGAAATTAAGGAAAAACCTCAATTTTTTATTAAAAACCTATTTTCACACTTCAGGACTGCCTAATATCAAAACCGCTCATCTGTTTTTCCTCATATTTCCTATAAATAATCCTCTATATAATTCCTATGTACATGCCAGAAATTAGGTCTGTATTATTTAATTTAAAAAAGTTATGGGCCCAAACATAATGCATTTTGTAAATAATCAGAAAAGAAATTTTATCACTTAACACAAAACTTGTTAAAGCTAAGCACTTTTTTTCCAGTAATATTACTTTTATTAATCAAAATTAAATTGTATACCCAAAATTAGATCAAAATCTTTAAAATTTTTAAAAATATTAGCAAAAATAAAAAATTGGTACCTTAAATTTTGCCCAACTTTGACCATGGCACGTTATTTTGCTGTAACTGCTGTGGATTTTATTTTCACAGCATGTTTTTGTTAGCATTTCAACTGTTAACACCAAAAATTTGAAACCAGTTGATCAAAAACTGTAGATTTTATTCAAGTTTTCGAGCACCATGTCACATATTGCTAGTGTTATGCAGTTTGCTAGAGCTCAGCTCCCGAGCTTCAGCTCTAAGTTCCTTAAATTTGGCATACAGTTAGATTTCTCCAAAATCCCCCACCATGCCAAGAATTTGGTCACTAGGACTTAATTCCTTCAAGATATCAATGAAAAACTTCATTTTTCCATTAAAAACCCAATGTTACACTTTAAGACTGCCTAATATCAAAACCACTGATCTGACTTTGATCATATATAATATACATATTTTTCTATACATTCACTATGCACATGCCAGAAATGATGTCAGTATTGTGTATTTTTTTAAGTTATGGGCCCAAACATAATGCACTTTGTAAAAAATCAAGAAATATATTTACTCCCTTAACAAATGCATTGCTGAAGCTAGAGATTTTTTTGTCAGGGATGTAACATTATTTAATCAAGATTCAATTGAATACCCAAAATTAGTTCTGAATTTTTCAAATTTTATAAGTTATTAGTATAAATATAAAATTAGTACCTTAAATTTTGCCCAACTGTGACCAAGGCACTATTGTTTCCCGTGAGCACTGTTGATATAATTTTCATATCATGCACACATAAAGATTTCAGCTTTTTAGTTTAGAAAGCTGAAAGAAATTTGCCAAATATTGTAGCTTTTATTAATGTTTTTTATGAGACCCTGTCAGACTTTGGCTCTCTCCAGCCCTTCTTGAGTCACCTGTATGTTGACCTTGTTGACCTTTCATCAAATTATGCACGCTTGAGGGGAGAATCCAGGCAGCTTATGGCCAGCCACAGTTGATCCAGGTGTTCAACCCAACTCATCTAGTAGTTTTAACCAACAACATAACAATAAACAATAAATTAATAAATTTTTATTTGTTTTTAATAACAAATTAAAGAAAAATAGAAAAGGAATTTGTTAGTTTATAATAACAGGAAATTAACTTGCAGTTACTGATGATATAAGAATCTTGTATCGATGGGTAGAATGTCACATATTCCAAATAACACCATGCAGTCACCTATGGCATTTTTCAGTTCATTTTTAATGATAAAGAAGTAAATCATATTATTCATTACTAATCATTAAGGATTATATGAAGGAATTAATGATAGACAAAGATGCAGTTGATAATATTAATCTAGATTCCTACTGTGTCTAGTGTGTACATTGATGTGAAATTAGTCCAAAATGAATTTTTTACAGTTATTTTTTAATATAAATAAAAGCCATAAAACCAGGTACTTATGATCATTATTTAAATATGTGAAATTTGTATATTCTGGATTCTCAACATCATTGTTTGGTGAAAACTGAATAAATACCAGACATGGTGCGAATACTTTGTAAGGGTATTTAAATACGAATATGATTATGTACTCCATTATAAAATTTCTTGCATAAAGAATGGGAATTCAGGTAAAAATGAAAGTATATGAATACTCGTGCAAATACTTTCAAAATGTATTCATGAATGCATTCATGAATATATTCTTTAATATTATTTTAATAATCATATCAGTTATATTTCATTTTAAAAAATCATATGATTCTCTTATTATTTTTAATAAAAATTATATTTGGGACAATATTTGTAATTTTTTTAATAAATGTTAAACTCTTATATTATATGTTCTGCTTATAAGTTATATGTCCAAGTCAAAATCTGTGTGACAGTAGTACTCCATTTGTTAATAAAATAAATGAAATCAATCCTCTTCCCTGTCTCCAAAGGTACTATCAAAATCATACATAAGCTAAACAACAACAACTCATAATACAGCTTATATTTATTACCACACAAAACCAGCATGTGCCTCATTTCTAAATAATATTTTTTTATCATATATAACAGCTGAGCCTCGTGACCCATAGGTCCCTTGTTTTTATTTTTTACGATTTTTTTTCTCTACTTTTGTGATCTTTAAACATTTGGTCATCTGTAAACAGGGCACAAATCATAATGACTGGACCTAGAATCTTCTGTCCTCATCTCCAGGGAAGCCCATAAAAGGTCTACATGGAAACCCGAAATAAGGTCCCTGTTACCCATATTCTGTGAGCCATGGGGCTCTGAAGTACCCCCCAGAATAAAGATTTGGTCATATATTAACAGGGCACAAATCATAATGTCTGGACCTAGAATCTTCTGTCCTCACCTCCAGGGAAGCCCATAAAAGGTCTACATGGAAACCCGAAATAAGGTCCCTGTTACCCATATCCTTCATGCTCTGGGGCTCCGAAGTACTCCCAAGAATAAAGATTTGGTCATCTGTTAACAGAGCACAAATTATAATGACTTGACCTAGAATTTTATTTTTTGACATGCTGGGAGACCCCTGAAAAGTCATCTTGTAAACCTTGAAAATAGGTGTCTGTTACCCATATCCTTCATGCTACAGAGCTCCATAGTACCCCAATGAATATTGGATGATTTTATACAAAAGGTCAAGTTTGGAAAAAGTATTTCATTCAAATTTGACATTCAGATGATAAAATTACTTTTGTCAATGTCTTCCTGGTCAGCTGAGCGTCATGACCCCTGGGTCACTTGTTTGCTTGTGTAGTACTGATGTGTATATCAGATACTTTTGCACACAGGGAAATATTTGTCCCTGCTTCCTCCAAGAACAGACTTACAGAAAACAACTGCTGTCTCATTTAAACTCCTAATATAATTGCTCTCTTAATACCTCTATGGTCACAGACAGCACCCATTCAGACCACTCACTTTCACTTGTCATATGCAACCTTCCCCCAACAGATGATAAATGTGTTATTAAAAAATTTAAAAAAAAAGACTCCGTAAGATCATTTTCATTTGAAAAATATTAATGGATATTTAATTTCCTTTCACTGTTTTTTTTTATGATATCAAATGAATTACCACCATGACCTTCTGATTGTTTAGTTAGATTGCTAGTTAGGGAGTTTTTACTGTGTAAATGTATGTATATGTATGTATGTATGTATATATATATATAAATAAATATATATATATATATATATATATATATATATATATTTATATATATATAAATTCATGTAATTAAAATGTATATGTATATATATATTTATATATATATAAATTCATGTAATTAAAATGTATGAACTATCTCAAATTAAAAAATAATATCCAAATATAAATGTAATTGTATTAATATTATCATATATAATAATATGTAAATCAGTACTAAAAGTAGAATACTTTTAGGTGACTGTGGATGTAAAATTTTTTTTAGGACCTGGAGAAGATTGCTAGAGAGTACCTGGGAAACTCTATATATGTGGCATGGCCACACATGATCGAGGCCAAAGTCATAGGTATTAGCAGTGATACTTACAGGTAAGTAGGATAGAGATTTCTGATAAACATATTTACTGATACTTAGATGACACAGGTGAAAGTATGTTATATGTTGTGTATACAATATAGGTACCTTGTAGATGACATGGCTTGTGACATCTTTTATAATGTATGTATAATACTACTGCACTTTAGCAGTTGCAGCTGAAGGCATATTTGTGTTTTATATACTACATTAGTGCACCTAAGTAGACACAGCTGAAAAAAATGTTTTGAAATCTATATCTTTTATCTCTAAACTCTAGAGAGGACAGGTTAAGAAATCCATCTTTTTATATAAAATCTAATGGGGGGAAAGAATTTTTTTGTAGTATAAACTCACAGGTACACATTAGAAGACTAAATTGAAGGAATATTGGGTACACAGTAGCAGAAAAAACTATAGGAATATTTTATTTTGCATGTGTCATCCAGGTACACATTAGCAGACACAATTGAAGGAGTTTTTTATTATGCATATATCATACAGGTACACATTAGCAGACACAATTGAAGGAGTTTTTTATTATGCATATATCATCCAGGTACACATTAGCAGACACAATTGAAGGAGTTTTTTATTATGCATATATCATACAGGTACACATTAGCAGACACAATTGAAGGAGTTTTTTATTATGCATATATCATACAGGTACACATTAGCAGACACAATTGAAGGAGTTTTTTATTATGCATATATCATACAGGTACACATTAGCAGACGCAGGCAGAGGGAAAGGAAGATCCAGTGAGGTGGTGAGAGAAGAGTTAATGGACAGCGAGAGGTCAGGCTGGCACAGAGAGGTCAATGATATCAGAACAAGGTCAGAGTTCATACCTTTAATACACAGCTTAATTTACTTTGTGGTATTTATACAAAATAGTTTGGATTAATAAAGATACCTGAGTGAAAAATTTTGAAAAAAAAGGAATTTCCTAAGTTGGCTTTATATGTTCTTCACAGTCTGTGCACTATTATTCTGAGATAACAGCCATGGAAGATCCTGTGATCCTGTGGCATTTTGTCTGTAGACTGTATGTCCTGAGACATGTGGCTTTTGATAATATACAGTGTGGCATGTTGTGTTAAGGGTAATATGTCCTGTGTCATATGTCTATGGACAACACATCCTTTCACATATTACTATTGAGAATACGTCCTGTGACCAATAATTATGGACAGTTTGTCTTGTGGTATTTGGTAGTAAACAATATATCCTTGGACTTTTTGCTTTGGACAATATTGCAACATATGGCAGTGAACAATACATCCTGTTGGTCTTCAGCGGTGGACAATATATTGTTTAGCTATTGCATTTGTATGTGAACAGGTTATGCTGTGGCAATTTGCCTGTGTTTGCAGGTTGCCAGATTTTACATTTTGTGTCTTGTGACAATCATAGTCTGTTTCAAAATATACCAGTCAGCTGTGAGCCGAAAATAAAAATATCTAATCTATCATGTTATGGCTCATGTTATTGAATGCAAAATCCAGATTATTTTGCCACAAGTTCCCTGTATGACCATTTTCCGTATATTAATGTCCATGCACTTTAACTTTCAGCTACCATGACAGGAAGGGTGTCAACATTGGAACCACGTACGCTTTAGTCAGAGCCTTACCTATGGTTGGAAGAAAGTAAGTCCATAGACTTTAACTATATTTACTAAACACTCAGATTTGGATCACTTCTTGTGTAATGCATAATTTAAGCTTTTGAGCCATAGTGATGACACAGAGGTCAGGATTGACAAAATATTATGTAATCCAGTAATTCTTCAATTTTGTCCTCTTTCTCCCACAAGTAAGCTTACTTTCATCATTATTTATCTTCTCTGTCTGTGTAGCCTGTTTTAGGCAATCAGTGATATAAATAAATTTAAATGGTTTGGGGATAAAAATTTAATTTTCTTTTGTAATTTTACAATAAATGACTTGTTGTTATTTAATTAATTTACTGGGAGTGACATTATTCTACTCCTATCATTCTATGACTATCACTGTAATGCTGGATACGTTGATATCATTGCTCTATCCATTGCCATCTAGTTTAATAAAAATTTACAGTCAGTATTTTTTTCACAAATCTCCTATAGGTATGTGTATGGTCACCATGGCAGAATAACACTGGAGAAACAGTGGGGGAAAGTAGAGCAGGTGTTTGCCCTCCAAACCACGGTCAAGGTTAGTGGATACAGTAATACAAGACAATACAAAATTTATATATAGCCGGGTACAACATAAGTAACATTAACTTACAGACAATTTTAACTGACTGATACACATAAGGTAACATGACACCAAGTTGAATAAGAGGATAATAAGATGTGTAAGAGATGTATGTGGTACACAGGTGAAAATACAGTGCTAGTAATGCAGTGTTTGATAGCATATATAATATTGTTTATATATGTGTGTGTGTATAACATACCTACCCATTCAATCATCTAATATATTTTTATGAACATGTTTATGGGTATATGTGTTTTGTATGTTGTGGGCATTTTGTCCTAATTTGTTCATGTTTTCTATTTTAGGATATTACAGTACAGGACCCTAGTTTCACACAGTTTAAATCTCTGGAGGAATTGTTTCCTGTTAAATCAGAAGTGTTTATGCTTGGATCACCCCAGTATGGCTGTATGGGCCGGGTAAGGTGTTTTTGTGTATCACTGATTTATAGTCTTATTGCAATAAAGTAGTGTTAACATTTCCTTTTAACATCCAGTTGTTATATAAATTTTGAGGGAAGTTATTGTTTAGTTGGTTCATCACACTTTTGGGAGAAGTAAAATCTTAAATTGGTTTATAACACTTTTAAGTGAAGTGAGGTCTTCGGTTTATTTATAACCATTATGAGAGAAATGAGTTTTTAAGCTGGTTTATAACCTTTAATTATACAGAAGTGTTTCAGTGTGTTTTGGGCATTCTGCAGTGATTATGCTACAGGTATACACTGCAGCAGTTCCAGGTCTCCTTTGCTTTAACCGCTGCTCTGTATAGCAAGATTCTCTGGGTTTCACCACCAGGGCTGACACATGTCAAAGAATAATTGTAATCAGAACGATGAGTGTGGTATCGCTTTGTGCAATCAACTCCCAAGTTTCACACCTGCAACATTTCTTTCTCATTGGTTTGATGCACAATGCAATGCAATGCTCTAATTGGTCTGATTACAATTCTTACCTATGTGCCAGCCCTGATGTTAAATGCCTGAAATTAATGCTTTTCAAAGCAGTGGTTATAGCAAAGCAGATCTGGATTGACTGCAGTGTAAAACTGCTGGGTATGGGCATTGTTGTGGTAGGACTTTACCAGTGTTGACATTGCTGGACTATAGGGGAGAAAGTCTCTGGTTCAGACCTTGCCTGTGCTTTAAAGGCAGTATGATGAAATCTCCATAAAACAACAGGGATTTGCTCTGACCTTAAAAACAGTTTATGACTTCTGGAATGAAATTTGAAATCCGGAAGGTTCCGGAATGGTAACCTTATCATTTGGTTACATGTATCTAAATCCATCAAGCCATCATATCCTCTAAAAGAAAACATACTGCATTGTGCAGGCTAATTGACCTATCAATGAACTCTGTGTGGGAGCATATTCGGGGCTCATTAGCGTAATGAGGTTAAAAGGGCAGAGCATAAGGCCTCTGGTGGTGAGGTCAATTTGCTTAGCTGATGATGGAGACCATGTTAAGGCACTCTGATCATAGATGCGGATGTAGAGTGTAGTGACTCTTTAATGTCAGAGGGCTGAAATTATACTGAGCTGATGATAGCTCACATGCCTGCACCTAGTTAACCTTAGCATATCATCAGGATTCATTGAGGAAAATTAGGTGATTGAGCATCAGTGTGTTCTCATAGTGTATTGGCCGGAAAAACTGGCATGTTTGTATGCCTGTGTGATAAATCGTAATGTTTTAAGATCTTAGATGCTATGTTCTAAGTTAATGAGTGCAGTCATATTGCCTTTGCACTGATTGCTAACAGGTATTTGATCAGCTGCAGTTTAAATCCTAAGTGCGTATATGCAGTGAATTCTGTTGGATCATATGGTACATAAACTCATGAATAATTACCATCCCAGGCAGTGGTTAATCAGAGCATTGTTAAATATGGTGGCTTACCACTACCTTTGGAAGGTATATCATGTTAAAACTAGTTACCAGCTGGTTCAGGGTAACACCTGTTAAAGGGTACCATAAAAATCTCCACTTAAAACCGCGGTTTAATCAAGAAATTCAAAATCTTGAAATCAGGTTGATTTCCTGAAAGCACTGTGCGGTTTATACCAGAAGGGTTTCCTGAATATCTTCCTGACAGTCATCGTTTTTGGGCAGGCGAGTGAGCGATAATATTGCAACTTTCGAAGGCCGTTCTTAGCAGCAGTCTCGCATGCATGGGAGCCGTGTGTAAATGTATTATTTACGATTATTTTTTATTTTTAGATTAAAATATTGCTGATTATTTTCGTGTGATATATAACTTGTTATAAAATCTTGGTAATTGTTACCAAATAATACGTTTACAACAACCCTGTTGTAACACACAGCGGCCTAACTGCATTAAATGCGGCGGACTCTGGATACCGCCGCATAAAAAGCTTCAGAGTAAACTGGAGAACTTCAAACCCTTGTCGGAAAAAAATCGTGTAAAATCAAATAGTGCATTTATGACAAGGAAACTAAGTAATCTAAGGGAGATATAGTACTTTATTCGAATGACCACGAAATTCAGCTAAATATTATGTTTTAGTATGTAAACAAGACTCACTTTTAAAACTTTGCAATCCTTGCGCTTGAAACTGTCTCAGAATCTGAAACAATGAACTGCGTGACCTTTGCTCGCTGAGCCTACAAGGCCTGTTACCACTTGTTACACAGGCGGCTGCCGGCCAGCCGTGGCTGGAGGGAAAACCCAGAGCAGACATCGTTCCCCGTGTATCACCGTTTATTAGGATAATACATATTCTTCTAATCAACATTTAAAGTGGACAAACACTGTCTAAGTGGAATGTTATATGCGTATTTGATAAGAATATCTTTATTTCTTAACGAATTCGACATATAAGAATTTAATTGTCATGTGGAATGTCTCCAGTTTCCTCAAATCATCTTCTAGGGCTCTCGCACAGCGTAGCGTAGTAAGAGAGGACGGATGCTAGGGCTAACAGCGGCCCACATCGTTGGGCATGGTCAAGCAAACTTTAAATAAAAGCCTACTATAAACCCATTTGCGGCATTATTTAGGAATGATTATTTGTTTAAAACGTAAAATAAATAAAAAGCTGACATCGTAAAGAGTCACACAATGGCAGACGATCGTTTTAAAATCAAGTTTGAGTGCCGCCATGTGTTGAAACGCCCCGGTATTCTGCTAAGAATATTTTGAATGGCTGTACGCGGTGGGTGGTAAACAGAACAGCCACCTATTTCGTCCCAGCGTGCCTTGCGCGATCACTGCCTTGACAAAATGGCTCCCCACATGGAAACTTTCTTCAGGAAAAAAACTTGCTTACCCCGACTGGCCACTTTAATTTTACCTTAAAATCACTCGTTTTCAAGCGTCATTTTTCCTATACGTGCGTATCTCGACAAGGTAACTTCAGTTAATTTGATATTTAGTTAAGGTGACCAGCGATGTTTTCAAACGAACCAGCAAATTGTAACATGGAGCGATGTCAACGTACGATGTGACGATGATAATACTGAAGTAACCGGTATGAAAATGATTTGAATCTTCCGAGTAATTCCAGAAAATGGAATTTTCATCAAAAATTAAGATTTCAGAATATTACTTTTAGAATTAAAATATACAGTGACTTGAAATGGATCAGCAGAATATTTTTTTCCAAAATATAATGACAAATCAGTAGCAAACAAGAATACGGCACGGAATATAAAATCTGTATAAACGGGCAGAGGTTCACCGGCCCTTGTGTCTTCCCAAACTTCATGCTTGAGTGACCCTGCAAAAAAGTCTTATGATGTGTTTAAATAAAATGCCCAAGGAATTTTAAAGTGGACAGGAATGGCCGAGCCGCAACCTTCGCGTGTTCATTTCTAGATGATAGCTTGATTGTGTCTTTTGTCAAATAATTCCGTAGCGAAAGTTGGTGCGGTTTTAAAGGGGGGTTTTTAGTATTTGAGCCCCTCGCGGTGTCTCACCTGGAATTTCGGCGAAGTCGGGCTGCGGTTTTAATCGGAAGTGCGGTTTTAAGTGGAGATTTTACGGTAGGCTGCAGGAAGGGAACTGATGTTATGATCCGGTCAATTAAATCAGATTTGGACAATCAAAACAGCCTCTCATAGAGGCTGTTAACTTGATTATATGATATTTTGTATTTTTTGCAGATGTGTTATAAGAGTTATTTAAAATTTTCAGGTGTTGGAAATCGACCCAAAGAATGAGGGACGTATCCGTGTGGAGTTTCCTGTCCATGAAGAGCCAGAGTTTGAATACCTTATGAACAAAGCAGGAGTAAGGGAACATTCATTATAACATTACCAAACTGTCTCACAAGATTGAGCCTATTATTTTTCTCCTATCCAATGTGCTTGTGGTATATTCAGTGTTCATATAAGTGAGAACATGGTTTTGCATTGTACATTTTAGCTTGAAACCTGTGATATCCACCTCTCATGAAACATTCTTGGCATGGTGCCAACTTACCTGGTGGTGAAACCCAGAAAACACTGCTGTAGGAAGCAGTGGTTACATAGAAGTTACAGAATGCTTGCAGCATATCACCCCCCAGTGTACATAGGACATGACATAATGATTTGAAATCCATTTGTTGATTTAGATTTAAACATTGCATCCATGAATATACTGTGCATCCTTTGATAATTTTTGGATTTCCAAAAACAGGTTAATTCTTTACCACAATGTATTGGACATTTTAAGCTTTAAGAATATGTACATATTAAGTGGTCAGTAGGGTTAGTATCACATTAAGAAAATACTTTACAATTTTTAAATACACTCCTGTGAAAGTTTTTGAGTCCTCAAGGATATGTCTTTGAAGCTTATGTATCTGATTCAGCCTTGCCTGAGGCACAATGACTTTCATTATTTTTAAAAGGTAAAAATTGCAGCTGACCCTCAAATGGGTTTTCATGCCCATGTAAGGTGTTATTCTTATTTATTTCAATGTGCCACATATTGGCCATGAAGTTATCAGAAGAAAATTTACAAGAACAGAATGAAAAAATAAAAAAACATTGGCAGGCAAAGGGAAATTGACTAAGACAGGGGTCATCAAAGACATCATTCTATGAGCTTTAAACTTGTGGTCTTACAGGGTTCTGAATGCCAGTATTTACCTGGATACATCATCGCTCAGAAGGTCGGGATCACGTCTCACCTGGTTTCCCGGGTTACGGGCACTATCTTCATCAAACAGGGGTCAAAGGTCAACCCTACAGACAAGAAGACTAATGTGGGCCTGAACCTGAAGTTCAACAAAACAAATAAAGAGGTCAGACATAATTTTAAGTGCTTCGTTTACAAAATCGATTTTGATATCTTTAAATGAAATAGAACATTGCAAAAATTTCTTTACATGGATGAAAGATGGTCTGAGAAAGTAATTCCATTGAGTGTGATTCAGAAATCATAATTCAGTATTTTTTTGTGTGCTGTGCTTTGTTATGTTATTTAGTAGCATATTAGATTATTATGAAAATACTGGTTTCATCAAAGTGGTAAATTAATATTGTGTGAAAAAGGTAGTTTAAATAGCCAGGTTCGGCCTAAGTTGTTTTCCTGACATGTTGGTTTGCAGCAAATGCCAACAAGTTAAATAGTGGGAGTTTTTCCCTCCTTAATAAGAGAGTCTGAGATATCATGTCTGAGTGAGAGTACTTGTCATATTGAAAATCACCCTGACAGTTTTGATGAGGAAACATTTTTTTGTCAGGAAGTAAGGTATTGTTATCAGCAGTAGCAGCAGTTTTGCCCTCTGAAGTAAGAGTGCCTGTCCAGATATCAGAGTGGCAGAAATTTTGTTGATTCTTGATGACAAAATTTATTTGGTCATTTTTGACTGCACCTCATGGCCTACAAGAATGCTGTCGCATAGAATAAATATCATAACTAGACCAACCATTTAATATGTTTGTGTACTTATCATGACACCATCAATGTTTCAGAAAAAATTGTTATAACTCAGTATATCAGTAAACATCTGTTATTGTTTGTTAAATTTCTAAAGGGGTGCAAGCTTGTCTCCCAAACGTTATGTGATAGATAGCCAAGTCCTGTTAAGCACGAAGAATAATGATAGTTACCACAGAGAAAGGATTTACAGTTTTGTTTGTACAGTCACATATGTTCTTGTGTGTTAATTGCTCACTCATAGCCTAATGATAAGGTTACAGGCTATCTACAATGATATCAGTGGAATAAGATGGATGTCCATTGCAGTGCAGTTTTCTGTATGACTGGTGTCAGGACTCATAGTAGGCTATATAAGGCCACCCACTATAAATGAGTAAGGAGTCATGTATTCATGGCTACAGTTAAACACCTGCACACAGTTGCCAGATTTTACCCAGAAATTTTTATTACACAAGAACAAGTGTTTGGATTCACAGTTATTATTATTTTTTTTTTGCCCATGAACAGGTGCCGGGTTTCACCAGGAAGCTGGATGACGGCTGGTATTACTCTATGAAGCTGCTCGAAGTCCTCAAGGAATATACACAGAAGTATGTACTGAAACTCTATGGCTTGTTTGTCTCACAGTATGTAAGGACTGTAATGAACCATACTGCACACTGATCACAATACAGATCTATAATAAATTATGAAAGCCAGATATCCCTGATTTTGTATGTCTAAGGCATTTTATCATCTGGTGAAAAGCAACATCTGACATTTTATAATAACTTTGAGCATCATATAAAGCACATCATCATCTAGTAGTCTGTTTAAAAAAATATCTTACTTATTCTATCCTTATACTTTATTTTACTATATTTTGTTACAGGGACCTTGATTGTTTTTCTAAGATCTAAGAAAAATATTTGCATGGAATTGAAACTGTAATACCCTTTTTATATCATACCATGTATTGATCAATGGTTTGTGATCAGGAGCAATATTTCCTTATTCCTAGGTTTCCTCAGCTGTTTGATGCTATCAACGTTAACAGCAAAGAAGAAGCTTATTATGAGGAAGACATCTTTGGAGAAGACAGGTATGGAAATGTGCATCATTACATTTAATTTAATGTAAAAAACAAACTTTGAATCATCACACATATGATAGTAATATAGCATACAGTGAAACTCCTTTAAGTCGGACACTCGAGACATGAGACAAGTTGTCTGCCTTACCAAGTTGTCCGCAAGTAGGAGTTTCACTGTATATCAAATATTACTTCTTTACAACTGTGAGCAAAGCTTTACCCGTAGAGTTTGAACCTGGATTACTTTTTTTTTTGCAGTTTGTAATATGTAAATATTGCACACTGTGTAACCATCAAAGACTAGAATTTTCTATTGTTGTTAACTAAATTGTATGAGATATCGTAGGTACATGAATGTTGTGAATTGTTATCTAAACTTGGAGAAATGGTTTGCAGATCACAGATAAAAAAAGTACCTGACCCACAGTGTCTTGATCTTTTTCTTATAATATGATAAAAAAGCTGAAACTGATAAAAAAGCTGTAGTTGGTGAAAGATGGCCCTTGAGTGGCCTGGTTAAAAAAGAAGTTGGGTAAAGATTTACTAACATACGAAGCTGTCACAGAATGCTTGAGAGCTAAGAAATAATCCCTTCACCTAACGTCTTTTGGCTCCAGGTGCTCAACTGGCCAAATAATGCACATATGTGGTATGTCTGTGCGTCTGACGCAAGTTATCTGTTGTTTACACACACAGCAGTACCTTGGGATCAGCTGCGTCATGGCTCATACAAACGCACTTGAAAATGACAAAATAGCCTTTAAAAATGACGACATATTATATGGAAGTCACATATCCTTTTGCCGTACCAGGTTATGAAAATAGTGTTCAGGTTGAACTGTCATGACTATAATATTTCAGATACAAGGTTAAGTAGAGGATATGAACTAAATTAGATGGGAAAAAAAAAAACATGCATTGGATGGGTACAGCTGACTTTTGTGCAACTAGAGAATGGTTCTTTATTAAGGAAGTTTGGGCCGCCTGCCCAAATTTTGAATATTAAACTAGAATAAGGGCAGTTGACAGTCAATTATAGGTATCTGCCAAATCACAGGGGCATGGATAAATTGATTGATGGAATGCCTCCTGACGTGACAGCCCTCCAAGCAGAGATGCCCAAGTATACCAAGATGCGTGGATGGACAAAAATAAAAAATTAGTGTAGGTGGCTACACCATTCATGTGTACCAGATAATGCCATCCTATATTTACGGACATGAACAATTTTTAGGCTGATGCGTAATTTAGAGGCTGTACTATAATCACTTAAATAAGACTCACAGATGGACACTATGTAAAAAGGATTGTAGATGGCACTAACATCTTTGTTAGGCAGGAGTTTATGTGTCCCCACAATAATGTAGGTTACAGAAAGATCCATCTAGGGGTCTCAGAGAATTCTCAGGAAATGAACATAGCAGCAGAATTCACGAAACTCTGTTTCAGTGGATACAGTGACTGGTAACTGAGTAATCCCTAAATTTTGATTAATTAGGGGTCACCTCAGTACTGAGAACACACAAGGGAATTCATATTTCATGACATCCAGTGTTCAATGTAAATTCCAGTTGTAAAAATGCATACATATGTAAAATCTAACATTATTTTAAAGGTCCAAGTTGTATTAGGTAACTTCACATGATTTATATATGCTCAGACATTTTCTGATCAGTGTTAATGTTTTCTCCTGTGTTTAGTGGACAGAAAGTTCAGGAGCTTAAGGGGTTCCTGAAGGGCCTGCCATGTGCCAGCGTGGAACCCATGGAGTTTGGTAGTGAGCTTTTGGATGAATCCATCATTAAGGAGATCGAAAGAGAGGTGGATAGGGTCAATGTAAGTTTCCTTTCATGTTTTAAAGTTAAAATTTAAAATTTTATTACAAGTTGGCAGATGGTTGTGATAATGAGACTAATTGTATCCCCAGACAAAGTCAGGGATATCATGGTTTTATGACGGTTCCACTGCCACCACAGATAAATCCTGTTTGCCGATGACTCAAAAAAAAATTCACTGATCTGTTCCAGTCTTCTCTTGTGCATAAATTTGGGTGAGAGGACAAAGTCTATTAAAAGAGGGGTCATGACCTTAATAGGAGAGTGACCTTGAAATTGAATAGTCCATTTTTGGTGAAAATCACACAAATTCTTAAATATCTCAAGAGAGTATGCATGGATTGATCCAAAAAAACAAGTTGACTGAAGATCTTGGATGGTGGTGCCACCTATAATCCTTTTCTTGTTTTCTCACCTTTTACATACCCCACCATTGCCACTTTGCAGTACTGTTAGCATTATAAGACAAAAACTAATGGACTGATTTCTTTCATATTATGCACATTCATAGATATGAGTTATAGGATGAAGTCTATTTAAATTAGGGTCATGACCTGTACAATGAGCTGAAGAAACCCTGCTGAACTTGGCCTTCTCAAGTGTCAGATTATGCTTCTGAAGATGGGGGCCTATTTTGGAAAGGGGTATGCATAAAATGTCTGATGCCAAGAAATTTCTAGTTTATATATGTAAGTGGTTTATAGTTTTATTAGCTCAGTTGACTGAAAGACAAGTGAACTTAAACAATGGTCCTTTGTACATCATCCTTCTGGCTGGCCATTAATTAGCCACATTTTGAAACCACTGGTCATTCTAATCCAAAATTAGCAGGGAACTGTTGTGATCTTAAGATCTTGGGTAGGGGATCCCCGGTCGTAAGCAGTTGTGTCTGTGATTGGCCAAGGGGAAAAATTACAGCAACATTGCCAGTGGGCATCAGGCTATAGAACTGACAACAAAATGGAAAATGGCATTGTTGATGAGGTATCAACATTTTTGCCACTGCTCTATAACAGCTTGTGTATTGACATTTTGCACATCAGGGCCATCAAATTGACCTGATGGCTCCTTTTAATCTCAGGTGTATGGTATTTCAAATACCTAGATACCTAGCTGTTCAAGTATTTGACTTTGGAACTGAAGGTAGCTCTTATTTGCCTTTTAGCAGGCAGGTAGCTGAAATTCTGTGCATCAGAATCTCAAATCCTGAAGCTTTGATTGTTCTTTGCCCTCCGCATATACACCTTTGTGTGCAGAAAGTTTAATTATTTCAAATAGTTTCTCTCATTTGGTTACCTTTATGTTTATTTAATACAAATTGTCCCCAGCAGATCATTGGCTTATCCTTGTAAGAAAAACCCTCTCTGTTTTCTGTTGAGTAAACCACCACCCTCATCCTCTGTATTTTAATAAATCTATCATATTTGCTTGAATTGTCATTCCAGTGGTTGTTATAATGCAGGAAATAAAAATTAAAGCCTGTTTAAGGTACCTAAGGTGTCATGTTTATAAGCTCAAAATGACTTTGAGGGCCATGATATGAGGATCTGTGATTCGGTCTTTTCTGATTGAAAATAATTTCTTCTTTTACAGGAGCTGGACAAAGGGAAGAAGAAACATGTGAAGATGCAAGTACGTCCTCACCTGTTGTTCCGTGTAAGTATACAGTAAAATCATCAGGTCTGCTTACATGACCATCCTGGTCACATGACTACTTTTGTTAGTCCTGAAAAATTAAATGTAAAAAATGATATAAAACCTGCTAACATGACCTCCCTACTTTGTTGACCAGTGATGCCTTTTCAGTTACAGACCCGCTAATGAGTCCCTGTATATCAACCACTAACTGTTGCGGTAGTGGTGATCATTTATAATTAGTGTTAGTGGGATCTTACGGTAGTTTTCAGTACTGGCCAGCTAGTAAAAATGTGCAGGGGCATCAATATAGGGGGTGTTTATTCCTCCTCATTTTGGCAAGGCGGAATGATAAATAACCCCCCTGCTATTCAGAGAAAAAGATTTTATACTAAAAATAAAATATAAATCAGTAATAAAAATTAGAGACTTTTGTTACATTTCTGCCTTTCTGTTTAACCATTTTATTTTTCATCTTATACTTTGGTTGTAATATCTCTGATATACTAAGGTTCACATGCATTATATATATATATATATATATATATATATTTGGAAAAATGAGATATTCATGTAGATTTACAAAAAGGTTGCTCTAACCTACCCGTGTGAGTCATCCTCCACATCCGTGAAGATAAATTGATGTCACTTGAAATGTGTCCCTATGATTTCTCTTTAATAAGCTTCAAATTGATAAACTTTGATCATGTGATCACTGCCTAGTATGATGCAGGAGATAGTGCCATCAGTCTGTGTGCATGTCTGTTTCATAACAGTTTAACTCATATGTAAATATTTGGTAACAGATTTACAGGATATAATACTGAGTGCATTCTCTCTTATTAAACAACATCGTTATTTTATAACACAGTATTTAAACACTTTTCAGCATAACTTATTAAAGTTTTACTTGCAGTGTGTTGGTCAAAACTCTCCCCTATGAAAAAGAAATAGTAAAAATACTTGCACATTTTTAAGTGCAGGCATTTCTAATATAACTCAAAGAAATCAAGAATTCAAACTTTATGAATAAAACCATATGCCTTTATTTAAACCACCACTGTATCTATATTAAGGCATCACAATACACTTAACTTTACACTTTTGATATACCTTACTGGAAGTCTTTATGGGCTTATTTTAATATAATGATTTGGATGTACTGAAGGATAGTTTTCAGCTTCATTTTTTTGTTACAACCAAATGGAAAGTCTTCCCATGGTATATTTTATGATTAATTAAGATTAGTAATTGATATTATTAAACATAACCCAAGTTTAGCATGGATGAAAGTTATTTTACTGTTAATTTGATTATATATTATTTTTATTTTAATTAAATAATATTTATACAAGTGATCATGATGTGATATTAACATTAACACATAAACACACTTGCAATATTTCAACATAGATGTCGGCCTTTTGGGTCATATAGTCATAACTGAATTCATATTATATCAGTAAAAGCACCTATTTCATGTTTTATATTTACACCTTTTGTATATACCATGGTATGAATATAGATATATATATATAATAGAATCAAATAATGAAAACTTGACAATACCATTCACTTTTATGCATTTATCTTGTATTGCAGCCACTTGATGCTCAGTTGACCTTGGTCCCTGACCCCAGCGTGACCTTTGAACTATTCGACCGGGTCATCAATATTCGTGATGGTTACTCTGTTCCACTAGGGCTTAGGGGCACTGTGATTGGGATATTCCCAGGTATGTTTGTCAAAATGACATAATATCTTTAAAGACTTAAGTACAATTGACAAATTTAGCAAAATTTTCACATACACATTCTGTACACGGATAGGGATATCGATAGGTACACTGACTGGAATACATTGAGTTCACACAGATTCAGAAATGTTGAAAATAGAATGACACAGACCATCTCAGTTGCCTTGACCTTGTTGTACTGTTGCTTCATTTCAGTTCTTGATTTTTGCCTCCTTTTCTAATCTAGACAAAAACACATCCATGTGTGGTTGTATTGGTCGTAATTCAAATACAACATTATTTTAATAGCTATCTCCTTTAAATAAATTTTTGAAATTTTGAAATGATTGTATTTTAATTGCTTTGTAGGAGAGAAGGAACAGGATGCGTTGTATGAGGTTGTATTTGACAGTGAGTTTCTTGGTGGACTTACATTAAGGTATGAGAATAGTCCAGGCAATTCAGCCCTCCTTAAATTATAGAAAATGTGTCAGTGGGAAGAAAATTTAAAAACAAATCAGGGAATTTTGAGAAAAATAACTCCATGCAGGGAATGTTCTGTCAGACAGTTTTTTGGTGCAGAGGAGATATTGATAATCATTGCAAGATGGTATATTTTGAATTACTTTTAACATTTCCCCCAAGTAATACATGGAGCCACTGTGTGTCGACTAAATGGTGCAATGCTGCAGCAAGCCAACAATATCAGAGGGACATCAGGCTCCCTTTTTGGATACTCCAAAAAAGACTGCTTAGTATGAATTTAGGAATAATAACAGTGTGAAGGAAACTTTTAATTTTAATTAAAATCTACATAATTTTAATAAATAAGTACTTTATAACCGTGCCAAAAGGACACCCATCTCTTTGAGTCACTTTAAGCTACCTAAATTTCTGATTAGTGATAGGTCAAGTCAAACCGTAACAGTCAACTTATTTTAAACTTGTTTTGCCTTTTTCCCAAGCAACTCATGATTGTATGGTGGAACAGGGTGTGATAGATGAAATTTCTTTATTAGTCACTAGTCAGCAGTATGATTTCATTGGTTTGAATAATTTACAGGAATTATATTTATTTATGAATATTCACGATGCAGGTGCTCTCCAAACCGAGGCTACAGGGTGCCAGGCTTTTCCCTAATCAACATTACGCATGGTGATCGCAAAGAATATGCTAAATCAGGGAAAGGGAAACCGACAGCAGTGGTGAAGCCGCGGTACCAGCACAGTCCCAGCAGAAACCACAGGAATGGCTATCAGGCAACTGGCAGTGCTGTGCCACAGGGCAGGACATCTGGTGGCCAGTACAGGAACCAAGAACAGTGGTGGCAGAACACAAACAATTCAGCTCAGGTGAGCTACATAAATATAATTAATGGTACAGCCATGCTGGTCTGTAGTAGAAGTGTATATACTGTGGTTGCTTTAATCTTGGCCATGGCATGCTAAGATTTCACAATTTTCACTTTTTCTTTGTTTTGCTAGAGTTCCATTTCCAGGATTGTATAATGCAGTAACCTACACATATATTATATCCATTGTCACATTGATTATTTAATATGTGTGCAAAATTAATAATCTGATGAGAACTATATGAGATATCTGATATTATTGATAATGTCTTTCTGTTACTTACAGATAACATAAAATCGGTCTTTTGCCTTTGACTTTTAAACCTTCAGGTGTGGTCACATGAACAAAATACATGAAAGGACAGTGAGGCTATATTAGAAATCATTGTTCACCTGTGTAGATGAGTTGTCTTGTCCATAAAGGTATCACTTTCGTGATTATTTTCCTTACACGAAAATTGCAAATTTGAAACCCTCATGAACAAGAAGCCAACTACAGTCAGTAAAGTGGAGTGAATAAAATGTGGTGACATGACATTTTGGATACACTTTTCTCGTGATGCTTTAAGTCATTTCAGTCCTCAAGTTTCATTTTCTGATAAGTGTAATAGGAAAAAGACCTTTTGTGCTTATTGCATTTCCTTTCAATCTGTATATTATGGAGAACATGTAATTTTATGTAAAACATAACCTCATTTGCTGTGATCTGATTGGAAATTCATGGATGGTCAGCATTTCAGTTTTGTCAGGAGGTATGTTCACAGTGTAAAAATGCTAGGCATGACCTGATTTGCTGTGATCTGATTGGCTGATCATGGATGATTGACATTATGATTGACAGGTTCCCCGGCAGGCCTGGGGTACTGCTGCAGCAACACCCAACAGTCACCAGGGGCATGCAGATCCAAGAGCAAGAAACAACCATGGCAGACCACCTCGTTATAACGTACGTCATGACTCCAGGGTGGATAACCAGAGAAATATTAACATTGATTGTCCCACAATATTCAGCTGTTGATAATAAATAAAGTTATATCTCCGATTTGGAGAAGGGTCAATACAGATTATTGCCTGAAGAGTGAAGGTTCCATGATTAATTAGTCCCCCACTGTAAGGAGGGGGACCTAATAAAATGGCTGCATCTGTCCCACCCCATCACTGAGGCCACACTTTTCTAGTTAAGCATATTGTGAGGGACCATTTGTACCTCTATCTCTTGTTTTTAATATAATATTATTTTTTTCCAACAAATAGATATATGAATCAGTTTAAATAAATGTGTAACCATAGTTGAGTCATTAATAGAACAATTGAGGAACAGTCATTAAAGTCACAATATAAGTCAGTATTTCAGCAGCACCAACATTGAAATAACTTGATGGTCTGGTATAACTACTTGGTTGTAAGCTTCCTGTAAGAATGAACAGGCCTGAAAGCCAAGAACAAAGAACTATTATGTTGGATGACACTGTTATCTCTGATGATATCATACTTTAAATGACTGTTGTGTTTATGTTTTCATTTTTAGCTCAGCTGACTTTCAGTCATGCTGGGCTATAGCGATGGGTCTTTGTCCGGCGTCTTTCCGTCTGTCCGGCCGGCCGGACGGCCGGCCGGCCGTCCGTCCGTTAGCAGGGCACAAATCGTAACCATAGGGGCTAGGGCCATGAACCCTATGCAGTCTTAGAGGTTCTAAAAATATCTCCTTGCAAACCTGAAATTAGGTCACTGCGACCTATATTCTCGAAGTTATGGGGTGTGTTTGCACCCCCCAGAAATAATTCTTTTAGCCAAAATTTTCATCTCAAACCTTCCATCTTTCACATACAGCTCACCTACCAACTGGGGAAGAACCATAATTATTTTGAGGTCACAAGGTCATGGGTCAAGGTCACAGAACCAACTTCTTTGAAAAGCCTCAGGATGCATTTCAAGCCAAACCTTTCATCCCAATTCTTTGATCTTTCACATATAGCTTACCTACTAAGTGGGAGAAGAATCCTATAGATGTTGAGGTCACAAGGTCAAAGGTCAGGGTCACAGGATCCACTTCTTTGAAAAGGTTGTGGACACATTTCAAGCTAGACCTTTCATATCAAACCTTTCAGCACTGATATCGCTTCTCTGCCAACAGGGGAAAAGACCTGTTGATTTTGAGGTCAAAGGTCAAGTTCACAGCACCCTCTTCTTGCGTGGAGTCATTTTCAGCAAACTTTTCAACCTATACTTTCCATCTGTCATATATGGCTTACCTACCAATAGGAGAAGAAGCCTATTGATGTTGAGTTCCAAAGGTCAAGGTCACAATATTGTTCTAAATGCTTGTGAACATATTTCAAGTGAAACTGTTCAACCCAAACCTTCAGTCTTTCACATATGCCACATCTATGCATCACTGAATTTGATTCAAACTTCATATTTATGGGTCTTTTTGCATGAAGAAATAACTAATTGATTTTGAGGTCAGCTGGTCAGGAGGTTAAAGGTTGCAGGTCTAAGTTATTCACTCATTGGTTGCCAAGTAATTACACCCGGCCAGATGTAAGAGGTTAGTAGTTACCCATCATTTAGAAAGAATCCAGTTGATATGTGGGCAAAAGGCCAAGGTCATAGGTCAGGGATGTTCACAGTTACTTATTTTGTAGACCATCTCTATTTTTCTTGTTTTCTTGTATATATAACCATATGGCACTCACAACTGGTACATCTCACTATGTGCCCATAATTGTCAGTGACACTTGTGATATATGACTCCCTTTTGTATCAGCTCATGGAGTGATAAGGATATATCATTAGTGCATAACAAAAACACTGTTGCCGGAATGCTTTGGCCAGGCATTAAGACTGTGAGAGTTAAGTGTTAAGTTTAGCTACTGATTTATAAAATGATGGGAACATTTTGCAGTTTATATCATGGAATCATAGCAATAAACTTAGTTTTCTAGATATCTGAATATTATTATACAAATCATCAGATATACCAGCAAGTGTTTGTTCTGATAATATGTGGGTCTGTACCTGGATTTAGGATGGCTTTATTTGATTACAAGACTCTTAGTGATGCTTCCTGCATTTCTTTTCTTTTAGGTTTTGCAGTTTACCTACCCTGCTGACCCCATTGAATAGCAAGCTGATAATTAAAACAAATTGGACTTGCACTTTTTACATTTGCATGTTCATAAATCTGATATGAGAGCTCTCCAGCCTGATCATGCCTTTTGAATTGTTTTTTACATTCATAACTGTTACATTCTTTGAAGCAATTGCTACAAGTTTAGAGTCTTATTGGAGGATGTGTGACTTGTCAGAAAACCATTATGTCTGCCAGGTAGCCATTTTAGAAATTCTTTTGCCAGGACAGTTTCTGTGATTTTTTTTATAATGTTTGGTCCCTTTTAGAGGATGTTTGTTGTTCAATTTCCGACCTGTCAGAAATCCAATATGGCCACCAGGACGCCATCTTTAAATTCCTTTAGAACATATTATCTCAAGAACTATTAAAGTGAATGCAGTGGGATGTATATTAATGTAATCTTGCATTGGGTCAAAGATTTCTTAATAAATATGACCATCATTTATGAAAGCTCAGTACAGTTGGCTTGTATTGAATAAAAATTAATATGGAAGCACCCGTTTCACAATAATTCTTGAATGGATTTCCTTGATCTTTTGCTATATTTTGATCTTATATGTGGCCTGTGTGGTATTCCTTTTGAGACTGACAGGTATCGAGCAAGCTGTGGGATTAGTTCCTGATAGCTCAACAACCATACATTTTGCCTCAGACCATCATTCACTATGTTTTAACCAGACATATATGATAAGAATTTATGGCAATGTAGAAAGTTTAAACAAAATTGGCATATAGGTTCTGCAACAGTTTTACTAGAAGTTGTGAATTGCAGCCCATGATGTCGCAGGTCATGCTTGGCAGCTGAGCGTCATGACCCATGGGTCACTTGTTTGTTTTAGAACCAGGGAAATTCCAGTGAGTTTGACATGATATGGAAACAGCTGCAGGCGTCTTCCACCAACCTCCCATCAAGCGCAGACCCTGCACAGAACCCATCCCTCCAGCAAGCTGGGCAGCTGCTCAGAAACACTGGTTTCACCCATGGTGCTGGCCATCAAGACAGGTAGGTGAAAGTGGGAATAAAAATACCATTTAAATATCCCATAGTGCATCACTTCTCCGATGTATCATTCATCAAATGGTATAATACATATTTTATATAAATAATGCATAGTTCATCAGTTCTAAAGTTTCCCAAGATTCAAAATTACTTAAGTTTCCCATGATGCATCATTTACTTAAGTTTCCCATGATGCATCATTTACATAAGTTTCCCATGATGCATTATTCCCCATGATGCATCATTTCTGAAAACATCATCCTGGTCATCTTCCATGATCACAGCCAGGCCTCAAAATATTAACATATAGTTGTAATATCTTGTTAACTTCATCCTCACATAGTGAACAGTGCCACTGGCTGACCATGGACCTATATTTGATTAAAACAACATAGGAATTGTGAAAAACATGCAGACTTTGCAAGTATTTACCCATGACTCCTTGAATATACATGAAAAAAATGAAATATCTTTGATAGGGCTTTATGGATTTAATGGTACATATATATATAAATATATATATATATGTTTCTTATGCAATGTTATACTTGCATTTTGGGGATAAAAACCTAATTCCTTGACCTGTAAAACCTGAAGAAACCACCACATTCCAGGTGTTCACCTTGCCTTAACAAAGGTTGATGAAAATTCTGGAAATAGTAAATTTACCAAAGCTCTAGATAAGCTCTGGCAAACCTCAGTTTTCTTGCATTTTTTATTGAGCTTCAGAAAAACTGTAATGTTTAATTTGGTCTTGCTGTTTTAATATTGAAATGTTTCTCATTTCCCAAAATTTAGTTTTCACTGTATGCTATTTTATTATATGATATATTTTATACATATTCTACCATATATATATATAAAAAATAAGTTCTGAAAAAAAAAATTTTTTTTTAATGTAGCATTCAGTAAAATCCTTTAGAGTTAAGCTAATTCTCACCATGCATGATCTCCTTGTCAAGTTGGAAATTTTACTAATTTCAAACCCTACATTAATATGGTCAGACTGTAAGCGTCTTGTAAGTGGAATCCAAAATAATCCAAAAGAATGTTTATTAGTTACATTCATCACTTAATGAAAACCATTTGATTGTAATTACAGAGAACATTCTCCACAAAAGAAGTGGTGGTCACAAAATACAAAACAAAATCAGCCACAAATAAGAATCCTGTCAAAACCACAAAAGGGGAACGCAGGTGCAGGGGTGATGAGTGAAGTGGCGGAGAACGGTCAGGTCTCAGCGACACAGGGAGCAGCACAGGACAAGAATGTTTCAGAGAAATCTAGTGTATCGAATAATGCCACAGGTCATGTGACCGATAATGCGTCTATGGATGGACAAGCTGATCCAGTGAAAGTACGTGTATTCAGAGGCTTTGTTTGTTTGAAATGTGTATATAATGTATATAAAGGCGAAATCAGCAGGTTTTATGATAGTTAAGATAATATTTTAAATTTTTTCTGAGATCACAATTTTTATGTGATTTTATTCTAAGGTTAGATACATGAGTTTCTAATGTCCAAATGACACGAGTAAATGTGTTACTGAAAAATGTTCTTGCGATTCTTACATGTGATATGCCTAGTTCAGGTTAGAGTTAAACAAATTTTCAATGCCTGAATTCAACAGGGTTGAACTTAGCATAGGTTTTCACACTAGGCTGACAAATTTACTATAGCAAGGTGCATTCCTATAATCTGAACTTTTAAAGGTAAAGGATACATATATAAGGACTTGCACTTGCAGAATCATATTTATGTCCAGTTGACTTATATTCCTCCTTTCTAAAGCTTTCAAAAATAATGTTGAAGTGTCAAAACCATTGGGATATCTTGAGATGATTTCTTTAATTAACAGAAGGGTTTCCTCTTATTTAATCTTTGCATATTTATTGATCAGTGATAATAATTAAATTTAACATTTATCAACTGGCTTAATCTTACCCTGCATTTAAATCAACCCCTTTTATTTATAAATGTTACATAATTCCACAGGACTGGCTAATAAATGAACAATCCAGGATATGCTTAAAATCTGACAGCATGAAAGATGGCTCAGAATTATATTGGAATTCATTCTGATTTTCCTCTGAGAATGAATGGTTTGGGGGGGGGGGGGGCTTCAAATTTGGGGCCCAAATTGGGATTTCATCTCCTAAAAATATTATTATTTTGTAGGCCTGTGAATTGTGAGGGAATTGATTCAGTTATTGATTCTTGACCTTTGATACAATTTTCAATTCATTTCTGACTTAGGTAGTAAATTTCAAACTTTTTTCAAAAATAAAAGCAATTTTACCTATATTGATGTTAGTAAATTTCAGCAAATTTAAGGAAAATGAAGCTCTTCCTTTGTCTGTGGCTTCCATATATGTTTCTATGCAAGTAGAGTGGTCCACCAGTGAATGTTTAAAGGGTCTCATCAACCTTTCTGACCCTTATAAATTAAAGATAATCCCTTGCAGCTATTATAAAAATAGGCCAGAAACCAGGATATCACCGCACACAGGCTGCTTGTTTTGCTTATATCAACATGTTTAAAATATGTTAGGCCTGCCAAAATAATCAAAACAAATTCAACAAAGGCATCTGGCAGCAAGTCAGATGAGCCAGAGCTTTGGGAATAGCGTTTTGCAATAAGTTACCTTTCTACCTCTTCTTATTGGAAATTTACCACCACAGGTTACATGTTTTTCTTGTTTGTCAACATTGCTGTGTTTACAAACATGTTGTTAATAAACAAGTTCATTAAATATCTTTCACAAAGGTGTTATAAGAACATTTCACAACCAAAATTACTCTTGGATTATAATATATACACAGAATAAGCCAGAAATCACATTAATCCTTTTTCAAAAGGTAGTTGAAAGGGTACTTTTAAAATAGATTTTGGACACATACATGATGAAGGGCATCACAATCTGGGCTCTCAAATTTGAGAGCTAACAGAGGACTTGCAAAAAATATAATAAGTGAAATGACTTTATTCAGAGGTTAATAATAAACTACAATTTAAACAAGGACTTGCTATGCAATTATTTTGTGATCTAGATTTTTGTCTGAACCAAGAGTAGGTGTGTTATATGTCTAGGTTGGTTAGTGCCTGGAAATGCCACTCTACTTTTATAAACTTATGAATTAAATCTTGTTTTATCAGAGCATAAAAATAAACAAATTAATATAAGTTGTTTGTAAAACTAAGTGTTTGCTTCGGCTCTTTCTCTCTGCAGAAATTTTATCTTCAGGTAAAATATACCACAAGCTATTTGTTGTCAGCTTCCTTGATGTTGTGGCTTCTTATTTAATGCTTTCATTGGAGAAATTTTTGGTTAGATATTACTGTTAAATGCTTTTTATGGAGTTTTCAGTGCATGTAATTGAAAATTTGTGTGTACTTTCTTTGTTCAGTTCCCTTGAATTGATTGAGATTATTCAGGACAAAGACTCAGCTATGACCACTTTCTTTTATACAAGAATAATCTGAATTTTCAGACCCTGTTGATGTCATACTTTCATAGTTTAATTGCATAGATCAAGGTAATCTAGATTTAATTTAGGTGAATCAATTCCTTTTTATAAGCTTACCAGCTATTGAGATCTTTCTCCACTTGTTTTAGTGTACTGTAGTTTAGTACCCACTGTCTCTGTTTACTGGATGATGGTATTGACATGATAGTCACATCATATGTAACAATGTTGTTTGCAATTAACTCTGTATTGGTATAGTGCTGCATCAGATACCCAGCATGATTTGTGTCATTGCATTTTTGCCATTAAAGGTAGCTATTCATGTACCAGGTTTGTTAGATATACATTAAATATAACCTTTTTAACCTGAAATACCCATGGTCTGTCTGAATGTCTGTCCGTCACATAACCTACCAGGGCTTCAATGGATTTTTCACAAAACTGAACATAACTACCTCCCAATAAATTATCTCGCCCGAGTTTGATTCCCAGCAAAATGCATGCATATTTAATGAGGTCAGAGGTAACCAGACTTAGTTTGAAAAATTTTTTATTTGTAGATTCTTTAACTTAAATATTCTGACAGGGGTGCCATGGTCATTGTGGTCTCCACAAAAATGTATCTGATATATACCTATAAATACATGTGACAAGTTGTATGCATTTGGCATAGGATTCGTGCATTTAACCCGTGCTGTCCAATCTCATACCTCATGTCATAAATTCCATACATTTGGAATTTGGCAGCTGACAGCTTTTGTAGATTGCTTTCTAATTTCTTTAAAGGGACCTTTTCTGATATCTGTCTTCTATTAAGTGAAGATAATCCTAAAACCTGTTATAAAAATAGGCTGAAAAAGCCAATCCCACTGCACGCAGGCCGTTCATATTGTTAATATCCACTTACTTAAAACATGGAGCGCCCGACACAATATATAACCCAAACACATACACCAAGGACATCTGGTGGCAAGTCAGAGAAACAGAGGTTTGCCAAGGACATTTTGCAACTACCGGTAGTAACCTTTCGACCTACCTATGTAACCAACTTCCTTAGCTTACATGGTTTTTCAGTTGTCAACATTGTTTCATGTTTAGTAACAACTTTTGGATAAATGACCTCATACATCCATCACAGAGGCATTAAAAGAACCTTCCTCAGCGAGGATTGCCCCCTACAGTTCATTAATATGTGAGCAAGGTAAACCACTAAGAAATCACATAAATTCTACAGATAAGACAGGTGAATAGCTGGCTGTAATGTAAGAATACAGTAGAGCAAATATGCACCTTCAACCAGCAAACACCCGACTTCATCACCAAAATAAAGAAAAAAGTGAAGTTAGGCCAAAAAAAAAAAAATAAAAGGTGTGGTTCTCAGGCTCCGAGTGCGTCAATTTTAACTTCCTGGCATCCAAAATTTTTATTTTGATTTTCAGTAGAACTTGCCAATGCCCGAGCCGCACAGACATGTCTTTAAAGAAGATAAAATAATACAATTTTGATAAGATTTCCTTTTTCATGTAGTGCTTTTACTTAATTAGCAAAACAGTTGTTATTATCATGCTTTTCCCTGATCATGACATTTTTATCGATACATACAAAAAAAGGGAAAAAAATCTCCCTCACGCACTGATTTCTGAAAAAAAAGTGATTGAGAGCCCAACCTTATTTTTAATCCTAAACAGAATAACTCAGAATAAATTTATTTATGCTGAAGTCACTATTTTGTGCCAACACTTTTGCCAGATTGCACCGGCAGTATTTGCAGTTTTTTCTTGGTATCATCATCATACCCATCTGCTGCATAGAGTTTGAAATCCTGTGCATGTGGATTCTACCAAATTTGTCACTCCAAATATAATATTACATCTGTGTAATTTAATTCAGCATATTAAGTCAGCTCATACAATTAATTTACATCTTGTACTCAGAAACGATTATCTAAGCATGTTAATATGAGATGGACCTTTTTTGTTATGAAATATATATTATAAGTGTTTTGTTTAGTTTAAAGAGGTCAGTTTTTCAGTTTATTATGTTTAAATATTTCTAGTTTTTATTTAATATTTGATTGACTTGTCATGTGTACAATATACATATATGTTTAAATTTACAGGAGAGTACAGCCCTGCTTTGCCAGATGCTAAATATTGGTAGTACCAATGCCAGCAGCCAGGGGGAGCAACCTTCAGAAAACAGTGAATCTGTTAAATCACAACCAGAATCCAAATCCAGTGGTCCACAGTATGGCCTCCAGGTTTCACTACAGGAGCTCTTCCAAGGTGAGATTGGCATTCGCTTGGCAACCTGTGCAACTGTGGTTGGCCCTTTCTCCATGAATGTTTGGATTTCATGATTTCCACGAAAAATTAATTATCTTGAAAATAAAACTTTTGTGAATGATACACCCCATCTGTAAAGTTCTATGAAGAGTGATTTAATTTCAGTCTCTTCAACTGCTTATGCATTTTATTATTGCCTGTAGTATAATAAGTTACAAGGCAAAGGATTGGTTCTCTAAATAGTAACAGATATTTTTGATAGCTGTAAATCAGAGATTGCCATATAAAATTGGTATCTTTTTTTGTTATCTATCATTGAAGAACAAGAATTTCCACTTCTAGTGTCCCTAGCCAAATCATGATTTTAAGCTTATATTGGATAAATCATATAAATGATGAAGTCATGAAGGCAACTGTATGACAAGTTCACAAAAATGAAACTCCCGGGTGAAAATGTGAAATAGCATATATAAAGACAACTATATAGTAATTGTCGCTTATATTTCTGTATGTTACCCTAAGTGTACACTACAAGCATTCCTTCTTCTGTTTCAGATATATTGTTTGATACATTAATCACTTACAGTCAAGTTAACATATTTCAAGTCCCAATATATTTTCTTTAGGGTTCCGTAACCCTAAAAATGTGACTCTATCCTAGTAGTGAATACACGACTCGGTAGATATTTATATTGGGCTGTTAAGCCTAATTTATGTCTTGATACAAACCATACTGGTAAATGTACTGCAAGACCGACCATCCTGTTACATTGATATTGTGGCAAACAGCCAGTAATCTAAACGTAAGGCTATGAGTGATGAATTAATATAAAAGAATACATGTGAACTTACAAACCAAACTGAAAGTCTGTCTATATGGTGGTAATGGGTCATTTCCTGTAATGCAAACAATTTGGCCATCATCCAGTAACCTGGGTAAGCTCTTGCCTGTTTTCATGCAGTCAGAAATTCAACAAATATGTAGAGGGACTTTTCCATGTTTAAACAGTTTTCTTCTTGCAAATTCTAGGTGTTAAAAAGTTTACTAAAACGTCTAATGATTGGTCTGTTTTATGTTGACAAGTGACAGCGTACTTGTAGGCCATAATGACAAAAATATTTGCATCCTCATGGAGCATTACAGTGCAGTCCTTGATATAAGAAGTAAAGGCACTCTGACGCTGTAATATCAGTTTATTGTAATGGTGGTTTGGTGTATAGAGAAAGTACATGAATACATAAAAAATGTTGACACATAAAAGGTAGCACTGTCACTCGCAGGTCCCTATAAAAGCGTGCTAATACACAGAAGGTTTGGGGATCTCTGTTAGCTTGGTGGTAGAGCAAACAAATCAGCAATTAAAAGGTCATGGGTTTGATTCCCATTCAAGGTGATCCGACATTTCTGTGTATTCATATTCTCTCTCTCTACAATGAAAAAAGCATGGTTATTCATACATCTCTCTACATAATATATACACAACAAAAAAGGCAATCAGTTCTTGCTGCATGCAAAGTCTGTGTGTCAACACTTTGACTGTAGCACTCTAATGTCACTACTGTGACATCGCTTTGCTGTTTCAAATAAAAGCGTGCAAATGCTCAGGCCTAGGGGGGTTAGGGGATCTCCATTAGCTTAGTGGAAGAGCAAATGACCAGCAATCATAAGGTCATGGGTTCGATTCTGTGTATTCATGTTTGGTCTCTATATTTAACAGGTGCAGCCAAAGAGAACTCTGTTGCACCATCAGTATCGCAGCCAAGCAGGAAAGGTCAAGGTCAGCCAGCGTCATCTCAGGGTCACAACTCCTACCCACCGTCTCATTACAAGACACCCCAGAACCAACCTCCACACAGACCTGAAGGTTTCCATCAACATCAGAGGAAAAAGTAAGCTCTGCTGGGGAAGTGGTCATGTTCTATTGTACTTAAATAAATGTGTTTGACCAAAGGGTGTGAGGGCTTTAGATATCACATGTTTATAACATTAAATGAAAATTTTGCTCAAGGGAAAATATTCGGCTTATCAAGGATTCGAACCCATGTTGATGGCACTCATCCACCATTGCTAGAATAGCAAGCTTAACTAGCAAGACAGTTCGTTCCTCTTTTGTATGCACCCCATAACACACACCCTCTTAAGAGTGTTCTACTTGCAGAATGTCCAGAAGTCACACTTTTAGGTGAACTAGGTGACGGTAATTACCCAATTACTTAAAACCACCTTTCCTTAGGCTCCAAGTGGGGTGTCATCCCGCACTAGCCCCCATATGTTTTGTAAACATTTTGCCTAGGGGAAAATATTGGGCTGATCCCAGACTTGAACCCATGTTGATTTAGCACATGTAAGGTGTTCCAACCACTTGGCTAGAGATGCAAACTTCACCAGGGAGACAGTTCCACTCACTTTTAATTATGCCCCTTGTAAAAATAGTTATAGTATAGTGAACACATGTTTATGGTGAAGATAAAATCACATGTAGTCTTTTCAGGACACATAATGCAATTTTTTCCAGGCTATTATTATACCTCTGGCATTGGAGTGAGATATTGTTTCCCCCTTGGTCTGACGGTTTTTCTCTTAGACTTTTATGGAAAATTTATGGAGGGATTGGAAGAACACCCAAGGAACAATCCATTAAATCTTGAGGAAATCTGAATCAACATGATAAATTTTGAATTCAGTGGATCTTGCTTCATTATGATACATGGGGGTTTATTTATTTAAGGTCAATTCCTAGAAATATCTGTGCATATTTAATGAGGTCAGAGGTCACAAGACTTAAAATTGGTGTATGATATATTCCTGCGGTTCTTGTTTGTATTTATCAGTTTGTTTCTTGTTTGTGTTTCAGACCAGTACCTGAGCTGATGAAGTGGTGTAAGGCTATGGGTTACCCACCACCTCGATTCGACTATCAGCCAATCCATAATCAGGGGGTAAGGGGCAAGTCTTTATTTATTAGGAGTATAATCGACAGAGGAATTGATATAGGCTGTGCTGCCACTTTCAGGAAAGACTTGCATCATCCAAATCTTGAAAAAGATTATGAATGCATTTTAAGCCAAACTTTTTTTACCAATCTTTCCATCCTGCACATATAGCTCACCTTCATATAGGGTAAGAAGCCTATAGATTTTGAGGTTCAGAGGTCAAGGTCACAGGACCTGCTTCTTTAAAACATTGGGGATGCATTTTCAGACTGAATTGATGTTGATCAAGCCTGGAAAGACTAAACTTTTGAATTTGTCCATATTTCCCCCTCAGATTTGGAAATGGGAGCCCATAGGGAGGGAGACATATATGTCTGTGTGCATCCCTTATACAAGCTCATTCTACTTTTTACATTTTAATAACCTGTTAATTTCTGTTGTTCAGGTTATTGGGTATGTGACACTTGCCAATGGGATGAGATTCAAAGGTTCGTTAGCTCGCAACACTGACCAGGCCGCAGAGAGTGCAGCCAGTATTACACTCCTGAACATGGTATGCAGACTAATTCTGTGTCTCTTAAAGTGGGGTTTACCATGCTTGTGTTTTTGTTCATTTGGGTTTGCAATACACAATATTCACAAATTGGATTTTATCACAAAAATAAGACTGTTGTGACTAAAAGGTCCTATTGTCCAAATCAAGTCAAAAGGCAAAGCACTGATATTTTAAATAAGAGTGGACTTTGTTTTTCCCCATTATTCACTGAAAGCTGTCATAAATTAAATCACATTTTTGTTATAATTTGGGCACTGATTAATTCGTTTAATTAATTCATATGATAATTGATTAGATCATATTTGGTTAGATCATGAATATGGGACACTCACAAAACAGTACAAAAAGTCATGAAATTTTAACCCGGTGATTAGTAAACCAACCACATAATATTATCTTCACATGTTCTGTTATATATATTCTGCTTCATTGGCTCTCATTCAGTTGGGCTGTGAGCTACTTTACCAGGTTTATTAAATCAGATGTTGACAATAAATCTTAATTTAATAAGAAAGAGATTATGGACAATCCCACTTTTAATTCAGCAATTTTGGTGTGGTCAGTTGGTCAATCAAGAGCATTATTATGCAATTATGCATCATTACCTATAGCTATGTAGACAAGGCGTTGCAGTTGTAAGAGTGCCACATTTTGATGTAGTCTATAAAAAGATTAGAGCTGCACTTCATTTAGCTATATTCCTCTGCCTTATTTGTAGAATTTATGAGATACCCTGGGTACATATTAATGAATTTTGTGACTGTGAGCAGTATGTGTTGTGCATGTTTTAGTTGCTAAAAATGTATAATTAATCATTACAGAATGCATTTAATCAGGGTCCTGGAGTTATGCCACCAGGGGGCATTGTGACATCACCAAACTCCGCATTCACTCGGGTCACACAGCCAGGTAATACTCAGATGTATCATAGTCTCTCCAACAGACACCAGGTGACGCTACTGCTCTTTATTTGAGTCTGCCGGGTCTGCGCAAGGACGATATCCATGCTGGATTCAAATCCGGATGCTAGAGGGGATTCCTTGCGATATGCCCAACAAGACTTCTGTTTTTCAAGAATCTTGAAAAAAATGGCGTCCAATAACAGACATACTGGTGCAGAGCAGTAGCGGCACCTGGGGTCTGTTGGAGAGACTAAGATATATCGCTGATCCTTTGACACATGCTTTTTGTGATGCCATCATGCCTTAGCTGAAAAAAAAATTAACATTTTCTTTAGTATGTCAGCTGTAAAGCTCTCAACAAAATGTGTATGATCCCTGTTAAATAAGTAAAGTTAAGATTTAAAACAAATATTTAAAAATGTGTAATATCCCTGCAAAATGAGTAAAATTTAGATTTAATACAAGTATTCAATAAAATGTGTATGATCCATGTCAAATAAGTAAAGTTACAAATTAAAACAAGTATTTAATAAAATGTGTATGATCCAAGTAAAAAAAGTAAAGTTTAGATTTAAAACAAGTATTTAATAAATTAAAATGTGTATGATCCATGTAAAATAAGAAAAGTTTAGATTTAAAACAAGTATTAAAACATGTGTATGATTCCTTTTAAATTTGTAAAGTATAGATTTAAAACAAGTATTTAAATGTATATGATCCCTGTAAAATAAGTAAAGTCTATATTTAAAACAAGTATTTAAAATGTGTAGGATCCCTGCAAAATAATTATAATTAAGATTTAATACAAGTATTTAATAAAATGTGTATGATCCATGTAAAATAAGAAAAGTTTAGATTTAAAACAAGTATTAAAACATGTGTATGATTCCTTTAAAATTTGTAAAGTATAGATTTAAAACAAGTATTTAAAATGTATATGATCCCTGTAAAATAAGTAAAGTCTATATTTAAAACAAGTATTTAATAAAATGTGTATGATCCATGTAAATTAAGTAAAGTTTAGATTTAAAACAAGTATTTAATAAAATGTGATTGATTCCTTTAAAATTTGTAAAGTATAGATTTAAAACAAGTATTTAATAAAATGTGTATGATCCGTGTAAAATAAGTAAAGTTTAGATTTAAAACAAGTATTAAAAAATGTGTATGATTCCTTTCAAGTTTGTTAAGTATAGATTTAAACAAGAATTAAAATGTGCATGATCCCTGTGAAATTTGTAAAGTATAGATTTATAACAAGTATTTAAAAAAATGTGTATGATCCCTGTGAAATAAGTAAAGTTTAGATTTAAAACAAGAATTTAAAATGTGTATGATTCCTTCAAAATTTGTAAAGTATAGATTTAAAACAAGTACAACGTATTAAAAAATGTTTATGATCCCTGTAAAATAAGTAAAGTCTAGATTTAAAACAAGTACGGTAAAACACTGCAAATACAACTACCTGCTGGACCAGGCAAAGTGAACGTGTAAGTGGGGTGGTCATGTTAGTGGGATGCTTGTTCATTAGTCTGCCTATATTAACACAGGCGATAATATGGGTATTTCAAGTAAATGTTAAGTTGTTGTCCCAGTTTAATTTAAAATATAAAGAAAAATAAATAACAAGCATGAATATGATTTAAAAGTTTTATTCACATAGAAATAAAACACACAAATAAAACAAAATTTTGCGTTGAAGACATTCTTAAAACATTGGTCTTAACACGAAGATGGTCTGATGTCGAACACGTAGTGAGAACAGAATGAACACATCACATTCTTAGTGTTATTTATATGGTTCCTGCTTGATCATTGAAATGTGATTTGTCACAGTTTTACTTTACTCACCTGAATGTATGCGTGTGGTGTCTGTTATGTTTGCCAAACTTCTTTTTGATCGGTATGTTAAATGGTAATCCTAACAGCTGTACTCAACAAACATTGTAACAGAACATGGATTCCAACATCTATTGATGCTTATAAGTTGCCTAAAAGGTTAGGTGTATGACATTATAAACAAGCCTATGGCTGGGCAGATGAAAGCGGGCTCTTCCACATGTCTAAGTCCAAGCTGGGCTGCATTCGCCATGGGCCAGTGGTCGTGATATGGCTATTTAAAAATTGTATGATCCTTGTAAAATAAGTTAAGTTTAAATTTAACACAAGAATCTAAAAAGTCATGAAACTTAGGAAAAGATTATGTCATTAATATATCCTGAAACTTAATTTTTGTAAAGTTTAAAAATTCATTTATCTTTTTTTGTCTTCATACTAAGATCTTACCTTTTGAAATCATATGATCTTTTCAAAATTTGGATAAAGAAATCTGATTTTAGAATTGATCTATATTACTGTTGTCTTCCTGTAAATATATAACACATTCAGCCTGGTCTTTTTTTGTTTGATCAACATTACCTTATATTTTGACATTAATATTCAGGGAGAGGCCATCCTCCAGGCTTTCCACCCCAAATGCTTCCACCAGGTCCTTATCAACACGGCAACCAAAGGGGTTTCCATGGCAGTATGTACCAGCCAAGGCCACAGGGTAATCAGCATCAGAGGTCATATGACCACAGCCCGCCCAGAGGTCAAGGATCAGAGGTTAAACCAAGAGTACCAGAGGTCAGCCCTGCGAAGAACCCATTCATCCCCCTCCAGGTGGGTTTTAATTTAAGGAAATACAGAAATATGTTCTCTGTCAATATAATTATAGTTATTTTTTAAAATATTTAGTCTTTTAATTTTTATTATTCTATAACTTTATGTTTATTCTTCTTATTTCTTTAATCCTTTGTATATAAATGCTATTTGTTGAATATTATTTGTTGTTTTCATAATACCTATTTGTTATCCTTTAAATTCACTCTTGAAAAGAAGAACCCAAACACATATAGCCTTAAATGTATATTACAACTATCAAGAGGAATAGCAGTTAGTCAATAAAAAAAACCTGAGCGAAAGATTGAATTTCAACAATAATGTGAAATTAAGCTGAGTAATATGCTTCATCTCATCTGATTTACATTTATGTATGCTGTTTGTACATATATTATGTAATGTATTTTTTGTAATTCAAAGATTTTTGTCAGGAAGAACAAGGTCTTCTGAGCTGTCATAATGTTTGTTTAATTAACAATATATGTTTTAATCAGTTGGTCTATTTTATTATATTTATAATAAAATAATGTTCATTTTCTGTTTAATAAAAATTTAAATGTTTTAATAACTGCACATATATAACCTTGCAATTGTGATTTATGTTCTTCAAACAGGTTGCCAGGCAACAAAAAACACCTCAGAAGTCATCAGATCGGAGCTCGTCAGAAAAAGAAAGAAGTAAACAGGAAACTAGTGCAAACTCTCAGCTAAATATGATGTCACCACCTAGCCAACAACCCTTGAGAGACTCTCACCAGGGTCACAGAGACTCTAGGGAGACTCCGAGTGACTCCCAAAATAAGAGCACTGACAAACAGAAACATAGTACACACAAGCACAGACAGAGCACAGAGGGGTCACACAGGAGTGAACAGAGTCAGGAGACTACAGAACAGTCCGCTCAAAAGAAAAAGACTCCACCGCAAAAGAAAAACAACCGACGGCCACGGGCAAGATTAGCTGCTAATTTCTCCATGGGAAAATAAGTATTGTGCACCAGAGCTATTATGTGAAACAATGCAAAACCCCTGTATAAGTTCAGTCTGAGCACATTATAATTAAAATGTATCAGGATTGGCTGATGATTAAAAAATAGACTTTTGCGAGTTTAAAATACTAAATGAGAAAATGTGTTATTCTAGTTTGACTCTCCCAAATGGAAAAAAAAATACTGTATATTTTACTTAATGTGTGGAAGAGTTTTGGATTCATGATATTTGTGAAATGGAAAGTATTGTGAAAATGAAACTTCATAGTTAAACGCCTTCTCAGCTCAGGAGATTAGTATTTGATTATACAGTCTCCGCCTCGGCATCTAATGTTAGTAATCCAGCTTGTAGCAACAGCAGCTGAAGGTTAATGATTGATAATACTTTCCTTTGACTCTTCATTTGAGAGTTTTGCGCACATTAAATACATGGATTATCATTCTGTTCTTGTCCTACCCTTGAAATAATTCATAAACTGATGTACTCTGTGTAGCGTACAGGATTGTAATATAACGAAAATGGAACTCTCTGGGGAATTTCAACAGGAGAATAAAATCACAAAATTTAAACTTCACAAATATGAATCCAACCACATTATTAATTGATAAAAATAGAATTTATGTATCAGTTAGATATATTTGAGAATAGAAGGTCTAAGCAATCTTGATATAATAGATAATTGTTCTCCAAGAACCAAGATGCAAAATAACTGAAAGTAGTGAACCGTTGGAAAATGTGGCATTTTACTCATCCAGTGATCACAAGTTTGTGAATTGTTCATTTCCAAAAAACTGCTAGTCAAGATAAATTTCCTCATTTCTTTGCTTTACTGGGTGTTATTAAGGATCACGTTACATCAGTTTAAAACTTGTGACTGACGTGTCCATGTCCCTGATAATAGTGATTTTGATATTTACTGAGAACATTATCTGCAAAATATATTCACCAGATAACCAATGGTATGTTTGATTTTATGGGTTTTTAGGTATAAACGATACCTATGGAATAATATATTGCATGTAACTATTATGTTTATTTAGATCTAATATTATTTAGTATTCTTGGGTTAATGCATTTTTAATCATTTAATGATCAGATGTGGTTTATTTATGTCTCCATTAACTGATAAAGTGACATAATACAGCGAAACGTGTAATAAAATCACCCAGAGACTGACCAAAAGTGGTCTTAATTCAGAGGTGGTCCCATTAGACAGGTTAGTTATAATCAACGTGAATGCTTCGGGTTATTAGACAAGTGGTCTTTCAGACAGCTCCACAGGACTTTGGGTGTTAATGGTGTCCTGGCTGTTTACATGTGGGTTCCACTTCTTTCTACGAGCAGTAAACATATCTGCCACCCTCATGCAAATAATTCCTGTGGTTCTGGTATTGGTGGGAGAGCAGGGTTTACAGAACATCAGAACAACCTTCATGTTTAGTGAAACACATAAGGGGAAAATGTGAAATTTATTTACCAATGGAGTACATGCAGCTGCTGTATTTACAGACTTTGTTGAATGACAAATTTGGATCCAGATGTCCTGTGTTTTAGCTTAGCTGACAATGAGTGCAGTGACCCACGGGTCCTTTGTTATGCAGGCAATGAGCTGTTAACGATGTAGAAGAAACCAAAATAAAGATCTAGTTGAAATAGGAGGAAAAGAGCCTTTGTGTAGAAAATTGTAAGCAAGGAAATTTAGTCCTATGTGTTATACATAATGCGATATCACTGTCATAGAACTACTGAAATTCAGTTGAAAATGCTTTCAACTGAAAATAACTAAAGTTTTTTTGTGTGCAGTTAAATATTATTTGATGTTTTCACATGTACTTATTACACTGAGGAAGGAAGGGGTTTCCGTTTTATATATTTTTTTCTTTGGTTTAGCAATTCACTTTCTTCAGTTTGTATTTCTTCAATTTGGATTTCATTTTGGAATATAAAAAAAATGGAAAAAATTTCTACTTTTATCAAATAATGTATAGTTATTTAACATTTGGTCATCAGGTGGCGCTAAAGTTAAGTCTCGCCTATTCCCCCTCGAATATTGTTGCAGGCAACTTCAGATTATAGCTAGCCCTCGAGGTTGTTAAGCGGTATGGTACACATAATAAATTTTCTGTTGAATATACCCAATGATGTAAGACATGATGTATTTTGAGATACTGGTAACCCATTCGAAGAAATATCTGTATATAACAATAATACCTATACATAGAAATAAAATTTTTGAAGTAAAGGCATGCCCTGTGATGTGTTGTCTGTTTAGTCTGTCATGTTCTCATAATTCACAGACTGGTGCCTTATTCACCTAGAGGATCTGTCCGCAGGTGGCAGATTACTATTGAGTATGATGGCCTTGGGACACTGGGTGGCCTCAGGCCACCAGCCCGCTGTGCACCCTTCTCGGTTTCCTTCCACCAATAGGCCACCAGGATACACTGCATTATACATGTGGTGTTCTCAGGCCACCGGGGTATACAGCATTATGCCTGTGGTGTCCTTAGGCCACCATGATACACAGCATCATACCTAGGGTATCCCTAGGCCACGAGGATACACAGCATCATACCTAGGGTATCCTTAGGCCACCAGGATATACAACATCATACCTGTGGTGTCCTTAGGCCTCCAGGATATACAGCAATTTACATGTTGTGTCCTTGGGCGCCAGGGTCGCCATGTATCCGCACACACGCGCACTGCACGCTTTTACACAAAAATTTGATATATTTCCGTTAATGACCGGGAGTTTCCTGTTATTTGTGTTTTAGTAATGTAAAAGAGATCTTTGTTATTTTGTGACTAGGAACCCTACATAGGCTTTACAGTAAAATGTTTATATATTCCGCCAGTGACGTTTTCTTTCGCGTGCATTAAGGGTTCCAGACCTTTCGAATAACAGACCTGTCCGAATTCCAGTATGGCCGCTTGAGCACAATCAGTGGTTTTCTTTCGAGCGTGATATCTCAAAGAGTTTGAAAATATGATGGATCTTTCTTAAATACACAGAAATTATGGTGCCTACGTATGAGGACTCAAGCCCTATCGAATTAAAGACGCACTGGATATCCAGTATTGCCGCCAGAGTTGAGTTGGTGATTTTCTTTCGGCGCAATATCTCAAAGAGAATTATGCTTATTATATATTTCTCAAATCACGGGTATGATTGGAGACCAAATAAAAGGGCCCCAGTCCTATCGAATTGCATACCCATCCTGCCACAGCACAATCGGTGATTTTCTTCCGCGCTCATTATCTCAATTTTAATACATTTGATCTTTCTAATATTCACATAGATGGTTGTTGTCCGTAAGAGCTCCATGCAGCCCTATTAAAGTACAGACCTGTCCAAAGTCCAATATGGCTGCCACAGAAAATCTCTATTTTTTTTCGAGCGCAGTATTACGAAGAGACCATGTTGGACCTTCCTCAGATTTAGAGAGGAGATTAGTGCCCGTATGCCCGCAATACAATTAGTTATTTTATTTTATTTTTTTTTTGCGAAAATTTAACAGAACATTGACATCCATGAAGGGATGTATGCTTTCAAATTTAATTAAATCCAATATGGCTGCCAGGCAAATATAAGATCCTTTTTCAATAACTTGTTAGACAGCGTCATGATATTTTGACGATCGGTCCTTCCCTTTAAGATTATTTGTGGTGATACATTTCAGACCAATCTATCATCGAGTATGGCCACAGGGCTGCCATTTGAGTAACTGGCCATCGTGAGGCCCTTACTGAGGACCTTTACGGTCCTAAACCTCTAATTTCTCTTGTACGCATCAGTAATTTATAATTATTGACTAGACGAGTGGGGGTGATAAAAGCACCGAAACATTTATACCTGGCAGGGGGCTTGCTTTATTATACCTCGGCAAGGCGGCGAGGAATAATGTTTTACCTTCATCTGGTTCCTGTTTAGCAACTTAAATTTTAAGGATTTTCTTTGATTCGTGCTGGGAGTTAGGATAACACCAAAATAAGGAATAATCAGTTTAAACTTTAAGTAAGGTAACCTGGATCACGATGGATAATCTGTTTTTATTCAAACGCTATTAATTACCATTGTCAATCTGTTTAACTTGGCCGAGTGTGGGCTTTTTCACTGGTAGGATATTTTAGGTGGTCCTGTGATGTAACCTGTGATTGAACGATGACACAAATTTTTCTGACTTTGAATTCAGATATTTTCTTCACATGTTTGACATACGCCATTTTTCAATGGTATAAACGATTTATTAAAAATCAGAAACATTTTGCTTATTTTCTTGCTAGTTGACCCGTAGAATTAAGAATATACCTTTCCAATTCATCATTTTCAGCAAGAATTGATATGCAAGGAAGGATCATAAAATTTAGCAAATGTAGAAGTGATGTCGGCATCACAGCAGTTTTCAGTCACTAGATGAACCGATGAGGCGAAACTGCCGGTCCTTAACACAGAGCGCTATATATGTGACCGCGGCGGAAAGACTGCATTCTCGTAGATCCTTTATATATATATATATATATATATATATATATATATATATATATATATATATATATATATATATAAAATATTTATAAATATATATATATAATATCTATAAATAAGTATAAAAAGGAATTTGGCACACTTTTGTTCGTTATGTTCTCTGAAATCACGTTGCATACGACCCTGCTATACCTCATTTTAAAGGTCATTGTTCCCGCAGTGTCCTCGCCAATGTGAGAATAAATAATTGTTAATGTACAGATCAGTTTGAGGGTTCATGATCTGCATGGAGATTTCCACCGAAAACAACCCCCCCCCCCCATAGTGTATATACATGTATATATAATCCAGGCTTTCAGTGAGAGAATTATGCATGTTTGCTCTTAAAATTCCACGCGCGTGGTGAGTGAATTTGAAAAACACATGACTCTGTCTTTCTGAAAAGGATGGGTTCAACCCAGGGGGATTAATAACAAAACCTGATACTATGTCCTCATTTCCGGAACAGAGGTTGGGTTGGGGTTGGTTTCCAGGCCTTAAAATTGGTCTGATACGATTAAAAATTGTTGCCACTTCACTTGGGTCCGCTCCTGCTACGTACGAGGTATACATATTACCGTATCTTTCTTCAGGAATAGTTTCCTAGCCTCAAAACGTCATTTAATTCATCTTCCATGTCTTTTTCACATCAACCTATTCTTAAAACATCCAAGAATAGAAACCGGTCAAAGATCATCGAAAAGCTAATTGCCCCAGCGTCACATTCCAGTTCGCAAATGTTAACACCATCACTCACTGGGTCTTCAAGGTAAACATATTAAATTTCTCGCCATGAGTGTATATATATATATATATATATATATATATATATATATAATACTTTACTCTTTTCACCACAGTTCCCGTCATGTCTTCAAGTGCATATGATTCAAGCAACTGAATCCAGGATGATTTGTGCAAATATATAATATAACACTGAGTCAGAATGCTTGAAATAAATTAATCGATCAATCTTTATAGACAACTTTCTTCACGAAATTAGCGATGGCTTCATATGCTTTGTCGCAGCATTCCTTGTAGACACCTGAAAAACAAGAACAAACATACTTTTCCTTCCTGTTCTATACGTGAACATTATTCTTTTTGCATCCTTGATACATGTATATGACAACAGAAAAGCGTTCTCTAAAACGTTTCAAATTCACAGCTACATAAGGCAATACGAAACTGGTTTCAATCGGGTTAATACAATCGAACCTCCAAAAGTCGGAAACTTGGTTTAAACTTGCATCAATGCAGGGCGAAATATTTTTATTTATTTTTAATTCATTCTGTGTTGTTTCAAATGCACATAAAAATCACGTTCTTAATATTTAACCTTTATAAGTTTTTAAAATGTTTTCATTCATATTGCATCTATTTTGCGATTAATAAGTTTCAACAAATACCACGTTTATATTTATCTGAAAGGAAAAGGGTCTACACCTTTAACATTTATTTATCAAGTACTTCCAACATACGAGAACGTTTCCTCGCTGGACAACATGGGTGCATTAATTGCTTTGTATGGTGCGTCATATATAATATGGATTCATCCATACCGAATTACATGTAGTTATGAAATAAGCTGTTAGGTGGCTGTATCGTGTCTTCAGTCAGGTCATTACTATTTTTAACAATATATATATATATATATATATATATATATATATATATATATATATATATAATGGCATCAGTTTATCTCGGGGGGGGGGGGATAGCAGACACACCTACACACACCCTGACACACGCTTATATATATATATATATATATGGCCTGCCAGTTGTGCATTTTTACCTGGTATGTGGAAGAAAGCATGCAGGGCCCCTTTAACCAAAACAAGCTCCGTGTAGACGCCGGCGGCTTTCAATTTCTTCTCGTATTCTGTAAATACAGCCATCAGGACATTGAGTAAGACCTAGCGTAACCCTAAACTGACGGCCACCCTGATCAGCATTCATGATACTTTAGTATATATAATGGTTTAGGTCGTCGCGATTGTATATGGCAGAGTTGATTAATTAAATAAAAAGAAATATTTATACATTATACTAACTGAATTGTTTTAAAATATTGATTTATGGAACAGATGTATATGTGTGTTCAGGGGCGGTTCCAGGATATAAGAAAAAAAAGGGGTGGGGTGGGGGGGTCCAACGCAGGAGGACTAATGAAAACCCTTAAAAAAGGTCCGAAATAGGGAGGGGGGTCTCGGCCGCAAAATTTTGTTTGAAACCCTTAAAAAAAGGTTGCTTCGGATGAAAAAAAAAGGGGGGGGGGGTCCGGACCCTCTTGACCCTCCCCCTCCGCTTCCGGGTCACTGTTGTATTGTAACTGCATGCTGTGTTTTAATCAAAGGACATTGTTATCTGGTAAACATTAACGTATATTTAATGAAACTGCATTCATTTCATAAAATACACACTTTTCGGCTACGGCCTATGTTCTGAAAAAAGTGAAAATCCTCTTTGTTTAAATTCTCTAAGTTTATCTAATTTGATTTATGGCAATGTTTTTATACATTCACGTGGCCCTACCATAGCTGTCGTCGCGAAGAGGGTCACATTCCGCGGTAATAAAGATGGCGGGTGGAAGGTGATCAAAACGAGGCTGTTGATTGGCGCTGAAACGAGGATCAGTGGCTGCCTCTGGATTCGGAAGGTGCTGTTTCTGGAACCTTAAAAGAGAGGAGGAACAGATATAATTAAATAAAACAAGATCACCAAGGCTGCTTTCTTCATATTTCTTGAGACCAGGTGGTCTTTTTCTATACTCGTGGATGACTTAAAGAATAATATTAATATATAACTCTTGAAAACTTGTGGAAAAATTGTGAATACAATGTTCGTTAAATCTATTAATTCATTAATTTCATTTAAATTAATTGTTCAATTCTTTATTCTAATTATCGAGCGGTAGGTTATACTGACAAGCATAAACTTTAGTAAACGAAACTATTACGCGAAGGAAAATGTAACTCAAAAACAATATCTTTCAACGTATTGTACCCGTAGATAACCGGATAGGGTAATATAATTTCCATAAGGTTATTTGCAAAATTAACATGTTTTGTCAATATATATATATATATATATATATATATATATATATATATATATATATATATGCATGCGGGTCCCCACCCGGAGAATATTCTTACTGTAATTCACAAATATCATCTCCTTCAATTTGCGGATTCGAACCATAATGTGAAGATTGAACTAATTAAATTGTGGATTTTCGAGGTATTGGCATGCGGTAACCCCCCCCCCCAAAAAAAAAGAGGCCCATTGGAGAGAAGGCCTTATATGTCTATGCAGGACTCCGCCCAGTGAAAAAACTCGCCTATTTGATTTGGAAATTTCCCAATTATCATCACACTGTGGTTGGAGATCATAATACTCATATTTGTCTTACCCGAAACATTTCAAAAGAGGATTAAAATATATGGAATTAAATGATAAATATTACAATCTGATAACTAGGTTGTTGTGATGTATCTCTTATTTCTGTTACGAGTCTATATCCACCCCGAAAACTATATCTCATATTTACACAGGCATTAAACCGCTCTGTTTTATTTAATTCCACGTGTAAACACATTGTGGTAATTGTATAAGTGAACTTCTCTTCTTTTTGCAACTTTAATTCGTAAATTTATAGCTCTCGAATATAAAGCTAGCTGTACTATATTATTTCGAGAAGCCAAGAACGGGCTTTTGAGTTAGACCTACCATTGAATAAGCTGTTTTGGAAGAAGGGGACCATCCACGTATTCTTTATACGAAGGAAAAGACACCCGTTCATCTGTATGTGGGTAGATCAGCACCTGTAAAACATGAAACAATAACCAGCGAGTCCATGGAGTCATGATAGTTTCCTAAAAACCAAACGCAACAACTAAACCAAACAGCCACACATGCAATATTTCTCGAAAATTGGGTTTTTCATTTATACTTTGTTAGCATTATAGGTAGCATTAAAGTTCCCGTCTGATTCATGCGTATTATTCCACTGAACCACGTTCTATTTTACATGGTTTAATGGCAAATATATGACGTAAAATCTCGAGATCTCGCGATAGAATTTCGCAAACACAAAAAAATCAGGACACAGAAAAAAATAATTTAAGACATAAAATATTTTTTTCTTTGTCCTAAATCAGCTACCGTACAAATATAACAATAGATGGGCTGGCATTTTTTTTCTAATTAGTACAGCGAGGAACGGACTGTCACCATATGTTGTTACTGCACTACATATGTCAGGTCTGACACATTGCTCTCTCTCTCTCTCTCTCGGACAATGCCAGTCGAGGCATGTAACCGATGCACTCGACGGAATAGGGAGTCTACACAGGCATTAAAATGGTTTTTCAAAAAGACAATGGAATAAGTAGACGCAAATCCACTGAATGAGTTGCTATTGGTTATGATATTTATTTCTACCAGTTCATTTGGCAGAAAGTAAAACCTAGAAATTACGTTCCATCAAATGGACCTCGAAAATGTGGTCACATTTTCTAGTGGACGTTGAAGTGAGATCTTATTTAAACAGAAAAAAAATAAAAATATTTTGAGATGTTCGCTACATCGAGATGGCCGTTAGACGAGGTTTTACTCTTACAATGTTTTTTTTTTATAACGCTCACCCTACAGGCCGCTGATAATTTTATGTGGTACTAAATCACAGGTAAAGTAAAATACAGCACATGTTCTCTCTCTCTCTCTCTCTCTCTCTATATATATATATATATATATATATATATATATATATATATATATAATATAACACGTATTTTAAAACGTACGGACTAAGGACAGGGAACAAGTCTACGTTCCTCACCTGAAATCCGAGACCCTGCACGTAATGAGGACACAAAGACGCCGCCTGACCGCCCGCGCTGTCCCCGCCCACTCCGACAACACTGCGCTCTGTGCCACCTGTCAATCAAACGAGGCTAAAGATCAATAAACTCCACTGCTAGCATCAAAAGTAAGCCATTTCGAAGTCTAATCGTTTCTTTAAGAATCTTTCAAAATTTAGAAGCTGTATTAAGTTTTGAGTCCTTTGTTATAGAATCCAACCAGAGGCTTCAAAATAGGTACATACCTGAAGATCTCAGGATGCTAAACTAAACTTCATACATTTATGTCTAAAAAATATAGTGTATGGTATTTCCTGGTTACTTAGTTAACACTTGCACTGTGTACTGTTTTTTAATAAAAAAAAGACTTTACTAAACCCCTCTTCCCGGAATAAAATCTTAATGTCACTGAAAATAGCCTACAACTTTACCCCGGGCAACACTAATTGAGAATTCACATGATGCACTATTTTGGCTCATATAAAGCCATGAATCTGAATAAATCCACTGCGCATTAGCAGAAGAGTAATGAGTAATGCATAAGTTAAAAGTATATATGGAAATCTGCATCCTACCAACGGCTGTTTTATTTGCAATAACCCAACGTGCGGCGTTGTCACAGTCTTCGAGTCCTGCCGGTAGAGGGTGCTCAGGTGCCAGACGGTATTCAACACTCACAAAAATACATTCGCAGCGGCTGAAATACAATATTTGTATGGCCAATGAAGTTTAAAATACTCGTATATTAAATATGTGCCACTAAGGCCCTAACATGAGCTCACCTGCGAAACATCTACTTAGTAACACAGCGCCACCATGTGTCTTTTAGAGAAACTACAGTGTGTTGATGATCTGTGACGACCTCTTGACAAATATGAAGATTTGTAAAATGTTCGTAATACATATTAGTCCCGGAGCTAGGTAGGCCAAATTAAGATGATTTTCCGGAAGAATACGACATATTCCTATTTCTATTTTTCGCTAACTATAGGTATTAGGATGTTTATTTAATGAGGTTTGCTCGGGATCTGCTCTTGCAAAAGGTTTCATTTCCATCGACAGTGGGCCTCTTGGGGAAAAAAAAAGAATATTAGTTGACCGACTTATGAACACCTCATAGCCAAACACTCTGTCAACCGGAAAATAATCAATATGTGCGTGGCTTGTTAGCAAGGATTTAATATGCCCTTTGAAATAACAACATGTACAGCAAAAACATGCTCCATACTCCAATGATTTTGCGAGAAAAAAATCCCTTTTGTACACAAAAGTTTTCCCAGATACCCCATCTGAGGTCAGAACTCACATTTCACAAATTAAAAAAAAAATAATGAAAACTGTTCTGCTTTACATACATTTTGTTCAACTGTTTTCACAAAGCCGCTGTTGTTCTTAAGACAGGATAACACATTCGATAATTGGACAGCTAAGACCCAAGGCATACAGATGTATGCACATTTTAGTATTTACTTAACTGTAGCAAACGAATCAAACAAGTTACCACTTTCTCCTTTTTTTCCAAGCTGATCAGTCTGAACAGAACACGTGTACCAGGAATAGGACAGGCTTATTAATTTTTTTGGATGGATTCTAGATGCCTTTACGGCAATGCTGAACGTTTGATCAGGTCCTCCGAGAGGATTCTTTTAAGGCAGTACTAAAACGTTGCCGGGCCCCAGCCCCCTCCCAGCACTATTATTATTATTATTATTATTACCATTATTATTATTATATATATATATATATATATATATATATATATATATATATATATATATATATATATATATATTGAAAAACTATAAAAAAAAACGGTTAAATCAGGAATACACGTCATGAAAAACCAGAGAAAATAAAATTTAAAAGTATGCGTTGCAAATATTAAAATTAATTATACGTACGTGACCAATAGGTCAATAGCCTATTGTGCAGCTGATGAGCACAAGTTGCCTTATTTGTGACATGTAACTGAGAACATTTGATTGAAAGCACCATATAAGAAAATAGAAAAGAATTACATAAAGTTCAAAAGAGTATAAGGATCTAAATAACAGAGCAGTTTGTTTATCCAAATGTTGCATGGTGATGGGGATATGGAGTTAATGGGAATGTGGATATAAATTTTAATATGTATCATAGCTTTAAAGAAATAGAAACATGAAATGTAGTCGAGGTAACATACGGTATAATCTAGCCGATAAAACTTTTCATACAGATATCATTGGACCCTTGGTGCAGCCACTTGTGGTAAACTTAGCAATTTTCCTGGTCATATATGGATAAATTCTGTATATATATATAATAGGCATTAGGAATCGTTTTCATATTTCGTTTGGTGACAGGCTGACAAAAAGTGTACTTTCTTTTAAATAAACACTTTCATGCAAAAACCAAACCACAGGCGCTTGTGAATGTGTTTTTACTCAGAAACGCATTACTAAGAAACGTCAATGGCAGTTTAGGAGTTTACATAAACCTTTTAATCAAAGCAACTGAATTCAGATGACAACACCGGCTTAAATCGGTATTACAAAGAAGGCAAACACAATTATAATGAATACGTTAATTGCGAGGTCATGGGAAAAACATTATCACTGCAGATTGTGTGAATAATGTTTAACTCATATTTGACCAATAATAGAAAACATGTTTAATAACTATATATTCACTATATATATATATAGGGTCCCCTTTAACAACTGGTCCCACTTTATATATGCATTGCATAGGGTCCTCTGAAAAATCCTTGTCGGCCGGGCCCTTTCTTTGCACTCCGGAATCCGAATTAAGAACAATATGTCACTTAAATAAATAATTTAGATGAGTCTTCCATACTTCCAACTTTTTTATGCTTTCTTGGAAATTTTTCGCCAGCCTGGGCCCCAGGGCCCCGGTACGATGAACCAGCTGACACCCCCCCCCCCCACCCTCTCGGAGCCCCTGCGTTTGATCAAATAATCACAATAGACTTCCGCGAAAATTGTCCGCGTAAAACAAGTGTCATTTGATTGATTCAATTTATTATTCATTATTCATGGAATCAAGGTCTGTGAAAGCGTAGCTACGGATGTGGTAGTATGTAGATAAAAGAGGTATTGTCACTTAGTTTAATATTAGAATATTAAAAAATGACATTCTCTTAAACGGAATGCTTAAATTAATATAATTGAAGATTTAGAGTTAGGGAATTATTTTTTGAAACTAATAAAACTGTCGTCAATACATATACCAGAAGAAAGAACATTGTTTCAAATTAGATATGTCTTAGGCAAAAAGAAGGTATGGTTCTCAGACACTTTTCTCTCAGAAATCAGTGAGGGCGGGTTTTTTCATTATCTTTTGTAGTATGTTTCGATAAAAATGTCATATAATCAGGGAAAAGCATGATAATAACATAGTTTTTATTCTAAACATGCAAAAGCACTACATAACAAAGGAAAACTTATCATAATTGTATTATTTCATCTGTTTGAAAGATTAAAATCAAAATAAAAATGTTTGATGCGGGGGGGGGGGGAGTTATTCACGCGGCGGTGCCTGAGAAACATACTTTTTTATTTTGCCCTACGGGGTCTAAACTTCAGAAAATCTGTCCATTTGGTTTCAAATGGAGGGTTTCCACCAAGGATTAATCTATAAAATTTTAGAAAAAGTTAGTGCATGAAAGGAGTAAAAACTGACTGAGCAAGCATTTGACAACAAACGTCATAAGCCTCAACACAGCCGACAACCTGCCCTCCCCCGTGAAAGTAGACCAGAATGGCCGGGTCCGGTCTGGCGTTGCTTGGTTTGTACACGCGAATTGGGATTCCATCTGTAAAATAGGGATGAACATAAAATTTTAACCTTAAATTATGTAAATATTAAATACATGTGTATACACCCGACCTAACAATAAATCTATACATGTAGCTTACCATGCATACATGTGGATAATGCAGCTTAAAACAGGTAATATAGTTGATATTAATGATAACAACTGCAAGTTATAATAACTAAAAACATTATATATTAAACAGATAAATGCCTTTGAATTTACGATCTTTCGGCCGTATTGGTGTTTTAAAACTAAATTCAGGTGTTATAGTATTTTTGATCAGTGGGAGATATCCCGACCCGCTTAGACTGTTCATGTAGGTAAAGGTTCCAATTGCATATTAGCGCTTATAAATAGGATAAAAATGCCGCTTGACTCAATATTTAGCAAATCGATAATAAAGTTATTGCAAATCAGTATCTTATCAGACTTCCAACTGTGAAGGAAGTTTTATATAATTATCATAAGATCAGAAGCACTGATTATATTTTGAACTGCCCTTTTTTCGGGGACGCAGATTTTTTAATCATTGACCTGTATCAGGTATTATCAAAATAAGACTGTCTGGGTTGATCGAGTGTCCCCTTAAAGTATAAAGTATATTATGATATAGCACGAAGCAGCCTGTGTTACTGACATAGATACTATTAGCAAGTGACGGCCATTAGTTTAACACGGAAACGACACTGGGAAGATCACAGCTTTAGTCAAACATACGATAGTTTGATACTAATGTTCTAAGCACAGTTTTGGGTATATAAAGTAATTTCGATGTTGGGCTACGGTTTATTTTATATAAGATTTAAATATTAACCATTTTAGTGATAAAGAGATCAGAAATCGAAATGAATATATAGAGTAAAACCTCGCCTATAAAGACCACCTTTGTTTAGAGACCACCTAACGACCACTTGTTCATGGTCCCGATTTTATTTTGCTTAGAAAACCACCTGTTCTGGAAGACTCGACAACTTTATCGAGGTTCTATTTGTGGTCGCAGTTTCGAGGTATTACTGTAGATGGTTAATAAATCTAGATAAATGGTCTTATACATTTCTGTACTAACATGTACTGTATGACACAGGCCTAAAGTAGATTTCCTGATAATCAAGTGTTTAACATCATGGGTGTTATCATCCTGTGCATGGGTATTTGAAAAATGTATTAAAGACAGCCAGTGCAATTTCTAAGTGAAATTTATCGATCATTTTATTCTGGATTCGGTTATCGATTAATGACTGGCTATACGCTCAAATGAATCGGTTATTCGAATTACTGTTGCACACCCTAACACACACTTATATGACTGATATATATACATGTATATATATATATATAGAGAGAGAGAGAGAGAAAGAGAGAGAGAGAGAGAGAGAGAGAGAGAGAGAGAGAGAGAGAGAGAGAGAGAGAGAGAGAAAGAAAGAGAAAAGAGAGGGAGAGAAAGACAGAAAGACAGAGAGGGATGGGGGAGGGAGGGAGAAAGGCAGACAGCCAGGCATACAACATTTATCTTTATCTTTGGAAGCTTAGATAAACCCTGGTACAAACCCAGCGAATGGTACCTTTAACGACACCTGACGGCACTCGAAGATCCTCTGTCGTGCCTTGAAAATCATACTCTCCACGCAGAGCGAGAGAACCTTGCAATGATAATTTCCTTGCCTCAACAGGGCCGACTTGATCATATGTTGGCCTGGGATATTTCTGCCGTATTTCTAATATCTTGATACTCTCCGGGTGCAGAGGTACACCGTTACCAGCCGTAGTGGGGACTGCTGTGTCTGACGCCATACCAGAAAGTTCTTACTGAGAAAATTTACCGATCAATTCCGAAAGGACATACAACTAGTACTATCGTGCGGAGCAGACGACAGGCGTGTACTCGGTGACCGTGTGCTGTTTGTCCTGGGGAGGACGCGGTTGAACTTTGATATAAGTTTAGGGTCAAAGTTCCTGTAATGTTATCTCGAAGCTCACTTGGTCATACATTGTATTCATACTATCTATTGGTTAAACACATATTGCTGGTTGTATTTTTTTTTTACTTGTCATATGGCCCATATTGAATCGCATGCTTGTTAATATGCTAGGGGACCATGCATAGATGCAACATGTATAAGGCTTTTAAGTATGTAAAGAATAAATGCATGATATACATTCACTGTGGTTAGTTTTTTTTCGCGAAGGTTTAAATTTCGCAATATCCGCGAAAGGGAAATTGAGCCCGTGTGAATAAAACGTTGCATCAACAAGATAGACATGTAGTGATTCATAGTGTTGCCCCGACAGCACAGCATGTTGTATGTCTGTATCCTCAAAAGTAAATAGGCAAATGATTGAATTTATATATTATAACAGACATTTTTGACACTTGTAAATTAAAGATTAATGTTATTTATAACAGCAGATCTTTTAAATTTTGTAATAATGAATCCGAACTATTACCTTGGGACGTTCCTCGACAAATATTTTATATTTTGCGCTCATATTAATATAATAATGGATATACTCACTGCAGGTTAACTAAATGGGGAAGTCGCGAAAATTTAACCCCGCGAAAACGAAGTCAACCACTACGTCTGAGAGAGGCCACCTTGTTGATACTCGATTTGTAAAGTACTTCAGACACTGTGATATTGTTTGCCGACGGATAGGCATTTTTGTGATGGTGCACGCTTCAAGGGACAAGCAAGGGGATTTTGTCTTGACGCGAAACTTTGATGATGCTGAATTTTTCTAGAGAGTGCGTGTGTTCGGTAGTCGGTAATTGGAGGGCTATTGTAGACTGCAGCTGAGAGAGCCGTTGATTCTGGGTTCTACAGGAACATTCCGTGTGCGGCACGCGATTTGTGTTTTACGGACGATTAACAGTTATACCGCAGTATGAACGAGCTGTGTGTTGTGACCATCTGTATGACGTTGGGATTGGACTATGCTCCGTGTACACATGGATTACGCCAGAGACCACCAGAAGGTCCAGATGTCACGTGAGAGCGAGAGGTCATATGACCTGGAACATTCGGAACTGTTTCTGTGTTAGGAAGATTAATGTTATCAGGAATAATGGACTCTGTGAACTATCGTGATAACTGATTAAATTGTGTCCCCCCCCCCAAGGTCTGTAGAGATCCATTTATTATTATATTTTTTTTGTTATCTTACGACTGTCTTATTGTTTTAAATGGGGGTGTTAATGTCTGGTCTGTCTGTTATTTTGACTGACTGAAAAGAACTTGGAAGTTAACATCCCAAGTGGTGTGACACAAGTCTGAAAGACGTTTGTTATACCTGTTTTATCATACAAAGTCAGATACTAGTATATTAATGCAGATTTAATCTGTCACATGAATGTATGTTTTAGTTTCAAAATTGATTTGGATAATCTGTGTGAACGTTTAAAATATATATATATATATATATATATATATGAGCTAATTGTCTCACAACGCAGAAAAAAAACTATCAAAGATAAAAACGCACAGTAAATACAAATAAAATCCATTTTTGCGTTAATTGGAGCTATGTATCAATTTTCATTTGGTTTAGATTGATTTAAGGTGCCATGCACCTAACTTTAGAAAAATAACTTATGTGAATTTATTATGCTTCCTCGGTGTATATATTAACTAGACATTTCTTGGCACCGCTGGTGCCATAGTATCGCCAGACAAATGAGGTTTTGTGGTATTTGTGATGTATTTGTATTTTAGCAATGAATGTGAGAAACATTTGGACAAAATATAGGAATATTTAAAGTGAAGGCAATCGTTATGTAAAAGGTTATGTATAAATAGAAGTATATATTTAATGATGTATTGAGTTGTATATGTTTGGTTGGAGTAACTTGTTTGAGAATAATATAGAGTCACTCTCATAGTCACGGTCATGACCCCAAATCAATAAACTGCATTACAAAATATCCAACATTTGAAAAAAAAATTAAATTAAAAAAAAAATATTTTAAATTAAATTAAATTTTAAAATTTAATTTAAAATTAAATATACCTCATTCCATAAACAATATCTATATACATGCATAACAGGAAAGAAATCTGTCCATTACTGTTTGACTTATAATGCTCACAGTATATACTGTCAAGTGGCAATGATGGGGTATTCAAAGGCGCAAAAAAAAAACAAAAAAAGAACAACAGGTGGCGCCACCTATCTTCTGCAAAAGACAAAACTATCCAAGATCTTCCGTCAACTTGATTTTTGGACCAATCCATGCATCCCTTTTTAAGATACTCATGATTTTATGTGATTTTCACCATATATGGTAATATTCAAGGTCAAAGCCACTCTCAAAGGAAAGGTCATGACCCCAATTTTAATATACATCATCCCATAACCCATACCTATGTACATGCATAATATTAAAGAAATCTGTCAATCAGTTTTTGACTTGTGATGCTAAAAGAATGTCAAGTGGCAATGATGGGGGTATTAAACGGCACAAAAACAAGAAAAGGATACTAGGTGGCACCACCAGTTTCCGGTACATGACATCACTATCCAAGATCTTTGTCCAACTTGATTTTTGGATAAATCCATGAAAGATTTCTTGAGATATTTAAGAATTTGTGTGATTTTCCCCAAAAATGGATCTATTCAAGGTCAAGGTTACTCTCCTAGTTGAGGTCATGACCCCATTTTAAATAGGTTTCGTCCTCTCACCTATATCTATAAATGTGTCAAGTTTGAAAAAGATCCTTGAAATATTTTTTGAGTTATTGTGTGCAAAAGAAATCTCTGCGGCGGCGGCGGTGCAACCGTGCCTAAACCATAGTATCTCCAGACTATGTCTGGCGATACAATGATCTAAGGGTATTTCAAGTAATGGAAAGTTCATATAAGGCCTTCTTGAAGGATGTATGAACTTGTTTATCAACGTTTGTAAACAAAGCAAAAAAATATGTAACCTAAGGTGGTAGGTTGCATATATGCGGAGGTATAAAGGTCATTTGTGGCAAAACGCCATTTTCAAAGCTCTGGCCTATCTGACTTGTCGCCACATGCCTTTGTGGGTTTGTCTCTCTGTCCCTCTGCCTGTCCGTCCGGTTTTCATTACCGTGCAATAACCTTCCTAAATTTTATCCGAATTCATTCAAATTAGGGCCATTGATTGCTCTCAAGCTTACCATAGTTGGGAATCGTTTTGGAGTGTCTGTCACACAAGAAAGGCTTAATACAATATATTTATTTTTTTTATATGATGAATCAGCACATTTAGTTTCACTTATTACCAAGAGGTGTCGCGAGCGGTGGACATAAAAATACTTGAATTTTTTTAAGTAACCGCCAGATGCTGCCATCTTTTAAACTTGAACAAAACTATTTGCACTAAACCCCCACAGACTTTAAAATCATACCGGACTTGAAGGCGGAAGCGGAAAACATAAAGACCTTGAATATGCTTGTTGAATTTGTTTTATTATGGCGGGCCCTAACAAAACGTTGATATTCAAAACAAGCAGACTGATTGCATGATATACACGTTCTCTGGCCTTTTTAAAAGATCCCAGGGATTACCTTCAGTTTATAAAGGTCAGATAGGTGATTGGGCCATCTATGACATCTGTGCTAAGCTGGTAGAGCATATATTGCTTAAAATTTGCATGGCATCGTTTTATGATTAAATGTGAAAGGATACCTGATTTGGTGAGGCCTCTGAAATTTCGACTTTGCGTGGCCGGCATCTGTTTGCATATTATAAGTGAAAATAACACATATCTTAGGAGTGGTTTGATGTATTGCCCTTAAATATTACATGTCCATACATCTTGGATAGGTTTCTCTTACACAAGACTAGTGGTGCCACCTGCAACCGTCTTTGACTAGCTTACATATACACTGTATATCTTAAGATCGATTGGTTTGACTAATCGTCCTGAAATTTTGCTTTTCGATAGACCTTGGACAGCTTTCTAATACTTATAAAAGGAATTCGGTTAATGTTTGTTCGCAATGTTCTCTAAAACCGCGTTGTGTACAATACTGTGCAATACATAATTTTAAAGGTTATTATCCCCGCACAGATATAGGCGATATGAGAATAAATAATTTTTAATGTACATATAATTTTGAGTGATTTTTCCGTTTTTACTGACTTGCACTGAGGTAAGACCGAGCACAGCCGAACTTCCTTCGGCAATGAACGGAAAGCGTGCATCGTGGTCACTCGACCTCAGACTATTGTTCAAATGAATAACGCTTGCTTTCAGTGAGGGGTTTGAGCATGTCGGGCATTACATTTGTACGAGGCTCTCACCCATGCGCATGGTCAGTAAAAGAGAAAAACACATGTTTCTCGCTTTATGAAATGGAGAGTTTGACCCAGGAGGATTAATGACCTATTCAAGGTCCCAATTTCAGGAACAGTGTTGGGTAGGGATGGCGGGGGTTTAAGGCCTCCAAATGTGTCTGATTCGATGAACTAAAAGGTTGCGGTGGCTGACAATGGGACACGGACCCTCTGCATGCATGGAGTCCCGTTGGGTCCGCTTCTGCTACTTACACTGTATGCATATTTCTGTTTCTTTCTACAGAAACAGTAATTTATACGTCCAACGACAGAATCCAGTCAAATATTATCGAAAACCGAAATGCCCCCCCCCCCGTCTCGATCATTCCGTTTTGCAATGTCAACATCATCACTGACTAGGTCTTCAAGGTAAACATACCAGGGTATGAATTTTTTACCACGAGCACAGCGCAACAAAATAAATGTAAATTAATTATAGATATCTTATCGAGACAGTTTCCCACTGAAAACCTATATTTTCGTTAACTTTCAGAATGAAAAATGAGCCAGCATTCCACATCTCAGTTATTATATCTCCCCAACCCCGGTAATAAGCCCGGTATACCGGGTTTATCAGCTAGTATCACATACGCAAGATTATTCAGCCAGCACCATATTTCCTGCGTGACATACATCCTTGCCTCAATTTCCGCTAAAAATTACGTACATGTATAACTCTGAAGTATCTTGATGAATTGGCCAGAAATTGTTCATATACATAAAGTAGTATCTTGGATCGCTTTATTTCTTAGATAAGACTGGTGGTGCCACCTATAATTGTTTTACGTGGTCTCCTCTAATCATGCAGACATCTTGGGAGTATATAAGTACGTGGTTCCACGTATTGGCCTGAAACAGTGCGTGTCAATTATCGGTTTAGTCCGAGCTTGAACATGACTGATGGCGCCACCTGCAATTTTGTGTTGCGTCTGTGAGTGATTTTATTTTTAGTGAAATCACATGTATCTCATTCGGATTCAACTTCGTTAAGTATCTATACTAGTATCTAGTATACTAGACTAAAATTAGAGTATTTCAAATCGATAGTGATCGTATTCCCAATGTCTAAACTGGGAACCTTTGACAACTCTGCTGCAGGAGCGTCATTATAGGGGTGGGGGGGGGGGGGGTAGATATCCCCCAATTTTTAAGCAGGTGACGCAGTGATCAATTTAACCACATACCCAAAGCCGCCAAAGCTATTCAGAAATTGAGATTTATATACTGGGAATGAAATACATGAATAATTAATATTGTAACACCCGGGGGTGGGGGTGTAGCAGACGTGAGTTCGGGTTAGTTTAATGAAGTCCTAACGGCTCGGGTTGTTGTATCTGCACTTGACACTCTAAGTCGCATGCATTCACAAATGTAATAAGGCAGCAGTATACATAAATAGGGTTTTAATACAACTCAGCGATAACTTTCAGATGGCAGAAGTTGATGGTGAGGCGCTATCTCAGTCCGTTGCAGGCGAAGCCGGGGGCGTGGTGTCGCTCCGCTACGCACAATATCCTAAACAGTAATCCCCGTAAACGAAGGTTGGTAGAGTTTTTCAATTATATAAACTCCTATGCAGTATAGGTAATCCAAAAATAAATGGGAATATTCCAGTATAGAATCCCAATGGCGAGTTAATGAATCACTGCTAAGGCTGACACGAGAGCTGACCACCCTGTGAACAGACCGAGCAACACTCCACTCTCTCTCTTCACACGCTCTGCGCGCGCCCTATTTATAGGCTAAAGAGGGACGGTGACCGTCCGAGCGGTATCAGCATGGTCAGCCCTGCACGGGCGGTTGTCGCCCAGCGCTACATCGCTGTTACAAGCCAGCGGACAAACCCCGCTTACGTAAGTTAGATACACAGCTAACCCAGGCACCTGCAGTGTGACTGACCCCTACGGAACCATGCATTCACTACATTTCCCTCCCCCCTTAAAAGATTGTAGCGTAGCGAAAATCTCCACCACCCCGTCGGCTGCGCCTGAAATGACAAAACACAAAATAATCATTCATGCAAAATATAAAAGAACCAAATACTATGTTAACCTTTAAAAGAAATATACAAGTCCTCGTATTAAACAAAAATGTTCTTACTGTCTATATTGTGATATGTACTATATTGAGTCATTTTGCTCTCTCCATGTGAGTTCTGGAAATCACAGTCCAAGAGTTCATCACACATCATTGCTGAATAACACAGCTGTCATTTTTTTAGCACGTTACACAATAAAAGGATTTTGTAATATCCAAGCGTATATCCAAAAGGTAAATCCATACAGCGTAAATCCAACGCGTAAAAAGGCACAGTAATCCAAATGGTAAATCCAGGCAGCGTAAATCCAAAAGGTAAAAAGGCACAGTAATCCAAATCGTAAATCCAGGCAGCGTAAATCCAACAGGTAAATCCATGTAGCGTAAATCCAAAGTGTAAAAAGGCACAGTAATCCAAATGGTAAATCCAGGCAGCGTATCCAAAAGGGTAAATCCATACAATGAATTTGTCACAAGGCTCTTCTTATTCATGGTTGACGTCTGGTAGGACCTCGCGTTCAGAGTTTTGATACAACTGTTCAAGACATTGGCCAAGTCGTCGAATTGTTTTTGTTTCCGTAGCAGAAATTTTATATCCTCATTTGTAATTTCTCTAGCCTACCCCAGGCTCTTTCCTTTAGTAGGAGCCATGCGTCAAGTTCTTCCTTGGCGTCTGCTTCTTTCATCAGCTCCTCCAGTGCCGTCTGTTCAGTAGGGAGAGGGTACGGTAATTGGAACCTTTCTTTGGCTTTCTCCGATGGATGCTCTCTCCAGGGGAAGGAGGCGGCGTTCTCAGTTGTAGGCGTCAGGAAGGCCTCTACGCTGGTGTGTTTCTCTGGTTTTGTTGATTTCTTTGATACAAGGGAGTTGGTAACAGGTGTTGATCCTGAGCTTATCTCTCTAACTCAGTGCTAACATTGGTGGCTGAGTTGATGTAATCTGATGGTTCTTCGGTGTTGCCTTCCTCATGTAGTTCCATTTACCGCTGAACAGATTCAAATGCCTTGATTGGAGTGCAGTTGCAGTGGTTCTCCAAATGATAAATGAACTGTGTCTACCGCTTGCGCTTTGCGATCCTTGAGTGCATATATACTTCGATCCACTTGCTGAAGTAGTCAGCCAGGACAACAATATCGCGGTTACCAATCTTCTTTATCGGGAGTCTATCTAGACTATCTATGGCCAACCTTCAAGAGATGCCCCAACTGGCTTTTGCTGCAACTTCGCTTTGCTCCGCCTAGATCCAGTTTTCCGGGTAGCACACTCTTTACATTTTTGACACCAACGCGCAATTTCTTCGCGTTGTTCGGGCCAGTATCACCTCTCAAATTTTCCTAGAGTATTCCTGAACCCAAGGTGGCCTCCTAGCTCCGTTCCATGAAGCTTATGCTTTAGCTACTCCCTCGGTTGCTTGGCCGCACCTAGTAGCCAAGTGTACTCATGAGGCTTTAGCGGTAGTACTCGCTAGAGTAATTCGTCTCGACACTTGAGGGGTCCCACTGCAGCCACATCTCAATTCTCACAACTCACTGTTCCACATGCGGTCGCTGTCGAGAATCCGACAGTCGGTTTGTTACGGTTCGGGTATTCGGATCTTCTTGCTTGAGGTTGACCAGTTCTTCTTCGGTACATGGTGTAGTCTTTAATTCTGTCATCCAGGTGGCGCTGGCAGTCTTTCTTGAAATCGGAAGTAAGCTCAACAATACAAGTAGGTTCTGGAACTGGCTCTTTGATGGAGCATAGAACGTTATCATCGATTCTACTTCTGTGGTTTCTGGGACTAGAGGCAGATATCAGGATCTGTGCGGTGATTTAACTTGACGATTTGTTCTGAGAGTTTCAGGATCTCATGTGGTGTAGAGATTTAAATCAGCCCTCTTCTCTGTATACGTTTAACCCCATTTTTCCATCAAGATTGGGTAGATTACACACTAAACATGGTTGTTCATAAACTGACTCGCAGAGTTGGTCTTAGCTGTGCTGTACTAGTAATATGTAATCGCTGACCGTTCGCTGCTTGCAGTTGTACAAGGGTTGTCTTTAATGGATGTCTTATTTAAATGGTAAATCCAATGTAATTTATTTTTGTGTGACGATGTATGGAGAACCTGTGTCTATCTATATATCTATTGTTCTGAGATTGCCTATCTGATGACACTCGTAGCATTCGTCGTTTGGGCGGTCCTTCCGTTGTTGTATTCCGGTTCCGGTTGTCTTGGTCGCCTTTGGTTGGGCATACTTGCAATGTTGTAGAAGTCTTGCTGACGAGGATCATGCTGCGTCGTTCTTTCGAGGACTGATGACCTCATAGGTGGCGTTGCTGGATGATTCATCGGTGTTGTTTCCGGTTGAGGTGCGGTTGGATTTCTCTCAAGCCAGGTTGATCTCGGTTGAGTGTTAATTACTGCTGGATCAAAGGTAGTTCGTCTCTCCGATCGACTTAGGTTGGTCATGCTTGCCATGCTGTAGTGGGCTGGCTGGCGCTCATTCGGCTCTGTCAGAGTATCTGTATATGATGACTCCATGCGTGGCGCCGGTGGACGATTGTCAGCTGTAACCGCAGCTCTATGCTCCTGTTCATTAACTAAATTCAGCCTCGGTGTGCGTAACAGGGACATCGTCAAAAGTAACAATATCCATCGTAAACTAGTGTTATCTGTAGCCATTCTGTCAATTCATAACCCTAAGATATGTTTATCTAGTATGTATAATTGTTTAGTTATTCTCAATAAATTAATTTGGTGGCGACAAGAACCAATAAAACTGCTGCTTAATTACTAATCAATTTGGAACTGATAACTTATAATTTTACCCGAGCCCCGCGTTGGGCGCCAAAATATCTGTAACACCCGGGGGTGGGGGTGTAGCAGACGTGAGTTCGGGTTAGTTTAATGAAGTCCTAACGGCTCGGGTTGTTGTATCTGCACTTGACACTCTAAGTCGCAAGCATTCACAAATGTAATAAGGCAGCAGTATACATAAATAGGGTTTTAATACAACTCAGCGATAACTTTCAGATGGCAGAAGTTGATGGTGAGGCGCTATCTCAGTCCGTTGCAGGCGAAGCCGGGGGCGTGGTGTCGCTCCGCTACGCACAATATCCTAAACAGTAATCCCCGTAAACGAAGGTTGGTAGAGTTTTTCAATTATATAAACTCCTATGCAGTATAGGTAATCCAAAAATAAATGGGAATATTCCAGTATAGAATCCCAATGGCGAGTTAATGAATCACTGCTAAGGCTGACACGAGAGCTGACCACCCTGTGAACAGACCGAGCAACACTCCACTCTCTCTCTTCACACGCTCTGCGCGCGCCCTATTTATAGGCTAAAGAGGGACGGTGACCGTCCGAGCGGTATCAGCATGGTCAGCCCTGCACGGGCGGTTGTCGCCCAGCGCTACATCGCTGTTACAAGCCAGCGGACAAACCCCGCTTACGTAAGTTAGATACACAGCTAACCCAGGCACCTGCAGTGTGACTGACCCCTACGGAACCATGCATTCACTACAATATGATAGACTGTGGTTCCATTCCGGCCTTTCTGCTTGGCCAACAGATCTTTGTGATTTTAATGACCTCAGTCATACACCATACACGTCATATTAATGTATATCTATGTGTATATATCTATGTATATATATATATATCGGAGTAGGAGGATACATGTAATGGCATGTCCATAATGTAGTTTTTACAGCCGTGGTCAGGGGTCAAATGGGACAGCATTGTGGGTTATATAAAGTGAAATAAAATACAAAATTTAAACCATAGCATGAACCTACTGAATATAAGGATAAAACTATGTAAAGTATATGTGATTAATTAGAATATAATCAACACGATACGACTATTCTTGTAAATATATTGGGCCCAAGCACTTAGTGTCAGCTTTCGCCGACTGGTGTCACTGGTGTAGTAGGTAAAGTCTTTTTGTGTCCCGGCTGCCACGATTGTACGTCAGTTTGTGAAAAATGCGCCCTCGACAGACAGTTAATTGGGAGGATGGGATTTATGAGATCCATAACCATAATGTACGTTTGTGCCTTCATGGAGGCCGGTTTTCGCCGTAGTTTTATAATATTTGCCTTCGACAGGAGGAAATATATTCAGCCTCTTTCTTGTTTGTTCGTTCACAATAAAACTGGCGCAATCATAAAAGAAATCTCATGAATTTTTTAGGGCATTGATGGAACTGGCTGATGAATTAATTCAATTTTGTGTGGATCTGGCACATGGTCTCGATTCAGGTACGTCATCAAGTTTCGACGCCACTTCACAAAAGTAATGTCACTTATGTACATTAACGAACTTGGGAATATGGGCCGCATAAGTGAATGCAAACATGTTTTCGGTAGCTTCCCCACATGGGAGAGGCTTGCATTCCTAAGACTGCAGATTTCTAGTTAATCTTAATTTGTTATTTCTGACATGCTGAACAGTATCATAAGAAACTATGAACACTATAAATGCATACATAATCACTGCAAATGCACTTTATTAGCAATTTATATAGATAATGATCTAAAAATAAGTTTATGTTAATAACATGTGTAAAAATAATATATATACATGTGTATATATATAAATATATATATATATATATATATGATAATTATTCTCTTCCCTTATGTACCCATGTATTAAACAAGGGACCTATGGGTCACGACGCTCAGCTGTTATATATGATAAAAAAAATATTATTTAGAAATGAGGCACATGCTGGTTTTGTATGGTAATAAATATAAGCTGTATTATGAGTTGTTGTTGTTTAGCTTATGTATGATTTTGATAGTACCTTTGCAGACAGGGAAGAGGATTGATTTCATTTATTTTATTAACAATTGGAGTACTATTGTCACACAGATTTTGACTTGGCCATATAACTTATAAGCAGAACATATAATATAAGAGTTTAACTATTTATTAAAAAAAATTACAAATATTGTCCCAAATATAATTTTTATTAAAAATAATAAGAGAATCATATGATTGTTTAAAATGAAATATAACTGATATGATTATTAAAATAATATTAAAGAATATATTCATGAATGCATTCATGAATACATTTTGAAAGTATTTGCACGAGTATTCATATACTTTCATTTTTACCTGAATTCCCATTCTTTATGCAAGAAATTTTATAATAGAGTACATAATCATGTTCGTATTTAAATACAATTACAAAGTATTCGCACCATGTCTGGTATATATTCAATTTTCACCAAACAATGATGTTGAGAATCCAGAATATACAAAATTCACACATTTAAATAATGATCATAAGTACCTGGTTTTACGGCTTTTATTTATGTTAAAAAATAACTGTAAAAATTCATTTTGGACTAATTTCACATCAATGTACACACTGGACACAGTAGGAATCTAGATTAATATTATCAACTGCATCTTTGTCTATCATTAATTTCCTTCATATGATCCCTAATGATTAGTAATGAATAATATGATTTACTTCTTTATCATTAAAATTGAACTGAAAAATGCCATAGGTGACTGCATGGTGTTATTTGGAATATGTGACATTCTACCCATCGATACAAGATTCTTATATCATCAGTAACTGCAAGTTTATTTCCTGTTATTATAAACTAACAAATTCCTTTTCTATTTTTCTTTAATTTGTTATTAAAAACCAATAAAATTTATTAATTTGTTGTTTATTGTTATGTTGTTGGTTAAAACTACTAGATGAGTTGGGTTGGACACCTGGATAAAATGTGGCTGGCCATAAGCTGCCTTGATTCCTGTATGCCTCGCCTCAAGCGTGCATAATTTGATGAAAGGTCAACAAGGTCAACATACAGGTGACTAAGGAGGGGCTGGAGAGAGCCAAAGTCTGACAGGGTCTCATAAAAAACATTAATAAAAGCTACAAATTTTGGCCAATTTCTTTCAGCTTTCTAAACTAAAAAGCTGAAATCCTTATGTGTGCATGATATGAAAATTATATCAACAGTGCTCACAGGAAACAAACGTGCCATGGTCACAGTTGGGCAAAATTTAAGGTACTAATTTTATATTTATACTAATAACTTATAAAATTTGAAAAATTCAGAACTAATTTTGGGTATTCAATTGAATCTTGATTAAATAATGTTACATCCCTGACAAAAAAATCTCTAGCAATGCCCTTGTTAAGGGAGTAAATATATTTCTTGATTTTTTACAAAGTGCATTATGTTTGGGCCCATAACTTAAAACAATTACGCAATACTGACATCATTCTGGGATTTGCATAGAGAATGAAAAATATGTATATTGTTTATGATTAAAGTCAGATCAGTGGTTTTGATATTAGGCAGTCTTGAAGTGTAACAATGGGTTTTTAATGGAAAAATGAAGTTTTTCATTAATATCTCGAAGGTATTAAGTCCTAGTGACCAAATTCTTGGCATGGTAGGGGATTTTGGAGACATCTAACTGTATGCTGAATTTAAGGAACTTAGAGCTGAAGCTGGGGAGCTGAGCTTTTGCAAACTGCATAACACTAGCTTGATGTAAACAATATGTTACAAGGTGCTTGAAAACTTGATTAAAATCTACAGTTTTTGATCAACTGGTTTCAAATTTTTGGTGTTAACAGTTGAAATGCTGACAAAAACATGCTGTGAAAATTAAATCCACAGTACTTACAGGAAAAAAACGTGCCATGGTCAAAGTTGGGCAAAATTTAAGGTACCAATTTTTTATTTTTATTAATATTTTAAAAAATTTAAAAGATTTTCATCTAATTTTGGGTATACAATTTAATTTTGATTAATTAAAGTTATATTACTGGAAAAAAGGTCCACAGCTTTAAAATTTTTTGTGTTAAGTGATCAAATATCTTTCCTTATTTTTTTCAAAATGCATTATGTTTGGGCCCAGAACTTTTTTAAATTAAATAATACAGACATAATTTCTGGCATGTACACAGGAACTATATAGAGGAATATTTATGGTAAATATGAGGAAAAACAGATGAGTGGTTTTGATATTAGGCAGTCCTAAAGTGTGAAAATAGGTTTTTAATAAAAAATTAAGGTTTTTCCTTAATTTCTCAAAGGAACGAAGTTGCAAAGACCCAGTTTTCGGCTTGGTAGGAGATCTTGGGGACATCTAACATTATGCCGAATTTTGGATTCCTAGGTCTTACGGTTTCAAAACGTGCCACATCCACGGACGGACGGACGGACGGACAGACGGACGACGGACAATGGACCACGACTATAGCTCAGATGACTTATAGTCAGCTGAGCTAAAAATCTATATCTAATAAGAGTTTGAGATTTAACACAACAATCAGGCGTATATCTTATCTATGTGCAAGATATATGCACCTTCTAATAATTGGAAAAGAAAACAACAAAATAATAATTTTTATTTTTACATAGACACCCTGCAGGATCGTCTTTTGAGCCACAATAAAATTATATAACATAAAATCTATGATTATATAAAACATACTAATCACTTGTATAATGCATTACATATATATATATATATATATATATATATATATATATATATATATATATATATATATCATATATATGTATATTAATTAATTAGGGCAATGTTTAATATTAATAATCAAATTTAGAAGTAAGTTTATAACACATGTCACAAAATTAAAATGTATAAATACTGATCTGAAACCAGTCCTCATCATGAATGAAATAATTTGGTAAACATAGTATCATGGGTGTTTTGTAGAATCTCCACCAGGGGGAAGGAAACGCCAGCATCATCTATTGTGAGGTCACAGTTTCTAAAAAAATAATAAACAAATAAAATCATGAGATATAAATGTCTTAGGCTGAAAGGTGGGGTTGCACTTTTGGACCATATGGCAAGGGGGGAGGGGGTTTCAGTTCTTTTAGGTTTAGACCTCAAACCTGCACAGGAGACACTTTCCTCGAAAACTGCTTCATTTTGTCTATTGTTAAACTTATTAAAATGTCCATGTGTTATGTACAGTGTCTCATTTGAAGGGAGGGGTGAGATAAAGGAGTCAATTTTTGATGGACTTTAAAAGGTCCAAGTAATACCCCCCATACACTTTTTGACTTTAATATATTTTTAATTACAACTAAACATGCTATCAGGATAATTCTGAAATTCTGTTGACACAAAGAGTCAACTGACTCTGTTGATATGGGGAGTCAAATGGCTCTGTTGATACATGGAGTCAAATGGCTCTCTTGATACAGGGAGTCAAATGGCTCTGTTGTTTCATGGAGTCAAATGACTCTGTTGATACAGGGAGTCAAATGGCTCTGTTTATACATGGAGTCAAATGGCTCTGTTGATACTGGGAGTCAAATGGCTCTGTTGATACTGGGAGTCAAATGGCTCTGTTGATACAGGGAGTTAAATGGCTCTGTTGATACTGGGAGTCAAATGGCTCTGTTGACACCAGGAGTCAAATGGCTCTGTTGATACTGGGAGTCAAATGGCTCTGTTGATACTGGGAGTCAGACGGCTCTGTTGACACCAGGAGTCTAATGGCATCTGCTGTAGCAGATGGTTGTTTGGTTGTTTTGGTTGTTTAACATGTTTGATGTTTAAAAGCAACTAAGGATTAAATAATATGACTATCATTAATTATTCCATGGACCTGCTCAAGTTAATTAATGTTAACAACCATTGCTGATTTTGACAGCACCAGCATACTTCAGTATTTCATAATTCCAGGGTCTGCCGCTGACACACATAAGCTGTCCTCAGTTACAGTCATCATTACTGTAGTCCTGTATATGTCCAATTAATCATGCCATTACCACAAAGAGAACTGTAATCATATACATCAAGAGATGTATAGATTAGTATTAGGAATTGGCATTAAATTGGGTTCAATGACTGAAATAAAAATATGACATGATTTTTAGGCATAATAAAGGGTATTGTTCTCTAGCACCACCTGTGTAAATTTAAATCCCCCCCCCCCTTATAAAAAATTTTGATTTTGATTTTCATCTTTCAAGAAGATAAAATAATTCATTTTTGATCGGATTTCCTTTGTTATGTAGTGCTTTGACCTGTTAAGCAAAATTATACTGTTATTATCATGTTTTTCCCTGATCATATAACATTTTTATCAAAACATATAAAAAAGGTAAATAAAAAATGCAGGCCCACACTGAATTCTTTAAAAAAGTGCCTGAGAACCATACCTTTTTTGGCCTTAGTCCATTATTTAAATTATATACCTTCTGTACTGCCATAAAATCAACTGTAAAGAATATAACCAAAAAATTGTCTAATAAATTAATTCTCCTCCCTACCTCATGATCCATGCATCTTTCCTCTGACAGGATCAGAATTTTTTTTTCTGGATAATATGAATACCCTGCATGTTTATACATAATTTTTGTTATCCATTTATCAAAGTTGCAACCAGTTTAATCAACTCTGAAAGAAAATGACCAATCATTGATAAAACTGTATAATTAGAGCACCACTAGCAGGGTGTGTAATTCATGTTTGATAACAGAAAAATGTGTGGTACCAATTAAGAATAATTTTGAAGGACTGCTTGACTGCTAAACCAGTTCATGACTCTTGTATTTATTGGTAATGCTAATTCTTGTCAGAACAATCAGTAATCATATCATGATGCAACTATTGTCAGAACCACCAGTGATAGTCATAATTCTTAAGTCATCAGCTATCTTGCATGAAACATTATATTGAGACATCCCACCTACCCTCATGGATATAATATCATATCTTTTAATAATAAAAACATTATTAATTGCTTGTATCTGTACTGTTCATGTTATTATCATAATTAATCAGTTTTCTAATATGTTGATAAAATATAAAAGCTTACCTGTTTATTATATCTGGAATAACTGATTGTATTTCATATTGTATTCTTTGGGCCTGAAAAGAAAAACTCAACCATTAACTGTTTGATGTGTACATGTATTATCAAATACAGAAAGATGTCACTCCATTTATTTCTTTATCCATTAATTTAACGTTACAACTTCAACTTGATTATTTTGAATAATATTTTCAAGATCATTCACACAATGTACTATCAAGCTTTTGATATTTAACCAAAATCTTAATGCCAACTGCTTTGCTTAGCAATTTTTTATTTTTTCCCCTACATTTGAAATGTGTTAATGTCTTATATCGATTGTTTCCCTTAATCATTTTAAGTAAAATTAATTTAGATTGTTCATATATTTTTTTTCTGACCTTGTCACTGTTTGGCAAAATGATTAGAAACAAACTTTAACTCCAAACAAAACTGTAGATATCATAGGTAACAGTAAAACTCACTAAAAGTTGCACATTTTGGCAATGATTTAAAAATGTCTGCATACTTCAAACTTAAACTTAAAAAAAAAAAATCTCAGATAATCTGATACTTTTTGACACAAGATTTCATACTTTTTTTCATGAAGTTCAACGTACTGCTTTAGTAAACACTCCAACACTCTTAATGCAACTGTTATATGCTAGTCATTATTCATTATAGCAAGATTCACCACTAGAGCTCAGACAGGGCAAACAATTTTAATCAGACCAATGAGAGCATGGAATCATATTGTGCATCCAACTCCCGTTTTACATCTGACAAAACATGCTTTACAAAATAGCGGTTAAAACAAAGCAGATCTGGAATGACAGTAGTGTATATTCAATGTTTGAGGAACACACTAGTGAGAGAACAGCTGTCAATAAAGCCACTGAATAATCCTGTTTCTGACAAAACACTGTTTATCTTGATGTCAGAGTGGCAACTACCGCACTTTTGAAAACTGTGCTGAAAATCTTGATTAGAGAGCACACTGTTTTTCTTATTTTTCTTTACTCATCCTCACTGCTTCCTAGAACTCACCTCAATAGGGCCAGTGTGACCTAGACGCACAGCACTAGCAAATATGTTTCTCATGGTCTCAAACATGAACATGGTTAACGCTGATTCAAGGTCAATACCCAGTGTGGAACAAATTACACCAAAGACCACAGGGAAGTGAGCATTGAAGGAACCTTGGTGCTGCCTCTGTTGTAATAATGCGAGGGGTTCAGCCCTGTAGACCTTCACTGCTGTATCCAGCATGGAACGACCCTGGAACATGAGGTTCATACATAATACAAGAGAATAATCGTAACTGACTTTGGATGCACATAATCTGCGGCAATGTGTGTGTATCACACACACCGATGTGTGGCCTGTGTCAAATGCATATACCAGTTCCACCCGAGTCTTTCATCAATCAAATCACTTGTAACTTTTTTTACAGTTGAATATAACAGTACTCTGAATTCATTATATACCTGGCATGAACTAAGTTATTCTTGGAAGGGAAAACTTGGCAATCCTGGGGGGGGGGGGGGGGGGGGGGGCTCCCATAGCATGCAAGTCCTGTAATCTGAACATGAAACATAAATACATACACAGAAACATACACCTAATGACCCAGTTCCTCAAATCATGCTGGGATCATTAGATTTAAATAAGGGGGGTTACAGAGACATAATTCATTTGTTGGTGTAATGTAAGCTTGAGCAAGTTCTTTCCGGGTCTAGCTGCACTTCTCTGTGTGCGACTTTTTTTTATGCTGCTATAATTTGGCCAAATTATGTTTACTGGAGTTTTTATGTGTAATGTTACAACCTTGCACATTGTCTCATATGCTGATGTATTTTCAAGACACTTTTAGTTAAATTCCCGTGTTCCTAATTAATTAGGCTGTGAAACTGGACCAATGTTTCATTAGTGATATTTGAGGACTGTATGCCTGTGAGTTTGGAACCATTCATTCCTGACTCATATCTGGTAAACATAGGCATCCTGGGCTGCCAGACGAAAGAGTAATTCCTCTCCTGTGACGCTCAGCCTGTTACAGGGTTGCAGTTCAGTGTGCATTGGCTGTGGTGAACATTGCACTGACTAAAATATTGATGAAAAACAAAGTAGGCAAAAAACAACAACAACAAAATTCTTACTATATTCATGTTCCTAGAGACATCCCTTTAACCTTAATTTATTAAATATTTTGAATCATGCATATTAATCATGTTATTTTTCTGTGTATGGCTCAAGGCTGGGTTTTGCTAAATGTTGCAACTGTTCCATGTTAAACCAACAAGAAACACATTGTCTTTTTAAATGTTAACAATAAGTTTTAAAAATATAAAAATTATATGTTGACATATAAGGTATCTTCTGCAATGTAAACTGATGTGCAGTGTGACAAAAATCCAGCTGTGCTGCATCATTTGTTGACCTGTTTGATTTGAGTGTTACCAATGGAAGCCCATACTTTATTTGTGTTTGTTGTGCTGAAACTTTATTGCAAGCCAACTGCACTGCATTGCGTGTCAGTCTGATTGAACATAAGCCTTATACCCTTTAAAAGTGCAACTGTAGATAATTTTGAAACAGTGTGTGAAGTGTAAAATAGTTCAGAGCAACTCACTTTAATATACACAAGCAAATGTGATTTGAATCTAACTCAAGTGGTGGTTTTAAACACTGGAAACAAGGAACTGGATATATGTATTCTGAACTTTCCCCAAAAAATTTTGTCTGACTACTAATGTTTAATGGTCAGTGTTAGAGCATGTCAACATGTAGCCAGGAATGAAGAAGAATTTCAGATGTCACCCTGAGCCAGTTGTGGGGGTGGTGGTGTAAGTGGGGGCGGTGGTGAAATGGTTAAGGTATAGGGCTCATGATCAAGAGGTCGTGAGTTTGTATCCCGGTCAGACCCAACCGTAACAAGACCCCTAGCCAAGGTCCCAACTGCAAGTGTGCCTCTGTCCACCCAGCAGTAGCAATGGGTACCAGTATACTTGAAACTTATACTGGACTAGCATTCCATCCATGAAGAGTGTAACTCCGAAGTCGCTTCACGCTACAGAACCTGGGATAAACTCTGGTCTGATGAATGAGTTAGGATGCTCCTTTTCCCTACCCAAGCCAAGCAAAAAGAAGTATACACTCATCAAGCAGCTAGAGGTTGCTGTGGTCAAGACCTCAGCCCTGTGCACTCCCTAAACATGTTCTCCGAGCCAACAGTCGCAGTGCCATGCCAAGCAAAGCAGGGAGCCGTAGAGGGCGCCACCATCCATCTCGAGCCGTTGTCCTTTTCAGAAAGCTACAGCATCCACAGCCACAAAGCCAGAAGCAACCCACATTCCCTCCACCTATCCCCAGCAGCGGAGACCCAGCCATGCCATTTGAGAGCCGAACCTAATCCTGTGAACGACACTGCTTCTAGACCCATAGCCCTTGTACTTGCGGTTTCGGCCATTTGGACCGTTTAAACCGGGTTTCCACGATTATGCAAGTTTTTAGCAAGTTTTTTCTTCATCGGCAGCCTTTTTCCTACCAGAGAGGCTGGCTCTGCAGTTGACACCACACGACATCTCAATGTCTCTAGAGGCCTAGGCAAGCACCATACCAAAAAGCAATTCTATATACAATAATCTCTGTATCTAATTTTGTGCCTGTAGAGACAACACAAGTCAAAAGGTTGATATTATAAATATTTTTGGATTTTTTTATTATCTGCTTGTTATTGCAATAACTCATTTAATCTATTTTGGGAACCTTCACAAATTATTGAGATTCTGTGTGCTTATTAAATAATTCATATAATAACGGAAACACTGTGTATTTTACTGTATGGTAAAGTATGTTGAAATGCATCCCTTACGAAACACTTAAAAAGTGAACATCACAAAAATTTAACCTCATGAATATGCAGCCAATCACAGTATTTTAAGATTTTTGGTGGAGGTAACTGCTTCTATTTTTGAATGCTAACTTAACTGCATATATATGTTCATCTGCAAAATACCATTCTGGTTTTCAGACTACATGACAGGGCAGTATCACATGCTTCCTCTCATTTTATATTCAGGCTGGACCACTGCACCTGCAGGTGCTTGGTTCATAATTGTCCCTATTGCTGGGTCATACCACCGAGAAACCCCAAAAAGGCGCACTTGTTTGTGAGTGTAACACAGCTGTTGGGCACGACTTCGCCAAACCCCATTAAGCCTGCAGAGCACACCCTGGGATACAACCAACCATGAAACATCTCAGCTCAGATTCAAACTCACAGTCTCCTGGCTTTGAGTCTTGTGCTCTACCGTTGAGCCACAGAAGCCGGTTTTGGCCGTTTGTATTTAAAGACTTTGGATGAATGTCTGGTTTGGCCAACATCTGACACTATAAAATTCAAATAATTACAAGTGTACTTTACTGACTTAGTAGTTGGACACACTAACCATGAGTCAACCACAGGGACTGACAACTTAATGAATAAGGAGGGATAGGAATTACCATGGTCGCCTTTATAATTAATCATAGGGCCTCATTTTTGTGATTACTGGATTATGCAAAGCTTCAAAGGGTTGCATTTTTGTGATTGAAACTTTGTCAATATTTAGAAACAAAATTAACAAAATAAGATACTTTCTCAAACACAGACTTGCCTGCATGCTTTTACTGTTCCTTTCAATATAATAATAAACAGCTAAGCAATGGGTGCTTAAATGTTTGAATAGAAAGCAAAACAAACTAGTATGTTTTTGTGCAGCTGCAACTGCAAAAACAGATTTGTCTCCCCTTCCTGTGGGTCCCCTATCATATATTTGAGAAAAAAGTATGCAGTATTTCAACAGTAGTGATTTTCACTGCAACCAAATTCTATTTTGGATGATTTGACCTTGAAGATCAAGGTCGAGGTCACTAAATTTCAAATTCATCCAAAAACTTGGTTGAAACCACTTGTGTATGAAGTTTTTTTTTTAAATAAAAAAAATTTGCAATACTTCAAAAGTTATTGGGACACAATATGTTTTTCATTTCAGCTTATATGAACTTAAAGATGATGGTCAAGGTCAACAGTTTTCAAACATTCCTGAGGTACTGGTAGAAACAATTGAAATGTCACATTTCATGAAAAAAATATGCATTATCGGTAGTTCAAAAGTTTTCGTGTTCACAAGAAATGACACAGACAAAGCCAGTGACAACAGACCAAAGACCATATGTCTCCGCCTAATTTACAGGGAGGCTTCATTGACTCCAGTCAGCAATAATTTGCCTCCCTGTACGTCACGACCATTACATTCCTCAAAGAGCCCAGAGTCTAGTTAGCCAAACAAATGCGACTGGCTGACTTTAGTAGTTAGCTGAGTTTCCTGGCTCGACACAGCTTGCAAAATATCAGCTGGCTTAAACCGACCTGAAAGCCTGTTCTCTTGAAGTGGTTACAACATATCCATATTATCTAAACAAGTTATCCATATTATGTGTGACATATATTGCATCCATTTTACATTTAACTAGTTTGTGATTAAATATTAAGTAGAGTTTATCCTGGTGGATTCATTAGCCAAGATTTTTGTACTTAAACAAACACACCATTTCCTTTCAGCAACAAGAAACAAAGGAAAAAACAAAACCTGAACATTTGTTTCGGGCATTTTCAATTGTAAAAAATTTATCTTTTTGTATTAATTTTTTCTAAAGCTAAACTGAGCTGCACAAAATCAGCTCACTTTGGCTTAATGAAATATTGGCAGCCCTTCCTGATAAACTAGGCTAACTTGGCTTAATCTTAACTTCGCTGGCGGGGGAGCAAAATGGCGGAGGTGTATGGTTCTAATTCCTCATATACCTATTGGACCGTTCATTGGTGATAACTTCTGACACCTAGTGATTGATAACTAATGTTACTATTATCACAAGAAAGAAAAGATTCATGGCTTTGTAGTTTCAATTTCACAGCTTTTTCTCTCATGAATATTTTGAATATGAAACCATTGTTTAAATTAATCCAACTATAGGCCTAGTATTTAAACAGATTTTTTTTTAATTTGCTCAAAACATTCTCAGGCTGCTTCATGAGTGAAAGTGAGAATAGTAAACTGATTGTATCAGTGAGGGTGCGTGTGTGTGATGGTTGTTCACCTGTTTAACACTAGCTCTGTTGGCCACATGGTTGGTTAAACATGCCTGACACATCTTGTCTGCTATCAACACCTCAGCAAGGTCAAGGCCATTCTTGTGAGCATGAATAACAAATGGTAGGTATTCTCTCCCTGAAAAAGCAGAAAACAGTTCATAAAGCAATGACACATCCGGTACTTACAGAGCCATATACTAAACCAAAGACGCAAAATCACTTAGTAATATCCTGAAACATCTGTAACATATTGATGGGCAGATAACAACAGCAGGAGCAGGGAAATTCTACTATATAACAGAACTCCCTGAATCATGGTACAGAATAATAAATACAGAAAACATGAAAATGATGAAATATTTCATATACCCTCTCTGATTCAGAGTAAACATTAGTATGTCAGGGATGGATACAGGAATTAAGAATGAGGGGGCTCACATCAAATGCGAGATCGTGAAGTGCCGAGGGGGGGGGGGGAGGAATTAGGAGGGGGAGGGGGGTACCCCCCTCCCAGGTGTAGAAATGTTTTGAAAATTTAGGTTTAACTGTGCAATCTGGGGTACCTTAAACGCATTATAAAGCAAGACATACATTGTAACTAGAAGCATGACGGTATACTATGAGCTTTTTCCCCCAGATTTATTTGATTGAGTTAAAAAAAAAGGGGGGGGGGTGTACATCCCCTTAATCCTCCCCTATATGTAGTGCCTTATTTAACCACCCATGGGTCTTGATGCTCAACTGAAATTAAACTTTAACTGAAGAACAATATTAACCAATATAGGCTACAGAGCCAGAAAAGGTTACCATAATCAATTTGCAATCCCAGTTTGATCTAATAGTCAGAATCAATGCCCTCAGTAGGTTAGACTTGTGAGCAAATGTGCCATTTGTGGCAATAAATCCTATGTCTTTGCCATAAGACCTGGAGAAAACTAGGTCTAACTAGAATGGCTTGACTACAGCACCCTTTAGCTTCTTGATAAAGCTTAAACATCTTCAGTCAGTAGAATGGCTTTGTTTTTGCAGCTAAAAAACCCATACTGTGGTTGGCTCCATATTCGCGAGGCTGAAATTTCGCGATCTCTCCATTTTGAACGTTTTCTGCAAGGGTTTCATTTTTGCGATCTCACCGGAACCTATATAAAATCTTTGGTAAAGCCATAACTGTGTTTTATAAAATGGAATAAGTCATGAGTTTGTAATATTCTACTCATATAACGATGGTCCTGTACACACAGCACAGGAAGCATAGTTAAAATTTCAGGGAACGTTTTCCCTATACTTGTGTTATGGAGTAGGAAAGTGCATATTTGTGACTTAACACATATTTCAAGGAATATTTCACATTTCATATTTCACAAATTTAAGCTCAGTTTCAGGCATGTCAGACTGAACAATTAATGACTTCTCATAACTGATGACACCCGACAACCAGTCATCAAGACACACACATATAGGCTTCTCTCCCAATTTAATCAGAGAACAGTACACCAAACCATTATAAGGTCTATTTTAAGTCTGTACAAACAGAAATAGTGTCACAGAATGACTTATGTGTTTTGTCTTTATGAGGGAATGGTAGAACACAATTAAAACATGTTATTTTATGAGACTCCGCATGTGTATATAAGCACTGTCCTCCAAATAGGACTTGTAGGTCAGTCTATAACTGGATGTATGTCAGGTCAGACTTGGGATTTTCCATCGAACTTTTGTCCATTCAGATCTCACGAAAGTAGGAAGTACACTTACAACTCTGATGTAATTGTGACCTACTTTGGGTAATCCAATAAGGTTTAGCTTTTATGACGAAATGCAGAAATATGGATATGAATGTCTCATATGTCACGTGAAAGCTGTGTAACAAAACTATCTGTAGTGCGCACAGAGAGTCAGAGAGAGAGAGGGACCATGTCTAGCTGGGCACTGCAGGGCCTCAGCAAAGACTGGCCCAGACTCTGTCCTGTGAATAAAGGCTTCTATCATCAACTGGTCTTGGAACATTGTCTGCCACGCGCATCAGCAACTGCTTGTGATACAGTGTGGGGACATCCCCAACCCCACATTGTATCACTTGCATGGATGTAATTTATTATGAAATTTCTCACTGATCTTACCTATTCACATACAAGTATTGGTTACACTAAACATGAAGGGCATACCCAATTGGCAAATTATTCCTGAGGGTTTCATTTTCACAATTATCCCCAATTTGCGAATATCGAGAAATTAAAACCCTCGCAAACAAAAAGGCAACCAAGGTATATGTCTCCCCCCTAAGGGCCATAAAAAAAATTGGGTGAAATATGCACTCTATACAATGATTCTAGATTTATGTAGATTTGACTTTGAGGGTCAAGGTCACTGCTTTTCAAATTCCAATCAGATTATGGCAGAAAGAACTGGTGTGTCAAACTTAAGAACAAGGCCTACAGGCCTAATGTGAACCTATGCAACATTTTGGAGTATGAATGGAGGTTTATTTTTAAAATTTAATATTGATCCTCTTAAGTCCTGCATATCTACCTTAGTCATTATGATTATAGCAAAATGGACGTTTCTGCCCTGCAAGTTTCAGACTAGGACATTTTAAAACTAGAATATGGGTAGTAGACAAGTGACTATGTGTATCCACAGAAATCAGAGTGGGAGGGGTGAAGTGAGCCATGGATTAAGTGGCAAGGGGAATAGAGTGAGGTGTGTTGCATATTAGCATGGATGTCTGCAGTGTAAATGTGAATGTAGGTGGTGCCACCTGTCATAAAATTGAGAAAATTGTCCAGGATAAATAAACCTGCAAAATTTCAGGTGGATAAGTCAAACCATTGCTGAGATACGAGTGATTTTATCCCACGGCAGATGAACAGATAGACGCTGTGCATAAGTGGTTGCAGGTCACACCACCAGTTTTGCCTATGATGAAGAGCTATGTGCAATCTATACACACACAAAATTTTGGCCCAATCGGTCAAACGATTCTCGAGATATGAGCTTAGATGTCTGCAGAGTAAACGTGAATGTAGGTGGTGCCACCTGTCATAAAATCGAGAAAGCTTTCCAGGATGTATAAACCTGCAAAATTTCAGGTGGATAAGTCAAACAACTGCTGAGATATCAGTGATTTTATCCCAAGGCAGATGAACAGATGGACGCTGTGCAAAAATGGTTGCAGATGGCGCCACCAGTTTTGCCAATGACGAAGAGCTATGTGAGATCTATAAACATGCAAAATTTTGGCCCAATCGGTCAAATGGTTCCCGAGATATGAGCTTGGATGTCTGCAGAGTAAACATGAATGTAGGTGGCGCCACCTGTCATAAAATCGAGAAAGCTGTCCAGGTTGTATAAACCTGCAAAATTTCAGGTGGAAAAGTTAAACCACTGCTGAGCTAGAGTGATTTTATCCCAAGGCAGATGAACAGATGGAGGCTGAGCAAAAATGGTTGCAGGTGGAGCCACCATTTTTAGTGAATGTTATAAAGCTATCAAAAGGCTACATTTATGCAAAATATTTAGCCTGATCGGTCTAATGGTTCCCGAGATATGTGAGTTTATGTGTGGAAACAGACGCACAAATGAACGCTGAACAGAGAGGGAAGGTCAGAGGTCAACCAAAAATGAGGGCGCAGCAGTTCACATGTGACTGATCATAATTCAGAATTTTAAAAAATTCTGCCCAGATGTTTTGGAGGAGTTCTCTGGAAACCTATGCAGCGATGGCGGCAGCGTCGGCGTCTGACTGAAAACATAGTATCCGCAAAACTCTGTTTTGGCGGATACAATGATTGTAGCTGGCACCACCAGTCTTATATACAATGAAGAGATATATAAATATGCCCAATGTCAGACTGATATGTCAAACCCCTCCTGTGAAATAAGCAGGGACATACACTGTGCAAAAATTATTGTAGGTGGTGCCACCAGTCTTATACACTGTAAAGCTACCCGATATGTATAAACATGCCCAATTTTAGGCTGATTATCAAAGTCCTCTATAGAAATAAGCAGGCGCATACACTGCAAAAGTCAATGTAGGTGGCACCACCTGTCTTGTAAATGACAATACCATTAAAGACGCATAGACAGGTCAAAATATTAGTCCAATACATCAAACTTCCCCAGAGTTTGATGCACTGGGCTGACAAGGCTTAGGTCAGTAAGGCAGTTGCCCCCGAGTGACCTGTGACAAATTGCTGCCTCAAGCTACTGCAATGATTGAACTCTTGACCTGCACCTGTCTAGACTGAGTGAACATTTGACCTGTACCTGGCTGCACTGAGTTAACTCCTGACCTGTTGCATAATCTGACACAGCTGGCAGTCTGCCAAAGCTATAAATAGATTCAGGCTGAACTTTGGTGCCAAATATGATGCAGTGAGCAGTCTGCCAAAGCTATAAATAGAATGCAGCTACTGCACTGAGTGAACTCTTGAATTATACCTGGCTGCATTTCTTCCAATCCTGGCACTGTGCCAAAACTATTTATAAAGCTGACATCATCTTGGCTTATAGCCAACATCAAGGCACTGGCAATCTAGCAATGGTAAACCAATTTCTGCCATCTGTACACAAAAGTGGTCCCTACTTGAATAACTTTGAAATTTATTTTCCCAATACAAAATGCTTCTCAGCTGATTTTTTATAAAAAAGAAATCAGGAATATATGTAAAACTATTATGGATGCATACTAAATGCAAAATTAAAATACAGATATATCTCACTGATGGAAAATTCTTGAATTAAGTAGAGTAAGGATACCCATAAATTTATACTCCACGTACATTTGTCTTTATATAGCCACAGAGAACTGAATATCCATGATTGTAACATTCCCTGGTATGATGAATAACCTAAATCATAAATCTAAACTTTTTAAAAGCTTTTAAAAATTCTTTCTTGTCAATATTAACCAAAGATAACCTGAAATCTAAATGTCTAGTGGCATGATGTAATAGATGCTAATAAACTGGTGCCAGGCTAGATGTAACAGCATAACACAGCTAACATATATGGTAAAATGACTCAATTCAATCTCCATAATTCAGCCCAAAATCATTCATGTGGAACCATTAATGACAATTATTATAAGAATTATTGTAGGGATTATTCTTGTAAAATATTAGATAAACTGGCTTCACTGGCATCAGTCGAAAAATGTTTCGCAGGTTTATAACTCATATAGGAAGATACAGCAAACTGGCTAAGTTCAGCTTCCCGTAACTCAGCCCAAAAGCACTGAACCAAAACTATTTGAACAAACTTGAATTATCAACATCAGAGGATAATTAATGTGTAAGATTTAAGAATTTGGCGCAGTGGTTTTAGAAAAGAAGATGTTTGTAGCCACTGAGCTAAATGGGCTGTTATGGCATATGACTAAATTCAGCTTCCCATAACTTAGCCAAAAGTCACTGAAAAGAGACCATTTGAACAAATTTCAGAGAGCACTACCCTAGGATCATTTTTTTTTTTTTTTTCAATATTAAACATTTTGGCCATATGGTTTCAGAGAAGAAGTTTTTTGTAGCCCTCAGTGTGATACAGGCACTGATGACCCCGTACAAAAAAGGCCGATGCAGGTGGCGCCACCAATACCTCAATTTCATATATGACCTATGTGACCAACATTGGCATAAAATTTGGTGATGATAGCTCCAGCCGTTTCTGAGATTTAAATTTTAATATGCTTTTTTGCACAGTTAACAAAGTTTAACCTCCTGTAACTCGGCCAAAAATCTCCAAACTGGAACCATTCGAACAAACTTGAGAAAGATTGTTCCAGGGATCATTTCTGTGAAATATTGGACAATTTGGCTGGACATTTTCGGAGAAGAAGATTTTTAAAGCTTTTTAAGCTTTTTTCCTATAAAATCTAAGAAAATGCAGTTAGAAAAAAAAATTAAACATTATCCGATATAGTTTTATGAATGACTGATTATTAGCAAAAAAATTGGTGATGCTAGCTCCTGCCGTTTTTGAGATAGCTATGGTTAACGTACAGACGACGCACGACACACGACGGACAATGCCGCACCATCGCATAAGCTCACAGGTTCCCTAAAAAATCTTCAGAACCTCTAAATTTATGGGGTTCGCAATAATCCAAGTATTGCAAAAATTTGACCCTCAATATCAAGGTCAAGGACACCAGTTTCAAACTTCTCTGAGGTTTTGATAGGAACAATTAGAGTTTGAAATTTAGGAGGAAAATATGCAGCCCTTCAAAGGTTATGGCGTTCACAAGACATTATCTATGATTCAGCAGATTTGACCTTGAAGATCCTGGTCAAGGTCACCGGGTTTCAAACTCATCTGAGAACTTGGTAGGAACAACTGGTGTACCAAATTTGAGGACAAAATGTGAAATACTATATTTGACCTTGAAGATGAAGGTCAAGATCACAGAGTTTCAAACTCCTCTGAGAACTTCGTAGGAACGATAGGTGTACCAAATTTGAGGACAAAATGATAAATACTTCCAAAAGTAATGAGATACACAAGAATTTCACATTTCAGCAGATTTGACCTTGAAGATGAAGGGTTTTAATCTCCTCCAAGATTTTGGGATGAGTGTCTAAAAATTTTGGAGGAAAACAACGTCCCCCCCCCCCCCCCCGTTTCCATCAAGGGACTCATGGGTCACCTTACTCAAATTTTAGCAAAAGCCATATATTATTACTATTATTATTATTGTATATACATATATATATATATATATATATATATATACATGTATATATATATATATATATATATATATATATATTTGTCATGTCATTTTCCACACAATGTGTAAGAGACACCCCTCCAACCTCGGGGGCATTGGTCTTCTGGCAAGGTTTCTCCACAGACTGACAACACTGAAATGCAAGCCTTTGCATGACTGGTCAGATTCTGGCATTGCAAGACCGCTGATCTAATAAAGAAGAACAACAAAGCACGCATTTATTCTTGCGTAGCTTGCCTGTCCTGTAGAGACCATTCGCAAATCATTTGATTGGTTCCATTGTCCAGTATATAATTCCTGAAGTAAACAATCGGGAACATACAAAAACAAGTGACCCATGGGTCATGACGCTCAGCTGACTGGGAAGAGATTCGCAAAAGGAAATTTTATCATTAGAATGGTAGTATATACCCATTCAACTGAAGCATCAAACAGATTAACCAACAGGCCAAGATTTAGTCTGTATTTATATATCTCAAAAATAGAGAAAAATGTGTAAACTTTTAAAACTAGAATACGGGTAACCGACAAGTGACTACATGTATCTGCCAAAATCGGATAGTGAGGCATGGATTGAGTGGCAAGGGGAAATAGAGTGAGGTATGTTGCATATTAGCATGGATGTCTGCAGCCTAAATGTGTATGTAGGTTGTGCCACCTACCACAAATCCAGAAAGCTGTCCAAGTTGTATACACCTGCAAAATTTTAGGCAGAAAAGTCAAACCACTACATGTATATGAGCGATTTTTGCCCATGGCAGACAAACAGACAAACACTGTGCAAAAATCTTTGCAGGTAACCCCTCCAGTTTTGTGTATGATAAAGACCTATGTGAGATCTAAACACATGCACAATTTTGGTCCAATCGGTCAAATGGTTCCTGAGATATGAGCTTGGATGTGTGCAGCGTTAACTAGAATGTAGGTGGCGCCACCTGTCATAAAATCAAGAAAGCTGTCCACGATGTATAAACCTGCAAAATTTTAGGCTGTTATGTCGAACCACTACAGAGAAATGAGTGATTTTAGGCCACGGCAGACTAACAGACAGACGCTGTGCAAACATTGTTACAGGTGGCGCCACCATTTTTTGTGTATGTTACAGAGCTATCAAAGGGCTACATTTGTATAAATTTTATTTCCTGATCGGTCAAACGGTTCCCAAGATATAAGCTTGGATGTCATCAGCGTGAACGTGAACGTAGGTGGCGCCACCTGTCATAAAATCAAGAAAGCTATCCTGGATGTATACGCATGACGAATTTCAGGTGAATTAGTCAATTCACTGTAGAGATATGAGTGATTTTAACCCAAGGCAGATGAACAGATGGACACTGTGCAAACATGGTTACAGGTGGCGCCACCATTTTTTGTGTATGTTATAAAGCAATCCAAGGGCTACATTTGTATCAATTTTATTTCCTGATCGGTCAAACGGTTCCCGAGAAATGAGGGTTTATGAGTGGAAACAGACCCACAAATGGACACTGGATAGAGAGGAAAGGTCAGAGGTCAACGCAAATTGGTTAGGCACCAGTTCACATGTGACCCGATAATAGGTGTAAGTTTGGGAAAAATCGGTCCATTAGTCTCCGAGGAGCTCTCTGGAAACGAACGCCGCCGCGGTGGAGGAACTCGGTCAAAAACATAGTATCCGCAAAACTTCGTTTTGGCGGATACAAAAATACAGGTGGCTCCACCAGTCTGCAGAAACTAATAAAAACACTTAATGGTCAATATCCATGCAAAAAATCATGGTGATCTCCCCATTAGTTGTTCAGATACTTCAGTTTTTGTATCAAATTGTCCATTATTCTGAGGGATACTTCGGAGTCCTATAGCTTGAAGGATATGGGTAACAGAGACCTAATTTCAAGTTTCCACAGGCACCTTTCATGGGCCTCCTTGCATGACAAGAATGAAGATTCTAGGTCCAGTTGTTGCGATTTGTACCCTGTTGACAGATAACCACATCTTTAAAGGTCTCAAAAAAAAGAAAAAAATTCGTAAAAATTTGAAAAAAAATAGAGGTGGCACACCCAGTCTGCAGAAACTGATGGAACAGCTCATGATCAATATGTATGCCGAAAATCATGACCATCAGTGTTGTAGTTATTGAAATACTGCAGTTTTGGTATCAAATTTTCCATTATTCTGGGGGGGGGGGGGTATTTTGGACCCATACAGCTTAAAGAATATGGGTAACAGAGACCTAATTTCAAGTTTCCATGGAGACTTTTCATGGGCCTCCCTGTGTGTCAAGAATGAAGATTCTTGGTCCAGTTTTTATGATTTGTGCCCTGTTAACAGATGTTCATATCTTTAAAGGTCTCAAAAATACAGAAAAATTTCGTAAAAAAAAACCGAACAAATACAGGTGGTGCCACCAGTCTGGAGAAACTTATGAAACACTCCATGATCAATATCCATGCAAACAATTATGGTTATCTCTGCATTAGTTGTTCAGATACTTTAGCTTTTGTATCAAATTTTCCATTATTCTGAGCTGTACTTTGGAGTGCCATAGCTCAAAGGATATGGGTAACAGAGACCAAATTTCAGGTTTCCATGGAGACTTATCATGGGTCTCCCTGTGTGTCAAGAACGAAGATTCTAGGTCCAGTCCTTACGATTTGTACCCTGTTGACAGATAACTACATCCTTAAAGGTCTCAAAAATGGAGAAAACAATTCGTGAACATTGAAAAATACAGGTGGCGCCACCAGTCTGCACAAACTGATGAAACATCTCATGATCAATATGTATGTCGAAAATCATGACCATCAGTGATGTAGTTAATGAGATATTGAAGTTTTTGTATGAAATTTTTGACTATTCTGGGGGGTAATTTTGGGCCCCATAGCTCCAAGGATATGGGTAACAGAGACCTAATTTCTGGTTTCCATGGAGACTTTTCATAGGTCTCTCAGTGTGTCGAAAATGAAGATTCTAGGTCCAGTCGTTACGATTTGTGCCACGCTAACAGATGACAGCATCCTCAAAGGTCTCAAAAATAGAGGAAAAAATCGTAAAAAATCAAACAGTACAGGTGGCGCCACCAGTCTGCAGGAAGTGATGTAACATCTCATGATCAATATGTACGCCAAAAATCATGACCATCAGTCAAGTAGTTAATGAGATATTGAAGTTTTTGTATGAAATTTTTGACTTTTCTGGGGGGTACTTTGGGGCCACATAGCTCGAAGGATATGGGTAACAGAGACCTAATTTCTGGTTTCCAAGGAGATTTTTTATAGACCTCTCAGAATCCCAAGATACAAGGTTCTAGGTCCAGCGGTTACGATTTGTGCCTGGTTAACGGACGGACAGACGGACAGACGGACAGACGGACGACGGACAAAGAGTGATCGCTATAGCTCAGATGACTTTCAGTCAGCTGAGCTAAAAAACACCAAACATTTCCATTTTACATCACTCTTACATAAAGTTCAGCTTGTTCCTATAGATTTGTACTTTCCGAGGAACTCCTCATGCCACTTAATTATACTAATTCACCGCCCCTGCTGCCCCCCACCGCACCTATATATATGCCACTGTTGAAACGTATCCAGGCGAGACGCAAACCGGCGAAGCGTTTATTGCATGTCCAGTCGGACCTATATTTTGGGTTTCACAGTGAATGCCCAAGTACTGGCTTTTGCCAAGCGGACATTTAGGTGGAGCGTCACCAGGTTCGCGTTTCTGCTCACATGAACAGTGATAGAAAGAGTACACGCCCAAGCTGGATCTGAAGTGCACAGTATATACCAGAGGAAGTCAGAAATCACATACCGGGATAAATTCTTTTCAAAAGGTAGGTGAATGGGCAGCTTTAACCTGAAATCTATAAAACAATTGGCCTGTTTGGTCCCTTATATTCACAAGTAGCATTTTGTGCTATAAAATAATCAATGCAGCGTACGCATAATTATATTGTTATCATAGTCTTACCATCATTCATAAATATTCCAATTATACATAAAAGTTAAAAACTTGACAAAGCATTACTATTACATATAGGAGAATTTAGTCCTTTATCTTTTTATTTGAAAAATCAACAGGAATACGGGGCTTCCCGAGCCATGCATATACTCGGGTCTCATTCAGTGTTAAAATAACATCACAATCTGCAATTCATGCTACAAATAAAATAGAATCTTTGGGTTGTTTATATGATGAGTTAATAAATTAATATTTCATATTTTACCACACCGATAGGTATTAACATTTCACACTCTTTAAATTTATCATATATGTATGGATAGACGCCTAGGAAATAGATGCAGTTCAGATATAAATGCTGTCCGACAGACGCTTTTGGTGGAATATAATTTGTTTGCCCACTCTTTACTACTTCAAGAAATAATTTCAAATAAAAGTTGATCAAATTTATATAGACATAAACGGTAAAGTATGCTTTTCAGTTAATCACCATATTTCCGGATGGACACTGCGTCTAGGATAGAAAGTGTACTCCAAAGCGTCTCTCTCTCTCTTACATAGTAGAGAAATGAAACGTGGATATGAGAGAGAGGGGGAAAGAGAGAGAGACAGACACACAGACAGACATCACTGGTAAAAGTAAATGGTGATACCTGTTTTTCAGCTTGGAATACACTGTGTATATAATACTTACATGATTCTGTGTTCCTCTGATATTTAATATAACCCAATTAAAAGCTTTTGGATTAAGTACCAACAAAATGGTGTAGATGCGCGCAATATTACTTTGAAAGTATACTTTACAAGGAGCACACTGATTTAGCTGTACATTATATTACATTTATAAGATAACATATATAAATATAAAAAAGGAACACATTCAGTTCCGGGTGTAGAAAAAGGAGCGAATGCTACAGGCCCCGCGCCTCGGGATCCTTTTTCAGCAACGAGGAATATGGAAACAGGATTTACGGTCATGATGTGGGATAGAGTATTACAACTATTTCAAACAACCAGCGTTATTTTTGCAATCTTCTGATAAAAAAATGAACATAGTTTGTTCACTCTATAAATTTTTGTATGGATATATTCAAGAAATGTGATACAATTGGAGCATGGTGTCGCATTATGAATCCAGCTCCAAACATTATGAGATGCGACACCCGATCTCTCTGCCCTGACAGAAATGGTTTTATTAGACCAACGGAAGCGGAATCCACATGTTCAATATTTGGAGCCGAATGTACTTTGCGAAAACGTGCACTCATTGGTGTGATTACAATTCTTGCTTCTGTGTGTGCCCGAGTGTTCGTTAGCCCATCGAAAATCTTGCTATACAAAGAATCGGTTACACGAAAGGAGATCTCTGTTGCCTGCGTGAGACAGAGCAGAAAGCGAAGGATCTGCCAGGATAAGATGATCGCCACCAACAAACAAGCGAAATAGAGCTTTTGCCGACTTCGTTGGTCCCAGAACCATTGATTTAGTTGCAGAATCACAAATGCATACTCAGTTGTTCAAAAGCCATGGCATTATTTCTTGTCACTATTGACAACCTACTATCTGTTCTTTAGAAACGCCAGATGGCTTATCAACAAAAAGTGAACCATATTATTTGATTCTTGAATAATTTACAGGCGTTGACATCTAGAGAAACAACCAGGAGATTATCTTATCTTGTCAAATACCTGGAAGAGCAGAAGAATGTCTTAAAGCCCTTTCACAATTGAGATACGACCAGTCCACGATCGCCTGTAACACTTTGTTGGGGCGTTGCACGAGCAATCGCTGGGTGTCTTGCGAGAAGTCGCTGTCATTGCAGAGGGTCTTGCGAACCTGCTAGGGTGGTCTTAACTGATCGCGTCAGACTTTTGAGCATGTTCAATATCCAGGAACGCACGCATGCATGTGATCCACCCACTTGCATTAGGTCGCACTGACAGTAAGTAGTACGACTGTTGTACAACGTTGCAACCGTCGGGCGACTTGCACGTGAGTTCGCATGATTAAAAAATCACATTTGGCAGTTGGAAGTCGTGCAAAACTCGCACGTGTGCTAGCAATGTCGAGAGATAAGTTGCGTTTGTGATTCGATCATGTGACAAAGTTGTCCGACAGTTCGCATCACATCTTGCAACGTTGTGCTACCATTGGAAGAATGTGTGAGACTATCAGCGGCATATATATGGAGACTATGGAGCAGTCAAGGAAAAAAAAAATGGCTGCTGCTCCATTACCCCCTCACACAACCACTCGCATGATCGTGTTACCGGTCTCGTCCAATTAATCGCACCAGTAATCGCATGGTCGTAGGTCAACTCGTGCGATTTTGTGACATCAGGCCAATCGCTCCCAATCGTGCAACACTCGCATGTGAACTCATTGCCACTTGTAAAAGCGCATGCGACTTTGCGTAAAACGGTCGCATCTAGACGACCTGGGTGTTGCATTTGTGAATGCTTTTGCGACACTTGATATGATCCATGGCGACAGACCTTTGTTTCAGCTTATCGTGCCACCAAATGGTCGCAAGCGATCGCATCCCAATTGTGAAAGGGGCTTTAGGGAGGAATTTGTACAGTTCAATGACCTTGAACACAGATAATTCTTTGGCGTCTTGTTTCCTTAGTGTAGAAAAATACCCTTGCGCATTTATTTAGTTATGGTCACCAACAGCAGTCGGGAAATATCCTCTTCAAAACTGAAAATGATCATTAATGAACTAAGGGAGCAGTATGGGTCAACCTATCCCGCCACGTAAGGACTCCATTTATCTGTGACATCGACTTGGTGCTATATATGTCAGCGCTGCAAGACTGCAGCAAGGGTCAACCCCGCTTCAATAATATCTCCACAATAGGTATTGAGCATGATAATGATGGTTGCCCTCTATTAACTTAATTTTAGTTCAGGGCGAGTCTGATTCTGCGCAGTCACATATAAGTCGGAAACTGATGCTGCCACATGTAGGCTCAAACTCGGTATATTATACACACCAGTGTTGACTACTGTTTATCCAAGTCTGACCTCTCTACGGAACACTTGACTGCTTTCTGCTTTATGTAATATTGTGTTACAATAATACTTGTCATAGTATGTATCGCGTCACAAACTCACAGATGATAAATTCACCGGTGTTTTGGGCGGTCGTTGATCTCCTTTGACATTTTACATTGATACCAACATGGAAGTTATCTGTGATACTTTTGATGAGAGTATAACACATTTGATGTATTATTGCAAGCCTTTTATAGTAAATAAATATGATTATACTATACAAGTAAGCGTATAATTGATATCTCAATATTTAAACAATATCAAATTTAGGGCCCCACGATTATATATGCTACCGGCCCCGCACCAGCTTAATCCGACACTGAACACATTTTATTTTAGAATTTTAACAGCTATGAACTGAATTTAGGCCGAGTTAACGAATAAACATGGCAGGAATTCGGAATGGATACACTTTTTTTTTAAATAAATGTGTAAAGATTTATTTAAAGGTGAACAACCTATTATAAGCAAGTCACTACTAAGAATACTTGCCGGAATTATTTCATTGGCTCAGAACGATTTTGTAAATAAACATGATTTAATACATACAAATGGAACAGAACACTGGAAACGGCGGGATAATTGACACTATAAACATAAATGTATAAGGTGCATTAATATGGGCGCCTGAATTAATGTTAATTACGCTGGAAAATTTAACTGGAAAAAATGTATGTGAAAATTTCGGAATAAAACTTTTTCCTATATTCCTTCATGCATTTGCCTAACTTAAGTGGGCTATTTTAAATTGGTCTTACTTGTATATATGTTATAACCATTCTACATCAGCTTTTCTTTTACGCAAGCTTTTTTTACTGTGTGCGACGGGTACAGGGGCCCCCGTCTTGTCATGCGATGCTCAATTGTTGTTCATCCACAGATCTGCTTAATTAGCAGACGATCTCAAGTCAAGGTTTTTGTTACCTTAGCACTAATTAAAATAATGACGGCAACTGACCTTCGGTACTGAATGATTGATAATCTTTATGTGTAGTTAATACTATTATTAAATATTTTATCATAAATGCACTTGTGTCTAGAGCCATAAGATTGTTCAATCATTGAAATAAAAAAAAAAAACCAACACATATATACATAATATAATAATATTATAATTTTACCAGGCATAAAGATCAGGGTAAAAATTGCAGGGTAAAAATTATAATTGCCTATAATTAGTAGTCCTACCTTCTACGGCGTGGGACTAATTGTAACTAATCAAAGGTGGGAAATAAAAATAAGTGATCGAAAGGTCGGCCAAGGTGTGTGTCGTCCTGACCAATCTCCCCTTGGAAGCTATAAATCAGTGTATGATGAAGTGTTTGGTTGGTTCAAAACGCATACACACAACCTACATTTAATGAACATTTTTAATGACAGTTATTAACGCTTTGCTATCTAGCCTTTTCAGTTGGACCAATGTCTATTAATGCTACATTTCATCACATATGGTCGATTTAAGCCAATACAAACAACGCCCAGATATGGAATTTTATTACCAAGTTGTTTCGAAATTGAAAAAAAAACTGCATCATTTTAACAACCGATAACAATGGCTTTAGGGGTGGATTATCCATGTTTTTGTTGATATCATGATCCTCGATGATTCAATTAGTGTTCAAATATCTTCTAAATGAATGGCATCCACTTGAACAGGGTCTATTTTCTTAGCGTCCAGCTGTCTGTGTCCATTTTCATAGCGTCCAACTGAACAGCGTCCAGGTGACACGGGCCAATCCCACTGCCACATTAGTTAACTGGTAGTTCATGTGACAGAAAGGTATTTCTGCCCTTGCCAAATGGCAGAGATAAGGCAAGAATTCTTTCTGTAGAAAACCAACCCTGATGTTGACCGTCTACAATACAATTGTAGCGTTTCTGATGATATATATATATATATATATATATATATATATATATATATATAATTGACAGGGAAACTATTATGCATTATGACTATTATTTTTGAGGTGTAATATTGCAAATGTTTGGGAAGAAAAGTTTTTAAAGAAATGATGCAGTGTTAGTAAAACTCTGCGGCTAATTAACTAAATAACTGCATGGTTGCCCGTGTTGGCTTCCGAGGGGGCAGGTTTTCTCCTTTGACACACTGCTCCAGGTAACTCTGTTGGATACATCAACAATAATTGTTTAATATTTAGAATTAGCTTGTTTATTATAGGGACCGACGGTATGCTCTGACTTCCATTTTCTGGTCAATTTTTCTGCACTGGTACACAGTCTTCGCCAAAATTAAACCAAATATGGCAGCTGTTTTCTATCAAAGTCCTTAATTTCTTGAAGATATAAGACAAAATATTAGACTACGGAATTGTCATTTATGTCTACATACCGTCCATTGAAATGTATTTTCGTGTCGTCCTCGGAATACTTGATGATAGAATAGAACATCGTTCAATGATATCTAGACCAGTTGGTCAAATATGTCCAGTGAAATAAAACATATAAACATATTGTTATATTGGTTAAATTAAGAATTATATTCTTTCTTTGGCAGTTCCTTTTACACCCATACGGGTGTTAATGAACGAACTCTTCCGAACAGTTGTGAAGTCAGTCAATCGGGATGCATCTCTCGTAATTTTGTGTATTTTCGGATACTGGCCTATAAGTTTCCACACGTTTTAAATCAATTTTAATTATGCCCCCCCCCCTTCCAGGGAAGGCATGTTGTTTTCAGAGCCATCGTCTGTTGTAGTCGTCGTCAGTCCTCGTCTGTAGAAAATCATGTGAACGCGATAGCTTTTAATGGGCTAAATATTTTCCATTTAACACTCATTATTCATCCAAAAATATCGGACGAGTTGGAAATCGGGTGACCCTGACCTTCATCTTCAAGGTCAAATCTGCCAATGTATAAATATTTTGTGAACTCCATGACTTTTGAAGTTTTTCACATAATGTCCTCCAATTTGGTACACCAATTGTTCCTACCATGCAGGTTCTCGGATGAGATCGAAACCCAGTGACCTTGACCTTTATCTTCCAAGTCAAATCTGCCGAAATATGAATTTTTTGTGAACCTCATAATTTGATCATGTTGTCCCCATATTCGAAACCCTGTGAACTTGACCAGGATCTTCAAAGGGCAAATTGGCCGAATTATAGTTATTCTCTTGTGAACTCGTTAACTTATAAAGGGCTGCATATTTTCCTCCAAAATTTAAACACTCATTGTTCCTACCAATATCCTGGTAAAATATCAGAAACCTGGTGACCCTGACCTATCTTTAAGGTCAAATGTAAAGTTTATGTGAACCCGATTACTTTTGAAGTATTTCACATTTTGTCCTCAAATTTGACACACTAGTTCTTTCTGCTAAAATCTTATCGGAGTTCAAAAAGTAGAGACCTTGACGGTCAAATCTGTTGAAATCTAGAATCATTGTTTTGAGATAGTGCATATTTTACCCCTAAATGTTTTGGGATAGCCCATAGGGGGAAGCATATATTTGTTTTAGCAGCGCAAAAACAAAGCCATTCTAGTTCTATTTGAATAAGGTGTTCATGTGACTTATAGAGAACCATCATATTTTTATATTTATTGCATGGAGTATCATGAACAATTCAGTTATTCGCCTTTGGCTTATTAAATCTCATAAATAACAATGCCTGTTTCCCGGCAACATTCAACAACGACACATAGTTTATATCGAGTCAAACATGAATAAGATACGTTAGTAAATAAACCGCAGTGTAATAATCAACGAAGGTAATACGTGATCTAATTTTGTTTAAATCATGTGGTATACAGAGCACAGCGACAACCAGCAAACAATAAAACGTGAGTGTATCAGACAGTCGAGGGGTAAAACGCTCGGCCCTCTCCGCTTGCGACCAGGGGTTCGATGATGTGGCCATCATAGTGGGTTGTAGTTGCACGTCTAAGGCCGGTGGTTTTCTTCGGTTTCCTGACTGAGTGACTGAAGATGTTTTTCGCTTTGTCAAACAGCTACGGGTTGCTGTTGTCAAGACCTCAGCCCTGTGCGCTCCTTAAGCAAAATTTTGAGAGCCAATTGACGTGATGCCACCAAGCCAAGCAGGAAGCATGAGAGACCGCTATCGTTTCACCCCTGACTTTTAGGAAAACCACAACACCCACCGCCACAAAGGCAAAAGCAGCATACATTCCTCTGACCGAGATAAAAGCCAAATGCTTGCAGTTTCTGCCACTTGGACGTTTCCGGTTTCCTCCACCCTTAAAGACTACCGAACGCTATCATCTGAGCCAGGGAGAGTGCCCTGATTAGTTTAATAACTATTTGTGCAATCCATGTAAAATAAATAAATTTAAATTAGGCAAAAAAATTAATTAAATGTTTCTCTGGCTCCCCCGGCGTCACTTTAACCCCCCATCCCCCCTGCGTCAAACGTGTTAGAACCCGTGTCACATGGTTATTAAAACTGGTGACGTGCTTGATCGCCCCTAAAAAAATCTCCGACTCCCGCGTCGGTCAATTTCCCTCGAAATGATAGTTAGGCCATTTTTTCAAACGTATATACTTCAAAAACATCTCTCAACATTTCGACCTATTAGACCCCTTGCATCGTTTTTGACATCTCATATTTCCGTCTATAAGGACCATTTTCTTTAACGCGCCAGTGTTTATAGCTGACGATGTGTTAATACGCTCGGTTTCCGTAAAAAAAAAACGTATACTTATCTTTGAATAAACACTTAGAATCTGTCTATTTTTCGTGTGAAAAAATTCAAATGTAAAAATTCGTCTCACGAAGATAAACTGTTTGTGTACTTTCCCTATTTTCATGCTTCGGGCACCGAAGATCCTTTCAAACTTTTGTCAATTCGACCTATACATCGTTACTTATCTCATATTTTAATCATAACTTGTCATTTCTATGCCAGTGCCTGAGAAATGATTTATATTTTACGCCGTTTTCACGGTAAAAAAATTAAATTAAAAGCCCCCGCCCGCATCAATTTATCAGAAAAAAAAGTGCCTGAGAAATATATTATTAATATTTTTGGCCTTAAATATATCCTGAGCAGGATATAGCCTGCCCGCCGCGCCTCATGGTGCGTTTACACAATCATAAGCACTGAACCGCGTCGTAACGGGCTACGTCCATGAGGATACCCTGCGCATGAGCAATGAACCGCATCTAAATGAGCTACGCCTATGCGCAAGGGCATAGCCAAGGGGGCACCGCAAAGGGCCATCCCCCCCCCCCCCCCCGGTCGCATTTAATACTCCCATTCCTCCAGGAATTTCCCTTGTTCCAATAATGATTAAAGTATCCAAAACATATTTATGAAATTCCAGTCACTGGTATCCGCAGTTCTGGGATTTATTTCATTATAAATATTGTTCCAACAAGATGATGAAACTTATCAAGAAGAGACTGTCACTGTGTACCACTGTGGGGTATTAAAGACTCTCTGGTCTGGCAAAGGTGTCAGGGCATAGAGACATTGAGATTGGTAATATCGGTATTTGCCAGGAGACATCCAAGGAAACTTGTGCAGCATAACATCGTATTACAGGGGTGAGGTGTCTACGAAACATGTACGAAACATATCCTCTTGTACAATTGAAATTTCTTATATGTATTAAAACATTATTATGTTAGATATATATATATATATATATATATATATATATATATAAATATATATATGCATCTTTGCCTTTGCCAAATATTTCGGCAACCTCCCTTCCCTCAATACTGGCTACGCCCATGAGTGCGCTTGAACTGCATGTTTCAAATTGATCTGCGCTCAAGAGGAACAGAATCAAAGACATCGGTCACAACTGGAAGTTCTAGCATGAAAATAGCCTTGAACACAGCATTCTGTCAACATTCACACTGATAGGGAATGTTGACTTTTGTTTGTGACCCAAGTCACACAGAAAACTGAACCGCTATTCCCATCTACAGCATCCATATCACTGTAAACAGCCTGTAATCTTAATATTAGGCTGAGGCTGCCAGTGAGGCATTGACACAAATCAATACATATAAATGTAAAATCAAAAGTGTTAAGCCTGTAATCTTAATGTTAGGCTCAGGCTACAAGTGAGGCATTAACACAAATCAATACATATAAATGTACAATCAAAAGTGTAAAGCCTGTAATCTTAATGTCAGGCTCAGGCTACAAGTGAGGCATTAACACAAATCAATACATATAAATGTAAAATCAAAAGTGTTAAGCCTGTAATCTTAATGTCAGGCTCAGGCTACCAGTGAGGCATTTACACAAATCAATACATATAAATGTAAAATCAAAAGTGTTAAGCCTGTAATCTTAATGTCAGGCTCAGGCTACCAGTGAGGCATTTACACAAACCAATACATATAAATGTAAAATCAAAAGTGTTAAGCCTGTAATCTTAATGTCAGGCTCAGGCTACCAGAGAGGCATTTACACAAACCAATACATATAAATGTAAAATCAAAAGTGGTAAGCCTGTAATCTTAATGTCAGGCTCAGGCTACCAGTGAGGCATTAACACAAATCAATACATATAAATGTAAAATCAAAAGTGTTAAGCCTGTAATCTTAATGTCAGGCTCAGGCTACCAGTGAGGCATTAACACAAATCAATACATATAAATGTAAAATCAAGTGTTAAGCCTGTTATCTTAATGTCAGGCTCAGGCTACCAGTGAGACATTAACACAAATCAATACATATAAATGTAAAATCAAAAGTGTTTAGCCTGTTATCTTAATGTCAGGCTCAGGCTATCATTGAGGCATTAACACAAATCAATACATATAAATGTAAAATCAAAAGTGTTAAGACTGTAATCTTAATGTCAGGCTCAGGCTACCAGTGAGGCATTAACACAAATCAATACATATAAATGTAAAATCAAGTGTTAAGCCTGTAATCTTAATGTCAGGCTCAGGACATCAGTGAGGCATTAACACAAATCAATACATATAAATGTAAAATCAAAAGTGTTAAGCCTGTAATCTTAATGTCAGACTCAGGCTACCAGTGAGGCATTAACACAAATCAATACATATAAATGTAAAATCAAAAGTGTTAAGCCTGTAATCTTAATGTCAGACTCAGGCTACCAGTGAGGCATTAACACAAATCAATACATATAAATGTAAAATCAAAAGTGTTAAGCCTATAATCTTAATGTCAGACTCAGGCTACCAGTGAGGCATTAACACAAATCAATACATATATATGTAAAATCAAAAGTGTTAAGCCTGTAATCTTAATGTTAGGCTCAGGCTACAAGTGAGGCATTAACACAAATCAATACATATAAATGTACAATCAAAAGTGTAAAGCCTGTAATCTTAATGTCAGGCTCAGGCTACAAGTGAGGCATTAACACAAATCAATACATATAAATGTAAAATCAAAAGTGTTAAGCCTGTAATCTTAATGTCAGGCTCAGGCTACCAGTGAGGCATTTACACAAATCAATACATATAAATGTAAAATCAAAAGTGTTAAGCCTGTAATCTTAATGTCAGGCTCAGGCTACCAGTGAGGCATTTACACAAACCAATACATATAAATGTAAAATCAAAAGTGTTAAGCCTGTAATCTTAATGTCAGGCTCAGGCTACCAGAGAGGCATTTACACAAACCAATACATATAAATGTAAAATCAAAAGTGGTAAGCCTGTAATCTTAATGTCAGGCTCAGGCTACCAGTGAGGCATTAACACAAATCAATACATATAAATGTAAAATCAAAAGTGTTAAGCCTGTAATCTTAATGTCAGGCTCAGGCTACCAGTGAGGCATTAACACAAATCAATACATATAAATGTAAAATCAAGTGTTAAGCCTGTTATCTTAATGTCAGGCTCAGGCTACCAGTGAGACATTAACACAAATCAATACATATAAATGTAAAATCAAAAGTGTTTAGCCTGTTATCTTAATGTCAGGCTCAGGCTATCATTGAGGCATTAACACAAATCAATACATATAAATGTAAAATCAAAAGTGTTAAGACTGTAATCTTAATGTCAGGCTCAGGCTACCAGTGAGGCATTAACACAAATCAATACATATAAATGTAAAATCAAGTGTTAAGCCTGTAATCTTAATGTCAGGCTCAGGACATCAGTGAGGCATTAACACAAATCAATACATATAAATGTAAAATCAAAAGTGTTAAGCCTGTAATCTTAATGTCAGACTCAGGCTACCAGTGAGGCATTAACACAAATCAATACATATAAATGTAAAATCAAAAGTGTTAAGCCTGTAATCTTAATGTCAGACTCAGGCTACCAGTGAGGCATTAACACAAATCAATACATATAAATGTAAAATCAAAAGTGTTAAGCCTATAATCTTAATGTCAGACTCAGGCTACCAGTGAGGCATTAACACAAATCAATACATATATATGTAAAATCAAAAGTGTTAAGCCTGTAATCTTAATGTCAGACTCAGGCTACCAGTGAGGCATTAACACAAATCAATACATATAAATGTAAAATCAAAAGTGTTTAGCCTGTAATCTTAATGTCAGGCTCAGGCTACCAGTGAGGCATTAATACAAATCAATACATATAAATGTAAAATCAAAAGTGTTAAGCCTGTAATCTTAATGTCAGGCTCAGGCTACCAGTGAGGCATTTACACAAATCAATACATATAAATGTACAATCAAAAGTGTTAAGCCTGTAATCTTAATGTCAGGCTCAGGATACCAGTGAGGCATTAACACAAATCAATACATATACATGTAAAATAAAAAGTGTTAAGCTTATAATCTTAATTTCAGGCTCAGGCTACCAGTGAGGCATTTACACAAATCAATACATATAAATGTAAAATCAAAAGTGTTTAGCCTGTAATCTTAATGTCAGGCTCAGGCTACTAGTGAGGCATTAACCAGGGGCGGATCCAGGATTTAGGAAAGGGGGGGGGGGGGTGACCAAGGAGGACTAATAAAAACCCTAAAAACAAGGGACCCATGGGTCACATCACTCAGCTGAATTTTTGAATATATTACTAACTGCAAGATATTTTTATTTCTTTTGGTTTTTCATCTATATTATCATTAGAAAAGCTATGAGGAAATGGCCCTGCTTAAATGAAACTATGTAAATTATAGAATAATGGACATGAGCTAAACCATTTAGTGATGCACCATGGAACAAATAGGCCTAACGTAAGTGTTATATAAAAGTAACATTTCATAAACAAATAATGTGTGAAGGTAATTAAGTTTTCAAAAGTTAAATATATGGCCATATGAGTTAAAAATTAATCCCACAAAGTTTTACCATTATTCTTTATTTTAATACTAAGTTAACAGTGTTATTCACACCTAGGGCCCGCAAATTTTAAGAGATATGAATGAAATGCTACAAAGTATTTATATCTTCTTAAATCTTGTCAGTTAGCACTTACATTAGATCCTAATATTTTATCACATTTGAATATTAGGATTAAATTCCTGAAATTCTTTAAAAAATTAAAATTGTCTAAGTCTCATTAAAAATAATTTATTTAACATTTAAATTATAAGATTCATCTTGTTTAATAGTCCTGTGTATTGAAGGGGTGGGTGGGGGGAGGGGTCTCCGTTGTTACTGCTCGTTGCTGATAAAAATGTTAATTTTAAGATTCATCAAGTTCATAGTACAGGTTTGTCAACAGAATTGGTGGGGGGGGGGAGAGAAAAAGGCTCCCTGTGGTATGGTATTAACTGCAGACAGCCTGATCAAGCTCATCTCAGTGGAGAGAGGGCTTGCCCTAGTGATGGAATTGCATAACATTATGCCAACAGCCTGGGGAGCATAGAGAGCTGCACTGAATGACCTACAGTGACTTAAGTTGACTGCTTGACAATGTAAGGGAACACAACAAGAGCCTCCAAAAAATTCAATAACTAGCCTAATTTTGCAGCTTCTAATTTCAAATTTCAGATTTTAACAGATTAAATCCTTAAAAAAATGTGCACATGCTGTGAAAATTAAATCCACAGTACTTACAGGAAAAAAACGTGCCGTGGCCAAAGTTGGGCAATATTTAAGGTACCAATTTTTTATTTTTGCTAATATTTTAATAAATTTAAATTTGATTAATAAAAGTAATATTACTGGGGAAAAAAGTGCTTAGTTTTAACAAGTTTTGTGTTAAGTGATCAAATTTCTTTCCTGATTATTTACAAAATGCATTATGTTTGGGCCCATAACTTTTTTAAATTAAATAATACACACCTAATTTCTGGCATGTACATAGGAACTTTATAGAGGATAATTTATGGTAAATATGAGGAAAAACAGATGAGTGGTTTTGATATTAGGCAGTCCTGAAGTGTGAAAAAAGGTTTTTAATAAAAAATTGAGGTTTTTCCTTAATTTCTCAAAGGAACAAAGTCGCAAAGACCAAGTTTTCGGCTTGGTAGGAGATCTTGGGGACATCTAACATTATGCCAAATTTTGGATTCCTAGGTATTAAGGTTTCAAAATGTGCCACATCTACGGACGGACGGATGGACAGACGGACGGACGACGAACAATGGACCACGACTATAGCTCAGATGACTTATAGTTAGCTGAGCTAAAAATCTTGTGAATACAGGTATGAAATTTGGGATGGGTCAAGATTACCTCTGTGACCTTGAGAATTTAACCTAGCCCTTCATGAGGAGTGTCAATGCTGTAAGTTTGGTGACTGTACCTGAAAGTCTGTTCAAATTATTGCATTAAATTTGTTTGAGCATTATTGCCTGTGACCTTGAAATTTGTCGAGGTCATCCATATTCAAACCTGACTTAGCCCTTAGTATGGTGCATCAAAGCTGCAAGTTTGGTGAGGGCGCCTCATACTCTGTTTGAGGTATTGCATTAACTCATTTTAGCAATTCGAGCATTATCACCAGTGTTCCCTTCAAAAATGTGTCAAGGTCATCTATATTTGATCTTGACCTAGCACTTGATAAGATGCATCAATGCTGCAAGACTGGTGACTTTACCTCAAATTATTTTGGAGTTATTGTGTTCACATCATTTAGCATTACTGCCACTGTGACCTTGAAAAATAAGTGAAGATCATCCATGTTCAAACATGAACTAGCCCTTCATGAAGTACTTCAATGCTGCAAGTGTGGTGACTGTACCTCAAATTCTTTTCAAGTTATTGCATTAACAAAGTGTGAAAGACAAACAGACTAAATGTTCAAGATGGAAAGTTTTGGATGAAAAGCTTGGCTTCAAATGCAGCCATAATCTTATAAATAATTGAGTCCTGTGATCTTGACCTCTGACCTCATGACCCAAAATCATACAGGTTCTTGCATTAGTGGTGGGCCATATGTCAGTCAAGTTTGAAATCCAGCCTGGAGTTATCATCTGGAAACAAATTTGTGTGGATGGACGGATGGATAGACAGACAGACAGCAAGACAGACAGGTTTATTAGTATACGGCATCCACTTGTGATCAATAAACACACCAGGTTTGGAAACACTAGTTGGAATCACAGCTGAGAAACTGACATGATTGTTGTCATTTTGTACTAAAAGAAATAGATAAGTATTTGTAAAAATAAGAAAAAATACAGGTGGTGCCACCACTATTTGGGAACTGACAAAACTAGTCATGGTCAATATTCAACGCAAGATTCATGGCAATCCATGCGTTAATTATCAAGATAATGGAGGATTTTGTATCAATTATTTTATTATTCTCAGGGGTACTTACAAGCCCCATATATAGGATATAGGTCGCAGTAATCTAATTTCAGGTTTCCATGGAGATTTTTTTTACCTCCTTAGATATTTAGTTACAGGCCTCCTGGGTCAGTGGTTACAATTTGTGCCCGCTAACAGACAACAGGACACCAGGACCGCCGACTGACAAAGCCCTATACCTATACCTCAGATGACTCACAGTCAGCTGAGCTGAAACAAGGGACCCATGGGTCACTGTGCTCAGCTGAAGTTGACCCTGAAGGTAAAACATCTAAAATGATATCAAATGGAGATAAAGTGTAAGAGAAAGAGGTAATATAGGCCATGGCTGGTTGACATGATTGGTTTATATTGATAAGTAAGAAATTGTTTCAAATAATATTTTGTGACCAAATCATGCATTTCCTAATGTTAAAATTGAAGCATGTGAGCAGTTTGTGACCATAAGGCCAAAATAAAAAAAAGGTACGGTTCTCAGGCACTTTTTTTCAGGAATCAATGTGGGCGGGCGCTTTTTTTATTTTAAATTTTTTGGTATGTTTCGTTAAAAATGTCAAATGATAAGGGAAAAGCATGAAAATAACAGTTTTATTTTGCTAAATAAGTAAAAGCACTACAAAACAAAGGAAATTGTATGGCTTTATCTTCGTGAAAGAAATGTCGGAGCGGCAGCAGCTCAAAATTGGAAAGTTTTTATTGAAAATCAAAATAAAAATTTTTGATGAGGGGGTTTAAGATGCGGGCGGTGCCTGAGAACCATACCTTTAATTTTTTTTGGCCTAAGATGAATATTATTACCATGATCATTGGTTGGCTTTTTGATAAATTGTTGACAGTTCTGTAGTTTATACATTTGTTAAATTGGACATATAATATACATATATCATTAAATGTTTTTTTTCTATTTTATAAAATGTATACAGTTGAAATATAACTAATATCCCCAGTCCACAGATGGAAGGACTTGGTTTTGGTGGCCGGGGGGCGGGGGGGTTGGTGGAATGATGGGATTAAAGTTTAACATATGCAATATTACTCAACTGATTATATAAGTTGCTTTCAAATTTCAGACTTTAATACACATACACATACAGCATATGAAAGTTATTTCAACAGTGCTTATAGGAAAAATTTCCATAAATATATATATATAATATAATGGAGAGATGATTGACAGACAGAGCTGATCACGTTATGTTCCATTCTCCTGAGGAAAGAATATGTTTCAATCAGACCTTAATTTTTTAATCCAATTATTTTTTTCCAATAGATTTTACACATTTTCAATTAAAAACTGATGTCCCAGTGCACAGGTGCAAAGGAATCAATGGCAGCTTGGAGGGGGGGGGGGGGATGGTTGGATTAACAACACTTCTGCATACATACAGGGCAAACAAAGCCTGATCTCCAATTCTGCTGTGGCAGGAAAATAATGAACAAATGTTTGTATTAGATCCTCGTTTTATTATATCTAATCTTTTTTTTTTATTTTAAGTTTATATTTATTCACAATTCCCATATAATCTATATATCTATATAAAGTTTATTCATAATTCTAAATTGCATCATCATAAATCTCGATCAGATAACATCACATCATGCATACAAAGGTATATTTATTTTTTACAACAACAAAAAATATCTCTTTTAAATTTGCAAAACAAAAATATATAAAAAAATAATACTGAATTCAGATTTTAAAATTTTAAATTGGGCCTTTATTTATCCATAATTTGCTTCATATTTTATAAATTTATGCATACTGATGGGTTTAATTATAACTTAATTTGTTAAAATCATTTAAAGGAAATTGATTTCTTTAAAAATGCTACATTAACAAAACATGGCATCTTCTGGATATCACCTTGAATTACTTTTTCAAGGAAAGTTTTGTATCTTGGAGTGGAAACAGCATTACAATTAAGGAGCTACAGTGAAAACAATAACAATTACTGTTTAACACTTGGTTGGTTCCGGGGGGGGGGGGGGGTATGGGGTGGTGATATGAGAATAACTGTACACCTGTCACAGCAGGGGCTCTCCCCCAGTGACAGTAACAAATTAGGAACCTTGGCATAGCTGACTTCCAGTGACCAGGAGTGGCCAACCTGCATGTTGACAAAGCAAGTGACTGCAATAGAGCCTTAAGAAAAAATTCAATTACTAGCCTAATTTTCAAGCTTTTATTTTCAAATTTCAGATTTAAACAGATTTAATACTTATGTTTACATGCTGTGAAAATTAAATCAACAATACCCACAGGAAAAAAAAGTTCCAAGGTCAAAGTTGGGCAAAATTTAAGGTACTGATTTTATTTTTATGCCAAAAAATTAACAAAATTCAGATCTAATTTTTGGTATACTATTGAATCTTAATTAAAAAAGTTATATATACTTGGGAAAAACGTCTTTAGTTTCAAAATTTTTCATGTTAAGTGAGTAAATATTTTTCCTGATTCTTTACAAAGTCTATTATGTTCAGGCCCGTAACTTAAAGAAAGAATACTTAATAGACATAATTTCTGGCATGCATATAGGAATTATATAGAATACTTCTGGAAAATCTTAAGAAAAACAGATAAGTGGTTTTGATATTAAGCAGTCCTGAAGTGTTATAATAGGTTTTTAATTGAAATTTTAGGTTTTTCCTTAATATCTCGAAGGAACAAAGTCATATTGACCCAATTTTCGGTATGGTAGGAGATTTTTGGAACATCTAACGGTATGCTATATTTTGGATTCATAGGTCTAACAGTTTCAAAATGTGCCAGTCTAATGGACGAACAGACGGCATTACGGACGGACGACAGACAATGGACCACAACTATAGCTCATATAACTTACAGTCAGCTGAGCTAAAAACTGTGAAAATTATGTTTTTGTAAAGGAACGCCCACCCATTTCTCAGCCAGTACAGACCAATCTTTAGGAATGGCTTGCTATGTTCACCAACAAGTTACACGCAAAGAAATTACATCAATGGCAAGCAGATAAACTTTTTAGGTAAACCTTTCAGGAAAAATAAAAATAATAGTGTAACTATGTAATAAATTCAGATACAAGTAAATAACACAGTAGTATGTTCTCTATACACCCTACACTGCATTGCACTGGACAAGCTAAGATTGAAAGCAGTGGGACTCAAAAAATCACTGTGTGGCAAGCAGTGTACAAGGATTTGGTAGCTGGTGACTGCGCAGATGTGTCTTTTATTATTAGATAATGCCTATGCATTAGATTTAACTTCTGCCTGCATATAATTTCACAAAAATTCATGCAAATCTTCCAGCACACTAATGCTTAGGCTTAGCTTCTGTATAGTACAGTCTGACTGACAAGATGTTGGAATTACATCAGGCCGCGAATGGGCATCTTACGTGAGTACAATGGGCAGCAGCAATTAAACCTTGAGGCTGCCACTAGTAACCCTTTAATGCTGAACATTGATCCCAGTGTTTACTCCATATCATTATACCCTCGCAAAGAAGTTGCAAAGGAATATAGACACGCCTCTGTTCGTGTCTCTGTCCGTCTGGAATTGGCTTGTGGATTGATTTCAAGTCAAACCAATTGACCAAACGTTTCATCTTGCACATATGGCTCACCCAACTATAGATTAAGAACCCCCTTTGGATTTTGAGGTCACAAGGTCAAAGGTCTTGGCCACAGCACCCACTTCTTGAAAAGGCTTGTGAACCCCTTTAAGGCCTAACTGTTTGACCAACACCTGTCAGTGTCATCTTGCTAATATGGCTTACCCACCCACGGATGAAGAACCCTATTTAGTTTGAGGTCACAGGAGCAAAGGTCAAGAGCCAGAAAGCTGCCCTACTTATTTTTACACTCTGTAATACACCCATTCTGATTATGCTCCGTGCATTGGGATGCTCCACTTTGCGGTGCCCTTGTGAAAACTCCTTGTCCAACATGTAAGGGGATTAACCATTATGCTGAGTTATGAAGGAATTTTTATCACCAAAAGCAGTAACTGTTAGATAGTAAACAAATATATCAAATGGTTGGTCTGGTTTATTTTAAATAACAATGTACTTGCATGCTAGGAGACTTTGAACAATTGACAAAATACAAGTATCCACCTTGAGGTTTTCTGATACACTAATTACAGGTAGCCTTCACACTAGAGGGCATTCCATTGTAACATTTTGATAGACTTTATGTTAGAAATGCAAAATGGTGCTTGGGTAGTAAATACCAGAAACTTGCTTACCTGCATTTTCCAGTACAGACACTGAAAACATCTTAAGTTTTCCTGTAAATACAAATAATGATGCATGAATGAAGTACTGTACACACAGATATACAACCAAGACTGTTCACAGAAAGTGCATACTCCCACTAAATTAAATCAATCAATGATCAAGAACAACTCTATATATGATTAGACAACATGGCTCATTTGTACCTCTTTTCAGCTGTGCTTACAAGTGCTCTCTTAATTGCCATCAATTTAGATACCATAGCTACTCCAATAAATAGCATCAATGTACCACATATACCATATCTACTCCAAAAACATCTGCATCACTAAACATATAGTCTCTATTCTACCTTACTAACATCATTGTTTATTTACTTTCCTACCTATTCATATAAACAAAGAGAACTGGTGTCATCTAAGCTTTTTTTGCTTAACTTATCATGCAGTAATTACATCAACTTTGTTAACTGGTTTTCAAATTATACTAGCTGACATAGGAAGGTGAACCTTTCACATCACAGAAATTAGATGTATCAAGAATAGCATGTTTTTAAATGAATCTTATAATGACAGGGAATTTTGTACTTTTCAAAGCTTAAATAAACATTTCTAGGGATTTTCTTGACATGACTAAAATACTTATATAGGTTCCTGTAACCACATCCAGATAAAATTAAATATTCTCTCACCTTGAGATCCCATTAGCCCATGTTTCTCTGCCGCCTCAAACCCAGAGCTGTGAGAGAACCCACCAGTTGGAAAAACTGAAATGTATCAACCACATGACTGTGAGAGAACCCACCAGTTGGAAACACTGAAATGTATCAACCACAGAACTGTGAGAGAATCCACCAGTCTGAAACACTGAACTGTTTCAACCACAGAACTGTGAGAGAATCCACCAGTTGGAAAAAACTGAAATGTATCAACCACTTGACTGTGAGAGAACCCACCAGTAGGAAAAATTGAAATGTATCAACCACAGGACTGTGAGAGAACCCGACAGTTGGAAAAAACTAAAATGATTTGACCACAGGACTGTGAGAGAACTGATCAGTTGGAAAAACTGAAATGTATCAACCACAGCACTGTGAGAGAACCCTAGTTAGGAAATATGTGATGCAAGATAGATTGGCATAGGACAAAGACCCTTTGCTATAGCTCAGCATAACTGAGAGTCAGCTGAGATTAAAATGAAAAACGCATCATATATTGAGTTGGAAACAACTAGAATAGTTTTGTTTTTGAAGCACAAAAACAGATACATGTCTCTGCTTATGGGCCATCCCAAAACATTAGGAGTAAAATATGCACTTTCTCGAAACAACGATTCTAGACTTCAGCAGATTTGACCTTGAAGATCAAGGTCGAGGCTTAGCATTAAGAACTGGTATGTCAAATTTGAAAAAACATCTTCAGAACTTCCAAAGTTATAGGGGACACAATAATCCTATAATTGCACAAATTTGACCTTATAGATCTAAGTCTAGGTTACCAGTACCCGTTCTATTTCAAGAAATATGTGAAAACAACTTTTGTGTAAAATCTGAGGGTAAAATATGCAATATTTCATAAGTAATTGTGTTTACAGGACAATAACTATAATTCGGCACTCGTTTTTCGAACTTGTCTGAGAGCTTTGTTGAAACAAGTCATGAACAATATTTGGGGGACTAAATGTGAAATAATTCAAGAGTTATGGTGTTCACAAAATGTTCACTTTATCAAGACTGGTCAAGAGAGGGGGTCACCTCTTGTTGGATAGTCTTAAGAAAATATTACATAGTGAAGAGGAAAGACACCACATATGACATGTGCTATTTTTAGAAACAGAAGTTTCCAATCTATGCCCTACAACATAAACAAGTTTAAATAACTCACAAATATCTTAAAGATGCCCAATCACCTACCTTTTGAAAAAGAATTTATGTGATTTCTCGCTTCCTCTGTGTATATAATAATGATATCAGGGTAATTTTGGTTGTGAAAAGATCTTATAAAGCCTTTTTGAAGGATGTGTGAAATTGTTTATCAACAACATGTATGTAAACACAGCAATGTTGACAAACAGGAAAAACATGTAACCTTAGATGGTAGGTTGCATATAAACAGAAGTAGAAAGGTCACTTGTTGCAAAACACCATTTGCAAATCTTTGGTTTATCTGACTTGCTGCCAGATGCCTTTGTTTTGATTATTTTTGCGGGCCCCTACATATTATAAACATGTTTATATAAACAAAACAAATAGCCTATGTGCGGTGATATCCACTTTTTCTGGCTTATTTTTATGAAAACTCGAAGGGGTTACCTTTAGTTTATAATGGTCAGATAGGTGATTTGGCCCCTTTAACAATTCATATAAATACACATGCTAGAATTGATGTAATATTAGGGTAACTAAAATTTACAGCTCTCAGGTATATGTCTCTATCTCTTCCACATTTCTCCCTCTCCGGAGCCTGATATTAACTTGAACTTTTTTTTTCACTGTTGAAGGAGAACCTAGACTGACCAAAGGTTAATGAAAATTAAATGCTCCAGAAAAACAGAATATACTTGTTTTAAATACTAAGAATGACAACAGTGTAAATTAAATTATCTGAAACTGTCCTCTCATCACTTAGAAGTGACTGAATGAAGATGTCTTATATGCTAAGTGTATGTATGTCTCTAAACATCAGAAAAATTCACAGTCCATGTTTATATGCAAGCAGGCATGACATTTTGAACATGTTGCAATATATATGTTTCATTTTTAATCTCTTTACCCAACTTTTTGTTCATCTGTATCTCAGTTCTCTTATTGAAATGAGTAAAAAAGTGTAAAATGTTTGAAAAATAAATAGCTTCAATTTCAATAAATCTTGAAGAGACATAATTAGGAGCAATATTATGTCTATTATTCCACACTATCAGTTTATTTTTGCTTTATACAAGTTTCCAAACAAAAGCATTCCAGCACACAGTCTAAGTACCTCATATACAGCTGTTTAACAGCTTAATATTCTGCATGTTGGTCAACACAGTCGGCGAGTGCTGGTTTACCATAACAAGGCTGCGTGACTGGAGGTCTTATTGTGACCTGCAATACATCATGTTTCAGCCGCGGGAACATGTTTTACATTTTTGGGGCCAAGTCAGTCAGGAAATCTCAATGATTGACACATTGTGGCCCAGAAGATGCAAGCCCCCTGTTTGTTGACACCTTGATCGTGCCCATGCAACTGTTTTTAACACTTGTTTACTGGAATAAGCAAATGGTTTCAGGGCAATATTTTGGCAGGTACAAATTTATTTAAACAGAAGAAATTATTTTTTGTTTCAATTCAACATGCTTTATAGGTGAATGGGCCCCTTTAAATAAGTAATGCCTCTTTTAAAAACAAACTTAGGGATTGAGCCATCATTCTCTTTTTTTTTTACAGTCTTACCACTGTCTGATATCTGAAGGATATGGAGCAGTTGTGAAGGATTTCCTGGCCCTGCAGTAACCTTAATGGACTCCATGTTTCTGTCAGATGGCTGTTGAACCTAAAATGGAACATGGACATACTATAATATGTTTTTTTTTAATTTCTTCAGACTAAAATGAAAAATGCTTTTGAATAATCATTAAGATTACTTTAATTTTAAATGTTTCTGCCTGATTTACCTGTCCTCATTATTTTCATGTATTTTTCAATTGAATACCAAATTTTAAATGAAAATCTAACTTCTGTGAAAATATAATATAATATGGCTACCAATACTTATACATAAATGGAACAAATACAGGTGTCAAACCGAAATGAAGATCTGCCCGTTTCTTAAAATCTGGCAATAGGCTCCTTAGCAAATACTTTGCACTTTTTGTGTTGATAAACATGATACATTTAGACAGTGCCTTCAAATACAATACAGACGATGCCACTCATTTGCAAGTCGGTTAACAGAAAATGCCGCTTATTTGCAAGAAATTCTGAAAACCAAAACCATTTCCTTTATGTTATCATAAAAAACGCGCCGCATAATCGGAAGCCTCATAATCGCAAACTTCCGATTAACGCAA